>CP126892.1:126040000-127305000 GCA_030440675.1 Furcifer pardalis | reverse complement strand
ATATTAGGTATAATTAACTCGTAGAAGTATACGTTCCCTTTCATTTCTGTATCCCAAAGCACAAGAAAACGCAGAGGGGTTCAAACTAAAACTGAGAAGGTTCCCTCCAGGGCCGTAGCCAGTGGGGGCAAAACCCTCCTGAGTCCCCCAACCCACGCTGGGATGCCAATGTTATATATGTGTGTGTGTCATTGTGCCCCCCCCTGAAATTCCCCCCTCCCAATCTAGAATCCTGTCTACGGCCCTGGTTCCCAGGGTAAAAGAGGAAGTAGAGAAGTAAAGGTCAAGGCCCCCCTTGCTGGAAAGCCAGTCATATCCGACTCTAGGGTTCAGTGCTCATCTCTGTTTATAGCCGAAGAGCCAGCGCTGTTGTTCCCGTGGACATGTGGCAGGCATGAAGTGAGAAGACTAATAAAGTTGCTATTGGGGGGGGGGGGTCCTTCGCATTCCTTCCCCAAGTGCAATCCCGACGCACAGGCAGGCTTTGGGGGGAATCGGACGCCCGCGGAACTACCTGCCACGCGGTCCCGAAGCGGCGCTCACCTGCCGGTGTCAGGATGGGCCACATCCAGGCGACGGCGACGGCGATGGGTACCCAACCCAGGGTGCTAGGCATGGTCCTTCATCCGTGGATTGGGGGGCTTGGATGGAGGGGGGGCTCTCCAGGGCGGATCTCCGCTCCCGCAAGCCTCAGCCCAGCTTCCCAACGGCGGCGTGGCTCCTTCGGGGGGAAAAGGAGCCCGGGGCGGGGGGCGGCCGCCCGCCCGCCTGGCTCGCCTCCCCTCCCCGCCTCCTTTGGCAGCCGATCCCGCCTGGAATTACCCGGCGCCTCTGCTTCTCCAAGCGAAGCTACGGGAGGAAGAGAGCCCTGCTCGACCAGGTGACGCCGGTGACCTGTATGTAGGGGCTGGGCGAGCCACTGGGCTTTGCCTTTGCCCGGGATGGGTAGACCTTTCCTTGATGGGGCACAGTATCATTTTTACCTCTGGAAGACGTAAGGCCACTGCATTGCTTTATAGTGTTCCCAGGATAATTTTCACGGCCGATCACCATGAGGATCGCCAATATTCGGAATCCAATACACAGTACGGCACAAGGAGGAGGAGAAGATTAAACTTCCTAAGCCATTTTGGCACACAAAGTCCTCCTCAGCCCCAGGCCAGGATGGATGAAGTTCCTGCCCTCCATCAAGATGGGTTCAAGTGGGATTTAATGCACTTGGGGACCATCATCCATCCCTGTGGACTTCGCCACCCAAGGCCATTGGTCCTCAGGGTGGTCAGGTCCAGTGGTGGGGATCAGCAGGTTCGCACTAGTTCGCTAGAACCGGTAGCAGAAAATCTGGCTGGCCCCTCTGCTCCTTCAAGTTTTGACATAAAGTAGTCCTAATTCAGGTGCAAGGCAGGGCTTTCCTCCTGGCTATGCCCACCATGTCACGCCCACAGTGTGGTAGTAAACGTTTTTGGAGCACACCACTGGTCAGGATAGTTCACCCCCACCTGATGATCAGCTTTGCGTTGCTAGCAGTAGGCTCTACTCCCGTGATGGCCAACCTTGTCACTCCAGATGTTCTTGGACTTCAATTCCCAGAAGGCCAAGCACCCTATGAATCCACACGAATGGGTTTACTGTGATTCTTCCAGCCCGCGGTCCCCTCATCGCTCCCGGAAGCGGAAGTAAAACACACCTATACAGAAGCTTGGGCTTCTGGGAATTGAAGTCCAAGAACATCTGGAGTGCAAAGGTTCGCCATCAATGGTCTACTCTAGGACCATAGCAGGACTACCTGGCCAGACTGTGAAGTTCTAGTGCTCATGTTAGTGGGCGTGGATCTGGGCAGACTACGGAGGATAGTAGATGACAGAGGAACTTTACACCGGGATGTAAATATCAGTGATTTAAGTATATGGATGGTCCCAGGTTCGATTCCAGCCTGCAAGGCCTTGGATAAACTACAGGAAACCCTCTTCTATTTATTCTCTACTTAGGAACCCCATTAAAGGCTCACTAGAAGTCAGAATTGACATGATGGCAATGTTTACACAAACACACTACACACTCACACGCCACTAATTCAGCATAATAAACCTGTGTCCTTTGTTTCCTTCCTTTGATAGTTCTGGTTCGTCATTACTGGAACTGCTGCCACTGTTGTGTTTAGACTAGTTTTAAATTATATTGCTATTTGTCTGTACTGTATTGTATTTCTGCTGTTTGCTTATATTCAGTTGTAAACTGCCCAGAGTGATATATTTATCAGATCAGTGGTATATAAATTGAGACAATCGGGTTTTTTTTAAAAAAACAAATGTCTAACTGCCTAGTATTTTGTAGGTCCTGCATGGGTAATTTATAACTTTTAATAAATCGAATAATTTAATAACAGCGGCCGAGTCCCTGAATGGTGGTCAGCTGTTCCTATACGTTTATAGTTTTCAATGTTTTAAATTACTTGACAGATTTTTTATTAGTAGCATAGTTTGACCTTGATTTTTTTTTGAAGAAAAAAATCAGTAATTTATTTTGATTTTGATTGTACTTGTTTGAACGTCATGAGCGTCCTTAGATTCCTTTACACGAAGTACAGCCTACAAATAATTAAAAATGAATGAATGTTTTTTTCAAGCTCAGTATATTGTTACAGTCTATCCCTGTTGCCATGCAAAATATTTGAGCATGGCTTGGTCTGGACAATTAAGAGTCATTAGCGCTACAAAAGACTGACCCTTTGCTTGTTTTGATGGACCGGTCCCCGCTGCCTGCGTTTTTGGATTGTTCTGAGAGGGTCTGATGAAAATCTCCCTCTGCAAATCTACCACTGCGCTATTGACTGTTAAATCAATTGCCGAAGTGTACATCGAAATTTGTATAACCTCTGAGATGCAGGGGTTTGATGTTTCCAGTTGGCCCTGGGGACACAGTGGTTAGACTCCTGTACAGCAGTCAAAACACTGTGGGTTTGATCCTGGCCGGGAATGAGGTTGACTCTGCTTCTTCCATCCTTCCGAGGTTGGCAAAATGAATACCCAACAAATTGGGGGCAAAATGCTAATTATCTTGTAAACCACCCAAGAGAGGGCACTCAGCGCAATGGGGATCGTATAAATGTGGCATTGCAATTTCTATTGCCGTGTTAGCTTGCAGTAGAGTGTGTCAACCTAGACCATTGATGGCCAACCTTGGCACTCCAGGTGTTCTTGGACTTCAATTCCCAGAATCGCTGAAGGAGTGCTGACTTGGGCTTCTGGAAATTGAAGTCCAAGAACACCTGGAGTGCCAAGGTTCGCCATCACTGACCAAAACTGTTGCTTGGGCTTCTGCACTGGGCCTATTGCCTTCTCTCCCCCCTTAGAGTTGGCTTGGGGAGAGGCTGATGGAAAGGAAGAACAGTGTGCAAATCCAGTGTGAGCATGAAGGATTTCCTTGCCAGCTGGCCCACCGGCCCTCTCAGAGCCCCAAGTGAAGATGGGCTTCCTCCAACTTCCTTTACAGGTAGCCTTCTCCAAATTGCTGCCTGCTTCCTCATTCTCCATTACCACCTTTGTACTCTCCATGCATGCCCTAAAACCAAAACCTCCTTCATAATCATGACGCAGTGAAGCAAATGTACTTTTTACTTCCTGAAAAGATTGTTGTTGTTTTGCCTCGGGGATTTCCAGATCTGAGAAGTGGAGTCGGAGAACAAATGCCACAGATGAACTGCATAGGCTCTTGTCCAAAAATTATTTCTTCTTCTTCTTCTTCTTCTTCTTCTTCTTCTTCTTCTTCTTCTTCTTCTTCTTCTTCTTCTTCTTCTTCTTCTTCTTCTTCTTCTTCTTCTTCTTCTTCTTCTTCTTCTTCTTCTTCTTCTTCTTCTTCTTCTTCTTCTTCTTCTTCTTCTTCTTCTTCTTCTTCTTCTTCTTCTTCTTCTTCTTCTTCTTCTTCTTCTTCTTCTTCTTCTTCTTCTTCTTCTTCTTCTTCTTCTTCGTCCTGTGGGGCAGGATTCCCCATCAGATAAGAGAGAGAGTCAGTGGCTGCCTCGCCAGAGATACAGTACCAACGTAATTTGTTTCTTTGCAAGAAGGAACTGCTTCCCTCTGCCAAGCTCTGGGCGTCATTTTCAAGGGCAATCTTGGGGACCAAAGAGTGCTTCTAAACAACTAAGAATGTGGTTAAGATGCATAAATAATCCACACACACATGCATGTACTTACATGCAAAGAGAGGTGAGGAGCCTCTATTAACGTGGTGTTTCTTATACACAGGAGGCAATTATTTCTGATACTCACCATTTCTCAGCGAAAGTAATTAGGCACAGGGTGGGTGTTTAAAGAAACTTAGCTATGTGAGAAAAGCTGTCAAAGGCAGAGCTGATAATACTTTACCCATCTCTTTTCATTTTTCTCTTTTTTGGTGAGGGAAGGCCAATAAGATTTTTGTTTTAAATAAGACAGTGGAAGGGAGTTTTTGAACTTTCCCCACAAAGCTTTGGGTGGAGAAGACAGGTAGAAACAGAAATGTTCAGCCTTCTTCCTGGCTAAGAATGCTAATGTTATGTCAAGTAGATCAAGTAGGCTTGTGTAAAGTGTAAGGCAGGGGTTCTCAACCTATGGCCTGTGGGCCATATCTGGCCTGTGGTGCTAGTTCCATGTGGCCCATCACCTTCACTCCCGTCGCCAGAAGTGGTGGAAACAGCCGCGTCCACATTTACGGCTGTCATAAATGTGTTTACGACAGCCACGGATGCGTTTTAAAGGTAAAGGTTTCCCTTCCTTGAAAGCCAGTCGTATCCGACTCTAGGGTTCAGTGCTCATCTCTGTTTCAAAGCTGAAGAGCCAGTACTTTCTGCTTCTGGAGAAGTTTCCTTGGTCATATGGCAGGCATGACTAGACACCGGAGCGCACGGAGCGCTATTTACATTCCCACCAAAGTGGTCCCTATTTATCTACTTGCAATTTCTTGCTTTCCAACTGCTAGGTTGGCAGGATCTGGGACAGAGACGGGAGCTCATTACGTCCTGCAGTATTCGGGTATCAAACTGCTGACCCTCCACCTCCCCATCAGCATCTTAGCCACTTGAGCCACTGCAGTCTCACGGATGCATTTTACCACATCATTTATGGCAGGGGGAACTACCAGTCCGGCCCACTCAGCAGTCTGAGAGAGCATGAACTGGGCCCATGGCTTGAAAAGGTTAAGAACCCCTGGTGTAAGGGACTCGGAAGCAATTTGCCCACCTCTCCTTGTAGTGGTTGTTTGTTCAAGACCATCTGGGTGTCAAGGCATGGAAACCCATCATCCACTCACACGCTGGGTGATCTCAGGTGGTCTCTCTCCCAAGAGGCACAAGTGGGGACATGAATGCCTGGTCCCTAGTTGCTCTAACCCTCTGAGCTACACTAGGTCCACATGTCCAGCCTCAACCTCAACAAAATCCAGTCTATTCAAATCAAGAAGGGTTACTCAAGTGAGGGTCAATAAATCCTATTCATTTCAATGGATCTTCCCTAGTTGGGACTCAGATTGGGTTCAGCCCTTTAAGTCAAAGAGAGAACATACTCAAGAAAGGCCTTGATCCTGGTCTTTGGGGCATGTCCAACACATTTTTCTTTTGTGTCCAGATCAAACTCCAAACTGCCAAAATGAAGCCACTTACTTGGCTTTGTCGTTGGCCAAAATTAAATCTTCATCAGTACATGTTTCTGGAAGTCATCGGCAGACCAGCAAATGAGCCAGAATGACCAACACCTGAGTTTGACAGAGGTAGGAGAGGACAGTACCCAGTGACCATTACAATGAGACTTCTGCTAAAAAAAAATCATGTCTAATTTTGCATCTGGATATATATATAAATTAGCATGTGGAATATTATGCAGATTGGAACCTTCTTTCATCTGCTTTTGGTGTGTGTGTGATCTTTGTCTTCTTCGATAGTGATGTAAGGAGCCAACCTTGATCTTCTTTGACCTTGTAGGCCATTATCTCAAAGGCTGGACAGATCCTAATTGAAGTGTGTGTCTAACGTTCCTGACCATGAACAAAAGACAGGAGGAGCTAAATACTGTCTTTGGGGTCCCTGGAGCCATCTGACAGGTGGATCGTTGGGTAGAGTCTAGGTCAAGGATTTTCAACCTGTGGCCCATAGGCCAGATCCGGCCCACAGCACCATTTCATGTGGCTCCCACCACCTCCATCACACCCAGAGGTGCCATGTGGTGGAGGAAGGGCAACATGCCCATCCGGCCCCAAAGCTGTCTGAGGGAGTGTGACCTGGTCCCTGGCTTTAAAAGGTTGAGATCTTCTGGTCTAGGTCCATCAACCCACCTTCAGCTAGCATCCTAGCGTCAGGTGCCAGAGCTGGGGAAACATTGTGCCTGAAAATCTTTAAGCCATGAATAGTGCGGCACAAAATGGCCTGTTTACAAAAATACACAAAGCTCCAATTTTGGAAACTTTCTATTCTGGGTTTCCTTTTTTTCCTTCCTCGTTTCAAAGCATTGCACAATACAGAGTAATGCTTCTGGACTAGAAGGAATGACGGGCTCTATGCCAGTGCACAGGGCAGGGTTCCTCAAACTTGGCTCTCCAGATGTTCTTGGACTTCAATTCCCCAAAGCCCTGATCAACAGATATGGTGACTTGGGCTACTGGCAATTGAAACCCAAGACCACCCGGAGATCCCAGTGTGCAGATCCCTTCTCTAGAATGACATGCTGCTTGCCTGTAACTGTTCTTCTTCACACAGTAAACCCACTTGTGTAGATTCACAGAGACCATGAAGAAGAACTTGACAGAGTGTAGGGGCTGACCTAGACCATAGGGAACTGAAGTCCAAGAACACCTGAAATGCCAGTAAACCCATTCATGTGGATTCAGAGACCGCGAAGAAGAACTTGATGAAGTGTAGGGGCTGATCTAGATCATAGGTCCTCAAACCTGGCTCTCCAGATGTTCTTGGACTTCCATTCCCACAAGTCCTGATCAGCAGGAGTGCTGACTTCTGGGAATTGAAGTCCAAGAACATCTGGAGACCCGAGTTTGAGGAACCCTGGCCAAGGGATGCTCAAGTGTACCCATAATGCTTTCCAAATTTCAGGAGAGTGTCCTTCTGTGTCTTTTCTGTGGATGAAAACTCTCAAATCATATCGGCCAAGGATTTTTGAGCCCACACTCTACAAAAGTAGCCACTCCAAGCCCTATTCCTTCCAACTCTTTTGGAGCACAACACGTTCCCTCTGTGCGCATTAATTAAGTGGGTACATATTCCACCCTCTGCAGGTCCTCCAAATTAGGAGGAAGAATGATACTTTTGTACTGATGAATGAGGCTGATATTTCGCAGGAGGTCTGTCAACCAAGTATTCATTGTACTAATGGGAAAGAAGTGAAGACGAGGCAATGTCTCTTTCCAATTGGTCAAATTTTATTTATTTGTTATTGGCTTCTTTTGCCAAGTTCAAGTTTCATCAGGGTCTTCATATAACAACCATTTACATTATCCCCAAACAACATGTTTGACTCCTGCTGGACGCCCAGAGGAAGGCGAAAAACCTCCAGGGTCTCTGGCCAATTAGCCCTGGAGGAAAATTCCTTCCTGGCCCCCTAAGAGGCAACCAGTGTGACCCTGGGCATGGGCCAGCAAGGGCCGTTTGCAAGGAAACCCTTTCTCCTATCATCCTACCAAAATGGTTTTACTCATTCTGCAACCAGAAGGGCAAGCCAGGAGACAGACCTGACTCTTTCGGTGGTTAGCTGAAAAGTTTAGCCTGTTTGATGTTCCACGCATTGGTCTATTAGCACAAAGGACCCGCTTCCCGCCCCGTCCACGTGCAAATGATGTCTCAGGGACACAATGAAAATTTGGTTGGTAGCCATTATGAACAGAAAGGACGTCTGCACGGACAGTAAAGGCAAAGATCGCCCTTGCTCGAAAGCCGGCCGTATCCGACTCTAGGGTTCAGTGCTCATCTCTGTTTACAGCCAAAAAGCCAGCGCTGCCTGTGTCTGCAGATGTTTCTGTGGACATGTGGCAGGCGTGACTAGATGCCAGAGTGCACAGAACACTGTTACCTTTCCTACCGAAGTGGCACCTATTTATCTACTTGCAATTTCTGGCTTTTGAACTGCTAGGTTGGCAGGAGCTGGGACAGAGACGGGCTCTCATTACGCATGCAGTACTCGGGTCTCGAAGATGAGTGTGTTATTAACTGAGTCGAACAGAGTGATGATGATTATGTCTTGCTGAATGAAAGCCATTTATGAATGGCCCATGAGTTGAAGAAGCAATTATGAATGAAATGTTTCAAAGTGATTAGCGCATAACCCAATCCATTCAAGTGTCTAGCTCTAACCCTAAACACAAGTTGAAACCTAGATTTAAATGTAACCTTCAACCCTCCTGATCAAAGTCTGACTAACTAACTAACTAACTAACTAACTAACTAACTAACTAACTAACTAACTAACTAACTAACTAACTAACTAACTTACTTACTTACTTACTTACTTACTTACTTACTTACTTACTTACTTACTTACTTACTTACTTACTTACTTACTTACTTACTTACTTACTTACTTACTTACTTACTTACTTACTTACTTTACTTTACTTTACTTTACTTTACTTTACTTACTTACTTACTTACTTACTTACTTACTTACTTTTCTGTTTATATTGCCTCCCAACCCCAAAGACTCTGGGTAGCTCACAGAAAATAAAACCAATCACATTTTAAAAACCAATAAAAACCCATTAAAACTTTACCTTCAATTCGGATTTCATACCTTGTGACTTTCATGTAACTGGAAATAGCATATTCTGCAGATTTCCTTGTTTCTCGTTTTTTAAAATTTAGCTTCGTTTGTTCTTAAGTTGTGCATCAACAGGGAACTTTTCAGCTAACCTTTAGATTTTTTTTGGTGTGCAGCACAGGAAACAGTATCGACGCCTACAGCGTTCCTCTTTGGCAAGGAGGAGTACTGTATTCACGTATTCTGATATCCTTTGTCAAAGTGGTAAATATTCTTGACTTCTAAAGTTTAATACTGTACTTTATCAAGTATGTCACTTCATCTTTTTTGAAAAGGGCAGACATTGCATGAGCAAAATTACTACTTATTTTGGGTACTTCCCTCATTTTCTGAGCTCAGTTTTCAAGTAAGCTCTGGTTGTAAGTGTTGAAATTATAACATATATGAGTGACCCCTGCTGGATGTCCAGAGGCAGGCCAAAAACCTCCAGGGTCTCTGGCCAACCAGCCATTCTGGACCCCAAACTGGTGGTTTGTAGCCCTGGGCATGACAGAAAGTACTAGAACCCTCAAGCTAAAAGATATCCACCTGACCTAAAATAGCACATCTTTAGCATCCCCATTTGGAAGGTGCCATCGGATGACGATACGATGATTTACTTACCCCTCTGAGAGTTGGATTGAGTGCTTAACACTCATTACTCACCCAATTCATCCAACTCATTCCAGACTTGGCATTTCTGAGGTCCCCTGCGGCCTTTTAAGACCAAAGCCTAGGAGAAAAAGAAAGTGTCAATAATAATTCCAATTCAAAGTAACGAGAGTCAGCAATTCGCATACACAGTGGTGGTGAACCTTGACACTCTAGGTGTTCTTGGACGTCAACTCCCAGAAGTCCAAGTCAAGCACACCTGTTGATCAGGGCTTCTGGGAATTGAAGTCCAAGAACAGCTGGACTCCCAAGGTTCGCCACCACTGGTAGAAGATGTCCCCGGGAATAATCACCTTTATTTATGATGGCTTGGTCTTCTCCTCCTCCTCCTCCTTCATTCTTCTTCTTCTTCTTCTTCTCCTCCTCCTCCTCTTCCCATCTTCATTCTTTCTCCTTCTCCACCTCCTTCTTTGCTGAAATCTAATTACTCACCTGGAAACGTGGTATAGGAATGGTGGTGTAACAGGTTTTACTTACCTCCCTGTGAGTTCACAATGAGTGCTTAACTCTATTTACTCACCCGACTCCTTCCAGGTGTACCAGCAGGGATCCACTGCTGCCTTTTACCACCAAAGCCTGAAGGAAAAAGAAGAGGTCAATAATAATCTCACACAAACTAATGAAACTCAGGTATAAATAGTAATGATGCCCCTGGGAATAATCACCTTTACATATGTTGGCTGGATTTTCTTTCTTCTTCTTTTCTTCTTTCTCCTCCTCCTCCTCCTACACCATCTGCACCACAAGCTCTTCCTCCTTTTTTCTTTATTCTTCTCCTTTTCCTTTCTTTATATTCTTGCTTTTTCTTCTTTATATTCCTTCTTCCTTCTTCCTCAACCAGCAAATCCTCCTCCTTCTCCTTCATAATTGTCTACTTCACTGAACTCTAATTACTCACCTGGAAACCTAGTTTATGAAAGATGGCCTTCGGTCTTCTCCATCTGCACCTTCTACCTCTTCTCTCTTCCATCTCTCACTGACAACCCTGCAATGACTCTAGGTGAAAATTAGCGTTTTTCCTGATAAATCTCACATTTTACCTTCCTCAAAGAGATTGAAATGTTGTTGATTCTATCCAGGATGACAAACATCTTCTCAGGTGTCTTGGATGCGTACCTAACCTGGAAGTGTAACAAAGGTTAACTCACAACTCGCTGGTTGTGTCTTGTCCTTTTATGGCTAACACAATTATGGAATACTGTATGTCTCAAATGGTAGGGCCAAGTTAATTATGGCCCACTGGTATTATTTCAAAGCATCATCTTCTGAAGAGGTATACCAAATGGGCTTTCATTGCGCACCATCTTGGCAAGCACCACTCTTCATGGTCGGCCTCCTTAATGGTAATATTTGGAAGGTGATTTCCATCCATTTATGAACTTCCAATGAATGTTCAGTGATCTCAGATTCATTTCTCAGTCATCACTGTGCAATCTGAGCCAGATTCACTGCTATTCGTGCTGAGAAAGAGGAATCAATGCCGTTTTGTTTTCCAAATGAGTGACTTCCATGAGCGCATCCCAGGATTTTTCCACTGGGGAGCTCATACAGAAATGCAGCCAACGCATAGTGGATCCACCACAATCAGATGTCCAGGTCAATTCCATTTGTGTTGCTCCAATCTCGGTTGAAAAGATATTATGCCATCCCAGCTGGTTATTGGAGACCTTTGGAAGACCATCAGACAGGTCATAGGAAGGAGGGGGTTCCTCTCTTCCACTCTGTCTGCTCCAAATTCCCTCTTTAGAACTGGAGTAACTCCCATCTGGAAGACTGCACGTGATGATGGCGACACAACATTTTACTTACCATTTGATGAATTCTCAATGAGTGCTTATCTCTAATTACTCACCCAACTCCTTCCAGATTGAGAAAGAGGAATCAATGCTGTTCCATTTTCCAACTGAGGGAATTCGCTGAGCGCACCCCAGGATTTCTCCTCTGGGGAGCTCACATCGAAATGCAGTCAACACATGGTGGATCCAGCACAATTAATTTGGCAAGGTCAATTCCCGTTCTATTCAATAATCTCACATCTTACCTGCCTCAAAAGGGAATGACATGTTGATGATTCTATCTAGTATGTCAAACCTCTTCTCATGTGTCTTGGATGCGTACCTAACCTGGAGGCGCAAGAAAGGTTAACTCACAACTTGCCTGTTGTGTGATGTCACTTTACGCCTAATACAATTATGGAGGATGTGTCAAATTGTAGAGCCAAGTTAATTATGACCCACCTGTATGTTTTCCAAGCATCATCTTCAGAAGAGGTATACCAAATGGGCTTTCATTGCACTCCATCTTGGCATGTACCACTCTTCATGGTCGGCCTCCTTAATGGTAATATTTGGAGGGTGATTTATGTCCATTTATGAACTTCCAATGAATGTTCAGTGACCTCAGATTCATTTCTCAGTCATCGCTGTGCAATCTGAGCCAGATTCACTGCTATTCGTGCTGAGAAAGAGGAATCAATGCCGTTCCGTTTTCCAAAACAGGGAATTCTTTTAGCGCATCCCAGGATTTTTCCACTGGGGAGCTCACACTGAATTGCAGTCAAGGCATAGTGATTTCATCACAAACAGATGTCCAGGTAAATTCCATTTGTGTTGCTCCAATCTCCATTGAAAAGATGATATGCCATCCCGGCTGGTTGTTGGAGACCATTGGAAGACCATCAAACAGGTCATAGGAAGGAGGGGGGTCCTCTCTTCCACTCTGTCTGTTCCAAATTACCAGTTTAGAACTGGAGTAACTCCTATCTAGAAGACTCGCGTGATGATGGTGACATAACATTTACTTACCTCTCGATGAATTCTCAATGAGTGCTTATCTCTAATTACTCACCCAACTCCTTCCAGATGTAGCATTCCAGGGATCCACTGCTGCATTTTAGCACCAAATCCTAAGTGAAAAGAAATAGGCGATAATAATAGTCCCACACAAACTAATGAGTCTCATAAATTGTGATGATGCCCCTGAGAATAATCACCTTTACATACGTTGGCTCAATTTTCTTTTTCTTCATTCTTCTCCTTTTCTTCTTCCTCCTCTTTTCTTTATGTTCATCCTTCTTCTTTCTTCCTCCACTAGCAAATCTTCCTCCATGTTCTTCTTCTTGATTTTTCTTCTGCCTTCTTCTTCATATTCATCTTCTTTGTTGATCTTTAATTACTCACCTGGAAACCTAGTTTATGAAAGATGGCCTTTGGTCTTCTCCATCTGCACTTTCTACCTCTTCTCTCTTCCATCTCTCACTGACAACCCTGAAATGACCCTAGGTGAAAATTAGCGTTTTTCCTGATAAATCTCACATCTTACCTTCCTCAAAGGAAATGAAATGTTGATTCTATACAGGATGACAAACCTCTTCTCAGGTGTCTTGGATGCGTACCTAACCTGGAAGTGTAACAAAGGTTAACTCACAACTCACTGGTTGTGTCATGTCCTTTTACGACTAACACAATTATGGAATATGTCTCAAATTGTAGGGCCAAGTTAATTATGGCCCACCAATATTATTCCCAAGCATCATCTTCAGAAGAGGTATACCAAATGGGCTTTCATTGCGCTCCATCTTGGCAAGCACCACTCTTCATGGTTGTCCTCCTTAATGGTAATATTTGGAAGGTGGTTTACATCCATTTATGAACTTCCAATGAATATTCAGTGACCTCAGATTCATTTCTCAGTCATCACTGTGCAATCTGAGCCAGATTCACTGCTATTGGTGCTGAGAAAGAGGAATCAATGTCGTTCTGTTTTCGAAATGAGGGAATTCTTTGAGCGCATCCCAGGATTTTTCTGCTGGGGAGCTCACACAGAATTGCAGCCAATGCATAGTAGATTCTGCACAATCAGATGGCCAGGTCAATTCCATCTGTGTTGCTCCAATCTCGGTTGAATAGATGATATGCCATCCTGGCTGGTTGTTGGAGACCTTTGGACGACCATCAGACAGGTCATAGGAAGGAGGGGGTTCCTCTCTTCCACTCTGTCTGCTCCAAATTCCCAATTTAGAACTGGAGTAACTCCCATTTGGAAGACTCCGCGTGATGATGGCGACAAAACGTTTTACTTACCTCTCAATGAATTCTCAATGAGTGCTTATCTCTAATTACTCACCCAACTCCTTCCAGATGTAGCATTCCAGGGACCCATTGCTGCATTTTAGCACCAAATCCTAAATGAAAAGAAATAGGCAATAATAATAATCGCACACAAACTAATGAGACTCATAAATTGTGATGATGTCCCTGAGAATAACTACCTTTACGTACGTTGGCTCAATTTTCTTTCTTCTTTCTTTTTTTCTTATTTCTTCCTTCTTCTTTCTCCTCCTCCTCCTTCTCTTTATGTTCTTCCTTCTTCTTCCTTCCTCCACTAGCAAATCTACCTCCATTTTCTTCTTTTTTCTTCTGCCTTCTTCATACTCGTCTTCTTTGCTGATCTCTAATTACTCACCTCGAAACTTAGTTTATGAAAGATGTCCTTCGGTCTCCTCCATCTGTATCTTCTATCTCTTCTTTCTTCCATCTCTCGCTGACGACCCTGCAATGACCCTAGGTGAAAATTGTCATTTTTCCTGATCAATCTCACATCTTACCTTCCTCAAAGGGAAAGGCATGTTGTTGATTCTATCCAGGATGGCAAACCTCTTCTCAGGTGTCTTGGATGCGTACCTAACCTGGAAGTGTAACAAAGGTTAACTCACAACTCGCTGGTTGTGTCATGTCCTTTTACGGCTAACACAATTATGGAGAATGTCTCAATTTGTAGGGCCAAGTTAACTATGGCCCACCAATATTATTTCAAAGCATCATTTTCAGAAAAGGTATACCAAATGGACTTTCATTGAGCTCCATCTTGGCAAGTACCACTCATCATGGTCGACTTCCTTAATGGTAATATTAGGAAGGTGATTTACATTCTTTTATGAACTTCCAATGAATGTTCAGTGACCTCAGATTCATTTCTCAGTCATCGCTGTGCAATCTGAGCCAGATTCACTGCTATTTGTGCTGAGAAAGAAGAATCAATGCCGTTCTGTTTTCCAAATGAGGGAATTCTTTTAGCGCATGCCAGGATTTTTCCGCTGGGGAGCTCACACAGAATTGCAGCCAACGCATAGTGGATCCACCACAATCAGATGTCCAGGTCAATTCCATTTGTATTGCTCCAATCTTGGTTGAGAAGATGATATGCCATCCCAGCTGGTTATTGGAGACATTTGAAAGACCATCAGACAGGTCATAGGAAGGAGGGGGTCCCTCTCTTCCACACTGTCTGCTCAAATTCCCACTTTAGAACTAGAGTAACTCCCATTTGGAAGACTCCATGTGATGATCACAACACAACGTTTTACTTACCTCTGGATGAATTCTCAATGAGTGCTTATCTCTATTTACTCACCCGAATCGTTCCAGATGTAGCATTCCAAAGATCCACTGCTGGACCTAACCTAGTCCAGCAGTACCTAACCTGGAAGTGTAACAAAGGTTAATTCACAACTCGCTGGTTGTGTGATGATGCTTCACACCCAACAAAATTATGGAGGTTGTCTCAAATTGTAGGGCCAGGTCAATTATGGCCCACCAGTATTATTTCAAAGCATCATCTTCAGAAGAGGTATACCAAATGAGCTTTTATTGCACTCCATCTTGGCAAGCACCACTCTTCATGGTTGACCTCCTTAATGGTAATATTTGGAAGGTGATTTACATCCATTTATGAACTTCCAATGAATGTTCAGTGACCTCAGATTCATTTCTCAGTCATCACGGTGCAATCTGAGCCAGATTCACTGCTATTGGTGTTGAGAAAGAGGAATCAATGCTGTTCCGTTTTCCAAATGAAGGAATTCTCTGAGCGCATCCCAGGATTTCTCCTCGGGGAGCTCACACCGAAATGCAGTCAACACATAGTGGATCCAGCACAATCAGTTGGCAAGGCCAATTCCCGTTGTATTCATAAATCTTACATCTTACCTGCCTCAAAAGGGAATGACATGTTGATGATTCTATCTAGTACGTCAAACCTCTTCTCAGGTGTCTTGGATGCGTACCTAACCTGGAGGCGCAACAAAGGTTAACTCACAACTTGCTAGTTGTGTGTTGTCGCTTTACGCCTAACAACATTATGTTGGATGTATCAAATGGTAGGACCAAGTTAATTATGGCCCACCGGTATCTTTTCCAAGCATCATCTTCAGAAGAGGTATACCAAATGGGCTTTCATTGCGCTCCATCTTGGCAAGTACCACTCTTCATGGTCGGCCTCCTTAATGGTAATATTTGGAGGGGGATTTACATCCATTTATGAAGTAGCAATGAATGTTTAGAGACCTCAGATTCATTTCTCAGTCATCGCTGTGCAATCTGAGCCAGATTCACTGCTATTGGTGCTGAGAAAGAGGAATCAATGTCGTTCTGTTTTCGAAATGAGGGAATTCTTTGACCGCATCCCAGGATTTTTCCGCTGGGGAGCTCACACAGAATTGCAGCCAATGCATAGTGGATCCACCACAATCAGATGTCCAGGTCAATTCCATTTGTGTTGCTCCAATCTTGGTTGAGAAGGTGATGAGACATCCCGGCTGGTTATTGGAGACCTTTGAAAGACCATCAGACAGGTCATAGGAAGGAGGGGGATCCTCTCTTCCACTCTGTCTGCTCCAAATTCCCACTTTAGAACTGGAGTAGCTCCCATCTGGAAGACTCCATGTGATGATCACAACACAACATTTTACTTACCTATGGATGAATTCTCAATGAGTGCTTATCTCTAATTACTCACCCAACTCCTTCCAGATGTAGCATTTCTGGGATCTACTGCTGCATTTTAGCACCAAATCCTAAGTGAAAAGAAATAGGCAATAATAATAATCCCACACAAACTAATGAGACTCATAAATTGTGATGATGCCCCTGAGAATAATCACCTTTACATACGTTGGCTCAATTTTCTTTCTTCTTTCTTTTTCTTCTTCTTTCTTTCTTCTTCTTTCTTCTCCTCCTCCTATTCTTCCTCCTCCTCTTCCTCTTTTCTTTATGTTCTTCCTTCTTTCTTCATCCACTAGCAATTCTTCCTCCATTTTCTTCTTCATTTTTCTTCTGCCTTCTTCTTCATATTCGTCTTCTTTCCTGATCTTTAATTACTCACCTGGAAACGTAGTTTATGAAAGATGGCCTTCGGTCTTCTCCATCTGCACCTTCTACCTCTTCTCTCTTCCATCTCTCACTGACGACCCTGCAATGACCCTAGGTGAAAATTAGCTTTTTTCCTGATAAATCTCACATCTTACCTTCCTCAAAGGGAATGACATGTTGTTGATTCTATCCAGGATGACAAACATCTTCTCAGGTGTCTTGGATGCGTACCTAACCGGGAAGTGTAACAAAAGTTAACTCACAACTCACTGGTTGTGTCATGTCCTTTTACGGCTAACACAATTATGGAATATGTCTCAAATTGTAGGGCCAAGTTAATTATGGCCCACCAATATTATTCCCAAGCATCATCTTCAGAAGAGGTATACCAAATGGGCTTTCATTGCGCTCCATCTTGGCAAGCACCACTCTTCATGGTTGTCCTCCTTAATGGTAATATTTGGAAGGTGGTTTACATCCATTTATGAACTTCCAATGAATATTCAGTGACCTCAGATTCATTTCTCAGTCATCACTGTGCAATCTGAGCCAGATTCACTGCTATTGGTGCTGAGAAAGAGGAATCAATGTCGTTCTGTTTTCGAAATGAGGGAATTCTTTGAGCGCATCCCAGGATTTTTCTGCTGGGGAGCTCACACAGAATTGCAGCCAATGCATAGTAGATTCTGCACAATCAGATGGCCAGGTCAATTCCATCTGTGTTGCTCCAATCTCGGTTGAATAGATGATATGCCATCCTGGCTGGTTGTTGGAGACCTTTGGACGACCATCAGACAGGTCATAGGAAGGAGGGGGTTCCTCTCTTCCACTCTGTCTGCTCCAAATTCCCACTTTAGAACTGGAGTAACTCCCATTTGGAAGACTCCGCGTGATGATGGCGACACAACGTTTTACTTACCTCTCAATGAATTCTCAATGAGTGCTTATCTCTAATTACTCACCCAACTCCTTCCAGATGTAGCATTTCTGGGATCTACTGCTGCATTTTAGCACCAAATCCTAAGTGAAAAGAAATAGGCAATAATAATAATCCCACACAAACTAATGAGACTCATAAATTGTGATGATGCCCCTGAGAATAATCACCTTTACATACGTTGGCTCAATTTTCTTTCTTCTTTCTTTTTCTTCTTCTTTCTTTTTCTTCTTCTTTCTTTCTTCTTCTTTCTTCTCCTCCTCCTATTCTTCCTCCTCCTCTTCCTCTTTTCTTTATGTTCTTCCTTCTTTCTTCATCCACTAGCAATTCTTCCTCCATTTTCTTCTTCATTTTTCTTCTGCCTTCTTCTTCATATTCGTCTTCTTTCCTGATCTTTAATTACTCACCTGGAAACGTAGTTTATGAAAGATGGCCTTCGGTCTTCTCCATCTGCACCTTCTACCTCTTCTCTCTTCCATCTCTCACTGACGACCCTGCAATGACCCTAGGTGAAAATTAGCTTTATTCCTGATAAATCTCACATCTTACCTTCCTCAAAGGGAATGACATGTTGTTGATTCTATCCAGGATGACAAACATCTTCTCAGGTGTCTTGGATGCGTACCTAACCGGGAAGTGTAACAAAAGTTAACTCACAACTCACTGGTTGTGTCATGTCCTTTTACGGCTAACACAATTATGGAATATGTCTCAAATTGTAGGGCCAAGTTAATTATGGCCCACCAATATTATTTCCAAGCATCATCTTCAGAAGAGGTATACCAAATGGGCTTTCATTGCACTCCATCTTGGCAAGCACCACTCTTCATGGTTGTCCTCCTTAATGGTAATATTTGGAAGGTGGTTTACATCCATTTATAAACTTCCAATGAATATTCAGTGACCTCAGATTCATTTCTCAGTCATCACTGTGCAATCTGAGCCAGATTCACTGCTATTGGTGCTGAGAAAGAGGAATCAATGTCGTTCTGTTTTCAAAATGAGGGAATTCTTTGAGCGCATCCCAGGATTTTTCTGCTGGGGAGCTCACACAGAATTGCAGCCAATGCATAGTAGATTCTGCACAATCAGATGGCCAGGTCAATTCCATCTGTGTTGCTCCAATCTCGGTTGAATAGATGATATGCCATCCTGGCTGGTTGTTGGAGACCTTTGGACGACCATCAGACAGGTCATAGGAAGGAGGGGGTTCCTCTCTTCCACTCTGTCTGCTCCAAATTCCCACTTTAGAACTGGAGTAACTCCCATTTGGAAGACTCCGCGTGATGATGGCGACACAACGTTTTACTTACCTCTCAATGAATTCTCAATGAGTGCTTATCTCTAATTACTCACCCAACTCCTTCCAGATGTAGCATTCCAGGGACCCACTGCTGCATTTTAGCACCAAATCCTAAATGAAAAGAAATAGGCAATAATAATAATCGCACACAAACTAATGAGACTCATAAATTGTGATGATGTCCCTGAGAATAACTACCTTTACGTACGTTGGCTCAATTTTCTTTCTTCTTTCTTTTTTTCTTATTTCTTCCTTCTTCTTTCTCCTCCTCCTCCTTCTCTTTTCTTTATGTTCTTCCTTCTTCTTCCTTCCTCCACTAGCAAATCTACCTCCATTTTCTTCTTTTTTCTTCTGCCTTCTTCATACTCGTCTTCTTTGCTGATCTCTAATTACTCACCTCGAAACTTAGTTTATGAAAGATGTCCTTCGGTCTTCTCCATCTGTATCTTCTACCTCTTCTCTCTTCCATCTCTCACGGACAACCCTGCAATGACCCTAGGTGAAAATTGTCAATTTTCCTGATCAATCTCACATCTTACCTTCCTCAAAGGGAAAGGCATGTTGTTGATTCTATCCAGGATGGCAAACCTCTTCTCAGGTGTCTTGGATGCGTACCTAACCTGGAAGTGTAACAAAGGTTAACTCACAACTCGCTGGTTGTGTCATGTCCTTTTACGGCTAACACAATTATGGAGAATGTCTCAATTTGTAGGGCCAAGTTAATTATGGCCAACCAATATTATTTCAAAGCATCATTTTCAGAAAAGGTATACCAAATGGACGTGCATTGCGCTCCATCTTGGCAAGTACCACTCATCATGGTCGACTTCCTTAATGGTAATATTAGGAAGGTGATTTACATTCATTTATGAACTTCCAATGAATGTTCAGTGACCTCAGATTCATTTCTCAGTCATCGCTGTGCAATCTGAGCCAGATTCACTGCTATTTGTGCTGAGAAAGAAGAATCAATGCCGTTCTGTTTTCCAAATGAGGGAATTCTTTTAGCGCATCCCAGGATTTTTCCGCTGGGGAGCTCACACAGAATTGCAGCCAACGCATAGTGGATCCACCACAATCAGATGTCCAGGTCAATTCCATTTGTGTTGCTCCAATCTTGGTTGAAAAGATGATATGCCATCCCAGCTGGTTATTGGAGACATTTGAAAGACCATCAGACAGGTCATAGGAAGGAGGGGGTCCCTCTCTTCCACTCTGTCTGCTCAAATTCCCACTTTAGAACTAGAGTAACTCCCATTTGGAAGACTCCATGTGATGATCACGACACAACATTTTACTTACCTCTGGATGAATTCTCAATGAGTGCTTATCTCTATTTACTCACCCGACTCGTTCCAGATGTAGCATTCCAAAGATCCACTGCTGGACCTAACCTAGTCCAGCAGTACCTAACCTGGAAGTGTAACAAAGGTTAATTCACAACTCGCTGGTTGTGTGATGATGCTTTACACCCAACAAAATTATGGAAGTTGTCTCAAATTGTAGGGCCAGGTCAATTATGGCCCACCAGTATTATTTCAAAGCATCATCTTCAGAAGAGGTATACCAAATGAGCTTTTATTGCACTCCATCTTGGCAAGCACCACTCTTCATGGTTGACCTCCTTAATGGTAATATTTGGAAGGTGATTTACATCCATTTATGAACTTCCAATGAATGTTCAGTGACCTCAGATTCATTTCTCAGTCATCACGGTGCAATCTGAGCCAGATTCACTGCTATTGGTGTTGAGAAAGAGGAATCAATGCTGTTCCGTTTTCCAAATGAAGGAATTCTCTGAGCGCATCCCAGGATTTCTCCTCGGGGAGCTCACACCGAAATGCAGTCAACACATAGTGGATCCAGCACAATCAGTTGGCAAGGCCAATTCCCGTTGTATTCATAAATCTTACATCTTACCTGCCTCAAAAGGGAATGACATGTTGATGATTCTATCTAGTACGTCAAACCTCTTCTCAGGTGTCTTGGATGCGTACCTAACCTGGAGGCGCAACAAAGGTTAACTCACAACTTGCTAGTTGTGTGTTGTCGCTTTACGCCTAACAACATTATGTTGGATGTATCAAATGGTAGGACCAAGTTAATTATGGCCCACCGGTATCTTTTCCAAGCATCATCTTCAGAAGAGGTATACCAAATGGGCTTTCATTGCGCTCCATCTTGGCAAGTACCACTCTTCATGGTCGGCCTCCTTAATGGTAATATTTGGAGGGGGATTTACATCCATTTATGAAGTAGCAATGAATGTTTAGAGACCTCAGATTCATTTCTCAGTCATCGCTGTGCAATCTGAGCCAGATTCACTGCTATTTGTGCTGAGAAAGAAGAATCAATGCCGTTCTGTTTTCCAAATGAGGGAATTCTTTGACCGCATCCCAGGATTTTTCCGCTGGGGAGCTCACACAGAATTGCAGCCAACGCATAGTGGATCCACCACAATCAGATGTCCAGGTCAATTCCATTTGTGTTGCTCCAATCTTGGTTGAGAAGATGATATGTCATCCCAGCTGGTTATTGGAGACATTTGAAAGACCATCAGACAGGTCATAGGAAGGAGGGGGTCCCTCTCTTCCACTCTGTCTGCTCAAATTCCCACTTTAGAACTAGAGTAACTCCCATTTGGAAGACTCCATGTGATGATCACGACACAACGTTTTACTTACCTCTGGATGAATTCTCAATGAGTGCTTATCTCTATTTACTCACCCGACTCGTTCCAGATGTAGCATTTCTGGGATCTACTGCTGCATTTTAGCACCAAATCCTAAGTGAAAAGAAATAGGCAATAATAATAATCCCACACAAACTAATGAGACTCATAAATTGTGATGATGCCCCTGAGAATAATCACCTTTACATACGTTGGCTCAATTTTCTTTCTTCTTTCTTTTTCTTCTTCTTTCTTCCTTCTTCTTTCTTCTCATCCTATTATTCCTCCTCCTCTTCCTCTTTTCTTTATGTTCTTCCTTCTTTCTTCATCCACTAGCAATTCTTCCTCCATTTTCTTCTTCATTTTTCTTCTGCCTTCTTCTTCATATTCGTCTTCTTTCCTGATCTTTAATTACTCACCTGGAAACGTAGTTTATGAAAGATGGCCTTCGGTCTTCTCCATCTGCACCTTCTACCTCTTCTCTCTTCCATCTCTCACTGACGACCCTGCAATGACCCTAGGTGAAAATTAGCTTTTTTCCTGATAAATCTCACATCTTACCTTCCTCAAAGGGAATGACATGTTGTTGATTCTATCCAGGATGACAAACATCTTCTCAGGTGTCTTGGATGCGTACCTTACCGGGAAGTGTAACAAAAGTTAACTCACAACTCACTGGTTGTGTCATGTCCTTTTACGGCTAACACAATTATGGAATATGTCTCAAATTGTAGGGCCAAGTTAATTATGGCCCACCAATATTATTTCCAAGCATCATCTTCAGAAGAGGTATACCAAATGGGCTTTCATTGCGCTCCATCTTGGCAAGCACCACTCTTCATGGTTGTCCTCCTTAATGGTAATATTTGGAAGGTGGTTTACATCCATTTATGAACTTCCAATGAATATTCAGTGACCTCAGATTCATTTCTCAGTCATCACTGTGCAATCTGAGCCAGATTCACTGCTATTGGTGCTGAGAAAGAGGAATCAATGTCGTTCTGTTTTCGAAATGAGGGAATTCTTTGAGCGCATCCCAGGATTTTTCTGCTGGGGAGCTCACACAGAATTGCAGCCAATGCATAGTAGATTCTGCACAATCAGATGGCCAGGTCAATTCCATCTGTGTTGCTCCAATCTCGGTTGAATAGATGATATGCCATCCTGGCTAGTTGTTGGAGACCTTTGGACGACCATCAGACAGGTCATAGGAAGGAGGGGGTTCCTCTCTTCCACTCTGTCTGCTCCAAATTCCCACTTTAGAACTGGAGTAACTCCCATTTGGAAGACTCCGCGTGATGATGGCGACACAACGTTTTACTTACCTCTCAATGAATTCTCAATGAGTGCTTATCTCTAATTACTCACCCAACTCCTTCCAGATGTAGCATTTCTGGGATCTACTGCTGCATTTTAGCACCAAATCCTAAGTGAAAAGAAATAGGCAATAATAATAATCCCACACAAACTAATGAGACTCATAAATTGTGATGATGCCCCTGAGAATAATCACCTTTACATACGTTGGCTCAATTTTCTTTCTTCTTTCTTTTTCTTCTTCTTTCTTTTTCTTCTTCTTTCTTTCTTCTTCTTTCTTCTCCTCCTCCTATTCTTCCTCCTCCTCTTCCTCTTTTCTGTATGTTCTTCCTTCTTTCTTCATCCACTAGCAATTCTTCCTCCATTTTCTTCTTCATTTTTCTTCTGCCTTCTTCTTCATATTCGTCTTCTTTCCTGATCTTTAATTACTCACCTGGAAACGTAGTTTATGAAAGATGGCCTTCGGTCTTCTCCATCTGCACCTTCTACCTCTTCTCTCTTCCATCTCTCACTGACGACCCTGCAATGACCCTAGGTGAAAATTAGCTTTTTTCCTGATAAATCTCACATCTTACCTTCCTCAAAGGGAATGACATGTTGTTGATTCTATCCAGGATGACAAACATCTTCTCAGGTGTCTTGGATGCGTACCTAACCGGGAAGTGTAACAAAAGTTAACTCACAACTCACTGGTTGTGTCATGTCCTTTTACGGCTAACACAATTATGGAATATGTCTCAAATTGTAGGGCCAAGTTAATTATGGCCCACCAATATTATTCCCAAGCATCATCTTCAGAAGAGGTATACCAAATGGGCTTTCATTGCGCTCCATCTTGGCAAGCACCACTCTTCATGGTTGTCCTCCTTAATGGTAATATTTGGAAGGTGGTTTACATCCATTTATGAACTTCCAATGAATATTCAGTGACCTCAGATTCATTTCTCAGTCATCACTGTGCAATCTGAGCCAGATTCACTGCTATTGGTGCTGAGAAAGAGGAATCAATGTCGTTCTGTTTTCGAAATGAGGGAATTCTTTGAGCGCATCCCAGGATTTTTCTGCTGGGGAGCTCACACAGAATTGCAGCCAATGCATAGTAGATTCTGCACAATCAGATGGCCAGGTCAATTCCATCTGTGTTGCTCCAATCTCGGTTGAATAGATGATATGCCATCCTGGCTGGTTGTTGGAGACCTTTGGACGACCATCAGACAGGTCATAGGAAGGAGGGGGTTCCTCTCTTCCACTCTGTCTGCTCCAAATTCCCACTTTAGAACTGGAGTAACTCCCATTTGGAAGACTCCGCGTGATGATGGCGACACAACGTTTTACTTACCTCTCAATGAATTCTCAATGAGTGCTTATCTCTAATTACTCACCCAACTCCTTCCAGATGTAGCATTTCTGGGATCTACTGCTGCATTTTAGCACCAAATCCTAAGTGAAAAGAAATAGGCAATAATAATAATCCCACACAAACTAATGAGACTCATAAATTGTGATGATGCCCCTGAGAATAATCACCTTTACATACGTTGGCTCAATTTTCTTTCTTCTTTCTTTTTCTTCTTCTTTCTTTTTCTTCTTCTTTCTTTCTTCTTCTTTCTTCTCCTCCTCCTATTCTTCCTCCTCCTCTTCCTCTTTTCTTTATGTTCTTCCTTCTTTCTTCATCCACTAGCAATTCTTCCTCCATTTTCTTCTTCATTTTTCTTCTGCCTTCTTCTTCATATTCGTCTTCTTTCCTGATCTTTAATTACTCACCTGGAAACGTAGTTTATGAAAGATGGCCTTCGGTCTTCTCCATCTGCACCTTCTACCTCTTCTCTCTTCCATCTCTCACTGACGACCCTGCAATGACCCTAGGTGAAAATTAGCTTTATTCCTGATAAATCTCACATCTTACCTTCCTCAAAGGGAATGACATGTTGTTGATTCTATCCAGGATGACAAACATCTTCTCAGGTGTCTTGGATGCGTACCTAACCGGGAAGTGTAACAAAAGTTAACTCACAACTCACTGGTTGTGTCATGTCCTTTTACGGCTAACACAATTATGGAATATGTCTCAAATTGTAGGGCCAAGTTAATTATGGCCCACCAATATTATTCCCAAGCATCATCTTCAGAAGAGGTATACCAAATGGGCTTTCATTGCGCTCCATCTTGGCAAGCACCACTCTTCATGGTTGTCCTCCTTAATGGTAATATTTGGAAGGTGGTTTACATCCATTTATGAACTTCCAATGAATATTCAGTGACCTCAGATTCATTTCTCAGTCATCACTGTGCAATCTGAGCCAGATTCACTGCTATTGGTGCTGAGAAAGAGGAATCAATGTCGTTCTGTTTTCGAAATGAGGGAATTCTTTGAGCGCATCCCAGGATTTTTCTGCTGGGGAGCTCACACAGAATTGCAGCCAATGCATAGTAGATTCTGCACAATCAGATGGCCAGGTCAATTCCATCTGTGTTGCTCCAATCTCGGTTGAATAGATGATATGCCATCCTGGCTGGTTGTTGGAGACCTTTGGACGACCATCAGACAGGTCATAGGAAGGAGGGGGTTCCTCTCTTCCACTCTGTCTGCTCCAAATTCCCACTTTAGAACTGGAGTAACTCCCATTTGGAAGACTCCGCGTGATGATGGCGACACAACGTTTTACTTACCTCTCAATGAATTCTCAATGAGTGCTTATCTCTAATTACTCACCCAACTCCTTCCAGATGTAGCATTTCTGGGATCTACTGCTGCATTTTAGCACCAAATCCTAAGTGAAAAGAAATAGGCAATAATAATAATCCCACACAAACTAATGAGACTCATAAATTGTGATGATGCCCCTGAGAATAATCACCTTTACATACGTTGGCTCAATTTTCTTTCTTCTTTCTTTTTCTTCTTCTTTCTTTTTCTTCTTCTTTCTTTCTTCTTCTTTCTTCTCCTCCTCCTATTCTTCCTCCTCCTCTTCCTCTTTTCTTTATGTTCTTCCTTCTTTCTTCATCCACTAGCAATTCTTCCTCCATTTTCTTCTTCATTTTTCTTCTGCCTTCTTCTTCATATTCGTCTTCTTTCCTGATCTTTAATTACTCACCTGGAAACGTAGTTTATGAAAGATGGCCTTCGGTCTTCTCCATCTGCACCTTCTACCTCTTCTCTCTTCCATCTCTCACTGACGACCCTGCAATGACCCTAGGTGAAAATTAGCTTTTTTCCTGATAAATCTCACATCTTACCTTCCTCAAAGGGAATGACATGTTGTTGATTCTATCCAGGATGACAAACATCTTCTCAGGTGTCTTGGATGCGTACCTAACCGGGAAGTGTAACAAAAGTTAACTCACAACTCACTGGTTGTGTCATGTCCTTTTACGGCTAACACAATTATGGAATATGTCTCAAATTGTAGGGCCAAGTTAATTATGGCCCACCAATATTATTCCCAAGCATCATCTTCAGAAGAGGTATACCAAATGGGCTTTCATTGCGCTCCATCTTGGCAAGCACCACTCTTCATGGTTGTCCTCCTTAATGGTAATATTTGGAAGGTGGTTTACATCCATTTATGAACTTCCAATGAATATTCAGTGACCTCAGATTCATTTCTCAGTCATCACTGTGCAATCTGAGCCAGATTCACTGCTATTGGTGCTGAGAAAGAGGAATCAATGTCGTTCTGTTTTCGAAATGAGGGAATTCTTTGAGCGCATCCCAGGATTTTTCTGCTGGGGAGCTCACACAGAATTGCAGCCAATGCATAGTAGATTCTGCACAATCAGATGGCCAGGTCAATTCCATCTGTGTTGCTCCAATCTCGGTTGAATAGATGATATGCCATCCTGGCTGGTTGTTGGAGACCTTTGGATGACCATCAGACAGGTCATAGGAAGGAGGGGGTTCCTCTCTTCCACTCTGTCTGCTCCAAATTCCCACTTTAGAACTGGAGTAACTCCCATTTGGAAGACTCCGCGTGATGATGGCGACACAACGTTTTACTTACCTCTCAATGAATTCTCAATGAGTGCTTATCTCTAATTACTCACCCAACTCCTTCCAGATGTAGCATTCCAGGGACCCACTGCTGCATTTTAGCACCAAATCCTAAATGAAAAGAAATAGGCAATAATAATAATCGCACACAAACTAATGAGACTCATAAATTGTGATGATGTCCCTGAGAATAACTACCTTTACGTACGTTGGCTCAATTTTCTTTCTTCTTTCTTTTTTTCTTATTTCTTCCTTCTTCTTTCTCCTCCTCCTCCTTCTCTTTTCTTTATGTTCTTCCTTCTTCTTCCTTCCTCCACTAGCAAATCTACCTCCATTTTCTTCTTTTTTCTTCTGCCTTCTTCATACTCGTCTTCTTTGCTGATCTCTAATTACTCACCTCGAAACTTAGTTTATGAAAGATGTCCTTCGGTCTTCTCCATCTGTATCTTCTACCTCTTCTCTCTTCCATCTCTCACTGACAACCCTGCAATGACCCTAGGTGAAAATTGTCAATTTTCCTGATCAATCTCACATCTTACCTTCCTCAAAGGGAAAGGCATGTTGTTGATTCTATCCAGGATGGCAAACCTCTTCTCAGGTGTCTTGGATGCGTACCTAACCTGGAAGTGTAACAAAGGTTAACTCACAACTCGCTGGTTGTGTCATGTCCTTTTACGGCTAACACAATTATGGAGAATGTCTCAATTTGTAGGGCCAAGTTAATTATGGCCCACCAATATTATTTCAAAGCATCATTTTCAGAAAAGGTATACCAAATGGACGTGCATTGCGCTCCATCTTGGCAAGTACCACTCATCATGGTCGACTTCCTTAATGGTAATATTAGGAAGGTGATTTACATTCTTTTATGAACTTCCAATGAATGTTCAGTGACCTCAGATTCATTTCTCAGTCATCGCTGTGCAATCTGAGCCAGATTCACTGCTATTTGTGCTGAGAAAGAAGAATCAATGCCGTTCTGTTTTCCAAATGAGGGAATTCTTTTAGCGCATCCCAGGATTTTTCCGCTGGGGAGCTCACACAGAATTGCAGCCAACGCATAGTGGATCCACCACAATCAGATGTCCAGGTCAATTCCATTTGTGTTGCTCCAATCTTGGTTGAAAAGATGATATGCCATCCCAGCTGGTTATTGGAGACATTTGAAAGACCATCAGACAGGTCAAAGGAAGGAGGGGGTCCCTCTCTTCCACTCTGTCTGCTCAAATTCCCACTTTAGAACTAGAGTAACTCCCATTTGGAAGACTCCATGTGATGATCACGACACAACGTTTTACTTACCTCTGGATGAATTCTCAATGAGTGCTTATCTCTATTTACTCACCCGAATCGTTCCAGATGTAGCATTCCAAAGATCCACTGCTGGACCTAACCTAGTCCAGCAGTACCTAACCTGGAAGTGTAACAAAGGTTAATTCACAACTCGCTGGTTGTGTGATGATGCTTTACACCCAACAAAATTATGGAAGTTGTCTCAAATTGTAGGGCCAGGTCAATTATGGCCCACCAGTATTATTTCAAAGCATCATCTTCAGAAGAGGTATACCAAATGAGCTTTTATTGCACTCCATCTTGGCAAGCACCACTCTTCATGGTTGACCTCCTTAATGGTAATATTTGGAAGGTGATTTACATCCATTTATGAACTTCCAATGAATGTTCAGTGACCTCAGATTCATTTCTCAGTCATCACGGTGCAATCTGAGCCAGATTCACTGCTATTGGTGTTGAGAAAGAGGAATCAATGCTGTTCCGTTTTCCAAATGAAGGAATTCTCTGAGCGCATCCCAGGATTTCTCCTCTGGGGAGCTCACACCGAAATGCAGTCAACACATAGTGGATGCAGCACAATCAGTTGGCAAGGCCAATTCCCGTTGTATTCATAAATCTTACATCTTACCTGCCTCAAAAGGGAATGACATGTTGATGATTCTATCTAGTACGTCAAACCTCTTCTCAGGGGTCTTGGATGCGTACCTAACCTGGAGGCGCAACAAAGGTTAACTCACAACTTGCTAGTTGTGTGTTGTCGCTTTACGCCTAACAACATTATGTTGGATGTATCAAATGGTAGGACCAAGTTAATTATGGCCCACCGGTATCTTTTCCAAGCATCATCTTCAGAAGAGGTATACCAAATGGGCTTTCATTGCGCTCCATCTTGGCAAGTACCACTCTTCATGGTCGGCCTCCTTAATGGTAATATTTGGAGGGGGATTTACATCCATTTATGAAGTAGCAATGAATGTTTAGAGACCTCAGATTCATTTCTCAGTCATCGCTGTGCAATCTGAGCCAGATTCACTGCTATTTGTGCTGAGAAAGAAGAATCAATGCCGTTCTGTTTTCCAAATGAGGGAATTCTTTTAGCGCATCCCAGGATTTTTCCGCTGGGGAGCTCACACAGAATTGCAGCCAACGCATAGTGGATCCACCACAATCAGATGTCCAGGTCAATTCCATTTGTGTTGCTCCAATCTTGGTTGAGAAGATGATATGTCATCCCAGCTGGTTATTGGAGACATTTGAAAGACCATCAGACAGGTCATAGGAAGGAGGGGGTCCCTCTCTTCCACTCTGTCTGCTCAAATTCCCACTTTAGAACTAGAGTAACTCCCATTTGGAAGACTCCATGTGATGATCACGACACAACGTTTTACTTACCTCTGGATGAATTCTCAATGAGTGCTTATCTCTATTTACTCACCCGACTCGTTCCAGATGTAGCATTTCTGGGATCTACTGCTGCATTTTAGCACCAAATCCTAAGTGAAAAGAAATAGGCAATAATAATAATCCCACACAAACTAATGAGACTCATAAATTGTGATGATGCCCCTGAGAATAATCACCTTTACATACGTTGGCTCAATTTTCTTTCTTCTTTCTTTTTCTTCTTCTTTCTTCCTTCTTCTTTCTTCTCATCCTATTTTTCCTCCTCCTCTTCCTCTTTTCTTTATGTTCTTCCTTCTTTCTTCATCCACTAGCAATTCTTCCTCCATTTTCTTCTTCATTTTTCTTCTGCCTTCTTCTTCATATTCGTCTTCTTTCCTGATCTTTAATTACTCACCTGGAAACGTAGTTTATGAAAGATGGCCTTCGGTCTTCTCCATCTGCACCTTCTACCTCTTCTCTCTTCCATCTCTCACTGACGACCCTGCAATGACCCTAGGTGAAAATTAGCTTTTTTCCTGATAAATCTCACATCTTACCTTCCTCAAAGGGAATGACATGTTGTTGATTCTATCCAGGATGACAAACATCTTCTCAGGTGTCTTGGATGCGTACCTTACCGGGAAGTGTAACAAAAGTTAACTCACAACTCACTGGTTGTGTCATGTCCTTTTACGGCTAACACAATTATGGAATATGTCTCAAATTGTAGGGCCAAGTTAATTATGGCCCACCAATATTATTTCCAAGCATCATCTTCAGAAGAGGTATACCAAATGGGCTTTCATTGCGCTCCATCTTGGCAAGCACCACTCTTCATGGTTGTCCTCCTTAATGGTAATATTTGGAAGGTGGTTTACATCCATTTATGAACTTCCAATGAATATTCAGTGACCTCAGATTCATTTCTCAGTCATCACTGTGCAATCTGAGCCAGATTCACTGCTATTGGTGCTGAGAAAGAGGAATCAATGTCGTTCTGTTTTCGAAATGAGGGAATTCTTTGAGCGCATCCCAGGATTTTTCTGCTGGGGAGCTCACACAGAATTGCAGCCAATGCATAGTAGATTCTGCACAATCAGATGGCCAGGTCAATTCCATCTGTGTTGCTCCAATCTCGGTTGAATAGATGATATGCCATCCTGGCTGGTTGTTGGAGACCTTTGGACGACCATCAGACAGGTCATAGGAAGGAGGGGGTTCCTCTCTTCCACTCTGTCTGCTCCAAATTCCCACTTTAGAACTGGAGTAACTCCCATTTGGAAGACTCCGCGTGATGATGGCGACACAACGTTTTACTTACCTCTCAATGAATTCTCAATGAGTGCTTATCTCTAATTACTCACCCAACTCCTTCCAGATGTAGCATTCCAGGGACCCACTGCTGCATTTTAGCACCAAATCCTAAATGAAAAGAAATAGGCAATAATAATAATCGCACACAAACTAATGAGACTCATAAATTGTGATGATGTCCCTGAGAATAACTACCTTTACGTACGTTGGCTCAATTTTCTTTCTTCTTTCTTTTTTTCTTATTTCTTCCTTCTTCTTTCTCCTCCTCCTCCTTCTCTTTTCTTTATGTTCTTCCTTCTTCTTCCTTCCTCCACTAGCAAATCTACCTCCATTTTCTTCTTTTTTCTTCTGCCTTCTTCATACTCGTCTTCTTTGCTGATCTCTAATTACTCACCTCGAAACTTAGTTTATGAAAGATGTCCTTCGGTCTTCTCCATCTGTATCTTCTACCTCTTCTCTCTTCCATCTCTCACTGACAACCCTGCAATGAACCTAGGTGAAAATTGTCAATTTTCCTGATCAATCTCACATCTTACCTTCCTCAAAGGGAAAGGCATGTTGTTGATTCTATCCAGGATGGCAAACCTCTTCTCAGGTGTCTTGGATGCGTACCTAACCTGGAAGTGTAACAAAGGTTAACTCACAACTCGCTGGTTGTGTCATGTCCTTTTACGGCTAACACAATTATGGAGAATGTCTCAATTTGTAGGGCCAAGTTAATTATGGCCCACCAATATTATTTCAAAGCATCATTTTCAGAAAAGGTATACCAAATGGACGTGCATTGCGCTCCATCTTGGCAAGTACCACTCATCATGGTCGACTTCCTTAATGGTAATATTAGGAAGGTGATTTACATTCTTTTATGAACTTCCAATGAATGTTCAGTGACCTCAGATTCATTTCTCAGTCATCGCTGTGCAATCTGAGCCAGATTCACTGCTATTTGTGCTGAGAAAGAAGAATCAATGCCGTTCTGTTTTCCAAATGAGGGAATTCTTTTAGCGCATCCCAGGATTTTTCCGCTGGGGAGCTCACACAGAATTGCAGCCAACGCATAGTGGATCCACCACAATCAGATGTCCAGGTCAATTCCATTTGTGTTGCTCCAATCTTGGTTGAAAAGATGATATGCCATCCCAGCTGGTTATTGGAGACATTTGAAAGACCATCAGACAGGTCAAAGGAAGGAGGGGGTCCCTCTCTTCCACTCTGTCTGCTCAAATTCCCACTTTAGAACTAGAGTAACTCCCATTTGGAAGACTCCATGTGATGATCACGACACAACGTTTTACTTACCTCTGGATGAATTCTCAATGAGTGCTTATCTCTATTTACTCACCCGAATCGTTCCAGATGTAGCATTCCAAAGATCCACTGCTGGACCTAACCTAGTCCAGCAGTACCTAACCTGGAAGTGTAACAAAGGTTAATTCACAACTCGCTGGTTGTGTGATGATGCTTTACACCCAACAAAATTATGGAAGTTGTCTCAAATTGTAGGGCCAGGTCAATTATGGCCCACCAGTATTATTTCAAAGCATCATCTTCAGAAGAGGTATACCAAATGAGCTTTTATTGCACTCCATCTTGGCAAGCACCACTCTTCATGGTTGACCTCCTTAATGGTAATATTTGGAAGGTGATTTACATCCATTTATGAACTTCCAATGAATGTTCAGTGACCTCAGATTCATTTCTCAGTCATCACGGTGCAATCTGAGCCAGATTCACTGCTATTGGTGTTGAGAAAGAGGAATCAATGCTGTTCCGTTTTCCAAATGAAGGAATTCTCTGAGCGCATCCCAGGATTTCTCCTCTGGGGAGCTCACACCGAAATGCAGTCAACACATAGTGGATGCAGCACAATCAGTTGGCAAGGCCAATTCCCGTTGTATTCATAAATCTTACATCTTACCTGCCTCAAAAGGGAATGACATGTTGATGATTCTATCTAGTACGTCAAACCTCTTCTCAGGGGTCTTGGATGCGTACCTAACCTGGAGGCGCAACAAAGGTTAACTCACAACTTGCTAGTTGTGTGTTGTCGCTTTACGCCTAACAACATTATGTTGGATGTATCAAATGGTAGGACCAAGTTAATTATGGCCCACCGGTATCTTTTCCAAGCATCATCTTCAGAAGAGGTATACCAAATGGGCTTTCATTGCGCTCCATCTTGGCAAGTACCACTCTTCATGGTCGGCCTCCTTAATGGTAATATTTGGAGGGGGATTTACATCCATTTATGAAGTAGCAATGAATGTTTAGAGACCTCAGATTCATTTCTCAGTCATCGCTGTGCAATCTGAGCCAGATTCACTGCTATTTGTGCTGAGAAAGAAGAATCAATGCCGTTCTGTTTTCCAAATGAGGGAATTCTTTTAGCGCATCCCAGGATTTTTCCGCTGGGGAGCTCACACAGAATTGCAGCCAACGCATAGTGGATCCACCACAATCAGATGTCCAGGTCAATTCCATTTGTGTTGCTCCAATCTTGGTTGAGAAGATGATATGTCATCCCAGCTGGTTATTGGAGACATTTGAAAGACCATCAGACAGGTCATAGGAAGGAGGGGGTCCCTCTCTTCCACTCTGTCTGCTCAAATTCCCACTTTAGAACTAGAGTAACTCCCATTTGGAAGACTCCATGTGATGATCACGACACAACGTTTTACTTACCTCTGGATGAATTCTCAATGAGTGCTTATCTCTATTTACTCACCCGACTCGTTCCAGATGTAGCATTTCTGGGATCTACTGCTGCATTTTAGCACCAAATCCTAAGTGAAAAGAAATAGGCAATAATAATAATCCCACACAAACTAATGAGACTCATAAATTGTGATGATGCCCCTGAGAATAATCACCTTTACATACGTTGGCTCAATTTTCTTTCTTCTTTCTTTTTCTTCTTCTTTCTTCCTTCTTCTTTCTTCTCATCCTATTTTTCCTCCTCCTCTTCCTCTTTTCTTTATGTTCTTCCTTCTTTCTTCATCCACTAGCAATTCTTCCTCCATTTTCTTCTTCATTTTTCTTCTGCCTTCTTCTTCATATTCGTCTTCTTTCCTGATCTTTAATTACTCACCTGGAAACGTAGTTTATGAAAGATGGCCTTCGGTCTTCTCCATCTGCACCTTCTACCTCTTCTCTCTTCCATCTCTCACTGACGACCCTGCAATGACCCTAGGTGAAAATTAGCTTTTTTCCTGATAAATCTCACATCTTACCTTCCTCAAAGGGAATGACATGTTGTTGATTCTATCCAGGATGACAAACATCTTCTCAGGTGTCTTGGATGCGTACCTTACCGGGAAGTGTAACAAAAGTTAACTCACAACTCACTGGTTGTGTCATGTCCTTTTACGGCTAACACAATTATGGAATATGTCTCAAATTGTAGGGCCAAGTTAATTATGGCCCACCAATATTATTTCCAAGCATCATCTTCAGAAGAGGTATACCAAATGGGCTTTCATTGCGCTCCATCTTGGCAAGCACCACTCTTCATGGTTGTCCTCCTTAATGGTAATATTTGGAAGGTGGTTTACATCCATTTATGAACTTCCAATGAATATTCAGTGACCTCAGATTCATTTCTCAGTCATCACTGTGCAATCTGAGCCAGATTCACTGCTATTGGTGCTGAGAAAGAGGAATCAATGTCGTTCTGTTTTCGAAATGAGGGAATTCTTTGAGCGCATCCCAGGATTTTTCTGCTGGGGAGCTCACACAGAATTGCAGCCAATGCATAGTAGATTCTGCACAATCAGATGGCCAGGTCAATTCCATCTGTGTTGCTCCAATCTCGGTTGAATAGATGATATGCCATCCTGGCTGGTTGTTGGAGACCTTTGGACGACCATCAGACAGGTCATAGGAAGGAGGGGGTTCCTCTCTTCCACTCTGTCTGCTCCAAATTCCCACTTTAGAACTGGAGTAACTCCCATTTGGAAGACTCCGCGTGATGATGGCGACACAACGTTTTACTTACCTCTCAATGAATTCTCAATGAGTGCTTATCTCTAATTACTCACCCAACTCCTTCCAGATGTAGCATTCCAGGGACCCACTGCTGCATTTTAGCACCAAATCCTAAATGAAAAGAAATAGGCAATAATAATAATCGCACACAAACTAATGAGACTCATAAATTGTGATGATGTCCCTGAGAATAACTACCTTTACGTACGTTGGCTCAATTTTCTTTCTTCTTTCTTTTTTTCTTATTTCTTCCTTCTTCTTTCTCCTCCTCCTCCTTCTCTTTTCTTTATGTTCTTCCTTCTTCTTCCTTCCTCCACTAGCAAATCTACCTCCATTTTCTTCTTTTTTCTTCTGCCTTCTTCATACTCGTCTTCTTTGCTGATCTCTAATTACTCACCTCGAAACTTAGTTTATGAAAGATGTCCTTCGGTCTCCTCCATCTGTATCTTCTACCTCTTCTCTCTTCCATCTCTCACTGACAACCCTGCAATGACCCTAGGTGAAAATTGTCATTTTTCCTGATCAATCTCACATCTTACCTTCCTCAAAGGGAAAGGCATGTTGTTGATTCTATCCAGGATGGCAAACCTCTTCTCAGGTGTCTTGGATGCGTACCTAACCTGGAAGTGTAACAAAGGTTAACTCACAACTCGCTGGTTGTGTCATGTCCTTTTACGGCTAACACAATTATGGAGAATGTCTCAATTTGTAGGGCCAAGTTAATTATGGCCCACCAATATTATTTCAAAGCATCATTTTCAGAAAAGGTATACCAAATGGACTTTCATTGCGCTCCATCTTGGCAAGTACCACTCACCATGGTCGACTTCCTTAATGGTAATATTAGGAAGGTGATTTACATTCTTTTATGAACTTCCAATGAATGTTCAGTGACCTCAGATTCATTTCTCAGTCATCGCTGTGCAATCTGAGCCAGATTCACTGCTATTTGTGCTGAGAAAGAAGAATCAATGCCGTTCTGTTTTCCAAATGAGGGAATTCTTTTAGCGCATCCCAGGATTTTTCCGCTGGGGAGCTCACACAGAATTGCAGCCAACGCATAGTGGATCCACCACAATCAGATGTCCAGGTCAATTCCATTTGTGTTGCTCCAATCTTGGTTGAGAAGATGATATGTCATCCCAGCTGGTTATTGGAGACATTTGAAAGACCATCAGACAGGTCATAGGAAGGAGGGGGTCCCTCTCTTCCACTCTGTCTGCTCAAATTCCCACTTTAGAACTAGAGTAACTCCCATTTGGAAGACTCCATGTGATGATCACGACACAACGTTTTACTTACCTCTGGATGAATTCTCAATGAGTGCTTATCTCTATTTACTCACCCGACTCGTTCCAGATGTAGCATTCCAAAGATCCACTGCTGGACCTAACCTAGTCCAGCAGTACCTAACCTGGAAGTGTAACAAAGGTTAATTCACAACTCGCTGGTTGTGTGATGATGCTTTACACCCAACAAAATTATGGAAGTTGTCTCAAATTGTAGGGCCAGGTCAATTATGGCCCACCAGTATTATTTCAAAGCATCATCTTCAGAAGAGGTATACCAAATGAGCTTTTATTGCACTCCATCTTGGCAAGCACCACTCTTCATGGTTGACCTCCTTAATGGTAATATTTGGAAGGTGATTTACATCCATTTATGAACTTCCAATGAATGTTCAGTGACCTCAGATTCATTTCTCAGTCATCACGGTGCAATCTGAGCCAGATTCACTGCTATTGGTGTTGAGAAAGAGGAATCAATGCTGTTCCGTTTTCCAAATGAAGGAATTCTCTGAGCGCATCCCAGGATTTCTCCTCTGGGGAGCTCACACCGAAATGCAGTCAACACATAGTGGATCCAGCACAATCAGTTGGCAAGGCCAATTCCCGTTGTATTCATAAATCTTACATCTTACCTGCCTCAAAAGGGAATGACATGTTGATGATTCTATCTAGTACGTCAAACCTCTTCTCAGGTGTCTTGGATGCGTACCTAACCTGGAGGCGCAACAAAGGTTAACTCACAACTTGCTAGTTGTGTGTTGTCGCTTTACGCCTAACAACATTATGTTGGATGTATCAAATGGTAGGACCAAGTTAATTATGGCCCACCGGTATCTTTTCCAAGCATCATCTTCAGAAGAGGTATACCAAATGGGCTTTCATTGCGCTCCATCTTGGCAAGTACCACTCTTCATGGTCGGCCTCCTTAATGGTAATATTTGGAGGGGGATTTACATCCATTTATGAAGTAGCAATGAATGTTTAGAGACCTCAGATTCATTTCTCAGTCATCGCTGTGCAATCTGAGCCAGATTCACTGCTATTTGTGCTGAGAAAGAAGAATCAATGCCGTTCTGTTTTCCAAATGAGGGAATTCTTTTAGCGCATCCCAGGATTTTTCCGCTGGGGAGCTCACACAGAATTGCAGCCAACGCATAGTGGATCCACCACAATCAGATGTCCAGGTCAATTCCATTTGTGTTGCTCCAATCTTGGTTGAGAAGATGATATGTCATCCCAGCTGGTTATTGGAGACATTTGAAAGACCATCAGACAGGTCATAGGAAGGAGGGGGTCCCTCTCTTCCACACTGTCTGCTCAAATTCCCACTTTAGAACTAGAGTAACTCCCATTTGGAAGACTCCATGTGATGATCACGACACAACGTTTTACTTACCTCTGGATGAATTCTCAATGAGTGCTTATCTCTATTTACTCACCCGACTCGTTCCAGATGTAGCATTTCTGGGATCTACTGCTGCATTTTAGCACCAAATCCTAAGTGAAAAGAAATAGGCAATAATAATAATCCCACACAAACTAATGAGACTCATAAATTGTGATGATGTCCCTGAGAATAACTACCTTTACGTACGTTGGCTCAATTTTCTTTCTTCTTTCTTTTTTTCTTATTTCTTCCTTCTTCTTTCTCCTCCTCCTCCTTCTCTTTATGTTCTTCCTTCTTCTTCCTTCCTCCACTAGCAAATCTACCTCCATTTTCTTCTTTTTTCTTCTGCCTTCTTCATACTCGTCTTCTTTGCTGATCTCTAATTACTCACCTCGAAACTTAGTTTATGAAAGATGTCCTTCGGTCTCCTCCATCTGTATCTTCTACCTCTTCTCTCTTCCATCTCTCACTGACACCCCTGCAAAGACCCTAGGTGAAAATTACTCACCCAACATGCTTCCAGATGTAGCATTCCAGGGATCCACTGTTGCATTTTACCACCAAAGCCTAAGTGAAAAAGAAAAAAAATCAGTAATAATCCCACACAATCTAATGAGACTCAGTCATAAATTGTGATGATGCCCCAGGGAATAATCATCCTTATGTTGGTTTGACTTTCTTTCTTTTTCTTCTTCTTTTCATTCTCCTTCTCCACCTCCTGCTCCTCATCCTTTTTTTCTTTTTATTCTTCCTTTTTATCCTCCTCCTCTTTTTTCTTTATATTGTTCCTTCTTTCTTCTTTCTTCTTCCTGCACAACCACCACCTCCTCCTTTTTACTTCTTCATTCTTCTTCTGCCTTTTTCTTCTTCATGTTCGCCTACTTTGCAGAACTCTAATTACTCACCTGGAAACCTAGTTTGTGAATGATGGCCGTCGGTCTTCTCCATCTGCACCTTCTACCTCTTCTCCCTTCCATCTCACACTGACCACCCTGCAACGAGTCTAGGGGGGGTGGGGATTAGTGTTTTTCATGATAAATCTCTTACCTGCCTCATCTTTCTTCTTCTGTCTTCTCCACTTCAAAGCTTCACTCTGCAGCAATAACATACAAATGATTATTATTTCAGTATTTATGAGACCTGGGGATACTGAGGATGCAAATGAATTTTTAAAAGTCCTAGGTTTTTTTAACCTGCTGGTGAGTTGTTTTCACAGGTATTGGAAGTCAAATACTTGCACCGATTTGAGGCTCGGGTTATCTTTGTCATTGTCTACCTTTGCTAGATGCAGTAGGACAATAGCCTGTGCAGTTAATAATGAGCAAAGAAACTGGAGGAGGTCGTATTGGACAAAAGGGATCCATAGTCCCCTTTGTACCCACCTAGTCAATGCCGACTCGTCATTCCTAAATACACAGCAGTAGTCGTTTATATCCACCTGTCCTAAAGAGGCTTCACATAGCTTTGCTTGAACAGGTTCATCCCACCTATTCTAGCCGGACATACTTTTAGTTTAGTTCATCCATCGAGAACCACGCTCTTCGTTAGGCAAACTAGTGAGCAAGCCAGACGTAGTAAGTTTGCATGTGATCACTGGACCATCTCTGGCCTCCTGACGAAAGGAGATCTTCCCTGGCCTGGCAGGTGACCTTACCTGGACATCTCTTTGCAAATGCCTTCTAGTGGATCAAGACTGGGCATTTCTTTATCTTGGAGCCTGACACCAAGTTAGAGACTGGAATAGCTACACACATAATGCAAATCAAAGGATAGGGGGATTTTGTCTTCTAAGTGATCTCTAAACCCAGAGTTCTTAACCTTTTTAAGCCGGGGGGGGGGCAGGCCACACTCCCTCAGACAGCTCCGGGGGGCTGGGGGGCCATTTTGCCCTTCCTCCACCACATGGTGTGGTGGAGCCAGCTGGGGGCCCACATGAAATCCCTGCTCCAAACAGACTGATTTACACTACAATATTGAGTATTTTGATCCCTGCCTTGTTACATTTCATCCCCTGTCCTGCTTCTCTGCCAAAAGGAAGCCTTTGGTTTAAGCAGTACAATTGCTTCCTTTCTCTGACATTTCTCTTGGCCTCTTCTTTGATAGTCTGCATCTCCTTTTCCACTGATTTCACTCTCCACCAATTCATTTTCCTCCTGATTTCTTTCCTCCTGTTTTCTCTTTCCAAACTCAAAGCACGACTCTTTTTTCCCACAAGAAAGACCACCCCTTCTGCTTACGGAATAAGCAAAGATGCTCCAAGTTGGCTGGTCTGGTTTGGGCTGTGCCAGGAAACTCAAACTTCACTGAGATCAGGTTTCAGCCTAACTAGAAAAGGCTAGGTCTCATCAATACCAAAAGATTTAAATCTTCTTTTTCCGACTTTGAAGGCTGAATGCCCCAGTGCTGCAAAGTTAAAAGGGAGCTCTTAACAACAGTAAGTTTGAGGTGCCAGATCTTTATGGGGAAATATCTTTCTATCGGTATTTGCCACACTCTTCCATTTGAAATCATGTCCGGGCAGGGAGCTTCCTAATCCATTGGTCTTTCCTACATTATCATCGTCTGAAAGAAAAGGAGATTCGCGGTGGTGAAAGTGGGGCTTTGGCGTCTCAAACGGCCAGGCTGGCCTCCCTTCTCAACCTCTGGCAAAGAAATGCCGTTAAAACAGTTGATCTCTGGAACTTTCAGTGCGAAGAATCCATGGAGACGCTTCTGTTTGTGATACACAAAACCATCCCATTTGAGCAAAAACAACTCTAGATATAAGGAAGAAATACTTTAAGTCATGAGTTCTCCAACTTTTACAGTTGGGAGCCGGGTCACGCTCCCTCAGAGAGCTTTGGGGGCCGAGCAGCCATTTTGCCCTTCCTCCGCCACATGGCAGTTCCTGGTGTGGTGGAGGGGGACCACACGAAATGGTGCTGTAGGCCGCATCTGGGCTGCAGGCTGAGATTTAAGTCTTTCCTTGGTTCATAATTCTTTTGACTCCTCTTCTCTGTCACTTTGGCCCTAGCTACCATTGTGTTCTTTTTCCATTCCCCCAATTTCTTATTTTCTAGATATTTTCTTCTTTTCTTGGTTTCCCTCTGTGCTGACTCTCACATTTTCTTTCTTTCTCTGGCCCAGTTCATCCCAATCGTTTTTCCCTTCCATTTTTCCATTTATTTACTAGCTTTCATTATTCATATATTCTCTCTGTTCCCCTTCTCTTGCTTCTAATTTTTGTTTGTTTCTATTCCCCACCTCTCTTCCAGCATCTATGCTTACTTCAAGAACTTTTCTTCCTACTTATACAATATTCATAAGAGCCCAGAAGCATCAGTGGCGCAACACAATGTTGACGAAGCAATTTTTTAAATTGGCACAGGCTACATCTCAGGATTTGGTTTGCTTTTTTTGCCTCTTGTGTTGCTGCAACTTATTTTGGCTAGTCTGGCGCCTACATTGTTTTGATGACTCTTTTCGGCTTGACTCTTTCCCCAAGTCAGAAATGACCGGGATCTGGTCACAAGCCCGTGCTTTTCTCTTCCATGGTAGTCCAAGAGATTTTGTGCCAGAGGCAGCACCGAAAAGCCGGTACTAAATAAATGTAAATCCACCCAGAATATCTCTTTCTAAGCAGTGATGAAGAACATGCAACTATTCAATTTTCTGCCCTCTCATGACTGTTCAAATGTGTTGGTCTTCAACTTCTTGTATCTCCCTAGCTCAATGACGGCCAACCTTGGCACTCCAGGTGTTCTTAGGCCAATTTCCAGAAGCCCAAGTCAGCACTCCTACTGATCAGGGCTTCTGGGAATTGAAGTCCAAGAACATCTGGAGTGCCAAGGTTGGCTGGCCACCACTGCCCTAGCTCATGGCAAGACAGTGCAATAGACACATCATAATAGAAAGCTCAGACATCATCCACAGGCATGTTTAGGTCACAAAGGATGATCTAATGAGCTAGGATACGGTGATGTCTCTGTACTGATGGATGGCCATGTATAAGGATAGGATGCCTGGTTAGAAGCATTTCTGACCATGCGCTGCTCGTAAGGTCCAGGGAAGACTCTGGCACGGTTTCATTTTCCTACACAACACAGAACACACACCAGTACAATCACATCTAACATGAGCCCCATGAATTTAATGGGCAGAGGAGGGACTTCAGGACTCACTGGGTAACAACCACAAGGGTATCTGAGTAGTAAGGGTTTACAACAGGGGTGCCAACCTAAGGCCTGTCAGCCGGACCTGGCCCATAGTACCATTCCATGTGCCCCCACCCCTCCGAGGGCATTTGAGTGAGAAATGGAGTCCTCATAGTAGCTGGGAATAAAATTTCAGTGAATGTGGAGAAATTCAACATCAGAGACCAGAATTGGCTTTCTCAGACCCTTTGAGATTGAAAGACATTTAGAGCTAATCTGAATAATCTATTGTTGTTGATGGCTGTGGGGAAGCTATATTATTGTGCTTGCTTCTTGTCTGTCATTCTGCTTGAGCAAACCCTTCTTCCTTTGACCCCTGAATTTGGTGTATATAGACCATGCCTGTAAGTTTCACTCCTTGTCTGAAGAAGTGGACTTGCTCCACGAAAACTAACAATAAAAATATAGCAGTTAGTCTTTAAAGTGCTGCACCGTTTTTTATTTTTATTTGTTTATTTTGTTTTGTTTTCTGATATGCCTAAACCACAGACTATTCTAAAAAATGCAGCATTTATGTGTATAAAATTCATGCCCCACCACGTGAACTAAAAGAAATCCCCTGGCTAAGCGGAAGGAGGAAGCAAAATCCACGGAATGTCCTTTACAAGTAAAGATGTTTCTTGTTTTAAAAGAAAAAGAGAGAGAGAGAGGGAAGGGGTTGGTCTCAGAAAGTTTATTATCTCCACCCATTTTGGGAAAAGAAACCATGCTGAGAAAAGGTTTTGCATTTGGTTGTTTCAAACACAGAGACAAAACAAAACAAATGTTCTGGCACTTTGAAGATTAACTGCTGTATTTTCATGTTAGCTGTTGTGGAACAAATCCACTTAAAAAGATTTTGAAGAAAGATCTGACTTCTGCTAAATTCGGCGTTTGCAATGGCACATTGCCCTCCTGTGGTCGTTTTTTCATTCTGTCTACTGTGGAAGTCCACCAGAGAAATACTGTACTGTATATACTCGAGTATAAGTCTAGTTTTTTAGCTCCCAAAATGAGATCCAAAAAGGGGGCTCAATATATACTAGGGTGAACGATGGTCACAAAACTGCAGTGGTGTAAATTCGAACGTACAGTAAAAAAAAAACTAACCCTACCATATCAGAAAACAAAACTAAACAAAATAAAATAAACAAAATAAAATAAAAAACACTACCATAAAAACTCAAAAACATACCCACACAAATATCTAAGTTAATTAATTTTACTGTGTTTTCATGTATTTTAATTATTGAAACTCACTAGTGGCTGCTGCATTTTCCACCCCCGACTTATACTCGGGTCACTTTATTCTCCTAGTTTTAGAGGTCCAAATTAGGTACTTCGACTTATATTTGGGACGACTTATATTCGAGTATATATGGTAAACTAAACAGCGTTTCATGCGCTCCGGTGTCTAGTCATGCCTGCCACATGACCACGGAAACATCTGCAGGAGCAGACAGCGCTGGCTCTTCGGCTTTGAAACAGAGATGAGCACTAAACCCTAGAGTCGGATACGACTGGCTTTCGAGCAATGGAAACCTTTACCTATACAAAACAAAACAAAAAACATTATAGCACTTTAAAAATTAACTGCTGAGTTTTACTCTTGGCTTTCGTGGATCAAGTCCACTTCCTCGGACTTGACCCACGAAAGCTAACAGTAAAACACAGCAGTAAGTCTTGAAAGTGCTACAACGTTTTTGGTTTATTCTCCGATATGCTTGAAACGCAGACTAACATGGCTACTATTCCAAAAAAATTCAATTTAGGAAGTCTAGGCAATTTGATTTAATTTAATTTAATTTAATTTAATTTTTAGACTTGTATCCTGCCCCACTAGCAGAGCGCATGTGGGCGGCTAACAGAGATACACAATATACAGTTACAGGTTCCCACACAGTCATAATAAACATATCATAATACAGGTTCCACAGTCATAATAAACATACTGTACCGTGTCTAGTCATGCCTGCCACATGACCATGGAAACGTCTGCAGAAGCAGACAGCGCTGGCTCTTCAGCTTAGAAATAGAGATGAGCACTGATCCCTAGAGTCGGATACGACTGGCTTTCAAGCAAGGGAAACCTTTACCTTTACTATCATTATCACAAATCATCACATTTTCAACAGTATCAGTATCACAGTAGCAATCAAAAAGTATCAAGATCACAGTAACAAAAGTATTACAAAAAACAAAGCAATTTCGAAAAGCAAAAGAAAATTTGCACATCTCTTGAATTCTCCAGCTTTGTACTCAAACCTATTCAAATTCACTGGGGGGTCTTTCTGTAATCTGGGGAAATGGAGTCCAAATTTAAAAAAGCAACCTTTTAGTTTGGATTCATGTCACAGAATCAGGGACCCAGACTGGGACTTTTGACAGAGGTGGTGTTGAAAATATAAACTTGCTCTAATAAGACCCTTTCTCAAGAGCAAGGAACATGTAGCGCAGCTCGTAAGTTCAGTTAAACCATGGTTTCAAGTAGCCACAGGTCTAAAAATATTCAGTTTTTAAAAATTCCAGAAAATATATATCTAGAAATCCCCTTTGTGACAGATTGTTTCTGGGTGATCCAGGATGCAGGGTTGGACTTTTGAGAGGCCACCGTTTGCGGTGTCAAATAGAGAGTCTCCCGTTATCAGCAGTTTCAAGCATACACACACACCCCAGCAATTGCAAAAACAGCAGAGGAGCCCTCTTTCCTATGGTATTTGGCAACCTCGCTCAGAAATCAACCTGCACACAAAATCTCCTCCCAGAAGCATCCCTCACAGATACGGAGGGAGGTGGGACTTGAATTGCATAAGAAAGGGGTTCCCAACCTAAGCCCTGAGGGCCGCATCTGGCCCCTGGTGCTGTTTCATGTGGGCTCCCACCTCTCCAAGTGCATCATGAAACAAAACGGCCACCCCTCGGAAGCTGTTGGGACAAAATGGCCAGCTCCATCGTGCAGGCAGGGCAAGATGGTCAATAGATCAGGGGTGACCAAACTATGTTCCAGGGGCCGGATTTGGCCCCTGGGCCATAGTGAGCAGCTCCCTGAACCACGCGAACTGCCCGTTTGGGCACCCTTGGTATAGATCAGCTACCTGGCCAGCTGGGGAAACCAAATTACTGTATAAGACATATGAGCCTCTTGGCCCTAAAAGTCTCCAGTCCAATTTCAGTCCAGAAAATTCACACCTGGATGGCCAGATGTTTGAGGAAACAGAAGGTGCCAAACCTTGTATTTATCCCCCATTTCATTCTGTTTGATTTATTCTGTTTATGTTTAATGTGATATTATTATTGTAAAAAAATAATAATTTGTTGTATGCCCAAGATGAACGGAATATAAATGTATTTTAATAAACAAGTATTATTGATACTGTATTTTTGCTTAGCAGGGTTTCAGGTAGGCGACAACCTAGCCCTCAAGCAATGTTGGAGGTAAAGCAATGAACTGTCTGGCATCCAGGGTTGCCACTCCACCAACCTCGGCCGTGCTCCTCTTCCTTGAGTACAGGGGTGGCCACATGCTTAAGGGTGCAGGGCTCCTGTGCCAGACGCAAGTGACCCTCCCTCCCTTCGAGAGTTGCAGGAACCCAAAACCTGCTGCTCTTGTGCACGCAGCGGCATTCGAGCAATTGCAAAAACAGCAGAGGAGCCCTCTTTCCTGTGACATTTGGCTACCTCGCTCAGAAATCAACCTGCACATTAAATCTCCTTTCTGAAATTCAGAACCGCCTTATTTCCTCAAAATGGCCACCTCCGTCACCCCTCCCCATCCAAGATCCAGGCAGAAGGCGCGCAAGCCGGTGCAAATATTGGAGTAACCACAAATGCAAGGGTGGGTCCAGGGCGAGCCTTCGTGGAATCCGGCGGGCGCTAAGACCCAGCGCACTCCAAGCCCGGACCTGCCTGCGGGGCGTTTTTTTCCTGCCTGTGACGAACAAGCCCCAGGCGGAGATGAGAGCAGCTAAACTGCGCCTGCGCACTCGATTTGGGCCAATCCCCTTTTATCGTGTTCTAGGGAAAGAGAAAAACCTCCACGGCAGCGCGAGTCAGGATGGCCGAGCGGTCTAAGGCGCTGCGTTCAGGTCGCAGTCTCTCCTGGAGGCGTGGGTTCGAATCCCACTTCTGACAAAGCGTGTATTTTCTTAATTATTATGATACTTGATTTATATTTTAATAAAATAGTTCCCCCCAGCACAGAAGATCCCTCAATCTTATCCAATCGGCTAATGAAAGAGTAAAAGAAAGTGAGAAGATTGGTTGTCTTTACTTCGATTTGCCCACTGTCCTGTGTAAACAATATCACTTTGCTCCATTTTTTTTAATGATGCAGTTTGAATGCACACTGTCCTTTGGATTTGGCTTTATTTTAAATGTCATTTTATCTTATTCCATTGCAAGAGATCTTCAGCTATTTTTCCATTTTTATTTTATTCCATTGCAAGAGATCTTCCATCATTTTCAAATTTTTAAAACATAATATTACATTGCAAGAAATCTTCACACATTTTCTTGCTTACTCTCCCCGCTATCTTAGCAGAGAGGTAGGAATTGCAAGTAGATAAATAGGGACCACTTCGGTGGTGGGAAGGTCAACAGCGTTCTGTGCGCTCCGGTGTCTAGTCATGCCTGCCACATGACCACGGAAACGTCTACAGAAGCCGACAGCGCTGGCTCTTCGGTTTTGAAACAGAGATGAGCACTGAACCCTAGAGTCGGATGTTACCTAAATTTCAGACTCCATGCCGCAGAGCTACAAACATGTAAACCAAGAAGTGGGAAATTATTTTGTTTTAATATTTAAAGAACCATTTCACGGGCAGAAGCTTTTAAAATGAGCCACAGACAAATTGTTTGATACAAATTAAAGAAGTTTAATTAGAAAACAAATTAGAAAATAAGAAAATAATAACAATACAGACATTTCCCCCCCCCCCCTTTTAAAGGCACTATTTCAAAAGGGCAAAAGACCTGTGGAATTTTTTTCAACCTAAAACTAGGCAGATGGAAAAAGCCAGGAATTGGGTGAAGTACTGAGTTCAGAGTTCAGTTTTTATAATGATTCATGTGGCTGCAAGGCCAGGCAAACTTAACTACTGCAGATTTTTACAGATGAATGTTACAGTTTAGGACAGGGGTGTCCAAACTACAGTCCGGGGCCGGATGCGGCTTCCGATACCAATTCATCCAGTCGGCGAAGCCCTCATTGTTCCTAACAGTGGAAGTAAAATGTGCCAGTATGGTTGCATTTTACTCCCACTTCCAGGAGCGACAAGGGCTTTGTGGGCCAGGTGAATTGGTATCAGAGGCCACATCTGGCCCCCAGGCTTGCTGAATGAAGTGACTGGCCTCCGGCCCAAAAGGTTGGGCACCCTGGTTTAGGAAGACAAAAGGGAAGCTCATGGCCATTCAAAGAGGATGAGTTGTTGTTCAGTCGCACAGTCGATTCCGACCCTTTGCGATGACCCCATGGACCACTGTCCGCCAGGCACTTCTGTCCTCCACCCTCCTCCTCAACCCGCCCATCTCTGTGCCCATTGCATCTACAATACCATCTAGCCATCTCGTTTTGGACCACCCCCTTCTTCTTTTGCCCTTCACTTTTCCCAGAATCAAGGCTTTCTCAAGTGAATCCTCTCTTCTCATTTGATGTCCAAAGTACTTTAGCTTCATCTTTACTATTTGACCTTCCAAGGAGCAGTCAGGGTTGATTTCTTCTAAGATTGACCTATTTGTTCTCCTCGCTGTTCAAGGGACTCTCAAAACTCTCCTCCAACATCACATCTCAAAGGCAGCTATTCTTCTGCGCTCAGCTTTCCTTATGGTCCAGCTCACACAACCATACATTGCCACCGGGAATACCATTGCTTTGACTATACGAATTTTTGTTTGCAAGGCGATGTCTCTACTTTTAACTCTGTTCCCCAGGTTTCTCACAGCTTGCCTCCCAAGAATCAGTCGCCTTTTTATTTCATGGCTGCAATCCCCATCTGCAGTGATCTTGGATCCTAGGAAAGTAAAATCTGTCACTGTTTCTACTTCTTCCCCATCTACTTTTCCAGGGACTGAGAGGGCCTGTTGCCATGATCTTGGTTTTCTTGATGTTGAGTCTCAATCCAGCTTTTGCACTCTCTTCTTTCAACCTATGCAGGAGCTTTTTTAAGTCCTCCTCACTTTCTGCCATTAGGGTGGTAGCATCTGCGTATCTCAAGTTGTTGGTGTTCCTCCCAGCAATTTTGATTCCAAATTGTAATTCCTCCACCCCTGCACTGCGGATTATAAGCAGGGTGACCAAATGCAGTCTTGTGTTACTCCTTTTCCTATTCCAAACCACTCTGTCCTTCGAAAGATAAAGTATAGCAGATCAGTAACACCAAAACAATAAGTGTTTCTTCAAGTACAAAACAATACAGTAACACGACCCTCTCTTTTAATTATGCATCCCAGCCTTCACAATGAAAGGCAAATCATATCAGAGATTGCAAAGATGACTGAAATGTCCATAGCCGATCAGGTTGTTGATGCATCATAGATGGGGGTCCAGTTCTTTAACAAAAACTGGCCTCTTGACTTCTTGTAAACATGTTGATATGTAAACTGGCATTTCTTCTCTGCCAGCTTTATTTCCACAACAATAGGTGTTGAACCACATCTGGCTGATGGGCCTGGCTGGAAAAGCAAGTTTGAATCTTTTGATAAGAATTACCTGAGGTGAAGAGTGTTTTTCCTCCACATACAATATCTGCATTGGTTGAATTATCAGAGCTGTCCTTTAGTTATAATTTTCCATTGAACTGTTCCTTGGAATGAGAAGACATAAAATTCAATATTAATATTGTAATCAGACACAAACAGAAATAATTCCATAGAAGTTACCTATACACAGTGGTGGGCTTATTCAACTTATACACAGAGCACATAATGAGCAATGCAGGGATGGAGGAATCACAAATTGGGATCAAAATTGCTGGGAGAAGCATCAACAACTTGAGATATGCAGATGATACCACCCTAATGGCAGAAAGTGAGGAGGACTTTTAAAAGCTCCTGAATAGGTTGAAAGAAGAGAGTGCAAAAGCTGGCTTGAGACTCAATATAAAGAAAACCAAGATACTGTAATGGCAACAGGCCCTCTCAGTCCCTGGAAAATAGATGGGGAAGAAATAGAAGCAGTGACAGATTTTACTTTCTTAGGATCAAAGCTCACTGCAGATGGGGATTGCAGCCATGAAATAAAAAGGTGACTGATTCTTGGGAGGCGAGCGATGAGAAACCTGGGGAACATAGTAAAAAGCAGAGACATCACATTGCAAACAAAGATTCGTCTAGTCAAAGCAATGGTGTTCCCAGTGGCAATGTGTGGTTGTGAGAGCTGGACCATTAGGAAAGCTGAGCGCAGAAGAATAGACGCCTTTGAGATGTGGTGTTGGAGGAGAGTTTTGAGAGTCCCATGGACAGCGAGGAGAACAAACAGATCAATCTTGGAAGAAATCAAACCTGACTGCTCCCTAGAAGGTCAAATTGTAAAGATGAAGCTGAGGTACTTTGGACATCAAATGAGAAGAGAGGATTCACTTGAGAAGGCCTTGATGCTGGGAAAGGTGGAGGGCAAAAGAAAAAGGGGGCGGCCAAAGATGAGATGGCTAGATGGTATTGTGGATGCAGTGGGGGCAGAGCTGGGTGGGCTGAGGGGGATGGTGGAGGACAGAAGTGCCTGGCGGACAGTGGTCCATGGGGTTGCAAAGGGTCGGAATCAACTGTGCGACTGAACAACAAAAACCCTCAGCCTATTCAGGGTCCTCCAAGTTATGTAGAGAAGGTCGAGTTCCTAAGCCAGATTCTCCTTCCTTGTCCAGTGAGCTCCTTCCTCCACCTTCTAATTTGGTTTTGCTCTTGCGTCCCCTAAAGAATTTTTGTTCTTGCCAGAAAGTTCTCCCTGGATCTGGGAAAGGGTTAAGGAAATTGCTGGGAGGGTGAGGCGCCTGGCCCTCCTCCGCCTCTCGCCAGCCAGCCAGCCAGCCGGGCAAAGCAAAGCAGGGCGCACGGCACCGGGCAGACGCGCCGTCGAGGCACCGTGCGTAAAAACTGTGCGTAAAAGCGCAGCGCTCCCGGCATCTCCAGTCCCGGCCGGTCCGCCCGGCTTGCCTGCCTGCCTCTCCCGAGGCGCGGGTCGGGGGCTCCTCATCTCTTTCCTTCGCCCCTGCCGGAGGGGGGGACGGGGACCCCTCGAGGATGGCGGAGTTCCCGGCCAAAGTAAGCACTCGCACCAGCACCTCGGCCGGGGCTACCGGACCGCGCGCCTCTGCCGTCGACCTCGAGTTCCTGCGCTCCCTCTTCGCCATCCTGATGATCGCAGAGATCGTAAGTACCGGCGGCGTATTTTATAGAGTAAAGAAGGCGAGAGCGCCTTTGAGGATGTGCAGAGTGTCTTTTCCTTTTAGGGAAAGCGTCATTAGGAGAGGCTTTCTTTTCTTTTTTAAAACTGCGCTCGACCCTTGCCAGACAAAGAAAGAAACTAATACCCCTCTATTCAGCACTAGTTAGACCCCCATCTAGAGTCCTGTGTCCAATTCTGGGCAAGGGGCTTTAAGAAAGATGCAAACAAACTAGAGCAGCTACAGAGAAGGGAAAGAAGGATGATTAGAGGAATGGAAACCAAGCCCTAGGTGAGTGATGGGGAACTTTGGCACTCCAGGTGTTCTTGGACTTTAATTCCCAGAAGCCCAAGTCAGTACACCTGCTGATCAGGGTTTCTGGAAATTGAAGTCCAAGAACACCTGGAGAGCCAAGGTTCACCATCACTGCCCTAGGTCAACCTTGGACTCCCAGATGTTCTTGCATTTGAGTTACAAGAAGCCAAAGTCAGAACGCCTGCTGACCAGAGCTACTGGGAATTGAAGTCCAAGAACATCTGGAGGAGCAAGTACTCAGTTGTACCTCGCTTAAAGAGCATAATGCGTTCCACAGGATTGCTCTTTAAGCGAGTTTGCTCTTTAAGCGAAACACCATTGTAAGTGACCAATTGTGGGGGGGATTGTGAACCCTGATTTATTTGTTAAGCAAGTTTTTGGTTGGTTTTGTTAAGCAAAGCGAACATTCAGAGAAAATTCTGCTCTTTAAGCGAGTTACTCTTTAAGCGAAACGCTCTTTATGCGAAGTTTGACTGTATGGGGAACCCTGCCCTAGGAGGAAAGACTGAAGGAATGGGGCATATTTAGCCTTGAGAAAAGGAGACTTAACGGGAGAGATGAGAATTGCACTCTTCAAATAACTGAAAGATGGTCATGAAGGGAAGGATCTGTTCTCCCTCATCCCAGAGTGCAGGATGCTTAATAACGGCTAAAACTAAAGGAAGCCAGGGATAGGCTGAATACCAGGAAAAACATCTTAAGGGTTAGAGCAGTACAACAGTGGAACCCCCAGTATCTTGAGAGGTGGTGAGCGCTCAAATACTGGCAGCATTCAAGAGAGAATTGGAAAACAACCACCTGTCAGATCTGCTTTGATTTGGATTCTTGACTTGAGCAGGGGAAAGAAAGAAAGAAAGAAAGAAAGAAAGAAAGAAAGAAAGAAAGAAAGAAAGAAACCAACCAACCAACCAACCAACCAACCAACCAACCAACCAACCAACCAACCATGTTTTCAGTGTCCAAGTTACAGAAGCAAGGGTGTGTGTGTGTGTGTGTGTGTGTGTGCGCGCGCACGCCTTTATTAGAAAACATGCAAGTGCTGATTGCATGGAGACACAGGTTGCAATTGGCACCATTTGAAGTGTGATCTTGGTCTGACCAGTTTCCTGGCAATCTTACAATGCACAAGGAAAGTTTGCTCCACCCTGATCTGTGCCAAAGATGGCGCTTTGTGGTCCAGTTATAGGGCTTTGGCTCACGAATGGATCAGGGTGGAGCAGACTTCCTTGTGTTATGATATCGTTGGGGAAATGATTGCACAAGACCGCTCTACACACAGTCTAAACCAGGGGTGCCCAAACTATGGCCTGTGGGCCAGATCTGGGACCCCGACACCGATTCATTCGGCCTGCGCCGCCCTTGCCGCTCCTGGAAGCGGAAGTAAAATGCACCCATACGGGTGAATTTTCTTATGCTCCCAGGAGTGGCAAGGGCAGTGTGGGCCAGATGAATTGGTGCCAGGGGCCAGATTTGGCCCACAGGCTGTAGTTTGGGCACCCCTGGTTTAAGCAGAGAAAATTGCAGCCTAAAAATCTATGGATTTGCAAGGCACGTTTTGCTTCCACTTCTGGTGGGAGGAACCATGTGATCGGCCCGCTGAACCTCATGTCCAGCCTGCTGAACCATGTGATCGGTCCCACGGCCTGAAAAGTTTGGGTACCCCTGGTCTAAACTGTTTGGTCCAGCTATAAGGCTTCTAAGCTATTCAGTGTGGTGGAGTGGATAGATTGGCAGACTAGAATTTAGAAGGGCTGGATTTGAGTCAGCCACATGGAAGATCATTGAGGGAGTGGAACTAGCAAAACTATGTCTTAAATACAGTCAAACATGAATTAAATCGTTCCTTGAGGTTGGTTGTATCTCAAAAACTGCTTATCTTGAATTTCCCATAGGAATGCATTGAATGCAATTTCCCATTGGAATGCATTGAATTTTTTTTATCTCAAAAAATCCTATTAAATTTTTGTAATCTCGAATCTGATTTTTTTCTGAGATTTCCAGATGTATCTTGAGTTTTCCTTAATTTGAACCGTTCCCATCTCAAGGTTCGACTGTATTTCACTCACCTGTTCAAGGCCAGCAACCCAATGCCGATCGTCAGGCAAAGGTTGACTAGCCTGACCATCCTGAGGACTAGCAGCCTTGGGTGGCAAAGTCCACAGGGAAGGGTGATGGTTCTCAAGTGGATTAAATGGTCCCACTTGCATCCCTCTTGATGGAGGGCAGCAGCTTCATCCATCCTGGCCTAGGACTTTGCATGCCAAAAGGGCTCAGGAAAGTGACTCGTGGAACTGGATCAGTGGTATTATGGGGGTCATGCTGCAATGCGGAAGGCAAATAGAAGGCCACTGCATTGTATTCTCAGGCCAAACTTCCTAGCTGATCGCCGTGAGGATCACCAATATTCGGAATCAGATATGGAAGAAGAAGAGCAGAGATGGGAAATCCTTTCCCAGAATATTCCACAATTGCAGGGTTTACTGGGAGCCATGCTAGGAAAACATAAACATTTCCAAGTTTTAGTTGTGCCTCTGTCAGTCTCCCCCCCCCCTTTTGTGTTGGAAGGACTGGGCAGAGGTATGCTTTGTGTACATTGGAATGTGTCACTCATGAATAAATGTTGAGATGGAGTTATCTTCTTTTGAGCTGCCTTTTAGAGCAGTGGCGCTGTCCGTACGCCAACACCCAGGAAGTCATAGCATGAGCTCAAACGAAGAATTGTTTACAGTGTGGACAAATTCTTTTGTTTGCTGTTTTTCTTGGTTCCACTGGAACAGCGCGTCTACTTGTGAGCAGACATTGTGCGATCTGCTTTGTTTCTCTCCCCCCCCCCCAAAAAAAAAAAGGTGTGGCACCCGACTGAGAAAACTGTGAGGATCAGCTCTATCACAGTGCACTGTCTTAACTTATGGTGGGCTCTCCTTCATGGGGTTGTTTGTGTAACCAGTGTGGCTTGCAATCAACGCATTACTGAGTGTGCCAAAATGCATCTTTATCGAGGGATGAAAGCATTTCGATTATGCCAGGCATGGGGACAAGTCAGGCTTTGCAGAAGTGGAAGGGTGGGCAAGGCCATGTCGAGTTTGGTGGCCCCTCCCCACTGGACAAACCACCTGGGTGGGATTTGCCTTGACTAGACCACTGGAACATCACAAGAATAAACTAGATTTTGACTCCTGTAAGAATCTAAGGCAGTCTGGAGATTTCAGGACTGGGGCTGGCGGTGCAAAAGAGACCCAAAAAATAGCTCCTTTCTCCAGGGTTTTATTGTCCACCAATCTGGACTGGTCATCCTGCTAGAGTAGACCCTATTGCCAATCGTCAAGCGGCAGTTAACTAACCTGACCACCCTGAGGACTAAAGGCCTTGGGTGGGAAAGTCCACAGGGAAGGATGATGGTCCCCAAGTGGATTAGATCCCACTTGAATTCATCTTGATGGAGGGCAGCAGCTTCATCCATCCTGGCCTGAGGATGATGATGAGGACTTTGTGTGCCCAAAGAGCTCAGGACCAGAAAATGACTCATGGAACTGGATCAGTGGTACTAAGGGGGCCACGCTGTGATGCAGAAGACAAATGGAAAGGCCACTGCGTTATATTCTCAGGACAGTCTTCATGGCCGATTGCCTTGAGGATTGCCCATTTCTGGAATCAGATATGGCACTTAAAGAAGAAGAGTTGGGTCTGTTGGCTCTAGACTAGGAACCTCCCGTCCTTGCTCGGCCAGATCATGTGCAGGAATGCTCAAGTGCTACAATGATGGTACAACGTGAAAGCCAAAACCCTGCCACAAGGAGCTTACAGTGCAAAGTTCACGGAGCAGAGGACTCCATGGAAAGTCAAAGGACATCCTGGTGGAACAGACTGTGGGCTTTACTTGACTAGTGGATCAGTATCAACATGGTTTTCCCTTCTGTATTGCACAGGTCCTGGGTTGCCTGGTTTGGGCCCTCATCGCAGACACCTACTACCAGCCGTATCCCTCTTACGGCTGGGTGATGTTCGTGGCCATCTTCTTCTGGCTGGTGACCGTCATCATCTTTGGGATGTACCTCCTTGGACTTCAAACGAAGCTGAACGTGATCCCGTGGCCTCTTGTGGTGAGTGTTTGTGAAGGCTGGGCAGAAATGGGCTGATCTTTTGGGTCCAAAATTACATTGGTTGTGTCTCTGAGCAAGTCAACGCATCTCATTTTCGCCCGTCGATACTTATGGTGGCTTTTAATACTTAAAGAAGGGAAAGCAAGAGGGAGGCAGTATTTGGTAGGACCAGTGAGCCTTCTGGCCAGTTGATTTAGAGAATGGGTTTCCAACCTAAGGACTGACAGGCCAGATCTGGCCCATGGTGTCATTTCATGTGACCCCACCACCACCCCTCCAAGAGGATTTGAGAAGCAAAATGATCACCCCTTTGAAGCTGTTGGGACAAAATATAGCGCTTACTGCACTCACGAGTAAATTAGCATTTTGCCCCCCAACATGCTGGGGATCCATTTTACCAAGCTCAGAAGCATAGAAGGCTGAGTCCACCTTGAGCCCTGGTCAGTATCGAACTCACCGCCTTTTGGTTGCAGTCCAGCACTTTAACAACTGCACCACCAGAGCTGATACCAGCCTGCTTAATTTATATAGCTTGATTCCAGACTGTTTCATTTTGGGTTAAGTCTACATCCATCCCATTCGTGGTACAGGCGTCAGGCTGTGATGCGGAAGGCAAATGGAAGGCCAGTGCGTTATTTTCTCAGGGCCATCACAGTAAGGATAGCCAATATTTGTGACCTGATATGGCCCAAGAAGTTAAAAGTGTCCAGCTTTGGAGCTGTTGACCAAGCCCTTTTCTCTTCTGTCCGGCCCACTCCCTTCGACTTGCTTTTCAGCGAGTCCAGAAAGCAGAGACAGGAAAGGAACAATGCTTCCATTGTTATACTTTCATAACCGGTATGATCAAAATGCACGCTAGGCTTTCGTACATGGTGGCACGAGTTCCAGAATTGAATGGGTTGGGTTGAGTTGGGTTGACCACCGGTCAGGAAGGCCTTTCTGGCTTTGCCCCCAGAAAGCGTTCCAGTCTAGTGACATTTATTTACATGCTGGGGACCAACGGCGGAAACCCATGATTTACACGTAGGGATTTCGTTTGGTTTTTCCAGACGCCTACAGTAGGGTGCCAGTCAGCTGATTTGCAAACCTAGATTCACATCCTAAAAATCTAAAGGTCAAGGTCCTCCTTGCACGAAAGCCAGTCGTATCCAACTCTAGGGTTTAGTGCTCATCTCTTTTTTATAGCCGAAGAGCCAGCACGGTCTGCATCTGCAGACGTATGCGTAGACACGTGGCAGGCAGGACTAGCCATCGGAGCGCACGGAATGCTGTCACCTTCCCACCAAAGTAGTACCTATTTATCTACTTGCAATTTCTTGCTTTCAAACTGCTAGGGTTGGCAGGAGCTAGGACAGAGACAGGTTCTCACTCAAAGTGTAGCACTCGGGTCCCAAACTGCTGACCTTCCAGTCGTCAAGTTCAGTATCTTATCCATTAGGCAACTACAGTCCCAAAGGGGGAAGGAGTAGCATAGACACACAGGTGAACGTTGCTGCAGGTAGTGATGGAGGCAGGGCTGGACAGTTATCAATTTCAACGTCTTAACCACTAAGCTGGTCCCCCCCCCAAAAAAAAAAAAAACCTATACATATTCATATATTCCTGGACTACCAAAATATGAAAAGTTATCCATTCTTTATTTTTTTTAGGAAATATTTTCATTGCTTAATTTGTCAGGTGTGTGAAGTCACAAGCATTGGCTAACCAGCACTGCCGACATACGTCTGCTTTCTGGCAGCTCATGAGTTTTGCTCAGAAATGTGAAGAACAGGTCCACAATCTCCATCTTTCAGGGAGGGGTGGGTCCATTGGAGTTGCAGAGGAGATGCTTTGTAACCAAAAGGTCTGAGATTCAGAGTACAGTAATACCTCATATAACATTTGTATTGAATAACACTAAAATCGCATAACATTAAGGAATCTGGGGGGAAGAATTGCATCAGATAACATTAAGATCCTATGGGATGCTTCAGATAACAACCGCTAAAGCATGTGTGGTTACAATGTATCTCTATGGATCCCATAGGATTTTAACATGTATCAGATAACACTAAAAATCATATAACACCAAGACTTGTGGAACCAGGTTTTAGTGTTATATGAGGTTTTTCTGTACTATGTTTCCACCCAAAACAGGGATGTGGGAAACGGCCTCTTCCGGATGCTATTTGACTACAACTCAATAGGTTGGAGAGGATGGGAGAGGCAGATATCCCCTTTCCTTAACTACCTCTTGGTCCATAAGCTAGCGAGTTACTCTTTCTGGATCACAATTCCAAGAGTCCCCCAGCTGGTGTATCCACTCTAGGGTTGAGTAGTCTGACTGTTGTAACCCAACATTGTTAAGCCCCTTCCGGTAAAGCCTACTGTGGAGCTGTGATGTTGGGTTGACACTTGGCCAAGAATCCTGTTGGGTCAGCTGCAGAGAAGGCCATGAGCATCTTCCAAACAAGGTCCTAATCAGTTTTGCCTGAATGCCTCCCAAGATTGTCCTTTCTCTTCCCCCTCCGCAGCTGGTGGTGTTCAACGTTTCAGCCACCGTCTTCTACGCATCGGCCTTCATCACCAGCTCTGCCTCCGTGGAACCGTTTTCCTGGCCGCATTCACCAGACTACAACAAAAGAGCCTCTGCTTCGGTAAGCTAACGGTCTGTGCGCATTTCGTTGGCCATGCGCCCTCGCAAAGATGAATTAGTCGCTTGCCAAGGAAGGTCACCCACTTCCTTGCTAGGTGGTGGATGATGCTTGTACGTCACTGTTAACATTTCTTCTGGTTTTATCTGCTGAAGTTACTCTTGCAAAGACCCGCAAGATCCAGAGCGAATTTTGGTTAGGCAGGATCCTCCAGTTCAGTGATGGCAAACCTTGGCCCTCCAGCTGTTCTTGAACTTCAATTCCCAGAAAACCCAGTCCCTGTGAATCCACACAACTGGCTTGCTGCATGGTAAATCCATCCATGTGGATTCACAGGGACTTGGGCTTCTGGGAATTGGAAGTTCAAGAACAGCTGGAGTGCCAAGGTTCACCACCACAGTTCCAGCTGCAACTCAGCTGCAATTCTAGCCTTCCTCGCCACTGGCTTTGCTAGCTAGGCTGGACGGGAATCTCAGTGCTATTAAGACCTAGAGGAAGGTTCGTTGCCTTGATCATAGGGTTGGGTTTTGGGAGATTTAGGCTCAATGTTTCTTCTCTGCTGTGGAAACCACTGTCCGGTCTTGGGGCCAAACACTTTTTATTTCACAGGGGCCGTCATCAAGAAGGAAGACCCATGAACTTGGGGGGAAAAGGCATCACAAAAATGTAGCTAAAGCCTAAACAAGACTCTTCTTTTATTTCTGCTTTTTTATCAACGCTATACAGTGTTGGGACTGCAGTGGCTTAGTGGTTAAAGATGTTGAACTTGGTGACTGGCAGGTCAGCAGTTCGATTCCCGAGTACTGCACGACGGAGTGAGCTCCCGTCTCTGCCCCAGCTCCTGCCAACCTAGCAGTTCGAAAGCAAGAAATTGCAAGTAGATAAATAGGGACCACTTCAGTGGGCAAGTAAGCAGCGTTCCAGGCACTCCGGTGTCTAGTCACGGCTGCCAGAGACACAGACAGCAGACAGACAGCACTGGCTCTTTGGTTATAAACGGAGATGAGCACTGAACCCTAGAGTCAGATACAACTAGCTTTCTAGCAAGGGCGACCTTTACCTTTATACATAATGTTCCCCAACCTTTGGTTCGTGGACTTCAATTCCCAGAAGCCTAAGCCAATTCCCCAAAGCACTGATCAGCCAATGGACTGACCAAGACTTCTGGGAGTTCAAACCCAGAAGTGTTGCGCAGAGCATGTTGCGCTGAATTCTATGACATCGATTGCCTCCACGATGTTATCATCCTGGCAGCCCCACCAACCATCTGTTCTTTTTTTTTTTAAATGGGGGGCTGGGAGAAGGCTTCCTAGGACATCACCAGAGCTTCCCGTGCCAGCAATGAGCTAATAATACTCAACAACTGGAGCAGCAGCTGGGGCTACATCATGTGTTCAACGTCCCACTTGGTCTGGTCTCTCTCCCAGGGCACAGCTCCTGACTCAAGTACCAGCCGCCAGTGTGAGAAGCCTTCTGCAGGTCTCCCCGCCACCCTCAAGGGCATTCAACCTCTCCTCCTTGGAGTGGCACGGCCCGAATTGGCCATTTCAGGCTGGCCAGTTGCCCACTGACTTGCTTGGAACAAAATCCACAGTTAGACCATGAGCATTACTCAAGAGGACATCATCGCATGACTCCTGGGCCCCTGGCCAGTTCAGGAGTCCCCAGACAATCTCCCCATGAGTTCTAGCTTGGCTTTGTCACTCATGGGACTTTTATGAAAAGGCACAGAGTCAACTCCAACTGCTCCTTCCCGAGGAATGGGCTGGACAACACAGTGTTGACAACGGCTGGCCAAAATCCACACCACTAGTACTGTAAGGCAGTTTTCTAACTAGTTGGAATAGGTCAGTGAGTTAGGTAGAGGTTGGGAGTTTGATCCTCCACTGGGCCCTCTGAGAACAGAGCCAGCCTGGGTAGCCTTGGGTCAACCGGGTGCCCCCACTTCGGATACCTAGAAAGCCCTGGGAAGGGTTACCATTAGATCAGAATCAACAATAAGAGAATATTATTAGGGGACCTTTCTGTGTTCCTGATAATTTAATGGTCTACTCTAGCTTCTTCTTTCATGTCCAGACTAAACTTTGGACTGCCAAAATGAAGCCATTTTCTTAGCTTTGGCATTGGGCAAACTTAAGTCCTTAATGGCACATATTTCTGGCAGTAATCAGCAGACCAGTAAATAAGCCAAATGTTGTCTCTCTCCACTTTCGCACATGGTGCTGTTGTCTGCGAGCATCTTTTGGGATTCCAACCTCCAGCCTATTCAGGGTCCTCCAAGTGATGTAGGGGAGGTTGAGTTCCTCAGCCATCTCCTCCTCCTTTAATGTCGTTCCTTGTCCAGTGAGCTCCTTCCTCCACCTTCTAATTTGGTTTTGCTCTTGCGTCCCCTCAAGAATGTTTGTTCTTGCCGTAAAGCTCTTCCTGGAGCTGAGTCGGTTGACTTGAGGCTCATCTCTGTTCAGAGGATGTTGAGGGTCATTCTCTTGCTTAGTTCTCTCGGCGTCTGCTGCTCCTTCTTAGGTGGAGTGATACCTACAAGAGGGTCTATTTTCTCCACTGGTGTAGGTTTGGAGCACCCGGTCACTATCCACATAGCTTCCTTCAGTGATATCAATTTGTTTCACATGTGTGGATGTGCTCCATACTGGAGCAGCATACTCTCTTGCACAGGTGCTCAGGGACAAAGTATGCAACATGGATGGTTGAATTCCCCCATTTATCTACTCTACCTGGGACTAGCAATTGCCTTTAGTTATAAGAGGCAGCTGTGATGGCGAACCTTTGGCACTCCAGGTGTTCTTGGACTTCAGTTCCCAGAAGCCCAAGTCTGAACGCCTGCTGGATCAGGGCTTCTGGGAACTGAAGTTCAAGAAAACTTGGAGTGCCAAGGTTCTCCATCACTGCCTTAGATTTATTGTACTCACACCTTCTCTGTCTTTGCAGTTCTTTGCCTGCCTGGTGATGATAGGCTATGGAGTCAGCGCATGTCTCAGCATCCGAACCTGGAAAGGGTACGGGAGCAACGCAGCCCCAAGCCAAGCGACGGCTACCAATCATGCTTAAGGACAGTGGTCATTTCAAATCAACATGGCTCAGCTTTGGCGGTGCTCTGGGGGCCTTTCAGTACTTGTCTCTCTCCCTAGACCCCGTCTTCTTCTTCTTCCAGACCCAAAAAGTCCTGGCTTCAGTCTGGTCCACATCAAGACTCTTTCCTTACACCACTGGTCACTGACAAAGTACCTGCCCATACCTCACACTAATCAGCACCTGTTAACAAGACTTGGTTGTGTCATGAAGACAGAATATGTTGTAACGTTGGCAAAAGATGCCCTGATGCTTACGCCGCTCTTCCTGGTTTGAGCCATATTGCAGCTGCAGTCCTCTATGCCAGAGGTCCCCAAACTTTTTCACACCACCGACCGGTGTCACGCTAAACTAATTTTCCACTGACCGGTAAGTGGGGTTTTCACTAAAATATTCTCAAAATATACTCACAGTATATTTCAGTGTTGCTAAAAATAAATAAATGAATCTCTCCCATCTGCCAGCCACAGGGCAGACGGGAGTGTGTGAATACAGAGAGACAACCAGGATTAACCAGGACTGGTACCTCTTCCATTAGGACCTGTTGCTCCCACTGAGCTATACGCCTTCCCTAGGGTTTCAGGCCAGAGGAAAAGGTCTGTGGGGCAGCATGAAGGAGATGGCCCACCACGGGTGATGTGCGCATACCGGCCCAGGCATTGGAGTGACTAGGGTAAGCCAAGCAGCACTTCTCACCGGAACTAAATCAGCTAAATAATAAGACGACAGGGAGCCCGGCTCCCTCCATTTATGAGCAACCACTTGTAGCTTCTGTGAAAATAATGTGTAATTATTAACTTAGTAAGTAGAGGTGCTTCTGGTACAAGCACACTGCAAGTATTTTATTATTTCTGAAAATAAAGTTTTCTTTTAATTAAAAAACAAGTGTACACCTCTTGTTATAGTGCCGGGCAGCAATAAATAACCCGACTCCCTACAGAGGCCAATGGCTATGGGCGGATGAGCCCCTTTAGGTGGGGTGAGGGTCCCCCTCAGTGGAGGAAATCCCATTGAGCTCAACGGCAAAAGGAGTAGAGAAGGAACCACACTGATTCCCAATGGTCATGGAGGCGGAAGAGGCCACGCCAGGTGGACTGGCTGTGAAGGTGCACCTTGATAATATCCTCAAGGCTGCGGCAGTCCATTGCAGTCCTGGTGTTAAATCCTGCATGTCTCATTTCTTATGTGCCACAGGAGATGGCTCCGTGATCATAGTATGTGGGTCACTTCGTGACAAGATGGGATTCCCCCTTAAACAAATTGACACCAATGGCATCTTTCCTGCTTCAGGAAAAAATGGATCCTCAGATAAGAGCTGCAGCCGATGACTTTCTGACACGTGATGTCTTCGGGGTGGGTACGGACAGCCACCAGCTTGCACCTGTCATAGGAAACACTGAAGAATATCCGATTGTCCCCTACTTCTTAAACATTTCAAAACCTTGAAACACGATGGTTCCGGTCACTTACTTGGAAGGCCGACATGTAGGCAGTTTGAGACCTGGGTACTGCATGACGGACTGAGCTCCCGCTCTGTCCCAGCTCCTGCCAAACTAGCAGTTCGAAAGCAAGAAATTGTAAGTAGATAAGCAGGGACCACTTTGGTAGGGAAAAGATCTTGGGGCCGTGAAAGGAGCCTCATTCGGGTGACCCCTGAGTGGAGTTTCTCCAGCAAAAATCCTTTCAATCCTGAATAATTTCTGACACAAAATAATTATTCGTGGTAGCTCAGTTTATGAATTTAATGTGTTCTCTGGGACGTTTCATATTACGAAACATTCGTAAACTGAAATGTGGTTTCCTGTAGGAAGGCATTGAAAACCGTTTTTCTGACCTCTAGAACAGACTGAATTGTTTTCAATGCATTCCTATGGGAAACCTCATTTCGGTTCACATTTTTTCTGCGATTAAATCCATAAACCAAGGCAATATTTTCAATGGATTTTCATTCGTAGACCAAAAATTACGTTATGAGGCATTTGTAAACAGAGACACCACTGTATTATTAAGGGAAAGGTTCAGGCGTATGCAAGGATGGCCTTCACTGCATAGATTTGAGCACCTAGAGAAACCCAGCTTTCCTTCTGCAGTGAAGCTGTCAAGAAAGAAGTAAATGCTTCCCAGAATAAAGAAAATATGCTTTTCCAGGGTAACAAAGTTCTTTCTGAAGTACAGGTGGAGGGATTTGTGTTCGAGTTAAAAGAGAGTGAAGATATTTGAGCCAATGGTGGGGAAGCATATAAATCGACAATTACTAGAAGACAGACAACATCTTTATGCTATATATATACACACACACATACACATACTCACGTCAAACATAGGCACACCACGCTACCACTGAAAGTCAAACTGTGTCTTTTGAAACCATAGGAAAACTTTTGTGACAGGTATCTGGAAGTCTGCACGATTAGAACCACCACACCCTAAATGAGTTCGACTGGTCTTCCAAGTCTGTTGTCCAGTGAAAGAGTACATACCAGGACTTTACGAGGCCAGGTGCTAAGAAATCATCCTTCTACCAAGCCCAGGAGATAGCTACTCAATGATGAGGGGAAACTTAATTCATAGGAAAACAAGATGGGATGTGTGACTTGCAAATGGGTTTGTGGTCCTGGGCAGGACGTTCACCTCTTCCGCTGCCTTGAGTGTTCGGCACGTTCCCCGGGCCAAGAGTGCAGTCTTTTGCAGGCCAGGGTTAGTGTCGCAAGATGTTCTGGGAAGGCTGAATGGCAGCTTTGCTAAGGGGTGTCACGACCAACCCACCACTTAAGTCCAGACCTCGACCTTCTTTCTCCTAGATGGAGACAAAAGACAATGTCAGCCTGGTGGCCTTTCTAAATAGCAGGCGTTCAGTCCCAAAAAGGAGCCTGTTCAGAAGAATACTTGGGCTTTTATGTTCTGCAGTGGTGCGAGCCAGAAATTCCACAGAGAACTTGGCACCGACTTGCAGAAAACTTGACGAATAGCAGCAAATATCAGTCCACTGATTCCGCTGCATCACAAAAATATATATATATATATATTCTGCAATTTAGTCTAATCCATGTGTCCTATACTAAATCAAGAGTGCTGAATCCAAAGGTGAAGTCTGATTCTGCCTAGGATGTCAGGATCTTAAGTTAACAAGTCTCATGGTTAGATTCTTGCATTGATCACACAGGGGTATATTTACCACAAATTACCAAAAATTGTCTGGTTTATTAACACAGCTGCTCCTACTAATCTTTAGCTCAAAACACTCACTATGGCCTAGCTGTACTATCCAATAAGATGGCTTTGCACAAGAGACAAGCCTTTGGTCCATCTCACTTTATATACCCATTTCTGACTTCAGCTCACTGACTTGCCCAGCCACTGCTGGAACATGCATGCTACCAAGGGACGTGATTCAGCTGAGGCAGCAGCAGGTATAGTGGTAGCAGCAACTGTTATGTTCCCATGTTAAAATAAATTATCCAATGACCAACCACTTTGAACAGCTATAGCATGGCTTAAAATCTGTAGGTGATAGGCAAATTCTGAGTTCAGATTTGGAGTCAGCACACTCGGTATCATGCAAATCACATGTGTTAGTCCCAGTAGCAAAATCGTTGTTGTGCAGTGTTGTCAGCTGCTAAGGATGAAGTCTACTTCCAAGGGTTTTCTACAAACATATTTTAGGTTCAGAAAGTGGTCACTGTATGGCTGCATCTGTATGCACACATCTGTTTGAGAGCAAACACAAAAGGTTTCAGGGAGACTAGCATTGAGCTGTGATGCAAAGTGAACTGTCTCAGTGAGGTCAACTGAGCAGCCCAAGAGAATATATCTATTTTGTGTTACAGTTGTTGTACTGCATATACTTGCACCTTTCAACTTCCTGAGTAAACCTACATTGAGTTTTAATTCTGCAACAAGCTCGGTCTGCCTGTTTTTTCCACAGCTGAATCACGTCCCTTGGTAGCATGCATGTTCCAGCAGCAACAAGATCTGTCTGCCTGTTTTTTCCACAATGGACCACCTTGCCAGGTGCGAACTTCTTGCTGGCCACTGCATGCCACTCTGCTAACCGTTTACATCAGCAGATAGTTGAATAGAATGTGTGTGTGTGTGTGTGTGTGTGTGTGTGTGTGTGTGTGTGTGTGGTGTGTGTGAGCAAACTGTCTAGACTGCGATACTCACAGCTCTGTAATCCAGGAACATTTCTTTGAAGGCCAGAAAGTCAGTAAACGTGAGAAGCATGTCAAAAATATCCCCAGCTATTTCATCCTTGTGTTGCCTATTAAAGGAGAGACGGAGATGTGTTTTAGAGGGTTCTGGTCCCTGTCATTGTTATGCTTTCAGCAATGAAAGTCACTTAAGTGTAGAGGGACACAGTGAAGATGAACAGCAAATGCAAAAGAAACCTCTTGCTTACTGCAACGACAAGGTGAATGCAGACATGCTGAAACCGGGAAACCTGTCCAAGAGTTTCTCTTCGATGTATTTCTCGACCAAGCAGACCTAAAATGGAGAATCTTGTATCATCGTTTGCAGTTTAAAATAACATAAGGAAAAATATCACTGTACACAGAAGGAAATATGTGTCATTTGTAGCTGACAAGACAAGGCTACGTTAACCTTTAAACTCCTTACTCCTTTCTTGGCAATGCCACTAAAAGTAAAGGTCGTCCTTGGTCGAAAGCCAGTAATATCTGACTCTAGGGTTCAGTGCTCATCTCTGTTTATAGCCAAAGAGCCAGCGCTCTCTGCGTCTGCAGACGTTTCCGTGGACATGTGGCAGGCATGGAATGCTGTTTACCTTGCCACCAAAGTGGTACCTATTTATCTACTTGCAATTGCTTGCTTCCAAACTGCTACGTTGCCAAGAGCTGGGACAGAGGTGGAAATTCACTCTGTTGTGCAGTTCTCGGGTTTCAAATTGTTTTCCTGCCGACCTTCCAGCCGTCAAGTTCAGTGCCTTAATCACCATGCCACCCCAATTCCCTTGCTGTGGGTAAATGTATCCTTGGTCTAAAATTGCAGCAGTAAGGGCTGCAGGTTGTATATACATGTGCCCAAGTCTCACTAAGTATGCACCTGAAGTCTGAATGCCCAGCAGATGTGAGCTCTCTGCCTATTATAAATGCCCTGCTAAAACTCACTAGAATTCACTCTCTCTCGACCCTTCAAAAGACCAACTTTACCGCTATGTGGAGAAAAGATGATCAGACTGAAAGAGAATCACTTACATATTCGTTAAAAATAGATGTGTAGATTAGCTTATTTTCCTCTGTGTCATCAAACTCTTGGTAGTATTTCTCCATGAAGTTTCTTTGTATTAGCTGGAAGTCATCATCTGAAATCACAAAACAGTCGCCATCAATGTGGCCATTGAACGGGAAGACAGTAGGGGCATTCATTGGTGTGCTGTCCTCAACCCCAACCCCAGTACACTGTGCCTCACATCGGCAGTGACAACAGCACAGCTGTCGTTCAACAGCAGCCTGGTCTAAGCAGCATGGTGCGTTTCTGGCTATCTAACGAAGACCTTCCCCTCCTTGGAGGATAAGGACATCTTGGTGTTGCAGAAAACAAAGCTGAACCCAATAAGAGTCTGGGCAGACACCGGAGTGCACGGAACACTGTTACCTTTCTGCCAAAGTGGTACCTATTTATCTACTTGCAATTTCTTGGAGGGTAATTCCGTGTCAGTTCAACCAGGCTATCTCACCCAACATCTCAGATTTTAGTGAAACTTGGCTTATTTGTTCTACCCACAAAGATAAGTACCCATGCCAAATTTTAACACTCTAGCTCACTTCGTTTCCATTTTATAGGCTTTTGAAGTTTTGTATTTTTGGCAATTGTAACCAACGGATGTCGCGAAATGAAGGTTGCTGACAGTTTGAAAATAATTTATAACTTTTTTATTTACCATCCAATCTTGATGAAAGTTTGTAGTCTTTTTCTTCAGAAAATGAGGATTCTAGAAAAAAATACATAATACCTCTAAGAAAACCTACTAAGTCTGAAAAAATATTTTCGTTTACATCTTTGTATTTTTTAAAAACCAAAACATAGGTCAGCGTAAAATTCCATATCACAGAAAGGGTATGTGATAATCACAAAATCTTTTTTTCAAAATGGGCTATCAAATGCAGAAAAAAAATTGATGGGGTTTTGATACCTTTGTTGTGTTTTATTACGTTATATATTAGTTTTTCAAATTGTTTTATTCACCGATTTTACTGAGTAATAAGGATTTTAAGGGATTAAAATTCTCTAGGTTTAGACTATTATGAAGATTGGACAACTACCTATTTTATCATCAGTTGACAACATAATATTTTAACCAGAATTGTCTTCTTCAATAACTTAATTTTAGACTAACTCAACAACATAAAGAAATGATAAGGTCTGGAAACTTACCAATGTATTTGATATTTCCAATATTTACATTCTTCAACTTCTACAGTAACAAATTTAATGGAGGTTTGACATTTTCTCTTCAATTGACCTCATACATTTTTCAGAAAACCTGTAGGTCCTTCCAGTTGAAGTGTCAGGAGGATCAACAATTGAGAGTACATGAGGTATAGGCACAGCGCAAATGTCCTCTCGCTTAGGCCAATAAAATGATGGGGATGGCCCTGCAGGATGTAAAAACTGAACTGTCACATCACCTTCTTCTTTGTTCACTTCAGTTATGATTCCAAAGTACCATAGATTGTCATATTTACAAGCCACATAGCACGATGGGTTCAAATTTTCTTCTCTCACAAATGATGTTAATTTGTTCTTTAAGTCAAACGTGAGGGCGGGTTTCTCGTCAGTACTGATCCTTCTTGCTTATGTTGTCAACTGATGATAAAATAGGTAGTTGTCCAATCTTCATAATAGTCTAAACCTAGAGAATTTTAATCCCTTAAAATCCTTATTACTCAGTAAAATCGGTGAATAAAACAATTTGAAAAACTAATATATAACATAATGAAACACAACAAAGGTATCAAAACCCCATCAATTTTTTTTCTGCATTTGATAGCCCATTTAGTAAGGATCATTTTGAAAAAAAGATTTTGTGATTATCACATACCCTTTCTGTGATATGGAATTTTACGCTGACCTATGTTTTGGTTTTTAAAAAATACAAAGATGTAAACGAAAATATTTTTTCAGACTTAGTAGGTTTTCTTAGAGGTATTATGTATTTTTTTCTAGAATCCTCATTTTCTGAAGAAAAAGACTACAAACTTTCATCAAGATTGGATGGTAAATAAAAAAGTTATAAATTATTTTCAAACTGTCAGCAACCTTCATTTCGCGACATCCGTTGGTTACAATTGCCAAAAATACAAAACTTCAAAAGCCTATAAAATGGAAACGAAGTGAGCTAGAGTGTTAAAATTTGGCATGGGTACTTATCTTTGTGGGTAGAACAAATAAGCCAAGTTTCACCAAAATCTGAGATGTTGGGTGAGAAAGTTAATTTTTTTTGGTTGAATTGATATGGAATGACCCTGCTTTCAAATTACTAGGCTGGCACGAGCTGGGACAGAGATGGGAGCTCACTCCACCATACAGCTCTAGGGTCTCAAACTGCTGACCTGCCAACCTTCCAGTCATCAGGTTCAGTGTCTTAACCACTAAACAACCACAGTCCCATTGATTCACTTATAGCCTGACTATTGAGCACCTGCGCGTTAATGGAAATACTTGATTATTTTGGATAACTGCCTAAGACCCCCTTCATCATGGCTTTCAGGCTGTGTTTCATAAAATAGGCCCAGTCTAAATGGGACTGCTTTCCTTCAGAGTTCCAGCTATCCTAATAGAAGATCTGAAGCCAGACAGGATAGGAAGACGTTTGATGTTAGAATCCCATTTCTGTGTAAAAGGTAAGGAAGACATACAAATCCCAGCTTCAGCAAGAGACAAATACTGTACAGTACAGTATATCAGTTTTACATTCCCCTCTGTAGGGATACCCTAAAACTTCCTTGTGTAGCATCAACATTGGCCAGAATTGTTTCAGGCATTACACTGGCATAAGATTAACTGTGTAAAATATGGCAGACCATTGCCACTAATTAATGGGTTGCCATTTGCATTCCTTATGGCATACCAAGTCACATGACTGGCCTACAACCAGCAATATGAACAAATTAAATTAAAATTAACATGAGTAGCAATTCTTTGCTTTTAGTTTCTTCTTCTGCCACTAAAGAAGTCATTCAGGAAGTTTACAAGGTACATAAAGACTAAGATGATCAAGATAACATGCAAACATATATACACTGATAAAACCTGCCCAGACATTGAAACAGGCAATAGAATTGCAACAGCTCATTTAATGTATGCAAATAGGGAGAAGGGAAGCATAAAAATGGAACCAAGTACTGTTGAAGCCAGACAGCTAAAAACACGAAGCAAGTAAAGTAGAGCTTACCCATGATGATGTCTTCCAAATATCCAACAACAGCATCAAATTCAGCATCAGAAGGTGAAGAGCTAAAATAAGACAAGGTTAAATGAGATGTCACTCATCTACTGCAGTAGAAATGAGAAATGCAGATTTACACATTAACAGCCCATGTGAACATATCATCTGCGGAAGCGCTTTCATTTCTATATCATACATTATCTTAGTTTTCAGAGAGGAAGCAGTGACAATCTCTTCCTGGAAACCCAACAGGCCTGTGACATCTGAGAGTGAGAAAAACTTAAGAGCATACATTTTCATCAACTACATCAATGTACAATGTTAGCAACATTTGTATTACTTGATATTTGTGGCTGTGTGTCTTTCTGCGTGTATTCTAATCTGCTGATGTATTAACAGAATTAATCAATGAAGCTGGGGGCCCAGAAGATAATGTGAGATATTTTGCAACATTTGAACATGTGCATTGTAATCTAATAACACTTTTATGTATTTCTTTTTTAAAAAACCTACACAAGACTGGAACCTGCATTTTAAGTACAGTAATACCTCGGATAACGTTTACCTTGGATAACGCTAAAATCGCTGGGGTGGAGAATTGGATCGAATAATGGATCGGATAACACTAAAAATCAGATAACACCAAGACTTGTGGAACCAAGTCTTAGCGTTATCCGAGGTATTACTGTACTGTAGTATAGTGAGTGTTTATACATTTTGCAGCTCTGTTACTTTACATTTTCTTCTCTAAAAGTGAGCTGATCCACAAAATAGTATACCAAATAAAACTCACTAATCTTTTAAGATATTATCATTATCATCCATCATCATCTAAGGTGCTCTGAGACTTTTCTTTGTGCCAGGAATATAGCTACCCACCTTGTAATTTTACATACTTCATAATCAGCATAACAGGTAATCACAAAACAGAAAAGAAGCAGTTCTCTACCCACATTTACACCTGGTCATCTGGGATTTAAAATATATTTTAGCCCTTAAGGCACCAAATAAGATTTTGGGGTATCTTCGGTTTCTGAGTTGTCATCATTATGGTGGGAAGACCAACTTGCAAAACAATAAACAATCTCCTAATAAGTTAATGTCAGAAATTATTCTGGGTTGAAAGGAATTTTGCGGAAGAAACTCCGTTCAGGGGGTGCCCAAAAGAGGCTCCTTTCATGTCCCCAAGACCTGGGCGCTCACTCTGTCATGCAGTACCCAGTTCTCGAACTGCAGACTTGCCAGCCTTCCAGCTAACAAGGTGAGCTGCTTAACCGATGAGCCACTGCAATCACTTGAAACAGACTGAGAAAGAGACGGCAACTAACTTGGTCTTTACACAGAACATAAGAGGCAATTGTGAACTGCACTCTACTGCCATCTAGCCATATCGGAGGAGGATTACAAGGTCCTCTCTAGATCAGGAGACTGTTATTTTTATTGCTGCATTTCTAACTCGTGTCAGGCATAATAGCAGCACCCTGTGCCCTTAATATCAATGGTTGCCCAGAAAGACAAAATTCAGAACAGACGAAAGAAGTGCTCCTAGCTACTAATCTAGATCAATTTTTAAAAAAGGGTGCTAGTCCTGGTGGTGTAGTGTTAAACTGTTGTACTAGAGCCAGAATGTTGTGAGTTCGATCCTAAGGCACAAGGTTGACTCAGCCTTACATCCAAGACTCAAGTTTGACTCAAGCCTCCCATCCTTCCGAGGTCAGCAAAATGAGTAACCAACATGTTGGGGGCATAATGCTAATTAACTTGTGAACCGCCCAGAGAGTGCACTAAACACTATAGAAGAGTAATTGCAATTGAGGAAAGGAGACCGGGCCAGTTGATGATGGAGAGGACAGGATGAGATAGCAAGGGGATCCTTAATATTATGAATTTTAATGTTAAAATTCCCACTGACTTCTCACCGCAGAAGCAAGAAAGTGAGCAAGATTTCATTTATCAATACTTTTATGAATAGCTTCTGTTCTCAACTGACACACCACCAGAAATGTGAAGCTACAAACCAGGGGTGGCCAACCTATGGCCCACAGGCCGGTCCTGGCCTGCGGCACCATTTCATGTGGCCCATGACACCAATGCACCAGAAGCAGATGCATTTATGACGGCTGGAAACTTGTCCGCGGCTGTCGTAAATGCATTTATGACAGTCACGGACACATTTTACGTTACAGCGGGAACAACCACGTGACAGCTCAGCTGTCTGGGGGCCATAAACTTTGGAAAACCCAGCCATAAACTATTATGGATTGGGGTACCATCTGCCACTGCCTTGGTAATACTTGAGTGTTACATAAACGTCTCAGATATTGTACTCCCAAGATTCAGTGGATTGGAGCTCCCACTGCATTTGGCTTTTGAGCAATTACCCATAAATGTTTACCGATATGTCTCTCTTGAGGAGAACATTTCCTTCTTCCGAGACAGCATGTTCTGCGCAAGCAAAGCTTGCATTTAAGATTGCAGAGGGCTCTGTAAAGGTAGGGTTGCAAGACCAGCACCTTTCTCATTTTAGATAATGTGCTGGTTTCCAATAGCTGTCTCCCCCCATCCCTCCAAAAATAAACTCTCCAGAAGCCAACACTGTTCCTGTATTAAAACCTCACATTGTGTTGGCTTTAATTCTGCCAAATGCACTGTTCAGTTTGCACAGCAATGCAGAAGTAGAAACATACTTACATAGAAATGCCAAAGTGTTCCTCTTCTAAAGTCTCCATCGCCGATTTGCCACCTGTTTTATAGAGTAAAGCTTTAAACATCTTAGTTTGGCCTCAGAATCCTGGGGCAGAATATTGGTGAGTCTTTCAATGCCAAAGCAAATCCCTCTTTTACTTGAAGACTCTTTTCTGTAGTCCCTTGGTGTGATCATGATGTAGCCCCTGCCAGATTTGTTGTAAAGCTTTAACCAGTTGTAAAAAGCCACACTGATTTGTATACTTATCTGTGATGCTAACCAACGAACCGTTCTGTACCTGATGTGAATATAGATTGATGCCAGGAAGCCTCACTCTTCTGTCTGATGAAGTGGACTTGATTCACAAAAACTAACAGTAGTTAATTTTTTAAAGTGCCACAATGTTTTTGGGCTTTTTGGAATAGTAGCCATGTTAGTTTGTATTTCAGGCACATCAGAGAATAAACAAAATGAAACAAAAACGCTGTAGCACTTTAAAGACTAGCTGTTATGCAGTAACACCGTAACAGGGGTGTCCAAACTTTTCAGGCCATGGGCTGTGAAGCGGAAGTAAAATATGCCTCGCAATCTGTTTTGCAATAGGATGAGATAGATTTTAGGCTGCCAATTTCTCTGCTTAAACCAGGGGTGCCCAAACTACAGCCCATGGGCCAGATCCAGCCCCTGACACCAATTCATCCAGCCCACACCATCCTCATCGCTCCTGGAAGTCCGTGTTTTACTTCAGCTTGCAGGAGGTACAAGGGTGATGCAGGCTGGATGAATTGGCATCAGGGCCAAATCTGGCCCATGAGCCATAGTTTGGGCACCCCTGCACTATAATATAACATATGCATATGTGGTACCCAAATCAAGAGACTTGGAGACCCTGATTTACAATTTAACAATGCTTTTTTTACTTTTTGACAAACCACACACACGTGTTCTCAGCCCACCGGGGGGCGGGGGCGGGGGCGGCGGAAGGCGTTTCATATTTTATCTTGGCATAACGCATTTTTCAAAATGTTCAGAAATGCACAGTCACGCAAGTCTACTCCACTTAGATAAATGACTCAAGGCTTTTTGTTGTAACTGCATTCTCAGCAAAAAAAATGGCTTTCTCCAGCCCACACTATAAATTAGCGCAATGTATACAAGCTTCATTTACAAGTAAAAACCACCCTTGCTCAAAAGTCAGTTGTATCCGACTCTAGGGTGCAGTGCCCATCTCTGTTTTAAAGCCAAAGAGCCAGTGCTGTCTGCTTCTGTAGACGTTTCCGCGGACACGTGGCAGGCACGCCTAGACACTGGAGTGCACGGAACGCTGTTTACTTTCCCACCAAAGCGGTCCCTATTTATCTACTTGCAATTTCTCACTTTCGAACTGCTAGGTTGGCAAGAGCTGGGACAAAGGACGGGAGCTCACTCCGTTATGCAGTACTCTGGTCTCGAACTGCTGACCTGTTGACCTTCCAGCCAGTGCCTTGGCCACTTGAGCCCCTGCAGTTTCATAACTTTTTAAGCTTCATTGAACTGCATGCTAATTTTGATAAGGGGAAAAGGTTTAATAATTCAAATTAATTAAATTGGGGGTTATCACAGGGTCACACCACAATGTTTGGTTTACCCCTTTTTGTTCTGTTTATCCTCTGACATACTTGCAACGCAGACTGACACTTATAAAAAGGTATATTTGTAATTCATTTTATTCTTATTTCGGCCTGATCTTACCTCCTTATGAAGGCTGAGAGCAGCTCACGGGGCACAAGAGCCTCCCCAGGGAGAGGAAGTCTACCTCCCTTCTCCTCCAGTGTATTGGTGACAGGGGAAGACACCTGGCTAGGCAACCCAGGAAAGCAGGGCCTGGAGAATAACCCAACAGGGTGCCTAGTCTTGCGGCCTTCCTTAACCTTGTAATGGAGCCTCCTTGTTCAGGGCCAGTCTACCACCCCCACGACTCTTCCCCTCCACGGCGAAAGAAGGCCCGGGTTGATGATGATGATGATGATTATACTTGTATGCGCCTCAAGCCTTCTCCCACCCTTTTGAGCCGCTCACCGCCCGCAGAACAAAGACGCGAAGGCCTCAGGCTCCTCCATACAGTAGGCCTCTTTTTTAACCTCCTCTCGTTGCCTAGGTAGCAACCGCTTCCGGTCCCCGCACCGGCCAATGGGCGGCGGGGAAGGAAGCCACCAATCAGAGGGAGAGAAAGAAAAAGAACCTCTCGCCCCAACCAATGAGAAACGCGGAAGCAAATTAACCCGCGGGGGCAGGAACGGAGAGGCGTGGCACTCAGGAGAGGCGTGGCCTTGGGATGGTTTGATTGATCAGCTGGGTTTAAAGAGAAAGGAGGCAAGAAATGGAACATTTTCATCCGCTTTCCCAGGCGGCTGCAATTCTGCAGCCCTGTCCCGTACTATGACGTCCCCCCTGATGTTGCACCACATTTCCCATCATCCTGGAAAGGAGACCCATGCAGCTGAGAGTAACCTCCCTGGGAAAAGCTGATAATGTCCTACATTTCGCTGGGTCACGTGTAGAACAGGATCTTTTTGGCTACAACGGGTGCCCAAACTACGGCCTGAAGGGATGAATGGGTGTCAGGGGCCAGATCTGGCCTGTGGGCCATAGTTTGGGCACCCCTGGTTTAAGCGGAGAAAGTGGCAGCCTAAAAATCTATCTCATCCTGTTGCAAACCAGATTTTGCAAGGCATGTTTTACTTCCAGTGGGAGGAACGTGACTGGCCCGCTGAACGTGACCGGCCCACAGCCTGAAAAGTTTGGGCACCCCTGGCCTAGAATTTCAGATATACTGCCTTTTGCCATGGAAGCTCCATTCCTAGACCTGAGAGGTGTTAAGAGGAGGTGTTTAGACAATGCTTTTTGTCATTCTGGGTTCAATCCAGTGATGTCCGGATAATTCGAGTCAGGCTGGTGTTCTGAAATCTTGTCTTCCCAGCTTACTTGCTACTTTCTTTCTGTGTTTAAGTGGAAGGTACATACCTATGTTCCTAAAGAGCTTGGTTTCAGCTGGCTGTTCTTATAGATTTATAAGGTAGACGAGTGTATCAAGCCAGGACCATGAGCATAGATGAAACTCCTCGTATATGGGAACGTGGGATGATCATTTTAATGTTAAGATGCAATAGTGTCAGGATACTACTCTGTGGTGGACCTTTTCCTTTGCTTTCTCCTGTGATCGCGACTCCCTTGAAATTCAACAAAGAATCTTAATTTTTGAAGCAGAATGGTGGCCATTTCTGTTCATCCGTGATCTTAGTAACAAGTTAGGGGTCTTCAAGCAATTCATGGTGAACCTTCTCATACGTTGCCATAAGGTCAACAAACGCTGCTTGTTATTTTATGTGTTTCAAAATAATATTTTGTAAAGATTTGAGTTGTGTTGCTTCTGCTTGGTCTATAGCAGCGTTGCCCAAACTTTGGCTTTTGGACTTCAATTCAATTCCCCAAAGCACTGATCAGCCAATGGACTGACTTAGGTTTCTGGGAATCGAAGTCCCCTTCTGGGGTGTGTGTCCCAAGTTGGGAACCACTGTTCTATAGCCTGCCTGTCCTGGAATTAGAAAAGGTTTAATTTTAGGGGCTAAATGATTTAATATCAGTTATTGAAACACTTTGTATTATTAGGGGCACAGTAGGAAAACTGACCTCTAGCTTTAGGAGGATGGTGGAGGACAGAAGTGCCTGGCGGACAGTGGTCCTCAGGGTCACAATCGACTGTGCGACTGAACAACAAAACTTTAGGAGCTGATGGTTTTTTGCCTGGTTTCACTACAATTACTTCCATCTTTGGCTATATTTTTGGGACTTGCTTGCTTCTGGAAATTTTTACAGGCATGCTTCTGCCTTCTCAAATTTCAACAGACTTTAGCATAGCCTTTTTGTCACCCACATTTTTACACCTTTTTAAAATCAAGGTTCTCATAGAGATGGATTTCACAGAGTATTGTCAGACAAGAAAGAAAGGAAAAAAATACATTATTTACTTATCCTTTTAGTATTTTGTTTTGTTTCTTGTGTGATATTCTTGTACAGACTAATAAAGTTACCACTTCAAAAGCTATGATTCTCTGTGTGTTATCTTTTCATTTCTATGGTAGCACACGATGAACAATTTGGTGTTCAGTCGTACAGTCGATTCCGACCTTTTGTGACCCCATGGACCACTGTCTGCCAGGCACTCCTGTCCTCCACCATCCACCTCAACTCGCTCAGCTCTGTGCCCATTGTGTCTACAATACCATCTAGCCATCTCGTTTTTGGCCGCCCCCTTCTTCTTTTGCCCTCCACCTTTCCCAGCATCAAGGCTTTCTCAAGTGAATCCTCTCTTCTCATTTGATGTCCAAAGTACCTTAGCTTCATCTTTACTATTTGACCTTCTAAGGAGCAGTCAGCGTTGATTTCTTCTAAGATTGTCCTATTTGTTGTTCTCGCTGTCCAGGGGACTCTCAAAACTCTCCTCCAACACCACATCTCAAAGGCATCTATGAACAATACACAGTGTTGAATACTGGTTGGAAATCTTTCGTGTCCTGATCAAACCCTGGACTGCCAAAATGAAGCTACTTTCTTTGCTTTGTCAATGCCCAATGTTTGGGTATATGATGAGCTCATAAGAATTCCAGTAAGATTGTGCATGACAACTCTAAGAAACCCGCTTTCAAACATAGCCAGAAGCATAGCAAAATATAAGTACATTTGTCAGGCTCCGCTTGAACAAAACAGTAGTTTCACCAACTCAGGCTAACTTGCTATTCAAACATGTATTTCTTGCAAAACAATATTAACACATTCTTTTTCATGTTCTTTCCAGGTCTTGAGAGCGATAGCTCAGCATTTTCAAAAATGTACAGGACTTTCCATAACAGATAATGAATTTGTAAAAAGCGCAATGATCAATGGTACCTGAAAATACCGCGACTATCAAACTACCACCAGGCCGGCGTCGCAGTATTAAAAACCCCTCCGGAACATTAGTTAGCTAACCTTTCACATAGACGGTACTGAAACTGAAGGAATTAGAAACACTATGAATGAAAATAGCACAAATTCTCTGCAGTTTTAAAAAGAAAAGAGAATCAACATTCTTTGGAATTGCCCAAGATATCAAAAAATTTGGATTCTTCTATCATCGTCACGCCTTCTGTACAAATCGGTTTCTTCATGTAGATTTTTCAAGTCTTTGAACATTTTCATACCAACTGTCCCAAAAAATAATAACAACACAGAGGGTCTCTGACCAGCAGGAAGTTACATTGATCAAGAAAGACTGGTATTTTGCTTTAAGTGTAGGACAACTGCTAAAAATAAAGGATTCAGGAGAATGGTACAGGAGGTTATGAATTCTATGTTCCCAGTGCAAAATCTTCAGTATGTGAGAGGCATGTGGAAGAAGGAGAGAGAAAGAGGCGGCAGCAGTTAAGGAACAGATTCTGCAGCTGTCTTAGCCGGACATAAACCAACAGAGAATTCAATTTCACCGCCAACCTTCATTACTGCTAAAGGAAACACGCCACAGCTCTGAGGCTGTGGTGTGATTTAACAGGTCTCCGTCTACCCTTCGAAATAAAAAGAGCCCACAGTCAGGCTTTTCGCATGGCCACCATGGCTGGTTTTGAGTTGCCTTTCTCCCTCCCGGCACTGGGTAAGAATGGGCCAGACGAAGGTCTCTTGAGATAACAGGTCCTCGGCGTGTCATGAAATGTGGGCGATCTGTCGGACCCGGGTCTGTATTTCTTGCCGACACAACGGGCAGGTCTCTAGTTGCAAGGCACACTCCATGCACAGGTCGCTAGAAGGACAATGAAGCAAGCTAGGTCAATGACTAAAGCAACAGTGCAAGCTTCCAAGTCACTCTGAACTCTTCTCCTCAGGAAGAACAGAAAGATCTCCCCCTCCTCCCTTTCCTAGAATCCCCGCATTGGAATAAGGGGCCCTTTGAGGCCATTGAGTCCCACCCGATGCTCAATGCAGGAGTCTGGATCAAAGCAGATCTGACAGAGGGTTGCTTTCCGATTCTCTCTTGAATGCTTCCAGTGTTGGTGCGCTCACCACCTCTCGCGGCAGTGGGTTCCCCTGCCGCACTGCTCTAACCATTAAGAAGTTTTTTTCCTAATATCCAGCTAATATCTAGCTTCCTGTGGTTTGAGCCTGCTATTATGTGTCTTGCACTGTGGAATGATCAAGAACAGACCTTTCCCTTACTCTTTCTGACTATCTTTCAGGTATTTACCTATCAGCAGTTCAAAAGCAAGAAATTGCAAGTAGATAAATAAGGACCACTTTGGTGGAAAGGTAAACAGTGTTCCGTGAGCCTGCCACATGCCCATGGAAATGTCTGCAGAGGTAGACAAGCGCTGGCTCTTCGGCTATGAGATGAGCACTGAACCCTAGAGTCGGATACGACTGGCTTTCGAGCAAGGGTGACCCCTGCTAATCTCCTTTTCTCAAGGCTAAACATGCCCAGTTCCTTCAGCCTTTCCTCCATAGGGTTTGCTTTCCAGCATCCTCTGCTCACCCTTGTAGCTCTTCTCTGCACCTGCTCTAATTTGTTTGCATCTTTCTTAAAGTGCAATGCCCAGAATTGGACACAGTCCTCTAGGTGAGGACTGACTAGTGCTGAATAAGTTTTGCTCATTCACTGTAATATATAAATCCAGTTGTACCTCACTTAAAGAGCATAATGCGTTCCACAGGATTGCTCTTTAAGCGAGTTTGCTCTTTAAGCAAAACACCATTGTAAGTGACTAATTGTGACTTCTGTTGCGGGGGATTGTGAACCCCGATTTATTTGTTAAGCAAGTTTTTGGTTGGTTTTATTTGTTAAGTGAAGCGAACATTCAGAGAAAATTCTGCTCTTTAAGCGAGTTACTCTTTAAGCGAGGTTTGACTGTATATTGTATGAGAACACTGTGGATGAGGATTGTAATGAGTCAAAGAACATACTGTACTTTTCTTAACAGTATGTTTTTAAATCATCTTTACAACTGCGTTTTTAGTAAGTAGCTCATTTTCTTTGGTAGAGTCCCAGGGGGGGGATTATGATATACAAATCTGATAAGTCAAATAATAAAGACAGAGAGCAACCACTGCATGCGCCATGGCAAGTGGTAGAGAAGAAGCTTCAAACCCACAACAACATTAAAAAAAAATATTGTCCGTAATACATTACCTGTGTCCACACGGCTTGAGTTCCGTGTCAGCCATTTCATCACAACAAAGAGTGCAACAGTTTTCTCGGATGCTGACTTGCTTTAACAAGGCCAAACGTCTGTGTCTGAAAAGGAGAAAACGGATCATGGGCAGGGCCATCCAGGGATGCCATTAACATCTGTAAATAAATATCCGCCAGCTCTGGATATTCCATTGATCAGGACTGTTAATTAGGACCTCTCTGAATGTGAGTTCTGCATTGATTTATGGTTACATAAAAGCACAGAAGTGTGATATATGGTGGAAGAATTGAAGTTCTCATATAATGAAAATCATAACTGAAATTCTTTCTGCGGTTGGGGAGGATGATCTGAAAGTCTAATACCTCCTGGGGGGGGGGGGAAAAACCCTTCATTTTATTCCCCATCCCTAGGTCCTTGCTTGAAAGCCAGTCGTATCACCCCAGCATTATGCTCTTTAAGTGAGGTACAACTGGATTTATATATTACAGTGAATGAGCAAAACTTATCCAGCAAGAAATTACAAGTAGATAAATAGGTACCGCTTTGGTAGGAAAGGTAACGGTGTTCCGTGCCCTCAGGTATCTAGTCATGCTAAACTTGACGACGGGACAGTTGGCAAGTCATCAGTTCGAGACCCGACTGCTTTGTGACAGAGTAAGTACCGATAGTCTGTCCCAGCTCCTGCCAGCCTAGCAGTTTGAAAGCAAGACGTTGCAAGTAGATAAATAGGTACCACTTTGGCAGGAAAGGTAACAGTGTTCCGGGCACTCTGGTCTCAAGATGTGCCTGCCCCATGTCCACAGAAATATTTGCAGACGCAGACACCACACTGGCTCATTGGCTATAAACGAAGATGAGCACCGAACCCTAGAGTCGGATACGACTGGCTTTCGAGCAAGGGTGACTTAGAAGTCATGGATTCCACCTGAGCTCTTCAGTTTCATGCACTGAGAAGTTTTGAAGAAAGCATTACCTTGGTAAAATGATTTTCTCTTCTGCTGTGAGGAAGGCATGGTCATTAAAGGTGCTAAATTTAGTCGGTGGCGGGTGTCTGAAAGGTTTCGCTCCAAAGTTGAACTCGCACTGTTGGTAAGACATGAAACTCGCTGCAGCGAAGAAGCCAGACCTGCAAAGCAAAGGAGGAAGGTTAGGGAATAAATGAGCAAATCTGTCTAACACACATTTTTCTTATCATACAGGGATGTATTCACAACTTGCGGAATCATCCAAACAGGTCGCAAGAGACCCTTCAACATTTCAACCTCAAGATCCATCCATCTTGGGTAGGCAAGAGCGAAACCAAATTAGAAGGTGGAGGGAGGAACTTAACAGACAAAAATAACGTTAAAGGAGGATATAACTGAGGAACTCAACCTGCCCTACGTCGCTTGGAGGACCCTGAATAGGCTCAGGGTCGGGGTCCCTAAAGGCAAGACCAACAGGCTCAAGGGGGGACTGTTCATGGACAACAACACGCAGTGTGAATGTGTAGAGTTACAGAAACCGGTTCCGTTTACTGGTCTGCCAATTACTGCCAGAAACATGTACCAATGAGGGTTTCAGTTTGGCCAACGACAAAGCAAGAAAGTGGCTTCGTTTTGGCGGTTTAAAGATTGATCAGGACACAAAAGGAGATCAGTCTCTGTCATGGGAAGACCCCACTTTCTTAACGTTCCCCAAGGATGGAGGTGACCTGGTTGCATTACTAGGCCCCAAAAAATCATCCTCTTCTCTGTGCCACAAGACTGCTTATTTTTCAGTACTGTGTGTTACCATCCTTTATCTCCTAGCTAGCAGCAGAGGCCCTTGTTTTGCCTATCCCAGAGACAGTGTCTCTACACGTGTGTAAACAGTTGCCATGTTATGGGGAAATTCTCCTAGAGAGCAGGGTGCCTTTGGTTGGGTCAGAAGGCACCACATGGGTCAACGATCTCCAATTTGGAGAAAGTCTCCGTTCGTTTTTGGATGTCTATGGGTTAACTTGCCTGGGAATGTTTCCTTTTTGTTTCACCATGATTACTCAGGCCTCATGGTTTTGCCTTTGGACTGATTTATGTTACTGAACCTTAGCTATGTTTTTTCCTCTATGGACTATGCTTTAAGAAACCTGACTAATAAACTACGTTCCGCCTGAAGAACGACGTCTCTCTTTTGTGAGCAAGAGGTAAAGTGCGCACACACAGGGGCATGCTACAAGTTAATCTCCCCACCTACAAATAATTACTCCAGAACGGAGTTGCAGCTAAGTCTAGCTGGATTTTGCGGGCCGGCTCTCTCACTGGAGGGGGGTGAAGTTCAAGTGGGACCTCTTTGGAAGAGTCCCTGACGAACACAGGGGAGACGCCCTCTGGCTTGTTTAGGGGATGCTATTTTTCTGAGTGCAGAGAAAGAGAAGAAGGTGGCTTCTGTAAACTCACACATAATACAATGCAATTCACGTACAATTTCCTTCCTTTCAGCTAGCTAGAACAAGGCAGTTAACAGTATAATTGCAACTCCCTCTTTTATCCTTCTTTTTAACCTTTTAACTTTTCTAAGTGTTTAATCCCTTTAAATTTTATGTATTGGTCAGGGTTGTATTGACGACCAGATTGTTTGTTTTATTGCTGTTTTATGACACCATGTTAGCTGCCCTGAGTCGCACTGCGAGTAGGGCAGCATATAAATCTGACAGATAGATAGATAGATAGATAGATAGATAGATAGATAGATAGATAGATAGATAGATAGAATGATGGTTCAGAATAGATAGATAGATAGATAGATAGATAGATAGATAGATAGATAGATAGATAGATAGATAGATAGATAGATAGATAGATAGATAGATAGATAGATAGATAGATAGATAGATAGATAGAATGATGGTTCAGAATAAATGGGAAGATAGGTAGATAGATAAAGTAAGTAAGCTAAGGATAAGATATCTAATTGTGTTCTTTTAAATACAGTAAAACCTCGCATTAAGAGCACCTCACTTAGATAGTAACTCGCTTAAAGAGCATAATTTTATCTGAATGGTTGCCTCGCTTAACAACTAAAACCAACCAACTAAAACCAACCAAAAACTCACTTAACAACTAAATCAGGGTTCGCAATCCCCCTCCCCCGTCACAATTGGTCGCTTACAATGATGTTTCGCTTCAAAAGCAAACTCACTAAATGAGCAATCCCATGGAATGCATTATTCTCTTTAAGCAAGGTAACACTGTATTGTGAAACTATTCCTACGCTATGAAGCTTTTTGCCAGCCACAAGAGAATGATGTTACTTACACAGCAGAAGAAAAAACTTGCTTCTCAGCAGGGAGCTGGCTTCCATTTAAATAAAAAACCATTTTCTTGTCTTGTAGGTCTAACAGAAATCCTATTGTGTCACCTTGAATCAAACACAAAAGAAAAAGCAAAGTATGTTAAGAAGTGATCGAAATCAGAAGCATACACCCACCCAACATAAACTTACGGTAGGAAACCACATCAGGTGGTTGTGAAAGAAGAACGGCATCTCCAGTTATAATTTCTTGTTTTCAAATTGTTAGGTTGCACAACGGAATGAGCACCCATCTCTGTCCCAGCTCCTGCCAACCTAGCAGTTCAAATGCAAGAAATTGCAAGTAGATAAATAGGGACTACTTCAGTGGGAAGGTAAACAGTGTTCCATGCACTTTGCCTGCCACATGTCCATTTATATGTCTATTTATAGCTCTTTGGCTATAAATAGAGATGAGCACTGAACCCTAGAGTTGGATAGGACTGGCTTTCAAGCAAGGGTGACCTTTAGCTTTAGCAGAGAGCTAACCAGAAGAATTATTCAGCACCGTCAGAAGGCAAGTGGGACTAAGAGGCTTGGCGTACCTTCCTTCCAGCAAGGGTGGGAATGTGGTTTACTTCTGGCATTATACCAGATCAGCTGCCGGCAGCCGTCATATGCGCAGGAGTATTCGTCGTCCCCAATTCCATATCCCTCCTTCAAGGGGCGGAAAAGAAGAAGAAGAAGAAGAAGAGAGCACTTAATTTCCTTGGGAGATGACAGAATTAGCAGCAGTCTTTTAAAATAAAAAAGGAAGGCAACTTTTTTGTATAACAACAGTCACATGGAGGGCATCAGATAGGAGATTGATTAGAGAATACAGTAGATTGCTTGATTTTTTTTAAAAAAAATCAGATTTTCAAAATTGAAATAGATTTTTTGATTGGCACAGGGCTTTTCAAGAAAAGTCTATCTAAAGATAGGTTTTTAATTATGTAGTAATTCAGTTCCCAGAAGCCTAAATCAGTAAATTGGCTCCCATCTGTCTTTCAACTGTTTCAAGTCTAAAGTTCTGGGAGGGGGAAATTGCAGAGGGGCCCTCCAGTGTCCATCCTGCTTCAGGGGCCTAGAAGCATGGTTCCCACGCCCCACAGGAGGGCATTTTGATTTTTAGAGGGGTGTGTGTGAAAATGAGTTATTAACAGAGAATGGCCTTTTAGGGCTTCTTCCACGTTCATTTTTTTGAATAAGAATTATATGTCACGGGGAGGGATCAGGATTTTAGAGATGCTTAGCTGGGGCTTGGCCAAATGAAGGCAGGGACAGGGCTAGCTCTGAGCAGGGGCGATGGCGTGTGTGCCCACAGGGAAGGATGTGAGTGCCACTTCTGGCACACATGCCATAGGTTCGCTACCACTGGCCTAGTCCATGGGAGAAGGGAAGCACTTACGTGGTTGAGAAATTTACTGTCTTTGGTAGCCCATCCAATCTGCATCACGCCAGATGTAATGACTGTGACTTCGTAATACCAAACTCCAGAATCCACGCAAAAGGTACATCGGACACTTTCAAAAGACGAAGCGTCGCATCGGGCCTGGGAAACAGAAATCAATCAGTCAGTCCTCAAAGAAAATGTCAATCTAGCCAAGCACGAGACATTTTAATCTGTGCCTCTTTGAGGTTAAGTAGCTCTTTCTTAATTTTGCTTTGTTCAGTCCTTCTGTGTTGGCTTTCACTTGTCATCGCCCCCACCCCAAATTTTATTCTATATTGTTTAGGAAGTCCTAGTGCCGTGATAGTGAACCTTGGCACTCCAGCTGTTCTCGGACTTCAATTCCAAGAAGCCCAAGTCCCGGTGAATCCACATGAATGAGTTTACTGCACGTGTGCCCAGAAGCCCAAGTCCCTGTGAATCCACACAAATGGGAATTTGAAACCCAAGAACAGTTGGAGGGCCAAGGTTCGGCATCAATGTGGGTAGAATAGCAACAGATATATAGGACTCCTATCACTTTGTACCAGTGCTGTTATTTAATACAGTAATTATACAGCACCATATTTTAAGCTATTAAAAAAAAACCACCACCCACTTGAATCATCATATTTAGCAGTTTTAATTTGCTTGTATATGTTAAGTTGACCCAGGATTTTATTTTTCAGGCTTATAAAATAAATGCTCTACTTCCAATTCTGAGTTTGGAAAATTACAGAAGTCACTAAAGAATTAGTGCCTCTTCATCCAAAGGCAACCAAACCCTGGAATGTGGATGGTCTGAGGAATCAGATTAAGAACTAGTCAAAACCTTTGAGAAGGAAGAACGCAACGAAGCGCCTACCTCCAGCCCATGTGGAGAGATTTTAAGGTATTCGCTGACATCGTTACTGTTCAACATGGCTTTAATGTGGGTCAAGTCAACCTTCTCGTATGTAAATTGTCTGCCTTCTTTCAGAACTGCAGAAAGAGAACAAATTTAGGGAACATTTACTGCAACGATGCCCATCATGCAGAACTCAGATCTAGCAATCGTATAGAGATGCTTTGATGCTACTGTCGGTGTAAAAAGTTAATCAATAGCAGGTAACTTCCAAAGAACCACTACTCTCCATCCAAACTAGAAATCAACATTCTAAGGGAGAAGTTAAAGGTTGCCCTTGCTCAAAAACTAGTCATATCCAATTCTAGGGTTTGGTGTTCATCTCTGTTTACAGCCAAAGCCGTCTGTGTCTGCAGACATTTCCGTGGTCATGTGTCAGACATGACTAGAAGCCAAAGCCCACAGAACACTGTTACCTTTCCCACCAAAGTGGTACCTATTTATCTACTTGTAATGTCTTGCTTTCAAACGGCAAGTTGGGCAGGAGCTGGGACAGAGATGGGAGCTCGCTCCATCATGCAGTACTCGGGTCTCGAACTGCTGACCTTCCAGTTGTCAGGTTCAGCATTTTAACCTCTAAGCCAGCACAGTCCCTAAGGGGGGAGACTAGCATAGAAACGCAGGTGAACGATGCTGCACATAGTGATGGGGACACGGATGGGCAAGATGTGGCTTCCTTTTGTTTTTATACTCCCCCACCTCAGTTCAGGATTCCCAGCATGGTGTAGCGGATAGAGGGATGGAAAAGGACTAGGGAGAGCCGGGTTTGATCCCTGCTCGGGCAAAGAAAATCACTGGGATGTTTGGAACCGGTAAAAACACTTCTTAAATTTCCCTTTTACTTTGAAAGCCCTCTCAGGGTCACTATAAGTGGGTCCCAATTTGTTGGAAAATAATAGCACACCACTTTTTCACAGTTCCCCGAGGCTCCTTTTTCCATCGCCACCAATGATTTAAAAATCCTTTTATGATGCCTTCAGTCTCCTTTTCTCAACGCTAAACATCCCAAATTCCTCCAGTTTCTCCTCCCAGGGCTTGGTCTTTAGTCCTATAGTAATTTTGTGTCAGAAATTATTCTGGGTTGAAAGGATTTTTTGTGGAAGAAACTCCGCTCAGGGTACGCCCCAATGAGGTTCATTTCATGTCCCCTAGAGCTGGGACAGAGACGGGCGCTCAATCCGGCATGCAGTACCCGGGTTTCAAACTGCTGACTTGCCAGCCTTCCAGCTAACAAGGTGAGCTTCTTAACCACTGAGCCACCGCAGCCCCTCTGATCAACCTTGTTGCCCTGCTCTGCACCTGTTCTAATTTGTGGTGCTCAGAATTGGGCACAGGTCTCTAAATGTGGTCTAACTACTGCTGAATAGAAGGGGGTTAGTATCTTATGGGTACTAAGCAGCTCCAGTTCGCTGCTACAAATCCAGAGATTGCTTGATTTTATCCAAGAAACCTATAAGCTGAGGTTCTGAATGCAACTGTGCCATTTATAAAGGTCAAGGTCGCCCTTGCTTGAAAGCCAGTCATATCCAAGCCTAGGGTTCAGTGCTCATCTCTGTTTATAGCCAAAGAACCAGCGCTGTCTGCACCTGCAGACATTTACGTGGACATGTGGCAGTCATGGAACACTGTTTACCTTTCCCACTGAAGTGGTCCCTATTTACCTACCTACTTGCAATTTCTTGCTTTCGAACTGCTAGGTTGGCAGTAGCTGGGGCAGAGACAGGAGCTAACCCTCGGGTCTCGAACTGCTGACATTCCAGTCTTCAAGTTCAGCGTCTTAACCATTTATAGCATGCCAAATATTTAACTGCAGGGACGGAGGGGGGGACCTGAACCAAACACCACCATTTTGCTATGAAAGACAGAATGTTGTTACTTACAAAGATTGTCTAAACTCCACTGGGCACAGAATCCAACTTGGCGTTTTAAGTAGTCTGGATTATCTGTCCATTTCTCTAACAAGACAAGCTGGTCGCTGATGCACGTTTCAGAAACAGTCATCTTATTTTCACCTAAAATTGGACGCAGGATGAAAATTGACGGAGGGGAGAAAATGAGCAGGCAGAAATATCAAAGAAACAAAACGAGAAGGAAGCTTCTGAAAGGAGAAACACAGACACCATACTTTAAAACTTGCTGTCAAATAAGTGAGAGTATTTATGTCTCCTATCTCTCAAGGAGGAAATCGGGCAACAGTCAAGTATGAAGGCACTGAGTCACTGAAGACGTAACTATCAGTGGATACAGCCTCTGATAAGTATGATCTTGCAACAGAACAGAAGCGGGGAGATCCTGTCTTCCACTTTTTAAAAATTTTTGCTTGTTACACTCGTTAGAAAGATTCACTATTTTGATCAGCTTACTAATGAAGGAGGTGATTCGAAGAAGTGGCTCATGCAAATGACGTTACACCGTTGGCACAAAGAAGACTCCAAATGCCAAGGCCAAATTTTCCATCTGGAGACAAACAGGATCCCTAACATGGTAACAAGTTTGTGGTTGTTCAGTCACACAGTCAAGTCCAACCCTTTGCGACCCCATGGACCACCACATGCCAGTCTGCCCTGTAATCTGCCATCCTTTGTAGCCCGCCCAGATCTACGCCCACTGCATCAACAATGCCGCCTAGCCATCTGATCCTCTGCTGCCTCCTTCTCCTTTTGCCTTCGATCTTTCCCAGCCTCAGGGCCTTCTCTAGTGAGTCCTCTCTTCTCATTTGTTGGCCAAAGTACTTGAGCATCAGCATTTGTCCTTACAAGGAGCAGTCAGGGTTGATTTCCTTCAGGATGGATTGATTTGATCTCCTTGCAGTCCAGGGGACCCTCAAGAGTCTCCTCCAGCACCACAGTTCAAAGGAATCTATTCCTCTGTGTTCAGCCTTCCTTAGGGTCCAGCTCTCACAGCCATACTGGAAAGGCCATTATGCAGCAATAAGTTAGACCCCTCCTAATGTCAAACGACCACGAGGATGCGCTGGAAATACATGGTTAAGAACTTCCACAGCAGATTTAAAGACCCTGAACATGACATGGGAGGAGGCAGGAGCCCTTGCCCAAGACTGAATCTGCTGGGGATCCTTTGCTGCCCGATATTCTACATAGCATGGGAGGACCCAAGTCTAACTAAGTGTTAGAGTCACAAATGCACTTGTCTCCCGTGTAAGATGATTCGCATGAAAGGCTAAGATTTAGGACTGAACCTCCTTTGACTGAGAATCAATGAGGCCAGCTCTCTTCTTAGCAACTGAGACCATTTAGTAATAGTTGGAATAGTTGAAACTTTTCTGTCTCTGGTTACTACAGGAACAGCAGGTGAGAGCTCAACCAGTGTATGGCCATGGTTGGAGGTTGTAGTGCAGGAGTTCTCAAACTATTTAAGCCAGGGGCCGGGCCACACTCCCTCAGACAGCCTCAGGGGCCGGACGGCCATTTTGTCCTTCCTCCACCACATAGCACTTCCTGTGGTGGGTGGCCACATGAAACGGTGCCATGGGCCTTATCCGGCCCACGGGTTGCAGGTTGAGAATCCCTGTTGTAGTGGGTATGACCCTGGTACCTTCCTTTTCCCTTGGTAGTAGGCAATATAGTGGTAAGAAAGTGGCTGGGGCAAATGGGCTTATCAAAGGACAGTTGATGTTTGGTCTAGATATAGAGCAGTGTTCCCCAACCTTTGTTGTTTGGACTTCAATTCTCAGAAGCCTAAGACAATTCCCCAAAGCACTGATCAATCAATGGACTGGCTTAGGCTTCTGGGAATTGAAGTACCCCTGTGGGGCCTGGGGCCCACATTGGGAACCACTGATATAGAGTGAAGGACGAGCAAGGTAGCCATCTCCCTGTTCTGCATCCTTCAGAACAAAGAAGTGAAAATTCTTCACACTTAACTATGAGCCTTTTTTCATCCGATTTTTGAATAAAGACACTTACTTGTTTGTGCAAACTTTTCCAGGGCTATCAGTGCAAAAAGCATGACTGTTGGATGGGATTGGAACTCCTAAAAAAAGAAGAACATCATTAGGCTACAGTATCTCCTTAGGCTTTAAACAGTAAGCCTTTGGGCGACTGGTCCAGCACGGGGGAAATCATCGCTAGCCTTGCCGAGACAAAGAGTTGGTTGTTTCTACCAGCATTTGTCAGTCTAAAAAAAGCACATGAATCCCAAACCCTTCAGGACTGGCCCATAAACACAAGAGCTTCAAGAGGGAAATTAAAAAAAACTAAGAAGGTCATGATTTGGGAGGATAGGACAAGGTCACTTTTGCTTGAAACCCAGTCATATCTGACTCTAGGGTTCGGTGCTCATCTCCGCTTATAGCCCAAGTGCCAGCGCTGTCTGAATGGGCAGACATTTCTGTGATCACATGGCAGGGGTGACTAGCACAGATTGCTGGGAGGATAGCAATGTGTAAAATGAAGATAGTCCTTACAATATTTTTTTGACATTACGGATAAAATTAAAAGAGGGAAATTAAAACAACGGCAGATGATAATAAATAATTTTTGCAGTGGAGATAAAAGATCGAGAACAAAAGAAATTAGGTGGTTTAAGAATCCCAAATCTTAAAAATTATGGATTGCAGTGGCTCAAGTCACTAAGACGCTGACTGGGAGGCGGAAGGTCAGCAGTTCGATTCCCGAGTACTGCAGGACGGAATGAGCTCCCGTCTCTGTCTCAGTTCCTGCCAACCTAGCAGTTCGAAAGCAAGACATTGCAAGTAGATAAATAGGGACCACTTCGGTGGGAAGGAAACAGCGTTCCATGCCCTCCTGTGTCTAGTCATGCCTGCCACATGACCATGGAAACGCCTGCAGAAGCAGACAATGCTGGCTCTTTGGCTTAGAAAGATGAGTGCTGACCCCTAGAGTCGGATACGACTGGCTTTCGAGCAAGGGAAACCTTTACCTTTACTTATCAGATTAGGATGGTATTTAATACAATACAATGGAACCTCAGTTAACAAATAGCTGGGTTAACATAAAAATCGCATAACAAAAGGAAAGACAATAGAAAATAGTGGTTCAGTTTACAGAGTTTTTTTTAGAATGGATTAACTGGTTTTCAATGCATGCCTATGGAAAACCACATTTTGGTTAAAGCACTTCTGTTTTCAATGCATGCCTATGGGAAACCCATTTAAAGTCATTCACTGTAAGAAATGTCCCAGACAACGCATTAATTATAGGGCTGGATTTTCCTATAGGCTAACTAGGCTTCAGCCTAGGGCCTCAAGATCAAGAGGTGCCTATATATTGATATATATCACAGTAATGATGTACTTTATTATCTCTCGTGTAATTTACAAACTTAAAAATGGGAGGTGAAAGGGCCACATAAGTGGAATAGCCTCGGGCCTCTTTTTATGTAAATCCGGGCCTGATTAATTACATTAACCGAGGTTCCACTGTAATATCAAGTGACATGATCTGGGGAGATATTGAATCATGCAAATTGGGGTGTGTGTATATGTTGTCTTTTGGGAATGAGGGGGGAAATACATAAATTTAATGATATGGAAAACACTTCAGGGAGAAGGTTTACAATTCCCATGGGTTTGTTTAGGGTATGTTTTGGTTGTATTTTTTCTGATTTGCGTGTGCGCGCATGCATGCATGTGTTAATAAAACAGAAAGGAGACATATTTATTTTTTACTCACCAAACTCTGTAGCAAGTACTCCAAGATTCCTTGGCTGAGTAAGCTTACACTTGCTGGACCTGCCAGAAGAATAAAAGTGAAACATGTCCATCAAAAGAGTTGTGTTACTTTGCTCTGAAAGAACTATGCATTTGTTTGTTTTTTTGCCTGACTCGCTATTTAGCTTTATAGGAGAAGACAGACAAGAAAAAAGTCAGAAACTGGAAAGGCTTAATATCTGTTTTCAGACACTGAAACAGGAATTATCAACTTTTTGGGCCGTGGGCTGATCATGGTGGTGCAGGGAGCCAGTCACTAAGGCCTGGGGGCCAGGTGCGGCCCCTGACACCAATTCATCTGGCCCGCGAAGCCCTCTTCGCTCCTGGAAGCGGAAGTAGAACGCGCAGATGCGGGCATGTTTTACTTTTGTTTCTGGGAGTGATGCGGGTGGCAGAGCCGGATGAATTGGCACTGGGGGCCAGATCTGGCCTGTAGGCTGTAGTATGGGCATTCCTGAGCTAGACGGAGACGCCTACCTGCAAGCTTTTCGGCTAAACAGCCCAAGACTGCCGTTGTGTTCCGATGTTTGGCTGGATGGCACGCATCCTGGAGAGCGACAGCTCCATTTAAACTTAATATTTCCGTCAGCTTTTGCAATGCATCCTACAGGCGGAAATTAAGAAATGTCAAAACAAACCACACTGAGAAGCACATTCCCTTACAAACATCTCGCCTCAACAAAGAGCTCCCTGCCAACGCATGCTGAATCAAAAACCAATCCATTGATGCCTGGAAGGTCGGCAGGCCAGCAGTTCAAGACCTGAGTGCTGCATGACAGAGTGAGCTCCTGTCTCTGTCCCAGCTCCTGCCAACTTAGCAGTTCAAAAGCAAGAAATTGCAAGTAGATAAATAGGGACCACTTCAGTGTCTAGTCATGCCTGCCACGTGTCCATAGAAACGTCTGCAGAAACAGGCAGCACTGGCTCTTTGGCTGTAAATGGAGATGAACACTGAACCCTAGAGTCGGATACGACTGGTTTTGAGCAAGGGCGACCTATGGAAAGATTAAATAAGTTTCCTTTCTTGTATTTAATATCAGAAGCGTAGCGTGCCTTGGCGGGGCCCCGTATAAAAATTTGTTTGGGGGCCCTTAGGAAGGGTAAAGATTTCTCACAAAAGAAAAAAAAATGCATAAAATTAAAAGAAATATTTATTCATCATAATTATCTATCAATAAACACTGTTCTCCGTCCGTGGTTTATCATCGTATCGTATGTACATCGATTATTGTGGGATTCCCCCATTGAAGTAAATGACTTAAACGGGGAAATCCCGCAGCCCGCGATAACCGATGTAGGGTGTTGCCAACTTTTGAACACACGCTTTACGCGGGGAAAAAAGAAATTGCTTTTTTTGACTTTTGTCATTTGTGAAATAAAAAAAAAATTGGGAAGTTTTTATTAATTTTTGCTTACGCACGTTGGGGGGCCCCCGTGGCCCGTGGCCCCCGTATAATTGATACAGCAGATACGGCGGTTGCTATGCCCCTGTTTAATATTTTTCATTGTACCAACATGTATCTACTGAACTATGGGGAATACGACACTTCACTGGCAATTAAAGCATATCCAAGACATAAGAATCTGAGAAACAACATCCTCCCTATGTCTGGCAGAAGAAAATAACCAACTTTTTAATGTGTAATTGAAACAAAAAGACAATTTAGAAAAACCTGTTGTAGCACTTTAAAGTAATCTTTTCAAGCCCAGGGCCAGGTCATGCTCTCTCAGTCAGTTCAAGGGCCACATGACCATTTTGTCCCAAAAGCTTCAAAGTGGGGGCCATTTTGTTTCTCAAATGCCCTTGCACCGGGGGGGACATGAAATCGTGTTGTGGGCCAGATGCAGCTCACAGGACTTAGGTTGGGAACTCCTGCTTTAAAGTCGAAATGCTGTATTTTAATGTTAGTTTTCGTGGATCAAGTCCACGTTGTCAAGCTAACATTAAAATACAGCACTTAGTCTTTAATGTGCCACAACGTTAATTGGTGTTTTTTTTTTGTCTTTTTGTTTTGTTTACTCTCTGGTATGTTAGAAACACAGACTAACACGGCTACCATTTCAAACAGTTCAACCTTTAACAAAAATTTAAAACACCAGTGCAAAACGTACAGACACAGCTTTGAAAATACTATCTCTGGCATTCTACTACTGGCGTGGAAAAAAGCCATTTGAAAATCCTAGACTAACAAAATAAATTTCCCCCTAAAATGTTGTTTCCTTCTAACTTCTACTACAGTTATTTAATGTGAGTAGGCTCAGTGAAGAACTGCTTGTGTAGTTCTGTGGCAGCTTCCTCACATTGAAACACAACTTTTTAAACACTTGCCTAATTCCTCTGAATGCACACAAAGGGATTATCTAATTATAAGAGACATGCGTAAACTTTACGCCACTACATGGCAGTAATGCTTTGCTTCTGGGTCACAGAACCTGCATTTTCTGATTCAGTTCACCTTATCAATTCAGCGGAAGAATCAAACTTTTTCTACCCCTTTGGGTGCCATTAACACACCCCAAAAACTCTCATGAAGTCCATTTGTGGAACTTGAAGCTATCCTTATATATTTCATAATTACTACGGAAATAATTTATGGGTTACTGTACTGAAAGAAAACAAAATGGATGAAGAACTGACACCTCTGAAAAATGATTTTCTAGATTGGGCAAAAAACAAAATAATAAACTGGCACTCTTTAACGAGCAAGTGCTATTCATTAGTGGCTATCAAAGAACTTGTGGAAGTCATTAAAAAAGGATAGGCTAAATCTAATGTGATACTCATAACAGTGTCAGAATCTTTATTCTTTCCTGTACAGTTATCTCATGCGATGGTAGGAGTCCAGGTGGCACAGTGGATAAACTGTTGTACTGCAGCCAGAACATTGTGAATTCAGTCCTGACCAGGGTTCAAGGTTGACTCAGTCTTCCATCCCTTCCAAGGTCGGTAAAATGAGGACCCATGATGTTGGGGGCAAAATGCGAATTAACTTGTGAGCCGCCCAGAGAGTGCACTAAGCACTTATAAGGGGCGGTATAGAAGTGGAATTGTTATTCCTATGGTAACCTACCCCTCAAAAATGATTTTTAGGATATTTTGGACTGCTGGAGAGGAATTAAGCCTTCCCACTTGCTCTCTCTTGCAAAGGCAAGACCAGATATTGAACACTATCTAAACAAACAAAAATTATCTTCTGTGCATTGCTGTTACTATCTGTTACAGGAACGTAAAGCATATACCAAACAACTTTGCATCCACTTCCCTAAGGTAACATTTCTTCAGTGTATTAAAGTGAAGTGAAAGATAAATATATATATACCTCATGTTATTGAAACCAGACTACTGACTACACATATTCCACTTACTTTTGTTGGCAACGGACATTCGTCCAATAGTAAAGTTATAACAGCCGGTCCCAGGGGATCTTCTAAAGGAATAACCCTAATTAAGGATTGGACAACCTCCAGCCAGCCTTCATCTGTCAACCACAAAAGAGAGATGAACATCTTAGACTGGCAAGGACAGATGGAGTAACACAAAAATAATCACAAATAGCATTTTAGTAACTCATTTATACGGCTTATCTCAGCCGCATGGTAAGCAGTTAACCATCAGCAGCTGACCCAGACAGAAAGAGTAGGACAAAGTGAGAGAAAACTTTCTTAGCTCTGGTCATCTACTTAAAGAAAGTGTGTTAAAGTTATGTTTACAGGTTTATCTGGCTCTGATAATAAAGTCCAGTGATGGTGAACCTTGGCACCCCAGATGTTCTTGGACTTTAATTCCCAGATGCCCTGATCAGCAGGGAGTGCTGACTTGGGCTTCTGGGAATTGAAGTCCAAAAATACCTGGAGTGCCAAGGTTGGCCCTCATGGGAGTAGACCTTACTGCCAAACTCCCCAATCTTCTGAATTCGTCTTTTATGTTGGATGCAAATAGCACAGCTATTGCATGGCTAATCTCAAGCCCTATTTGCTAGTTCCCTGTAAAAGCAAAGTCAGCCTGTTAGTTTGAGCCTTGCGGGCGGGCGGAGCATCGTGGTTTTGCAACAACATACCTCACACATTTAGCTAGATTAGACAGGTACACGTATTAAGCTAATTAAAATTTTACAGAGCTCATTGTCAAGCAGCAGCATTACTTAGGTAATTACTGTAAATTGCCTCAGCCCGGGGGGGGGGGGGGGATCACATGCAGCACTTTAAGCTTCCTTTCGGTGCTAAATAGCTTCTCAGCCAAACAAAACTGAAATGCCACGTAAGAGCGGGGGGGGGGGGGGATACCTGTTTCAGCCATTTCGTGCAAAGTCATCATTGAATAAGGAGGTTCTTGATCACTGAAAGGAAGGACAAAGGATATTATTAATCTTTAGAAATTGGCGGCGGCGGCTGCTACTTGTCTCCGAGCATACATTTTCCCTGGAAGTCATTTTCTCAGTTGATGGATGTGTCTCTGGTGACTCAATAAACCAATCCTGGCATGAAACCTGCGACCACACACAGTACACTTAATAGATGGTGGAGGGTGTGGTTGAGTTTGATGAAGCTTCCATGCTTGTCACTTAAGCCTCTTCAAGCCTGCGGCATTCTCCTTTGAAGGGATCGGTAGCAGGAGAGATGGTTTGGCACCAAAGAGTGCCTATGGCCACTGCCTCCCAGGTATGTGGGTTTATACCTGACAGCTTCAAGCCAACAGGGAGACACATGATTGTTGTGTAAGGTTTTTTTAGGTAAAGGTGTCCCTTGCTCAAAAGCCAGTCATATCTGACTCTAGGGTTCAGTGCTCATCTCTGTTGATAGCCAAAGAGCCAGCACTGTCTGCGTCTGAAAACATTTCCATGGACATGTGGCAGGCGTGACTAGACACTGGAGCGCACGGAACGCTGTTTACCTTCCCACTGAAGTGATACCTATTTATCAACTTGCAATTTCTTGCTTTCGAATGGCTAGGTTGGCAGGAGCTGTGACAGGCAACAGGAGCACACTCCACTGTGCAGCATTCGAGTCTCAAACTGCTAACCTGCCAACCTTCCAGTCATCAAGTTCACCGTCTTAACCACTGAGCCACCACAGGAGTTCTCAACCTTTTAAAGCCAGGGGCCGGGTCCTGCTCCCTCAGACAGCTTCGGGGTGGTGGTGGCAGATGGCCATTTTGCCCTTCCTCCACCACATGGCACTTCCTGGTGTAGTGGAGGCCACATGAAATGGTGCCACGGGCCGCATCCAGCCTGTGGGCCACTGATTAAGAAGCCCTGCTGTAATCAACAACAATTTGAGTTTTATGGACCACTTAACAGCAAGTTTGTAGTAATGCAACCTGTTGGACTGAAAACCAAAACAACAAATCTGACTTGGTATGCAAAAAAAACAACTCCTTCTTGTTCCAAGCAATGGGGATTTTCTAAATTACTAGAATAATCAACCAATACATTAGAGTTCAATGACCCAACACTTTCTTTTGTCTTGTTTATTTAAGAGTTTTTCAGGCTGCCTTCCAGCTAAAGGCTTCCAACTTTCTACCTAATCTATTTGGAAAATTTACCTCTCAATCTTGTATTGTGTGTGTACTGGCAAGAGCAGCATACAGTAATTACAAAAGAAAAGAAAACCATGCCTAACAACAAATTGGTGAACCATATTGTAAAAAAAAAACCAACCCTAAAAACTTGAAAAATCGTTATTAAAAACTACAACTTGGCAGAAGAGCTGCTTGCTGGAATAAAAGTGTTCTGGCCAGATCACAGAAAGCATGAAGGTGAGGAAATGAACATCTGCAGGTGTGCAAGAAAACTACTGATATAGAATTTTTTGAAATAGTAGCTGTGTTAGTCTGTGCTTCAGGCATATCAGGAAAAAAAAATTAAAAAATAAAATAAAAAACACTGTAGCACTTTAAAGACTAACTGCTATATTTTTATTGTTAGCTTTCGTGGATCAAGTCCACTTCATCAGACAAAGAGTGAAACTTACAGGCATGTTCTTTATATACCAAATTCAGGGGTTCAAAGGGAGAAGGGGTGTGGGCAAGATGACAGACAAGCAAGCACAAGATTGCAGCTTCACACAGCCATTAGCAACAATAGATTATTCAGATAAACTCTAAATCAGTGTTTCCCAAATGCTGGTTTTTGGACTTCAATTCCCAGAAGCCTAAGTCATTTCCCCAAAGCACTGATCAGCCAATGTACTGACTGGGGCTTCTGGGAATTGAAGTCCCCCTGTGGGCTGTGTACCCCTTGTTGGGAACCACTGCTCTAAATGACTCCCTTTCAATCTCAAGGTTGCTGAGAAAGCCTATTATGGCCTCTGATATAGAGAAAACTTTATCCTAACCCACTGATGGCCAACCTTGGCGCTACAGGTGTTCTTGGACTTCAATTCCCAGAAGTCCAAGTCTTTGTGAATCCACACTAATGGTTTACTACACATACATGCAGTAAACCCATTTGTGTGGATTCACAGAGACTTGGGCTTCTGGGAACTGAAGTCCAAGAACACCTAGAGGACCAAGGTTCACCATCACAGCCCTAGCCTATACAAATTGAATAAATAATCATAATAATAGCCAACCATCTCTTAGTTGCTGCTGGCTTGAAAAACTACCTCCTTCAGAATTCTATGGGAAGAGGACACATTTCAAGCATCCTTTGCCCACGCAACTGGCGGTGCCAAAGACAATGCTCTCTAGCACTTTGGATTGTGTCTGGAAGAAAGCCAGTAACCACTGCAAACTGTTGTACAGTGGGTGTTAAACGTTCTCCGTGGATGAACATTTGATTAATATATGCTCTCCGCTACAGAGTGTACAGCAATAACCCACCTCTCCAGGAAATATGTAGTTAATGCTTCATGCTGACAAGTATGATGTGTGCTTTTCCGATTGCAAAGAGGTATCCTGGCCACGGTGAAAGTATTACATGGCAGGCAGGGCAGGAAGGGGGCAACAGTGGCCTAATAGTGGCCCCAGCCTCCTGGTTAATTAAATAAATATTCTCTCTCCGGTTTAATCTTTGATCTTTTAATTTGTAACCATTTAAATTTCTGATTCTTGTTAGTTTTAGTTTTAATGGGGTTTTTAAAGAGTATTCTATGACGTTGGGGTTTTTATGTGTCATTATTTTTGTACTTATGTTGCTTGATTGTTGCGCGAGCCGCCCTGAGTCCTGAGAGGACGGCATGCAAGTACAAAAAATTAAATTAATTACATCCAAAGAGCAGTGCTGCCAGAAAAGACATGAGAGATCTAGAGCACAAACTCAACAACCACCTGAGGCAGGGGTTCTCAACCTATGGCCTGCAGGCTAGACCCGGCCTGTGGCACCATTTCATGTGACACACGTCAGCGTCGCCACCAGCTGCAGACATGTTTAAGACAGCCGTAAAGGTACCCACGGCTGTCGTAAATGCGTTTACGAGTCGCGGATGTGTTTTATGTCATTTACCCCAGAATGAACCACCAGTGTGGCCAACTGAGAACCCCATGACCTAAGGAGTTATGAAACAGCATTTTGACACCAGCAGCGAGTTCATAGGCCAGTGATGGCCAACCTTGGCACTCCAGCTGTTCTTGAACTTCAATTCCCATAAGCCATGGTCAGCAGGGAATGCTGACATGGAGGAGCTAAATACCCGAACTCCCTCTAAATGCAACACAGGTGGCTGACGTTGTTATGTGTCATTAAGTCAGAACTTACTTAGGTCGCCCTTGCTCGAAAGCCAGCCATATCCAACTCTAGGGTTCAGTGCTCATCTCTGTTTACAGCCAAAGAGCCAGCGCTGTCTACATCTGCAGACATGTGGCAGGCATGAATAGATACAGAATGCTATTTGCCTTGCCACCAAAGTGGTACCTATGTATCTACTTGCAATTTTTTTGCTTTCAAACTGCTAGGTTGGCAGGAGCTGGGACAGAAGGATGCTTACTCTGTCATGCAGCATTCCGGTCTTAAACTGCTGACCTGCCTACTGACCTTTCAGTCATCAAGTTCAGCCTCTGAACCACTAAGCCACTGCAGTCAGTACTGACTTACAGGGCTTTCAAGTTAAGGAGTCCTGATAGCACAGTGGTTTAGCTGCTGTCCTACAACCCAAAGGTTGTGAGTTCGATCCTGCCTGGCATCAAGGCTGACTCAGCCTTCCATCCTTCTGAGGTTGGTAAAATGAGTACCCAGCATGTGGGGGTAAAATGCTAATTAACTTGTCAACCACCCAGAGAGTGCACCGAGCGCTATGGGGCAGTATCAGTGATGGGCAGCAACAGGATCGCACCAGTTCGCCAAAACCAGTAGTAACTTTCCCCAGTGTCCTGGAGAACTGGTAGTGGCTTGGGGGGAGGGACCACCTTGGGAGCGTACCTTTTCGCCGGTTCCCCCACTGTACATACGCACCAAGTGCTTGGTGTGCATGCACGGCCTCCTTGCTGTCCTTCCAAGCGGGGAGGAGGAAGAGAAGCTGCTAGCCTGAACCTCCCTATAGCCTGAACCTCCCCAGGGTAAGTGACTCACCTTTGGGTGTGGGTGTGTATTTTAATGTGTATTTATTTTTAATGTGTATTTTTATGTGTTTTATATGTATTTAATGTATATTTTATGTGTTTTATGTCTATTTAATGTGTATTTTATGTGTTTTATGTCTATTTAATGTGTATTTATTTTAATGTGTATTTTATGTGTTTTATGTCTATTTAATGTGTATTTATTTTAATATGTATTTTATGTGTATTTTTATGTCTATTTAATTTGTATTTTTATGTGTACTTAATTTTATGGGTTTTTACATTGGTTCCGCCCACATCATTGGCTCTGCCCATGACATCATGACACTGGCTCTGCCCATGACATCATGATGTTAGCTCCGCCCACGATGTTGGCTCCACCCACAGTATGGTAGTAAAAATTTGGCTGCCCACCACTGGCCAGTATAGAAGTGTGATTGCTTTGCTTTAACTTTTAACCAAATGTACACTCCTAGTGAGTTTCCGCGGCTGAATGGGAATTCGAACCCTGGTCTCCCAAATCCCAGTCTGCCACTCCATCCACTATTTCACAGTAGGTATTCACAACACAGTCATAAGGAAGGAAAGACTCACTGCCAGCAAATGCTCTTCAGAAAGTACTTACTTGTCTACAAGTGTTCGAATCACTGCTAACGTGTCAAGTACTAATCCATCCACGTTGTGTTTCTTCCTCCTCGGTTCATGTGGCCCCCTCCCTCTCCGGGGGGGCCGCACCGGGTCCCTCAAATGGCTTCTTGTTTCAGGTACGGGTGCTCTGCTACTCTCCGACTGACGACTCCTGGACTCTGCAGTATCTTCTGCCCCACTGTCTTCCCGACATACGCAGGAGTTTCCCATGATGCTCTCCCACAGGATCTGCAACAAACTAGGAATATTCTGCCCAAGAGCCAGCCGGAACTGTAAACCTCGGAGAAGGCTTCTGCTCGCATAGAACACGACAAAAGCAACGACAATCATCTAGACAGTTTTAAAAGCAATGTTTTTGGGATGCTGAATTGCAGTCTTTGCATCATGCGAGTTTGTAAGAACTGGGCTTGGCAGGGAACGGCGGGTTGAATTTCTGACATCCTCACTAGAGATACACATTGGCCATCCAAGACGTCTGAAGAGAAAGGAAGCAAGAGAAATATGATCAGCTTAGATTCACACTATACTGTCAGACAACTAAAAAGTAATTTTAAAAACCCTTCTTCTTTTTCTTCTGCCATATTCAAATCCGAATATTGATGATCCTCATGGGGATCAGCCATGAAGACCGTCCTGAGAATATAATGCAGTGTCCTTTCATCTGCGTTCTACATCGCAGCGTGACACCCATAGTACCACTGATCCAGTTCCACGAGTCACTTTCTGGTCCTGAGACTTCCTGGCATCCAAAGTCCTCATCGGCCCCAGGCCAGGATGGATGAAGCTGCTGCCCTCCATCAAGAGGGACTCAAGTGGGAGTCATTCATTCATTCATTCATTCAAATAGGTTGATTTAATCAACTTTGGAACCATCACCCTTCCCTTTGGTTTTAGCCACCCAAGGCCGTTAGTCCTCAGGGTTGTCAGGTTAGTCAACTACCGCCTGACACTCAGGATTGAGTCACTGGCAGTAGGGTCTACTCTATTACCATAGCAGTATAACCTGGCCAAGGCAAGCTCTGAGATTGCAGGGGTCAATCTTTACAACCTGAAGTGAACTACAACACAACTCAGAACCAAAACTGGTAATGGCCAGAAGAGTAACCGGTCTTGAACGACAAAAAAAAATGATACTTTCAAACTGAAAAAAGCATAAAGCATGGTAGAAGATCACTATGGGTTCATCCCACAGACATGGAAGAGCTATTTCACTCCACATGACTGACAGATCCTTTACCACTATTAGTTCATTTTAAAATACAGTAAAACCTCACATAAAGAGCGCCTCGCTTAGAGAGCAGCTCGCTTAAAGAGCAGAATTTTCTCTGAATGGTTGCCTCACTTAACAACTAAAACCAACCAAAACCTGGCTTAATAACTAAATCGGGGTTCACAATCCCCACTGCCAGAAGTCACAATTTGTTCATTTACAATAGTGTTTCGCTTAAAGAGCAATCCTGTGGGACACATTATGCTCTTTAAGCAGGGTACCACTGTATCAATGTTATAAAAGGTTTGTTTATTGGTGAGACAACTCTCAGAATATTATGGGCCCCAGTTTATCAAGTTGGGATTTATATGGATGACAGCAAGACAAAGATATACACAGCCCTGTTTTCTGTTGAGAGCTGGTACTTTAATCCATCTTGATGGAGGAGAGCAGCAGCTTCATCAACACTGGCCTGGATCTGAGGAAGACTTTGTTTGCCAAAAAGGGCTCAGGACCAGAAAGTGACTTATGGAACTGGATCAGTGGAACTATGGGTGTCATGCTGCGATGCAGAAGGCAGATGAAGGCCCATTGCATCATGGTACAAGACATGCCTGGTGTCAGACAGAATCCATGGCTCACAGGATACAATATCACCAGAACTAGCCTTGCTTGTCTGGATTATGAAAACAGGAGTGTATCTTCGATTATCACTCTTTATTAGAGGAACAAAAGACATTTGGAACGGGCAATTTTGCTGAAATTAGTTTGACACTCCTAGCACAGGACTGCAATTCGAAAAAGCCACAAAGACTTTCAAACTACAAACTGCACTCAGCCTCACTTAACTCTTCAACTGCTGCATAAAGGACATTTAAAAACACTGCCTTTCCCCCCCAAAGAGAATGCAACTGCCATCTTTTGAGCTAAAGCTAGGAAGGTCGCCCTTACTCGAAAGCCAGTTATGTCTGACTCTAAGATTCAGTGCTTATCTCTGTTTATAGCCAAAGAGCCAGCGCTATCTGCGTCTGCATACGTTTCCACACACATGTGGCAGGCATGCCTCGACACCGGAGTGCACGGAATGCTGTTCGACTTCCCACTGAAGTGGTCCCTATTTATCTACTTGCAATTTCTTGCTTTCAAACTGCTAGGTTGGCAGGACCTGGGGCAGAGACGGGAGCTCATTCTGTCGTGCGGTACTCGGGAATCAAACTCCGACCTTCCAGTCGTTAAGTTCAACGTCTTAACCATTTGAACCACCACTACTAAGTCTGTACATTAGACAGCAGAACCTTTTGTAAAGGTTGCCCTTGCTCGAAATCCAGTTGTATTTATTTATTTAAATTTATACCCTGCCCTTATCTAAGGACTCAGGGCGGCTTACCATTTAAAACAATTAATTGACTCTAGGATGCGGTGCTGATCTCCATTTACAACTAAAGTGCCAGCGCTCTCTCCAGGAGTTTCCATGGTCATGTGGCAGGCAAAAAAGGAAGGAAGGAAGGAAGGAAGGAAAGGAAGGAAGAACATTTATCAACTTGGCCTACCTGGTCTGGATGTTGAAAAGTACCAGCCAAGAAAGGATTTTATCACTGGCTATAAGAGACAGGAGAAATCTAGCAATTTCCCTAGCTCCTTATTTCCACGCACTTTGAAGCAGGCTTCGGGAGAAAGATGGGGGATAAATAGAGAAAAGATGGAATAGATGGTACCTCTTCTACTTGAGCCCAGAGAATTGACTTCCTGGGTTCGTTACACAAAGACACATGCAAAAAGAAAACAAAAGAGGAAGCTTTCGATATTATTTCTTCATTGAGGGAAATGCTACAAGCAAGGCTGATAGGAAAAGGGAAGTGAAACGTTGGGGAAAGGCTGAGCTTAAGTGCTCACTGCCTGTGTAATGAAAGAACTGTTACCACCTTTGGTAGTGGATGGGACAATTTTGCCTTAGGCAGGCCCGGTGCGTAATTTGGGGGTCCTCCTGGACTCACGACTCCTGCTCGATGGGCAGGTGGCAGTCGTGGCCAGGAGGGCTTTTGCTCAACTTTGCGTGATTCACCAATTTTGCCCACTCCTGGACCAGGACTCCTTGCTTATGGTCACACATGCTCTGGTCACCTCCAGACTAGATTATTGTAACACACTCTACATGGGGCTGCCCTTGATCAACCATTTGGAGGCTGCAACTGGTGCAAAATGTGGTTGCCCATGTGGTGATGGGGTTGTGGGCAAGTAAAGTCTGTCACAGCTTCTACTTCTTCTCCATCTATTTTCTAGGGACTGATAGGGCCTGTTGCCATTATCTTGCTTTTCTTGATATTGAGTCTCAAGCCAGCTTTTGCACTCTCTTCTTTCAATCTAATCAGGAGCTTCTTTAGTTCTTCCTCACTTTCTGCCATTAGGGTAGTGTCATCTGCGTATCTCAAGTTGTTGATGTTTCTCCCAGCAATTTTGATTCCCACTTGTGATTCGTCCATCCCTGCATTGCGCATTATGTGCTCTGTATAAAAGTTGAACAAGCAGGGTGATAAAATGCAACCTTGTCTTACTCCTTTTCCTATTCCAAACCACTCCATTTTGTTATGGCCCATGCAGTCAAAGGCCTTGGTGTAGTCAATGAAACAGAAGTAGATTTCTTTCTGATATTCTGTTGTTTTCTCCATGATCCAGTGTATGTTGGCAATGTGGTCTCTAGTCCCCCTTCCTCTTCAGAACCCAGCCTACACTTCTGGTAATTCTCTCTCCACGTGCTACTAAAGCTTATCCTGTATTATCTTGAGCATCACCTCGCTAGCGTGTGGGATGAGCGCAATTGTTCGATAATTTGAACGTTCATTGGCATTGCCTTTTTTTGGGATTGGAACATATACTGATCTTTTCCAATCCTGTGGTCATTGTGGTGTTTTCCAAATCTGCTGGCATATAGAATGCAATGCTTTAACTCCATCCTCTTTTAGGGTTTTGAATAATTCAAATGGGATACCATCATCTTCACTAGCTTTGTTGTTTGCAGTGCTTTGTAGAATCTTCCTACAGTTGATTTGCCAGGTCTCATTTGGAAAAGAAGATTCAGAACTGGGATATCCACGAGGGAGATTATGAACAATACCTGGGTGAACATCATTGGGTACACTTCATATTCATTATCCTACAATAAGGAGTGTGTCACTGACTCCTAGTAATAATGTTTCCCATCAGACCCATCCATCTGTATGTGTCTGTATGTGATTTTCTGGAGAAAATCTTCCCCTCTTCAGGAAGGAAATCCTGCTATCACCTCTCATTTGTGATCAGAGACAAAAGCAGGATAATCTCTCTTACCCCCATGTATCTCAAATGAAATTATACCAAAACAGTGGTAGGCTAGTGACTCTTAGCAAGAGTTTTAATTGCAACAGATGTGGGAGACTTTCATTGATAGATGCGATGCTAATGGACACATTCTGGTCTTGTCCTGTATTGAAACTTGTTCAGGTGAATGTTCTGATCAAGAAAATGGGAATCTCTATGTGAGAAACTCTAGGGTAGTGGTGGCAAACCTATGGCGTGTGTGCCAGAAGGCGCATGCAGACCCCTCTCTGTTGGCATGCACAGAGTCACACCAGCACAGAGTTTGCCCCACTCTTCTGCCCACTAGCCCAAAGGGGGTGCTTCCTCCTTCCCTCCAACACAGAGTTTGCCCCCCTTTTTGGGCACTCGGTCTCTAAAAAATTTGCCATTACTGCTGTGGGATATGGAGTACCATGCATCCATTTCTCAGCTGCTGGGGAGTCTGTATAACTGAGCACTGTTAACACTCAAGAGCTGCTTCACGATGATCATGGGCATCTGGTTTGGTGTTATAGAAACAGAAAGCTGAAGAAGTCTTTGGTCTGATCTAGCACAGAGGAATCACACTCCCGAATCATATTTTTGCCTTGATTCTGGCAGCAGAGCATTTATTTTCACAATTGCAACACAGTATGCTGTATTTTAATAGTAGCCTCAGAGCGCTTACAAATTTATGATTAGAAAATATAAGCAAAGTGAAGCACATCTCCCATCATTCAGAAAGAGGGCTTGGCGTGTTCTTTTCGAAGTTGAAATCAGACATGCCACAAACAATTCAATCTTGCATCTCAAAATATTTAGAGAAGGGGTACTCAACCTTTTCGTACTGTGGGATGGACCATGCACCCTCAGATAGCTGAGCAGGCTGGACATGTAGTTCCTCCTGCCATAAATGCACCCATGGATGTCATAAATGTGCTTACAAGAGCTATGAGTGCATTCACAGCAGTGTTTTCAGCTGTTTTTGCTGCTTCCAGCGGCAGCGGGAACGAAGGCAGCACATTTTGGCTGTTTGTTTCTGCTTCCGGTGGCAGTGGCAGGATGGAGGGCCACAAGAAATGGCGCCATGGTCCGGGACCAGCCCACAGGCAGTAGGTTGACAACCCCTGATTTAGAGCATGAAAAAAGAATAACTTACTTTCAGATGAGTCCAACCCTTATGTTCCAGCCTAAGTTCTGATTCTGAATTTGGGTCAAGATGCAAGCCCAGAGCAACGAATCATTGATAGATGAAATCTATCTTAGTTGGGGAGATAATTCTACTTTATTTAATGTAAGAGGGCGATCTAATCGCAAAGTAAATATGAGGCTGGATTTTCTACACATTCAAAGGTCGCCAGCTTCCAAAAGAAAAGGAAGACAAATGAATCATAAAGTAAAAGAGCAAGCCTGCTGTGTGGGTAGAGAATGTAGGTTCTCAAGAAACTTTAATGAATTAGGAGCATATATAATGTAGCCATTAATGAATTAAAAGAGAGAGGAAACCAGCTGCAAATTGACCTAAAAATGGCCCACCACATAAAAAGATAAAATAGTCAATCCATCTTATATGTTTCTACCCCACCCTCTATATCGGCTAATGTCACAAATGTTCTCACTATCATCTTATCTCCACAAGTTTTTCGTAACGTCTTAGAAAACATAAGGACAATTCCTACAGTCTCATTCAATAACATTCAACTCTGAAGACAACTCATTTTTACTGACTCACATGTTTAAGATTACATGGTGTACATACAGTTTTACTTTGAATAAACCAGGTTCCAGGGGACTGATAAAAGTCATGGCCATCCCCTCCCATGGTCAACATACAATGGCTTTCTTGTCTGCCAGCAGAAAGTGAAAGAACAGTTACTGTTCAAAGGGCACCACAGAGCCTCATCTGTGCTTCCTCTTCACTATTTTAAGGACAGAGGAAAAGTGAAAGTAAAAATCTCCTCCTACAGAGGGGCAAACTAATTAGGGATGAAGGGAGTGAGAGAAGACACCCTACTATCAGTAATCACAGATATACACTACAGTACAGTAATACCTCGGATAACATTTACCTCGGATAACGCTAAAATCGCATAATGTTAAGTAATCTGGGGAGGAGAATTGGATTGAATAATGTTAAGGTCCTATGGGATGGATCGGATAACAACCGCTAAAGCCTGTGCGGTTACAATGTATCTCTATGGAGCTTTAACGTTATCTGATACATCCCATAGGATTTTAACATGCATCGGATAACTCTAAAAATCGGATAACACCAAGACTTGTGGAACCAAGTATTAGCGTTATCCAAGGTATTACTGTATTATGAAAGCAACAGTGGCATACAGGCTGCAGACACAAGATAGAGAGAAGAAATACAGATGTACAGGTATCTCGCTTAAAGAGCACAATGTGTTCCACAGGATTGTTCTTTAAGCAAATTTGCTCTTTAAGCCAAACACTATTGTATGTGACCAATTGTGACTTCGGGGTGGGGGGGATTGCGAACCCTGATTTATTTGTTAAGCGAGTTTTTCGTTGGTTTTATTTGTTAAGTGAAGTGAACATTCAGAGAAAATTCTGCTCTTTAAGTGAGGCGCTTTTTATGCGAGGTTTGACTGTACAGTAAAACCTTGCACAAAGAGCGCCTCGCTTAAAGAGTAGCTCGCTTAAAGAGCAGAATTTTCTCTGAATGGTCGCCTTGCTTAACAACTAAAACCAACCAAAAACTCGCTTAACAACTAAATCGGGGTTCACAATCCCCCCCCTCCCGAAGTCACAATTGGTCACTTACAATGGTATTTCGCTTAAAGAGCAAACTCACTTAAAGAGCAATCCTGTTGAACACATTATGCTCTTTAAGCGAGGTACCACTATACTGTACTCTGGTTTCTCTTCAGATCGTATAAATCTCTTTGGGAGGTATCTACTTCAAACTACCAAGAGCAATGTATCTGTAGTCCTTTCACTAAAATGGAAACAGTGCATGGCATTTTCAGCAGTAGTAATAGCAACATAGCTGCTATTATCATTTCTTCATGAACAATAGTGCTACACATGCACAGACAAATGAGTGTTAAATACTACATCTGTGCGTCTTGATACTATGCACATGTGCACAAATAAAAATGACATATATGCATAGTATAGTGGCTAAAGTTATAGGATAATGAATTTTCAGCCCTTGTCCTCTTAAATTGCTTTGAATAAACAAACACATGGAACTTATTTATTTATTACTTAGACTTATACCCCACCCCACTCGCATACAGCGACTCTGTATGTACAACTTCCAACGTATTATTTTTATTTTTCCAGACACTTTTCTATATATTTGTTTTCAGTGATCAACAGCGTCCCAGAAGGATGTGGCACAGGCATGTATGAACTGTCGTCCAAAACTTTAAACATTGTGCATCCAGTAACAGACACATAAATAGTGCACAGAGAACTGTGTGTAGATAATACATCTGTTTACACAAGTAGATATGATCTACAAAGGTGATAATATGGCGTGCACATGTAAGATGTTGTTCTGCGCTATCAGATGGCTTCCTGTTGAGTTTTAGATGTCTCTTAGGGATTTTAAGGAGTGGTTCACAGAGTTTAAAAGGTTGGGAGTTCAATTCCCAACCTCTTCACTCAGTTTTTGAACTGGCAATCCTCTTTGTCTGTGCAAGCATTATCAGAAAGTAAACAAAAAAGACAACAATATTGTGGCACCTTAAAGACTAACTCCTGCATTTTAATGTTAGCTTATTGATTCAGGATCATTCCAATCATTCCAATCAAAGAGAAACATTTTAAAAACACTTGATGAAGAACTTTCTACTGATGCTAAAATAGCTAATGGTGAGTCAGTTAAAACATGCGGAAAGGGGCACAAGAATAACTAAGGAAACCTGGGAAGAGATGCCATAATTGAGAATTAGGCGCTGCGGTGGTTCAGAAACTCGCCTTGTTAGCTGGAAGGCTGGCACGTCGGAAGTTCGAGACCCGGGTACAGCATGGCAGTGTGAGCGTCAGTCCTCTGTCCCAGCTCCTGCCAGCCTAGCAGTTCAAAAGCCAGGCATGGCAAGTCGATAAATAGGGACCACTTTGGGTGGAAAAGATCTTGGGGACATGAAAGGAGCCTCATTTGGGCGTCCCCTGAGTGGAGTTTCTCCAGCAAAAATCCTTTCAACCCACCCAGAATAATTTCTGACATGAAATTATAATATTATTGAGAGTTGACTTGAGGATACCCATTTATCATTACATTTACCAGTGCTGTCTGCCTCCCTAAGCTGCATAGCCAGGCAGACATTGGTCCTGAGACCCCCTCCATCATCCACCCATCATCATCATCATCATCATCATCATCTGCCTCTATCCTGCCCTGCCTCTTATCACGGATCATTTCAGTCCTCGGTTCTGCTACTTACCTACTTTTGAGGGGATTTAAAACAAACCTTTGGGGTGGATGGAAAGGGGGACAAGACACAAAGGGGCAAAACTCAAGGGTGTACTTGGTAACATCCCCACCCCGTACATACATGTACACGTGTCAAGATCAAGAAGCGTTCCCACGAACCCGCTGGTTGCAAGCGGGCAGGACGCGAAGAGGTCAAATTCAAGGGTTCACTCGGTAACGCCCACCCTCCCCATACATACATGTACACGTGTCAAGAAGTGTCACACGTACCCGCGGGTTGCAAGCGTTACAGGCAGAGCGACACGAAGGTCCCTCCGTGCATACGTATGCGGGAATGCGTCCCCACACACACAGGTACGTCACGGGCACGGCGAGCGCACAGACAGACGCGTGTCAGGATGCGCGTCACGCAGAAACGCCCCCAAACACGGGTTATTACCTCATGGCGTGTGGAGCGGCCTCAGTCTACCCCCCTCAAACCCATAGGGTTTCCTGGCTCCTTTCCTCGACCACCTCAGGCCACCGGGCCAGAAGACCCATCTTCAGCTCGGTCCTCAGGCAGCGCCCCGGCGGTGGCGGCAGGACGGAAAAAGAGGCCCTAGCGCGGCGGCGGCGACCACGCCCCCTGACCCCTCCCCTCCCCGCGCCGTCTCCCCAGGCAACCGGCCACGCCCCTTCCTTGCCCCCGCCTCTCTGGCGCCGCTCGACCAATCCTGGAGCCGCTCTCTTGGGATGACGAAATATTTCTCATGCTCCGCCCCTTCCCGGCGTTCTATTCTTCCCTTCTCACTCCGCCGCCGGTTGACCAATCCCATCTCCAGCTTTAAGTAGGGGTTTTTGTAACGCGAGATTCAACTGGACGAGATGGGGGGGGTGAGGAAAGAAAGAGGGTGCCTGATTGGTCCGGAGGAGGACGGAAGTGGCGGGCCCGGAAGAGACGGGTCTTCGGAGAGGGGGCGGCCCAGGCTCCGGCCGTAAAGGTGGATTAGGAAGGAAGAGGCGGCCCGGCGGAGGGAGGCCCATGGCGGAGAGGTAGGAGCCGTCGCGCCTTCCGGCACCTGAGGGGGGGGGGATTTTAGGCCTCCATAACTACTAACGTCACTGCTGAAACCCCAAATGTAACGACGTTACTAGGAACGGGCGTACCGGTAACGCGTTACGTCGGCCGACGTCCGCCCGGGGTCTTCAGTCATTAGCTTCGCCGCCGTTGCTTAACTAAAATGCTCACTCCAGCCCTGTGAGGTAGTTTTTCCCAAGCTGTGGTCTGGGACTCCATCTCCCATCATCCCCCATGGCTTCCCTTGCCAATATAAATCCAAAGGAAAGAGATGGGAGCTATTTTTGTACCTCGGGGCAGGAGGGAAGGAAAATTCCTATCCCAAAGATCGTTACTTATTATATCCGTTTGGACTAAGCAAATTTCGAATAAATGGCCTCTGTTGCTGTTTTGTTGCTAAGGCAATCGAAAGTAAAACGTCGTAGGTATTATTATTATTATTATTATCATTATTATTATTATTATTATAGCTAAAATCTTTCTTTCTTTTTGGGATAGAAACGTATTTCTGACAAAAACCAGGCTGGGGAGGGAGGAGAGGCAAATGTGGAATTCAAATGTGAAAGCCTGGCTCATCCCTGGAATGGAACTGGGCATGTTTAGCCATCATCGTCATCATTATTTCGTGTCAGAAATTATTCGGGGTTGAAATTTTTATTTTATTTATTTTTATTTATTTAGATTTATTATCCCGCCCCAATCAGGCGAACCTGACTCTAGGCGGCTTACAGAAAATTCATAAATTAAAACCTTGAGGTTCAAAATTACTTTTAAAAAAATCAATTAAAAAAAGAATTAAACCATGAATTTACAAAGATCTAAAAGATTTAAAAAGGTTAAAAAGTTTAAAAAGATTTAAAAAGTTTAAAAGAGTGAGGGAGGGGTGGCTGTCCCATCAGATCAGCCACCCAACATGGGACCCCATATTCCTGGAGCCCCACACCTGCCCTGCCAGCCAGGTTTTTAGGCCCTTCCAAAAGGGCAGGAGCTCTGTCTGTAGATTTAACTCAGTTGAGACAAGGAGACCCGGGGGCAGGGGGGCGGGAATAGGATGATTACACTCTTCAAATACTGTACACGAAAGATTATCATAAAGAGGAATGGAAGGATCTGTTCTCCATCGTCCCAGAAGGCAGGACACAGAATAACAGGCTGAAACTACAGGAAGCCAGTTATGGGCTGGATATTAGGAAAATCTTAATGGTTAGAGCAGGGGTGGCTAACATTTTTTTCCGCTGTGGAAATGGGCGCATTTACGGCCGTCACAAATGCACCCACTTCCGTGTTTATGACAGCCACTGGTACGTTTATGCATGTGTGAGCATGTTTTACAGCAGACGTAAATGCTTCTGTTTCCAGGTTTGGTGGTGGCAGGCCAGGTGGAATGGCACTGTGGGCTGAGTCCGGCCCACGATCTGTAGGTTGGAAACCCCTGGGTTAGAGCAGTACAACAGTGGAACCAACTGCCTTGAGAGGTGGTGAACGATCCATTCAGGAGAGAATTGGAAAGCAACTGCCTGTCAAATCTGCTTTGATTTGGATTCTTGCCTTGAGCAAAGGGGGTAGACTGGATGCCCTAACCTAAAAGGTCCCTTCAGTTATTCTATGATTTTGGTCATCCTTTTTGACAATTGCACAGAGCAAGCCCATGCACCAGAAAGCCCCATTTGAGCTTCTCTTATAAGCACTGTAGTGTATGTTCTAAAGACTAAAAATAAGGTGTTTTCAGTGGCAGCTTGCAAGATATGGCGATTACAACCACAGAAGGAAACTTGATTGGCATCTTCTCTGTTGTCCTGATGTTCTGCGTTGCAAAGAAATGTTTACTTCGCTTACAAGCATCTTCTAATAAGAGCACGTGCTTAAAGTGGAAAGTTGGTTTCAGTATTATAAATGATGTTAAAGTCATTTTGGACACAAATCCTGCTTCAAAACTCCGGGTTTCTCAAGTAGAACGTGATATGACTCCTTCAGTTGTTAAACAACTGGGAATCTTAAACTTATGCAAGTTTTGCATAGCTTTGCTAATAGCCTTTCTACTGCTGGAGGACTCCTGAAAATAAGGACTACAGCAGGGGTTGGCAACCTATGGCCTGTGGGCCAAATCCGGCCTGCAGTGCCAAGTCATCCGGCGGCCACACTGTGGATGTGTTTGTAGCAGCCGTGGATGTGTTTACGGCAGCTGAGGATGTGTATACGGTAGCTGCGGATGTATTTACAGCAGGGGGACCCCCTCAACTGTCTGAGGAAACATGACCTGGCCCCTGACTTTAAAAGGTTGCCAACCCCTGGACTACAGTATCTGGGTTAGGTGTTGTCCTTATTTTCAGGGTTTCTTCTGCAATCACCCAGAACCCAAAATGCCCTGCTTGTTCTGGCTTGTGCTAGAAACAGGAATGGTCTCAGTTTTATTTTCCCTTTGCACAGGTTGTATCACAATGGATGGAGGCGAAGGTAGTGCTGATCTTGTGATTAACAAAAGATTTGTCTCAGAAACTGAGATCGCAGAGCGACGCAAGCGAAGACAGGAAGAATGGGAGAAGGTTCGGAAACCTGAAGATCCTGAAGGTATTTGAGCATTAGCTGGAAAATTGCGGGAAAAACGCAGTAGGCATCTGCTTTTAGTGCAATCAGAATACCAGCCAAGGTATTCTGAGGCTTCAGTATCTACCTTAGTGCTGCAGCCAGGTAAGTAGTGAGGCTGATCAAGAATGGTTTGCTTTGAAGTTACCTGGTGAAGCTCTAAGGCTTCTTCTAAGCACTGGGTTCTGTTTTCTTTGCAAAGTGATGTGTACTAGCTCTGTAGGGCCTAGAGATGGAAAGGTAACCTAAAACAGAGCTGAACATTGAGAAGAGTTTTCTTGTTTGATTTGTGAAGATAAAGAATTGAGTTCTGTCCTGCAGTTAACCACTTGCCCAGGGGCTGCGGTGGCTTAGTGATTAAGAAGCTTGCCTTGTTATCTGGAAGGCCAATAAGTCAGCAGTTTGAGTCCTGGGTACTGAATGATGGATTGAGCACCTGTCATAGGAAACACTGAAGAATATCCAATTGTCACCTACTTCTTAAACATTTCAAAACCTTGAACTACAACGGTTCTGGTCACTTAGTTGGAAGGCCAGCAAGTCTGTAGTTTGAGACCTGGGTACTGCATGATGGATTGAGCGCCCGTTTCTGTCCCGGCTCCTGCCAACCTAGCAGTTCGAAAGCAAGAAATTGTCAGTAGATAAACAGGGACCACTTGGGTGGGGGAAAGATCTTGGGGACATGAAAGGAGCCTCGTTCGGGCGTTCCCTGAGCGCAGTTCCTCCAGCAAAAGTCCTTTTAACCCAGAATAATTTCTGACACAAATTATTATTAACCATTTGCCTCCTTGGATTTATATATTGGTGGACTGAGAAGACTCTCCTCTATGTGATTAACGTAAGAGATCTGTACAGCAATCTGTTCTCTCTTCTTCTAGTCCAAAAATGACTCACAGGCAAGCACTCAGACAGCTGGAGACTTGTAAACTCTCCAGCCTTGTTATTAAGATTCCAAACATGGCTTCAGGAATTACTTTTGTACTAGAGTAGTTATTTCCAAAACTGCCGTATGTAAAATGTATTTTTTCTCCTTCCAGAATGTCCTGAAGAGGAATATGATCCCCGGTCACTTTATGAAAGACTTCAAGAGCAAAAGGACAAAAAGCAGCAGGAGTTTGAGGAGCAATTCAAGTTCAGTAAGTTCCATCCAACGCTTCTGTGGAACCTGATGTGGGGAAATTCTACCTTCTAATTGTTCCTTCTCTTACATCAGTCATCTTCCAGCCAAATTTTGTTCTAAAATGAAAACAGCACCTGGTAAGAGAGAAGAATGACCTTGTGATTCCCAGGCACAGTGGGAAATGCATGGCTTCACCATACAAGTGTGCTATGGTTTGCACAGCTGCCTAACAGGTATATGCTGGCATAATACGGCAAATGAACCAGAATCCTTGTCCCCGAGTGTTAGTTCTCTGGGTATAAATGAGCATTTTGTCTAGAAGAAAGTTCCTTGGTGGTTTAGTAGTTAAGATGCTGACCTTAATGACTGGAAGGTCAGCAGTTTGATACCCAAGTGCCACCCAACAGAGCAAGCTCCCATCTCTGTCCCAGCTCCTGCCAACCTAGCAATTTGAAAGCAAGAAATTGCAGGTAGATAAATAGGTACTGCTGTGGCGGGAAAGGTAGCCGCGTTCCATGCCCTGTAGCATCTAGTCACGCTTGCCCACATGACCGCAGAAATGTTTGCAAATGCAGACAACACTGCCGATTTGGCTGTAAACAGAGATGAGCACCAAACCCTAGAGTCAGACACGACTGACTTTTAAGCAAAGGAGGCCTTTATCTTTGTGTATAAGATCGTTCAGGTCATGTGGCATTCCATTCTTTTCTTGTGGAATGGCTCAGTGGTAGTAGACAACTCATTAAGGACAGAAACCCTTTCCAATCTCTCTACAACACCAGGTTGGCTTAGCTTTAATATTAGATATTTAATATTAGATTTAGATTAAGTGCATTCAAGCTTTCAGGCAACTTCTTTTAAAACTTGTACTCTTGAGCGTAGATTACATTTCTGCTCCTCCACCAAGACACCCACTTTCAAGTGCTGCCTTCATAAGACTCACTTGCGCTAATGCCCTGCAGTATCTCCCTGGTCAGAAGGGAAATGTGATGGAGTGGGTCTGGCTTCCTACATTGTTGCCTTCTCAAAGCCTGTTCTCGGATCTTTTGCAGAAAACATGGTCAGAGGCCTCGACGAAGATGAGTCCAAATTCCTGGATGAGGTTTCCCGGCAGCAAGTTTTAATAGAAAAGCAACGTCGAGAGGAGGAGCTGAAGGAACTCAATGAGTACAGAATATCCTTGGCACTGACGCTGTTTATCCTTTGAGAGTTGAAGTGGATAGACTAGGGATTTGCAACCTACAGCCCACCACCCTCGCTCCCACTGCCACCTTCGGCGGAATTGCCGGACATGCAAGAAAACGCACCCATAGCTATCATAAACACGTTTACAACAGCCGTGGCTGCGCTTTACGGTGGAGGGAGGGAACCACGTGACCTGCCCCCCCCCTCAGCTATCTGAGGGGGAGTGGCCTGGCCTGCGACCTAAAAACCTTGAGAATTCCTGGGATAGACTAATAGATTGGGCTCTGTCTCTTCAATTGCATTGTGCCCAACAGACAAATACCTGCAGGCACCTACATTTATCTCACCTGGAGAAGAGCTTAGCTTTGTGGCTTTCCTTCCTATTTGAAACAAAAAAAGGAAGTTTTTCTGGTGCTGTCTGGAAATCTAGCCAAGCCTAGTACCAGGGCCATAAGGGTCCTGGAGGTGCAGGAATTAAACTACTGTATTGCAGCCAGAACATTGTGAGTTCAACCCTGACCAGGGCTCAAGGTTGACTCAGCCTTCAGTCCTTCCAAGGTCAGTAAAATGAGTCCCCAGCAGGTTGGGGCCAAATGCTAATTCACTTGTGAACTGCCCGAGAGTGCACTAAGTGCTATGGAAAGGGAGGCATATAAGAGCTATTATGAATAGAAAAGCAATGAAGCCATGTTTACAGCCAAAGAGTCAGCACCGTCTGCATCTGCAGACATTTCCGTGGACATGTGGCAGGCATGACTAGACACTGGTGTGCACAGAACACTGTTTACCTTCCCACCGGAGTGCCCAAATAACATACTCACCCTCGTGGTCACATATAAAATACTTCAAAAATTCCAAATTATGAAATGACTGATTCTGGTGCTGAAGTAACCCAGAAGGTGGCACCATAGAGCTACTCCTACATATTACTGGCTAGCATTTGAATAAAATAAAGGTCAGCCTAAATTTGACTGTATGTTTCTGCACTTGATTTACAGGATTTTAAGAAATGCAGACAGCATCAGCTGAAGGAAAGTGGATTATTACTAAGTGGTGTAACTTATTTGTCCTGAGAAAACTTTTCTTGCCCAAAGTGGGACTTTGTATTAGGAAGAAATCCTCACGGAGTCCAGTAGAAACTTCCGGTGGAAAGTTTAGTACCAGGAATAAAGTATGAAACAAAAGAGGTTAAATTATCTTTCCTACCCAGTAAATGGGACAGCAATGGCTCTAGTGCCTAAATGCTGACTGGGAGGTCAGCAGTTCGATTCCCAAGTACTGCAGGACAAAATGAGCTCCTGTCTCTGTCCCTGCTCCTGCCAACCTAGCAGTTCAAAAGCAAGAAATTACAAGTAGATAAATAGGGACTACTTTGGTGGGAAGGTAACAGCATTCCGTGCGCTCCAGTGTCTAGTCATGCCTGCCACATGACCACAGAAACGTCTGCAGAAGCAGACAGCGTTGGCTCTTCGACTTTGAAACATAATCAGGAAATTCTCCCCATATTCCCCTACCTTTGATTTCAAAGTGATAGCAACTCTTTGTTGCCGGACCTGCAACTGTCACCCATGAAGGCCTAGTTCTGGGGTTCCCTACCTTTTTATGCCGCGGGCCTGATCACGCCCCATCCCCAGACAGCTGAGCGGGCCGGACCATGCCCCCCCCCGAAGCAGAAGGAGGCACATGTGCGGCTGTTGTTAATGTGGCCACTTCCACATTTGCAACAGTCGTGGATGAGTTTACGCATGCCCGGCCATAAGCACTTCCACTTCTGAGTGTGGTGGCATCGGCCACATTAAATGGTGCTATGGGCCGGGTCTGTCCAGTGGGTCATAGGTTGGGAACCTCTGGCCTAGTTCCTCTGTCTTTCTTGCACTTGAGCTGTCCCTGAAATTCCCTGTGATCCTTAACCTTGATCTCACAGCACTTTGGCCAAGCTGGGTGCCGGGGCTGAAGCGAAGAAGGAAACGGAGAAGAAGTTGCCGGCAAAATCGACAGAAAACAAGAGCAAGTTCTCTCAGGCCAAGCTGTTGGCGGGAGCCGTGAAGCATAGAAGGTAACCGTGTGTGTCTTTGTGTTCTCATGTCCGTTTGACAGCTGGGTTTTAAAATTGCTTCTAGGACGCGGAAAAAGAAGCAGGAAACTCAGCAGGGTTGGAACAATGTTGGTTCCAATCCTGGGGAACCTGTTCACCTCCACGGTCAATGGAAGCGTTGCAGGTTTCTGAGAGTTGCCGAAGTTCAGCTTGATCCCCAGACAAGAACTGGAGAAGCCTAAAACTTTGGTCAGCCAAAGGTGATGTGCCTCTAGTGCAGAGGTGCTCAAACTTTTGGGGCTTGGGCCCTGACCACGCTCCCGAAACAGCTGAGCAGGCCAGGCGGGAGAGAACTCAGTGGACATTCTCCAAAGAATTTAATCCAGTCCCTTTTTTTGCAGAGGGACTGCGGTGGCTTAGTGGTTAGGACACTGAACTTGACAACTGGAAGGTTGGCAGGTCAGCAGTTCGAAACCCGAGTACTGCATGACGGAGTGAGCTCCCGTCTCTGTCCCAGCTCCTGCCAACCTCGCAGTTCAAAAGCAAGAAGTTGCAAGGAGATAAAAAGGGACCACTTCGGTGAGAAGGTAAACAGCGTTCCATGCACATCGGTGTCTAGGCGTGCCTGCCACATGTCCACGGAAATGTCTGCAAACGCAGACGGCGTTGGCTCTTTGGCTTTGGAACAGAGATGAGCACCGAACCCTAGAGTTGGATACGACTGTCTTTCAAGCAAGGGCTTTACCCTTTTTTGCTGTTGTTTTTCCTTTCAGTTCCGACGGCCCCAACAGTGTGAAAAGACTGAAACTCGACCCGGATCCTGACCATGACAAGACTCCAGGTGTGTCAGATGGGGGTTGGGAAGGCAAGTGGGTTCTGGGAAGGCCGTTTCTCTCTTCCTCCTGTTCTTCTCTTCAGCTATAAAACAGACGAGCACTGAAGCCTACAGTCGGATACGACTGGCTTTCAATCAAGGGAGACCTTTACCTTACAATTTATTTAGTTTGTTTATTATTTGTGTCCAATTTTCTATTGTACAGATTTTTAAAATATTTTGTTAGCTGCCTAGAGTGGGAAAATGTCCCAGACGGGCGGGATATAAATGTAATAAATACCATATTTGCTGGTGTATAAGGCACATCAGAGTATAAGATGCACCCTGTTATTACCAAAATATCCTACTATAGGCCACTATATACAGTGCAAGGCGCACTCCATTTTTCCAGTGTACAGTGGTACCTCGCTTAAGGAGCATAATGCGCTCCACGGGATTGTTCTTTAAGCGAGTTTGCTATTTAAGCGGAACACCATTTTAAGCGACCAATTGTGACTTCTGGCAGGGAGATTGTGAACCCCGATTTATTTGTTAAACGAGTTTTTGGTTGATTTTAGTTGTTAAGCGGGGCGACCATTCAGAGAAAATTCTGCTCTTTAAACGAGTTAATCTCTAAGCTCTTTATGCAAGGTTTTACTGTATTTCAAGAGGAAAAAAGTGGGTCTTATACACCAGAAAATATGGTAATTTTAATATGATGATGGAACACTGGAGATGACACTTTTCCCAGTTTTTATTGGCATCCTATTCTTTCTCCGTCTTCCAGATCCGCCGTCCTGCGTGCCCCTGGGCCCTGGCTCCGTGAGTGGTTCCGCTCTCCACTGCCCCTCTGCGGCCGTCTGCATCGGGATCCTGCCCGGCCTGGGGGCTTACTCGGGAAGTAGTGACTCCGAGTCCAGCTCAGACAGCGAAGGGACCATCAACTCCACCGGCAAGATTGTCTCTTCCGTCTTCCGTGGCAGCAATTTCTTCGATACCCCATTATAGGCATCTTCCCGCTGCTCAGAGGGTTGGGTAGGGCAGTGATGGCCGACCTTGGCACTCCAGGTGTTCAATTCCCAGAAGCCCAAGTCTCTGTGAATCCACATAAATGGGTGTTTTTGGACTTCAATTCCCAGGAGCCCAAGTCTCTGTGAATCCACACGAATGGGTGTTCCTGGACTTCAATTCCCAGGAGCCCAAGTCTCCATGAATCCACACGCATGGGTGTTCTTGGACTTCAATTCCTAGGAGCCCAACTCTCTGTGAATCCACACAAATGGGTGTTCCTGGACTTCAGTTCCCAGGAGCCCAAGTCTGTGAATCCACATGAATGGGTGTTCCTGGACTTCAATTCCCAGGAGCCCAAGTCTCTGTGAATCCACACGAATGGGTGTTCTTGGACTTCAGTTCCCAGAAGCCCAAGTTTGTGAATCCACATTAATGGGTGTTCCTAGACTTCAATTCCCAGGAGCCCAAGTCTCCATGAATCCACACGCATGGGTGTTCTTGGATTTCAATTCCTAGGAGCCCAACTCTGTGAATCCACACAAATGGGTTTATTGTGCCTACGTGCAGTAAACCCATCCGTGTGGATTCACAGGGACTTGGGCTTCTGGCAATTGAAGTCCAAGAACACCTAGAGTGCCAAGGTTTGCCATCTCAAGGGTAGGGTTTTTACGGAAAAACAGTCTTTATCGTACCGGGCGGTATAATCCAACCTCCCCCACCTTTCCACTTGTCTGGTTCCCCCTCCCCCCACTGTCCAAATAATGTCCCGAAGCTATCTGTGTATTTTCCTATCTTTCCTACCCCTTCAAAACTGCATTTCTTTTAAGAGGCACTGCTGAGCATTGGGGAAGTTTGTTCGGGGTGTTTCCCTCCGCACATCGCCCTGTTTTGGGGCGTGGGACTCATGGATATTCAGGATTCAAGCCCCAAGCAGAGTTGGGTTACCGTAGTTTTAAAAGAGTCTACAAAGTTTGCTTCGAGTTGTGTTTTTACAGAGGCGCTTTCTTGGGGGAATAGATGTTCGGCAAGGGTCAGTGTTGTCTTTTAGTTTTAATTATCATTCTTCATGTCTAATTGAGATGAAATAAAACCAAGCAGATGGCAGGGTGTGAATTGCCATGGTTCTGTAACGGGGTTTTAGTGTTGCATCTGATTAAAAAAACTGAAAGCATTTAAAAAAAAATGTTGGATCTTGCAATTCATAGTTTATTCATTCAATCAATACCATGCTTAGCGAATTTTTCTCTGACCAAGATGTCTTGTTGAGCATGATCTGCAGCATTTCCTGTTTTTTTTCCTCCCCAGTTTCTGTGTGGGCTTCTGGGAACCATAGTTTTTTCATGGATGGCAGTGGTTAAGATGCTGAACTGGGTAACTGGAAGGTCGGCAGATCAGCAGTTCGAGATCTGAGTACTGCACAACAGAATTAGTTCCTGTCTCTGTCCCAGCTCCTGCCAACCTAGCAGCTTGAAAGCAAGAAGTTGCATGTAGATAAATAGGGACCACTTTGGTGGGAAGGTAAGCCGCTTTCCATGCATTCTGGTGTCAAGGCATGCCTACCACATGTCCATGGAAACATCTGCAGACACAGCACTGGCTCTTCTGCTATAAACAGAGATGAGCACTGAACCCCAGAGTCAGATACGACTGGCTTTTGAACAAGAGTGACCTTTACCTTTATCTAGGTTTTCCATTCAACATTAGACAGAGGTACAGAAACGGTGGTGATGTCAGGGAGAAAAAAAGTCTATAAAAAACACTGCATCACCAAAAAAAAAGTCTGCTACTTGGTCTAATCCAGTGTGTTCCCAACCTTTAGTTTTTGAACTTCAATTCCCAGAAGCCTAAGTCATTTCCCCAAAGCACTGATCAGCCAATGCACTGACTTAGGCTTCTGGGAATTGAAGTTCAAAAACCAAAGGTTGGCAAAGACTGATTTAATCTGTGTGTCTTGTACTAAATCAAGTGCACTAAATCCCAATCTGAAGTCCAATTCTGCCTAAAACGTCAGGATCTTAAATTAGCAAATCTCACCACCTTGATTCAGTTATTGCATTGATCATGCGGTATAATTGCCACAAATGTAGCACAAATTGTCTGGTTTATTAACACAGCTGTGCCTACTCAGCTTTAGCTCAAAACAGACTCGCTATGGCGTAGCTGTACTATCCACTAAGATGGTTTCGCACTAGAGACAAGTCATTAGTCCATCTCGCCTTATATACCAATTTCTGACGTCTGCTCACTAACTTGCCCAGACATGCCTGGCCGCTGCTGGAGCATGCATGCCACCAGGGGACATGATTCAGCTGAGGCAGCAGCAGGCCTGGTAGTAGCTGCAATTGTTACAACGTTCCCATGTTAAAATACCTTGTCCCATTAACGACCGTTTGAACAGCTATAGCATGTCTGAAAATCTGTACGTGACAGGCAAATTCTGAGTTCAGATTTGGAATCGACACACTCGATATCATGTAAATCACATGTGCTATTCCCAGTAGCAAAATCGTTGTGCAGTGAAATCATATTGGGGGGGGGGGTCCCCCTTAAAGGGGGTTTGGGAAATGTCTCAAAACAGATAAATGGGAGTAAAGTAGTGTCTGATTTTGCTTGGTGACCTTTGGATTCAGAAATAAAGGGTTCTCTTTGCTTCTTGATGTAAAAGCAGAATGAACCGGTACACCGCAGTCCCAGGGAAGCAGGATCCGGCGCAATCCCATTGCCAGGAGGCTGGAGGTCTACAGAGTCCTACCTGGGAGTAAGCGGATTGTTACAACTCCTGGATCTAGTAGCATCCCCTGGTTCATGTACTAAACATGAGATGCCAAGAGCATATGACAGACAAGAGGACAGTCTCGTAGAGCTGCAAAGAGTCCACATTTCTTTATTAACCTGAGTATAACAAATGTAACGTACACGGTATCAAAATGAGCATAGAACATTAGAAGTACAGGTATGACACATCCATGGACTGTCCACATTTCTTTGGGCACTGAACGGGTGCGGTTTGCACCGATTGAGGGGAAAAAACCAACTGGCCCAGTTGTAAAAATGTCCTTTTTCGTTCCACCAAAACAAAAGCACATTCAAATACTTAAATGCCGCTTCTGGAAACAAACGGGGGGGGGGGGGATATTCCGTGGGTGGGGGATGAAGTTCGAGCCAAGAGGGTTCTTCTTTTACAAAGTTGCACCTTTGCGGGAGGTCTGGGATTGTCTCAGTTTCCATTGCTGCTCTTCGTGGGAAATAAATCATTTTAAATAGAAAGTACAAAGCCATCTGGAACCACAGGAGACATGCAATGCTGTCATGGGCGCGTCGGGGGCACATGCAGGTCAAGCACCAGGTCCGCCCTATACGGGCTCTGCGTTGATGGGTGGCAGGTTCTGATGCTTGAAGTATTGGACCACTTGCTGTGGGAGTTCCGCCAGGACGGCTTTGGCCAAGGTCTCTTTAGGTGCCTGAAACGCAAGGATGCCGAAGGTGAGAAATTGATGCTACTTGAAAGGTGCATCTTTAACCTGACACGAGCTGGTTTCTAGCAGAAAACTGAATCAAGAGTTAAGACAAACCTCCCCAAACTGATGAAGGTGAGCAGTTAAAGCAGGGGTGCCCGAACCTTTCAGGCCACGAGCCGGACCACTCCCCCAGATGGCTGATTGGGGCAGTCATGCGGTTCCTCCCACCGGAAGCGGAAGTAAAACATGCCCCTGTACATGCATTTACAGCAGCATGCTGTGCATGCACTGCTTCTGTTTCCAAGGGTGGGATAGGCCGGATGAATTGGTGTCAGGGGCCAGATCCTGCCTGTGGGCCGTAGTTTAGGGGCCCTGAGTTAGAGGCCTGGATAGGTACTCTATTCCTTGTCCCAATGAGGGCAGACCCATCAACTTGGGAGAATCTAGCTCAGTAAAGGTTGCCCTTGCTCGAAAGCCAGTCGCATCCGACTCTAGGGTTCAGTGCTCATCTCTGTTTCCAGCCAAAGAGCCATCGCTGTCTGCCGTCTGTGGACGTTTCTGTAGTCCTGTGGCAGGTAGGAGTAGACACTGGCGAGCAGGGAGCACTGTTTCCCTTCCCACCGAAGAGGTACCTATTTAGCTACTTGCAATTTCTTTCGAATTGCTAGGTTGGCAGGAGGTGGGGCAGAGACGGGAGCTCATTCCATCGTGCAGCGCTCAGGTCTCGAACTGCTGACCTGCCCAGCATTCCACTTGCCCAGTTACTGCATGCCCCCTTAGAGAATCGGCAATTAGCCCTAAGGTCAAGGTTAAGTGCGGTTTGGGAATCAAACCCAACTACAGTACTGACAAACGGCTCAAATGAGAGGGTCTGATTTTGCTTCCTCCCCTGGAGTGAGGAGGAAGGAGGGGGTCAGGGCTACGGTTTCCCTAGCATGGGTCATGCAATAGCCCACAGCTGATGTCTAAATATAAACTCCAAACCTCGCTCATGCCTTTCATTACTACACAGATGGCAAAGCAGAACATGTTTGCAGCAAAAGAGAATCATCGACTTTGCCACAGGAGGAGGAGCCTTGGGCTTCCTGATGATGGACTCCATTTCCCATCAGCCCCGGCAATGAGGCCAATAAGCGTGGAACGACTGCCGTAGTACAGGCTGATTGGCCAAATTTGCAGAGCCAGACTTCTGGTTCCTAGTATTGTCAAGGTCAGGGTCTCCCTTGCCCAAAAGCCAGTCGTGTCCAACTCTAGGGGACGGTGCTCAGTTCAAAAGCAAGAAATTGCAAGTAGATAAATAGGTACCACTTCTGTGGAAAAGGTAGTAGCTTCCTATGCTCTCCAGCACCCAGTCCTTCCTGCCAAACGTGACTACTGAAATGTCTGCCGACGCAGGCAGGACTGGCTCTGGCTGTAAATGGAGATGAGCACCAAACCCTAGAGTCAAATACGACTGGCTTTTGAACAAGGGCAACCTTGACATTTATTTATTTATTTATTATTTCAAATTTATATCTGGGCGGCATAACAACAATACAAAACATAGTAATCCTAAAACCTTAAAACACTAAAATTTACCCATGCCCGGTTCTCATTCTACCAATCTTGGAAGGATGGAAGGCTGAGCCAACTTTTACCCCTATCAGGATCGAACTCTGATCGTGAGCAGAGTTTTGACAGCAGTACAACAGTTTAACCACTGTGCCGTGATGGGCGACAGCTTCGCTAGACCTGATTTCCCAGAGACGAGCCAGGCCTACCTCCCACCCCGCAGTTCCAAGACGACCTTCCATACTCACGCTGCGGAATTCACGGAACGGCACAAACTGGACAATGTCTCGCACTGCCTCCTCTCCCGTGTACGACCGAAGTACGCGGTTGTCCCCGTCCAGAAACTCCATGGCTGCAAAGTCCGCGTTGCCAACCCCGACAATGATGATGGACATGGGCAACTTGGAGGCTTGGACCACCGCGTGCCTGGTCTCATCCATGTCACTGATGACGCCATCCGTGATGATCAGGAGGATGAAATATTGCTAAAGGAGGAAAGGGAAGACGTCAGGCCGAGGGCACGGACCCAATGGCCCTTGCGTCTGAGCCTCAATGGTAGTCTGAAGGTCTTCCACAGGTCCATTCTGAAGGTGGAAACTACAAGAGGTCTTGGTGGTAGACTTGCTGTGAAGTTGGTTGAACTGGCAGGAACATGTGAACTGAGACAACAGAGTCATGGGGCATCCAGACAGCACAGCATCAATGCATCTAATTCTAGAGCAATGTATCCAAACCTGTGGTTCTTGGACTTCAATTCCCAGAAGCCTAAGTCAATTCCCCAAAGCTCTGATCAGCCAATGGACTGACAGGCTGCTGGGAATTGAAGCCCCCCCCCCCCAGTGGGGCCTGGGGTCTACATTGCGTAACACTGGTCTAGAGTGTATCAAAATATAAGCTCTTTCAGAAATCTGAGGCTAAGCTCAATGGTACAGAGAGCCTTTCCTTCTGCCGTATCCGATTCCGAGTATTGGCAATCCTCGTGGCAATTAGCCATGAAGACTGTCCTGGGAGCAGTGGCCTTCCATTTGCCTTCCACATCAAAGTGTGGCACCCGCCGTGCCACTGATCCAGGTCTGTGAGTCACTTTTGGGTCCTGAGACCTTTTGCCTCGTCGTCAGCTCCAGGATGGATGAAGCTGCTGCCCTCCATCAAGAGATTTAATCCACTTGGGCACCATCATCCTTCCTTCCCTGTAGATGTCACCACCCAAGGCTGCTAGTCCTCAAGAGTGGCCAGGTGAGTTAACTGCTGCCTGAAGCTCGGCATTGAGCCGCTGACCAGAGCAGGATCCCCTGGTTCAGATTTTCATCTCTATAGCCTTCCTTCTGATTCATGCATCTTCTGCATCTTTCTCCGTAAAGAAATAATAACATGCTTCTAGGAACACCACTCTATCAGGGCGTGGATTAAAATGCACAGGCGCAGATAAATTAGTAATTATATTTAATTTCCCTCCCCTGAGGGATTTAGAGATCTTATGTAAAAGCAAGCTCAATCTCGCATGGAAAGTTAATGGGTTACATTTATGGCTCTGAACAGCCCACACTGAAATCTGTTTCTCCAGGTTTCCCCCCCCCGAACTCCTCCCTCTCCAAAGACAATCCTGGCAATTTTCCCTTTGTTTTATTTCTGAACTTTGCACGGTGTCTCATGCGCAAAGCGATAACGCTGCAGCGTCCAGGACTTTAACTTCCATCCTGCTTCCTTCTCCCTCGGCACCCCTTAACATGATGCGCATTAATGACACAGAGGGAAAGGAGAAGCTAAACCTGACCCGGGTTTGCATGAATGTGTCGATGTTAGCACACAGCACTTGGCTGCACTCTGTACATTTGCAAACACTGTAAAAGGTAAAGGTCACCCTTGCTCGAAAGCCAGTCATATCTGACTCTAGGGTTCAGTGCTCGTCTCTGTTTCATAGCCGAAGAGCCTGCGCTGTCTGCTTCTGCAGACATTTCCGTGGTCATGTGGTGGGCATCACTAGACACCGGAGCGCATGGAACGCTGTTACCTTCCCACCGAAGTGGTCCCTATTTATCCACTTGCAATTTCTTGCTTTTGAACTGCTAGGTTGGCAGGAGCTGGGAGAGAAACAGGAGCTCATTCTGTCCTGCAGTACTCAGGAATCGAACTGCTGACCTTCCGCCTCCCAGTCAGCATCTTAGTGACTTGAGCCATTGGAATTAGGCAGGAGCAAATCTCTCTACCCAGTCTGGGCCAATTTTGCACCATAAAAGTCATTCCATCCATTTGCTTTCATTATTTTTTAGAGGATTGGATTTCCCGTGCCCATTTTGATACGAATCGCCCTGATCTCATCATACTTTTTGTACCCCATTTCCCATAATACATGTACTTTTGCTCACAGATATGATTTCTACTGATGCATTAAGTGCGGTTTGGCCATTAGACCCAATTACTGACAAACAGCTCAAATGAAAGGGTCTGATTTTGCTTCCTCCCCTGGAGTAGGAGGAAGGAGGGGCTCATGGGCTACAGTTTCCCTAGCATGGGTCATGCGACAGCCCGCAGCTGATGTCTAAATATAAGCCTCGCTCATGCCTTTCGATGCTTCTCAGATGCAAAGCAGAACATTATTTGCAACAAAAGAGAATCCTAGCGTAAGCTACAGATGGAGGAACCTTGGGCTTCCTGATGTTGGACTCCATTTACCATCAGTCCCGGCACAATGTGGCCACTAGGTGTGGAATGGCTGCCATAGTACAGACCGATGGGCCACCTCCGTAGAGCCAGAGATCTGGCTCCTATTGTAAAGGTCAAGGTCTCCCTTTGTTCGAAATCCAGCCGTATCTGCCTCTATTGCCAAAGAGTCAGCGTTGTCTGCGTCTGCAGACATTTCTACGGTCATGTGGCAGGCACAGCTAGACGTTGTCACCTTTCCCGTCGAAGCAGTACCTGTTTATCTACTTGCAATTTCTTGCTTGTGTACTGCTAGGCTGGCAGGAGCTGGGACAGACGACAGGTGCTCAATTCCGCCCCGCTTGTTGTTTCGACAACAAAACTTCCCTTCATGGAGAAAGGCAACGTTTGGAAGTCTTCCACCCAGCCTAACCCATCCCACGTGCCTGTGAGGTCCATGTGCTTGTGAAGTGCGCCTGACTGGTTCCAAACCATGATGGATGGCTGTGGAGGCGCGCCTTGTTCAGAGCTCAGAGTTCACAACTGGATTTGTATCTTTCCTGCAATACAACACTGGATTTTTCCCTCGGCCGGCCCCAGCCTCGAGGGAAGAAGCAACAGCTGCGCAGTGCGGCCCGCCGGCCATAAGAACGCCGCTGCAGCCACTGCCGCCACCGGACTTTTCCCTCGGCCATTTAGCCTGGAGGGAAGTGGACAAGTCTGAGTTTTATGCAATGTACTGTATATTTTTTCCTTACTCCCCTATGTATTGCTTTGAAATGTGTATTCTTGAAATGTTTTTTATATTGTGTTGATGTGGTACTTTGTAATTATAATTTGTGATTACTTTGTTCGCCGCCCAGAGTCGCATTGCGAGTGGGGCAGCATACAAGTTGAATTATTATTATTATTATTATTATTATTATTATTATTATTATTATTATTATTATTATTATTATTATTATTATTATTATTATTATTATTATTATTATTATTATTATTTAAATCAGGGGTTACCAACCTAAGGTGCCATTTCACCCTGCCAAGGGAATTTGATAAACAAAATGGCTATCCCTTTGAAGCTGTTGGGACAAAATGGCCACACCACCCCCACTGTGCAGGCAGGGCAAAATGGCCATCCAGCCCTCAAAGTTAACTGGTCTGAGAGAGCATGATCCGGAACCCCTGGTCTCCATGGTTGGAACTTCCTCCATCTCACAAAGCAATCGGTTCCCTCATCATACTGCTCGAACAGTTATGAAGTTTCTCCCCAATATTCAGCCTATGTCTTGCTTCCCTGTAATTTGAGCCCCTTATTATGCACCCTGCGCTCTGGGATGAGGGAGAACAGATCTTGCCCTTCCTCTTTATAACCATCTTTTAGGCATTTGAAAAATCATCATCCTATTCCCCTCCCAGTCTCGTGGTGTCCCACCCCTCCAAGGGCGTTCGAGAAACAAAATGGCCATCCCTTTGAAGATGTTGGGACAAAATGGCCACCCCCATCGTGCATGCAGTGCAAAATGGCCACCTAGCCCTTGAAGCTGACTGAGAGAGCGTGACCCGACCCTGGGCTTGAAAGGGTCGGGGACCCCCCCAGCTAAAGGATGTGAAAGGGCTTTTGCATCCCATCCCTCCCATGATAGCCAACAAAGAGAGACGACTGGGAACTTACGGTTGCAAATTCCTGTTGGGTGGCCTGCAGTGCAAACCGTGCCACATGGTTGATGATGGGCGAGAAGTTGGTTGGTCCATAGAAGCGAACGTGAGGCAGGCAAGCAGAGTAAGCTTGGGCAATACCTTCTACACCTATAAAGCAGCAGAAGAGAAGAGGTGGCACATGTTTTGAAGGCTCCCAACGGTACAGGAATCCTGGAGGGTCCCCTTTTGATATAACTGTGCTGTCTTCTTGAAACCCCTTTCTGCCAGTACTCATCTTAACCAGTGTTCCCCAACCTTTGGTTCTTGGACTTCAATTTCCAGAAGCCTCAGTCAATTCCCCAAAGCACTCATCCGCCAACGGACTGAGTTAGGCTGCTGGGAATTGAAAACTACATCAAAATAACAGGCATCCTTAGGGTCTCACATTTAAGCCTAAACACTTACCTGAACAAAACGGGTTGGTTGGGTTGAAGTTAATGGCAAACTCATGAGAAACCTGGAAGAGAGACAGAGAGAGAGAAGGCAGGCCTTAAATGCATCCTCCTTTCAAATGCTTTCTATGGATTAATTTGACTTCGAAGGGGCCGCGGTGGTTCAGCGGTTAAGAAGCTCACCTTGTTAGCTGGAAGGCCGGCAAGTTGGGACTTTGAGACTCAAGTACTGCATGACGGCTTGAGTGCCTGTCTCTGTCCCAGCTCCTGCCAACCTACTAGTTCGAAAACAAGACATTGCAAGTAGATCAATAGGGACCACTTGGGTGGGGAAAGATCTTGGGTCATGAAAAGAGCCTCATTCAGGCATCCCCTGAGCGTAGTTTCTCCAGCAAAAATCCTTTCAACCCAGAATAATCTCTGACACGAAATTATTATTCATTTGACATCTAACCTCACCTTTCCCCCCCAAACTGCAACCCCAAAGGCGTTGACAATAAAATGCATAAGGAAGTACAGTACCATTTTAAAGAATACATTGTGAATATTAAAGACAACCAAATCATCAGATTAATTTTGACATGAATAGATGATTGTCTGATTACCTGACATCTTTCAGGTATTAGAAGAGTGCTATCATCATCCTAACCCCTCTTAGACTCCTTTTCTCAAGGCTAACGATGCCCAGTTCCGTCCGTCTTTCCTCAAAAAGGTTTGGTCTCCAGTCCTCTGAACATCCTTGTTGCCTTTCTCTGTACCTTGCTCTAGTTAGTTTGCATCTTTCTTAACGTGCAGTGCCCAGAATTGTTAACATGGTCTTGACCATTTGTAAACAAGAGCATTCTGGGAGGTCCTGAGATGACAAAACCATCGATAATCTTTCATTTTTCGTTGTGTCTATACATCCTTTTCCTGGAATTGGAGGCCGAGGACCTGTCCACATTCCACTCCACCTGCTCCAAATTTTAGTCGGCTGCAGCTGCAACTTGCATCCGAGAATGCAGGGGAAATGGTGTTGACGTGTATTTGTTTAAGGAAGGTGGATGTCAAAATTAATCTGATGTCTTGGTTGTCTTTAATATTCACAATGTATTTTTTTAATGGTACTGTACTTCCTTATGAATTTTATTGTCAACCCCTTTGTGGTTGCAGTTTGGGTGGGGGGAAGGTGAGGTTAGATGTCAAATTAATAATAATTTCATGTCAGAAATTATTCTGGGGTGAAAGGATTTTTGCTGAAGAAACTCCACTCAGGGGATGCCTGGGATCTTTCATGTCCCCAAGATCTTTTCCCACCAAAGTGGTCCCTATTTATCTACTTGCAATCTCTTCCTTTCGAACTGCTAGGTTGGCAGGAGCTTGGACGGGATTTCAGCTTTCCATGAAGTGATTGATTGATTGATTGATTGATTGATTGATTGATTGATTCATTCATTCATTCATTCATTCATTCATTCATTCATTCCAATTTATTATCCACACAGTGTGACCATGGAGTCATCTCCTATGGGACATATGATTGCAATAGACTGCTGCAGCCTTGAGGATATTATCAAGGCACACCTTCCCAGCCCGCGAACAAGCAATTCCATCTGGCATGGCCTCTTCCACCTCCATGACCGTTGGGAATCAGAGTTCCTCCTCCGCTCATTTTGCCGTTGTGCCCAATAGGATAGTTTCCAGTGGCATTTCCTCCAGGGACCATCAACCCACCTTAAGGGGCTCGTCCACCCATAGCCATTGGCCCTTTGAGGGAATCAGGTTATTTACCACCACCCAACACTCAGCGTTGAGTTGCTGGCTTGTGGTCTACTCCATTACCGCAGTGGGATATCCAAGCCAGACAGACAAATTTTAGTAAACAAGCCTTTTCCCGCGGAGTTTGTCCAATGTGCATATAAGAGTGAACCGAAGGCAGTTCAAGGCAGAACTGAAAAAGGCTGCCTCCCTAAATTTCCATGTGGATGGAAATGCTTCCCTTCCTGGTCGGGGGTGATTTTTGCAGTCATTTTGCTCCTACTTCTACTGAGATGTCATTTCAATGGTCTCTTTGGGCAGCCGTGAGCATTTCAGGATGTTCCCTGACATTTCCAACATCACTCTTTGCGTACTGAATCGCTTCTTCGTCCCATCTCTTTGAACGCATTCACCAGCACCATGGCAACAAGAGGACTGGGAGAACAAAGCGCGGCTTATATGTCTGTTATCTTTAATGATCCTCTCTCTCTATGTATTCTGGCCTCCCCTGTATAACAGGCACAGCTGGGCTTTGTTCTGTGCTGCCCATTGGAAACCTAGACGGCTGTCTATGAGGTTATAATTTGGAGAATACTGTACTCACAGCAAACACGGGGACTGCGGCGGCTTAGTGGTTAAGACACTGAACGTCACAACCGGAAGGTCGCCAGTTCAAGACCTGAGTACTGCACGACGCAGTGAGCTCCCGTCTCTGTCCCAGCTCCTGCCAACCGAGCAGTTCGAAAGCAAGGAATTGTAAGTTGATAAATAGCTTGTGCCCCCTGGTGTTTAGTCATGCCTACCGTATGTCCATGGAAATGTCTCCAGATGCAGACACTGCTGGTTCTTTGGTTATAAACAGAGATGAGCACTGAATCCAAGAGTTGGATACGGCTGGCTTTCGAGCAAGGGCGACCTTTACCTAACAGCAAACATTCTTAGAACGGAGGAAGGAGCAATTATTCAGAAGGGTTGTTTAAAAATAATGGCTATGCACTCGAGCTGATGGTAATAATGATTGGGAAGCCCTCTTCTAGGTGGAAAATGCTCAGAAGTGGCTTCTGGTTCCCTTCTTCTGGGCCTGCCTAGCCGGATCTTCTTCTGGGAGACACAGTGGAGAATCAAACTCCAAACCTCTATATCCACAGCCAGATACCTAAACCACTGAACTATCCAGGCTTCTTCTTGTTGTTGTGCTGTATACGATTCCAAATACTGGTGATCCTCATGGTGATCAGTCATGAAGACTCTCTTGAAAATATAACATAGTGACCTTCCGTTGGCCTTCCACATCACTGCATGACCCCTATACCATGGATCCAGTTCCGCGAGTCACTTTCTGGTTTGAGCCCTTTTGGCAAGAAAAGTCCTCAGTGGTACTCAACAGCTTTCATTCTGTTCAGAACTTTGACCCGTCTTTTACCGGAACATAAAATAGAAACGTTTCTGATCTCAAAACATTCGACAACAAATGTGCAGAAAAATCACACGGTTTTCTTTCCTGTTTTATTTTTAAATCCTTTTCAAATGTCAGCATCTGATTCCTTCCCCATCACTCCACTGAACAGCAAACTGGCCACCTTTCTGTAAATGATGTTTACTGAACTCCTTGCCAAGCTGGAGAATGACAGGCAGAAATAACATTGAATGCTCAGCATGGAGATGAATCATGCACAACCAGCTTTTTCTTTTTCAGCTCCTCTATCTGTTCTGGATATCGGCTATCATCATGGCGACAGTCTTCCTGTTCTTCTGAGGACCTTCCACACCAGTTTCTCAGGTTCTTCAGCCATGAAGTCCATCTACATCCATGGCCTCTTTCTTCTCAGGGATCTTTCCTTGCAGAGCGAGTTGGAGTATTCTATACTTTATGTCATTCCTCATGATACAGCCAAGATATTGGGGCTTTCTTTGCTTGATGGTCTTAAAAAGTTCTTGTTCTTTATCCATCCAACACATTACTTCTACATGAGTCACATGATCAACCCATGATATCCTTAGCAGCCACAGCCCTCTACATCTCCTGAATTTCGATCCTCTACCTCGAAACCAGACTGAAGAATCTTTTTCCTAGGGTGCCACTGACGCTCTCAATGCAGATTCACATTTCAAAAGCTTCAATTCTCTTTTCAGATGCTTAAGCCAATGTCCAAGCTTTGACTCCATACAGCAACGCTGGGAATACATAACATCTCACTATTTGGACCTTCGTAGTGACTTGCAATTATTGACTTGCAATTACTTGCTTTCGAACTGTGAGGTTGGCAGGAGCTGGGTCAGACAATGGGAGTTCACTCAGGTCTCAAGCTGCCAATCTTCCAGTCGTCAAGCTCAATGTCTTAATCATTAAGCCTCCACAGCCCTATACATTTCCTGAATTTCGATCCTCTCCCTCTACCCAGAAACCAGACTGAAGAATCTTTTTTTTTCTAGGATGCTGCTGACGCTCGCAATGCAATCAACACAGCAGGAAACCAAGAAATAGCTGCCAAAAGCTTGGCGTCGTATAAAGTCCCACCTGCTGAAAGAATGAACTTACCTTCCAGTCTGGAGGTAGCTGAGCGCCAAATCCCAAGGCAGGGAACATTTTATCTCTGCAAAAGAATGGGAAATTGGGGAGACTGAAACGATGAGCAAGAAAACAAATGCAAACTTAGCCAGAATTATATTTCTTTAAAAAAAAAAAAACATTTGTTATTAATTTCTTTAAACTACAAACAGTATGTACAATGAAACAAACATAAGACAAACACTCATAAAATCGGCAGAAAACATAAAAAAACCCAGGCTGTACAATTAGGAATTTGCTCTCCCCCTCTCAACATTTCACGTTTCCGGGCTTGGCATAATCCCCATCTCATTTGATAAAGCGTAAGTTTTTAAAGCGTAAGCTCAAGAGGTGAAGATGCTGACTGGGAGGCAGAAGGAGGCAGAAGATGCTGACTGGGAGGCTTTCGAACGGCTAGGTTGGCTGGAGCTGGGACAGAGACGGGAGCTCATTCCGTCCTGCAGTACTCGGGAATCGAACTGCTGACCTCCTGCCTCCCAGCCAGCATCTTCACCACTTGAGCCACTGCAGTCCCTTAAACAGCATTAGACTCCACCCTGAGAGTCTCTAATTATTTGCTGGGGGAGAAACTAGAGAATATTGGGAGAAAATTAAGTAGAAACCTCCTGTTTCAAACATCTATTTTAGCCAAGAATCCCATTTCTCAGAGCAGACAGACAGACACTTTGTGAAGATGGACGGCAGCTTATCATAGCCAGTTGCTTGATAGAAAATATGCCCACTTCCGCGTTTATGACAGCCACAGGCGCATCTGCGCAAGCGCCCGTGTGTTTTATGGCTGACGTAAACGTGTCCACTTCCGGGAGCGGCAAGGGCGGTCATGGGACACATTAATCGGTGCTGGCCCGCAGGCCATAGTTTGGGAACCCTCCCCATTGTAGAAACATTACTCACGTGTCGTAGTCTTGGATGATTTGTCCCACCGCCCAGATAGCCGAAAGGTACTCGTTGGTTCCCATGGGGCTGATGTAATGCAAAGAGGTGGCGTCGCGAGGATTCCCGTTGGAGGCAGTGAAGTCGATTCCGACCTGCAAAAGAAGAAGGGGGCGATTCTTACTCAAAGCAAAGCAAAACCATCATTCTTCTCTCCCGCCCGACAGCACTTAAGTGCATGCTCTGGGTGGTTCACAAGTTGATCAGCATTTTGCCCCCAACGTGCAGGGTCCTCACTTTATTAAGGATGGCAGGCTGAGTCAACCTTAATGCCTAGTAAGGATCAAACTCACAACATTTGGGTTGCAGTACAGTAGTTTAGAAGAGGACCACGGTGGCTTAGTGGTTAAGAGGCTGAACTTGACGACTGGAAGGCCGGCAGGTCGGCAGTTCAAGACCCGAGGACCACATGATGGAGTGAGCTCCCGCCTCTGCCCCAGCTCCTGCCAACCTAGCAGTTCGGAAGCAAGACATTGCAAGTAGAGAAATAGGGACCACTTCGGCGGGAAGGTAGACAGCATTCTGTGCACTTCAGTATCTAGCCACACCTGCCACGTGATCATGGGAACATCTGCAGACGCAGACAGCGCTGGCTCGTGGGCTGCAAACAGAGATGAGCACTGAACCCTAGAGTCAGATACGGCTGGCTTTCAAGCAAGGGAAACCTTTAGCTGTACTGTACTATATTTAGTAGTTTAACCAATGCGCCACTCAACATCCACTCCCACAACAGCACGGACAGCTTTTGAATGGTTTTCCTCGGCGTATACATACGACAAAACGGAAGTACAGTAATATTTTCCTTGGGGAAATATTTGCAAGGAAGGCAGCCTTCAATTGATGCCATTTTCTCCCTCCCCCACTTACATCAAAGATTGGAAACACATGACCCACAAGCCCTAATTAACCCCATATTTAGTCTTCCCCACAAAAGGAGGGAAAGCTTAGCTCACATTGTACTGGCAAAGCAGGTGGCCCCAAAACAACACAGCAAAACTTCAAAAGCCATTTAAAGCTGGTTTTTAAAGTAGCTTCTTTATAGAGGATTTTTCATGGCTTGCAGCCGAATTTTAATGATACATTCTGAAAGAGCCAGTCTTTTTCTATCCATTGGATACTGAAATCTGGCAACAAGGATAAATGCAAAGTTTTACACCTGCGTGCAAGAAGGATCTCAGAATTGTTGTAGAGCACAGACAAAATATAAGCCAACAGTGCGATGTGGCTGCAAAAGAAGCCGACGCTATTGTATGCTGGATTAGCAGGTCTAGTCTCCAAAACCCGTGAGGTACAACTAGTTCCCCTCCGTTCAGTACCTGTTAGACCACGTCTAGAGCCCTGTGTCCAATTCTGGGCAAAGGACTTTAGGAAAGATGCGAACAAACTAGAGCAGGCCCAGAAAAGGGGAACAAGGATGATCAGAGGACTGGAAACCAAACCCTAGGACAGTGGTGGCGAACCTATGGCACGCGTGCCAGAAATGGCACTCAGAGCCCTCTCTGTGGGCACGCATGCCATTGCTCCAGCACAGAGTCCGCCCACCCCTCTGCCCAGCAGCCCAATGGGAGCGCTTTCTCACTCCCCCCAGCACAGAGTATGCCCACCCCTCTGCCCAGCAGCCCAATGGGAGCGCTCTCTCCCTCTCCCCAGCACAGAGTCCGCCCACCCCTCTGCCCAGTGATCGGACAGAAAATGGTCCCAACCAAAACAGGACAAAGTGTTCCTGAACGATTCCGATCTATGCCAAGCTGAGTCCAGGCGAAAACCCCAATTTCTCTACATGCCCCCCCCCCCCAAAAAAAAAAAAAACAACCCAACCCCCATCGTTGGAGAGACAACTCTCAGGGCTAAATTCTCCGGCTGCCAGATTAAGCATTTTTTTTAATACCAGCACAACATTGATGCAGTCACTCAGTTGCATCTAAAGCAAGTTGGTACCCATTCCTGTTTCTATGGCAACTCCTTCTCCCTTCCTCTTCCTGCCGCTTCAGACCCAACCAACAAAACTAAAGTTCTCCATTTCTGCCCCCAAACAGAGTTCTCACACCGCAAACTCGCACCCTACCTCCGTGATGGCGAACCTTGGTCACTGCAAGGAGTTCCTGGATTTCAATTCCCAGAAGCCCAAGTCCCTGTGCATCCACACAAATGGGTTTACTGCACTTACAGGGAACCCATTTGTGTGGATACACAGGGACTTGGGCTTCTGGGAACTGAAATCCAAGAACACCTTGCAGTCACAAGGTTCACCATCACTATCCTACCTGGTCTAGATGTAGTCATTCTGCCCCACAGACAGGAACATCTCCCACCACAGCTGCGTGAAAGGAGCGTATACCTGCTTAGTTGACCCATAACAAGCATCTCTGAAGCTTCTAATTATTTTATTTATTTATTTAGATTTATTATCCCGCCCTAATCAGGCGAACCTGACTCTAGTTAATTAAGGCTCATTATATTTCTGTGTTTATTACAGAATTCTAAAAGGGCAAAGAAGCTTACCGTAAACATTAGCTGGCAGCCACCGAGGATATAGTCAAGAAAGGAGTAATCTCTGGTGATCTAGGAAAGTATGTTGAAGGGTTTGGGTGAAGGAAGGTAAGTAAAAGAGAAGGAAATAATTATTTTCTCACACATGAATTCTGGAATCTATGCAAATAGCAGACCTCAATGTGTGGAAATTAGAAGCCACTTTTAATCTTTTCTTCGTCTTCTGCCATATCTGAATCTGAATATTAGCTCTACTCGTGGTGATCAGCCATGAAGACTGTCCTGAGAATACAATGCAGTGGTCTTCCATTTGCCTTCTGTATCGCAGCATGACACCCATAGTACCACTGATCCAGTTCCGTGAGTCACTTCCTGGTCCTGAGTCTTTTTGGCACACAAAGTCATCATCATCACCATCCCCAGGCCAGAATGGATGATGCTGCTGCCCTCCATCAAGATGGATTTAAGTGGGATTTCATCAATTTAGGGACCATCCCCCTTCCCAGTAGACTTTGCCACCCAAGGATGTTAGTCCTTAGGGTTGTCAGGTTAGTTAACTGTTGCCTGACACTTGGCGTAAATCACTGGCAGTGGAGTCTACTCTATTACTGTAGCAGGATAACCTGGCCAGACTTCATTCAATCTTTTATCCCTTTTGAAAAAGACATCTTCAGGTGACCTTCAAACTTCCCAGTCAATGAAACATGGTATGTCAAAGAGGACCTGGGTGTTTTGAATTAACAGTATGGATTAACAATATGGTTTATGCAGCATTATGGATCAGATCTGCTGTCTGGCCAGACATCCCGCTACGTTAATGGAATAGACCGTACAGCCAGCAACACAATGCCGAGTGTTGGGCGGCAGTAAATAACGTGACGTCCCAGAAGGGCCAATGGCTATAGGTCAATGAGACTCTTTAGGTGGGTTGATGACTCCCTTAGTGGAGGAAATGCCACTGGAAAATAAGCAGAGGAGGAACTCTGATTCCCAACAGTCATGGAAGAGACCATGCCAGATGGACTGGCTGTGAAGGCGCACCTTGATCATATCCTCAAGGCTGCGGCAGTCCTTTGCAGTCCCGGTGTTGAATCATATGTCCCATAAGGGATGGCTTCGTGATTACCGTGTGTGGGTCACTTCATGGCAAGCTGGGATATGCCACCCCAATTGCTATAAGCAATTGGGGCGGCATATAAATCGGACAACAACAATAATTCCACCTTAAACAAATTCACACCAATGGCATTTTTCTACTTTTTTTTTTTTGGGAGGGGGATGCATTCTCGGTGACAAGTTGTAGCCGACAACTACGATGGATGAGATGAGAAGGACTGAAGTTGTAATTTAATATAAATTTTGTCCTTAGTTGTAATTTAATATAAATTTTTAATTGGTTTTAGCTAGTTTTAAATTTTTGATTAATAACTTTTTAGATTTTTTAAAATTGCTGTCGATGCTTTTATTGTGAATTGCCCTGGGTCACTTTGTGAGAAGGGCGAGTAATACATTTGATAAATAAATAAATAAATGAATAAATAAATAAATAAAAATTAAACGTGGAGCCATTACCTGGAACAAGCTACTTTTTGTAACAAAGGAAACTAAAGAAATGAGCTGTCATGACATTAGCAACTGATATACAGCAAGGAATACATTGGGTGGTTTATTTATTTATTTTGCAATTTGCTCCATTATACTTAATGCCAGCGTAAGTGACCAAAAGGATCCTGCCACGTATGGATGATACATTTGTCATTAAAAATTCTTCTCTCTTCCCTGTTTGTAAACTGAGGAGGAACAGCACCCATTACAACCGTAACTGGCTATTTTTGGCAACTGGGGCCATTGGTACAATCTCTTTTTCAAAAAAAGAGAGAGAAAGACAGGATGAGACCAGGAAGCATTGCAGTTTATAGTTAATGAAACACTCACTTTGCAGGATTTCACGATGATGATGCCGGAGTTTTTGTAATTCCGTTTCTTCTTCTGTTTTTTTGGATTGATGCATTCAAATTCTACCTGTTTTTAAGAAAGAGCAGTTACAGGAAAGGAAGGGCGATTCACCCAGTCAAGGCAAAGCGACCTGGAAACAGGTTCTTCCCATCGTCTTCTGTGTCAACCTATCCATAACACTGCATCACACACAAAAATAAACATTGTCTGCTACTTGGTCTAATCCATGTGTCCTATGTGAAATCAAGTGCCCTGAATCCAAAGCTGAAGCCCTATTCTGCCTAGGACGTCAGGATCTTAAATTAGCAAATTCCACCCTCTTGGTTAGGTTCTTGCGTTGAGCACACAGGGTATATTTGCCACAAATGTAGCTAAAATTGTCCAGTTTAATAACACAGCTGCACCCACTCATCTTGAGCTCAAAACAGACTCACTCTGGCCTAGCTATACTATCCAATAAGATGATTTGGCACTAGAGACAAGCCCTTGGTCCATCTTGCCTTATATACCTATTTCTGATGTCAGCTCACTGACTTGTCCAGACATGCCCGGCTGCTGCTGGGACATGCATGCCACCAGGGGACGTGATTCACCTGAGATGGCAGCAGGCATAGTGGTAGCTGCAACAGTTATAATGTTCCCTTGTAAAAATATATTACCCAATTACGGACCATTTGAACAGCTATAACACGCCTTAAAATCTGTACGTGATAAGCAAATTCTGAGTTCAGATTTGGAATCAGCACACACGATATCATGTAAATCACATGTGCTATTCCCAGTAGCAAAATTCTTGTTGTGCAGTGTAATAATCTGCTATCCTAACCGGGCGTTTGGATGTGCAGGCAAGTTACCTAAAAAACCCAATGTGTGGTAGCCAAGTAAATCTATTTACTTCTTTTAAAAATGCTTTAAAACATGGATGAGAATAACGTAGCACAAATGTAGCACAAACTTCCCCATTGCAAATCCACTTCTCAGCTGAATTTTCCATTCTTTGCAACTCCAAAATATACTGCAAATCTCACAAATGTACAAATTGCTGCTCAAGGTGTGTTTTAGCTTATAAAGGCTCTCAGGAAGTGTAAAATGGATAATTTAGTGAGTTATCTCCACTTAGCAAAGATTACTCACCAGTTACAAGAGCCCTTGTTACAGAAACAGAACTTGCTAAGCCTCATCTTGAAAACTGTCTCCAATCCTCACTTGAAGAAAGAAGCAAACCAACTAGAGCAGGTAAAGAGAAAGGCAACAAGGATGAGCAGAGGACTGGAAACCAAGTCCGAGGAGGAAAGTCTCAACTGATCAACTTTAGCCTTTAGAAATGAAGATCAATGGGAGTGATGACTTGAAAGGTTGACGTACAAAGGTCTAATAATGGGCTCAAGTTACAAGAAGTCATGTTTTTGGTTGACCATCAGGAAAATCTTCCTACCTCTTAGGGCCGTAAAACAGTGGAACCAATTATGATGGGACATGGTGAGTTCTTCAACATTGGGGGCACTCAAGAGAAAGCAGGACAGCCACCTGTCAGATACAGTTCAATTTGGATTCATCTCCAAATCCGTTGTTCTATGACTCTGTGCAATACTGTCATAGAAAGCAAACAGTGCCTCAGAGATAGGTGCCAATTTGCTTCCCATATCTGCACAGGAAACAGCATTAGAGATGTTGTATCTGTGCTCATCTACCAGTATTGGCAAATTAGAAGATGGAAGAAGGTGCTCACTGGACAAGGAACAGCATCAAAGGGGGATATGGCTGAGGAACTCAATCTATGCGACATCACTTGGAGGACCCCAGAATAGGCTGAGGGTCAAAGTCCTTAAATGTAAGACCGATAGGTACAACTGAATCCCGGCAATACTGAGTGGCTGTGGGCAAGGGCCCCCCTGTTATTATTATTATTATTATTATATTTGAATTTCTATACCGCCCTACTTGGCAGAGCCAACTCAGGGCGGTTTACACACATGTATAGTTACAGTCACAACATATCAATAAATCAATAGTCAATATCAAATGAAAATATCCTGGGAGTTACCACCTTTGGAACTGGATGGGGCTTTTTTGACGCAGACAGTCCCGGTGCTTAATCTGGGGGTCCTCCTGGACTCACGACTCCTACTCAATGAGCAGGTGGCAGTCATGGTTAAGAGGACTTTCACACATCTTCGTTTGGTTCGCCATTTATGCCCACTCCTGGACCGGGACTCCTTGCTTATGGTCACACACGCTCTGGTCACCTCCAGACTAGATTACTGTAACACACTCTACATGGGGCTGCCCTTGATGACCATTTGGGGGCTGCAACTGGTGCAAAATGTGGCTGCCCGCGTGGTGATGGTGCATGGGCCCATGCCTCGCCCCTGTTGTGGGAGCTGCACTGGCTGCCAGTGTGCCTCCGGGTGCAATTTAAGGTGCTGGTGATTACCTTTAAAGCCCTACATGGTAGCAGACCAGGTGAGTTAAGAGACCACATTACCCCAATGACATTTGCCCATCCCACCAGAGCAGACCAGAGGGTCTCCCTAATGGTTCCATCGCCTCTCTAGCACTAGAAAGAGGGCCTTTTCAGCATCTGCTCCGGCCCTGTGGAACCTCCTGCCGATGACTTGCACCTCCAGGCAGAGCTATTGATCTTTAGGAAAGGCCTAAAAACGTGGCTGGCACAGCAGGTGTGGGGTGCTGCTGGTGAGGCAGCCGCCACCACCACTGCCACTGGCTTATATGAAAGGTTGTTTGGGTTTTAGTTTTAACCTATTGTGAATGTTGGAAGGGCAATTGAATGGCTTTTAAATGTTTTTATGATTTTAATTGCCATGGGGATGTTTTCATATGTGAGTGTTTTTATGGCGATTGTGAGCCGCCCGGAGTCGCTTCGGCGAGGGGACAGCGATAGTAATCCAATAAAATAAAATAAATAAAGTGGAGGCTACTGATGGTCCACAACACACTGTGTGAATTTGGAGAGATACAGAATCCAGCTCATTTACTGCTCTGCCAATGAGGACTTAAGTTTGGGCAACGACAAAGCCAAGAAGGTGTCTTCATTGCGGCAGTTCAGGGATTGATCGGGACATGAAAGGAGAACCAGAAATAGGCATCCATGAAGACCAACGACAAAGCCAAGAAAGTGGCTTCATTTTGGCCGCCCAGGGTTTGATCGGGAAATGGAAGAAGAACCAGAAATAGGCATCCATGAAGACCAATGACAAAGGCAAGAAGGTGGCTTCATTTTGGCAGTCTAGGGCTTTATCAGGACATGGAAGAAGAAGAACCAGAAATAGGCATCCATGAAGACCAACGACAAAGGCAAGAAAGTGGCTTCATTTTGGCAGTCCAGGGTTTGATCGAGACATGGAAGAAGAAGAACCAGAAATAGGCATCCATGAAGACCAACGACAAAGGCAAGAAGGTGGCTTCATTTTGGCAGTCTAGGGCTTTATCAGGACGTGAAAGAGAGATTTGGCATATGTCATGCCGGAAGACTTCCAACAACCCTCTCCTCCCTCACCCCAAGTCCTCCTTCCATATCCTTGAGATGTTGGTGGAGGAAACCTCTGTTCAGTCGAATCCTACAGCACTGTTGGCATCAAGGGAGTTTTCGCTTGTATCCAAACAAAAGAACTGGGAGGGGAGAAAACCCATCCCGGCATCCCCTTGTTGGGTCTTTTGATTGTTGGGATTGAAATAAAGAAGCTGTTGCAGCTATTTACTGTTTACTACATTTGGAAGCTCTCAGCACCACATAGAAAAAGAATAATGGAAAGAGCAGATAAACACAGCAGGGCTTGGTTGAGACAGGGATGAAGAAAAGACGTTGATTACTCATTAGGTAAACAAATGAGTCTACCCATTTTATTTTAAAAAGCTTTTGCATAGAAATGCCCTGCTCGCCTCTCTCAATGATTCCTTCCTTTCCAGCAGGATTATGTAAGGTGGGAAGAACATAAACAAAAAGTATACACTCGCAAGAGAAAAGAGAATAGGTTGTATTTGTAACTTCAAAGAGCTTTGGATTCAATATGCAATCATTGCAAATGGCCACTTGTGAAAATGTTTTTCAGCTTGTCGTTCAATCCACGCTGCTCACTCTATCCAAACGATGTGGAGATGGGTGGCTCCAATTTCACGGAGGTGATTTAATCCATCCCAGGTTTTCATGTAACATTTACATGGGTCGTAACCAATGCACCACCTTGAGTGATGACTCTGGAAACCTTTGTTCTTCACCTTTAAGGCTCTCCCACATCACTTACCGGACAACAATCTTGGGATTCGCACATTTTGGCGACAGAGGTCTGGAATTCCCCAATAAAGTCATGGCCTCCATCATTATCGTAATCGTAGCAGACAACCTGACAGGAAAAGGAAGAGATTGGTCAGCAGTCTTGTAGAGTGTACACCTATATCAGTGGTGGCGAACCTATGGCATGCATGCCAGAGGTGGCACTCGGAGCACTCTTTGTGGGCACCCATGTAGTCACCCCAGCACAGAGTTTGCCCTGCCCCTCTGCCCAGTAGCCCAATGGAAGTGCTTCCTCCCTCCCCCCAGCACAGAGTTTGTCCCGCCCTTCTGCCCAGCAGCCCAATGGGAGTGTTTCCTTCCTCCCCTGTTGCTGTGTTGGCACTTTGTGATAAATAAGTGGGTTTGGGGTTGCAGTTTTGGCACTAAAAGGTTCACCATCACTGACCTATACCTCTTTTGTAAAAGCATTGTCAATTGAAGGGAGGAAGAAAAAGAACATGACTACCTTGATCTGCTTTTCGACGTCTCCATCACAAAGAGATATTAAAGGCACAGTGAAGGGTTTCCACATGGGATCCAGAGTGTATTTGATTACCTGCCATTAAGGGAGACAGAAGCATCGGGTACAATCATTTCACACACCGCTCCAGACATACATGTCTTAGTCAAGTGGTCCTTCTGTTGACCTTTAAAGGAAGATATGTTTGTGATGCAGTCTAATTTTAAAAGTTCCTGGAAAAGTTCCTCTTTTGGAGAAACTCCCCATCCATCCCTGCCACTGTCTGCCCTAACTGTGAGTCTCTGGTTGTCGCAGTCCGCTTTTAGGAAAACACAAAACCACACAGTTCTCATAAACTTGATTGCCTGGATGTTTGTGAAAAGGACTGGGAAACACTTCCTACGTGGGGTTGGACAGATCAAGGAGAAATAGAGTCTGGAAACAGCGTACAACAGAAACTGTCTGGAAACTGTCAGACGCTGGAACCATCTGTGGGTGTCTGGACGACATACATACTTCCAAGCCTGCAAGAAAATCTCACACTTTGCGGATGTGTCAGCACTAACAACCTATACAGCGCACAATGTGGCTGACTGAACGGTGCCTTTTGAGCCATGAACCAGGAAGTATTTCAGTCACACATGGATGGATGGATGGATGGATGGATGGATGGATAGATAGATAGATAGATAGATAGATAGATAGATAGATAGATAGATAGATAGATAGATAGATAGATAGATAGATAGATAGATAGATAGAATGATGGTTCAGAATAGATAGATAGATAGATAGATAGACAGACAGACAGACAGACAGACACAGACAGACAGACAGACAGACAGATAGACAGAATGATGGTTCAGAATAGACAGACAGACAGACAGACAGACAGACAGACAGATAGATAGATAGATAGATAGATAGATAGATAGATAGATAGATAGATAGATAGATAGATAGATAGATAGATAGATAGATAGATAGATAGATAGATAGATAGATAGATAGAATGGTGGTTCAGAATAGACAGACAGACAGACAGACAGACAGACAGACAGACAGATAGATAGATAGATAGATAGATAGATAGATAGATAGATAGATAGATAGATAGATAGATAGATAGATAGATAGATAGATAGATAGAATGGTGGTTCAGAATAGACAGACAGACAGACAGACAGACAGATAGATAGATAGATAGATAGATAGATAGATAGATAGATAGATAGATAGATAGATAGATAGATAGAATGATGGTTCAGAACAGACAGACAGACAGACAGACAGACAGACAGACAGACAGACAGACAGACAGACAGATAGATAGATAGATAGATAGATAGATAGATAGATAGATAGATAGATAGATAGATAGATAGATAGATAGATAGATAGATAGATAGATAGATGGTTCAGGATAGATAGATAGACAGACAGACAGACAGACAGACAGACAGACAGACAGACAGACAGACAGACAGATAGATTCTAAGAACTGCTGTGGAAAACCAAATTTCCCCTGCTTTGCTTTCTTCCAGCAGAAAGGATGAGGTTGATTTTTTTCTAAAATCTCTTCAAGAAGCAATATTCGTTTGGGCGGACACCATATGCATCCATAAAATTTACTGGGAAAGCCGAGGACAGGGTTTCCTTTGATTGCTCCCGCAGGCTCTAAAGTCAAGATGTGTCTTTTAACTTGGTCGCCTTACAACGCCTGGAGTCACCATCCCAGCAGGTCTTCGTCCAGGAATATTGCGCTCAAAGCCCCAGTGATCCATTGAATGGACTGAAGGCCACGGATGGAAGTGCCCGGGGACGTTGGGGTGGGGAGTGGAAAGAACCTTAAACTTCTCATCTAAAAATAGCCACAACTTTTATCCCTCCACCCCAAACTCCTTCCTTAACACCCTTCCAGTGCTCAGATGCGCATCCAGAATCATGTTCAGATGTTCCTGCTGTGGAGGTTTGACGTTAATGATGTCTGTCAGGAGAATGAGCCATGCCGGGTAGTTCAGAACTAGATCGCTAGATCAACATCATTCCCATTTTATTTATTTATCTATTCACATTTATACCTCTCCCTTTTGATGCAGACACCACTCAGGGCGACTTACTATACATATATAAAGGCAAAGGTCACCCTTGCTGGAAAGCTAGTCGTATCCGACTCTAAGGTTCAGTGCTCATCTCTGTTTATTGCCAAAGAGCCAGTGCTGTCGGCATTTGCAGACATTTCTGTGGACATGCGGCAGGCATGACTAAACATCGGAATGTACAGAAAGCTGTTTGCCACATGACCATGTCTGCAGATGCAGGCAGCGCTGGCTCTTTTGGGTATAAATGGAGATGAGCACCAAACCCTAGAGTCGGATATGACTGGCATTCGAGAAAGGGTGCCTTTTACCTTTATCTGTCTTTGATTTGGGAATTCCAAACATTTCCCAGGAAAGCCAAGCAAGAAAGCGATTTCACTCAAGGACAAAATGAAGACCAGACTTTCCGTAGGGAGCAAACTATTGAGCAACTCTCCTCCCCAACGCAAACATTTCACAAGCCACAACTCTAAAATTAGGACCTGCAAGTTTCCTCCAGCGCATGAATGGGAGTCTTTCAAGCAGGAGACAGAGAAAGCAACTTATTCCCCCCCCCCCCAAACATTTTACCTGCTCAGTTTGTAACTAAACCGATGCAAGGTAAAGGTTACCCTTGCTCAAAAGGCAGTCGTATCTGACTCTAGGGTTCCATGCTCATCTCTGTTTATAGCCAAAGACCCTGGACTATCTACATCTCCAGATGTTTCTGTGGACATGTGACATGTGCACGGAACGCTGTTTACCTTCCCACCGATGTGGTGCCTATTTAAAGGTAAAGGTTTCCCTTGCTCGAAAGCCAGTCGTATCCGACTCTAGGGGTCAGTGCTCATCTCTGTTTCAAAGCTGAAGAGCCAGCGCGGTCTGCTTCTGCAGACATTTCTATGGTCACATGGCAGGCATGAATCCCTAACCTCATTGGTGAGTTTGCACCACCAGCTTTGGGGTTTTCCACGCCACTGATGGGTGCATTTATTTGTCTGTGCACTGCCCATAGTGGGAAATATCCCTCCCCTCTTTACCATCTTCAAGCCACCTTTAAACTAAAAAGAGAGAGACCAATTCATAATTGAAATTGAAAGCACAACAACTCAGAAAGATAATTTAAAATTAAAGACAGGCACAAATGTTTTTTTCCTTGTAGCAAAAAGATATAGTAAAAATATAATTTGCATTAACAAAATAGGAGACATACAACCAATTAAATGTGGCAGATGGTGTTGGATCTCGGGGCATTAATTGGCTTATGCCTCAGTTGCAAAATAGAAGAATATAAAAAGGCATATTACAAGCAGCCCGATGTTAACAAATCATCTTTGCTTACCTCTGTCCTGTGAACCAGCATCCATTTCCCGTCATCTCCTGGTTTATAAAACTCTAAAAACGGGTCTGATTTCCCAAACAAGTCCTGCAAAGCAGAGAGAGAGAGAGAAAGAAACAGCAGTGGTTACAAGATCATGTCTCTTTAGTGGCCTCACACAGCGAAGAGAAGAGAAATTATCAACAGCTTCGCCCTCTTGTTGGTATGTCTCCACCTAAGATCAGGAGAGAAGTCGCAGCAGATGCCATGAGAACTAAGCAAGGGAAGGACCCTCGATATCCTCTGAACGAAATGAGCCTCAAATCCGCCGGCTCAGATCCAGGAAGAGCTTTTATGGCAAGATCAAACATTCTTGAGGGGACGCAAGAGCAAAACCAAATTAGAAGGTGGAGGAAGGAAACTCTTCCAAATGTAGGAATATAATTCGCAGAACCCTTGATCTGTTGGCCATGCCGTCTAGTTCAGACAACATCTGGGAACCCAAATTTGGGGCGCACTGTTCTAGAAAGCAGCTACAGTTCAGAAATTAATTAATTAATCTTGACCTGTGCCACCACTGAAGAACAGAAGAACTTCCACCAACTTTTCTCTCCTCCAAGAGGAGCGGATAATTACTAATTAATTTTCAAAGCAACATGCACTGTGCATCTGTGTGCAAATGGGTCGTTTGTTTATTTATTCCTAATTTCTCAGCCAAATTAGATCACCAGCGTTCTAAATCCTAGAGCAATCATCAGTGGAACAATCTAAAGGAGCCCCACACCCCGCTAAGATTTCAGTCTCAAAAGAGACCAAATTGGAGGCACAGGCAGGAAAACATTAAGGCAGCAGGAAACGAGTGCATGATTTAATATTGTGAATTAAAATATATTTGCCTCCTTTTCCTTCCGCAGCCTGTGTTTCTTTATTATTGAATCTGGATTTCCTTTGGCGAATGAGATGAGTTTTAATGGGCAGGCCTTTGGGGATATAAATGCAAGGGGGAAACTGGCTTGATTGAGACAAACGAGTCCCGCTCCAAATATATGGCTCTGGGTCTCTTGATTTCATGGTAGGTATAAAAGATACTGTGTAATTTCATTACGTACTGCATATGGATGAGTCAAAGACAGAAGAAGTGGATTTTTTCTCTCTCAACAATAATTCTCAGAAGAGCACAGCCAAGAAGCTAAGGATTATGCTAGCCAGGGTATTCACCCCGAAAATAGATGAGCAGTCCTTTTGGTTTGGCACCACCCAGATTAAAACAACCATAGTAAGCAGTATCAGCAGCAGTAGTAGGACCACCACCAAAGTTAGCACAAGGAACAACATCACCAGGAAACTCACAAACTATAAATGGGGAAATCAACCATCCATGCTCCACACATCAGCTTTGGCCCTGAGTGTCTCTGCAACCGAGTATGCTGCTCAAGTATGGAGCACATCCACACATGTGAAACAAGTTGACACTGCTGTTAATGAAACCATGTGGATAGTAACAGGATGCCTCAAAACTACACCAGATGAGGAAATATATCCTCTTGTAGGTACCGCTCTACCTAAGATAAGGAGAGAAGTAGCAGCAGACACTGAGAGAACTAAGCAAGGGAAGGACCCTCGACATCGTCTGGATGGAGATGAGCCTCAAATCCGCCAGCTCAGATCCAGGAAGAGCTTTGTGGCAAGAACAGAAGCGTAGCATGCCTTAACGGGGCCCCGTATAAAAATTTGTTTGGGGGGCCCTTGTGAAATAAAAAAAATTGGGAAGTTTTTATTAATTTTTGCTGTAGGGGGCCCCCGTGGCCCGGGGGCCCCATATAATTGATACGGCAGATACGGCGGTAGCTACGCCCCTGGGCAAGAACGAACATTCTTGAGGGGATGCAAGAGCAAAACCAAATTAGAAGATGGAGGAAGCTCAATGGACAAGGAATGACATTAAAGGAGGAGATGGCTGAGGAACTCAACCTCCCCTACATCACTTTGAGGACCCTGAATAGAGTGAGGGTTGAATTTCCTAAATGTAAGACCAACAGGCTCAAGTGGGGGTTGGTGGCAGACAACAACATGCCATGTGAATGTGGAGAGATACAGAATCCAATTGCTCATTTGCTGGTCTGCTGTTTACTGCCATAGCCATGCACGGATGAGGACTTGGGTTTGGCCAACGACAAAGCCAAGAAATTGGCGTCCTTTTGGCAGTCCAGGGTTTGATTGGGACACATACAAAAAGAAGAAGACCACCATTCTTTTTCCAGGAGTTGCAATCATATAAATGCAAAATAAAAAGGGTAATTCTTTCCCCACCCACCCTTCCGCTTTCCGGTACAATTTTTCTCCCTGATGGGTTGCGGGGAGGCATGGAGAACTAGGACTTGAACCACCAACCTTCTTATCCAGTTTCCTGCCAGCCACATTCAGAGTGATGATTCGGTTGTCTGAAAGTTCCTGGGCTGATATCTGAAAAACAAGAGGAAGTGTCAGTCCTTCTTGGCAGACGTTTGATATTACCTTGACAGTCTAATTCAAGAGGTCCCAACCTTTTCAAGCCGGGGGCCGGGTCATGCTCTCTCAGTCTGTTTTGAGGGCCGGATGGCCATTTTGCCCTGCCTGCATGATGGGGGGGTGGGCATTTTGTCCCAACAGCTTCAAAGGGGTGGCCATTTTGTTTCTGGAATGCCCTTGGAGGGGTGGGGGCCCCACATGAAATGGCACCACAGGCCAGATCTGGCCAATGGGCCTTATGTTGGGAACCCCGTGTCTAATTGTTCTTCAGTAGGCACAGCAGCCATTGAAATAAAGTCACATACAGTTTCCAAACTTCAATTCATTGCAGGGTTTACCTATATAATTTTGCTGATAAAGTAGGTATATGATGCCCAGTGAGGTGTATTGGAGAGAGTGATGGACTAGGACAGAGAAGGGCTGGATTCGAACCCTGTTCAGCCACAGAAACTCACTGGGGTTTTGGAACTGGGTCAAGTGACCCCTTGAATATTTCATCTGCTTTACTCTAAATTGGTTTGACTTGACAACCCATACCAATCACAAATGTAGACACATCTAACCAATCAAACTCTAGAACAGTGATGGTGAACCTTTGGCACTCCAGCTGTTCTGGAACTTCAATTCCCAGAAGCCCTGACCAGCAGGAGTGCTGACTTGGGCTTCTGGGAATTGAAGTCCAAGAACATCTGGAGGGCCAAGGTTCGCCATCACAGCTCTAGTATGTAGGTCTTTTATGATGCCAACTTTTTTTTAATTCACTAGCTACAAAAACACACGACTAACGCAGACGCCAAATTGAAGGCACCTTTTGGTTGATACAATATACCCTCTCGTTGGATAAGGAGATAAGTAGCAATCTCCTAAGCTAAGGAGAGAAGTGGCAATGGACACCAAGAGAACTAAGGAAGAGAATGGCCCTCTAAATCCTCTGAATGGAGATGAGCCTCAAGTCCGCCAGCTCAGATCCAGGAAGAGCTTTAGGGCAAGAACATTCTTGAGGGAACCCTAGAGCAAAACCAAATTAGAAGATGGAGGAAGGAGCTCACTGGACAAGGACGAACATTAAGGAGAGGAGATAGCTGAGGAACTCAACCTCCCCTACATCACTTGGAGGACCTTGAACAGACTAAGAGTTGGAGTTGCTAAATGTAAGACTAACATACAGTACTCAAATGGGGACGGGCAGGCAGACAACGACATGCCGTGTGAATGTGAAGAGATACAGAATCCGGCTCATTTACTGGTCTACCAGAAACACACACTGATGAGGACTTAAGTTTGCCAATGAAAAAGCCAAGAAGGTGGCTTAATTTTGGCATTCCAGGTTTTGATCGTGACATGAAAGAATTGCTTGGGCCGTTCTCTTTTCAAATGACAAGCCAGTCACAATGTAGAGTAGGACACTCTGAGGACCCAGTTTCAAAAAAAAGTATTCAGCCAGGAAACCTGACCCCCTTTCTCTCAGCAAATCCTATTATTATTATTATTATTATTATTATTATTATTATTATTATTATTATTATTATTATTATTATTATCATCATCATCATCATCATCATCATCATCATCATCATCATCATCATCATCATCATCATCCAACCATGAAAGCTATTTCATAGGGCTAGGGAGAAGATACAAATGAGAGAACAAGGAGGAGGAAGTATATATGACACTTTGGAGGCAATAGAAGTGTAAGGAATGAATCATACATCTTTTGCATGGCTGGCAAATTTAAAGCAAGTCAAGCAGGATCAGCAACTTACGGAGAAAATCAACTTAATTTACATGCTCTGTTCCACTTGCACAATTATTTGATTTGCAAGCTGTCTTTGATTAAAAAACAGTGCGCCTTTTCTCAGCTCATTTCCATGCGTTTCAAGTTGTGTTTTCATAATCCAGCTTCTTTTCCCTTTTCCGTTCACCTGATACCTGGTTGGACCAATTCTAGGTGAAACTTGAATTGGAAGAGTATGGGGAGATTAAAGGTAAAGATTTCCCTTGCTCAAAAGACAGTCGTATCTGACTCTAGGGTTCAGTGCTCATCTCTGTTTCAAAGCTGAAGAGCCAGCACTGCCTGCTTCTGCAGACGTTTGTGTGGTCATGTGGCAGGCATAACTAGACACAGGAGCGCACGGAACACTGTTTACCTTCCCACGAAAGGGGTCCCTATTTCTCTACTTGCAATTTCTTGCTTTCGATCTGCTAGGTCGGCAGGAGCTGAGGCAGAGATGGGAGCTCATTCCATCCTGCAGTACTCAGGAATCAAACTGCTGACCTCCCGCCTTCCAATCAGCGTCTTAGCCACTTGAGCAGGGAAAGGCACCACGTAGATTTTTTTCTTAAATTGCTTTCATGGACTACTTTTCAAGCCTAAGGACACTCTTGCCTTAATAAACAGGTTTAAGTCTTTTTTATTATTATTAAATTTTTATAGGTATTTAAACAATATAAACATACAATAATAAAGAAAAAATACAATAATAAAAGAATTACAAAGACAAAAAAATTAAGAAAGAAAAAAAAGAAAAAAAATAAATCATAAAAGGAACACATATTTTCTTCTTTTACATCAACATAAGTACATTACATAAATCTTATATAAGCAACCATAATAAAAAGTATCAAACTCTAATAATCTCATGTAAAAGCTGCTTAATTCATCCTTAGTACCGTCTTACTACTCTTTCTCTAATACATTTGATTTCCTACACTATCATAAATCACGCTTTTATTATCACCTCTGTGATATTTACAATGTCCAGGGGATTGTAAAAACTCATAATTTCCAAAAGTCATTTTGTTCCGGTACAGGAGTGACCCCTTTCTTCTTGACAGTGACATATTCCAAGAAAGGTTTCCAAATTCTCCAAAAATTGTTAGTCTTAGCTCTACCTTTTTTTATTTTTAACTCACAGGTAAGTTTGTCATTGAGTGCCAGCTCCCACATTTCTTTGTACCAATCTTGTATTTTTATCGAAACATCATTTTTCCAATTTCTTGCAATACAAAGTCTAGCCGCTGACAACATCACAGACATCAATTCTTTGTTATCATTACTCATCTTGAACTTATCGACCTCCGTTAACAAAACTGTATCCGGTCCCCAAGTGAGCTGCATCTCTAATATATTATTTACTTCATTCTTCAGTTGTCCCCAGAATTTTTTCAAGCATTTACAAGCCCACCACATGTGTATATATGTTCCCATTTCATGCTTGCAATGCCAACATTTATCACTAATCCTATTATTCATGCGGTGCAGCCCAGTTGGGGTCCTATACCACCACCAGATTAACTTATAATTGTGTTCCTTCATTCTAACGGACATAGATCTCATAACCCTTTTCCATTTTCTCCTCCAATTTTCCACTGAAATTGTTTCTTTTAATTCATATTCCCACTTGTTTTTTAGAACTTCCTGTATATTTCTACTTTTATTCAGAATTTTATAAATCTTACTTACTACCCCTTTGATACCAATGTCCCCTTTCCTGAGTTTAGTCAACAAAAGTTCAAATGAAGTTAATTCTCTTTTTAAGCTATCAACTGTCAAATATTCCTTATTCCAATTGTTTATTTGGAGAATCTTGAACCAATCTAATTGCAATTGTGAGAATAGTTCTCTTTTTCTGTCACTGTCCTTACATATATCAATCCAATCTTTCAACAAGAGAGCCTCCTTCTCTACTAATATGCTTCTAATCCTACTATCTATTTGTATTGGGAAAGCAGGCTTAAGTCTTTTAGACGCCACAATACTTGCTGTTATTTTGTTCAGTACAGCTACAGCACTACAAATCTCCCCTGACTCAGTTTCCCAGAGGGTAATAAAGTCAATAAAGTATTCTGTGGCAAATTGAAGACAAGCAATTTTTAGTTGGCATTGGTTTTCGTAAACTGTTGCTGGCTTTTCCAGGTACAATCAAATCTCACTTTACTAAAGGGATCATGTGCACATCCTATTTGCTGTATATACTGGAATATAAGTCTATTTTTTTAGTCTCCAAAATGAGATCCAGACAGTGCTGGCTCTTTGTCTAGAAACAGAGATGAGCACTGAACCCTAGAGTCGGATACGACTGGCTTTCGTACAAGGGCGACCTTTCCCTTTACCTATTCACTGCAGGCTGGGGTTGCACTAGAATAATAAACACACGTGAGCATTTCCAGGGGCAAACATTGGTCTTTGGGATGTTGTAAGATGCTTTGTTTTGTTCCAGGGGTTTCTTTGTGTTGGTCGGTGTAGCCAGGGTGCAGGATCATGGCCCTCCCACGATTCCTCCTCTCAGACCCGGAAGAGAAAATGATACTCTACCCAGCTGAAAATAGCTTGTCCCTCCTAGCCCTTATCTGCTTGCCAAAATAATTTGAATAAACAGGAGTGAGTCAGAGAGGAGCAGTTTCTGGCATAGATGACCCAAGGAGAGTGAAGTAGCGCCTCATTCTTGCCTGCTTGCCAACCTCCCTCTCCACAACAGCTGAACACCAGAGAGCAACACTGTAAGGTGGATTTTGCCGGCAAAACGGTGTGAATCACGAACTCAGTCATCCAGAGCACCAAACTGGGCTCCCTCCCAGCCTAGGTTTTATCTTCTTCTTCTACACATGGCAGTTTAGTCTCATCTTATTCTAATGTATAGACTAGGGGTGCCCAAACTACAGCCTGTGGGCCGGATCCAGCCCCTGATGCCACACTGCCCCCGAAAGTGGAAGTAAAACCTGCCCATACAGGCGTGTTTTAATTCTGCTTTCAGGAGCAACAAGGGCGGTGCGAGCTGGATGAAATGGTGTCAGGGGCCAAATCCGGCCCCCAGGCCACAGTTTGGGCACCCCCTAGTTTAAGGATAGAAAATGGCAGCTTAAAATCTATCTCATCCTGTTACAAAATCAAAGTGGTCCCTATTTATCTACTTGCAATTTCTTGCTTTCGAACTGCTAGGATGGCAGGAGCTGGGACAAAGATGGGAGCTCATTCCGTCCTGCGGTACTCAGGAATCGAACGGCTGACCTTCCGCCTCCCAGTCAGAGTCTTAGCCACTTGAGCCACTGCAGGATTACATTATAACATTTACACTGATAATAGTTAACAGACTCCTGTCTCTGTTCATCATTTTCCATCTTATTCTTTTTCGAGTTCTGGATCTGATTCTGAATATTGGCGATCCTCACGGCAATCAGCCAAGAAGTCCATCATGAGAATATAATGCAGTGGCCTTCCGTCTGCCTTCTACATTGCAGCATGATCCCCCGTACCACTGATTTAGGTCCGGAGTCCTTTTGGCACTCCAGCTGTTCCTGAACTTCAATTCCCAGAAGCCCTCATCTGCAGGTGGGCTGACTTGAGCTTCTGGGAATTGAAGTCCAAGAACACCTGGAGCGCCAAGGTTCGCCATCGCTGTTCTATGACCATATCAGAATAACCTGGCCAGACTGTAACAGACCACGCTCCGTGTTCATCCTTTTCCTGCTACTTTCAATATAGCTAGCATATCCAAGTGCTGAAAAGTACTGTATATACTCAAGTATGTCTAGTTTTATAGCCCCCAAAATGAGGTACAAAAAGGAGACTCGGTTTATACTCAGGTCAGTGAACCAGGGACTGCAGTGGCTCAATTCACTAAGACGCTGACTGGGAGGTGGAAGGTCAGCAGTTTGATTCCCGAGTACTGCAGGACGGAATGAGCTCCCGTCTCTGTCCCAGCTCCTGCCAACCTAGCAGTTCGAAAGCAAGACATTGCAAGTAGATAAATAGGGACCACTTTGATGGGAAGGTAACAGCGTTCCATGCGCTCCGGTGTCTAGTCATACCTGCCACATGACCATGGAAAGGTCTGCAGAAGCAGGCAGCACTGGCTCTTCCCCTTTGAAACAGTGATGAGCACTGACCCCTAGAGTCGGATACAACTGGCTTTTGAGCAAGGAAACCCTTACAGTGAACCAGAGGGTCCCAAAATGAGGTGGTGCAAATTCAAACATACATTTTTTAAAAAAGCACCAACACAACTGTATAAATTCAGAAACATACCCACACAAATGTCTAAATTAATTTTACCACATTTTCATGTATTTTAATTATTGAAACTCACTAGCAGTTGCTGCATTTTCCACCCCCGGCTTATACTCAGGTCAATCTGTTCTCCTAGTTTTAGAGGTACAAATCAGGTTTGTTGTTCAGTCGCACAGTCGATTCCAACTCTTTTTTGACCCCATGGACCACTGTCCACCAGGCACTTCTGTCCTCCACCATCCTCATTAACTCGCTCAGCTTTGTGCCCATTGTGTCTACAATACCATCTAGCCATCTCATCTTTGGCCGCCCCCTTCTTCTTTTGCCCTCCACTCTTCCAAGCATCAAGGCTTTCTCAAGCGAATCCAAATCAGGTACCTTGACTTATATCCGGGATGACTTGTAGTCGAGTATATACGGTGCATTGTGAAACAACGCAGGGGACTTGAGGACAGCAAAGGAAAGATCTCATCATGTAAACAACACATTCAGGCTTGCGTCTTAACTTTGCCAGAAGACAAGCAGAACAATTTGGAATTAAAGACGAACAACACACAAAGAGAGAGAAAGAGAGAGAGAGAAGGCGAGGCAGAAGAAGAAGAAAGATCGTTCCTTTATTTTTTTTTGCAAAACGAGACACGTAAAATGCGCAAAGGAAAAGGCACGGTATGAGTGTGCATGCATGGCAGGAAGAACTGTTGCTAAGAAACCTCTTGCTAAGCCATAAGTCCTTTCCTGGCGTACCACCACCCCTAAAAATCAAGACTTTGATCCTCATTTCAGCCCATGACCTCCTTTACAGATAGTTCGGTAGTGTATACAAGGCATTCACACAATCAGTGAGTGCATGTGTCTGTCTGTCTGGTTTTATACAAATGTTTCCAGGCTCCTCTTCCCCACTTTCCTTATCCGTTTGGCCTGCTGTTTTACATCTTTTTATCTTGTGCAGCTGAGAGCACCGGCTGCTGGAAGAACCCCTCTGGCTGAGGAATGAAAGACAGATCCTTTAGAATAACACATAAATAAATGTTTCTGTTTCTGTAAGCAAATGGGAGACATTTGGGGTGCAAAGCAGAGTTTCCAACAGAAGAGATTTCAGCAGGTACGCTGCGAAATATCACCATGACAGAGGAGCACTTCACTTGAGTGAGATTTGTGCTCCTCAACTGCTTTCCATCCAGGCATCTTTTCCGTATGATACAACAGGCAACAGACAAATCTACAAAACAACAGATGGAAAAATCTGGATCTGGGAAATGTGCAGCTGCAGAAATCCAAATTCAGAAATCTGCAAGCTAAAATACTGTGGTCTAAGATGTTCCTCCTCGAATACTGTTCCTTCTCATTGTCTTGCCTCAAGATCTACTTAACGGGCCACATTATGAGAGAGCAAACAAGGAAGGAAGGAAGGAAGGAAAAGGGAAGGAATTGCGTAGCTAAAATACATTTAATGTCACATGTTGTCAAGAAGGAACCAAATTACAGTGACCCTAAAAAAGGCTAACAAGGTAATATTTTAAGGAGTGGTTTTACAAGTTCCACTCTCTACTCACATGAGTTTCCATGGCCAAGCAAGGATTCGAACCCGGATCCCTTGAGTCCTAGTTTGTCATAATACTCATTATATCACTCTGGGTATAGCCAAAATAAAGGGCTGCAGTGGCTCGAGTGGCTAAGACGCTGACTGGAAGGCAGCAGGTCAGCAGTTCGATACCTGGATACTACAGGACGGAGTGAGCTCCCGTCTCTGTCCCAGCTCCTGCCAACCTCGCAGTTCAAAAGCAAGAAATTGCAAGTAGATAAATAAGGACCACTTCGGTGAGAAGATAAACAGCGCTCCGTTATGCTTCCAGTCATGCCTGCCACATGACCATGGAAATGTCTGCAGAAGAGGATAGCGCTGGCTCTTCGGCTATGAAGCAGAGATGAGCACTGAACCCTAGAGTCGGATACAACTGGCTTTCGAGCAAGGGTGACCTTGACCTTTACCTATAGCCAAAATAAAGCAGGCCATCAAATTAAAAGCAGAATATCAAAAGAGAGCCCTCCCTCATTTGGTGCCTTCTGCAGTTTGAAAGCAACAAATTGCAAGTAGATAAATAGTAGGAAAGGTAACAGCATTGAGTGCATTCTGGTGTCTACCCATGCCTACCACATGTCTATGGAAACATCTGCAGATGCAGACAGCGCTGGCTCTTTGGCTGTAGACAACGATGAGCACTGAACCCTAGAGTTGGACACGACCGGATGTTGAGCAAGGGAGACCTAACTTTACAGGTACCTTTACTTCTGTGCATTCTCCCTCAGCTGATTTGTGGATGCTGGGAATTGTAATCCAGCGCATGGGGAGGGAAGTAAGGCTGGGTGAAACTACCCTCGTATAGATCCCTGAGTTGCAAAATTTGAATCGAATTGCAGAATTCAAGGCCTGCTTCCAGGCAACTGCTTTAGGAGCGGATCGTACCGTTATCATCCCCTTCCCAGCCGGTTTCCCGTTCGCCAGAAGGAGTGCGCGCGTTATCTTCTTGCTTGAGACAATCTAAAGAGGAAAGAAAGATGAACAGGTGGTGTTTAACCTTTTTATTATTATTAATTTTTTAAAAAAATTAAGTAAAGTGGGGGGGAAGTAATAAAAGAAAATCAATATCTTCACATTGGCAGTAGGTTTGTAAATCTTTTTCTAATACATTATTTGATCTTCTATTTCAACATACAAATCCCCAATAATTCGCATTACTACCTGACTTTCAATACAGTTTTGCCTTAAACTATTGTTTTCAATACATGATAGCCTTAACACTTTATTTAAAAAAAAGGAAACTTGCCATATATACTTGAGTATAAGTCCCCTCAAAATGAGATCCCAAAATGGGACTCGACTTATACTCAGGTCAACATAAACACTCAAAAACACACACACACAAATGTCTAAACGAAGTTACCTTATTTTCATGTATTTTAATTGCTGAAACTCACTAGCAACTGCTGCATTTTCCACTCCCGACTTATACTCAGGTCAATCTATTTTTACTAGTTTTAGAAGTCCAAATTAGGTACCTTGACTTATATTCTGGACGACTTATAGTCGAGTATATACGGTAACCTCTTTTCTATAACTAAAAAGTGCACCCAACACACCTTGGGGATCACTAAAAGGTGAAAGTCACCCTTGCTTGAAAGCCAGTCATATCTGACTCTACCTCCTCATTTGTTTGTTTGTTTGTTTGTTTGTTTGTTTGTTCAGATTTATATTGCCGCCCGCTCACCTTTATATTCAGATTTCTCTAATTGTTTATATTACCTTTCCAGAAATTCATGATCTCTTGCATAGGTTTAAAACCTTGATTTCTTGCTATTACATGTCCTATGAGGGGTTTCTACATTTCCCAAAAGTGATTTTCCTTAATCAATCCCTTCTTTGTTAGGTGGCACTTAACTAACCCAAGAACCTTGAGGACTAGCAGCTTTGGGTGCCAAAGGGAAGGGTGATGGTCCCCAAATGGATTAAATGCCACTTGAACCCATCTTGATGGAGGACAGCAGCTTCATCTATCCTGTCCTGGGGATGATAAGGACTTTGCGTGCCAAAAGGGCTCAGGACCAGAAAGTGACTTGTGGAACTGGATCAGTGGTACTATGGGGGTCACACTGCGATGCGGAAGGCAGATGAAAGGCCACTGCATTATATTGTCCCCAGGGCAATCTTCATGGCTGATCACCATGATGATCGCCACTATTCAGAATCAGATATGGCACAAGAAGAAATTTCTATGGGTCCAAAAGTTTCTTTCCATGGCTAATTATATTATATTATATTCTTATTATATGCTGGTTGTATTTTGTATTTCATATGATGTGATGTATTGAATTTGTATTAATTTTGTATTCACTTTGTATATTGTTTATTGTGTACTGTAACTTAATGTTTATATTGTATTTACTTTGTGTGCTGTTTGTTGTGTAAGCCACCCTGAGTTGGGTTTCCCTGATTAGGCAGGGTATAAATTTGGAAATTAAATTAAAATTTGATTAAATTAATTACACCCACCAGCTATCCGCTGAAAGAAGATGCTTGGGTAATGATTTCCCTTAGGAAGTAATTTCATTGTCCAGAGATGTGGAAATACATACTGTCAGGACTTCTTGGGGAAATCTTGGGCAACTGAGGTTATGCAAAGCTTTCACTTGTTTTTAATCTCACAGGTGAGGAAATGATATTTCAAGTTTCCTCTTTGCTGGATGACATTAGGAGAGATGTTGTGCATTTTTTGTGATAGTAGCTCATTTCCCCCCAGAAAAAAAATTCACAGAAGTCTTTTTGTTCGACTTGCACTCAGCTAAAACTCACCGTTCCCAGCGTGCAAGAAAACTCCCCCAGGAAATCATGTTCGTACAGTTGCATGCTTGATTTGTCTTGGTCAAACAAGGCAAATTTCAGCTTCTGGACCTCCTCAAAGTGATAATCTACGACGAACTTCCTGGAGAAGGCAGGATTCAGGTTGTTCACGGCTGTTTCTGTCCTGTCAATCTGCAAAATTAGAATTAAGGTGCGTCAATCAACTGATCAAACGAGGGGAAAAGACAATATTCTCCCCAAAAAATCCAACAAATTCAATAATATTGTGTCTTCTTTATTGGTTTTGCTTTGGTTGTTTGATAGGCTTGGACAAACAAACGTGGCTGCAATTTCCGTGAAGTGATCAAAAAGCCTTCCAGAAATAAACAGGACATACCCTTCAACACAGTTTCAGGATCCAGAGAAATGCTGACATTTTCCAGGTTGATTTGGACACGTGATCAATTTGGAAAGGGTTTTATTATGCTCAGTCTGGATGCAACTTTCCTTTTACAGGGCTGAGCTCCAAAAAACTAAGCTGAAAAACCCACAGCTTGGCAAGTTTGAGGTGGAAGCCAGCACTGACGGGCGAGTGCCAGAACAGTCACCAGGCAACTTGTACGCCGGTCTCTAGAGAGAAAAGTTTTCTTTGTAAAGACATGTGAACAAATATACCAGGCAAACAGATAGAAAGAGAGCAAGAGAAAGATTCACATCTGTGATTCATCCGGCCCGCACTGCCCTCGTCGCTCCCGGAAGCAGAAGTAAAACATGCCCGTATAGTTAAGGCTCTTCCGGGTTAACCTTTCCTCCGTACGGGCGTGTTTTACTTCTGCTTCCTGGAGCGATGAAGGCAGTGTGGTCCAGATAAATCACAGTAAACCCATTCGTGTGGATTCACAGGGGGCTTGGGGTTCTGGGAATTAAAGTCCAAGAACATCTGGAGTGCCAAAGTTTGCCATCACGGACCTATACGGTTCTGTATTCCATTCCAGATAGAGCAGAAGAAGAAGAAAAAGAGAATGATACACTATCAATAAAATCAGTTATAAAATTTACTCAACAAAGGTCGCCCTTACTCAAAAGCCAGTCGTATCCGACTCTAAGGTTCAGTGCTCATCTCTGTTTACAGACAAAGAACCAGCACTGTCTGCATCTGCAGATGTTTCCATGGACACGTGGCAAGCATGCCCAGACACCGGAGTGCACGGAACGCTGTTTACCTTTCCTGCCTAAGTTATACCTATTGATCTGCTTGCAATGTCTTGCTTTCGAACTGCTAGTTTCGCAGGAGCTGGGACAGAGACAGGCACTCGCTCTGTCATGCAGCTCTCGGGTCTCAAACTACTGACCTGCCGACTTTCCAGTCATCAAGCTCAACATCTTAGCTATTAAGCCAAAGGAGCCCCTTTTTACTCAATAAAATTATCAACAAAATAAATCACCTTTGCAGGTAACGCCGATGTCAAGGATTCTCAACCTTTTTACGCCGAGGACCGCATCATGCTCTCTCAGACCGCTACGGGGGCTGGGCAGCCATTTTGCCCTGCCTGCCTCACATAGCACTTCCCAAAGAGGCAGAGGTGGGTGGGGGTGGGGTGACATGAAATGGTGTCGGGGCCGGATCCGGCCCCCAGGCTGCAGCTTGAGAACCCCTGCCCTATGTCATCAATAAAACATCTCCTTTGAATTACCCCAACTATGAACTCAACAGTTCTAATATTTACATATTTATTTGTGCCCTGAAAGGAAGGAAACTCTTTTATTAAAATCTCATTATTGAGTTTAAGCCAATTTTGAGGCCATCCTTTCCCGTATTATGAACAAGACTCTGACCGGAAGTACATAATTTGGCTCACAATTCTTTCCCTCTTTTGGTCCTGCAATGACCGAATTTTGTTATGTTTTCTTTAATCCCAGAGAGAAAGTGAACAATCATTTTGGGGAAATGCAATTTTAAAAAAATGTAAAACTGCCTTTTTCTGGCCCCCGAGAGTCAAGCTGTTCCGAATCAGACTTGGTGTTAACAACCAATGGGAGCCCACACACCACCCACACCACCACAATCACAGCGCATGAGGGTGTGGATGATGGTGTGGTGGAAGAAGTTAATTCTGCTGAAGCTCCATTGCCAGCCATCCTCAATGCCTTTGGTAGCAAATTCCACAGCTGTGGCTATTTGAAGGAACTGGCCATGTTTAGCCTGGAGAAATGGAGACTAACAGGAGATATGATTGATGTTCGCCCTCTTAAAATACCTGAAAGAGGGTCATAAAGGGGAAGGGAAGGCCCAGGGTAAGGACGCCCTTGCTCGAAAGCCAGTCGTATCCGACTCTAGGGTTCGGTGCTCATCTCTGTTTATAATCAAAGACCCAGTGCTGTCTGCCTCTGCAGATGTTTCCATGGACACATGGCAGGCATGACTAAACACCAGAGCACATGGAATGCTGTTACCTTCCCACCGAAGCGGTCCCTCTTTATCGACTTGCAATGTCTTGCTTTCGAACTGCTAGGTTGGCAGGAGCTGGGACAGAGACGGGCGCTCACTCCGTCCTGCAGCACCCGGGAATCGAACTCCAACTTTCTAGTCATCGAGTTCAGTGTCTTAACCACTTGAGCCACCGCAGTCCCCACCCCAGAGTACAGGATAGAACGGGCTCCATCCTGGGACGCCAAACGGTTGCAGAATGCCAAATACTAGCAAAATTGCAGTGGCTTAGTGGTTAAGATTAAGACGCTGACCTTGATGACTGGAATGACAGCAGTTCAAGACCCGAGCACTGCACGATGGACTGAGCTCCCGTCTCTGTCCCAGCTCCTGCCAACCTATCAGTTCGAAAGCAAGAAATTGCAAGTAGGTAAATAGGTACTTTGTCCCAGCTCCTGCCAACCTAGCAGTTCGAAAGCAAGAAACTGCAAGTACCCGGTAGATAAATAGGTACCACTTCAGTGGGGAGGTAAACAATGTCCTGTGTGCTCTAGTGTCTAGGAATGTCTACCACATGACCACAGAAACGTCTGCAGATGCAAACAGCGTAGCTCTTTGGATATAAACAGAGATGAGCACCGAACCCTAGAGTCAGATACGACTAGCTTTCGAGGGAGAGCATCCTTGACCTTTATCTGCCTTTGACGTGGCAATTCCAAACATTTCCCAGGAAAGCCAAGCAAGGAAGCGATTTCACTCAGGGATGAAACGCAGACCAGACTTTCCGGGTATGGAGCAAACTATTGAGCAAGTCTCTCCTCTCCAACGCAAACATTTCATGCGTCAACTCGAGCGGGGTCACAACTCTAAAATTAGGATCTGCTGGTTTGCTCCACAGCATGAATGAGAGTCTTTCAAGCCAGAGTCATTTCTTCAGTCGGAGACAGAGAAAGCGACTTGTTTCATTCCCCAACATTTTACCTGCTCGCTTTTTAAACAGAACTGATGCCAAGGAAAGTGCAAAAAAAAATCTATTTACACCTCCCACATCTTGCCACACTAAAATGGCAGCATTGAGCAGCAATCGCTAGTAAATTCTCTCCCTCTCTACAATGCCTTGTACCCATGAAGTAGCTCCATCTGCCTTACTGGCACCCATTCAACTGTAGGGTTTGGTGTGGAGGAAGGAGCAGTCAAAGCTTCACTTCCATGTAAATTTACTTTTCTTCTCTAACGGAAGTCACACTCCAATTAAAAATAAATTAAAAAGCAAGTAGTGATGATGGCAACAGCATTTTTCCCCCCTTGCTGGACTTGTCTGGCCCGGGAAATGCTCTTTGAAACATTAGGTCAAGGTTGCCCTTGCTCAAAAGCCAGCCGTATCTGACTCTAGATTTCAGTGCTCATCTCTGTATATAGCCAGACAGACAGCACTGTCTGTGTCTGCAGACGTTTCCATGGACACATGGCAGGCATGACTAGACACCGGAGTGCATGGAACGCTGTTACCACTGCTGCCAAAGTGGTCCCTATACTCGGGTCAACGACCACGACCAGATCAAAACGTGCCAACAATTTAAATAGTTTTACCATATTTTCATGTATTTTGATTATTGAAACTCGCCAGCAGCTCCTCCATTTCTCACCCTCGGCTTATGTTCGGGTCAATCTATTTTCCTGTGTTTTCAGGTCAAAATTAGACACCTCCGCTTATATTCAGGTCACCTTATACTCAAGTCCAGTGGTGGGCAGACAAAATTTTTACTACTACACTGTGGGCGGAGCCAACATCATGGGCGGAGCCAACATCATGACATCTTGGGCGGAGCCAATGATGTGGGTGGAGCCAATGTAAAAACCCCATAAAAATTAGTACACATAAAAATGCAAATTAAATAGGCATAAAAATACATAAAAATACACATAAAACACATAAAATACACATTAAAATAAATACACATTAAATAGACATAAAATCACATAAAATACAAATTAAACACACAAAAATACACATTAAAATAAATACACATTAAATACACATTAAATAGACATAAAACCACATAAAAATACACATTAAACACATTAAAATACACATTAAAATAAATAGACATTAAATACACATTTAATAGATATAAAACTACATAAAAATACAAATTAAACACACATAAAACACATAAAAATACACATTATCAATAAATACACATTAAATACACATTAAAATACACACCCACACCCCACACCCAAAGGTAAGTCACTTACCCTGGGGAGCAGGCTATAGGGAGCTTCAGGCTAGCAGCTTCTCTTCCTCCTCCCTGCTTGGGAGGACAGCAAGGAGGCCACGCATGTGCGCCAAGCGCTATAGGCACGCATGCACACTAAGTGCTTGGTGCGCATGCACAGTGGGGGAACTGGCGAAAAGGTAAGCCCCCGAGGTGGTTCCCCCCAAAAGCCACTACCGGTTCTCCAGGACACTGGGAAAAGTTGCTACCAGTTCTGGGACACTGGTGTGAACCTGTTGCTGCCCATCACTGCTCAAATCTATACGGTATTAACCTCACAAGGACACTTCTTTATGGTTTCTAATAAGGGCAATCAAGTGGAGGGATTTTGGCTTGCATTTACATAAGTAAGGGTGTGTCTGCTTATCCGGGAAGATAGTTAATAGTTCAAATGAACAGGAAAGAACAGCTGTGAGTTCAGCAAACCATTCAATGTGTGGTTACAAACAAACAGGATTCGTCCCTATGTTTTTATGTTTGCTTTACATTTTACATTCTCCTCCTTCTTATAAAAAGCGGTTGCACAATGGTAAAGGAAAACTGGAGAGGCACACCGGGGGAGGGGGGAATCAAAAACAGAGCATAGTGCCAGAGAGTTTGTGAATCATCACTCCAGTGCCAGATCACTTCCCTAAACTCCAGCTGGAGAACCCTCTAGTTCAGTAATGGCAAACCTTTGCACTCCAGATGTTCTTCAACTTCAATTCCCAGAAGCCCTGATCATCAGGAGTGCTGAGTTGGGCTTCTGGGAACTGAAGTCCAAGAACACCTGGAGTGCCAAGGTTCGCCATGACTGTTCTACTTTCTACAGATCTCATTTAACTACAGACCCCAGCATTCAACAGGATAGACCCAAGATCATTTAACAGTAGTGTTATTCTTCCATGTCCAGGTCAAACTTTAAACTGCCAAAATGAAGTCACCTTCTTGGCTTTGTTGTTGGCCAAACTCAAGTCCTCATCGGTGCAGGTTTCTTGTAGTAATCGGGAGACCAATAAATGAGCCAATGGATTCTGTATCTCTCCATATTCACACAGCATGTTGTTGTCTACCAATAGCCCTCACTTGAGCCTGTTGGTCTTCCATTTAGGGAGTCCAACCCTCAACCTATTCAGGGTCCTCCAAGTGAAATAGGGGAGGTTGAGTTCCTCAACCATCTCCTCCTTTAATGGCGTTCCTTGTCCATTGAGCTCCTTCCTCCACCTTCTAATTTGGTTTTGCTCTTGCGTACCCTCAAGAATGTTTGTTCTTGCCATAAAGCTCTTCCTGGATCTGAGCCAGCAGACTTGAGGCTCATCTCCATTCAGAAGGTGTCAAGGGTCCTGTTCTTGCTTAGTTCTCTCGGCATCTGCTGCTACTCCTCTCCTGATCTTAGGTGGAGCAATACTTACAAGAGGGTATATTTTTCCTCAGCTGGTGTAGGTTTGAAGCATCCTGTCACTCTACGCATTGGCTTCATTAGCAGCGATGTCAAATTCTTTTGTGTGTGTGGATGCACTTCATGCTGGAGCAGCACACTCTGCCGTAGAGATGCTCAGGGCCAAAGCTGATGGTATTGAAGTGGTCTCAAACTGCAGTGTAGATGAACTCTAGGTCTGAAATGTGGAGCTTCCTCAAAATTAATTTCCAGACTGACTGCAGTGGCTGAAGTGGCTAAGACGCTGACTGGAAGGCGGAAGGTCAGCAGATTGATTCCCGAGTACTGAAGGAAGGAGTGAGTTCCTGTCTCTGTCTCAGCTCCTCCCAACCTAGCAGTTCGAAAGCAAGACATTGCAAGTAGATAAATAGGGACCACTTCAGTGAGAATGTAAACAGCATTCTGTGCGCCCCGGTGCACCCACAGCTGTTGTGAACGCAGAAGCAGGCACATATACTTCACTTCCAGGGGGCGTGGCCTGGCCCGCTCAACTGTCCAGGGTGGTGGTTGTCAGGCCCGCAATGTAAAAAGTTTGGGGACCCCTGTACTAAAAGGATAATCAAGTGGGACCTGGAGTAAAACAAACCAGAACTCTCTCTGGAGACAAAAATGATGAAACTGAAGATGTCCTACTTTGAGCACATCAGGAGAAGGAAAGACCCTCTGGAAAAGACAACGCTATTGTGGAAACTTGATGGTGACATGCAAACAGGAAGACCAAACATGAGATGGATTGACATCCTAGACCTAGACTAGTGATGGCAAACCTTTGCACTCCAGGTGTTCTTGGTCTTCAATTCCCAGAAGCCCAAGTCAGCACTCCCGCTGATCAGGGCTTCTGGGAATTGAAGTTCAAGCAGTGTCAAGGTTTGCTATCACAGTCCTAGAGCTGAGCAGGGGAGCTGAGGAGAGAACACTGTGGAGACCACAATGGGTTGTCATATGTCAGTCATGACTTGACAGCATATAACAGTGATGGTGAACCTTGGCCCTCCAGGTGGTCTTGGACTCCAATTATCAGAAGCCCGAGTCAGCACTCCTGCTGATCAGGACTTCTGGGAATTGAAGTTCAAGAACAGCTGGAGTGTCAAATGTTGGCCATCACTGACCTAGGAGAACACCTCACTTGAGTTTGACTAGCAAAAGCATTTTTATCTCCCTAGCCACATGATGGCCAACCGTGGCACTCAAGGTGTTCTTAGACTTCAATTCCCAGAAGCCTTGATCTGTAGGAGTGTTGACTTGGGCTTCTGGGAATTGAAGTCCAAGAACACCTGGAGTGCCAAGGTTGGCCATCGCTGGAGGTCCTCAAACTTGGCTCTCCAGGTGTTCTTAGACTTCGATTCCCAGAAGCCCAAGTCAGTGCTCCTGCTGATCAGGGCTTCTGGGAACTGATGTTCCAGAACACTTGGAGTGCCATGGTTTGCCATCACTGGCATAGAATAATCACCACCACCACAATATCACATCGGGCTTCCTAGACCAGGTCTAGCAGTGCAAGGAAACTCACGTTTTGCAGCTGTCCAGGACTGCTACAAAATGTTGGCACAGAGTCTGATTGAAAATTGCAAGGATGTTGGGGGTTTTTTTTAGACAGTTCAGTAGAACTTGACACTGATTATATCAGCTAGCTGTTGTGGGTAGCAACGTAGATTGTGGGATTTCTGCCAAACAAAATTTGGACACAGGATTACGTGATAAGATTATTTTGCTGGATACCACAGAAAGGAAACAGGGGGAGGAGAGATTTCATTTCTGAAGAGCGGCAAGGGAAAAAGTGACGCAATGGACCTGTTTCCACAGAACTTCAATTATCCTAAGATTTAAAATTGCAGGAGCGATGTTATCAACGTGCTAAGAGCAATGCACACAGAAACTATATGCCCAGGGTGAAGTAGCAGCCAGTTGTAGCATGGTGTGGGCTCCACAGCTCTCAGATTAACAACCAGAACTGTGGGCATAAACAACACACCTCCAACACCACAGTTTCAGCCTTGGCACTCTTTCCTTGGCCGCAGGCTGGGGGGCAAAGGGTGGCATTTCTGAGGACCACCAAATCTAGAACCGAGGACTTCTGTACTAGGTCTCCCTTCCTCGAAAGCCAGTTATGTCCAAGTCTATGAAGGCAGTGCTCATCTCCATTTACAGCCAAAGAGCCAGCGTGTCTGCAGACTTTCTCATGGTCATGTAGTAGGTATGGCAAGATGCTGGAGGGGCAGGGAATGCTGTTACCTTTCCTGCTAAAGCAGTACCAGTTTATCTACTTGCAATTTCTTGTTTTCACAGTGGCCCATTTCTGGCCTACGGCTACCGTAACTCTGGAAAGAAGCTTCGTCGGAGACGGGTGGAAGCAGACTGGCACGAGGCTGTGCAGCTTGCGGCCCTGGCAACCCATTTCACCACATTCCTGAACAATTGCACAACTCTTGAGAAAGACCTGTTTAAAAACGCCCGTCTGGCTGCCAAGAACGGAGCTCGCATACAATCCTCCTCCTGTAGTTAAAATCCACAGGGTGGGGAAACTTGGTTCAGTCAATAACAAAAAGCCTAAAGATTTCCTGCCCAGGTTTAGGAAAGAAAACAGCCTTTTTTTACTGACTTGTTTACACAAATCCTTTGCCAAGATATATATGTTGTACATATATATTTGAAATGGAGATTCAAAGATTATAGTCTTTCTAAAGATAAAAATAAAGATCACCCTTGCTCAAAAGCCAGTCATATCTGACTCTAGGGTTCAGTGCTCATCTCTGTTTCTAAGCAAAAGAACCAGTGCTGTTTGCTTCTGCAGACGTTTCCGTGGTCATGTGGCAGGCATGACTAGACCCCGGAGTACACAAAATGTCGTTTAGCTTCCCACTAAAGTGGTCCCTATTTATCTACTTGCAATGTCTTGGTTTCAAACTGCTAGGTTGGCAGGAGCTGGGACAGAGACGGGAGCTCATTCCGTCCTGCAGTACTCGGGAATCGAACTACTGACCTTCCGCCTCCCAGTCAGCGTCTTAGTGACTTGAGCCACTGCAGTCTCATTTAAATTTCTAGTTCCCGATAAACCCGAAGGTCGTTCAGGGTGAAATCTAACCCCTGACCAACCCGGCTAGAATGCCTGCAGCTTCTCCTCCATAGTATCTTAACACAGTGTGGAGAAAAAGCCACCTGGACTATCTCCTGTCGACTCGTACCTGCCAGTTTGCTTGGTTTAAAATGCTGCCTAGATGAGATGTTCTGCTTTTGGCCAAACCTTTAATGTTCATCTCAGGCATCTTTTCTGCCCAGAGAAACCTCGTCTCCGTTCTTCCATGTCCAGATCAGACTTTAAATGGCCAAAACGAAGCCTCCTTTAGGTGAATTCATTCTGTACTACCTTTCACCTGACTTTGTGTGAGTCTGCCAAAGAGCCAGCACTGTCTGGGTCTGCAGACATTTCTGTGGTCATGTGTCAGGCATGGCTAGATGCCGGAGTACACAGAACGTTGTTACCTTTCCCACTGAAGTGGCACCTCTTTAGCTACTTGTAATTTCTTGCTTCCGAACGGCTAGATTAGAAGGAGCTGGGACAGAGGACCAAAAACCTGTCATGCAGCACTGCTGACCTGCCGATCTTCTAATACCCCGTATATACTCGAGTATAAGCCGACCCGAATATAAGGCGAGGTGCCTAATTTTTACCTGAAAACGCGGGAAAATAGATTGACCCCAGTCTAAACCGAGGGTGGAAAATGCAGCAACTGCTAGTGAGTTTCAATGATCAAAATAAAGTAATACCTCGGATAACGTTTGCATCAGATAACGCTAAAACCGCATAACAAGCAATCTGTGAGGGGAAATTGCATTGAATAACGTTAATTCCTATGGGATGGATCGGATAACAACTGCTAAAGCCTGTGCCGGTTACAATGTATCTCTATGGAGTTTTAACAGTATCCGATGCATCCCACAGGATTTTAACATGCATCGGATAACACTAAAAATCGGATAACACTAAAACTTGTGGAACCAAGTTTTAGTGTTATCCCAGATTTTACTGTACATGAAAATATGGTAAAATTAATTAAATTGTTGGCATGTCCAATCCTACGCGGCCTTGGGATCCTTAAGGTCATTGACCCAAGCATAAGCCGTTTCCCCTTTTGGGGGCTCATTTTTGGGACTAAAAATCTAGGCTTATACTCGAGTATATACAGTAATCATGCTCAATGTCTTAATCATTAAGCCACCCTAGTGCTGATACATAAGCCAGTACATATACAGGTACCTAAACTAGGGTTACTTCCATTCATGCCTTCTATGCACACAGCCATGATCTGTTTTATGTTAAGATTTGTGAAGTTTGCAAGCCGCCTCGAGTTCTGCCTGGTAGCGGAAAGGCAGGGAAGAAACAATAATGAATTAAAACAAAAAGAAGAATGAATAAAGACAAGAAAGATGGGCATAAAGATTCAACAGGATTCTGGCCAGCACCACTGCCTGCTAACCACTAGACCAGTGATGGATGGCGAACCTTAGCACTCCAGGTATTCTTGGACTTCAATTCCCAGAAGCCCAAGTCTCTGTGAATCCACACGAATGGGTTTACTGCCCGTTTGTGTGGATTCACAGAGGCTTGGGCTTCTGGGAATCAAAGTTCAAGAACACTTGGAGCATATGTGCAATAAACCCATTTGTGTGGATTCACAGAGACTTGGGCTTCTGGGAATTGAAGTCCAAGAATAGCTGGAGTGCCAAGGTTGGCTATCATGGCACTAGACCTCGGTTTCAGCTGTAATAAATCAGGCCTAAGGCATATAGAGTCTGATCCACGGTTTCCTTGGGACCCGAACTGAAGCAGGATTGTGTTTAAAACAACACCGAGGAAAGGTTTGGAAATGCACGACAACAATATGTTAATTTTGCTAAAAATACAGGAAGGGGTTGGTAGAGAAATGGAACAGCAAGTTACAGCAGACCAGCTGTCGGGAATAAACAGGGGGGGGGGGAGGGAAAAAATAATGTTATCTTTTCAAAACACATTTCTGCTCAATCATTTGGGAGGAGAGCAATCAGATAATTGGAGAAGCCAGCTATGTATTAGTAGTAATTGCATAGCACAACCTTCGGGACTCAGAATTGATTGTGACTTGTCATTTCTCTCTGAACTGAATGCTACAGAACTACACATATACAGTACATTGTTTTTAATCTATCTGCAGACCTCTTTCTACTTTAGCAACATTTAAAACAGGTTTGGGAAGCCCAGCTGTTTCCCCAGTTAAGAACAGTGAATCCAGTTCCCCGGGGGCAATGGATCCATTCCAGATTTCGGTCTCCACTTTAGAACTGCTGTCCAACGTGCTGAATTTTAGCCTCACAATTTGCTCAGCACTTTGGAAACCAACGTTTCAATCCGTTGCCTTTGCGTCATAAAGCCGCCAGCTTCTGCAATTCCCATTAGCCACGCCTGACACGGCCAATGATAAGGAACTATGGGACCTGCAGTCCAAAACAGATAAAGTCCCTTTCCCACTTAACCACAACGCAGATTTGGATCACTCTGAACTCAACCTCCCCTACGTCACTTGGAGGACCCTGAACAGGCTGAGGGTCAGAGTCCCTAAAGGTAAGACCAACGTGCTCAAGTGGGGTGAATGTGGAGAGATACAGAATCTGGTTCATTTCCTGGTCAGTCGATGACTGCCAGAAGCATGCACCGACGAGAGTTTAAGTCACAAAGCCAAGAAAGTGGCTTCATTTTGGCAGTCCACGGTTTGATTGGGACATGAAAGAAGAAGAAAACTGTCAGTTGAGTCCAGTTGTTCCCAATGTGGGGCCCAGGCCCCACAGGGGGACTTCCATTCCCACCTACTCCTTTTGTCTTTTGTGAGTCTGAGTTTTAGCTCCCTCCCCAGTTACACCCTTCGTTTCGTTTTAAAACGAGACTTGGCTTTTCAAAACAAGGCATTCCAAATTGCATGATGTAGTTTCCTGAGGATTCGCTTGTGCCAATAGCCCTGCTTGAAGCATTCTTCACCCTGTGAGTAGAGATGCTACTCCTCCTTGTCCTCCTCCTCCTCCTCCTTCTTCAGGTGCCGTATCCGTTCCGGATATTGGCTCTTATCATGGCGATAGCCTTCCTGTTCTTAACTCCCCAAGGATCTTCCACCCCAGTCTCTCAGGGTCTTCAGCCATGAAGTCCATCTACGTCCAGGGCCTCCTTCTTCCCAAAGATCTTCCTTGATGTTGTTCCTCATGACATGGCCAAGATATTGGAGCTTTCCTTACCTAATGGTCTCAAACAACTCTTGTTCCTTAAGCTGGAAAGCTGGCAAGTCGGCAGTTTGAGACCCGGGTACTGCACGACAGATTGAGCACCCGTCTCTGTCCCAGCTCTTGGGCGCATGAAAGGAGCCTCTTTTGGGCATTCCTTGAGCGGAGTTTCTTCCACAAAAATCTTTTTGACCCAGAATAATTTCTGACACAAAGTTATCCATCCAGTAAGGTCAAGGTTGCCCTTACTCAAAAGCCAACCCTATCCAACTCTAGGGTTCAGTGCTCATCTCTGTTTATAACCAAAGAGCCAGCACTGTCTGCGTCTGCAGACATTTCCATGTTCATGTGGCAGGGATGAATAGACACTGGAGTGCATGGAACACTGTTTACCTTCACACTGAAGTGGTACCTCTTCATCTACTTTCAACGTCTTGCTTTTGAACTGCTAGTTTGGCAGTAGCTGGGACAGAGACAAGAGCTCACTCCGTTACTTGGGTCTTGAACTGCAAACCTGCTGACCTTCCAGTTATCAAGCTCAGCGCCTTAACCAGTAAGCCACCGCAATCCTCACCCATCCAGTACAACACTTCTACTCCCCGTCTGCCCCATTGCCACCCATATTCCCCCACTGCCACCCTCCCTGCTTTGGCTGAATGTGTTGCTTGTTTTGACCTCCCTTCCTGATCGCACCAGACACTGCCGCATCTCACAGGCTGCCCATTCATAACACCTCCTTCTCTTCCAGGCCAAGCTAAAAATAACACCAGCATGAATTTTAAAAATCCCACACATAAAAAAAATTCAGCATTACAGACACTGAATGCCATTAAACTGTACCCTTTCTCTGTGAGGGAGCTTACAGAGCAACAAGGATGTGAAACGTAGCCTCGGGAATACGCTAGCTTTTAATTCATGCTCAGTCTGTGCATTACATTCTGATGCGTCTCACAGTCCTCAGATGCCACCAGAGCAGCATCAGGAAGAAGCTCTTGCCGGTGACTCTGACTTTGCAGGAGCAGGGAATCCACATGGGTTTTTAGTCCAAACTTTACAAATCCTATCCAAAGGCTGAACCTACTAGTAGAGGTGGTGATAGGGTTCGTACCGTAGGCAGTTTCCGTAATGTTGTGATTGAAACCTAAGTGAGGGTCTTACACAAGCATATTGTAGCCGTAGCCACAGAGCTGAACGTGTTTAAGAAGAATGACAATGTGGTATAGTGGCTAGATAATAATAATTTTGCGTCAGAAATTATTCTGGGTTGAAAGGATTTTTTCTGAAGAAACTCCACTCAGGGGATGCCTGAACGAGGCTCCTTTCATGTCCCCAAGATCTTTTCCCACCAAAGTGGTCCCTATTGATCTAATTGCAATTTCTTGCTTTCAAAAGGCTAGAATGGCAGGAGCTGGGACAGAGACGGGAGTTCAAACCGTCATGCAGTACCCGGGTCTCGAACTGCCAACTTGCCAGCCCTCCAGCTAACAAGCCAAGCTTCTTAACCACTGAGCTACCGCAGCTAGATGAGACTCCATGTTTCTTCTTCTTCTGATTCTGGATATTAGCTGTCCTCATGGTGATGAGCCAGGAAGATTGACCTTTGAAAGCTGGCGAATCCAACCAGTGGGGATTTAGTCAATCTTTAATGAAGCTAACCAAGGAGTTTAAACTTGTTTACGGGGATAGTAGCTGAGATTCGATACAAATCCTATAGAATTGAGACTACAATCCAGAACAGATTCAAGCCCTTTCCCCTTCCACGTACAGGTTTGTACAGGTTTGCTGTGAAGCAGAATCCTATGTTCCTATCAGACACATGGGGCTGAAGCTTAGTGAGTTTATGCATCCCAGGCATCTGCAGGTAGGACCAAGAGACACACCTGCGTAAGGCCCTGAAGAGCTTCCACCAGGCAATGTCGAAAGTGAGGTTTGTGAAGTCAAACATTTCTTTGCACACTAAACGGGCAGGTATGGACTGTAAGATGAGACCAGAACTCAGATTTCACGCAGATTTCACGCAGAACTCAGATTTCACTCATTTTACAAGAGAAGATAGAAATGAGCAAAGGCCGAAGAGCCCATATTGACATTAAAAGTCAACAGAATAAGATTAAAAGGAAGTAGCCCTTTGTATCAACTCGCAATGGGTTTTTTAAAAAAACACAAATATACGCATTTCAGGGTTTGTTATACTTAACAAGCCGTAAACAATACTTGAGTGGCAATTTTATCATCTCCTTTCTTCTTGTTCTTTTTCTCTCACCACACACCTATTTCTGAAATTCCCTGGTCCATATCATAATAGACCCCAGTTCTTCTACACAGTTCTTTGTCTTCCATACAACCAACTCTTCTACATTGTTCTTTGCCTTCCATACAGCCAACTCTTCTACATTGTTCTTTGCCTTCCATACAACCAACTCTTCTACATTGTTCTTTGCCTTCCATACAACCAACTCTTCTACATTGTTCTTTGCCTTCCATACAACCAACTCTTCTACATTGTTCTTTGCCTTCCATACAGCCAGCTCTTCTACATTGTTCTTTGCCTTCCATACAACCAGCTCTTCTACATTGTTCTTTGCCTTCCATACAACCAACTCTTCTACATTGTTCTTTGCCTTCCATACAACCAACTCTTCTACATTGTTCTTTGCCTTCCATACAACCAACTCTTCTACATTGTTCTTTGCCTTCCATACAACCAATCCCAACTCTAGGGTTTAGATCGACCTCCTTACTGATTAGAAGGAGAGGGTTTGCTAGGCAAAAAGTTTGAGCCTTACCTCTGTCCACTTGTCATTCACTTCCATAAACAAGACACAGAAGGGGTCCGATTTAGACGTAACATCTCGGTCCAGAAGATTTTGGCCGCACACAGACAGTTCAACTTTGCAGACACAATACTGGGGGCCCACTGGGATGGAGGGGGCGGAGCTTATCGTATAGGCCATTGGTTCAAGAAGCAGTGGCTCCTGGCAATCTGTAATACACAACGAAAAAGCAACAACACAAGTTAATTTTAAAAAGGATTTGGAGGAAGCAGCCAAGTAAATAAACAAGATTGTAATGTATTTTGTGGCATTTCGGGTTGCCCAAAAACATATTCTGTTCTAGTACAATTTCTAGTTCCCCCCCCCTCCCAAAAGGACAAACACTGCTATCTGTATCTTTTGCATATGTTTTTTTTTCTGAGAATTCTGGAAAGGTATGAGAAAGAATAGCAAGATAGCTGTAATAGATAAAATATACCCTTTTGTTTTAAATTCTTTATTTATAAATTTTTCAATATAAGAAAACAATAGAAAAAACAAACATACAATACAAAAAAATTTTTCATAAAAGTACTACATTTGATATATATTGAATACATAAAAGAAATAGTTATACATTTTTCTACTTTTATATCACCATTCTTCAATCTAAGATTCTAATACATCTTTTATCTCTACTACACATATTCTTCGTTGCTTAATTCACCTTTGTGCTATATACAATGTCCAGGGGGGTTATATCCATTTAGATTTTCCAAAAATTAGTTTGTTCTGGTACAGGATTAACTCCTTTCTTTTCAACAAGCACATATTCCACAAATGTCCTCCAGATTCCCCAGAATCCATTTACTTGAACTATGCCTTTCTTAACATTTAATTCCCATGTCAATTTATCATTAAGAGCTAATTCCCACATTTCCTTGTACCAATCTTGTATATTCAATAACGCATTACCTTTCCAATTTTTTGCTATACATTGTCTTGCTGTGGACAGCATCACAGCCATCAGCTCTTTACCATCATTGCTCATTTTATATTTGTCCACATTTGTTAGTAGTGCCGTATCTGGTCCCAATTCTAACCGCATATCCATTATATTTTCAATTTCTTTTTCAACCTTACCCCAAAATTCTGATACCTCGTTACAATTCCACCACATGTGTACATATGTCCCAATAGAGTGCTTGCACCTCCAACATTTATTGCTTATTTCCTTGTTCATTTGATGCAATCTAATTGGGGTCAGATACCATCTCCAAAGCATCTTGAAATTATGCTCTTTTACTCTTACAGACATAGTTCTCATAATTCTTTTTTTCCATTTTCTATGCCGACTCTCTTCCAAAATTGTCGTGTTCAGATCTTGTTCCCAAATATTCTTTAAACCTTCCTGTATTTTCCCTCGTTTATTAATTATCTTATATATTTTGCTAACTATCCCTTTAATTCCCATATTTCATTTTCTTATTTTAACCAAAAGTTCTTCAAAAGTTGTAAGTTGTCTATCTAAGCTATTATAAGATAGAAATCTCTTATTCCAATTATTTATCTGGAGAGTCTGAAACCAATTTAATTTCAATTGTAGGAAAAGTGCCTTTCTTTTCTCCAAATCTTTGCATGTCTTCAGCCAATCTTTTAACAGTAAAACCCCATTTTCAAATAATATTGCCTTGATACCCCTATCTATTTTAATTGGAAAGTTATTAAAATCTTCTAGTTCTGCAATTGGTGAAATCCCTGGAATAAGATCTTCTCTTACTCCATTCCATTCTTCTATAGTTGTTTTTATCATCTTATTCTGTATTTCTTTATATTTTTTACCATCAATTTTACTTAAGAATATCGCTTTACCCACTTGCGAAAAATCTGTCTTTTCAATTTTTCCCCATATCGATTCTTCCCTTATTAGAATTTTTACAACATTTCTTACTTGAAAAGCTCTATAATAATTATGTATGCTTGGAATTCCCAATCCCCCTTCTTTTTGAGGTATATACCACAGTTGTTTAGATATTCTTGCTCTTCTCTTCCCATTGCAGAACTTATTTATAATTTTTTGGTATTCTTCCAATTCTTTATTACTATGTTTTATTGGTAATACATCAAATAAAAAATTTAATTTGGGTAATAACATCATTTTGCTTAAGGCTACTCGGCCGAACCATGATAAGTTCAAATTATTATATTGTATTATTTTCCCTTCAATATCCTTCTTTTGCTTTAAATAATTTAACTTTTTGAGTTCCCCAATTTTGCCTGAGATCGTTATTCCCAAATATTTTAGATTAGATTTAACTTGTATTCTATATTTTTCTTTAATATTTTCTCGCTCCTCTTTTTCCCCATTACAATATATCATTTCCGATTTCTCCCAATTTACTCTCAGACCAGTTGTATCTTCAAACATTTTTAGGTGTGAATATATTCTTTCTAATGCCTTCTTTGGATGCTTTACAATTATAAGTGTATCGTCTGCATACAAATTTATTTTGTTATCTTCTATTCCGCTTAGTTCCTCATCTTGGCGTATAGCATTAGCTAAGAACTCCATTGCCATTATAAACAAAACTGGGGATAAAGGGCACCCCTGACGGGTGCCTGCTTCCAATTTTATATCCTCTGTATATATGTCATTAACTTTAACCCTAGCTGTTCCTTGTTGGTATAATTTTGCTATTACTCCCTGAAATTTATTACCAAATCCATATAGACCGATCATTCCATGAATTGTATCCCATTGTAATGAATCAAATGCTTTAAATATATCAAGAGATAAAAATCCTACCTTCTCTTTTTTCCTCTCTGCAGAATCCAACAAGTCCAACACTCTTCTTACCAAATCTGACATGTATCTGTTTTTCACAAATCCTGCTTGATCTTTATTAATATATTCATTTATAAAACTACCCAATCGCTTAGTCAATATTGTGGTAAAGATTTTTGCATCTTGATTAATTAATGAGATTGGTCTGTATGATTCTATTTTCTCTAAATCTTTTCCTGGTTTAGGAATTAAAGTAATGATAAATATACCCTTTTGAACAGCAACTGGAGAAACATTCTTGAGGGCACACAAGAGCAAAACCAAATTAGATGGAGGAAGGAGCTCACTGGACAAGGAACGACATTAAAGGAGGAGATGGCTGAGGAACTCAACTTTCCTTTCATCACTTTGAGGACCCCGAATAGGCTGACGGTTGAAGCCCCTAATTCCAAGACCCACATGCTTAAGTGGGGGCTACTGGTGGACAACAATACGCTGTGTGAATCCATTGGCTCATTTACTGGCCTGCCAATGACTTCCAGAAACATGCAACGTTGAGGACTTGAGTTTGGCCAACGGCAAAACCAAGAAGGTGGCTTCATTTTGGCAGACCAGAGATTGATCAGGACATGAAAGAAGAATTCATAACTCAAACACCATATAACAGCAACCTATGGATCCTTCCTTGTCCTTCCTTTCTAATGCCTTCTGCATCATTTGGGTGAACTGCCAATGTCACCCAATGCGCAACAGACACAATGTAGGGGAAGAAAGATGTAGAAATGGAGTTTGACATTGATCTTTGATGTTGATCTTTCAGCCTCAGAAGTTCTCAACCTTTTTAAGCCCGGGGCCAACTCACTCTCTCTCAGGCAGCTTCTGGGCCAGATGGCTGTTTTGCCCTTCTCCACCACATGGCACCTCCTGGTGTGGTGGAGGCAGTGGGGAGCCACATGAAATGGTGCCACTGGCCACATCTGGCCCATGGACCACAGGTTGGGAATCCGTGCTCTACCTCGTCTCCCTTGTGCCACAGAAAACCTCCAGGTTTGTGAATAAACAGTACAACCTGGGCTACGCCACGACTAGCAGTACGGAAAAAGGTGAGGTCATTGGCCACGAGCTTATCCGTCTTCCACTTGCCTCCAATGTAGAGAAACCTCCAAAGTTCTGTCTTTTACAGGTCTCTTAAACCCACTGTGCTAATTAGAGACTAGCGGGGAACTTTTCCACCTAACATTAATGCTCCTGTGTTTTAATTACACTTTCTGAAGGACCAAGCCTTAAAATAAGCCAGCTGGTTCTATTTATATCTCACTGTCTCTTTTTTTCCACACCAAAATCAAATTCGGAACGGCTGACCTCGGGGACGCCTCATTCCTTTAAAGGGATGGAGTGTTGTGGAGGAATGGTGGGTTAATTAAATCAAAGGGAAATCATGATGCATCAAACCCCTAAATGGGGGAGCAATGGAGTAGAACTGGAGTGAGAAAACACCCTACTACCCTGGGACAGAGGCAGGAGCTCACTCCGTCATGTAGCACTCGGGTCTCAAACTGCTGACCTGGCAACCTTCCAGTCATCAAGTTCAGTGTCTTAACCACCAAGTCACCCTCCCCACAATATACACTGCCTAATCCTGGACTGGTCCATCTGACTATAAGGATATTGCCTCACCAATACCCTATTCATTTCTGAGCAGCGGACGACCTCTTTGCTGGTTTTGTTACAGTGCTATAAGGCAGCAACAGGTAAATAAAGAATAATACTATATAGGTATTTGTCAACATCATGTTTGGTGTGTTTCAACTGCACTTTCTGAAGGACCAAGTCTTAAATAAGCCAGTTTATTACATCATGTTTTGAAATGGACGTTTCCCCCCCGTCATGTTTATCAGAGAGGGAAAGTGTAAACTTTAGTCCCGTCTTAGAGAAGAACACAACTAAATTCTCGCTCTTGCTAGACAAGACATGAAACTGCCAAAACAAAGGTACCTTTTGGTGACTTCATTCTGCAGGTCCTTTCACCTGACCTAGTGTGAGATAGAATAGCCAACAAGAAAAGGTTGCCATTATCGGGGTACCACAATCTTCAAGAAGGCTCTTTCTGTGTACCACCACTTTGGTGGGAAAGGTAACAGCGTTCCTTGTGCTCTGTTATCTAGTCATGCCTGCCACGTGTCCATAGAAACATCTGCAGATTCAGGCAGTGTTGGCTCTTTGGCTGTAAACGGAGATGAGCACTGAACATTAGAGTCAGATATGACCGCCTTTCGAGCAAGGGAGACCTTTAGGTAAAGGTTTCCCTTGCTTGAAAGCCAGTCGTATCAAACTCTAGGGTTCAGTGCTCATCTCTGTTTCAAAGCCGAAGAGCCAGCGCTGTCTGCTTTTGCAGATGTTTTTGTGGTCATGTGGCAGGCAAGACTAGACACCGGAGTGCACAGAACACTGTTACCTTCCCACCAAAGTGGTCCCTATTTATCTACTTGCAATTTCTTGGCTTTCGAACCACTAGGTTGGCAGGAACTGGGAGAAAGACGGGAGCTCATTCTGTCCTGCAGTCCTCGGGAATCAAACTGGTGACTTTCCACCTCCCAGTCAGTGTCTAAGCCACTTGAGCCACTGGAGTCCTTTATCGTTACCTTAAAAAAGACTGGAGGCTCAAAACAGCTTCGAAAAGAAGCCGAGCAGTTCAGATTCTCCCCCATCGCATTTCCTTTGGCAGTGACAGCCCAGAGACGCACACCAAATGCATCGGCGCTAATAGACGGAGCCCCATAATGCTCCTTTTGTGGGGTGAGACACGCCTGTAGACTTAACTGGGGATTAGAACCGAGTCTTGGGAATTTGCGCCTGGATCGGCGTGATCAGTTATGAAAGCGTCTGAGCTCGCACAAAAAGCGAGAGGATTTGGCAATGGGGGTGGAAGGCACAAAAGGTCAAACGCATTCCCCAAGTTAGAGATTTACCTTCAATTTCAATGGATTTCTGCAAGTTAAAGAAGGAACACATCCTGGTTTCCTGGGGTGGCTGTTTCAAGCCAGGGAAGTGGAGTCAGACCAGACAGCAGCCAGTGGGTGGTTTGGTTGGTTGGACGGAAGAAGAAAAGCAACGAGGAAGGGAGAGGGCAGGAACTTTCACGGGGCAATTGCAAAGATGTAATTAAGAAAACGTAAACCTCCCTCAGTGGAAATTGCTGAGTTGAGCACGTTAGTGGATAATCACCCCCTTACGGAAGGGGGAGATTGAGTTTTTGGCAATAGTGATAACACACCTCGTGGTTAAAGACCTATTTTTTTTTTGTTCCAAAGACCTCCAAATTTCCAAAACCATCACGTAGCTCACGGGTGCCCTAACTACGGCCTGTGGGCCAGATCAGTCTGCTGACACCAAGTCATCTGGCCCACACCACCCACCCTCGTCACTCACGGAAGCAGAAGTAAAACGCGTCCATAGAGGCCATAGTTTGGGCACCCCTGGTTTAAGCAGAGAAAACAGTAACCTGAAATCTATCTCATCCTGTTGCAAAACAGAAGCTTGTGTGGTTGGATGAAGCTACGGGCCGTGCCAGGGTTCCTCAAACTTGACTCTCCAGATGTTCTTGGACTTCAATTCCCAGAAGCCCAAGCCCCCATGAATCCGCACGTTTACTGTGATTCATCCGGCCTGCACTGTCCTCATCGCTCCTGGAAGCGGAAGTAAAACACACCTGTACAGTTAAGGCTCTTCCAGGTTAATCCTTCCTCCGTATGGGCTTGTTTTACTTCCGCTTCCAGGAGCGACGAGGGTGGCGCGGGCCGGATGAATCACACTAAACCCATTCGTGCAGATCCATGGGGGCTTGGGCTTCTGGGAATTGAAGTCCAAGAACATCTGGAGTGCCAAGGTCCACCTTCACGGCGCTAGGATTTTGCCTCTGAATTGGGGTTACATTTCCAGCACACTCTCAGCATCCCTGCATCCAGTCAGCGGGCACTTAAGATCCTGGGTAAGGATCCTCTAAATGTGTTTCCAAATCCCAGAAGGGCCTTATCGTGGTCTCCGTAGCCACGAGCCACAACAAAAGCCAAGCCGTTTTCTCTTGCCGGCGCATGGAATCCAACCTTGGCAATTGAGCTGTTGCTAATTCTGATTTTTGGCGCTTCGGGCCCAATTTGCCTCGGGAACGATGTGCTGTACTTGTTCAGCCAAGTGAAGTGAATCAGTCAGAGGAACAAACTCCTCATACGACTCATTCACTGGCAAAGAATCACTTCAGGGAGGGAACAGAACACGGATCCGACTCCAGAGTTTGGTCCTCATCTCTACCGACAGTCAAAGAACCAGCACTGTCCCATCTGCAGACATTTCCGTGGTCACGTGGCAGGCATGACTAGACGCCGGGGTGCACAGAACACTGTTACCTTTCCTGCTGAAGCTGAACCTATTTATCTACCATATACTGTATACTCGATTATGAGTTGTCCCGAATATAAGTCGAAATACCTGCAGTGGCTCAAGTGACTAAGACGCTGACTGGGAGGCAGAAGGTCAGCAGTTCAATTCCCGAGTAATGCAGGATGGAATGAGCTCCCGTCTTTGTCCCAGCTCCTGCCAACCTAGCAGTTTGAAAGCAACGAACTGCAATTAGATAAACAGGGACTACTTCAATAGGGGAAAAGATCTTGGGGACATGAAAGGAGCCTCATTCGGGTGTCCCCTGAGCGGAGTCTCTCCAGCAAAAATCCTTTCAACCCAGAATAATTTCTGACACGAAATTGTCGTTATTGTTTTTAAAATAAGAAACAAGTTTCTTCCACCTCTCCCTGTAACATTCCACAGAACTTAACACAGCATAATTCAGTTCACATATGTACAGTTGTATTCATTTAAAAAACATGTGATGGGTGGGTCATGGGGAGGGGGGTATTTCCATCCCCCATCTGCCCCCCCAACCATCACACTATGGACCCACATCAGCCCCATAGTTTGGGGTAGGAAAATCCCCCTGTATGTTCAGACCATGTCGGAAAGGTCTCGGAGGGGAAAATCTGAAATAAAACACCCGCAGGCCTTATGAGCGGAGATGTACATCACAGGACGCTCCTGTAAATGTCACACCTTACTGATAAATGTTAAGATAACAATATGAGGTTGTCCAAATTCATTATATTACATCCTGGGGGGCGGGTTTTACTCCCGTCACTTCTAAAGGCTCATTAAGTCAGACAACTGGCCCAAAATGTCGGAAAGCGGCTTAAAAAGTCAACGGAAAACTTAAATGTTGGCAACTATGATCAAGGGAAGGGAAGATGAAAATCCCATCTTACACACACACCTGTTTCCTTCAGTAGAGAGGAAAGAAATGCCTTATAAAGCATGGGTTCCCAAACTTTTTGAGCCGGGGACCAGTTCGCACGCTCTCAGTCATCTTCGAGGGCCAGACAGCCATTTTGCCTTGCTTGCACGATGGAGGTGGCCATTTTGACCAAACAGCTTCAAAGGGGGTGGCCATTTTGTTTCTCGAATGCCCTTGGAAGGGAGGGGCACACAAAGTGGAAGACCACCTTTCACCAAGATACATCTTGTACATTTCCAAGACATTCCAAACCCCCTCTCTTCCACCACAACCCCATGCTGCAGTGACAGTTTCAACATCTCCTTACCTGTAACATGACCTACAGCGGGCTTGACAACTGGAAGGTCAGCAGTTCGAAACCCGAGCGCTTAATGACAGAGTGAGCTCCCGTTGTCTGTCCCAGCTCCTGCCAACTTAGCAGTTTGAAAGCAAGAAATTGCAAGTAGATAAACGGGGACCACTGCGGTGGGAAAGGTAACAGCATTCAGTGCATTCTGGTGTCTAGTCAAGCCTGCCACATGACAGCACCGGCTCTTTGGCGGTAAAGGGAGATGAACACCACCCCATCGAGTCAAACACAGCTGGATTTCAAGCAAGGGTGACCTTTACGTTTACTCCTTAAAAGAAGACACACTACCTCTATAAACCAGCCTACAGCAAAAGTGACAACTCTGCACAACAACAATTTTACTACTGGGAATAACGCTTGTGAGTTACATGATATCGAGTGTGTTGATTCCAAATCTGGACTCAGAATGTGCCTATCACGTACAGATTTTAAGTTATAGGCGTGCTATAGATGTTCAAATGGTATTGGAGAATGTATTTTTGCATGGGGACAGCATAACAGTTGCAGCTACCACTATGCCTGCTGCCACCTCAGCTGAATCACGTCCCCTGGTGGCATGCATGTTCCAGCAGCAGTGGCCGGGCATGTCTGGGAAAATCAGTGAGCTGACGCCAGAAATAGGTATACTGTATAAGGTGAGGTGGACAGAGGAGGGCTTGTCTTTAGTGCCAAACCATCTTATTGGATAGTACAGCTAGGCCAGAGTGAGTCTGTTTTGAGCTAAAGATGAATGGGTGCAGCTGTGTTATTAAACTGGCCATTTTCTGCTACATTTGTGACAAATATACCCTGTGTGCTCAATGCAAGAACCTAACCAGTTTTTCTGAGTTTTGCTTTTGAAATGTTTTGGTAATTACTTTTTAATTGCAATTGTGACATTGTAATTGTGACATTTTTGTAGCTGTGATATTGTAATTGTATTTATTGTAACCGTGATATTTTGTAGCTGTGATATTGCAATTGTATTTATCTTACCAGTGATATTTTGCTTTCTGATGGCCGCCCAGAGTCGCATTGTGAGCTGGGCAGCAGACAAGTCTAATAATTGAACTGAACCAAGATGGTGAGATTTGCTTACTTAAGATCCAGACATCCTAGGCAGAATTGGACTTCAGATTTGGATTCAGCGCACTTGATTTCATATAGGACGCATGGATTAGACCAAGTAGCAGGCAAAATGTGTGTGTGTGTGTGTGTGTGTGTGTGTGTGTGTGTGTGTGTGTGTGTGTGTGTGTGTGTGTGTGTGTGTGTGAGTGAGTGTGAGTGTGAGTGTGTGTGTGTGAGTGTGAGTGTGTGTGTGTGAGTGTGAGTGTGTGTGTGTGTGTGTGTGAGAGAGAGAGAGAGAGAGAGAGTGATGCACTGAAATCAGTACAAAGTTCCCCTAGCATCAGATTTTTAAAAAAGCAATCAAATCAAATCAAAGAGCAACCACAGGCAGCAGATAACAAACATCAGACACTGATAAATGGGTTTAATATTTTTTTAATTTATTTTCTAATTTGTATTGCCGCACCAACTCTGAAGCCTGGGCAGCTCACAGAAAATAAAACCAATCGCAGTTTTAAAAATCAATAAAAATAATAATAAACCATTAAAAACTACTGACAAAAGTTTTAAAAAGATTAAAAGGGAGCGAGAGAGTTCTTACTAAGTTAGCCAGCAGGCCAGGGTCACCACGTCACTGGTGCCCCACACCTGCCCTGCCAGCCAGGGCTGGGCTTGGCCAGCAGAAACCTCCACCTGGCTTGCAGCTTCTTTTGTTATCATCTCTCATTTGGTGGTCAAAGTTGAAGGGGTATTTAAAGTCCAGGAATCGCCTGGGCAGGAACCCTATGGTTTGCAGCTCAGGGAGGGAAGGTATAAAGCAGACCCCTTACTAGCAGTCTGCTAAATCTGAGAAGTTACAGATCAGTGGCTGGGGAAATCCAAATATTTGCTGAGGTCAAAGCTGAAACAGCCGTCCTGTCGCAGGTGAGACACAAAGATGGACAAATGTAGCCATACAAGGTGGAGGTAAAGAAGAAACAGAAGCTCTTTCAGGGAGAGAAGCCCTAGGAAAAAGCATCATCAGGCGCATAAAAGGTTCACCAGCCAAGTGGATTAAACAGGCGTACAATCTGTGCTGTAACCTGGTCCCTTCCATAACTCTAACCTGAAACCAATGCATAGCCAAAGGGGTCTCAAACTTGGCTCTCTGGATGATCTTGGACTTCCGTTCCCAGAAACCCAAGTCAGCACACCTGTTGACCAGGGCTTCTGGGAACTGAAGTCCAAGCACATCTGGAGAGCCAAGGTTCACCACCACTGGCCTAGCCCAGTGATGGCAAATCTATGGCACGCGTGGCAGAGGTGGCGATCGGAACCCTCTCTGTGGGCACCCATGCAGCCACCCTAGCACAGAGTTTGCCCCGCCCCTCTGCCCAGCAGCTCAATGGGAGCGCTTCCTCCCTCCCCCCAGCACCAAGTTCACCCCGCCCCTCTGTCCAGCAGCCCAATGGGAGCACTTCCCCCTCCCCCCAGCACCAAGTTCACCCCGCCCCTCTGCCCAGCAGCCCAATGGGAGCATTTCCTCCTCTCTTTGTTGCTATGTAGGCACTTTGTGATAAATAAGTGGCTTTGGGGTTATAGTTTGGGCACTCAGCTTCTAAATGATTCACCATCACTGGCCTAGCCCAACCTCACAAGTCTACCCCTGAGGAGCCCTTCTGATTTGGGCACTCTGAGATTTGTTTGTTTGCTTGTGTTTGTTTGACATACTTCAGCCCACCTGGGGGGAGGCCAGTCACTGGGACGCACTGGGACGTGTCGCTACATGCCAAATGGCCAGCACGGGCCTGAATGAGGGCGGAAAAAGAAGAGAACAAAACTAGGGTGAATCTTGGGGTGGGGGAGAAATTGCCTTTCCAAGACCCGAGTTCCCGTTAATCCCTTTCTTCGGAGTCACACCAAAGCTGCTCCGGGACAGAATCAGACGCCATTCCCAAAATTCAACAGGTCCTCAAAGGAGTAGATGCGCGAAAAAGGGCCACCCAATCTCCCCACCTCCCGTCCCAAAAGAGGTAGTTTGGGGCAGGAGGCGGGTTTGGGGTCGGAGGAGGAGAAATGGCTCTCACCCATCTTTGCGTAATCAATCACTCTTGTTTTGTGTCTGAAATTATTCTGGGTTGAAAGGATTTTTGCTGGAGAAACTCCGCTCAGGGGACGCCAGAATGAGGCTCCTTTCATTGCCCCCAACAGCTGAGACAGAGACAGGCGCTCAATCCGTCATGCATGATGCAGTGCCCGGGTCTAGAACTGCCAACTTGCCAGCCTTCCAGCTGACAAGGTGAGCTTCTTAACCACTGAGCCACCGCAGCCCCAATCTTCCGGTTACATATCATCCTCTCCCATCCATCCATCCATCCATCCATCCATCCATCCATCCATCCATCCATCCATCTATCTATCTATCTATCTATCTATCTATCTATCTATCTATCTATCTATCTATCTATCCATCCATCCATCCATCCATCTCAGGCGTCGGTAAAGTATAAAATTAATTAAACCTATATAGACCAAGCAACATCCCAAAGGCTGGCGGCTCTTCCTCGACGGAGGTTTGCGCCCTGGGCGCACGGCGCCCCGGAGCTGTCGGGGAAGAACCCGGGGCTCCGGGCGGGCTGGGAGGGGATTCGGGCCAGGCACCGACTAGGGGGTACCGGGACTTGCATAGAGTTGGGGAAGGGGAGCCTTTTAGAGAGTCCAACCCTCTGCTCAAGGCAGGAATCCGAATCGAAGCCGACCTGAGAGAAGGTTGCTTTCCAACCCTCTCCGGAGTGCTTCCAGCGACGGAGCGCTCATCCCACCTCCCGACTAGGTCATGGGTTTTGTTGTCCTACTACAGCTCTAACCGTTAAGAGGTGTTTCCTAATGTTCACCCTCGAGCTGGCTTCCTGACGTTTCAGCCCATTCTTACGCGCCGTGGGATGACGGAAAACAGATCCATCCCTTCCTTCTTAGGACTCTCTTCCAGAGATTGGAAGAGCGCTACCATCATCCTCTCCCCTTCTCAGTCTCCTTTTCTCAAGGCTAAACATGCCCAGTTCCGTCTTTCTTCCTAAGCAGGACAGAAGAGGCGTCTCTCCCCCACCAAACCTGGGCTCCCCGTTTCTCACTTCCTTACCAGCTCGTGCGTTCCGGACTCGTCCCTCGCCGGCACGTTTCACCGTCCAAGCATGCCCGGGAGAGGGGGCGGCGGCGGCGGCAGGCGAGGTAAGCCCTCCGGGGTCAAGGAAGCCCTCCGAGGGAACGCCTGCCCCCCTCCGGCACGCCTGGCCCCGATCCGCCCGGAGGAGAGGTTTGCGCCCTGGGCGCACGGTGGGCGCCCTGGAGTGGCTGGAGAGGAAATCCTCGTCTCGATCGTCTCCGCCGGAAAGTCCCGGCGAAGTGGCGCCCGGGGGCCGCTTTTGCGCCCCCCCCCCAAGGGCGTGGGTCTTCTTGCGCCCGCCCCGGGCAAGGGCGCAAAGTGTGGATCGGCTTAAGGCTCCACTCCGGCCCGGAGATGAGATCGCGGCGCAGGAAGGCGAGGAACCGCCCGGGAAGCGAGAGGGTGGAGGGAAGGCGAGGCTAGCCGCCTGCCTGCCCGCTTCCCCCGTCCCGCCCCCTCGCTTAAAGTCGCCTTCCCTCCCTCTCGTCCCTCCGGCCCGTCACTTTGGCTCCGGAGTCGCTCCGGATTCGTCTGCCGTCCTTGGCGAGACCCCAAAACGCCCTCCTCCTCAGTCGCCGCCCAGGGGAACGGCGGGCAGGCGGGGCTCTACGAGGAGGCAGGGTTCCTCGGAAGTCAGTAAAAGGTCCGGGGACCGCGGTGGGTTTGTGGATGAGACGCAACCAAAAGGTTGGCAGTTCGAGGCCCGCGTGGGACACGCCGGGGTGAGCTCCCGTCGCCTGCCCCAACCGAGCAGTTCGAAAACAAGGCATTGCCAGCAGATAAAGAGGTACCTCTTCGGCGGGAAAGGGAACGCCATTCCGTGCACTTCGGCGTCTAGTCATGCCTGTCACGTGGCCACGGAGACGCCTGCAGATGCGGACAGCGCTGGCTCTTCAATGGAGACCAGCCAGACGCTTTGGCTTTCCATCTCGAAGGCACGGAGAAGTGACCGCGGGATGCGGACCGTGCGTAAAAAAGTCGAGCTGGAGAAGACCCGGAGCGGCTACTTGGAAGCAGCAACAGCACCAGGAAGAGCTTGGTTCTAGTAGACCAGCTGTCTTAGAAAAAGCAGAAGCATTGTGGAATCCTGGTTTAATGCAGGAGGCCGAGGAATGCCAACAAACCACAATGGCAGAAGCATTAATTCCTAACAATTCAGAAAGTAAACTGAGGTGAAAAGCGTTGTGGCCCTTTAAAGACGAAAGGTTGTGTTTTTACATCAAATGGTAATTGCTGTCCGTTTTTAAAGGGCCACGATGCCTTTGGTCTGTTTCATTTGGTCTGTTTCCTCTCTGATATACAGTACTGTACTTGAAACACAGACTCACCACGGCTGCCATTTCAACCGATTCCTAAAAAGCATTTTTGTGTGTGCAAGATCCGATTCCAGATATTGGACATCCTCGTGGCGATCAGCCGTGAAGATTGTCCTGGGAACAATATACTGTAATGCAGTGGCCTTCCATCGGCCATCCACATCGAAATGTGACTCTATCTGCTGCTGCAGATGTTTCCGTGGTCATGTGGCAGGCATGACTAGACACCGGAGCCCACTGAGCGCTGTTACCTTCCCACCTTCCCTATGTATCTCTTGCAATTTCTTGCTTTCAAACTGCTAGGTTGGGCAGGAGCTGGGACAGGGACGGGAGCTCATTCCGTCATGCAGTACTCGGGAATCAAACTGCTGACCTTCCGCCTCCCAGCCAGTGTCTTAGCCACTTGAGCCACTACAGTCGCTGGCCAGACTTCGTACAGACTTATTTATAAAAAGGAACATGACGCAGAAACTTGGATGGGAAGAGGGGTGAAAAATACAGATTGTCACAGCTGATCATTCAAGAGAAGAGAGTGAGAAGAAAGTGGAGGAGGGAGGGCTTTTGGACCCAAGAAGTTTAGGAAGGCTGGATTGTTGGTCAAAGTTTGGAAAGGGTTTTAGGATGAGATTCAGCCTAATCCTAAAAGGAAAAGAAAAAAGCCTGGCTTATTCCATAGGGCATTTCCTCTGGTCAAACCGGACGTCAGATCACAGTTTCCGTGGAAAGGACCCTTTTCTAAAGAGGCCGCTCAGATTGTGGGCACCGTTGACCAGAAGAAAGCTAGACTGGGTTTTCCAAGAGCCTGAAAGCACCATTTACTCATGAGAAAGTGAGGTTCCCTGCTGCGTAGTGCTGGCTTTCGGGCAAAGATGCCCTGGATTCTAGCCTTAATATTAAATCTCCTTTTTAATTTGGAGGGGCTTAAAGTCCCAGCTGGCATGCACAGGTCACGTGGCAAACTTTTCCACACTTTCCTATGCATCAATTCCCTGCGAGCAGGACTTATTGCTCAGCATTTCTTGATTTGTAATCCCGACATCAGAAAAATCTCTAAGCCGCGTATATTAAAAACAGAACCTGATGGAAGACAAGGGCATGTAAAACAATGTAAACAACACACACAAATAAGAGCAGAATGTGCAAATTATTTTGCCAGTTAAGAGTAAATAAACAAAAATAAACACACCTAAGGCAGAAATGTAAATATCAACAGAAGGTACAGCTACGCCTTACTGGACTTCAAAGCAATGTGTGTTTGTTTGTTTATTCTGACCTTGAAGTGTCAAGTTTGTTTAGAAGTCAGGGCTCAAACACTTGGGTGGGAAAGTAAACAGCGTTCTGGTGTCTAGTCATGCCTGCCACATGACCTCGGAAACATCTCCAGAAGCAGACAGTGCTGGCTCTTCGGCTAGGAAACAGAGATGAGCACTGAACCCTAGAGTCGGATACAACTGGCTTCCGAGCAAGGGTGACCTTTACCTTTACTTCACGTTTCAATACTCATCTCTTTTTAAAGCCAAAGAGCCAGCGTTCTCTGCGTCTGCTGACCTCTCTGTGGCCATGTGGCAGCCATGACTAGACACCAGGGTGCACAGAAAGGTCTTACCTTTCCAGCCAAAGTAGTACCTATTTATCTACTTGCAATTTGTTGCTTTCGAACTGCTAGGTTGGCAGGAGCTGGGACAGAGACAGGCACTCACTCCGTCGTGCAGCACTCTTGTCTCGGACTGGTGACCTTCCAGTCGTCAAGTTCACCACCTTAAACACTAAGTCACCAATTACCCTGTTGTGGAAACTCAGGATTTGCTGACTGGGCCTCTTAAGACTAATTGGCAGATTACTTAATTAATTCTTGGCACGAGTCTCGTGGCTAGGCATCGTTTGCTGCCTCTTTCTCTTCGGAAACTCCCTCCGGTTGCTCAAAATTGAGATGGCTGAGAAATGAAATTAAGAGCAGAGTCCTGGGGAAACGGAGTGGAGCAAGATCGCCCTCCAGTGTCTGGCAGGGTCTCGTCCAGACTTACCTGTAGTGCTCACCAGCCAGGTGTGTCTCTGGTGAGTTGTCCAGCCTGGCTTTACCGGTGCACCCACCGCCACCCTTGCAGGCCGCCATCATCATCTGGATGTGGTCTGTTTAGTTGCTCACTCTGCCCACAGCCTACAGCCTCTGCTTTCCAACTCCACAGAGGCAAGACGGACAGTTTGAAGTCTAGGGCCGTGATGGCCAACCTTGGCACTACAAGTGTTCTTGGACTTCAATTCCCAGAAGCCCAAGTCAGCACTCCTGCTCATCAGGGCTTCTGGGAGTTGAAGTTCAAGAACATCTGGAATGCCAAGTTTCTCCATCACTGGTCTAGGGCCATGATGGTGAATCTTGGCACTCCAGATGTTCTTGGGCTTCAATTCCCAGAAGCCCAAGCCCCTGTGAATCCACATGAATGGGTTTGCTGCGATTCATCCGGCCAGGCCACCCTTGTCACTCCCGGAAGCGGAAGTACGGGAGCATTTTACTTCCACTTCTGAGGGCGGTGTTGGCCCGATGAATCGCAGCAAAATCATGTGGATTCACGGGGGCTTGGGCTTCTGGGAATGGAAGTCCAAGAACATTTGGAGTGCCAAGGTTTGCCATCCCTGGTCTAGGGCTTTCTGAGTAGCACGCAAAGGCGATGGATTTTAATTGAACATTTCTGAATTTTAAATTATTACTTTATTGTATTCTTTCTCTTATGCATCTAATGATATTATTACCCACACCACATTTAATCTAGTTAGGTGTGGACAGGAAATGTTCTTCTTCTCATCCGACATTGTAGCATGGCTGCATAGAAGTGACTTCCTAACCGACTTGCAGCATTTCTCACATGGAATCCAGAAGAGTTAATATTATAAGTGTTGCAATCATCATTATTTTTTAAACTCCATGCTCTGCACTTCCCACAACGTAAGGAGCTCCAGTCTCAGTCCCGGCCGAAGATCTGTGTAGAATTACAAGGGGAGGGACGTGTCTGTCCCGGCCGTCGCTTGATGGATGTCTTTCCTTTCTTGAGAAGATCGTTCTATCGCGTTTTCTTCAGAAACCCTCTGAGCAAATGGTGTGGGATATCAAAATCCACCTGGACCACAAGGTATCCCTACGGAGGGAGGGAAAGATGCAGAATAAGATGAACAGGCTGGATTATGGCAATGAAGCGGGGACTGGCCCTACCCTTAGGCACAGCGAGGCAACTGACACTCGCGGCAACTGTGGAGAATCAAGCTCAGCAGAACTGGAAGGGAGAGAATCACAAATACATCTGGATCTGTTACCAGCTGGTGGAAGCTCTTTTACGAGTGAGCAGTCCAAACTCGAATTCACACATGCCTGGTTTTCCATTAAAATGTGGTGAAGATTAGAGACTGGATCGTTGATAGTAAAGGTCTCTTCTTTCTCAAAAGCCAGCCATGTCTGACTCTAGGGTTCAGTGCTCATCTCCGTTTATAGCCATCTGCAGACGTTTCCAAGGTCACGGGGGAGGCATGACTAAGCACCGGAGTGTAAGGAATGTTGTTATCCTTTCCTGCCGAAGCTGTACCCATTTATCCATGATGGTTCAGAATAGTAGATAGACAGACAGACAGACGGATAGACAGACAGACAGATAGACAGACATACATACATACAGACAGACAGACAGATAGATAGATTGCCAACTGCAAGTAAAACTTTAGGTCGTTGTCTCAAATCTTGTTACTTGTTGTAGTAAAATGCACTAGATTAGGCTTACTGAACCAATAGAGATTTGGAAGCCAACACAGTTTCATTGATTCAAACAGGCCTATTCTAGTTGTGATTAAGTTCACTAAAATAAGTTGCAACTAGTGTACGTCCATTTGAAACAATGGAACTGGCAAACGAGTTGACTCACCAGTCCCCATTCATTCAGTGAACTTGCTTTAGTGCATTCTACTAGGCTAAGCAACAGGATTTTGGCCACGGTTTGTTTCTGCAAGATGCTTGTTTGGGAAATGATCTGACATTAAAATGTGAGGCCGGTGGATTTCTTCACCATTTCCACTCAAAAGAAACATTTTGATGGGGTCGGAGTCGCTGCAGGGGACTCTGAAACTTTATGATTAAGTAGATACTCTTTAAGAAAATGTTAAAAAGTAGAAAATATTGCTCAGTGCTTGAATAATATATCTACCGGTTACTCAGGGCAGCTAACATCATATTATAGAACAAAAATATCAAAACAATCAATACTAAAAATTCAATCACATAAGAATTTAAAAAGTTAAAAGAGATAAAAGAGTTAAAAGAATTAAGGGAGAGAGAGGTAATTATTGAACCAGCCAGGAGGCCGGGGTCACCATGTCGCCAGTGTCCCACACCTGTTATGTTACTTTTGCAAGGAAGCATCAAAGTTGTGTTATTTTTGCAAGGAAGCATTAATAGTACTGCATGTAGCTGATTCCAGATAAACACATTGTTGGTAACGAGTTGCTTCCGAGCCCTGAACTTCTTATGGTTCAACCATAAAATATTATTCTCATGTTAAAAGGCTGAAAGATAAAAGCCCAAGCAAACGAAGTGGTACTTGCCTTTCTGGTTATGATCTCCGGGTCGATGATCTCAATTAAGTGGAGCCCCCTGTTGTTCATCAAGAAAGTTAGAGCGGCCTCAATTCCTGCAGAGTCAAGATCAATTTTAAGCATTCTGAAATCACCAGTAATAGCCCAGTTGGGTATGTAGTTGAGGCTCAAGTGGTTAAGACGCTGGCTGGGAGGCAGAAGGTCAGAAGTTCAAAACCCGAGTACTCCGTGACGGAGTGAGCTCCCGTCTCTGTCCCAGCTCCTGCCAACCTAGTAGTTCAAAAGCAAGAAACTGCAAGTAGATCAATAGGGATCACTTTGGCGGGAAGGTAAACAGCGTTCTGTGCACCCCAGTGTCTAGGCATGCCTGCCCCATGTCCACGGAAACATTTGCAAACTCAGACAGCGCTGGCTCTTTGGCTATAAACAGAAATGAGCACCAGACCCTAGAGTCGGATATGACTGGCTTTCAAGCTCGGGCGACTTTATCTTTACAGTCCTGTTTTGTTACCAAAAGCTTTCCGAGTTAGATGAAAACCTCACATCTTTTGCTGCTTAGGTCAAGGTCATCCTTGCTCAAATGCCAGTCGTATCCAACTCTAGGGTTTGGTGCTCATGTCCGCTTACAGCCAAAAAGCCAGCACTGTCTGCGTCTGCAGACATTTCCATGGTCATGTGGCTGGTATTTAATTTAATTTAAATTTAATTTTCCCATTTGTATTCCACCCACTCAGGAAACCCAACTCGGGGCGACTCACAATCATGACTAGACACTGGAGTCCACAGAATGCTGTTACCTTTCACCCAAAGCAGTACCTATTTATCTACTTGGAATTTCTGCCTTTCAAGCTGCTAGGTACATATGGCGGAAGCTCACTATGTCCTACAGCACATGGTTCTTGAACTGCTCACCAGCCAACCTTCTGGTTGTCAAGCTCAGAGTCTTAACCACCGAGCCACCAAAGTTGCTTCGTTTGCCGTTTTCCCGGCAACAATTTGTGAAAGGCAATCAAAGTGGACGTTTTGTTGAGGATTATTTAAGGCCCCTCCTCCCCTGATTTCTGTCCCTGGGTTTTGCTTCCAAACTTAAATTCACTCCATTTCTCCTTAGAATGATTTTTAATAACCCACTTCTCTACGAAGGCTTCTCTGCATAATCTTCGTCTCTTTTTTCGGGTCAGGAAGAGAGTTGGCTGGTTAACTTGGCCAAGATACTCACTTGCAATAACCTTGGGAATCCCAGTGGCTGAAACTATTTCATCCACAACGTGCCTTAGAGACTCCGTGTTCTGAAATTCAATGTGACAATACCAAATATTGGCCCATTTTCTCCACTTGTTATTGCTGATACAGTGGCACCTCACTTTACAAATGCTTCGGTTAATGTAATTTTTCCTTTGTGCATGAAAAGCTATTGAAAACAATGCCTTGCTTGATGTTTCTCCCACCAGAACGGATTAATTGGTTTTCAATGCATTCTTCTAGGAAACTGCATTTCAATTTAAAATTTTGATTTTCAAAGCATTCTAATGGGAAATCATGTTTTGCTTTACAAATATTTTTCAAAACAATTTCTAAAGCATTCCTATGGGAACCCATGTTTTGCTTTATGAATTTTTCATAATATGGAACACCCCGTGGAACGCATTAAATTCTTAAAAGCGAGGCACCACTGTACTTCTGTCAACCCAACTATCAGAACATGGGGGGCTTCACAGAGCAATGCCCATAGTCCAAAGCGTTATGCTTAGGATGGGGTGGAGGGTGTTACTTAAAGCCCTGTCCTTAGAACAGAGGTGTCCAAATGTTAGTCTGCAGGCCAGATCCAGCCCCCAAAGCCAATTCATCTGACCCATGAAGCCCTCGCTCCTGGAAGCAGAAGTAAAACATGCCCATAAGGGTGTGTTTTACTTCCGCTTCCAGGAGCGACGAGGGCTTCACGGGCTGAATGAATTGGTGTCAGGAGCTGGATCTGGCCCCCAGGCCATAGTGACCGGCCCCCTGAATCACGTGCCTCGCCCACAGCCCGAAAAGTTTGGGGGGCCCTGCCTGAGAACAATGATTTGCTGTTGATGTTTTCAAAATCAGATTTGTTTTAGGATTATAGAGATGATTGGCTATTTTTTCCCTTTACCTCTAGCAGGGGTCTCCAACCTAAGGCCCATGGGCCAGATCTGGGCCAGTTTTCCCCAATATTCAGCCTATATCCCTGTAATTTGAGCCCATTATTATGCACCCTGCGCTCTGGGATGAGGGAGAACAGATCGTGCCCTTCCTCTTTATAACTATCATTCAGGCACTTGAAATACCGTCATCCTATTCCCCTCCCAGTCTCCTTTTCTCAAGGCCAAACCTGTCCTGATCCTTCAGTCTCTCCTGGTGGACGATGCAAGGTTCTTGGTCAAAAATGTCAAGCTCAATGTCACGGAGTTGTAAGACTTACCACAGCTATATCTGGAGAACACTTAAATATTTTGGGTTTTATTCTGTAGGGGAAACAGGAAACCAAGTTTGAGAGTGAGTGTAAAGTACCGTATTCCCCAACTTTATACATTGATCAATCAATCAATCTTTATTACGATCCAAAACCAGCACATTATATCTATCGATTTAAGTCCAACTTAATTTTTGTCCAGTTAGCTCAAGACAATGTACCTCATTTTCTCTCTCCCCCCCATTTTTAATGTGTTTTCGTTACCCCCCCCCATTAAAGGTGCCTTTTTATGCAAATGTGGTGGGTAAGGTAAAAGTTTCCCTTGCTCGAAAGCCAGTTGTATCTGACTCTAGGGTTCAGTGTTCATCCATGTTTATGACCAAAGAGACAGTGCTGTCTAAGTCTGCAGATGCTTCCGCGGACATGCGGCAGGCAGGCCACAGTGTACGGAACACTTTTTCCTTGTCTCACCAAAGTGGTACCTAATTATCTACCTTCAATTTATTGCTTTTGAACGGCGAGGATGGCAGGAGCTGGGACAGAGACGGGAGCTCACTCTGTCGCCCAGCACTCGGGTCTCAAACTGCTAACCTGACTACCTTCCAGTTGTCAAGTACAGCGTCTTGATCTCTAAACCCTTGGCATCAGGGGCCCCATCCAGCCCCCAGGCCATAGTTTAGGCACTCCTGCTACAAGTGATCCACACACTATGATCACGGTGCCATCTCCTGTGGCACATATGAAATGAGACGTGCAGGATTTAACCCCAGGACTGCAAACGGCTGCCTTAGCCTTGAGGATATGCTCAAGGTGCGCCTTCACAGCCAGTCCATCCAGCATGGCCTCTTCTGCCTCCAAGGCCATGGGATTCAGAGTTGAGAGGGCAAGTACCCTCTCTGTAATGGGAGGGTAGCAAATACGTACACGGCGCGAGAGAGATTCAACTTGAGTCTTTTTTGCATGTAAGACGCTTGGATCATGACAGTGACTTCCTGCGGAGAAAGACAGAAAAGTAAAGGGATGGTGTGTGATTCTTGTTAAAAGACAGAATCATTTGAAGTGTGGCTTTATTGCAGCCCATTGAGAATGTCCTGGATTGAGGGGAACTTCTATGCCTAGAGGTGGTGAAGTCCAGAACTGGCCTACCTCGTTTTTGTATATTTGTTAGGATTGGCTTCTTTACAATCAGGAAGAGGACCGCTCCAGAGTGGTCCGTCTCCCAAGCAGCAGGCGGCCCCCGAACTAACCTTTTCAAAGTACAACACCGTAGACGGTTCTTCTCCTTGTAAGGACGTGACAAGTTCCACAGCCACAGAGGACTTTACCACGGTGCCTTCAGGTTGGAGGGCAATCTGGGGGGGTTCTAGACTCCAGACCTTAGCCCTGGAGTCATTGTAGGAAGTGCCCTGAAAAATCTTAATAACATAAAAGTTCATCACAAACTGTCCTATCTCCTTCTGGGTTCTAACATGCACATTGTATGTAGAACTGCCGAGTTTATATTTAAAGGATCAGCTAAAAGAATCCAAATATAAACTCTTCTTTCCATTGTTTGCACTTTTTGTGGCTTGACAATCAGAAAATGGATTTATGTGCAGATGTTTGTTACCTGCGCATAAGATCAAAGCTTGGAGACTTGGATAAAACTTACCTCTTGCACAATCTTCTGCTGCGTTTTCAGTTCCTCGCTTTCAAACATTTCCTACAGAGGAAGAAAGGAAGTTTCTTCACAGTAGAGGTACATAAAAAAAGTTCCCCAAAATAGCTCCTAAAAATTCTGAAGTACACACTACTCAGTCGAAAGCTTTCTCTGGAATTGTTTAAGACATTTTTCTGTATTTTTAAAACATTTTTTTAAAAATTAATACCTTAACAATGGATTACTAATAACTAACACTTAAAAAAAAGACTGGGTTTCTGTCCAAACTAATGAAGTTATCAGTCATTACCCTTTCCTCTCCAAAATAGAAGCCAATATTGTTGATCTCACAAACAGTATATATAAAAAAAAGGAACTACGTAATATTATATATTATTTAATATTATGTATTATGTAAATATAAATATTGTATAATATTTAAAACATTGTGTTCAGGATCTGCAAGAAACTTGTGTGAAGGGCAGTCAACCAACCAACAAGGAAATGAAAAAATTATTCTTAAAATATTTTAATAACCAGGGCAAAAATAATGGTTTGATTTTAAACAAATAGACAAAGGTAGAGAATCAATTATATCTATATAACAATAAAAGAAAAACTTGACAGATCTAATATTTACATATTTATTTGTGCTCTGAAGGAAGTATATTAGTCTTCCGTTAGAGTCCCAGCATTTTGTATTATTGTAAAGGTGACACATTTTATTGATAAATTATCTTGAATTAATTTTGTATCTCATTTTAGTGTAATGTATCATCCTACTTTAACCTGTTTTTGTCATGTTTTATGTAATCCATATTTTAATTGGTTTTTTTTACTGGTTTTAAGTTTTTAGATTGTAGTAGGTTTTAATGTTGTAAGCCACCCAGAGTCGTTCTGAGTTGGGCGGCTATACAAATTGGAAATTAAATTAAAATTAGAAAGAAAAAGTGACTTACCGCTACCTCCTGGGCAATGTAAATAGCACAGTGGTGATTGTTATAAGTTAGGTTAAAAAAAATCTTTTTTCCCCTGATATACAATGTCATAGTAGTTGTTTTTTCTATATTGTCCAGTTTTAATGTTATTAGTTTTGTATTGTATGTGAATTTTTGTTATATTGATTATGTTATTTTATGTTTTTCATAAATGAGAAAAACCATGTGGTTACTTTTTGTAAAGTTGTGTTTGCATTTTTATTTGAAAAATTTAATTAAAAAAATTAATTAAAAATTAATTTTAAAAATCATGGTCTTCTTCTCCCGTGTCTAGGCCAAACGTGAAACTGCCAAAAGGAAGACACCTTTTGGTGAGTCTATTCTGCAGTTCGCTCGGCCTCACTTCGTGTGAGAAAGAATCGCCGGCGACACAAGGTTGATGATGGTGGAAATGCGTAACGTATCCCCCCCTCCCCCTGAAACCCGGAAAGCTGCAACTGGCCTACAAGGATGGGCTGATAAAAGAATTACCTTTAATTCTTCCCCTTCAAGAGTCAGTTCCAGACGCTCGTCTAGAAAAGCTGCCATTGCCAACGCGTTGAAGACATGGTCTGAAAACCACAAGTAGAGCATTCGAGATTCGGAGAGTAGAGATGGAGCAAACGCCGAGTCCTGGAAGATGTCCGAATAGTTTTTATACAGCAAAAGGCCCTTTCGGGAGAACAAGAAGGAGACGGCATTTCAGGGACCGATGTCTATGTGGAGACACAACCTAGGCAGCTTCTGGGATAGACAGTTGCGTCAACGTTTATATTTCGACTACCCAGAAGATCCTCTCCATGGAGGAAATAATGCTCAACTCCCTTCATTATCTTCCATTTCAAGACCCATGACTAGACAGAGAACTTGCTTTGCTTACCTTTCCCACAAAAGCAGTGCCTATTTATCTACTTGGAATTTCTTCCTTTCGAGCAGCTTCCATCCTGTCTCAACTTCTTCTGCCCAGTGGTGGGCAGTAACAGGTTTGCAAGGGGTTTTTTTTAGCAAAATTGGGTGGACTTCAGGTGTGGAGGGATAGCAAAATTGGGTGGCCATGCCCCCCTCCCTGCCCTGCCCAGACTAACACAGCTACCATTAAAAAAGTTTTATTCTGTGTAAGCATATCAGAGAGTAAAGAAAAAAAGACAAAAATGTCATGGCATCTTAAAGACCAACTGCTGCAGTTTAATGTGAGCTTTTGTGGATCGAGTCCACTGGCTCTTTGACTATAAACAGAGATGAGCACTGAACCCTAGAGTTGGTAACGACTGGCTTTTGAGCAAGGGCGACCTTTACCTAATAACAGATCCCTGATTGGTATTCAAATTTGACGTCAGGTTTTGTCCATGCAAGTGGTTCAAGGTCTCCCTTGCTCAAAAGCCAGTCATATCCGACTCTAGGGTGCGGTGCTCATCTCCATTTACAGCCAAAGAGCCAGTGCTGCCTGTGTTTGCAGATGTATACATGGCCATAGGGCAGGCATGACTAGATTGCCCACGACGTAGGCTCCGCCCATGACCCTGGCTCCGTCCACGGTGTGGTAGCATTTTTTTTGCTGCCCACCACTGCTTCTGCGGTATTAGATCCCAATTCTTGATCCTCATGGAGATCAGCCATGAAGATTGTCCCGAGAACAATATAAATGCATTGGCCTTCCATTTGCCTTCCGTAGCGCGACACCCCAAGTACCACTGATCCGGTTCCATGAGTCCTGGTCCTGAGCCCTTTTGGCATGCAAAGTCCTCATCATCAGCCCCAGGCCAGGATGGATGAAGCTGCTGCCCTCCATCCAGATGGATTTAATCCACTTGGGCGCCATCGCCCTTCCCTGTGGACTTTGCCAAGGCTGCTAGTCCTCAAGGTTGTCAGGTTAGTTAACCCTTGCCTGACGATTGGTGTTGAGTTGCTGGCAGTAGATTCTACTCTATTACTAGAGCAGGATAACCTGGCCAGACTTCTTCTCTAGCATTCTAAACAAACAAACTTCAACCCACCCACCTCCAATCCAGTTCACTGACGTGTTATTCTTCTCTCTTGCCTCAGGCAGCTAAACAAGTTGGGTGTGTTTTCTATTGGGTTTGCTATAAAGACATTGATTTTTGTTCCTCCTGCTTTGGGCGGAAAGGGGCTTACCTTGTGGATCTCAACCTACCTTTTGATGGGACTCCAGGTAGTTTGCTTTGATGACCGGATGGGTTGTCAGAGAAACATCCATACCAATGTCTCCATCTTGGAAAAAATAGGCTGCCAGAACATGCAGAAAGAAGGGTGGGTTCTACTCTGGAGTAATATTAGCGGTAAAAGTAAAGGTCGCCGTTGCTCAAAAGCCAGTCATATCCGACTCTAGGGTTTGGAGCTCATTTCCGTTTATAGCCAAAGAGCTGTCTGTGTCAGCAGACGTTTCCGTGGACATGTGGCAGGCATGACAATGGAGTGTACGGAACACTGTTACCTTTCCCACAGAAGCAGTGCCTATTTATCTACCTGTAATTTCTTGCTTTCGAACTGCTAGGTTGGCAGAAGCTGGGACAGAGATGGGAGCTCACTCCATCATGTAGTACTCGGGTCTCAAACTGCTGCCCTGCCGACCTTCCAGTCGTCAAGTTCAGCGTCTTAACCACTAAGCCATCGCAGTCCGGTTTTCTTGAATTGCAAATGCCCCGAATCCTCCGCATAGCAAATGTTGTAGTTTCTTTTAAATAAAGTATCATTTTAAACATATTTCAAGGTTAAGGCCACGGTACGCGTAGGATGTTTTTCACCGTAGTAAAGGAGGAAAGCCTTGTAATAATTTATATTTTTAACAAAATAGAGAAACGGCAGGGACTTACCTGCAGAGTCTTGGAAAAGATCCGCCAGCATCTGGCTAATGAAATTAATTTCTTTACACACCTGCAACAGAAGTGAGGAAATGCCCAAATTATTCGAGTTTATGTTCTGATCCTGTTGGACGGGGTGCCCAAACCTTTTGGGCCGTGGGCCGGTCGCGCGGTTCCTCCCACCGGAAGGAGAAGTAAAACTCGCCTGGCAACCTGTTATGCAACAGGAGGAGATAGATTTTAAGAGGCCATTTTCTCTGCTTAAACCAGGGCTGCCAAAACTACGGTCCATGGGCCAGATCCGGCCCCCGACACCAAATTGTGTTTTATTATGTAAATTGTATCTCATGGCATTTCATTTTGTTGATGTATATTGTGTTGAGGATATGTTTGTAAGCCGACTAGAATTGCACTTCACGAGTGGGGCAGCATATAAGTCGATCATCGTCATCGTCATCCATCTGGCACATGTTTACTTCCACTTCTGGGAGCTAGAAGGGGGGCGCAAGCCAGATGAATTGGTGTCAGGGGCCAGACCTGGCCCACGGGCCGTAGTTTGAGCAGCCACATAATGTGCAATGCAGGGATGGAGGAATCACAATTTGGGATCAAAATTGCTGGGAGAAACATCAACAACTTGAGATATGCAGATGATACCACCCTAATGGCAGAAAGTGAGGAGGACCTAAAGAAGCTCCTGATTAGGTTGAAAGAAGAAAGTGCAAAAGGTGGCTTGAGACTCAACATCAAGAAAAGCAAGATAATGGCAACAGGCCCTATCAGTCCCTGGAAAATAGATGGGGAAGAAGTAGAAGCAGTGACAGATTTTACTTTCTTAGGATCAAAGCTCATTGCAGATGGTGATTGCAGCCATGAAATAAAAAGGCGACTGATTCTTGGGATGCAAGCGATGAGAAACCTGGGGAACATAGTGAAAAGTAGAGACATCAAATTACAAACAAAAATTCATCTAGTCAAAGCAATGGTATTCCTGGTGGCAATGTATGGTTGTGAGAGTTGGACCATAAGGAAAGCTGAGTGCAAAAGAATAGGTGCCTTTGAGATGTGGTGTTGGAGGAGAGTTTTGAGTGTCCCCTGGACAGCGAGGAGAACAAATAGGTCAATCTTAGAAGAAATTAACCCTGACTGCTCCATAGAAGGTCAAATAGTAAAGATGAAGCTAAAGTACTTTGGACATCAAATGAGAAGAGAGGATTCACTTGAGAAAGCCTTAATGCTGGGAAAGGTGCAGGGCAAAAGAAAAAGGGGGCGGCCCAAAATGAAATGGCTAGATGGTATTGTAGACACAATGGGCACAGAGCTGAGCGAGTTGAGGAGGATGGTGGAGGACAGAAGTGCCTAGCGGACAGTGGTCCATGAGGTCACCCCAAAGCAGAGATGGGATGTAACAGGTTCTCACCAGGTCACCAGAACCGGTAGTAACTTTTCCCAGTGTCCCGGAGAACAGGTAGCAGCGTTTGTGGGGAACCACTTTCGGGGCTTACCTTTTCACAGGTTCCCCCACTGCGCATGCGCGCCAAGCACTTGGTGTGCATGCACGCCTACAGTGCTTGGTGCGTATGCACGGCCTCCTTGCTGTTCTCCCAAGCGGGGAGGAGGAAGAGAAGCTGCTAGCCCGAAGCTCTCTATAGCCTGCTCCCCAGGGTAAGTGACTCACCTTTGGATGTGGTGTGTCTGTGTGTTTTTTAATGTGTATTTAATACCTTTCCCTATATTGACGTACTACCACAATTCCTAAAAAGACCTGGCGGCCTGGCTTGGGTTTTTAAAGCAAAGTCTTGGAGTTACCTCATCAATAAGCTATACCTATGCTGTTCCAATTGCTGTTCCAATTGGAGAACCCTTAAGGAGGTACAACTGTTTTGCATTTATATTAAGGCATGTTATCCTAGAGAACTGGTTAGGCAAAGAGTTAGTAGCTAACTTCTTTAACTGTTGAAAAGTTGAAAAGTGCCAAAACGAAGCCATCTTGTGGTGAGTTCATTCTGTAGTTCCTTCCATCTGACCTAGTGTGAGAAAGGTTAGCCAGAATAATCTTTAAGCTCTGGTTTACATCCTCTGGTTTTCTTTGGGGTGGGTGGGTGAGTGTTTGGGTGGCTGACTGTATTTTAATGTATTTATTTTATTTTATTTATTTATTTTTTATTTGGCCCCACCCACATCATGATATTTTTTTAATTAGTTTTTTATAGTTTTCAAACATACATAAAAACATCAGAAAAAAAAGAAAAACAATTCTACAATATTACATTGTTGATACAATATTTGCTTCTTATAACAATCTTCTAATATTATATTTGTTAAATCAAAAGGACAAACAGAGAAAACATAACATATTCATACAAATTAAGAAAGGGGAAAATACAGTTTAACTAATCTTTTACATTCCTTTTTTTTACCCCTTTCAATTTAATAATCATTTATATAGAGTTTCACCCTTGTGCTATATACATTGTCCAGGAATTGTCAATTTATTTTCCCCAAAAGTTAGCTTGTTCCGGTACAGGTTTAATCCCTTTATCTTTTACTATCGCATATTCGATAAATCTTTTCCATACTCTCCAGAATCTATTTTCACGAATTCTGCCTTTTCTAACATTCATCTCCCATGTCAATTTGTCATTTAGTGCCAATTGCCACATTTCTTTATACCAATCTTCTATTTTTATAATTAACTCATCTTTCCATTTTTTTGCTATTCATTGTCGAGCTGTGGACATCATTATTAACATTAATTCTTTATCTTCCTTACACATTGGAGACATCATGATGTTAGCTCCACCGACACTGTGATGACATCACGGTGGGGTGGCAAAAATTTTGACATCCCACCACTGCCCCAAAGGGTCAGAATCGACTGTGTGACTGAACAACAAAAAGAGTACAGTCAAACCTTGCATAAAGAGTGTTTCACTTAAAGAGTTACTCGCTTAAAGAGCAGAATTTTCTCTGAATGTTTGCTTCGCTTAACAAATAAAACCAACCAAAAACTTGCTTAACAAATAAATCGGGGTTCGCAATCCCCCCCACCATTGGTCACTTACAATGGTGATTCACTTAAAGAGCAAACTTGCTTAAAGAGGAATCCTGTGGAACGCATTATGCTCTTTAAGCGAGGTACAACTTTAGTTGCTCTTGATTTGACATTGAGGGTGTTAAACAAATGGGGGACACAGTAGCCCGTTGATTTCAGCTCCCCAAAACACTTCCAAAATTGTACTTCCAGGATATGATTGGAGAACTGACTGCCTGAGCCTAAACCTCGAAAACACGTGAAGGAATAATTTTGTACGTTGTGCCAAATGAAGTTGGGTTTTTGGGCTCCCATCGATCTTTCTTACCTGGTTTTTGAGAACCAGCTTCAAGGTAAACGAAATGACGTTTGTGAAAAGCTGTTTCATCCATCCCGGGCTGTGTAGGGGGAGGAAAAAAACCATGTGAACGAACGAAGTCCACCTTTAAATTGACAAATATTTATTTGGTTCTATATTTGGTACTAAAAGAACCCAATATCTGTGGGGAGAGGGGGGGAGGGGAGGGAGTTAAAGAGGTCCAGAATGGAAATATATTCCGCCTTAATGATGTCAAAGCTAATGTCAGCCAGTTGAAGCCAAGACAATTGGGGGAAATTTATGAACTTTCATCTTAAAGAAATGCTTAGGACCAAGTTTAGATACAACTGGAACTCTTTATTTGGGGTCTCTTGGTCTTCACTGGGACTGCAGGAGGGAGGATGGGGTTTACATTTAAATCTTCCTTACGCAAAATCCTTCGTATTGTTTCAAAAAAGCAAATCTAGACTATCAATTGTCTAGCTGGCCTTTGAGATGCTTGGCAACTAGCAAGGGCAGAGTGATGGATTCTTCTTCTGCCGTATCTGAGTCTGAATACATGCGTTCATCACGGTGATCTACCAAGAAGATTGTACTGGGAACCATATAATGCAGCGGCTATCCATCTGCCTTCCGCATCGCAGAGTGACACCCATTGTACCACTGATCCAGATCCACGAGTCCCTTTCTGGTCCTGAGCCCTTTTGGCACACAAAGTCCTCCTCAGCCCCCAGGCCAGGATGGATGACGCTGCTGCCCCCCCCCCCATCAAAATTTATTTATTTATAATTCAAACTTGTATAGCCACGCCCCTCTCCAGAGCGACTCCGGGCGGCTCAGAAAATTATAAACTGGATTCAAGAGGGATTGAAACCACTTGGGAACCTTCACCCTTCCCTGTGGACTTTGGCACCCGAGACCATTAGTCGTCAGGGTGGTCAGGTTAGTTAACTGCCGCCTGACACTCGGCATTGAGTTGCTGGCTGTAGGGTCTACTCTATTACCATAGCAGGATAACCTGGACAAACTGTCAGTGATAGATTAGGGATTCAAATCCCTACATGGCTATGGGAACTAACTGTAAGACGATTCCTCTAAGATCTTACAAGCCCTCAAGGTCTTATTAGGTGGCTATGATGCTCATGAAACCTAATGGTGCAGAATAGTAAGGTCTAGTACCATGACGGCGAACCTTGGCACTGCAGCTGTTCTTGGACTTCAATTCCCAGAAGCCCCCCATGAATCCACACGAATGGGTTTACTGCGATTCGTCCAGTCTGCGCCGTCCTCGTCACTCCCGGAAGCGGAAGTAAAACATTCCACCCTCATCGCTCCCAGAAGCAGAAGTACGGACACGTTTTACTTCCTCTTCTGGGAGCGACGAGGGCGGCCCGGGCCAGATGAATCGCTGTAATCCTATGTGTGGATTCATGGGGGCTTCTGAGAATTGAAGTCCAAGAACAGCTGCAGTGCCAAGGTTCGCCATCACGGGTCTAGTAGTATAAGTGTTAGATTAGAAAAGGGGTTACTTCGATTCAACTCAGTGGAGCGTGGGCCTGACCTGTATTATAATATATTTGGAATAGCTTTCCTACGGCCGATATAGCAATTTTTAGTATTTTCCCCTCAATTTTCAAAACACCCTCTGACTACAATGTGCTGTACAACAAGCTTGCAAGGTAGGCCAGGACAGAGGTGGGCCAGGGGCGAGGCATTACGTTAGTTTCCCTGAGGAACATACTCTTTGTCTCCTTGAAGATACAGGATCAGCTTATGGAAGGTGAGGTAGCAGTCTGAGGTGTCCACCATTGCACGCCCCTCGTGACAGGCTGTGTGGGAGGGAAAGGCATAGAAAGAGAAAGATGAGGGGGATCAGCAGCAGAAAGGCTGCAGGTCACGAGTTCAAGACCTGAGTGGTGCATGATGGACGGAGATCCCATGGCCTGTCCCAGCTCCTGCCAGCCTAGCAGTTTGGAAGCAAGAAATTGCAAGTAGATAAATAGTTACCATTCCATCTAAGTATGCCTGCCATGTGACCACAGAAATGTCTGCAGATGCAGACAGCATGGCTCTTTGGCTATAAACGGAGATGAGCACCATCTCCCTAGTGTCGGATACGAATGGCTTTCAAGCAAGGGAGATATTTACTAAATATTACTTGTGTGGACTACAAGTCCCAGAAAGCAAAAATCACATGCCCCATTGTGCTTAGTACACTTTCTGGGTGGTTCACAAGGTAATTAGCATTTTTCCGCCCAAAAGCTGGATGCTCATTTTACCAACCTCGCAAGGATGGAAGACTGAGTCAGCCTTGAGCCCGTCGGGACTGAATGCAGATCAGGAGCAGAGTTTGGGCTGCAGGTTGACTCCTTGACCACGACGGCTATTTAAGCCTTTATAGAAGGGGTTCTCAACCTTTTAAAGCTACAGGCCAGACCACGGCACCTCAGACAGCGGAGTGGGCCGGAATGGTAGTCCATCCTCCCCGTCCCCTTAAACACAGTTGTAAAATGCGCCTGTGGCTGTTGTAAATGCATTTACAATAGCTCCGGGCACATTTATGGCTGCCGTAAAGGTGTCCACGACACAGGCCACATGAAATGGTGCCATGGGCCAGGGCTGGCCCGCGGCCCATAGGTTGAGCATCCCTGCTATGCAGCACTAGGTCCTTATTCTGCTCAACCTGCAGAAACTCACGAAGTAGCCTTTGGGTACTTCACAGTCACTTACTCAGTTTAGTGTTGATCTGGAGGTCGATGGAGGAACCGATTTCGAAGTCAATGAAACGAATCAGTTTCACCCTGCGGCAAAATTTAGAAACACAAACATAATTATCAACAAGCAGGGCGGCTCTTGGACGACAGATCCCAGGATTCTCCAGCTCTGCTATCCTGGGGATTCTGGGAGATGTCGTCCAAAAAAGTAACTTTCCTAAACTCTGGCGTTGGGAAACCGGAAACGTTTAGGATGAGCAAGGAAGTGCGGCCGTTCAGTGATAAGTGTTGGCCTGCCTTAATTAACTAACTACCACCCAAAATGTAATGCCAAAACTATAGTTTCCATCAGGAGTGCCCAAACTATGGCCTGGGGACCTGATCCGGCCCCCGACGCCAATTCATCCAGGCCACGAAGCCCTCGTCGCTCCCGGAAGCAGAAGTAAAACGCCATACAGGCACATTTTGCTTCAGGGAGCGACAAGGGCTTCGTGGGCTGAATGAATTGGTTCCAGGGGCTGGATGAATTGGTGCCGGGGGCCAGATCAGCCCCCTCCCCCAGCCATAGCGACCAACCCCCTGAACCATGCGACCAGCCCAAAACATTTGGCCGCCCCCTGGTTTCCATCATCATTAGACTGGGCTGAGATGCTCTACCCACTAATAGAACACGGGAGTGAAAAGCAAAATTCATCTCTCCTAAACCCCTGCTACGATCTGGTCTGCCACCACCCGCCGGAGGGTGAGGGTGGGGCTTTCTGTGGGAATACTCACAGCCAGGTGCCCACAAAGCCATAGGTCAGGGTCCCTTTGAAGGAGGCTGAGACGTTCTGGATTTCAATGTTGATGGCAAAATCTTCCTGGAAGTCCACACTGGTATTCTCTATGGACAACTCATCAACGTGGATGCTAATGAACACAGTAACAGCTATGTCAGTGGTGGTTGTCATTAAGGCACGTCCCATAGTCCATTTCTTCCCACAGTCCTGTGTCTGAGCCCTCCCATTAAAAGCACAACGTCATATCATAGCGCTAGACCCCCTCTGTGTGGCTAAAATCCTGTGGCTCAGCAGAGTAAGTCACAACAGAATTAGCCTATGGAATGAAGGGGGAGGTTGTTGATAAGTCAACGCCTGCAGTTGATCCAAGCAAGCTCATCTAGTTCATTCATTCATTCAATTTGTATACCGCCCTACTTGGTACAACCGAGTAAGTTGCGGTTTACTTCTAGTTGCAACTAGAGACATCCATTTGGATTAATGGAATTGATGGAAGAGTTGGTTGGCCAAATCCCCACTGATTCAAGGGACCGAACTCTAGCATGACTTACCGGGATTTCAGCCACTGTCCCAAAAGTGAGATTGTAGCATTCTGGAGTGCAATTATAAGTTTTGGCTTCAACCCAATTCAGAGGTGGGCAAATTGCCCCTTCTCAAAATGCTTCTTTTGTAGTTCTAACCCATCCCCCCTCTATGCCTCTTACTTTCAAGGACAATTTTTTTTAAAAAAAATTGTCACTGCATGAGTCCTTCAAGAACAACTCACTTTGTAAACACGTCACAAACTCTTTGTATCTCAAATAACCCGTTGGGCCTCATATCTGTGGGGGATACATTCTGAGATCTATCATGGATACCTGAATCCACAGATAACAGTGAACCCTATACCAGAGGTTCTCAACCAGCGGACCATGGGCTGTATGCGGCCCACGGCACCATTTCACGTGCCCCACCACTGCCCCTACCGCACCAGGAAGTGCCATGGGGCAGAGGAAGGGCAAAATGGCAGTCCGGCTCCCGAAGCTGTCGCAAGGAGCGTAACCCAATGCCCCCCCCCCGGCTTTAAAAGGTCGAGAATTCTTGCTCTATACAGTATCTTATATTGCAGATATAAGACTACACTTACTTTATCAGTCCGTAGGCGATTTTGCCCAGGTACCCCATGGACTTCTCCCCGTTAATATCTGGGTAGTCAGCATGCCGGAAGGCTGCTTGAATCACCTGAGCCGTTTGTTGATTTACTGCCAGCAGAAAGGATAAGGACATGGCACTGAGTCACCACAGCCAAGGGATAGATGTACTCTCTAATTCTAAACCAGAGTTAAGAAACTTCATGACTCGGGTCCACAATTCTGAGAATCCCACAACCATTGGACCCGGAAACTGCAGTCCAAGAAAGTAATTTTTCCTTTGAAAAATACACAACTCGGAGGCAAATCATTATGTGGTTTTAGGTAAAGGTCGCCCTTGCTCTAAAGCCAATTGTATCTGCCCCTAGGGTTCAGTGCTCATCTCCGTTTATAGCCAAAGAGCCAGCAATGTCTGCATCTGTAGACATTTCTGCGGTCAGGCGGCAGGCACACCTAGACAGAATGGTAACTACCATATATACTCGACTATAAGTCATCTCGAATATAAGTTGAGGTACCTAATTCGGTCCTCTAAAGCTAGGAAAATAGATTGACCCGAGTATAAGTCAGGGGTGGAAAATGCAGCAGCTGCTAGTGAGTTTCAATAATTAAAATACAGTATAATTAATTAATTTAGACATTTGTGTGGGTATGTTTTTGAGTTTTTACGGTCGCGTTAGTGCTTTTCTAAACTGTATTTTGAATTTGCACCACCTTATTTTGGGACTCTCGGGGTCGTTGACCCAAGTATAAATCAAGTCCCCTTTTTGGTCATTTATTTTGGGGGCTAAAAATCTAGACTTGTACTTGAGTATATACAGTATTTATCTACTGCTAGATTGGCAGGAGCTGGGACATAGATAGGAGCTCATTCTATCATGCAATACTCGGATATCGAACTGCTGACCTGTCGACCTTCCAGTCAGCGTCTTAGCCACTTCAGTTCTACACCTTCTTAATCAAGAAAGTTGAATGATTTGACTTGAATAAATGATGTCCATCAAGTTCATGCCTAATCTTGCGCAGATCATTTCAACCAACTATTCTAGACACATTTAGTTCTATTTTACCGATGATGGAGAGGTTATGGAAGCAGACGGACTGCAGTGGCTTAGTGGTTAAGAAGCTGAACTTGATGGCTGGGAGGCTGGCAGGTCGGCAGTTCAAGACCTGAGTACTGCGGGACAGAATGAGCTCCTGTCTTTCTGTCCCAGCTCCTGCCAATCTAGTAGTTCGAAAGCAAGAAATTGCAAGTAGATAAATAGGTACCGCTTTGGTGGGAAAGGTAACAGTGTTCCGTTCACTCCGTTGTCATGCCTGCCACATGTCCACGGAAACATCTGCAGACAAAGACAGCTCTTTGGCTATAAACGGAAATGAGCACCGAACCCTAGAGTCGGATATGCCTGGCTTTTGAGCAAGGGTGAGCTTACCCTTTATCTATGAAAGCTACTGCAACCGTCCAGGAAATTATGTTCATTGTACAGCAACAATAACAACTAGAATAACACAACTGTCCAAATAAGAAAAATAGTGGCTACATGATGCCCAGTAGATTTTCTCAGCCACATCAATTGTTTGTTTTGATCTGCTGTGTGGTGTTGTTATTTGATGTTTGTTCACCGCCCAAAGTGGGATACCACCCAACCAGGCGGTACAGAAATACAATTAACAACAACAAGGGCTAGAAACTTGTTTCTGATTTCAAATAATGCTGTTAGGATTGCATGCAATTATCAACAGAAGAACTGTATCTATTTCGTTCCTGTATGGTACAGCACCCTCCTGCCAACCTAGCAGTTCGAAAGCAAGACATTGCAAGTAGATAAATAGGTACCCGTTTGGCTAGAAAGGTAAGAGCGTTCTGTGCAATCTGACGACAGAGTCAGCTCCTGCCGTCTGTCCCAGCTCCTGCCAACTTAGCAGTTTGAAAGCAAGAAATTGCAAGTAGATAAATAGGTACCGCTTTGGTGGGAAAGGTAACAGTGCTCCGTGCACTCCATTGTCTAGTCCTGCCTGCCACGTGTCCATGTAAACAAGTGCAGACACAGGCAGCACTGGCTCTTTGGTGATAAACGGAGATGAGTACCATCTCCCTAGAGTCAGACACTCCTTGCTGTCTAGCAAAGGGGGACATTTACTGCACTAAACAGACATAGATAAAACCTATTAAATATACGTGAAATATATAGTCCTGCCCTGCAAGTCTGTCAGAAGCCAAGTCAAGCAGGGTGAAAACTTACAAAGCAGTGCGGCTGGCTTCGTGATTCTGCAGACAAGCCCGGTGTGCTCGAAAGGGGACGGCTCAGCCACGCATGCCGAAGAGATGCCGAGAAACCCAACCGAAAGTACCAGGAAGAAGTACATCATCTTCAATTAATTTCCAAGACTGGAGCCCACTGGGATTGGCAATGCTTCGCCTCCGACTCCTCTCTCCCGACATGAAGGGCACTGGCTGTTTGCACCCCCCCATGCTTGTTTTGTGCAGGACATGACTGACTTCCTTGATGCCCGGCAGCCTTATCAGTTTCCTCACAGCCTCCTTAACCCCTTCAAAACATTAATCTGACTTTTAATAAGCAGGGCCCAAGGTTATTGGTTCCCATGGTGGGGCCCAGGCCCCGGGGGAGGGGGGCTTCAATTCCCAGAAGCCTAAGTCAGTCCATTGGCTGATCAGTGCTTCAGGGACTTGGCTTAGACTTCTGAGAATTGAAGTCCAAAAACCAAAGGTTAGGGAACACCGATCTAGACCCAAACCAAAATTAGCACCTACTAGAGTCAGAAGGGATGTCTAGCTTAGAAGAACCCAGACTAGAGCATCACCTACAATGCATTTTATTATTACAGTACTGTAAAAATTTGGCATTTACTGTATATACTCGAGTATAAGTCTAGTTTTTTAGCCTCCCAATTAAGGACTGATAAGGGGACTCGACTTATACTCGGGTCAACGACCCTGATGGTCCCAAAATGAGATGGTGCAAATTCAAACATTCATTTAAAAAAAGCAATTACACGACCGTAAAAACTCAAAAATATACCCACACGAATGTCTAAGTTAATTAATTTTACCGTATTTTCATGTATTTTAATTACTGAAACTCACTAGCAGCTGCTGCATTTTCCACCCCCGACTTATACTTGGGTCAATCGATTTCCCTAGATTTAGAGGTCCAAATTAGGTCCCTTGACTTATATTCGAGACAACTTATAGTTGAGTATATACGGTAGTAATTTTTTTTAGGGAATGCTGTGGCTTAGTGGTTAAGACACTGAACTTGATGACTGGAAGGTTGGCAGGTCAGCAGCTCAAGACCCGAGTACTGCATGACCGAGTGAGCTCCCGTCTCTGTCCGAACTCTTGCCAACCTAGCAGAGATTGAAAGCAAGGAATTTATGTATTTATTGTTCATACTTGTATGCCGCCCTACTCGCAGAGCGACTCAGGGCGGCTCACACAGCATCGCAGAACAACGTGCAAAACACAACAGTCCTTGCAAGTAGATCAATAGGTACCACTTTGGTGGGAAGATAAGCAGCGTTCCATGCACTCATGTCTAGGCATGCTTGCCACGTGTCCATGGAAACGTCTGCAGATGCAGACAGCGCTGACTCTTTGGTTATAAACAGAGATGAGCACCGAACCCTAGAGTCGGATACTACTAGCTTTCAAACAAGGGTGACCTTTACCTTTTCTCAAAGTGTGGTGCCCAGAATTGGACATTTTATTTTATTTTTACTACAGGCTGGGGGATTTTGGGAGCTGTAGTCCTCAAAAAGTAACTTTACCAAGCACTGGTGAGCTATCCTGCCCATCCTAGTCACTTTAATTGGAGTCTGACCACCAAAGTTAAACGATGTAGGTTTTGAAAAGCTGTGTTTCGTAGCATTGGTTGCTTCTCTTGTTTTTAGGAACAGACTTCCTGAGTTATCATGACCTCAAATGCTCCCCTTGGGTTATTGCCGGACACTTACTTTCCGGAAGAGCGAATTAGATTACCCAGCCACCCTAGACAATGGAAAACAGGGTATAAATCTGTAACGCCATGTGCGTGCAAGTCCTCCTAAATTGGCAGGACAAGATGACTTCTACCATAGTTTCCTTCCCTAGGCTATAAACTCCGTTATCGTATAATTCTGATTCCGTTTGTGCTGTCGCTTAGTTAAGAAATAAAGGGTTGACAGAGAGCAGTGGCATCTTGCATGCGCACACATAGCTAGGCCTGCCAGACGCTTTAAAACTCCCTTTCAGTGGGATATGCATAATTCAAGCCTTCACACGTCTGTTCAGCGATGGATGCCATTGAGTCGATTGAGGGGTGGCTATTTACATACCTTGGAGTTGCTATTTCTGGGAGGAGTCCATGCCTTGGTAGAAATCTCCACAATGACATTCCGCACATACAAATAGACCTGTGAAATCAAGTCCGCTTGCATGTAGTTTGTTAGCCATTTGGATACATCACAAGGTGTCTCTATGGCTGTAAACAGAGATGAGCACTGAACCCTAGAGTCAGATACAACTGGATTTCGGGCGAGGGAGCCCTTTACATTTAAGCTGGACTGCAGTTGAGATGGACTGCTTTCCTGGGGTAGCGTCAGTGCTCAACAGAACTACATTTTGAGAAAACAACTTCCAGAATCCTGCCAGCCAGCCTAGAAAATGCTCACAGCACCTGTGGATCTGAACTGAAAGGTGCCATTTCCTCTGTTCTGGACCACAATGTCTTTTGTAGCACTGGCATCTTGCCCCAGGGAGGCTGGGTGACGAGACATGGGTCACGCAGGATATTCTTGCGGACATTTAAACTGGTTGTCAAGCGCAAGATCTGTTTTTCTGTTCCAAATGCTGGCCTGTGTTTTCCTTGGGGTACATAAACAACAATACAAGCGACTCTCCCTGTGAGGACACATTAATCTCAATTACTGTCAAAGCCAAATATTTTAACTCGGACAATCTGTTTCCCAAGATAGATTTCCCCAGAATTAAAAGAGAAAAGGAAATCTAGTTTATTGTATCTCGCATTGGGAGCAACGAGAACATTGGAAATCAGGGCCAAAGGCCAAGACATTGAATGGCCAAGGTTAAGAAGAGTTACTTTTCTGGAATCCATTTCTGCATTGTAGGCACAAACATAGAAATTTCTCAAGGGAGATCAGATGTATTTATAAACCCCTAAGCAAGGAAAAACCAAAACTTTAGGTCATGTTAACCAAAGACAGGAAGAGAGGATGGCTATTCTTGTCTCAGCATTTCCCCCGAAATCTCTAGGACTCAGAAGTAAAAACCACCCTTGCTTGATAATGACATGCTTCAAATCCCTGGAAGTTCCAAACAGCATTATTTATCATCATCTGATGCATTTAAATCAGGGTGTCCAAACTTTTCAGGCCACGGGCCAGTCACGTGGTTCCTCCTACCGCAAGCAAAATGCACCTTGCAATCTGTTTGGCGACAGGAGGTAGATTTTAAGTTTTCATTTTCCCTGTTCAAAGCAGGGGTGCCCAAACTACTGCTCACAGGCTGTATCTGGCCCCGACGCCAAGTCATCCAGCCCGCTCCCCTAGTCACTCCCATACAGGTGTTTAACTTCCACTTCCGGGAGCGACGAGGACAGTGCGGGCGATGAACTGACATCAGGGCCCAGATCCATTCCACAGGCCATAGTTTGAGCACCCCTGCTTTAAACCATAGCTCCTAAATACCTGTGAACAAAATCTCTTTCCCTTCTGGACATTTGGCAAGAGCCACTTGACTGAGAACAAAAACACATCCTTTCTGTAGGACTCCCCATTCCAAAAATGGCTAGCACTGCCTGTCATTTTGCTGACTTTCTCATTCCAGACGCAAACTGTGGCAGGTTTGAGTTGGTGCAAATAGTAGTAATGTGCCCGAACAGAGCTGAATCTTTGAATCTGGTTGCCTGGAAAAGTTGCAACTAGGTGGCTTTCATTGCCCCCTTTTTCTTGCCCAGTCAATAGCCCAGAGATCCTTAACCTATGGCCCGCAGCACCAAATCATCCAGGCTCCAGACGCCGCTACCTCAATCCTTATCCCCTCTGCTTGGCTTAGCATGTCCCTAATGGCGCTCCGTAGCAGGGCAGATGTTGTCCATACACACAGTGGCGGCAACAGGACCACCAGTCTAGCCCCTCAACAGTCCGAGGGGACGTAAATCAGCCCCCAGCTTTAAATAGTTAGGGACCCCTGTACTCCCCAATGTCACTTAGAGGGCCCTGAATAGTACAAAATCTCTCTCCTCGTGGTTTTGCATATATCAAGCAACCTGCGTCTTTTGATGATTCTTGGGAGGCAAACGATGAGAAACCTGGGGAGCATTGTGAAAAGTAGACACATCAAATTGCAAACAAAAAATCGCATAGTCAAAGCAATGGTATTCCCTGTGGCAATGTATGGTTGTGAGAGCTGGACCATTAGGAAAGCTGAACGCAGAATAGATGCCTTTGAGATGTGGTGTTGGAAGGAGAGTTTTGAGAGTCCCCTGGACAGCGAGGAGAATAGGTCAATCTTAGAAGAAATCAACCCTGACTGCTCCTTAGAAGGTCAAATTGTAAAGATGAAGCTAAAGTAGAGAAGATTCACGTGAGAAAGCCTTGATGCTGGGAAAGGTGGAGGGCAAAAGAAGGGGGTAGCCAAAAATGAGATAGCTAGATGGTATTGTAGATAATGGACGCAGAACTGAGCGAGTTGAGGATGGTGGAGAACACGAGTGCCTGGTGGACAGTGGTCCATGGGGTCACAGAGGGTCAGAATCGACTGTGCGACTGAAAAACACAGTATGTAGATTCCACCACGTTGAACATCAGTCAACCACTCCGTCTGCCTAGTTCCCTTTGGCAGCTGAGCTTATCCATCTTGCCTCATTTTGAGAACTCAAAATTTTGCACTTTTTGTGGTCTTTGAACTGTAGTAATGAAGTTATTGTCCTATAACGGGTCTGGAAATTATTATATCAGCATTGCCAGGCTGCTTTCATCAATTTGCAAAATCTGCCACCTGGTGGTAAATCAGCATTTAACCAGATATATTTTCAAAATGAAGCATGGATGTATTAATTGGTAGACATAATTGAGACAAAATTCCATTGCAAAGCAGATTGGCTAGAACTAGTTCAAGATTTTTTGGCGTCTGATAATGAAACACTTGTTTCTAAGGCATGATGAACAGGACAGTAGGGAGAAAGCCATTTCTGTCTCCTATTTGTATAGTTGGGGGAAGTGTGGGTTTTCTCATGTTGTTGGACTGCAATTCCCATTAATCTTAGACAGATTGCTCTGGGCTAATGAGTTAATCATTCATTCTCATCTTCTTGAAGGCCACCAATTGTGCCCATTAAATAATGTGCAGAATGAAAAATATTGTGCTTGTTTGACTTTGGGTTCTTCTGAGGCGGTGAGTCGCATTTTCCCATCAAATTCAATTTTTCTGCCTAGCATTCATTCACAATACTGTACATACTCGAGTATACAAGTCTAGTTTTTTAGCCTCCAAAATGAGATCCAAAAAAGGGACTCGACTTATACTCGGGTCAACGACCTTGAGGGTCCCAAAACAGCAGTGGTGCAAATTCAAACATAATTTTTTTTTAAAAAAAAAGCACTAACACTACCGTAAAAATTTGAAAACATACCCAAAACAAATGTCTGAAATTAACTACTGCATTTTCACATGTTTTAATCACTGAAACTCACCAGCAGCTGCTGCATTTTCCACCCCTGACTTATACTCGGGTCAATCTATTTTCCTAGTTTTAGAGGTCCAAATTAGGTACCTCAACTTACATTTGGGACGACTTATAGTCAAGTACCGTATATACGGTACATGCTTGTCCTTTAAAGCAGTCTCAAGCCCTAGAATGGGAAGAGTATGGCTGTAGACCAGTTTCCCATCAGCCTTAGTCAACGAAGCCTGCAGCAGAAATCATCTTTTCATGGTCGCCCTCTTTGTTCCTGATGCCCACATTTACTACCATCAGCTGAAAAAGAGCATGAAAGGAAATTGGATGTGACTAACAAATGAATCACTGGAAACAGGTGTGTCAGAGTTTAATAATATCACCCATCACATGGTATTTTTTTACACTGGCAAAATACAAGAATTGTCATTTAGCTCACTGTACATATGAAGTCTGTAATATAAACTCATTATGACTTGCAAACGGGGGTGGTGGGGATAAGCAATGAACATAATTGGGGGAAAGACAGGAATCTGGAAGTGTACATAAGAAAATGTTCCTTTGTATAGTTCTTAAGAAAAATTATCCCTGAGCAGAGAAGATTCATGATGCAAACCTGTGGACTTCTGGGAGGAGGGATAAGCCAAAACGGACAACAGAATCATCCATTAAGAACCACAAAGAACAATTTCTCTATTATCACGATGGACTCCTTTGAAGAGAGAACCTTAGTCACTGCTCAAAAATTAGTCTTATCCAACTTATCCAGGGCTGTCATTCTCTGCAGATGTTTCCATGGTTAAGTGGCAGGAATGCACAGAACGCTGCTTACCTCCCCACCCAAGGGGAACCTATTTATCTCACTTGCAATTTCTTGCTTTCAAACGGCTAGGTTGGGACAGACGATGGGTGCTCAGTCCATCGAGCAGCACTCAGATCCCAAATTGCTGACCTGCCAACCTTCCGGTCATCAAGTTCAGTGTCTTAACCCCTAAGCCACTGCAGTCCCATCAGTCACTGAACAGCACTCCTAAGCAAATGGTACCTTAAAATGTTTGAAAGGCACATTTCACTGTCCAGTGCATTGTCCTTCACTCCCAAGCTTTTCGCTTATGAAATTCCATGCGCATTTCTTATCATCCTGCAGAAATTGGGGGGGGGGGGGGAGTCTACTGCCAAGCTTGTTCTTCCTCAAACTCAAAGGCACTTTGTTTGAGAGGATGATCTTGAAGATGCTTCTGACAGGAGAAAGTTGAGACACCTTCTTGTTTCTGTGCCCCTGCCTCTCACACAGATCCAAGTATCCCACAATTCTTCAGAGCAGACTTTCAACACAACAGAAAGCTGAAGGGGGAGGTTGGTAAAAATCACCCACTTCTACCTGGAGGAGTTCCTAGAGCTCTGCTTTGCACAACTATGAACTCCATTATGGACAATATCTTTTTTTAGAAAGTCAAGACCATAATTAATGCACCAAGTTAGTACAGTTATCCTAATATTAAAATCCAGTTGATGAGGCAACATGAAGAGGGAAAAGACCTATTTCAGTATCTTCTGCTTTCTTGAAAATCCAGGCTTGAGTTGTAAGGTAGTTGCAATCACGTGCAGCAATACTTTCTGACTGGGTCACTCGAATGTCAGAACACCCATAGTGGCCCTAACAGAGAAAGGAGCATCCAGCTCACACATCTGCTAACTGGTTAAAACGTGGGGTGAGGGTGAAAGCTGTGGTCTGAACCAAGAGGAGAAAAAAATGCTATACTGTTCAATATAAAAGGCTTTAAAGCAGGGATTCTCAACATGCGGCCTACAGCACTATTTCATGTGGTCCCCCACCGCCTCACACCAGGAAGTGGGGTGAGGTGGAGGAAGGGCAAGATGGCCATCTGGCCCCCGGAGCTGTCTGAAGGAGCATGACCCAGCCCCTGGCTTAAAAAGGTTGATAACTCCTGGTCTAAAGCAACTATTTATAGAAGATTTTTTAAAAAAACTTACTGTTTAGGGGCAAGCATTAGTTTTTTTCTTCTTTTGGCGTGCTGTATATCTTTATGTTAAACTCTTATAATACATATCTAGCAACTCATAGGCTGCATAAGATATTACACGTAGTGTATTTATGAGCATCAGATCCATTCCAACAGGAATCAAGCCACACTGGCAGAAGTGATCAGCTTCTCTAACAACCCACCCCGAACGTTCCCGATCTGTAGCTTTACTTAACATTAAATGCAGAGTTATCCACTACCGTAGACCAGTTATCTTAGTGTCTACTGCATAACTCCCTGAAGTGCTGGAGTACCACATTTTAGAGCAACTCGACAAACATCACATCCACTGTTGGTTTCCTTTCATCCAACCATTTGTGGCCACTTCATCATTCAAACTGATCTCTCGCTTGTTCTCTGCAAAGCACTGTAGGAACTTAAATGTGCAAGTAAGGAACTGATTAGTTTGCAACCACAGGAGGAGCCGCCTCGGGCAGGAGGGATGTAAAAAATGTCTTGAAGAAGAGGCAGGCTGTGCTTATAAAGGAAGGTGCTCCAAGCTGACTCTCTGGCACAAATTCAGGCACTTCTGCTTCCCCCTGGCCATCCACGTCACCTTCCTAGAAAGCGAACGGGGGAGAAAATTAAAGAATCTTTCCAGATACTGCCTGCTATTGGCACTCTCACATAGATGATGGTGGGAAATTCTTAATTAGTCTTCCTTGATGCTTTACAGGCTGCAAATACCAATCAATGTAGCTTTACTCCGTCATGTTTCAAACTCAAATCTAGGTGGCTATTCGGCATGCAAGAAAACCGACATCCTATATTAGGAGCCCTGGTGGTTGATTTGCTGTACTGCAGCCCAAACTGCTGACCTGAGTTCAATCCTGAGGGACTCAAGGTTGACTCAGTCTTCCAAGGGTGATAAAATGAGGACCCAGCACACTGGGGGGCAAAATGCCAATTATCTTATGAACCGCCCAGAGAGTGCACTAAGTGCTGTGGAGCAGTATGTAAGTGCAATTGCTCATTAGCAGCTGGGAGCAAATTAGCTGCTTTAAATAAAACACAAATTAAAACACAGGCCTTTCTGTGTTTTTAAGAAACTTATGATGCTGTGTGAAGGAAACCAAAAAATGCAAGGCCATGGCTGAGATTGCTCTGCCTGACACCGATCGCAAATGAATTATTTTGGCAAGCAGGACAATTTTATCAATACAGCCAAGTTATTTTTAAGCAATACCCAACATATGCATTAAAATTGTACTGAATTATTCTAAAAGAAATAATTTTAGGTGGGGGACGTCTTTCCATCTAAAATCCTTGGTAGTTTGATAAGGTCCTCATTTTTTGAATCAAGTTAAAAACTTGCTTTTAAGACCTAAAACTGGAAATGTGCCTTTTATGATTTATGACTTTACACACTTTGACTATTTTAAGATATTTCTACTTATTTTATATCACTTCAAAATTTTCTTAAACAAAGTATGATGGGGTAAAATGATCATTTAACTAGAAAGTTGGCCCCTCTGAGAATGAGACTCTTTGTTTCACATGAAAATGGACTGGACTTTGAATTGAAATGTTCACCGAGAAGCCTTGAGTGAAGTCTGACAATGGAATCACCAACTGTAAGATAATCCCCACCAGGAACTTACCTGCAAATTGTTGTTTTGATCCTGGTTAACAGCTGCCTGGGCAGGAACATCATTCCGAGCAGGCTCAGCTCGCCTTGGACTGAAAGGAAACCACCCAGCGCGATGCCTGAGAAAATAAGCCAATATTCTTAAGTCACACCTGATGCTTTGAAAAGGCCATCTGGTCCATCACACAGTTAAGTCAGAGGAGAAGCTTGCAGGTATGAAAGAGAATGCCTGACACTTTTGTTTGGCATGGAAAACAGCTACTGGAGGGATGCTGATAATTCATGAATGCTACACCAAGGCAGAGGGCAAAAGTTACTTTTGAACTACAATTTTGAGGAACTCTCAGTCAGTGCAATCAGACTCAGAGAGCTGTGGACCCCAACATTAACATTTCTCAGTCCTGCTCCAGAGATGATAGGTATGAGCACAACACAACATCTATCTGTGTATGATTGCCAAGTATCGTTGTCATCTGCAACTTGTATCCGAGAATGCATTTTCCCCTGAAGAATGAAAAATGCCACTGGTGTGAATTTGTTTAAGGTGGATCCCAACTTGCCATGAAGTGACCCACACACTGTGATCATGGAGCCATCTCCTGCGGCACACATGAAATGAGACATGCAGGATTTAACACCGGGACTGCAATGGACTGCTACAGCCTTGAGGTTATGGACAAGGAACACCTTCACAGCCAGTCCATCTGGCATGGCCTCTTCCACCTCCATGACCGCTGGGAATCAGATTTCCTCCTCCGCTCATTTTGCCATTGCACCCAATATGATGGTTCACAGTGGCATTTCCTCCACTGAGGGGAATCATTACCCCACCTAAAGGGACTAATCCATCCATAACCATTGGTCCCTTTAGGGAGTTAGTTAACCACCACCTGTCAAAGATATCATTATAAATGAGGCAGGACATCAGCCTTTCACAATATGAAACAGCCAATGTGGAATTACCAATAGGGTACAAAATGTGGCGTGGAATAGGATCAGATTAGGTCTAGAACAGGGATGGGGAACGTATGGCCACATTCGCAGAACAAATAATTTTATTTTTATTCACACATTTGTTTGCCTTTTATATTTCATTAACAGTTTTCATTTTTTGAAATTATTAACTACATAGTAAAGATGTTTACAAAATAATGTTAACTTTTAAGTATATCTAATTGAAGTTTCTTGAATGCAGCCTTATTGCAACTAAATTAACGTGGCCTTCTGAAAGGAAAAGGTTACCCACCCGTGATCTAGAATGGGGTTCCCACCCTTTTCATGCCACAGACCCCTTGGACAGCTGAGCGGGCTGTCATGTGGTTCCTCCCACCGTAAATGCTGCCACAGGTGCATTTATGCATGCGCAGGCATGTTTTATGGCTGTTGTAAATGCATCCGCTTCAACTAGTGACGATGACTGCCGCGGACAACATGAAATGGTGCCGTGGGCCAGGTCCGGCCCACAGGCCATAGGTTGGCCATCCCTGGTCTAGAAGAATCATGAAATGTGGCCTTTAAGTCTGAACTAGGCTGGCAGTTAGGTTATCCTCTAAATATCCATTGACAGATTCTGTGAACGTTATTAATTATGCAAAACAAAAATAAAAATGGGGACACCAACAAATATACTCCCATCTCCTTCCCTTCCTCAAATCATCATAAAACAAGAGTGCTTACAGGTACATCAGAAGGGTGCCGGCCATCACCATCAGGAATCTGCTGAAGCTGGAGTAAAAATAAACAAGATTGACGAAGACGTAGAAGAGGGTGGCAGAATAGAGCCAGTCCAACCAATCACGATGGCCGCCTCCCTCTTCCTCTTCTTCCATTAAGGCACCGCCTTGGGCGTTTAATCGTAGATTTTGGTTGATTCCTGGGTTCGCTGGAGGAGGAGGAGGAGGAGGAGGAAGAACATCCTGATTTCCAGGCTGATTTTCGGCAGGAAATGGGCCAGGAAGAGGAGCGGGAGCTGCGACTGGGGCCACTGGGATCTCTTGTGGACGCCTTGTGGAGGAGACATCACCAGAAGCCGGATTTGCAGCCATGCTAGATGCAAAACACCACCAATGAATTAACTTTGACCTCGAGACTTGTGACAGACAGACATCAACATTGCAAAGCAAGCTCTTCAAAGGGAACGTTTGCATTTCAACAGGCATTACACACACCTTTCAGGCACCTCCCTCAGAGCGGAGTGTAATGCAATGAATCAAGTACCAAGTACTGCTGTAACTCATCTGTGTCAAGAGTCTAATTACATATAACATTTAATATGGAAAGACTGCTACGATTCTACCAAAACAAAAAATGTGTCTGTTTTTGCCAAGGACGACTTCACATTCAAAATACATCGTGACCAAAAGATGACTTACTACTGCATATAATATTGCCTTGCGTAAATCTGATGGAACCAGAACTGCAGCATGCTGTACGCTGTGTATGATGTATAGCTGAAGTTCATGCCTTGGAAGGGAGGCTGCACTGGTGGAGACCTGTTTCAGAAGCATATACAAAACACTTAAATCAAAGCCTGCATACTACTCTAATTTCCCTCATTTTTCAATTAGCAAGATATATGCCGTAAAGACCTTTATGTCTGCTTCAGGCAATTGATTTCTTACGTAATCCCATCTTAATTACCATTTTATACATGAAAGTACCAGAAGAAAAAAAACAGATGTACTTCCTTATTGCACTCAAGTTTTTTTTAAATTGAGAATGGTTTCAAGAACTAAGGCAGATGTGAGAATCATGAGGCCTTCATTCCCTCTGCTGTTGCTTACCCCCACATTCTCCAGTTTGAAGCACACAAGACCCCAAAGAGGGGGAAATGTGCTGTAAGTGAGGCTCGTTCCCACCCAACACTCAGCGCCATTTCCTGCCAACACAACCATCTGTGCACACTATTCCAAGTGTGCAACTAACCTGATGAAGACCTCTATATGAAATATAACTCAGAAGCCCAATCAAGGCATGTTTTCACTTAACCAATATCCCAACCTTTCGCTAGCAGTTGTCTCTGCAGGTGGCTGGTCGTAGTTCTCTCTCTGGGCCCCACCACGGCTGGAAGGAAGTCCTGGAGGATTTTGGAGAAAAGCTGCCGGCTGACGCACAGTTTCAATGTTCTGAAACACAATAACCACTAGAACTTTAAAACGCACCAACACAAGAACACCCCACAGCTACAACAGATTATTTATTACATTTTTATCTTGCCCATCTGGGATATTCTCCCACTCTGGGCAGCATACAACAGATTAAATGCCTGTTTACTTTAACAAAGGATGGATGGATGCCTGTCACCTACTCAAGGTTTCCTCTGACTTTTTAATTTTGTTTCTCAAATCCAAATATAAACATGCCCCTTCCCAAGTTATCTGACAAATAAAAACAAAAACACTAACTCCTACTAACTGAGAACTTTTACATGCTTTTGCAAGTCAGTGCAACATATCCAACTTGCATGTACCACTCCACTCAGCAAACAAGCAAAGCTAGAAATGTAACTGACTATATTTTTAACAATACCTTTGTGTCAGCTTCTTTCTTTTGGGTCAGAGTCTTTGAACTGCACACTAGGTGGAGGACATGCACCAACTCCTGTAGTGACAGAAAGCAAATCAAAACCCCAGGAAAGGATTGACCTTTATTTGATATTTACCTTTACTTTATATTTAAGCGTGGTTACTAAAAGCAATTATCAGCACCTGACATTGCATACCTTGGTAAGAACTTCTTGCAAGGTGGTATGGTCTTGCAACAGCTTCCCAGAATAAATCAATCTTTGAGTATCTTCAGGCTGTAAACGAAAACAAAGGCAGAATCCAGAATGTAAAATCAAGCAGAAGATCCATGTTCTAGGTCAGTGTTTCGCAGTCTTTGGTTTTTGGACTTCTATTCCCAGAAGCCTAAGTCAATTCCCCAAAGCACTGATCAGCCAGTGCACTGACTTAGGCTTCTGGGAACTGAAGTCCCCCCTTGTGGGGCATGGGAGCTTCAGCCTATACCAGCAGCTTTTACAGATGAATATATCTCTGTACATAACACAGAAAGCTAGTGCTGTAATTCTGTATTATTTTCAAAGTAAAAATTTACACGCTATGTCAAAGTACAATAAATATGAACTTCCCAGTTAAGTTAATGAAAAACACACTAGGTTTACTTTATACATCTTTCCTTTTGTTAACAACCAAGCTAGGCAAAGTAGAAGCATCAGACCCAAAAGAATGCCTCCAGCCTAGGTCTACAACATATACTACCAGCCAAGTTAAACACAAGCAACACCATTATACACAAGTAATTATACACAAGTAAATCTTTTAATTTTTGTTTCATACACAAGATTTAAAAACAATTCAGCCTTTCTAACAACTTTTTCATCTATATTCCCAAACAAGTGATGACAAAATACTATTATAGTAAGCAAGCCACGCTAAGTGTTTTTAAAAGAGGAAATAACTTTCCAAAAATAAACCAAATTGACTTCAACGGAGCTTTTGTTACTGTAACTATTTAACTGTAAAGTTTCTTCAAAAAGGAAGGTATAAACACTGACTCAACAGCTATGACTGAACAGCACAAAATGGCCTGGCTTCATTTTCAATTTGGCAAGAGAGCAGAATCCTCCATCCAACGGAGTTTAGCTTTCCAGAACTGCCCAGATTCTGTCTGGTTACATAATGCTGCCTGATGATGTGGAAGAGGGCGTTTCACTCCTTGCCTTGCACAAGATGGGGCTGCTGGAAAATCATTATTGACACAAGCAATAAATCACACAGAAAAGGTTAAGATTAAGAGACTTCAATGATTTCAACCCAAAAGTACTTTATGTTCCAGAACAGTCACTTTCAGTGCCAAATCAAGCTATTGCCCATGTACTGATGAGGATATAAATTTGGCCAACGGCAAAGACAAGGAGGTGTCTCCATTTTGACAGTTTAAAGTTTGATCTGGACAGAAACAAACAACCCAGTAGCCAAGGTGGGTGGGAATTCTGGAAGCTGCGGCATGGATAACTAACTTTTTCAAATTTTCTGGGGATGATACAGGGGGTTCCATGAATGTCCTTTCTTCTGGTTCTGAAAACAGTATGCCGAAGAGTAAAACCACATTTAGAGTGTCCTGTGCCCAATTCTGGTAAACAAACAAGAGAAAGTCCAGAGAAGGGGAAGGATGATGATCAAAGGACTGGAAACCAAGCCATTTGTGGAAAGACTGAAGGAACTTAGCAGGTTTAGCTTGGAGAAAAAGAGACTATCCATTATGGCACTCTAGCTCACTGATGGTGAACCTCGGCACTCCAGCTGTTCTTCCACTTCAATTCCCAGAAGCCCAAGTCCCTATGAATCCACATAAACGAATTTACTGCACGTACACACAGTAAACCAATTCATGTGGATTCAGAGACCCGGGCTTCTGGGAATTGAAGTCCAAGAACAGCTGGAGTGCCAAGGTCCGCCATCATGGCTCTAGGAGTATACTAACACAAGTATTGCACCAATGAAGGTCAAGGTCACCCTTGCTTGAAAGCCAGTCATATCCGATTATAAGGTTCGGTGCTTATCTCTGTTTACAGCCAAAGAGCCAGTGCTGTCTGCATCTGTAGACACTTCCATGGTCATGTGGCAGGCATGACTAGACATGAAAGTGCACAGAATGCTGTTACCTTCCCACTTTAGTGGTACCCACTGATCTACTTGCAATTTCTTACTTTCAAGCTGTTAGGTTAGCAGGAGCTGGGACAGAGAAGAGAGCTCGCTCCATCATGCAGTACTCAGAAATCCAACTCCTGACCTGCCAACCTTCCAGTCATCAAGCCCAGCATCTTAACCACTTGAGCCACTGCAGCTCAACAGGTGGGTAAACCCAAATTTTCCAGGGGATTAAAGTTGCCCATCAGAAGCAATTGCTGCTACAGACAATTAAAGGCTTCTGGACATACCAATATTGATCTGGAAGCTGTGCGGAGCTCTGGACGTTACACCTTTAGCTATAAATTAATCAGCCAGATTGACCTCCCTATGCCATCTGATGCCAGTTATTCTTTTTCTTCATTTTATTTTATTTTGAGATGTATTTGTTGTTTTGATTTGATGTGTGTTCTGTCATGTTATCCAACACCTGCTTGTACACCATCCAGAGCAGGATAGCACCCAAATGTGATAAATAATCAAAAACATATTGGGTCACTCATTGCTTTTCAGCCAAAAAAAAATGTCGCTACCATTACCTTTGCCCTGTAAGATAATGGTTGCGCTTGCTCAAAAGCCAGTCATATCTGACTCTGTGCTCATCTCCGTTTATAGCCGAAGAGCCAGCGCTGCCTGCGTCTGCAGACGTTTCCCTGGTCACGTGGCAGGCATGACTAGACAGCGGAGCGGATGGACCGCTGTTTACCTTCCCACCAAAGTGGTACCTCTTTAGCTAACTGCAATGCTTTGTTTTCAAACGGCTAAGTTGGCAGGAGCTGGGACAGACGACGAGAGCTCACTCCGTCCTGCAACACTCGGGAATCGAACTGCTGACCTTCCAGTCAGTGAGTCCAGCGCTGTGCAATTAATTAATTAACAGACAGGAAGCTCACTCCGTCGTGCAGCGCTCGGGTCTCGAACTGCTGACCTGACGGGCATTCCAGGCGCCATGTTCAGCGTCTTAACCACTTGAGCCACCGAAGGTCACGGCTTTGTGAGTCCCTGTCAAGCGATTAAAAACAGGCCTCGACACCAGGCAGGGCAGGCTAGGCCGCCCCGGGCCGCGGTTCCTCTGCCTCCCCTGCTCTGAGGTAGACTGCGCCTGGGCGGGGAGGCTCTACTTCGACCCTCAACCTGGACGAAGGGGAACCAGGACGTGACCCGAAGCCCGTGAAGCGAGAAAAATGGACAGAAAAGAAATGAGGGAGGGAAAAGGGGGCTCTGGAGCTCACCGGTTGGTCCGGGTGGAGACGCCGGAGCTCGGCCTTGAGGCGCCGGACGGTCCACTTTCGCTCCGCCGGCAAAGTGAAGTCCTGATGCCGCTGCGCGGGGCTCCTGACCACCAGGGTGACCCCTCCGGCCTCTGAGGGAACGTCCGCCATGACCGAAACAACGACCCCCCCGCTTCGCTTCCCCGCCCTTATTTACCTCAGAACTGCGCCGCGACTTCCGCAAACAGCCGCTGAGGTGACGTCGCCACTCCTTTATATAGCCTCCCTGGGGCCTCGGGCCCCGCCTACCGACGTCCTCGCGGCGCCGCTGTGGCTTCTGCTGATTGGCCTGTGCTGCCGCTGAGTGGGAACGTGGCGTATCAGAAGCTGCCGCCTAGAGGGGAGAGCGGGAGAAGGCGGAGCCTCTCTGCGGGAGGGGTTGGAGGAGAAAGAGGCGGGGCTTCCGAAGCAGCTGTCAGTCTCTTAAAGGAGAAGCTCCATAATCAACCAAGGGCAGTTGTGTGATCCATACACAAAACACATTGATAAATGTATTATCAATATAACATAACAGGGGACTGCAGTGGCTCAAGTGACTAAGACAGGTGGAAGGTCAGCAGATCGATTCCCAAGTACTGCAGGACGGAGCGAGCTCCTGTCTCTGTCCCAGCTCCTGCCAACCTAGCAGTACTCGAGAATCAAACTGCTGACCTTTCAAGTCCCAGTCAGCGTCTTAGGCACTTGAGCCTCTGCAAAGACTGACAAACAGGTGAGGCGGGGAGTGGTTCTGAGGAAGAGACACACTGGCAGATAACAAGGTCTGGGGCAGCATATAAGTCGAAAATACAAACAAATACAAATACAAAGGTCCCAAACCATGTAGGGCCTTGTATGATAACACTAACACCTTGTATCTGTCAGATATTTGTTGTTGTTGTTCAGTCGCACAGTCTATTCCGACCCTTTGCGACCCCATGGACCACTGTCCGCCAGGCACTTCTGTCCTCCATCCTCCTCCTCAATTCGCTCAGCTTTGTGCCCATTGTGTCCACAATACCATCTAGCCATCTTATTTTTGCCCACCACCTTCTTCTTTTGCCCTTCACCTTTCCCAGCATCAAGGCTTTCGCAAGTGAATCCTCTCTTCTCATTTGATGTCCAAAGTACTTCACCTTCATCTTTACTATTTGACCTTCTAAGAAGCAGTCAGGGTTGATTTCTTCTAAGATTGACCTATTTGTTCTCCTTGCTGTCCAGGGGACTCTCAAAACTCTCCTCCAACACCACATCTCTAAGGCATCTATTCTTCTGCGCTCAGCTTTCCTAATGGTCCAGCTCTCACAACCATACATTGCCACCAGGAATACCATTGCTTTGACTATATTAATATTTGTTTTCAAGGTGATGTCTCTACTTTTCACTCTGTTCCCAGGTTTCTCATTGCTTGCCTCCCAAGAATCAGTCGCCTTTTTATATCATGGCTGCAATTTCCATCTGCGGTGAGCTTTGATCCTGGGAAAGTAAAATCTGTCACTGCTTCTACTTCTTCCCCATCTATTTTCCAGGGACTGATAGGGCCTGTTGCCATGATCTTGGTTTTCTTGATGTTGTGTCTCAAGCCAGCTTTTTCACTTTCTTCTTTCAACCTAATCAGGAGCTTCTTTAGGTCTTTCTCACTTTCTGTCATTAGGGTGGTATCATCTGCGTATCTCAAGTTGTTGATGTTTCTCCCAGCAATTTTGATCCCAAATTGTGATTCCTCCATCCATGCATTGCGCATTATGTGCTCTGTGTATAAGTTGAATAAGCAGGGTGACAAAATGTCAGATATACACAACCCTATATAATAATATAGCATGTGTTGGGTTTTGTATTGCTTTGTTTTTACATGTCCGTAGGATGTTTCAGGATTGCATCAGCCGTTTCACTACCAAAAAAGCACTTCCTCTCTTGAGCATTTCGAAACAAGCACCTGTTTAAACAGGGAGAGGCTATGAATAACTCTAATGCAAGATAAGTTGATTTCAGAACTGCCTGCAAGAGGTCCAAGAACAGCTGGAGTGCCAAGGTCTGCTCAGCCTAGTAGCTTATCTTTGATAAAAACATCTAGATTTATACCTATGGGATGGTTCCAGGCAATCCAGAAGAAACAGCATCTCAGAACATATACTCAAGTACAAGTTGGGTTTTCTAGACCCCAAAATGAGGTCCAAAAATGGGACTCGACTTATACTCGGGTCAATATAAACACTCAAAAACATGCCCACACAAATGTCTAAATTAATTAATTTTACTGTATTTTCATGTATTTTAATGATTGAAACTCACTAGCAGCTGCTGCTGCATTTTCTACCCCGGACTTATACTCGGGTCAATCTATTCTCCTAGTTTTAGAGGTTCAAATTAGGCATCTCGACTTATATTCGGGACGACTTGTAGTCGAGTATATACGGTAGTCGCTGGGAATGTCAAACACATCCCTAAACATCTGCCTCATGGGGCATGTGTTGAAAAAGCAAGCAAGACTTTCAGCAATGGAATCGACCACCTCGAATGGGTTTGCTTTCCTTGGAGAGTTTCACCCAGAGGCTGAATGGCCACCTGTCAAACTCATTTTCCTTCTGGATGTCCTGCACTGGCAGAACCTGGACTTGGTGACTTCGGGTGTGTGTGTGTGTGTGTCCCTTCTAACTTTACATATCTATGTTTCTATGAATATACAGCAATGGACCTAGAGTCTCTAACATTGGCTGGTTCCACAAGGGCCAAAAAGAGTTGGGTAAAGGGAAAAGTCGCCATTGCTCAAAAGCCATTCGTGTCCAACTCTGGGGGTGGACTCTCATCTCCGTTTACATCCAAAGAGCCAATGCTGCAGGTTTTGGCGGTCATGTGGCAGGCATGATTAGACACTGGAGTGCATGGAATGCTGTTTACCTTCCTACTGAAGTGGTACCTATTTCTCTCCTTGCAACTTCTTGCTTGTGAACCTCTAGGTTGACAGGATCTGGGACAGAGACAGGAGTGCACTCCATTGTGCAGCACTCATGTCCCGAACTGCTGACCTTCCAGTCGTCAAGCGCAGTGTCTTAACCACTATGACACTATGGCCCCTTGTAGCTCCCCCAAACAGAGTAACAAAGGAAAAAAACCCCATTTGGCAAGGAAGCCTGAAAGGGTTTAAGTAAACTACTAATAAAACAAAGAACAAAAAGACAACATTTAATCTTTTCTAATCTTTATTTCTTTTTTGGGTTTTTTCTAACATAAAGAGTTCTTTCTGCAAATGTATTTATTATTTGGGTTATGATTTATCCTGTGTACGGTCTGCAGGACAACCGTTTTCAATATATATGTAGTTCTCTGAATATGAACTACAGAGGAAATCATAACCAAAATGATAAATACATTTCATTTAGACCCTATATGAGATGCCCAGAAGAAGGCGAAAAACTCCAGGATCTCTTGGCCAATTTGCCCTGGAGGGAAATTCCTTCCTGACCCCAAATCTGGTGATCGGTGCTACGGTGGGCATGGATGCAAAGGAGGGCCACATAGGCAAGGGACCGGTCGATGCACTTCCAGCTGACGCTGGAAAGATTCTTTTCTTAGGCTGCAATTGCCAAAATATTCCAGGAATTTCTCAAAACTGCCTTCCATTTGGTGTCCTGCAAAGCTGAAAGAAAAAATGCTTAGTGGTTTACAGGTCATAGTTTATAGTCTATAGTTTATACTATGCATTCAAACTTTAATTGTTGATAGTACATCTTTCATCATTCCTGTTTTAAGACAATATCGTTCCTCTGTTCTGCACCGTTTCCAACTCTGGCGATTCTGTTTAAAAAGACAAAAAGACGGTTATGTCCACTCGTTCATTCTGTGCTTAGTTTTTAAGCCACTGGCGCACTGTTCAAATGTTGCCAACCTTGCCGCCATAAACTCTCGCTCAAAGATGGCCAATCTCAGGGCCTGCATTGTCTATGAAAGGGTCACCGGACCCAGTCTTGGCTGGTTGGTAAAACATTTATTCAAATAGCTCTGCAAAACCGAGAATCTCACCTCAAGCTGTATCTTTGGTCTCTCCAAGCGGTACAAACCTTGCCATCAAAGAACACTTCTTCCACTCTTGACCCGAAATCTAAACTGAGCAATTTAGTCATGGAACCTCATTACGAGACGCTGCCCATGGACGCTTTTCAGCAGGCCTCAAACCCAGTGGTACCTCAGTTTGCGAACGCTTCAGTTAACGTAATTATCGTTTTACGAATCAAAATCCATTGAAAATAATGCCTCATTTTACAAATTGAATACCGGTTGACTACCCAGAAGATTAACAAAAGAGATATGCTTAGCAAAACATTTTTGTACGCGCCTTGACACCAGTTTGGACCCATTCTCAATGTCTGACACATTGCACCATAGTCTTTTCCACCTGTAAGAAATTTTAGAGCAGCAAAGCGGAACATATTCTGATTTGTATGAACATCTTCTTCTTCTAATGAGCCCTAGAAAAACAACTAGAAAAGGAGAACCGTCAATAAAATAATCGTTCTGGTTATTTTTAAAGAGAGCAGCTGGAGGGATAAGAAAACAGAATTAGCAAATTACTTCTGGCTGGAAACAAGACAGTCATTTCAGAGTTCTATGTACACTCATCCAACTTCTAATTCATATTCCAGATTCTGTAAGTACTACTTTGCCAGATTTATAGCTGTTTCATGTCTCGTGTTTTTTGCCCACACAAAAGATTTAACACTGCTTGGCGAGATTCTTACATAAAGAAAAGAAGTGACTCTTACCTGATTAAATTAATCAACTCACCCCAAAAGATCATACACCATTTCCCTCCTCTCTGCTGCATCCATTCCATTTTCAGAAGTTCCAAAAATTGACTAGCCTTTACTTTAATGGGCTGTGATGGATTGACCAAAAGCCATCACTTTCTGTATATACAGTATCTCACAGAAGCCCTGTTGAGACAAACTGGAAGGGCCTTCATAAGCTCACTTTGCCCATAGACACGTGGAAAGAAGAATGAAGACAGTACCCTTGAGAACGTACAAAATGAAATTCCCATACCTTCCAGAAAGACAACCAGCCTCAAAAGCATTTGAGATTAGAAATCAGGGGGTTACAGAGCAAACTGTGTTGGCTCCAGACATGTCATGTAAATAATGCAAAATATTTAATTTAATTTAATTTAATTTTCTGATTTATAATGCTACCCAACACCAGGCGGCTCACAGAAAATAAAACCAAACACATTTTAAAAACCAAAAAGACCCCCATTGAAACTGCCACCAAAATTTACTCATTCCTTACTTATCTCTTTATTTTGTGGCTGAAATCTTGACCTTTCCTAGTCTAAGTCAAAAAGGAACCAGGCTGAGCCCTTTCTCCTTTCTCTGACTTGTGAACTCAAAGAAAAGGCCCTGGAACCAGTGATGGGATGTAACAGGTCCTCACCAGTTCGCCAGAACCAGTAGTAACTTTCCCCAGTGTCCCGGAGAACCGGCATCAGCTTTTTAGGGGGAACCACCTTCAGAGTTTATCTATTCACTGGTTCCCCCACTGCGCATGTGCGCCAAGCACTTGGTATGCATGCCTGCCTACAGTGCTAGGCGCCTATGCACGGCCTCCTTGCTGACCTCACAAGCGGGGGGGAGGAAGAGAAGCTGCTAGCCTGAAGCTCCCTATAGCCTGAGGCTCCGCAGGGTAAGTGACTCACCTTTGGATGTGGTGCGTCTGTGTGTATTTTAATGTGTATTTAATACCTTTACCTATGTTGACGTATTACCATAGTTCCTAAAAAGGCCTGGCGGTCTGGCATGGGTTTTAAAGCAAAGTCTTGGAGTTATCTCATCAATAAGCTACACCTTTGCTGTTCCAAGTGCTGTTCCAATTGAAGAACCCTTAAGGAGGTACAGGTGTTTTACATTTACATTAAGGCATACTATCCTAGAGAACTGGTTAGGCAAAGACTTAGTACCTAACTTCTTTAACTGTTGAAAAGTTGAAAAGTGCCAAAATGAAGCCATCTTGTGATGAGTTCATTCTGTAGTACCTTCCATCTGACCTAGTGTGAGAAAGATTAGCCAGAATAAGCTTTAAGCTCTGGTTTAAAAGCTCTGGTTGATTTGTGTGTGGGGTTGGTGGGTGTTTGGGTGTATTTTAATGTATTTTTATTTTATTTATTTATTTATTTAATTTACAGGTTTGTGTTATGGGTGGGTGGGTGGGTTGAAGTGTGTGTGTGTACTTATTTTTATTTTATTATTATTATTATTATTAATTTTTCTTTGGCCCCAACCACATCATGATGTCATGACATTGGCTCCACCCACACTGACATCCCACCACTGTGCAGTGGACACGGAGATGAGCACCGAACCCTAGAGTCAGACACGACTAGCTTTCAAGCAAGGGAGACCTTTACTCTTTACAGTCTGATACTTAGCAACATAACAACCACTAGCCTTCCAGCTAAGAAGGCGAGCTTCTTAACCACTGGGCCACTGCAGCCCTTTCCCTCAGCAAATAAGCCTAGGGATCAAACTTGGTAGGATCTGATTGGCTTTGGTGTGAACATTCCATCAACATCCATTGGTTCCTTTTAACTGTTGCTGGCTGAATCTGATTGGCCAGTGTGTCCTTGGCTGGAGACTATTTAAGGAGGGCAGCCTAGTCTTCCTGCGCCATTTTGAAAGAGCTGAGGAAGAAGAAAGAGAAGAGAGGGAGACTGTGGAAAAAAACTGAGGAGAAAAGCTGAAATCACTGAAGAGAATAGCAGAAAGATTCCTCTGAGGAAACTTGAGAAGCAGCCAAGGAGAAGCCTGCCATTGGAACAAGTGGCAGTGAACCTGAGGTGGATCAAAGGGAAGACTGAGGAAGCCTAGAAAAAGGCGGGAAAAGCTAGCAAGGCAGAAAAACTCATTTGAACACTCCTAGCCACTCTGAGTTTGTGAGGAAAGCAAGGTTCTCAGTGTAGTACCTCAGAAGCCACCTATACATTTAGTGGCTTTGACTAGTTTAACCCTTGTTTAACCTGACTTATGGTAAGACCAGTAAAATGTAAGGAGAGTGGCCTCAAGGGTTGGTTCCTTGCACTTGGAGCTCTTCAAGGGAGGCGCTTTAAAACTAAACCAAGGCCTAGCTGTTGGAGACCCATTTTCCCCCACACATAATTTTAGCACAATGGGACTACACTCCTTGTGGCCCTTTTGAAAGCCTCCCCACAGGCGAAGCCTATTTAAAATGCTGGAAGGTATAAATTGAGAAATAAGTGATACCCCTAGTTAAACCATAACTCAAAAAATGCTGATGTGAGTTTGAACTTGATGGCTCAAGTTTGATTCATCCATCAGGTTGGTGAAATAAGTCTCCAGCATTTTGTGAAACTTTAAGTTGGCTTTTAAACTGCGGAATCTGCTGAGGCAGTGTTTAAGTAAAAGTTGTTATAATGTAGGTTTTCATGGCCACTGTATATTCAAGTAAAGCTGATCTGAATGGTGGGAAATCAGATTCTGTATACTGGTAGCACAGAAAAGCCCCTCTATAAGGCTCAGGTTCCCCTCAGGCCAACCAAATTTAAAACCATTAATGTTAAAAGATGAGGCATATTGGGATGGAACACTAATTTACCTTCCAAACTAATCAGTGCCCTAAGCAGTTTGAGGCAGTAAACAGTATAATTGCTATTATAATGTAAGTTTTCTGGCCACCATTGTATATAATCAAACTGGCCTGAAAGTACAGTGAAATCAGATATGTATACCAGTTTCACTGACAAGGCCCTCTATAAGGGCCAGGTTCCCCACAGGCCAACCAAATTTAAAACCATTCATGTTAAAAGATAAGGAAAATAAAGGATGGCTGACAAGGCCCTATAAGACCTGAGTGTGTCTTATGTGGGGAGCAATCTTGAGGCTAATTAATATGAGCACCTTTTCAAGGAATTGTGATTAAAAACAAGGAGTGGATGTTTAATTGTGCCAGTGGCCAGACCTTAATCATGTCCTGAGTTAATATGGCTTTCCAGGAGGTCATTTTTTAAAATACTGACTTCATTTTTAGTATTTCCAAGGCTTGGGGTCTCAGTAATTGAATATCCCAAGGTCAAGTTTGGAAAATTGAATCTTGGCCTGCAATCCACCCCTTTAGGGTGTTGCCACAGTCAGAGTTTATGGCGGGGGTATTGGGGGGTATTCCCATAGAGTACATTCATTCACCTCAGAGTGGCAACATTGAGCTAAAATCCCTATAATAAAAAGAGCTGAAATCACTGAAGAAAGCAACATCGGACCACGTCCTTAGCACTGCCTTAACGAGGCCAGGGCTAAGGACAGAAGACGGCAAATTAGACGCACACCAAAGGGAAGACTGATGAAGTCCAGAAACCGGTGGACCAAAGGGAAGACAGGCCGATTTGCTTCAGCAGGCAGGAAGACAGAAAGCCAGTCTGAACTCCAAGCCATCTGCCAATTTGTGGGACTGGTGAGGAAAATGTCCAGTTTCTTACTGCATAAATCCTTTCAACCCAGAATACTCTCTGGCATGAAATTGCTCTATGTTAGAAGTCACCCTTAGTTTAGTCTCCTTGACTGGTTTAAAACAGTTTAACTTCCCCACAGGAAGGCCTGCAAAAAGATTTAATTGAGAGGGGGGGGAATCAAGTGTTGATTTCTGACACTTGCAGCTTTTCAAGGAAGGCATTTTAAAGTTAAATCCAAGACGTAGCCATTGAGTTCAATTTCCCCCACATAATTTAAACATAGTGGACATAGAGGGATCACATTCCTGGCAGCCTATGAAACACCTCCCTCCCTTTTGCAGGCTAACCATATTTTAAATGCTAAAAGATATAAAAGATTTGCAAAAAGCACAAGCCTTAGTAGCAATTGGTTAAACCAACTCAAAAGTGCTGATGTGAGTTTCAACCTGACAAGGCTCAAGGTTGATTCATCCATTTGTCTGAGGTAGCTCAAATGAGTGTCGGGCATATTTGAGAGGAACATTAATTTACCTTCCAAACTAATCAGTGCCCTAAGCAGTTTGAGGCAGTATACAGTATAACTGATATTATAATGTAGGTTTTCTGGCCACCATTGTATATAATCAAACTGGCATGAAAGTAAAGTGAAATCAGACATGTATACCAGTTTCACTGACAAGGCTCTCTATAAGGTCCAGGTTCCCTACATTCATGTTAAACCATTCATGTTAAAAGATAAGGAAAACAAAGGTTGGCTGACAAGGCCCTATAAGGTCTGAGTGTGTCTTATGTGGGGATAAATCATAAGGCTAATTGATATGAGCATCTTTCCAAGGAATTGTGATTAAAAACAAGGAATGGATGTTTAATTGTACCAGTGGCCAGAGCTTAGTCATGGCCTGAATTAATATGGCTTTCCAGGAGGTCATTTTTTAAAATACTGACTTCATTTTTAGTATTTCCAAAGCTTGAGGTCTCAGTAATTGAATATCCCAAGGTCAAGCCTGGAAATTTGAATCTTGGCCTGCAATCTACCTCTTTAGGGTGTTGCCCGAGTCAGAGTTTATGGCCGGGGTATTGGGGGGTATTCCCATAGAGTGCATTCATTCACCTCAGAGTGATAATAAAGAGCTGAAATCACTGAAGAAAGCAACATCGGACCAAGTCCGTAGCACTGCCTTGAGGCCAGGGCTAAGGACGGAAGACGGCAAATTAGACGCGGACCAAAGGGAAGACTGATGATGTCCAGAAGCCAGTAAGACAAATCTTCCCTGAACTTGCCAAGCCACTCTGGGATTGGTGAGAAAAAGCGAAGGCCATAGAAGTGTGTAACGTGGACCTGAGATCGCTTTAATCGAGAGCTGAAACCTCTAAGCTATAGAACTGAATTCACAGAAGAAAGCAACATCTCATTAAATCTTTAGCACTGCCTTGAAGAGACCAGTCAGGTCAGAAGACAGCAAAGTAGAAGTGGACCAAAGGGAAGACTGAGGCCGATTTGCTTCAGCAGGCAGGAAGAAAGAAAGCCAGTCTGAACTCCAAGCCATCTGCCAATGTGTGGGACTGGTGAGGAAAATGTCCAGTTTCTTACTGCATAAATCCTTTCAACCCAGAATACTCTCTGGCATGAAATTGCTCTATGTTAGAAGTCACCCTTAGTTTAGTCTCCTTGACTGGTTTAAAACAGTTTAACTTCCCCACAGGAAGGCCTGCAAAAAGATTTAATTGAGGGGGGGGGGGGAATCAAGTGTTGATTTCTGACACTTGTAGCTTTTCAAGTAAGGCATTTTAAAGTTAAATCCAAGACGTGGCCGTTGAGTTCAATTTCCCCCACATAATTTAAACATAGTGGGATCACATTCCTGTCGGCCTATGGAACACCTCCCCCCCTTTTGCAGGCTAACCATATTTTAAATGCTAAAAGATTTGCAAAAAGCACATAAGCCTTAGTAGCAATTGGTTAAACCAACTCAAAAGTGCTGATGTGAGTTTCAACCTGACAAGGCTCAAGGTTGATTCATCCATTTGTCTGAGGTAGCTCAAATGAGTGTCGGGCATATTTGGGAGGAACACTAATTTACCTTCCAAACTAATCAGTGCCCTAAGCAGTTTGAGGCAGTATACAGTATAATTGCTATTATAAAGTAGGTTTTCTGGCCACCATTGTATATAACCAAACTGGCCTGAAAGTACAGTGAAATCAGACATGTATACCAGTTTCACTGACAAGGCCCTCATAAGGGCCAGGTTCCCCACAGGCTAACCAAATTTAAAACCATTCATGTTAAAAGATAAGGAAAACAAAGTTTGGCTGACTAGGCCCTATAAGGTCTGAGTGTGTCTTATATGGGGAGCAATCTTAAGGCTAATTGATATGAGCATCTTTCCAAAGAATTGTGATTAAAAACAAGGAATGGATGTTTAATTGTACCAGTGGCCAGAGCTTAGTCATGGCCTGAATTAATATGGCTTTCCAGGAGGTCATTTTTTAAAATACTGACTTCATTTTTAGTATTTCCAAGCCTTGGGGTCTCAATAATTGAATATCCCAAGGTCAAGCTTGGAAAATTGAATCTTGGCCTGCAATCCACCCCTTTAGGGTGTTGCCACAGTCAGAGTTTATGGCCGGGGTATTGGGGGGTATTCCCATAGAGTGCATTCATTCACCTCAGAGTGATAATAAAGAGCTGAAAATACTGAAGAAAGCAACATCTGACCAAGTCCGTAGCACTGCCTTGAGGAGGCCAGGGCTAAGGACAAGATGGGAAATTAGACGCGGACCAAAGGGAAGACTGAGGAAGTCCAGAAGCCAGTAAGACAAATCTTCCCTGAACTTGCCAAGCCACTCTGGGATTGGTGAGAAAAAGAGCGAAGGCCATAGAAGTGTGTAACGTGGACCTAAGATCGCTCTAATCGAGAACCGAAACCTCTAAGCTATAGAACTGAAATCACAGAAGAAAGCAACATCTCATTAAATCTTTAACACTGCCTTGAAGAGGCCAGTCAGGTCAGAAGACAGCAAAGTAGAGGTGGACCAAAGGGAAGACTGAGGCCGATTTGCTTCAGCAGGCAGGAAGACAGAAAGCCAGTCTGAACTCCAAGCCATCTGCCAATTTGTGGGACTGGTGAGGAAAATGTTCAGTTTCTTACTGTATAAATCCTTTCAACCCAGAATACTCTCTGGCATGAAATTGCTCTATGTTAGAAGTCACCCTTAGTTTAGTCTCCTTGACTGGTTTAAAACAGTTTAACTTCCCCACAGGAAGGCCTGCAAAAAGATTTAAATGGGGGGGGGGGGGTATCCAGTGTTGATTTCTGACACTTGTAGCTTTTCAAGGAAGGCATTTTAAAGTTAAAACCAAGGCCTAGCAGTTGAGTTCAATTTTCCCCACATAATTTAAACATTGTGGGATCACATACCTGGTGGCCTATTGACCCCCCCCCCTCTTGCAGGCTAACCATATTTTAAATGCCAAAAGACATAAAAGATTTGCAAAAAGCACTTAAGCCTTAGTAGCAATTGGTTAAACCAACTCAAAAGTGCTGATGTGAGTTTCAACCTGACAAGGCTCAAGGTTGATTCATCCATTTGTCTGAGGTAGCTAAAGTGAGCGTCGGGCATATTTGAGAGGAACATTAATTTACCTTCCAAACTAATCAGTGCCCTAAGCAGTTTGAGGCAGTATACAGTATAACTGATATTATAATGTAGGTTTTCTGGCCACCATTGTATATAATCAAACTGGCATGAAAGTAAAGTGAAATCAGACATGTATACCAGTTTCACTAGAGGTGTGTGTGTGTGTGTGCTTTTAAAATTTATTTTATTTTTATTTTTCTTTGGCCCTGCCCATGAGATCATGACGTTAGCTCCGCCCACACTGTGATGACATCACGGTGGGGTAGTAACATTTTTGACATCCCACCACTGCCTGGTACCTACTGATGCTCAACCCTTACATCAGCCCACACACTATGATCTACGCATCACAATAGACAACACAATAGAGAAGCCTACCTCACCTGTCAATCGCATCACCTGGCAGGACAAAGTTGATATAGGCAGGGTATAGAGGGAGGGCCTTTTCTCATATGTAACTGAAGAGTAGAAGGTAACATTCATCCAGTGGGTGGGCTCCAAAAAAATTACTACCACACTGTGGGTGTGGTATGGTGGTGTGGCCAGGGAAAAAGCCTTGCGTTGCACCCAAATTAGGACTACTTTATTTCAAAACTTGGATGGATGGGGCTCAGCCTTCCTTATGGTCCAGCTCTTACAACCATACATGGCCACTGGGAATACCATTGCTGTGACTATATGGACTTTTGTTGGCAGGGTGATGTCTCTACTTTTTATTAAGTTCCCTAGGTATCTCATGCAATCAATCAATCAATCAATCCCAAGAATTAATCATCTTTTTGTTTCACGGCTGCAGGCAGGTATGTAGGAAGCTAAAACTGTTGTATCCCTCTAATCTCATTGCTACATATTGTCTGTCTTCTTTAAAATTATGGAACTAAAAGAGCAAGGAAGCATGAGGGAGGCAGAGAAATAAGCACAAAAATCTAAATGAATTTATTTTGAAATAAATTGATGGTGTAAAGATATGATCTGATCACGAACATTCCTCAATCTTATGTGCTCTTGGAATTTCTTTATGACCTTGAATGGAGATGTATTCATCCATTCAACCAAGTTTAGAAAGCAATAGTTTCTGCCTTGCCTCCAGCATCTTGGCCCTGCCAGGTGATGTAATTGACAGGTGAGGTCAGATTGTCTATTGTGATGCGTAGATCATAGCATGTGGACGGATGTGGGGGGGATGCGCCTCAGTGGTACCAGGACCTTTCCCTTATGTTCACAGGTCAGAAAGAGCAGCAAGGGCTTCTCCTGTTTCCTCCTTGACCTGGAGGGAAGGTCAAGATTTCATCCCCCTAACAAAGGGTGAGAGAGAGAGGAACAATTTGGGTGAGATAAATAAGGAATATGTTATGTTTTATTTTTGTAGGGTTTAAGGAACTAACCTCGTGTGACGCTTCAATTGCCCAGGTGAGTGTCTAAGCTCTTTGCCAAACTAAAGTGTCCAACTATAATTTATTTGGCTAGCAGGTGGCTGTAGAAAAACAGGATAACTTAAAAAGCCACTTGTAGCCCCCATCCTCTGTCAGTGAAACTATAATTGTGGATATCTTTCTTTGTTCTTATTACAGAACAAACAAGTTGTTTTTTAACAAGTTAATTTAGAATTGAGGCAATTATGTATTGATTAGAAAGACTGGTAAAAGAGAAAGATAAAAGCCTTAACAGCAAAATGGTTTTCCTTCCGCTTTCTTAGCTGTTGGGATCAGAACTGAAGTATTCCAGAGTGAAGGTGGCAGTTATAGAACTTGGCAAATGGAATGAGTTATAACTGTACCTTTTGCAGTAGTTAAGTGGTGATCTTGGGTCAGAGTATATATTGTCTCTTTTAAATGCTGACAACTCAGGTAAACTCTGGTGTTTTGAATTAAAGTCTTTGCCGGTTTTTCTAATTTGTTTGGTCAGGTTTTCAGATTTATTGTTGCAGATAGACATGCTTTGCTAGTGACCATGTCATATGTGTAAGGAACCATAAAACCTTATGCTTCAGGTGTTGATCTATAAAGTACAATAGCAGTTACTGTCCATAATACTTTGGAGAAGCTGGATGCGACCTTAGGGCCTTCATATGCGACATTGGTGTAGGTAAGACTACTAATTTCAGGGGGTTTGTGTGCTGTTGTTGTAAATAGATTGGTTGATGCTTCCTGGTTTGGGTTTGGGCAATTCTTTTGAGCGTCACTTCAGATAAGAGAGGATGAAAGACCAATAAATGATGAATTATAAAGAGGAAGCAGGAGATTGACAGCTGGAACGTTCTTGGGAAATTTGAGATGGTGCCAGCAAAAAAGGACCAGTCACTGCATTTTGACCCAAAGTAGAAAGGATACAGGTAAGGCATACTGTCAAATACTTTCTAGGCCAAGAGTTTGCTTTGCAGATGAAGAAGGAGAAATCTTGGAAGTGAAGGAATATCCGAAATTTACATCTGAAGCAGCTCAACTGACAAAACGGTAAGAATACAGGTAAGGCAGATTCTCAGATCCATTTATTGGCCAAGAGTTTGCTTTGCAGGAATGCGGAAAATTAATAAAACAGATGAAGTCTGAAGGATCAATTCTCCAAATCGAAAGGTAAGTGACATTTTGTCACATCATAATGAGGTTGTTTGCTGTGGTTTTGAGTTGCTTGTTGGTTTTGCTTCTGTTAATGTAATTGTTTTGATTCATGTCAAAGTCTAGTTGTAGATATTTATATCATGACACTTTATTCCTCTGGCACCATTTTTTTTACTGTAGTTATTGTAGCTGAACTTTCATGAGAGGAAACAGCTCCAAATATTCAGACCTTCTGTAACAGGGTTTTGTAAAGCGCTTCATTATCCAGCTCCAGGTAAGAAAGTTCTTTTCTCAGGATGTCTTAAATTTCCCATCAGACATGAGGAGAAAGATAAGCTGCATCATGAGATATTTGTAGATCTGAAATCTCAAAACTGGCCAAATCTAAAGCAAAAGAAAGGAGAAAATGGAAATAAGATCTCAATTAAAGGTAGGAAAGCTAGAACTAGGTAAGCATTTCAGCCACTTTCTTCTCTCTTTTTCCAGTTATGTTTGTGGCTCTTTCCAGTCTCTCTCACTCTGTGTGGTAGAATTAACAGAACATGCCTTCTTTTGAATTCAGTGTTGTTATGTTTTTAAAGGTACCCAAATATGCTCATATCAATCTAGAAAGTCAAATCAGCAAGAGATGGCTGGTTGCTTTTTGTTCAATCAGCACAGTAAAGTAACGAGAGTTAGAGACACATAGAATGAGCTTCTCCAACAAGAGGTAAGTAATCCTTATCAGTGTGGATATATTCCTGTTAAACTAAGCTTGTTTGGTTAAAAGAGAGAGGCAAGAAACGGATGCACGAATGGAAAACGCCATATCTGCATGAAAATCTCTCTTAAGAGAACCATCGGATGATGGAAACTGCTGGTGGAAAGGTATCTGTGGAATTTGGAGGTAATTATGTTAAATTTAGAATATTAGATCTTTTCCAATGTTTTTACTAATATTTCCAAGCATTACCTTAAGCCTTTTATTTTCCAATTTATATTTGGTATGTCGCTTCTTTTGTATACTATAATGTGTTTCTTTTTTGCCACTGAAAGTTTTTGGAAGTGTTCAACGAATTAGCAACTGCCTTTGCAACTTGGAAAAAGGTATTTTTCAGATTGACATGTCTGGACACAAAATGGTTTGCTCTGTAACCCCCTGATTTCTAATCTCAAATGCTTTTGAGGCTGGTTGTCTTTCTGGAAGGTAAGGGGATTTCATTTTGTACGTTCTCAAGGGTACTGTCTTCATTCTTCTTTCCACGTGTCTACGGGCAAAGTGAGCTTGTAAAGGCCCTTCCAGTTTGTCTCAACAGGGCTGCTTTGAGATACTGTATATACAGAAAGTGATGGCTTTTGGTCAATCCATCACAGCCCATTAAAGTAAAGGCCAGTCAGTTTTTGGAACTTCTGAAAACGCAATGGATCCAGCAGAAAGGAGGGAAATGGCGTACAATCTTTTGGGGTGAGTTGATTAATTTAATCAGGTAAGAGTCACTTCTTTTCTTTATGTAAGAATCTCACCAAGCAGTGTTAAATCTTTTGTGTGGGCAAAAAACACGAGACATGAAACAGCTATAAATCTGGTGAGGTTGTACTTACAGAATCTGGAATATGAATTAGAAGTTGGATGACTGTACATAGAACTCTGAAATGACTGTCTTGTTTCCAGCAAGAAGTAATTTACTAATTCTGTTTTCTTATCCCTCCAGCTGCTCTCTTTATAAATAACCAGAACGATTATTTTATTGACGGTTCTCCTTTTGTAGTTGTTTTTCTAGGGGTCATTGGAAGATGTTAACCCAGATCAAAAGATGTTCTGCTTTGCTGCTCTAAAATTTCTTACAGGTGGAAAAGTCTATGATGCAATGTGTCAGACATTAAGAAGAGGACGAAATTGGTGGCAAAGCACTTTCAAAAGCTATTTTGCTAGTTGCAAAATCATATCTCTTTTGTTTATCTTTCAGGTATTCAATCTTGTATCTCCCTCAACACCCAAAAAAGGAGTGTAATTGTTCTTTCAAATGAATTTTCAGCTCCTCCTGTCATTTATTCACTGGTAAACAATAAGATAGGAAGATGATACCAGATTGCTGGCAGAAAGTATCAAATGGCTTGAAATGACTACTTAAGACGGTGGGAGAAGAAAGTGAAAAAGCAGGATTGCAGCTGATCCATAAGAAGAGAAAGCTGAATAGCTGTAGCAGCCTTTCAAGAGATGCTAAAAAGATTCACCACATTGACCCAATGCAGATAAGGCAGGGGAGAGGATAACTCTTTATGGGCAGAAGATGTGGAATCCAGGCAAGCTGGTAGACCAGCAAAATGCATCCAGAGACCCAATGGGAGATCACCTTGGAGGATGAAGTCCAGATCAGTCAATGCCAAAGTGTTTATGCCGTAGATGATTTTTTTGCAGAAGGGTCTAAATGAAACCTTTGGCAGGTGCAGCCTAAGAAGAGAATCTTTCCAATGTCAGCTGGAAGAGCACTGACCGGTCCCTTGCCTATGGCCCTCCTTTGCATCAATGCCCAGGGTAGCACCGACCGCCAGATTTGGGGTCAGGAAGGAATTTTCCTCCAGGGCAAATTGGCCAAGAGACCCTGGAGGTTTTTCGCCTTCCTCTGGGCATCTCATATAGGGTCTAAATGAAATGTATTTATCATTTTGGTTATGATTTCCCATGTAGTTCATATTCAGGGAACTATATATATATATATATAAAGATTTATCCAACTGTTCATACACAGGATAAATCATAACCCAAATAATAAATACATTTCCAGAAGGACCTCTTGTTTTTAATCCACAAAGAAATAAAGAAGAATGTAAGAAGTTAAAATTTGTCTTCTTGTTCTTTGTCTTATTGGTAGTTTATTTAAATGCTTTCGGGCTTCTTTGTAACTCTTCTTGGACAAGTTACAAGGGGCTGCAGTGGGTTAGCGGCTTGACGGCCAGAAGGTCAGCAGTTCGAGACCCGAGTGCTTCACAACAGAGGGAGCTCCCATCCAGTAGTGTAGTATTGATTTATCTTGGCAACTTGCATTAGAGTTATTCATGGCCTCTCCCCTTAGAGAAACCGGTACTGTACTGTACTTGTTTCCCATTGCTCGAGAGAGGGAGTGCTCTTTTGGAAGGGAAATGTCTGACGCAATCCTGAAACAATCTACGGCAGGGGTGCGCAAACTTTTCGGGCCACAGGCCGGTCACGTAGTTCATAGGTGCCCAAACTACAGCCTGCAGGCTGGATCCAGCCTCCGACACAAATTCATCTGGCCATACCACCCTCATCGCTCCCAGAAGCGGAAGTAAAACACGGTTTACTTCCGCTTCTGTGAGCGACGAGGATGGTGTGGGCCAGATGAGTTGGTGTTGGGGTACAGATCTGACCCACGGGCCATAGTTTGGACACCCCTGATCTACGGTCATGTAAAAAGCAAACCCAAACAAACCCCAACACATGCCAAGGAGCAGACTGACAAACTCAACGGCCTGGAGCAAGAGGAGATGTGGAGACATGGAGATGTAATTTACCTACTGTGATGATGTTTCTGAGTAAGTCTGTTCCGTAGATAACATTCTGGTTGCCTCCCAGGGAAGCTACATAGCTTGTTGACTAATAAATAATACTCATCTAGGAGCCCAAACTAATAGTTCCAGGCTGAATATTATCACAAACAAAAGAGGAATGTGGATGGAATCATCAACTGCTATTCGTATCTGAGTACACATTTCTCCTGGAAGTCATCTTCGAATGACAAGCAGGAAAGATCCAGCTGGCATGAATTTGTTTAAGATGGATCCCAGCTTGTCGTGATGAGCCACACACTGACCACGGAGCCATCTCCTGTGGCATGTATGAAATGAAACATGCACAATTTGACACCAGGACTGCAATGGACTGCCGCAGCCTTGTGGATATTATCAAGGTGCACCTTAACAGCCAGTCCATCTGGCATGGCCTCGTCCACCTCCATCAGAGTTCCTCCTCCACACATTTGACCATTGGGACCAATAGGATGGTTTCCAGTGGCATTTCCTCCACTGAGAGGGACCATCACCCCACCTAAAGGGGCTCATCCACCCATAGCTGTTGGCCCCTTTAAGGAGTCAGGTTGTTTACCACCCCCCAACACTCGGCGTTGGATGGAATACAAAATAGCTACCGTATATATCGACTATAAGTCATCCCAAATATAAGTCAAGGTACCTAATTTGGACCTCTAAAACTAGGAAAATAGATTGACCCGAGGATAAGTCGGGGGTGGAAAATGGGGTGTTTAGAACAGGCTGGGAAAGGATAAGACATTTAAACTTAAAATGCTTTTTCAGGACATTTGGTGGGTGTACAGTGTTGAGATGGACCTCTAGAAGCTGGTGAAGACTGATTTGTTCCAATAGGCAAGGAATGGAATGGGGTCCCTTCAAAGCAGGCATGGCTGGCTGGACCCTTAAACTGAAATATTTTGTTCCAGATCCAGCCTGCCGTCTTCTTTTCTTGATTGACTGGTTTGGACCTTTGTACAAAGAAAAATGCAAACATCTACATGACCTCACAGTAAGGCACAGAAGCATTTGCTCTCATCAACGGCATGGGACATCTGAAGCCCAAGAACATTTTTCACCACTAGTCTTTTATTGCCCACTTCCACTGACTCAGACAGATGCTCTGGATAACTCGGCTTGAAAGGAAAAGCTGCCCCTGTATCTTCTGGAATGGGAGGGGAATCCCAAATCATTGGCAATAAAATGTCAAGACGCTTTCCTGGTTTCCTCTGGCCAGGACCACCGGAGGTCTCAGATCTTGTGAGAGGGTTTCCAGCCAAGCCATATAGAGGCTACTTGGACATCTCCCCTTTCTACCAATCGGCAGGGTTCTAGAAAAGAAGAAAAGAACGGGAATAGGCACTCTATAAGGTGTGTTAAGCCATGAATCCCCTTTCGATTCAGGAGAACTGTAGTCCCCCCAAAAGTTACTTTTCTGCAGTCAAGAGTCTTGTTGACTATGTAGGATGGAATATGCAAAGTGGTGATTTTGGGAGATCCCCAACCAGATCTGGCTGATGATCTTCAAGCCTGTTGTGTCAAAACCTATACATCCTTCAACCTTAAACTGCAGCATTTCTAAACAGGCTATACTTTAGAGCAGGGGCCTGGAGCTGGGTCACACTCTCTCAGTCAGCTTTGAGGACTGGGTGGCCATTTTGTCCTGCCTGCACAATGGGGGTGGCCATTTTGTCCCAACAGCTTCAAAGGGGGTGGGCATTTTGTTTATCAAGTGCCCTTGGAGGAGTGGGCCCCCCCACATGAAATGGTGCTATGGGCCAGATCTGGGCCACAGGCCTTAAATTGGGAACCCCTGCTTTAGAGGGTCACAGTTTCATAAGCTTTTCTTATGGTACCCCAACCCCTGTCTCCTTTGTGACCAGAATTGTTCATTGGGTTTATTAGGGAAAGGTGCAGAGTTTTACACCTAGGGCAGTGATGGCAAACCTTGGCACTCCAGGTGTTCTTGGACTTCAGTTCCCAGAAGCCCAAGTCAACATCCCTGCTGATCAGGGCTTCTGGGAACTGAAGTTCAAGAACACCTGGAGTGTCAAGGTTTGCCATCATTGATGGGGGGATTGGATGGGGCAGTCTTGCCCCAGAAGGACCCGGTGCGTAATCTGGGGGTCCTCCTGGACTCACGACTACTGTTCGAAGAACAGGTGGCAGCCGTGGCCAGGAGGGCTTTTGCACAACTTCGTGTAATTCGCCAGTTACGCCCCCTCCTAGACCGGGATGCCTTGCTCATGGTCACACATGCCTTGGTCACCTCCAGACTTGATTACTGTAATGTGCTCTACATGGGGCTGCCCTTGGTGACCATTCGGAGGCTACAGCTGGTTCAGAACACGGCGGCTCAGGTAGTGATGGGGTGCGGGCGTTATGCTCGGGCCTCACCACTGCTCCGGGAGCTGCACTGGCTACCAGTATGCCTCCGGGTGCAATTCAAGGTGCTGGTCATTACCTTTAAAGCCCTATATGGTAGTGGGCCAGGATACCTAAGAGACCGCATCACCCTAAGAATGTCTGCCCGGCCCACTAGGGCGGACCGGAGGGGCTCTCTTGTGACTCCATCTGCTAGGGAGGCTCGTCTTACGAGCACTAGGAAGAGGGCCTTCTCCGTGTTCGCCCCGGCCCTTTGGAACCTCCTTCCAATAGAGCTGTGCCTGCAGACGGAGCTCCTCCCATTTCGAAAGGGGTTAAAGACATGGCTGGCAGGTCAAGTGTGGGGACACAACAATGTAGGTTCCCATCCAGGATGGCTAATTTAAGGGTAGCCATCCCCCCCACCACCTGGTATTTGTACCTGTCATCACTTGTTTTTATCGGTTTTTAACGTTTTAATGTTTTAAATTTTTGCTTCTGATGAACTCGTGAATTTTTAATGTTTTATGGTGTTGTGTGTTTATAGATTACCCATTGCGGTAATACATTTTGTAAGCCGCCCAGAGTCGGGTCTTCCCGAGTGGGGCGGGGTATCAAATTCGAGCAAATAAATAAATAAATAAATGTACAATTACAAGATGGGGGATACTTGGCTTGGTAATACTACAAATGAGAAAGATCTTAGAGTTGTTATAGATCACAGCTAAGTATGAATCAAAAGTCGCAATGTAACTGCAAAAAAGGCCAACATTGTCTTAGGCTGCATTAACAGAAGTCTAGTCTCCAAAAACCCATGAGGTATTACTATTCCGCACTTTTCAGACCACATCAAGAGTACTGTGTCCAATTCTGGGCAATGGACTTTAAGAAAGATCAGAGGAACTGGAAACGAAGCCCTATGATGAATGACTTAAGGAACTGGGCATGTTTAGCCTTGAGGAAAAAGAGACTGAGAGGGGATATAACGATGGCACCCCTCAAATACCGTGAAATATGGTCATAAAGAGGAAGGGAAAGATTTGTTCTCCGTCATCCCAAAGTGTAAGTTCCATAATAATGGGCTGAAACTACAGGAAGCCAGATATGGTCTGAATTATCAGGAAAACCTACTAGCTGTTAGAGCAGTACGACAACGGCACCCACTGCCTTGAGAGGTGGTGAGCGCTACAGCACTCAAAGCATTCAAGAGAGTATTGGGCAACCATCTCTCAGATCTGCCACTGAGCAGGGAGTTGGACGCAACCGTCTAAAAGGCCTCTTCCCACTCAGTGATGCAGTGATGCTATGATTTCTCTTACTTACATGAAGATCAGGGCTGCATCTCGGGAGTAATCCAGCAAGATTTCATTCATCCTCACTTGCCGAAGGGACTGGAGGTTAGAAAACAGAAAATATGTCAGGCAAGGGGACCAGAGGATCTTACAAACTGTGCAGCAGGAGTGGCAAATTTGTCCCATAATGGCCATAAACAAGACTGGAAACAGGCATGGCAAGTTCTTGGGGGATGTGGAAAATAAGTAAATCCTGGAACCTGAACCAGTAGAAGGCAAGAGGAAACTAGCTAGGTAAGGCTAACCCAGGATTCCTCGGAACTTGGCTCTCCAGATGTTCTTGGACTTCAGTTCCCAGAAGTCCTGACCAGAAGGTGTGCTGTCTTGGGCTTTTGGTAATTGAAGTCCAAGAACACCTGGAGAGCCAGGTCTGAGGAACCTTGGCCTAGGTCAGTGTTTCCCAAATGCTGATGTTTGGACTTCAATTCCCAGAAGCCTAAGTCATTTCCCCAAAGCACTGATCACCCAATGTACTGACTTAGGTTTCTGGGAATTGAAGTCCCCCTGTGGGCTGTGTACCCCTTGTTGGGAACCACTGGCTTAGGTAATTCCCTTGTGATTCTCTAGAGTAGGGTTCCTCAAACTTGACTCTCCAGGTGTTCTTGGACTTCAATTCCCAGAAGCCCAAGTCATCACACCTGCTGATCAGGGCTTCTGGGAATTAAAGTCCGAGAACTTCTGGAGAACCAAATTTGAGGAGCCCTGACCTTGGTGATTACTTGTTGAGATGTAGGCTGCTATTCTTAGATGTAGGCTGCAATTTCACCACCACCACCACCACCATCACCACCTGTACCATCTTTCCCCATGTTGGCAATATTTGAAATCTACTCAAACAAGTCTTCCAGACCTTGACTTTGTTTTTTGCAATCTCTTCATCCGATATCTTCCACGGGCAGCCGTGTCTCATCTCATTCACCACCGCCTCGTCTTTGAAGCCATCGTTCAATCTAAAAGGGGCTATTAAGTCGTCAAATCTCTTCACGCTGTAAAAACAAGCAAAGCCCACAGCGTCTGTCAGTAACTGGACTCATTTTTATGTATTTGATGCCAAAAAAGCCTCTCTAGAACAGTGATGTGAACTTTGGCACATCAGGTGTTCTTGGACTTCAATTCCCAGAAGCCCAAATCTCTGTGAATCCACACAAATGGGTTTACTGCACATCACAGAGACTTGGACTTCAGTTCCCAAAAGCCCAAGTCTCTGTGAATTGACACAAATGAGTTTACTGCACATTACAGAGACTTGGGCTTCTGGGAATTGAAGTCCAAGAACACCTGGAGTGCCAAGGTTCGCCATTACGGCTCTAGAACAGCCCTGCTCTTTCTGTGTCATTGGCTGCCAAACGGTTCGGTTCAGATCTGCAGGAATCCTTCTGTTAGATTGCTGATCGAACCTCAATTGCATGAACATCTTACGGCCAGTTTGCCATTGCTACATTCAGTCCCGGTTTGTTCTCAGATCCAGTTTTAAACTCTTTAACCAGGGATATGCAACTCCGAGGAGCACAGGGGTCTGGTCTGGTTCTTGATATTATTATTATTATTATTATTATTATTATTATTATTATTATTATTATTATTATTATTATTATTATTATTATTATTATTATTATTATTATTATTATTACTGCTATGGACTTCAAAAACTCACTGTTGCTTTTATAAAAAAACAAGAAAAAGGAAGGGTTTGTATTTTAGGCAATGCTTTCCTTCTTGCATTTATCTTTTATATCATTAACTGGATAGCTCCGTAGTTTATGTCCAGTGGTTTATCTCGATGACTGGAAAGTTGGAGTTCAATTCCTGAGTACTGCATGACGGAGTGAGCTCCTGTCTCTGTCCCTAGCAGCTGCCAACCTAGCAGTTCGAAAGCAAGACATTGCAAGTAGATAAATAGGTACCACTGGTGGGAAGGTAAACAGCGTCCCATGTACTCTGGTGTTGAGGCACACCTGCCACATGTCCACGGAAACATCTGCAAATGCAGACAGTGCTGGCTCTTTGGCTATAAACAAAGATGAGGACTGAACCCTAGAGTCGGATATGACTTGCTTTCAAGCAAGGATGATTTTTACCTTTTCCTTCGGTCCCTAGCTGTGGAACCCGAGACCAATTCCCCAGTGTGCTTCCCAGGAGAAGACCCACCCTACGTAGACTTGGCCAAGTTGCACAGTCCCAGGCCACCCTCGAGAGTAGAGAATGGGGAACTTCTTTTGTGTATTCTCTACCTAGAAAATCCTGGGGAGGGTTGCCATAAGTGGGAATCAACTTGATGCACATGATTATGGTGGTGGTGGTGGTGATGATCATCATCATCATCAATCTGTCTTGGGGATTTTTGTTTTTATGGAAAGGCAGAGTATGAATGTCTAAATAACAAGCCAAGCCAAAAATTAAGGTAGGCAAAGAATAAGCCACAGGAATAATGATGTACTGTTCGGGTCGCGGGTGCTGATTGATGTCTGGAAGGATGTGGACTTCGTGGAACCCAAGCCGGAACTTGCTTAACAAGGAAATGATCCTGCAAAATGGGAAAATAAGTTTTAGTCATACATTCCTTGTTATTTTACCACCCCCTACCCACCAAATTACCTATGCATAATTCAGTGATCATCTCTCTTCATATTGGGCTATAGCAATGGTGGCGAACCTTGGTACTCCAGATGTTCTTGGTGCACGCAGTAAACCCATTTGTGTGGATTCACATAGACTTGGGCTTCTGGGAATTGAAGTCCAAGATCACCTGGAGTATGTGCAGTAAACCCATTTGTGTGGATTCACAGAGACTTGGGCTTCTGGGAACTGAAGTCCAAGAACACCTCGAGTGTCAAGGTTCACCGTCATGGGGCTATAGCATTGATTTCTATGTACAGAAGGTTAGCAAAAATACAACAGCAGGAAATGCACATTGCTCTGAATGTGTGATTTGACCCTGAGCAACCAGGAGTCCTCAACTTCCTCGAAGCTGAGCATCTTTTTGGAAAGCCTTCTGAAGACATCTCCAGACGCCTTGATGGACATCTTTCATCCATGGACACAGAACACTAAAAAGCCTTCCAAGATCAGTAGAAAGATTTCCCATTCCCCAATGCTCCCAATATAGAACTTTTGCACCCGTGAGGAAACAACATGCTTGTGAGTCATCTGAGAACTCAAGGAATATTTGCTGAAAGTCCCAAACCTACGCCTTCCGCTCTTCATCCATCCGGTTGATCTGCCCACCAACAAACACCCGGACTTTGCATTTTCCCCACCGTTTCTTGCGGCCGAGGAGGTACGGAATGAGAAGGGTCAAGCCTGCCGGGTGGAAAACCACAAGTATTAAAGTAAACCAATGAGTGCAATTACAATGACCGAGAAGTCATAGAATCATAGAATAATTGAGTTGAAAGGGGCCTTTTCCAATTCTCTCTTGAATGCTTCCAGTGTTGGAGTCCACACCACCTCTCAAGGCAGTGGATTCCACTGTTGTACTGCTATAACCATTATTAATTTATTATTTATTTATTTGTTCAGATTTATATTGCCACCCACTCGCCGAGGCGACTCAGGGCAGCGTACAGTCAAAACAGCAACAGTACAGTAACAATAATAAAATACAACCTCACAAAACAACCAAAGCAGAACACAGATTAACTCCCCTCTGGCCGTTGATGGGGGCCTGGAGGTGGGGGTGAAGTCCTCGGCCACCTGCCAGGCCATGGTGTCTTTCCCCTCAGGCTGTTGGTGTGGGCCCAGAGGAAGGGGCGATGTTCTTAGCTGCCTGCCAGGCCATGGTGTCTTCTCCCTCTGGCCATTGGTGTGGGCCCAGAGGGAGGGGACGATGTTCTCAGCCGCCTGCCAGATCATGTAGTTATTCCTGATATTCAGCCTAAATCTGGCTTCCTGTAGTTTCAGACATTTATTACATGACCTACACTATGGGATGACGGAGAACAAATCCTTCCCTTCCTCTTTATGATCATCTTTCAGGTATTTGAAGAGTGCTATCATCATCCTATCCCCTCCCAGTCTTCTTTTCTCAAGGCCAAACCTGTTCCTTCAGTCTTTCCTCCATAGGGTTTAGTTTCCATTCCTCTGATCCTCCTTATTGCCCTTCTCTGTACCTGCTCTAGTTTGCTTGTATCTTTCTTAAGGTGGCCAGAATTGAACACAGTACTCTTAGATGTGGTCTAACTAATGCTGAATGAAGGGGGGCTTGTAGTACCTCGTGGGTTTCGGAGACTAGACTTCTGTTAATACAGGCTAAAACAGTGTTGGCCTTTTGTGCAGCCACAGTTCAGAGACCACTGTTTAGAGTGAGCTAATGCAACGGTCTTCCCAGTAGTCATGTATGGCTGTGAGAGCTGTACCATAAGGAAGGCTGAGCGCAGAATAGATGCCTTTGAACTGTGGTGCTGGAGGAGACTCTTGAGAGTCCCCTGGACCGCAAGGAGATCAAATCAGTTGATCCTGAAGGAAACCAACCCTGACTGCTCATTGAAGCTGAAGCTCAAAGACTTTGGCCAAATGAGAAGAGAGGACTCACTGGAGAAGGCCCTGATGCAGGGAAAGATTGAAGGCAAAAGGAGAAGAGAGCAGCAGAAGATGCGGTGGATGGATGGAATCATTGATGTGATGGGTGTAGATCTGGCCGGGCTGCAGAGGATGGCAGAGGACAGGGATGCCTGATGTGCAGTGGTTCATGGGGTCGCACGTGACTGTGCGACTGAACAATAACAAAATGGATTGGGAGCCATCTGTGCCATATCTTGCCTTCCTTTAAAATGGAAGACAAGATCCTTCTTATCCCATATCTTGCCTTCCTTTAAAATGGAAGACAGAGCGAAGTGGAGCAAGGAACATGACGTATGGGTAAGAGAACGTCAGGGCATTTTATTTTCCAGTGGTTCATGGCCAATGCGGTGGTGGTGGTGAGATAATTTTTGAAGACAATTGGTCGCAAACACAGGGCTACTGGCTATATTAAAATTAGATATTCAACACTAAAAGCCTGTTGGGGGGGGGGGACTGGTTTCCAATTGCTGCCAACAGGAAAGGAGGAAGGGGTCCAGCCGAGTTTCATAACTGCATTGAGTACTTCCAAGTGTACCTCCGTCATCAAACAGCCAGTAGATGTCAATGGTTTTTTTGCCTTGTTCCACCTGGAAGATGGTGCTTGCCTGTTGTTCCGCTACCAAAGCGTTAGGATCCACTGGAAAGATAAAACACAACATGAACGTGATATGTATGAAGGAAAGAGGCCAGTGATTAGATAGCACAGATGAAATTACAAAGGCCTTTAGGGAATGAAATAATGACCACCGTAAGTTGGAATAAACAATGGGAAGTAATTAATTATTTTATATGGCTTTTTAGGAGACAGTTACAGATCCAATTTTACCCACAAGTGGAGTAGACTGAAGGTCAACAGTGGGACGTATGCATTCATTTCCCATTCATTTCAGTAGATCTCATCTCACTGGAACTAATCCTGGTGTCCTCCCCCAACATTGTGAAAGAGAACAAATCAAACTGTTGAATCTGTGCTGCCTAATTTCAGAGTGAGTCCATTCTCCAAGGGTTTATCTTTTTTAAGGACAAGATGTAGCAACCAGCAACCAGAATCTGTCCCTTCACTGCCCTCAACAAGACTTAGTTAATTGAAAGAATATTTGTTCACACAAGTGAAGTGTGTTGAAACTCACGTGTGCCAATGACAGGAGGGCCTTCGTTGTTCTTCTGAGGTTCATCTGCTGGGTCAAAAACTGGATTAACTGTGGGCAGAAAAAGAGAATGCCAATCTGCATTAAGGTCTCCAATTCACACATTAATGATGTTTCAACCAACCAACCAAAGGACCAACAAACTGACCAACCAATCAACCAACCCAACCTATTTGTTCCAGAGACACTTGCTTCCCAATGACTCTGCTTCTTTGATTGAAGAACGGAAGCTGTGAAACTGAGCTACAAATCACTGAGTCCAGTAAACCTTTGGAAGGACATAATATAGGAACTTACCATGAGCTTGCATGAGGCGGGAAATGTTGATCCCCTCCTTCATGCGCATCACGCATATTCCATATCGGAAGTCAAAAGCATCACTGGAACAAAAAAACAGAGGAGACTAATTTTAGATCAATGGACAAAGATGGGAAGTTAAGACAGTTCCATGTTTAGTCATAAACCAAGTCTACTGTGGTTTGGTTTACGAGTCAGTCTGGAAGGGAATGGAAAGGCATCAATTTATGGTAACCTTGACAGAGTTTTCAAGATATGTGAGACATTCAAGGAGTGGTGATATTAAATAATCAATATCCAAATGCAGGGATGACAACAGAGTTATCTCAGAAGACTGCATGCTATGAAGACCGCATGCTACGAGCAACTTACTGGAGGATCCCGACGTAGTCTTCCACCGTCTGGGGGTGGGCCGTCTGCCAGTTCTTCTTGAACCCGATCACAAGGACATTGGGTTTCATTCTTCCAAGGCCAGAAGCCTTCAGCAAAAGTAACAGATTTTACATGAGAATAGAAGGTGATGAATCTCGTGAAAGTTGCTTCTTTGGAGTGAAATTCCAGCAGCTCTGCTGCGTAATTCTAGAAGCTGTCAGGCAGAATGTTTCTGGATGGAACATTTCCAGATAAATTGGCAAAAGGACAGCCTTCAGTCTCTGGATTCCTCCAGAGATGTTAGCCTTACAATTTACATCAGCCTCATTCAGCATAGAAATGTCTGGTGGGTTTTATGTGGTTCATGATGTGATTGTTGTACGCCGTCCAGAGTCACTTGCTGAGTGGGCGGCAATACAAATGTGACTGATAGATAGATAGTTGGATGGATGGATGGATGGATGGATGACAGGAAGGAAGGAGATAGATAGATGGATGGATAGGATGGATGGATGGATGGATGGATAGATAGATAGATAGATGGATAGATGGATGGATGGATGGATGGATGACAGGAAGGAAGGAGATAGATAGATAGATGGATGGATGGATAGAATAGAGAGATAGAGAGATAAATAGAGAGATAGAGGTAATTCCTCCACACAGCCCTTGTCACGATGGCCTACTTTCCCTCTTGAGTGATACCGTATGTTAAAGCCAGGAAGTCCAATTTGTTTAGCCTAAAGAGCCCTCTAAACTCAAGGCTGTCTTGTCAACTACTGTCTTCTCCCAGTTTCTCTTGGAAGAAGACTTAGAGGAAGCCCAATCATTTGGAACAGTTCATTTATTGAAAGAACTGTCAATAAATGAGCCTGTAACAAACATGATAATTTTTACAGGAAAGTACCAAGATGCTTGAGCTGTGCACAGAACGGATTGAGCCCTCGCCGGAAACAGATTGTTTCTAGCTTCCTAGCCTGGAAACGAATTCAAAAGGGATGACTGGCTCATCCATGGGCGGTGACCGAGCCCAACCATCGCACAAAAGGGTGCCTCCAGCAGCCCCTTGATTGAAATTGGGAACAAATTTCAGTCGAGAGATAGGATCATCTGCTCCTGCAATTGAACCCAGAGTGATCTCTTAGCTTTTGTAGTGAGATTTGGACCCCAAGGAAGACACAGAGAAGCCTTCTCTTTTCCAACTTCTGTTCCCTGCTTCACGGGGCTAAAACTGGAGGGGTGGCAAAGTAGGCTCTTTTAATAAATTCAAACAAAACATAGGATAAAATGTAGAATCCGTTCTTTTCCTTACAAGAGTGTCCGTTTCACTTTGCATTCATTTTCAAGATCCTATCCTTCATTTTTCACCTGCATAAGGATTTGTACCCCGGTTCTCAAGTCCTCTGCTAAGACGTCAGTATAGAAAGCCTTGATCTTTCTCTTGGTCAACCACTTGACGTGGCCTTTGGAAGTCTGGCGCAACTCAGGCTTCACCTGTTTGAAGGGTCCCTGTGAGAGTGGAAAGGAACATGGGCAAAGTCATTAGAGCAGAGAGGAAGAAATGCATAACTGACTTTGTGACGCCTGCAGCCTTCTCAAAGCAAGGCCACCATCATGGTCTACAAACTGCAATTCTCCCTTTGCAGAATCAAGATAGGAGTGGGGGCCATTCTCAGAACGAGTTCTTGGCTTAAAATTTCTGTCATTAGAAGATACTGGCTCAAATCCCCTTAGTTTATATAACACCCTGTAATGCTGAAGCATTCTTTGGGCAGTTTGCAAAGTAATCATGAAAACGATGAATTCTGCCTCCCCTCCATGCGCGCGCGCACACATGCTGAGTGCTAATTATACCGACCTCAGAAGGATGAAAGGCTGAATCAACCTTGAACCCATTGGAATTGTACTCAGGTAACTTTTGACTGCAGCTTAAACCACTGCACCACAGGAAGTTTCTTAGTTACACCTGGTGCATAAGGCTACAGTTGGCGTGAATCTTATTAGTGCATGAACATAAGTTAATAAGTTAGTGTATGCATTTACTGTGGCATGCAAATGTCTCTGCTAAATTTTAACTTGCAGCATTTCACCCATGAGATTTAAACCAATGGTTCTGTTTTATATTATTGTTTTGTGGGTTGTCTATTTCATTGTTGTAAGCCAACCAACCAGCCAACCAACCAACTGCTTGTGTAAAAACTCAGTATGATCCATCTATGTATCTATCTATCTATCTATCTATCTATCTATCTATCTATCTATCTATCTATCTATCTATCTATCCATCCATCCATCCATCCATCCATCCATCCATCCATCCATCCATCCATCCATCCTGAATCATCTATCTATCTATCCTGAACCATCATTCTATCTATTGTGAACCATCTATCTATCTACCTATCTATCCATCTATTCTGAACCATCATTCTATCTATCTATCTATCTATCTATCTATCTATCTATCTATCTATCTATCTATCTATCCATCTATCCATCTATCCATCTATCCATCTATCCATCTATCCATCCATCCATCCATCCATCCATCCATCCATCCATCCATTGTGAACCATCTATCTATCTATCTATCTATCCTGAACCATCATTCTATCTATTGTGAACCATCTATCTATCTATCTATCTATCTATCCTGAACCATCATTCTATCTATTGTGAACCATCTATCTATCTATCTACCTATCTATCCATCTATTCTGAACCATCATTGTATCTATCTATCATCTATCTATCTATTGATCGAGCTATCTAGCTAGCCATCCATCCATCCAGGGGTGTGCAGGGCACCATGGGAAGACACTGGACAGGGAGTGGTGGGGGCACCTATTTGGGGTGGGTGGTGTGTGTGTGTGTGAATCTCATACATTGCTATTGGCGCCCCAGGGTGCCAGAGGTGAGGGTGGGGTGGGACAAAACCTGATTGCCCAATATACCATCATGCGCCTGTACCTATCTATCTATGTGCACCATTCTGGGCAGTTTACAACAGTGAAATCAACAAACCACAAAACAGAACATCGAACAGAAAAATCCACACAAAATAAAGTCAATAGTAAACATTACATTGCCGAGATGAATGCACTTTAGTGTACATGTTCTTCACTTGTAAAACTGACTCCCCTTCAGACACACCTGCCTATGGCTAAACCAGAGGTAGGCAAAGAAAAGGAAAAACTCACCACCAGCACATTCCCGCAAATCATCAGGCTGAGGTTTTTGGTGAAGGTGCCCACAAAATCTACCAGGGCCGGGCGGAAATTGGGAGGTCCGGTTAAGACCAGACATTGAGGCCTGAAGAGGAAACAATGGAAGGCCATTGCATCATCTATAACAGAACCGACCCTAACATAAGACAAGTCAAGGCAGCAGCCCTAGTAGGTACCAAACATTGGGAGCCATTAAGGGCACAGCTCATAAAACAAAATAAACCACAACCCACAGACCTCATCCTATGAGGACATTTCTTCCACATGTGCTCAGTTGCAAACGACAGTATCTATGCGTGCATGCCATGATGGTCCATCCAAGCTCCCCTTCTCTGTGGGTTGAGGCACAGACCTACATGTTGGGTGGCTGAGATGCCTTTGGCATTTCTGCCTAGAACCATGATGGCCGACCTTGGCACTCCAGGTGTTTTTGGACTGCAATTCCCAGAAGCTGAAGTCAGCACTCCTGCTGATCAGGGCTTCTGGGAATTGAAGTTCCAGAACACCTGGAGTGCCAAGGTTGTCCATCACTGGCCAAGAACCGGCATGTCTTGGCTTAGCATTGAAATTTTAGCTTTCATAGGATGGTTGGGCCAGGAGATTTTTAGACCAGCCTGATGCCAAGCCTTACAGGAGGTGGACTGGAATCACACTGAAGGTCCCTCACCTTTCCCCATCCACACCGACCCAAACTCCAAGCCAACAGCAGCTCTGGAGAAGACAATGCTGATACAAAAGATGGAGGAAAGCTGGGATTCATGGTCCATCAACGTCTGGGATGTCACATTTTGCTCACTTCTTTTACAAGCTCTCTTGTCACCTGAGGGCCATCTGGACACCATTCAGAGGGATCTAATCTAAGATTGCAGACTGCAGTGGCTTAGTGGTTAAGACGCTGGACTTGACGACTGGAAGGACGGCAGATCAGCAGTTCGAGACTCGAGTGCTGCATGATGGGGTGACCTTCCATTTCTGTCCTAGCTTCTACCAACCTAGCAGTTCGAAAGCAAGAAATTTCAAGTAGACAAATAGATATCACTTAGGTGGGAAGGTAAACAGCATTCCATGCACTCCGGTGTCTAGTCACGCCTGCCACATGTCCATGGAAACGTCTGCAGACACAGACAGCGCTGGCTCTTTGGCTATAAACAGAGATGAGCACTGAACCCTAGAGTTGGATACAACTGGCTCTCAAGCAAGGGAGACCTTGACCTAATCTAAGATGCATTCCAGCACCACCAAATCATACTTCCTTACCTGTAATTTTTAATGTGATCATCCACCTCGTTGAGGCCAACAGAATAGTTGAGGGCTAGGTTGTAGGAACCAGCTTGCACTGACGACCCCCAGTTCACCACTGGAAAAGAAAGAGCCCATTGTGATTAGGCCTGTCATGCTATTTAATGCCAGCTCCAGTAAATGGGAATGACCGATGTTTCCTATTTGCAAGACCCCTTCAAAAGATTTGAGCTGATGAATTCGAATGCTATTCATTTTAATTTTTATTTTATTTTTGCATTATCACCCATCGCCATCCACTTCTGGACAGCAAAATAGTCCAGTGAACCCCAGTGTGGTGTAGCGGATGGAATGTCAGACCAGGAGTCCCAGTTTCATATTCCCAGTTGGCTATGGATATTCCCTGGTCAGGGGTGAAAATGGAGAACCACTCCTTGAACATTTCTCATACCTTAAAAGCCCCATTTGGGTCATCAGAATTCAAAAGTGTATGAATGACATAGAACAGTAACATCACACATACCAAAAATATCGTTAAACTCAACTCCCAAGAACTGCCAAGATATATTCCTACATACCCCTAGATGAATGGACTGCAGAGGTTCGAGTGGTTAAGATGCTGAGCTTGCTGACTGGAAGGTTGGAGTTTGAGACCCGGGTACTGCACAACAGTGTGAGCCTCCATCTCTGTCCCAGCTCCTGCCAACCTAGCAGTTCGAAAGCAAGAAATTGCAAGGAGATCAATAGGGACCACTTCGGTGGGAAGGTTAACAGCATTCTGTACCTGCCACATGTCCACAGAAACGTCTGCAGGCACAGACAGCGCTGGCTCTTTGGCTACAAACAAAGATGAGCACTGAACCCTAGAGTTGGATACGACTGGCTTTCGAGCAATGGCGACCTTTACTCTTACCCTCACCCCTAGATGAGGAGGCTGAATCTTTTGCGAGAGCAATTGCTAACCAAAGAACCGATCAATGGAATCATAATGAAGAGCCAGGGCTGTCTGCATCTGCAGATGTTTCCATGATCATGGGGCAGACAGGACTAGACACAGAACACTGCTACCTTTCAAGCCAAAGTGGTCCCTATTTATCTACTTGCAATTTCTTGCTTTCAAGCCGCTAGGTTTGCAGAGATGGGAGCTCACTCCTTCGTGCGACACTCAGGCAATGGCGTAGCATGGCAGTGGGCGGTGGGGGCAGCCCACCCCGGGCGGCACTTTTTTGGGGCAGCAAAATTTCACAATAAATAATAATAATATCTTGTAATCTGAACTAAAAATTTGAACCATTTCCTTTCATATTTTTGTCGTACCTACAATTCGGGCCGATTAAAAGGAGCACTGAACTTTTTATTATTTAATCTGTGACTGAACCAGGGAATCCCCTTTCTTTAAATGAGTGTTGTCATCTCGCTCACTCTAGAGATTGGCAACGCCGTCTATACTAACCAGTTGCCATGCGGTAATTACCCGTGTTTTATTTTGTGCTCGAATTGTTGACGACGAATATTCAGCGAGAATTAATTCTTTCACATAAAGAATAAGTTCAATATTGTCTAATAACACCTGCAAATTAGGATACAGTGGGGATAAGTGCCATCAGGGAAGTCTCTCCATGATGGCGGATTTGGCCTATGCTGTCTGAAACCCACACTACACCACTCCACTCATGTCTTGAACTGATGACCTGTTGACCTTCCAGTCACCAAGCTCAGCATCTTAACCAGCTGAGTCTTTGGCTGTAAATGGAGATGAGCATTGGACCCTAGAGTCAGACATGATTGGCTTTTGAGCAAGGGAGACCCTTTGCCTTTTATTCTGAAGTGTGTCTGAAAATGGCCTGATAGCCAGTGGGCTTGCGGTGAAATGGAATTTCTGTTTCTCTTAGAGCAAGGGAAGGTCAACCGTTGGCCAAAGCCCATGTCCCACACTCCTAGCACAGCCCGGCAAGTTTCCTGGAGATGGCTCTGCTTTCATTCTTTCCAGAGGCAGAGCTTGGGAGAATGAAGACGTTTTTCAGTGTTTATAGGAATTTTTCAGTGTTTTTAGGAATTTTAATGGTTTCTGTAGTTTGAATGTTGGGGATTTTATGTACACTGCCCAGAGTCGCATGTCGATTGGGGCAACTATACAAATTGAATGAATAAATGAACGAATGAATAAAATATAAACCTGGCTTTTTGTAGAGAACATAAGCCAGAAGGAAAACCACGATTCCGATGGCAATGAGGGCAGCCCACCAGGTCAGCAGAAACATGATGATGACAGAGATGATGGCCCCAAAGAGTGCGGCCCACTTGCTGTAATACCTGAATGAGGGTCTCCAACCTGTTTGGGAGGGAGTACAAAACAAGCCAAATTAAATTCTTAGAACAGGAGTTCCCGACCTAAGGCTTGTGGGCTGGGTCCAGCCCATGGCACTATTTCATGTGGCCCTCCCCTCCAAGGGCATTCGAGAAACAATATGGGCACCCCTTTGAAGCTCTTGGGACAAAATGGCCACCCCCATCATGCAGGCAGGGAAAATGGCCAGCCGGCCCTCGAAGCTGAGTGAAACAGCATGACCCGGTCCCTGGCTTGAAATGGTTGGGAACCCAGTCTTAGAATCTTATGTTATGAGGATTAATTGAAGATCTCTGGTGGCTTGTGAACCATGCACTGTGGGCTTAATTTTTCAGATGGTTCTGAAGCCCAGTAGACACACAGCCTAGGGAGGGGAAAAAAGATCTTTTCTGAACCACCACCCTCTGTAGAGCATTTTTAGGGAGGAATCCTCATAAAAGAAGATTGTAAGAATTTAATCCTGCTTAAAGTTGAGGGCCATTTTTGTCAGCTCTGATGCTGGTAGCTCACCTGGTGAGTTGGTAATGGAGGCATGGAAGCAGCTGAAATTGATCAGCGCATAGGAGCACAGGAAAAAGTTGGAGATAATAGGGGCTATGGCGTTCAGTTCCGCTGCAAAGGTTGTGGAGAGAGACCGACAGTTAAGTAAATGACATACATTGTGCAAAGTACAGAACCAAGCAAGAGATTTGATATCATTGAATCTGGACTATTAATACAGAACTCAAGACCTTACAATCAACAAATCACTTAAAAGCTAATGAGATGCTTTGGCCATCTCGTTTTTCGAGAGAAAGGTGGGATAGAAGTCAAGTCAAGTCAAATCAACCAACCAGTCAACCAAACAACCAGTCAACCAACCAACCAACCAACCAACCAATGCTTTTCAGTATTTATTGCTCCTGAGATCCTTACCAATAAGAATGAAGCCAATTGCGATAATGTATGTCAGCACGTAACCCCTGATAGGTTCGTTGTTCTTGCCGTACCCTTTCCCAAAAAACCCAATGACAGGGTACAGTTGATCTTTGCAAAGGCACTGTTGGAGAAAGGAGCATATCCAATTTATGACAAGGTCATCATCTTCCCCGGCAGTCAAGGCTCTTCATTAGATACCCCGGTTTCTGACTTTAAAAGAGTGATGAATAGAAGACTAGTAAGGGGAGAAAAACTAAATACGTCAGCCATGCTTGAACGCTGCCCACATTTTCTGAAATCGCACATTCCCTGTTGCCTGCCATGCATCTGAGAGATGAGGATTTTTTCAAAATTATTGATTAGGGAAGCCATTCTGTGACTCATCAGCTTACCTGAAAGACTTTGGGTGCAGAAACCAGGCAAGCCAAAGCTGAGGAGAGGGTAGCCCCGAAGATCCCAGCCGTGATGAGCGGTGCAAAGCCACTCACCATGCTCATGGTCTGTGGGGTGAAAGCATAAACCAGCAGAATGAGCTAGCGACAGGCTGCTCTAACTGTTGAGAGGTTTATCCTAATATTCAGCCTATATCTGGCTCCCTGTAGTTTCGGTCTGTTATTATGCATCCTGCACTCTGCGATGATGGAGAACAGATCCTGCCCTTCCTCTTTATGATTATCTTTCAGGAATTTGAAGAGTGCTATCATCATCCTCTCCCCTCTCAGCCTCCTTTTCTCAAGGCTAAACATGCCCAGTTCCTTCTGTCTTTCCTCAAAGGGGTTTGGTTTCCATTCCCCTGGTCATCCTTGTTGCCTTTCTCTGTACCTTGCTCTAATCTGTTTGCATCTTCCTTCAAGTGTGGTGCCCAGAATTGGACACAGTACTTTCAATGTGGTTTAACCAGTGCTGAATAGGTGTAAAGGTAAAGGTCACTCTTGCTTAAAAGCCAATCGTATTGGACTCTAGGTTTCGGTGCTTATCTCAGTTTATAGCCGAAGAGCCAGCACTGTCTGCGTTTGCAGATGTTTCCATGGACATGTGGCAGGCATGCCTAGAGACCGAAGTGCACACAACACTGTTTATCGATGTGGTCCCTATTGATCTACTTGCAATTTCTTGCTTTCAAACTGCTAGGTTGGCAGGAACTGGGACAGAGACGGGAGCTCCCTCCGTCGTGCAGTACCAGGGAATCAAACTCTGACCTTTCAGTCAGTGAGTCTTAACTACTTGAGCCACCACAGTGAATAGAGGGGGACTAATACGTCACAGGTTTTGGAGATATCCTGCCAGTCAGAGCAGATGATATTGGGCTTACATAGATTTGAGTTAGTAGAAGTCCATCTGGTATGTTTAAATAATAGAATGAGATTATTCAGTGATTGCAATGGATACAGAGGCTGTTTTCCTGTATTTTCCTCAAGCCTGAGAAGGCTAATTTCTCCCTTTCCATTTCTATCTGAAGACATTCATTCTCTGCAGGAACAGAACAACCCTTCGTAGCCACATCCACACCTGTCCACTGTTGACCAAAGACAACGCATACCCAAGGCAAGGGTTCCCAGCCTTTTTACACCATAGGGCCATAGGTTGGGAACCGCTGGCTCAAGGAGTCTAACCCAAATTTCATTTGGGCACAAGGTTGAAGTAGCTTTATTGGAGGAATTGTCATAAACTCTAGAATCCTTTCCATAGTTATCCAACAGACAAGGGGAAAAAAACCAATGATTCTGATTCATAGCAGTCAGGTTGATACCTGGTAGTAATTGATGAGCCCGTAATGGCAGGTGTGACTCTGAGCACAGTCAGTGAAATTCCAGCCATGATCACAAGCGATCCCTTCACAACCCACTGATCCGATGGGAATGGTATCATTCACATTGCCAGAAGCATCACGGATCACACATGCACCTAAGGAGGGACAACTCAGGATCATTTCCATCTATAGGTTTCAAAGCCAGTTGGCACCTTTCTATAATGATCATGACAGTCATACCTGCATGTTAACCTACCAATGGTAGCCGAAAGGACCAGATATGATATGGTTGTCCAGAAAATAGCCATCAAGGTGCCTTTAGGAATTGCCACAGCAGGATCCTGGAGGGAGAGAATAAGTGGCATTTAGAAAAGTCGCATTCCATGTACATCATAACATCCTATTAAGTAGAGAGATGATCTTATAAATAAGACTAGATGTTGGTTGGTTGGTTGGCTGGCTGGCTGGCTGGCTGGCTGGCTGGCTGGCTGGCTGGCTGGCTGGCTGGCTGATTGGTTGGCAGGATGGTTGGCTGGCTGGCCGGCCAGCCTGTTGGTTGGCTGGCTGGCTGGCTGATTGACATGATTATCCTGAAAGATCTCTGGACAAGACCTAAAGACCTGGCACTCACCTTCAAGTCACCTGAAATGTTGGCTCCTGCCAAGATCCCAGTGGCTGATGGGAAAAAGATGGAAAACAAACCAAAGAAGCTCCCGTCAGGACCACGCCAGTTTGGGACAAAGTTCTGAGCAAAAATATCCGCTGGAAAGATAAGAGTGGATGGGTGTGTTGCCAACCAGTACAAAATAATTGAAAAGCCTTTATTCAGAATATACTACTCTAACAAAAAAACCCTATATTGTTTTAGTTTCAAAACAGGAAAAGAAGTGCATGGAACACTATTACCTTTCCTGCCAAAGCGGTAACCTATTTATCTACTTGCAATTCCTTATTTTCGAACTGCTAAGTTGACAGGAGCTGGGACAGAGACAGAAGCTCACTCCATCATACAGCACTCAGGTCTCAAACTGCTGACCTGCTGACTTTCCAGTCATCAAGTTTAGCATTTTAACCACTAAGTTTTGCTACTGGGAGTAACACATGTGATTTACATGATATCAAGTGTGCTGATTGCAAATCTGAACTCAGAATCTGCCTCTCATGTACAGATTTTAAGTCATTCTATAGCTGTTCAAATGGTCTCTAATTGGGTAATGTATTTTTACATGGGAACATTATAACAGTTACAGCTACCACTATGCCTGCTGCTGCCTAGGCTGAATCACGTCCCCTGGTGGCATGCATGTTCCAGCAACGGCTGGGCAAGTCTAGGCAAGTCTATGAGCTGACATCAGAAATAGGTCTATAAGGCAAGAGGGATCAAGGGCTTGTTTCTAGTGCAAAACCATCTTATTGGTTAGTACAGCTAGGCCAGGGTGAGTCTGTTTTGAGCTAAAGATGAATAGGCACAGCTGTGTTAATAAACCAGACAATTTTTGCTACATTTGTGGTAAATATACCCTGCGTGATCAACGCAAGAACCTAACCAAGAGGGTGAGATTTGCTAACTTAAGATCCTGACTTCCTAGGCAGAATCAGACTTCCGCTTTGGATTCAATGCACTTGGTTTAGTCTAAGACATATGGATTAGACCAAGTAGCAGACAAGATGTATTTTTTCGTGATGCAGTGTTATTATTAATTTTTGCAGCCTTTCCATTCACAGATGATTATCTGTCGAATTCCTGGTGCTCGCGCCAGCATCAGTAGCTCACCTCTATAACTAAAGAATCCTTTGGCTTGCTTCTCCATGCTGGGTGGTATGATCGTCCCCACGATGTAGTTTACGAAGGAGATCATGATGACCACAAAGAAGAGAACTTGGGCCTGAAAAAACAAGCTGAGCCAGGTTGAGGACACATGGATTGGAAGAGTGCCTAGAGTTGAACGAACCACCCTGGGAGCGTGTGCGAATGTGCGTGGTTGGTGTTGTTTTGACAGTTTGTGCCATTACAAGCGGGGCATGGAATACACGGCTATCATTGCCACGAGTGAGCTAGACTAGGTCAAGGTCACCCTTGTTCAAAAGCCAGTCGTATCTGACTCTAGGGCTGTGATGGTGAACCTTACGTTGGCACTCCAGATGTTCTTGGACTTCAATTGTCAGAAGCCCAAGTCAGCAACTCCTTCTGATCAGGGCTTCCGGGAACTGAAGTCCAAGAACATCTGGAGTGCCAAGGTTGGCCATCACCAAAAGGCTCCATTCACAAATTACTCAGAAAAGCCAAGGAAGGCTTTTCTAAGATGACGCTGACTTGACAGCACAGAGTTACTGTTGTCATGAATAAAGCCTTCAACAGGAAAATGAGGGCTCCGTTGTAATTTTATATAATTACCTGCAATCGATAATAAATAAATATCCACTTACCTTGGCCTCCCATTCCATTCCAGCCAAGGAAATCCCAAGCAGCAGAGTCACTGTGATGACCCCAATGATACGGATGTCATTGGTAGGGTCAACGATCATTGAGTTGTGTTCCTTGTGGAAGGAAGTTGTGGATTTCACATTGAGCATGAATATGCTGAACAACGAGCTGTCAATCACCGAAGGGGAAGTCTGGGGGATCTGGATAACTTCAGTGCGTTTGAAGAACATTTACCTCTGTGGCAGAAAGTGGGCATTTCTATACAGATGACCCTGGGTTCAATCCATGTCATCTCTAGCTAAAGATATGGCGAAGCAGTGCATGAGTTCCTGACTCCAGTTTCAGAGATGCAGTGAATCCACTCCAGGTTTTTAGGTAAAGGTAACAGTCACCGTTGCTAGAAAGCCAGTCGTATCCCACTCTATGGTTCAGTGCTCATCTATGTTTTAAAGCCAAAGAGCCAGCACTGTCTGTTTCTGCAGGCGTTTCTGTGGTCATGTAGCAGGCATGAGTAGACATCGGAGTGCACAGAACGCTGTTTACCTTCCCACCAAAGTGGTCCCTATTTATCTACTTGCCACTTCTCACTTTCAAACTGCTAGGTTGGCAGAAGCTGGGACAGGGACAGGAGCTCACTCTGTTCTGTACTTGGGAATCAAACGCCGACCTTCCCATCATCAAGTTCAGCGTCTTAACCATTTGAGCCACCACACTTCAGGTTTTTATCTAGGCTCTAGTTGAGTTATCCCAGGTGCTAAATCTAGCGTTGGATATCAGGATCAGCACCAAGGACAGCTCTTTCAAACAGCAGGGGGAAATCAGTGTGGTGAATTCACAGCGCCTTTGTAACAGAAGTTGCCAGCCGCTACCTGGTAGAGCATAAACCGCGATGGCCAACCTTGGCACTCCAGGTGTTCTTTGACTTCAGTTCCCAGAAGCCCAAGTCAGAACTTCTGCTGATCAGGGCTTCTGGGAATTGAAGTCCAAGAACAGCTGGAGTGCCAAGGTTCGCCATCACTGGCATAGACTATGAATGCTTAAGGTACAGAGCTTGGGAAAGTTACTTTTTCTTATTAGAGGGAGGGGTACCTTTCATTATGAAATTGTGGCTCCCAGTTTGTGATGAGGAAAGGAAATCCCTGCTGCCCAATTTCTCATCAGACGATAGTTTCTCAATAATTAAAGGGATTCTATAGGAACTGCAGTGGCTTCTATGGGATTCTATATGTTTCTACAGGACTGCAGTGGCTCAAGTCACTAAGACGCTGACTGGGAGCCAGAAGGTCAGCAGTTCAATTCCTGAGTACTACAGGACGGAATGAGCTCCCGTCTCTGTCCCAGCTCCTGCCAACCTAGCATCTCAAAAGCAAGAAATTGCAAGTAGATAAATAGGGGCCACTTCGGTGGGAAGGTAACAGCGTTCCGTGTGCTCCAGTGTCCAATCATGCCTGCCACATGACCATGGAAACGTCTGCAGAAGCAAGCAGTGCTGGCTCTTCGGGTTTGAAACAGAGATGAGCATTGACCCCTAGAGTCACATACGACTGGCTATTGAGCAAGGGAAATATTTACCTTTACTTATAGGAATTTTGAGATTCTTGGGAAAGAGATTGCAAATATTTTAAATTTCAAAAATCACTGCAACTGATTGTTGCATTAGGATTCCAGCCTGTGGTTATGTGCAAAGTTGGATTAAACATACATTAATACCTCAGATAATGCTAAAATCATATAACGTTAAGTAATCTGAGGGGGAGAATTGCATCGAATAACGTTAAGATCCTATGGGATGCATCGCATAACAACCACTAAAGTCTGTGCCGGTTACAATGTATCTCTATGGATCTTTAACGTTATCCGATCCATCCCATAGGATTTTAACATGCATCGGATAACACTAAAAATCGGATAACACCAAGACTTGTGGAACCAAGTCTTAGCGTTATCCGAGGTTTTACTGTACTTGTTGGATACTACTGGACTCCAGTTCACATCAGGCCCAGCCAAGAAGGGGAATCTGGATCAGAAATGAGGGGACTTATTGGCTGATGACATCATTAGAATCACGGCTTCCCCATTGCTTGTTGAGAGGACCTCATTGTCTAAGACAGGGGTCTTCAAACTTTGCACTCCAGATGTTCTTGCACTTCAATTTCCAGGAGCCCAAGTCTGGGGTTCTGGGAGTTGAAGTCCAAGAACATCTGGAGAGCCACATCTGAGGACCCCTGGTCTACGAAATCTGGAGTTTCCCCCTCATTTCATTGAAATCCCATCTGGAAATTGGGCATTCCTGTCATCAAGAAAGGCCACCTGCCGCCCATTCTTTTCTGACATAGTCGTTGTAACTACTTACCAGGATCAGGTCCCGCACCGTTTCTGCAAAGCCCACGGTGTGCATGGCCACGGCTACGGCGTTGGCGAAAGCAAAGATGAGGCCGATGGAGCCCCCCAACTCGGGCCCGAGGCTTCGTGAGATGAGGAAATACGTCCCGCCTAAAAGATTCAGGGAACCAACGTTCTCACATGCCATCTGTGAGTACATCCAGTCCTAGTTCTTGCTTCCAGGAAGGCTGAGCGCAACAACAGGGGCAGGATCCTGATAACACAGTCTGGGCCATGAGATATTGTGGGTCTAGTTTCTCCAAAACTTTGGTGGGTGCAAATTCTCTCTTATGCTCTCCTCTCCTTCGTCTACTTGCAGGACAGGGTGGAAAGTCAAGAAACAAGAGACTTCTAGCAGGTAGAGACATCAAGGGGAGGGGGGGAGTTCTATTTCACAGTTGAATAAAGTTTGCCAAAACTTTTACCTGATTTAACTTTGCCATTGGTGGAGATGGCGGAGATGGATAACCCAGTGATGGTCGTCACTGTCACGGACATCAAGATGATCAACCAAGTCAGTGCTGTTAAAAACAGACACAAGTCATTTGGATTATATTGTTCATGCCCTAAAACCTTAGGCACAGAGTTGGGTTTAGAGAGAAAGCCTTAAATCAGGGGTGCCCAAACTATTCGGCCCATGGGCCAGTCACGTGGTTCAGCGGGCCAGTCACGTGGTTCCTCCCGCTGGAAGCGGAAGTCAAACACACCCACGTAGGCGCAGAAGGCTGCCAAAAAAGCACATACAACTGTCATAAACGCATTTATAACACCCACAGGTGCACTTATTGCAGCATTCTGCACATGCATGGGCACGCTTTACTTCCACTTCTGGGAGCGGTGAGGGCAGTGTGGGCCGGGTGAATTGACGTCGGGGGCCAGATCTGGTCTGTGGGCTGTAGTTTGGGCACCCCTGTCTTAAATTAAGAGGGGTAACTTCTTATCCATTGATAGAACAGAGTTCCAAGACATATAATATCTGTTCTTAGGGCACAGGGATAGACAGAAAGGAAGCTCAAATATTACCCCTTATCTTTTCCTCTGATGTATGTTAGATTGGTACTCTTTGGCTTCCTTCCTTCCTTCTTCTTTCTATGAGGGAATCTCTGGTTTCTTATTGCTTTTCCAGTTTACAGTAAAACCCCTACTTACGTAAAAAGTCTGTTCCATAGGCTTTTATGTAAATCGGGTTTTTTCCTTAACTCAAAGCAAACCCACAGGAAAAATGAATTTTTACATAACGCGAAGCAAACCCATAGGGAAAATGGTTTCCTGATTGGGCGGTGTACAAAGTGTGAGAATTAAATTAAATTTATTGTTTTACTGTAGTTAGAATAACGACATCCCTTGAAGACGTGGAAACCATTTTAGTAGCTTTTTGATACCAATTTGAGAGTTCTACCATCCTAAAATTGATTTCTTGAGTTAGTAAAAAGTTTCTCAAGAACTTTTTAAAAAAAGGGAATCTGCTTTCATGTACAGAAGGTCACAAAGATAAATACTAATCCTACTTCATTCAGCTAGAAAATACTTACCTATTCCTGCTTGTGCTGTGATCCAAGGCAGTCGTAGGTATAGAATTACACCCCAGATATTGAGCATGCAACGAATCTAGAAGGCAGAGGTACACCGGCTATTGTTAACGAGGAGAGATCACAGATGTGAGCAGAAGGGTCAGGTACCAAAATCAGATCAGATCAGTACTTAGAAAGTTACTTTTCAAAAGTAACTTCTTGTAATCACTAATTTGGATCAGCAGAAGCTTTGTGTAGTTAAAGTTGACGACTGCCTCTTCTTCTGAACAAGCGTCCAACTACAAAGCTTTGCTGGAGAAGAACTGGAAATCATACTACATAGACCAGTGATGGCCAACCTTGGCACTCCAGGTGTTCTTGGGCTTCAATTCCCAGAATCCCAAGTCAACACACCTGCCCAATCCAAAGTAAACCGGGGCAAATGGCCAATATTAGCACCACCAACACCACCATCTCACACATCCTTTGTAGGTCACTTTTCGGCTCCTCATGTTATTGAACCAAGAAAGAACTGTTGACTTACCATCACACCTTTAGCCCATCCGAACCGGACGGGTTCACTTTGGGGTTTTTCCTCCCCCTCAGCGGCTGTTTCTTCCGTTCCTTCTTCAGAAAGGCTGTTCCGGTGAGCCTCGTATCTTGGAGAGTGACGATGGTACGTTTCTTGCTGAGACACACACATGCGCAATTAGGTCACAAAAGGGCAAGCACTAATTTAAAAGAGTTCCATAGCACAGAGGCCATTGAGAGCGTAGAAATATATGTATATACATCCATTTACAGCCAAAGAGCCAGCGCTGTCTGCATCTGCAGACATTTCCGTGGACATGTGGCAGGCATGACTTGACACCACTGTTACCTTTCCTGCAGAAGAGGTACCTATTTATCTACTGCAGTGGTTCCCAACAAGGGGTACACAGCCCAAAGGGGGACTTCAATTCCCAGAAACCTAAGTCAGTACATTGGCTGATCAGTGCTTTGGGGAAAAGACTTAGGCTTCTGGGAATTGAAGTCCAAACACCAGCATTTGGGAAACACTGATCTACTGTATATACTCGAGGATAAGCCTAGTTTTTCAGTCCCAAAAATGAGTCCCCAAAAAGGAGAAATGTCTTATACTCAGGTCAATGTCGACGAGGGTCCCAAGAACGCATCGGATTGAGACACCCCAAAAATATAATTAATTAACCATATTTTAATGTAATTTGATTATTGAAACTCACTAGCAGCTGCGGCATTTCCCACCCTTGGCTTATACTTGGGTCAATCTATTTTCCTGGGTTTTCAGGTCAAAATTAGGTGCCTCGGCTTATATTCTTTTTTTTTTTCTTATTTAATAATTTTTATTAGGTATATAAAGAAAAACAGATGCAAATATTTATACAATCATAAAAATCATAAGATAAAGTAACTAAAGTAACAGTACTGTACTATATTAGAAATATATTCGGGTCGGCTTATACTTGAGTATATACGGCCATTTCCTACTTTCGAGCTGCTAAGTTGGCAGGAGCTGGGACAGAGACAGGCACTCACTCCATCATGCATCCAAGAGAGAATATAATACAAACAAGTGGAAAACTAGAATATGCTGGCTTTGAACTGAGGGAAAAAAGCAGATATGTATTTGTCTCCAGCCTAACAGATGCCACTTTTTTGTTTACACCAGGTTCTGGGCATCTTAGATTTGAAGCAAGAGAGGCCCGACAGTTGTTCTTGGACTCCGTTTCCCATCAGCCACCGCCAGTGTGGGCCAAGGCTCAGAGATGATGGGACATGGTCTCCTCCCTAACTGTGGGGAAAGGAAGAAGAGTGTTTCTTATCCTTGGGTCCCCAGATGTTCTTGGACTTCAACTCCCAGAAGCCCTGATCAGCAGGTGTGCTTGACTTGGGCTTCTGGGAATTGAAGTCCAAGAACAGGTGGAGAGCCAAGTTTGAAGAACCCTGTTGTAGAGAAATATTGGGGTGTCCTACACTTCTTTGTAGTGTGTTCGTCACCTGCTATCGTGGTCAACCAGAGCTTGGTTTTCCATTCCAGAAGAGGATACAGATCTAGAGTTAATGCTTTGTTTCCTACAGTGTGTGGCTTAAGTCCTTACACTGCCTAATGAAAGGACAAGTAATTACACCCTCTTGTCCACATATAGAGGCTGGCCAACTTGGTAGATGAACCTTCCATCAAAGCCATAACAGGAGGCCAGTAACTAGTATAGGAGGGACTTAAAATGGCCGTCTTCCCACTCCAGCCACCATCGTTCTACTTTGTAGCATGGCCCACAGTCCTGAATCCTCTAGCTGAGGGGTGCCCAAACTACGGCCCCCTGAATCACGTGACCGGCCCGCAGCCTGAAAACTTTGGCCACCCCTTGCTCTAGCTCAAGAGAAAAGCAATCACACTTACACACCGCACCCAGAGCACCTAGTGCATTCTCTGGCGGTTCACAAAGTCGCATTTTGCCCCAACATGCTGGGTCCTCATTTGACCAACATTGGAAGGATGGAAGGCTGAGTTAACCTTGAGCCCTGTTCAGGATGGAACTCGCAACGTTCTGGCTGCAGTAACAGCAGCCTCACCTCCTGCGCCACCTACGCTCAAGAGATCAATACATGTGGACGACGGTCAGGGTACACAGAAAGAGCCTCCTCAAAGTTTGTGGTATGTTTGAACCACCCATGGCAACATCCACCTTGTTGTGCATGGCTAATCTTTCTCTACTAGGTAAGGTGAAAGGAAATGCAGAATGAATTCACCCAAAGGTGGCTTCATATATATTTATATATATTGCTGTTTCTCATCTGCCCTATGCATGGAAGAAGAAATCCAGGTAAAGATACATCTCCTTCTCTCAGCAAGTGAACCCAGCACAGCACATCAGAGCAAAATCCAAACTTGGCCACCCAACTCAACTCGAGTTTACCTTGAGGAACGTGTGTAGATCAGCCAGGCTGGGTCTAGGTTTCTTGACATCCCCACAGATCTTTGTGTTGGCATAGTTCTCATAGGTGGGCACCACGTCAATGGTGTTGTAGCCGAAGGTCTGGAGGTAGAACGTGGCACTGTTGCGGGTGAGGTAGTCGGCTTGGGTGGTGTCGTAGGCGGTATCGTTGGCCGGACCGAACTGACCCCGGCCACCGTCCTCCGTGTTGATGAGGCTGCTGATGGTGAACCTACCGGTGGAGCGGCCAGAGTCACAGTTACGTTCGGTCACCGGCATTTCGGCCATTTCATCGTCTCTGCCCGCCAATCTGGCTCACCCGGAGGGGAAAGAAATCACACTGGGAAGGGGACCGTGCAGAGGTGGGTGTATATGGCAACGCTTAGGAAGCATGGAAACTTTATACCCCATTAAACCCGGAAAAAAAAACTCATTCCTAAAAGGGGAGAGTAAATTGGCTCAAGCGATTCTGAGCTGGTTGTTCAAAAGAAAAGCCTGGAGCTATATCTAAATACGACCTCCTCGCTCGCTGGCCTTGGTTCCAGATCCAGTGTATGATAAGAGGTTTTGTATTAAGGCCTGAGGATAAATCCGCTTGAAAATTCAGGTTTGCTGAGAGGCTGCGTAAAGGACACCCTCAGCAATCTATTTTATTTAGGTAAATTTCCATTTTATTTGGGTAAATTTCCTTTCCTCGCAGGCCTGAGTTAATTCCAGGCAAAACATATCTACAGTACTATTGCAAAACAGATTGCAAGCTGCATTTTATTTCTGCTTCCAGTGGGAAGTACCACGTAACCGGCCCGCAGCCCGAAACGTGGCACCCCTGCTCTAAATGCATCCTTCAACAATATCTAGAAGTCTGCAGGGAAAGCCCACACAACATTTGCACAAAATATGTTTATTTTCAAGACTGGAATGCTTTCCACTTTCATGTGTTGATATGAAATGTTCTTGATGTGGCCCGATATTGGGCAATGTCATCTTGTTCCCTTTTAATTCTATTTTGTTTTAGATGTGTCAATTTTAGCTTTGCATGTTTATTCTATGCTGCCGGTGCCTCTGACGTGAATGAAGAATTTGTTGATAAAGAACTGCTGTATTTAAAATCTAAATATTAATTCACTGTAATTGTCTTCTGGTTGAGGTACAATCCATAACTTGGCAAGGAAAACATATAATTATATTGGACAAGAAAGAAAATGAAATAAAAGTATCCCCCCCCCCCCAATAAAAAAAAGATGACAACATGTGGTACCTTTTTTGTTGTTCAGTCATACAGTCAATTCCGACCAATTGTGACCCCATGGACCACTGTCCGTCAGGCACTTCTGCCCTCCACCATCCTCCTCAACTCGCTCAGTTCTGTGCCCATTGTGTCTACAATACCATCCAGCCGTCTCATCTTTGGCCACCCCCTTTTTCTTTTGCCCTCCACCTTTCCCAGCATCAAGGCTTTCTCAAGTGAATCCTCTCTTCTCATTTGATGTCCAAAGTACTTTAGCTTCATCTTTACTATTTGACCTTCTAAGGAGCAGTCAGGGTTGATTTCTTCTAAGATTGACCTATTTGTTCTCCTCGCTGTCCAGGAGACTCTCAAAACTCTCCTCCAACACCACATCTCAAAGGCGTCTATTCTTCTGCGCTCAGCTTTCCTTATGGTCCAGCTCTCACGACCATACATTGCCACCGGAAATACCATTGCTTTGACTAGACTAATATATGTTCATGTGAGCTTTCGTAGATCAAGTCTAGTTCTGCAGAAAAACAGGCTATACAATGAACATTTATTTATGGTCTCAAGATCGGGGGAGGGTGCAAGCACCATAGGAAGGTGCTGGACAGGGAGGGGGGCACCTATTTGGGGTGGGGTGGAACCCCATACATTGCTATTGGCACCCCAGGGCACCAGAGATGAGGGCGGGATGGGATAAACCCCGGTTGCCCGATATACCAGCACGTGCCTGCTCAAGATAAAGGGACTGTGATCGGTTGGACACAAGTTGCAAACTGTGTGAGTCAATGTGGCATTTTTTACACCTACTAATGATTTAAGAGGTTTGATTTTTTTCCAGTTCTTTTCCAATGGACATTAGTTCAGTAACAGTGGTAGGTGGGTGCAGAAACTCAAGTACAGTACAGTAATAGTACTGTGTCCTTCTTTTTAAATGGGTTTGGGGAGGTTTTATGGATGTTTTAGATAGTTTTATAGTATTTGGTTTTAATTAATATTGGGTATGGGTTTTAACTGACGTTGTGAGCCGTCTCTAGGGTCGCTTAGGTGAAAAGGGCGGTTATATAAATCCAACAAACAAAATAAATAAATAATAGTTTCAAATGTTATGACATATATTTATCTTCACATACATAATGTTTGGATCCATTATCAAACATATTTAGCATTTAGAGAGCAGGAGGGGGGATGTATTTAACATCAAGATTCATGGCGTAGTTCGAAGAGTTTGTGAGAGTAACTTTTGCTTTTAATTCATGCCAAGGCTGTTTAAGACTGTCAAGTCCAAATTAGAGCAGACAGTGAACGTGTCATGAAAAGCAGGACTCCCCTAAGAGAGAGAAAAGACTGTTGGTTTATGCCGATACACTTTTGTCTCAATCCACAGTTCACCAGTTAATGTAAGATCAGACCTTCAGAATGAAAAGATCCACACCCAATGGGCGACCTTTCAATAGCTAGAACCCCATCTTAACCTAACTCCGGGTCCCTGACCTTTTAATGCCATGGGCCTGACCACACACACAGACAGCTGAGCGGTCCGGACCATGCCCCCGGTAGCGGAAGTAAATGTGCCCGCTTCCACATTTACGACAGCCACTGGCACATTTATGGCTGACGTCACCGTGTTTATGCATGCACAGGTAAGTTTTATGGCTGTCGTAAACGCGCCCGCTTCCACGTGCGGTGGGCCGAATGGAATGGCGTCATGGGCCGGAGCCAGTCCGTGGGTCATAGGTTGGGAACCCCTGACCTAACTCATCTGGAGTGGGGAGAACATCTTTTTTCCAATGCCCTTGGAAAACAAGTGTGATATAAATTTTATAAATGTAACAATATGACGGCCAAAATTCTACTGACTCGCTGAATTCCATCTGCGCAACCACGCCAGGGGTCTCTTCTACTCTGTCTGTCCTGTCTCCTGTGACCAATTATCCTCTAGTTTTGCAGTTGATCACACAGTCAAGCACATGACTGCCAACTAAGGGAAACGGACAACGGCGTTCACCTCCATCTCATCTGCGCAAGATTTCCACACTAGGCTTCTGGCCCTTGAACATTTTGAAACATCAACAGTCACCGAATACACTTCCTTTCCAGTGCAAGCCAGATGGCATATTACGGTCCCATTAGAAAATGTATTCCAAGCAAGCAGACCTGCTGTCTCCGGCCCACAAATATACAATATTGTTGCCGCCAGGAGGTTTGTGCTCTAATGTCACATGGCAATTTAGTGGCAGTGACAGATAATGATCTGGAAAAACCATTTGGGATTTAACACTGCAGCTTGTTTCAGCTAGTTAATGGGGAAATGGGCTTCGTTTTTCTTCTTCTCCAGTGCCTCTGGGGGTGCCTGTTGAGCAAATCTTTTGGTTCAGGAACAAGGATTTAGTACAGCATAGCATGACTTAATCCTTCCATTGTCCAATGATTCTATTTGTTAAGGACTCTTGACAAAGACAAGTCTGGCCGGGTTATCCTGTTATGGTCATAGAGTCTACCCTACTGCCTAGCGCCCTTGGCAAAGTCCACAGGGAAGGGCAGCGGTCCCCAAGTAGATTAAATCCCACTTGAATCCATTTTGTTGGAGGGCAGCAGCTTCATCGACCCTGGCCTGGGGGCTGATGATGAGGACTTTGCATGCCAAAAGGGCTCAGTACCAGAAAGTGACTCACGGAGCTGGATCAGTAGGATGGGTGTCATGCTGCAAATGGAAGGCCATGGCATTATAGTGGTGGGCTCCAGAATAATTTACTACCACACTGTGGGTGTGGCATGGTGGGCGTGGCCAGGGGAAAAGCCCTGAGTTGCACCAGAATTAGGACTACTTTATTTCAAAACTTGGATGGGCGGTGGGGCCAGCTGGAATCTCTGCTACTGGTTCTGGCGAACTGGTGCGAACCGGCTGATGCCCACCACTGATTATATTGCTCCCACGGCATTATAATGATCACCAATATTCGGGATCGGATACAGCACAAGAAGAAGGTCTCTTTAATTCATCTTTAAATTGTGGTTTCTCGACCAAGCCTCCCCCCACCCCAGTTTAGACTATTTAGGACAGACAGTGTTAGCAGAAGACATGGGTGGCATCTGGGGCTGAGAAAATAAGGACCATCATGAGATTGAATGCTTCTGAAACTTTGCAGCAACAGAAACAATTCTGAGTCTTAGATGGCTTTGTCAAATTGAACTGGCTCCAAGAAACTAAAACCCCTAAATGCTCCTTGCAAATGAAGAAAAGTATTAAACTATTCAGGGGATATAAATTCTCAGGAAGTTACATACTGTCTATTTCCCCTAGAGCAGTTTCCCCCAACCTTTGGTTTTTGGGCTTTAATTCCCAGAAGCCTAAGTCAGTTCCCCAAAGCACTGATCAGCCAATGTTATTGATTTAGGCTTCTGGGAAGGGAAATCTCCCTAGTGTGGCCTAGGCCCCACATTGGGAAACACTGCCCTAGAGGTATAATTAACTTGTGAAATCAATCTTGGCTGATCCAGATTATTGTTTGCCATTCAAGAGGTATGTTTAAGATGGGTTTGTCCCGAAAGAAAGAAAGAGGTGGAGAAAGGAAAGAAAGAAAGAAGGAAGGAAGGAAGGAAGAATGAAAGAATGGAAGGAAGGAAAGAAGGAAGGAAGGAAGAATGAAAGGAAAGAAGGAAGGAAGGAAGGAAGAATGGAAGGAAAGAAGGAAGAATGAAAGAAAGGAAGGAAGAATGGAAGGAAAGAAGGAAGGAAGAATGAAAGAAAGGAAGGAAGAATGGAAGGAAAGAAGGAAGGAAGAATGAAAGAAAGGAAGGAAGGAAGGAAGAATGGAAGGAAAGAAGGAAGGAAGAATGGAAGGAAGGAAGGAAGAATGGAAGAAGGAAGAATGAAAGAAAGGAAGGAAGGAAGAATGGAAGGAAGGAAGAATTAAAAATCATCTGGTTATAATCATAATGTCATGTCAGAAATTATTCTGGGTTGAAAGGAATAGAACTGGAATATAAGCTTCTTTGTTCACAATTCAATTTGTCAGAAAATTGACCAATATTGCTGCACAATATCATGCCCATGTTGACAGCAGGAAAAGTTTTACATAGCAAAAGGCGGTCTGAATGTTGATGACACCAGCATCAACTATCCAAATGGTCTACTCTACAGGATCCCCTCTTGTGCTCACTACCTTTCATAGAGTCATCAAGCAGTGGAAAATCCCAGAACCTGAAGGCACTGGAATGACTCGGAGGCTGGAGATGTAAACCGTGTCAAAGAAAACAAAGAAACTGTGGAACCATGCCTTCTCTATGCCGGTCCATGATTTTTATTCACAAAACACCAGGAAAGCAACCTACGTACACAAACATTCTGTGGTTAAAAGCACTTTTATTTTTCAGAGCATACATCTTAGTTGCAACGGGAACCAAGCCAATGGGAAGAGTCGAGAGGAAGAAGCAAATTAACGTTGGGGTGAATCCCCAGCTGCTTTGATGCTGGTCACGCAAGGGAGGCGAACAGGGTATGGTGCAACCCTGGTGTAGTGAAATAGCCGGATAGTAAGATGCGCTTTTTGTCGGCCTGATTCACAACACCAGCTGTAGCAACGATACCAAAACCGGAACTTCAGCCTGGAATTGCTCTTGATCTTCACGGTAGAGCAGTTTCCTCAAGGTCTTGTTTCAAGAGCAGGAAGAATGCATTAAAAAAAACCAGCAACTACCCCATCACCTGCATCATACACACACACAATTTCACACGTACATTTTCTTTTGGCCCATTTTGGTTTAACAACCCCAGACTCAAGCATCTCTCTGCATTCTGCATGCATCCCACATAATCACTGACAAGACACAAAACATGGGGAATTGTACACTCAATTCATTTACAGAAGCATTGTCTGGAGAAATAAGATCAGATTTAGCAATAGCAATTATTATGCTTATATAGTACTCTGTAATGCTTAGTGCTGAGCGCAGAAGAATAGACGCTTTTGAACTGTGGTGCTGGAGAAGGCTTTTGAGAGTCCCCTGGACTGCAAGGAGATCAAATCAGTCCATCCTGAAGGAAATCCACTCTGATTTCTCCTTGGAAGGGCAGATACGGAAGGCGAGGCTCAAGTACTTTGGTCACCAAATGAGAAGAGAGGACTCACTGGAGAAGGCCCTGATGCTGGGAAAGATTGAAGGCAAAAGGAGAAGGGGGCGACAGATGGTAGCATTGATGCAGTGGGTATAGATCTGGGCGGATGATGGTGGATGACAGAGGAGCCTGGCGTCCTATGGCCAATGGGGTTCCAAAGGGTCAGACTCGACTGTGCGACTCAACAACAACATCAAGCAGGGAGAAGAGACAAGACATTCCAGCTTTGTGAGCTAATCATTAGAGACCCCGTGTTGTTCCAATATGGTGCAGTTATGGGGTTGCAAAAGACACACACAGCTTAGGGCCAGTACTTGAAACAACCACGCATACGAAATGACTCAAGCATCAGACCTTGGGTGAGGCACCAGGAAAGGATACAGGTTTCTTCTGGTTATTAAAAGACAAGAACATCAAGTCTTTTACATGCCCAAAGAAATAACGGGGAAACATGTCTGTAGTGAGAAGAACAGCTTCGTTACCTGGAACTTCTGCGGTTCTTCTAATAAAAATACCTGTGGATCCACATCTACAGGGTTGGATTTGTATCTGCATGCAGCCATTCTAACTCTTCTAGAGCACAATTAAGAGTTTGGAAGGGGAACCTGCTTACCTCTATACGAGTAATGGCGAACCTTGGCACTCCAGTTGTTCTTGGACTTCAATTCCCAGAAGCTCAGGTCCCTGTGAATCCACGTAAATGGGTTTACTGCGCTTACACGTTAGGGTAAACCCCTTCGTGTAGATTCACAGGGACTTGGGCTTCTGGAATTGAAGTTCAAGAACAGCTGGAGTGCCAAGATTCGCCATCACTGCTCTATACCGTCTCAAGGCTGGTCGTTTCTCTTCATCCCGTACTCTTGCAACAATTCACTTAACAAATGTCCCCCCAGATTTTTCAGATTCAAATTTTGCTGATTTTTTCCCCAGTGTTGTTCTAGCTTCTTAATGTCCCAATGCCTTCATTTGTGTTTTCTATTTCTGTTCAAACCTTAGACCAGGGGTTCCCAACTTAAGATCTGTGGGCCGGATGCGGCCCATGGGGCCATTTCATGGTCACCCCCACCCCTAAGGGCATTTGAGAAACAAAATGACCACCCCCTTTGAAGCTTTTGGGACAAAATGGCCACCCCCATCATACAGGCATGGGGAAATGGCCATCTGGCTCTCGAAGCTGACTGAAAGGGTGACCCGACCCCTGGCTTGAAAAGGTTGGGATCTTCTGCCTTAGATTGAAAGTTTTCCACCATTGGGATGATTTTGAATGAAATTCAGTGAGTGTGGCTGAAACTGATTTAGGCTGCCATGAAACATATTCCACAGATATTTAGATTGTTGAATTCTTTATAGGTAAGAACGGCTCACCTGACACAAGAAAAGTGGGGAGAACAGACTACCTATTGGATGATCTAAAGCAGGGACGAGGATCAAAATATTACATTTAACAGACTTCTCTCAGCTGATCGAAAGCCTACTCAATAGAGCTGCCCGCTGCTGTAATATTTTCCAATAACAAAGAATATTTTCAAGATGGGAAAGGTGCAGAAAAGAGCAAGCACAGTGATAAGAGGTTGTGCCAACTCTTTGTGAAGAAAAGTTACAAAAATGGTTCCCAACGTGGGGCCCAGGGCCCACAGGGGAACTTCAATTCCCAGAAGCCTAAGTCAGGCCATTGGCTGATCAATGCCTTGGGGAGTTGACTTAGGATTCTGGGAATTGAAGTCCAAGAACCAAAGGTTGGAAAACACTGGGTTTACAAGCATTTGTGGATCTTTTTTGGAATAAAGGCACTCAGGGGAAACGCAATAAAGGAAATGGAAACTATAATTCTATGAAGTTATGTAGGCAAGCCTAGGTCCTCAGGCATACCACTACCTCATGTCCTATGAGATGCTAAAGATGATTCCAATGGAATCCCAAGTCTAGCAAGGCTCTAGCATTTCCCCATACCTCATAGCAACCTCAATATGACCTCATACTCACTGGCTCTGCTTACGGGTGTCAGTAGGACTTCTCACTCCACTGGAGTTAGTCATACCTGCGTTACATGGAGCAGTGAGAGAAATGGGGCAGCAGTTCTTTTGGTTGTGGCTGCTGTTATGGTCTCTCCTCTGCTTCGACGCGCAGGGATTTCCAGTCCTCCGTGCCAAACGGTCACATGAGGATACTGAACTTGTACATATCTCCGTGCATCCAACTGAACCTGTTCAACCTTCTCTGGACAGAGAAGAGGAGCATGGAAAGAAAGAGGAAAATATTGTGAACAAGCTTGTGGTTCTTTTGAAGGAGGCAGTGAATAAAATCCCGACCCAACGGCCAACTGAGGAACCACCTCTCATAACATTTCACCTAGGTCCTTCTCCGCCAGAAACAGCTGACACGATCTGGGTGAATCGCAAACCGAAGAACAGCGAGGCATCTCCCTCGACTGATAACATTCCCAAAACTACAACACCATTTTGGAGAGTCAGAAATGACTCCGTTGCTACCATAATTTTGCATACTGAGACAACTCCTTCTACGGCAACTACGCCAGAACTTCTCAAAAGCGAATCAAGTCCCTCCACGGCTGCACATTCTCATAATACTATTTCAGAAACACCAATGACCACTGTGTCTCTTCAGCTGGAAAAGGTCGTTATTACCAGTGGGAAACATAAGCCTTTGAACCGGCTAACCAAAGGAACTTTGTCAAAACTGGTGGCGTCTCTGAAAAAGATAGATGAAGTGCATGGTTTGTTACACAAAGGCACCGATAAACCGCAGCAGGAAGGCAACCAAGAAAAGCACATGGAAGGATATCAACATAAGCCTGAAGCTGCACACAACTTAGAACTGATCAATAAGATGATGAAAACCATAAAGAACTCCCCTCCTTCTGTGAGAAATGACCCAGCTCTCCAAAATAATATTGAGAAAGCAGAACGTTTACTACAAGCTGATTTGAAACTGGTAGGAGAGGCAGAGAAGCGACTCAAGGAGGCAAAAGATCAAGAAGAGAAGGAAAGACAGATTAGTCCCCCACCTCTACCAAATCTGCCTGGATCAGAAAAGACTATCATGTTGATGCCAGTTTTTTCTACTCAAGGACAAGAGGAAAAACAAGAGCAGCAAATTAGTCCCTCACCACCAGCACATTTGACTGTGTCAGATGCCACTACATTGTTGGTTTCAGTTTCTCCTGATCAGGAAGAAGAGATGAAACAAGGGCAGCAAATTAGTCCCTCACTACCGCTACATTTGACTGCATCAGATGCCACTGCATTGTTGGTTTCAGTTTCTCCTGATCAGGAAGAAAAGATGGAACAAGGGCAGCAAATTAGTCCCTCACCACCGCCACATTTGACTGCATCAGGCGCGACTGTCCAGTTGACTACGTCTTTTTCTGATTCTCTGGCCAAGAAGGCAGAAGAGGCGCAAGTGAAGAATGGGGAGTTCCAATCCTTGATTAAGTTACTTTATGGTTTAAATGGAAATGCAGAAAATCCACCCAATACAAAAGCAGAACGGGAGATGGTCAGCAAAACCATTGTGGCACTCGACGCTATGAAGACCATGTCTTCTGGAAAGGCAGACAAAAGCAAAAGGATGCTGAAACAGTTGTTTAAAAAAGACACTGCGCTTGCCGAGCAAGATATACAGAAATAGGGTAATATTGTGACTTAGGTATATATATATATTGTTTTATGATGTTGGTTATTAGTTGTATTATCTTTTTTTTTCATTGTATGTTTTAGATATTTTATGTAAGTCACCCTGCACCAAAAGGACAGGGTATAAATGTAAAAAAATATATAAATAAAATAATTTTTTGGGGAGGAAGCAGGTCTATCGTCTTCTTTCTTAATACAGTACTAGTAAGCTGAATGACAGGAGATTCGCAACAGACAAAATGGAGAGTTTGGATTATGAACAGGCTTTAAAATACTGCAGCACCAGTTGATAACGATAGTGAATATTTTGGCTGAATAACCCCCCCCCCCAAAAAAAAAAAAAAAAACTAGTTTGGAGCCAGCTGAACATTGTTTTTGCTGCCACATGACGGGGCCTCTAGAAGGCAACCAAGAACCAACATTTTGCCTTTAATAGGAGACACAGTCTAGCTGTCACAAGCAGTTGCTAGGAAGCGAGTTCTAGAGCAGTGATGGGGAACTTTGGGACTCCAGAATTTCCTGAACTTCAATTCCCAGGAGCCCAATACCCTGTACAGTACACCCAATTGTGTGGATTCACAGGGAATTCTGGGAATTGAAGTCCAAGAACAGCTGGAGTCCCAAGTTTCGCCATCGCGGTTCTAGAGGCTATTGTCTTTCTACCAACCTTCAGCTAAAGATAATGACATTCCAAAATAGATCTTTGGTCTCAGTTAACACAGGATTTAAGTCTACCTAAGACTACTCTTTTCTAATTTTGCTGCTTTTGGTATTGTTTGAAATCTACCCAGCGTACATATATTTTTTTAAAAATCAAAATTCTCATTTGTACCCACCTGCATAGTCTGTACATGCAGTTTTGGGTATTTCTCTCAGCCAGCCTTTCTTGGAAATTGCTTGAATGGAAGGACAGAAACATCTAAAAATGAAATAAAATAAAAACCAAATTCTAAGGCTGAGGTCCTCATTAACTCTGGCGACAACTATGTTCAGACTGCAGTTTTATAGCAGTAAAAAAATAATGTGGTACTGAATAACAAATTTTGCTTTGTAACTACACTATCACTGATTCTTTCTGCTCCTTTGGGGAAAAAACCAAACTTCCAGCTCTTACAATTGCAGAATACCTGTGGCCAGATGTGAGACAAGGAATACTACAATTTTAGAAGCCAGAGACACGAATGAGTAAATTCCAGCAATGACAAACATACAATAAAATGGGGGAACAGAAGAATTGCACACATCTACCCAGCACACGTTTTAACAACCATAGTTCTCATTAGTACACATCAGCATAGTCCACTATTAAACAGACATAGATAAAGGTCCTTCTAAAAGCTGAACGTAAGTTTCAGCAAATATATTTGCCAATAAAATTACATAACTACCAATTCAACTGCACAAACAATGCAATTAAATTAGGTCCTTCGGATTGAAGATCTACCCAGAGACCCAAATCCATTGTGACTTGCATTATACGAGTCCACAGTCTTGTAAACCATTTAGTTTTCAAAAGCTTTTCAAAAGCTTCAAAAGTTGCTGACTTGGGTTGTTTTTCAACTGCTGAACACTTCTTAGATCGGAGAGGTCTTCATTTATTCATAGTCTCATAAAAACATTCCAGTTTTCAGTGGACTGGCCTGACTTTGACAACACCTAAAATTTCCTATTCCTTTGACAGCTTTCCCCAACCTTTGTCTTCCAAATGTGACGAATTACAACCCCACTCCCTCCTCTTGGGAGTAAATTTAGCTCAATGAATCCAGAGAGGGCTCGACTGCAGATGGCTGGCTTAGAAGATGCACTGCCAGATCACAGTAAAAGCTTCCTTCATCCCTTGGAAATAGAAAAAAAAATCTGGGCTCTTTCAAAAATGTGACAGATACATAAAACCAGCTTCGTGGAAAATGACCTAACTCGATATTTATCAGTGTCTGTTTTATAAACCAGTGTTTCTCAAACTTACCCTGTCGTGGAAAACTTTAATAATCCTAAAATTTTAATGGATCACTTTTGGGTGGCTAAGATGCTGACTGGGAGGTCAGCAGTTCGATTCCCGAGTACTGCAGGACGGAATGAGCTCCCGCCTTTGTCCCAGTTCCTGCCAGCCTAGCAGTTTGAAAGCAAGACATTGCAAGTAGATAAATAGGGACCACTTCGGTATGAAGGTCACAGCACTCCATGTGCTCCGGTGTCTAGACATGCCTGCCTCATGACCACAGAAACGTCTGCAGAAGCAGACAGGGCTGGCTCTTCGGGTTTGAAACAGAGATGAGCACTGATCCCTAGAGTCGGGTACGACTGGCTTTCGAGCAAGGGAAACCTTTACCTTTACCTAACAGAAAGATAGGTTTGGATTTATCAGTTTTAATAACAAATAATACTGCTATGAAGGCAGCCCCTACTGCAAACTTCCCTCGCAAGCTGATGTATCACATCGAAAGGATGGATGCAAAACAAACTTGGTGGCATTACACATTTGTCAATTAGTTTTACTGAAATTTCATATTTTTTCATGGAACACAAACATAGTTTGGGAAACGCTGTCATAAACCTTGGGTGTGATTCACAGCCTTCAAATGCCATTGAGCTACTGTTCTGAAGGAATTATCTTCAAGATATGGCCATGATGATAAACATGAGCTTCTGCCCCTCTCTTGGAATAAATGTTCTTCAGACCATTGATGTAAAACCTCATTTTGCAAATGGGACGCTTCTTATCCTGAGATAAGCACTCGATCTTAGAGACCAGACACCTTTGGGGCCACATTGCAGTGGTGAATACATGCGAAGCAAAAGCAGTCCTCTGCCTCCTACGGCACATTTTTGCACAAAGCTCAAACATTCGGGAATGAAGACTTAGGCTTTTAGAGGTAAAAAGCCATTTGTATCCGACTCTAGGGTTCAGTGCTAATCTGTTTACAGCCACTGTCTGTTTGCAGACGTTTCCATGGACACGTGGCAGGCATGCCTCAATGTGGAATGCTGTCACCTTCCCACCGAAGTGGTCCCTATTTATCTACTTGCAATTTCTTGCTTTCGAACTGCTAGGTTGGCAGGAGCTGGGACAGAGACGGGATTCTGTCCTGCAGTACTCAGGTTTCGAACTGCTGACCTGCCAGCCTTCCAGTTGTCAAGTTCAGCGTCTTAACTCCCCTACCAAACCTCAATGTCACAGGAAAAGGGACATGGCCGTGTGATCTACCCAAAAAGGACCAACCTGGGAATTTAGAAAAGTCTGACTCTAACCCTTTCACAAGAATTATAGCTTTCAACTTCTCATCAAAAGTATAAATTCAAAGGGATGAGAGAGCTTACATTTGTAAAAATGAGTTCCTTGAAATAGTATGATTTTCCTGCAAGGATAAATATTTGCTCCCTTGCAAATATTGTTAAAATGGTCATCTGAATTAGTTGCATTTTTATCACATGTCTTCAACTGTATTAAATTTTTAAAAATAAATACATGCTTTTATCATGATAAGGCTTCTGCTTTCCCCATAATTATAATTTAATTTCAATTAAATGCTCAGAGAGGAAATTAAAGACTACAGATTTAATTTTAATTAAATGCTCAGGAAGGCAACCTATTAATGCCTGCAGCTTTAGATCTAGGTAAAGGTTCCCCTCGTTTGAAAGCCAGTCGTATCCCACTCTAGGGTTCAGTGCTCATCTGTTTCAAAGCCGAAGAGCCAGCACTGTCTGCTTCTGCAGACGTTTCCGTGGTCATGTGGCAGGCATGACTAGACACCGGAGCGCACGGAACGCTGTGACCTTCCCACCAAAGTGGTCTAGACTTAAGCATACTTGGGGAGTCTTAACTCATGTAAAGCTGGAGTCCCCACCTAAAATAGGATCATCACATCATGGAATTTGTGGTGCTTGCACCAAAAGGGTGGAATATAAATGTAAATAAATAAAAAAAATTAAAAAGGAATTTTGATAAAAAGGTTTCGATTTTCAGTGGGGCTGAGGTCTTAACCTGCTGCACCCGAAACAAGGGTCTCATAGAACCATAAGGATGAACATATACACCTGAGCTACAACTCACCTGATGATCTGGGCCTTCATCCACACACAAAATCATTCCACAGCAAACCTGCTTTCAAGGCGCCACAAAAACCTCTTACCTCTGGAAGGTCAGCCCAAATCCATGAGACCTTAATCAAGAATTTGGTCAGTCCTCTCATGGTGGTCTCCCATGTGGGTGTGTCACATGAAGGAGGCGCCATCTTGGGTAGCATGGATAATTCTGATCCCCTCTATAGGGTTTAGTGTTGTGTTTCAGTCCCTTGTCAACGGATTAACATCCATACAGTTATCGCTGCTTCCAATGTAGGTTTGATTAGGTTCCTATTTCAATTAGATCTCCTCAGACCAGTGGGTGGCTACCAGCATCTCTCCTGCCTGATGTATCCTTGTGTGTAGACTAAAATCTTTGCCGCCCACCTTAATGTATCTGATTTAGGGAGGTTTTGAGTACTGATTTCACAAAAAAGAGTGATCTAGCTTTAAAGATCCTTCTAGTTTCTCTTCCAAAAGAATATTGCAATTCTCCCTATTTAGACGCACATGAGTATAAAACTCAACACAATCACCACTCCCAATTTTGAGGGACTGTAACTTTCATCATGTCCGCAGAAAGCAGGTTAAATCGCTCTGGTAATAGACTAGACCCAGCTGCTAGCAACTCAATGCCGGTCGTCAGGTGGTGGTTAACTAACGGTGGGTGGAGAAGTCTACAGAGAAAGGTGATGGTCCCCAAGTGGATTAAATCCCACTTGAATCCCTCTTGATGGAGGGCAGCAGATTCATCCATCCTGGCCTGGGGCTGATGATAAGGACTTTGCATGCCAAAAGGGCTCTAGGACCAGAAAGGGACTCACAGAGCTGGATCTGTGGTACTATGGGTGTCACACTGCGATGCGGAAGACAAATGGGAGGGCACTGCATTATATTGTCCCCAGGGCAATCTTCACGGCTGATCGCCGTGAGGATAGCCAATATTTAGAATTGGATACGGCATTCGAAGAACAAGAAGTAGTCTTGGTTTAAGTGTTACACTTTGTTATAGACCAGAATCCAATTGCTTTATGCCTAATCTGGTAACAACAGACTGTTCCAAGAAACTTTGAAGAAATAGAAAGACACAATACCTGTCTCCATAGGTTCTCGCTGCTAATTAACGGAGTCGCCCCTCCACCCAACCTCCGAAAAGAACAAAAATATCACAAAAATGGAGAAGATAACAAGGAATTTTTTTAAAAAGATGGGGAAAAGTAATATAAAATGTCAAAAAGCAAATAGAAACACAAAGGAATTTATTGTGGTTGACCAAAAAAAAAAAATACATAATACAAAAGAAAAATGTAAAGTAAAAAAACTGGACACCCATCCACGGAAAGGATGAAGAAGAAGGAGCACAGTTCTTCCCAAATGTCTAATTCATGAGGACCTCCATCTGGACCAGCCGGGCGTTGGTGTCCCCCGAGGTTCGGTAAGGTATCATCCCGGCAAAGGTAATGAGTGCTCGGGCTTGAGAACGGAGTTGCTGGAAAGCATAAGAACAAAGATGTTACTAATACCTTGGCTGGGTGGATATTGGGTGGGGCAGGCCCTTTGAAGTGGGGCCCCTCTCCCAGGTGATGTCAAGGTGTGTCATAATGCTGTAATAATTCCATGGCCTTGGATGTTAAGTCAACCTTCGTTGGGTCTTTTCCCGGGGGTGGGGTTAAAGGCACAAAGGTGAACATAACCCTTGCTCAAAAGCCAGTCGTATCCGATTCTAAAGGTTCGTCCCCATTTACAGCCAACGCTGTCTGGATCTGTGGACGTTTCTGTGGTCATGTGGCAGTCGGAACGCTGTTACCTTCCCTGCTGAAGTGGTACCTGTTGATCTAGTTGCAATGTCTTGCTTTTGAACGGCTAGGCTGGCAGGAGCTGGGACAGGCGACGGAGCTGACTCCCATCATGCAGCACTCTCAGGTCGTGAACTGCTGACCTGCCAACCTTTCAAATTCAGAATCTTAACCACTAAACCACCATAGTTCTTAAAGGCACAAGAATGGGACCAAAAGGACCACTCGTCCCCCTCCCACATGGGGGAAATTCCTGATACGTTCTGGGAGTTTGGGTCCAAACAATATGAGCATCCCATTCATCTTCTTGTTGTTGTTATTATTATGCCGTATCTGATTCCAAATATTGGCGATCCTCATGCCGATCAGCCAGGAAGACTGTCGTGAGAATATAATGCAACGGCCTTTCATCTGCCTTCCACATCACAACGTAACACCAACAGTACCACCGATCCAGTTCCACTAGTCACTTTCTGGTCCTGAGCCCTTTTGGCACGCAAAGTCCTCCTCAGCCCCAGGTCAGGATGGATGAAGCTGCTGCCCTCCATCAAGAGAGATACAAGTGGGACCATTTAATCCACTTGGGGACCCTCACCCTTCCCTGTAGACTTCGCCAAGCTGCTAGTCCTCAGGGCTGTCAAGGTAACTGCCACCTGACACTTGGTGTTGAGTCGCTGGCAGCAAGGTCTACTCTATTACCATAGCAGGATCACCTGGCCAGATTTATGACAGCATCCCAGAGTTTTTCCAATAAAGTAAAACCCCGACTTACGTACGCCTCAAGTTATGTAAAATTCGACTTACCTACTGATTTTGTGCTAAAACCACGTCCCAATTTACATAAATGTCCCGATTTACATAACGCAATTTCCTATGGGCTTGCTTCCAGTTACATAAAAATTCATTTTTCCTATGGGTTTGCTGTGAGTTACGTAAAAAAGCCGATTTACGTAAAAACCTATGGAACGGACTTTTGATGTAAGTCGGGGTTTTACTGTATATTGTTTAACACATATTCCCAAAGCAATCAACTAAGCTCAGGTTCAGCTGACTCTGGATGTCCTTGACCAAAGAGAAAGAAAAGTAAGCAGACTAATTTGGGGCAGTCAAAAGTCATAGGAATTTCATGCCACTATCACTTAATTAGATCTATTACAGGAATTGCACATGCCATGAGTTTTTCACATACATTTACACGGCACTGTTCAAAATTCTAAATAGCTCCCCTTCTAGTCTGCCTGATTCCAAAAATCTTATATAACTCCAGAGTCCCTACACTGAGGCATCCGGACAGAGCTGGAAAATGCTTTTTTAAAAACATTTTTCACTGCTCTGTTTACTGGCAAAACAAAATTCTGCTACAACGCCCAAGCAAAATGAATTAAAACACAATGGCTATTTCAATATCCCTTTACTATATCCTGCCAGAAAACGCCAGTGCTTTTAATAAGAGCTTCCTCCACAGATCGGAATATGGCTACTATGGACCCTTGGTAAAGCAGGGGTCAGACTTCTATCCTGCAACCAAAAGGTTATGAGTTTGATCCTGACCAGGGCTCAAAGTTGACTCACCTCTTCCATCCTTCCGAGGTCAGTAGAATGAGTACCCAGCGTGTTGGGGGCAAAATTCTAATTAACTTGTGAACCGGCCAGAGCAAGGGTTCGCAAGCTTTTAAAGCCGGGGGTTGAGTCACGCTCTCTCAGTCAGCTTCGAGGGCCGGATGGCCATTTTGCCTTGCCTGCACAGTGGGGCTGCCCATTTTGTCCCCAAAACTTCAAAGGGGTGGCCATTTTGTTTTAGGGGGGGCAGATGGGGAGATAGCCGTCCTGGGCTGGCTTCTTTAAGTATTGCCCAAGCTGACCGTTTTAGCAAATCTTGTGATGCGGCATTGGGAGGGCACTTTAAAAAATTTTTAATTTTTTAAATTTAAACAAATCTAATTTTGGATGCTATTTTTTAATGTTTTTGTACAGTTTTCATTTGTCATGTTTTATGTGTAAGCCGCCCGGAGTCGCCTCGGCAAGGGAGCGGTTGTAGAAACGTGAGTAATAAATAAATAAATAAATAGTCCTTGAAGGGGTGGGGGGCCCACATGAAATGACGCCATGGGTCAGATCCGCCCTGCAGGCCTTAGGTTGGGAACCTCTGGCCCAAAATTGTGCTTTAAGCACTATGGTATAGAAGTGTGCTTGCTTTGCCCACTCGTTGTATTGGAAATCCATTTTACCCACATCCCTGGCTGCACTGTACAAAAAGGTTAAAGCAAGCCTAGAGGTTCAGTTGTTCTATTTGCTATAAGTATTTAATCACAGACCAATCCAAGAACGGTTTCGGAGGCAATTATTTTCCTCCTTCCTTCCTCAGACGGCACATGAACGCCCTTTAGCTCTAATGAAATCCTGAAACCAATGGATTGAGTGGTATGACCTGCAGCTACACTGAAACGGCTGGGTGGCTATCTTTCTAGCGCTGGCTCCCCTCCCCTCCCCAACGAGAGGACTGACCCACGTTTAAGGCCTGGCAGCCAGTCTCCCTCTTCTTATTTAGTTATGAATGGGAAGGGGCTTCTAAACCCCTTAAATCGGCATGGGTAAAGATCTCCCTTGCTCAAAAGACAGTCGTATGCAACTCAAGGGTTCAGTGCTCATCTCCATTTACATCCCAAGAGCCAGCGCTGTCTGCGTCTGCAGACATTTCCATGCTCATGTAGCAGGCATGGCTAAATACAGGAGGGCACGCAACGCTGTTACCTTTCCTGCCAAAGGAAGACCTATTTATTTACTTGCATTTTTTTTTCTTTCCAGCTGCTAGGTTTGCGAACCAGAATGGCTACCGTTAATGTACCTCCCTACCTTCTTCCCTCAAGGGCTTGAGGAAAGACAAACGTACCGAGTCCCGGTCCTCAACGGCACGTGAAGGCCGAGCAGGGGTGGCGGGGCCCTTCAACCTCTTGTATTGGGTAAACAAGATATTCATTGTGGCGAGGAGAACTTCGGACAAATTCTGCCTGATCTGAACAGAGAGAAATAAAATACAAAGCGAGTGAAAATCGAGGTGAGGAGAACGGTGAGCCTTGAAAGTGTTCCTACAAGCTGGTGAGCTAAACGTTGAACTCTTCGATATACAGTAATACCTTGGATAACATTAGTATCGAATAACACTAAAATCGCATAACATTAAGCAACCTGCGGGGGAGAATTGCATCGGATAACATTAAGATCCTATGGGATGCATCGGATAACAACCGCTAAAGCCTGTGTGGTTACAATGTATCTCTATGGATCCCATAGGATTTTAACATGCATCAGATAACACTAAAAATCGGGTAACACCAAGACTTGTGGAACCAGGTTTTAACATTATCCGAGGTTTTACTGTACTGTACTACATTTTGGGATCAGCTAGTTTAATACCAAGGGAAAGTTACATACAGATTTACCCTGGAAGCTAGTGACCTCCTGATATTTGCTCATTCTATCAATTTGTTTTATTACACAAGGTCACAGTCAAGGTTTTCCTTGCTTGAAAGCTGTCATATCTGCCTCTAGGGTCCGGTGCTCATCTCCATTTACTGCCTTAGACCAGTGGTTCCCAAAAGGGGGTACATAGCCCACAAGTGGACTCCAATTCCCAGAAACCTAAGTCAGTACATTGTATGATCAGTGCTTTGGGGAAATGACTTAGGCTTCTGGGAATTGAAGTCCACAAACCAGCATTTGGGAAACACTGCCTTAGACCATACTGATCTCTTGAATACCCCTTTAAGCCCCCTCAGACCTGGAAAACTCTGTTAGGTAAAGGCCGCCCTTGCTCGAAAGCTAGTTGTATCCGACTCTAGGGTTCAGTGCTCATCTCTGTTTATAGCCAAAGAGTCAGAGCTGTCTGCATTTGCAGACGTTTTAATGGACATGTGGCAGCCATGACTAGACACTGGAGTGCACAGACTGCTATTACCTTTCCCGCCAAAGTGGTACTTATTAATCTACTTGCAACTTCTTGCTTTCGAACTGCTAGGTTGACAGGAGCTGGGACAGAGACAGGAGTTCACTGCATCATGCAGGACTTGGGTCTCATACTGCTGACCTTCCAGTCATCAAGTTGTTGTTGTTGTTTAGATTCAGTGTCTTAACCATGAAGTCACTGCAGTCCCGACTTAGTCTGATCGGAATTGAAGTCCAAAAACCAAAGGTTGGAAAAAACTGGTCTAGAGTCTTGTATCCAATTCTGGACTAAGTGCTGGAGCACACAGAACGCTGAAGCGGTACCTATTTCTCTACTTGCAATTTCTTTCACTTGGTAATTGTCACAAAAAGCGAAGTTCTGAAATCAACCTCTTCACAGAGCAGAAAGGGTGTGGAGCCAGGATTAACAAATTTATGAGGCATGTTTATGAGACTATTCTGAGAATATAATGCAATGGCCTTCCATTTGCCTTCCGCACCGTAGCATTGACACCCATAGTACCACTGATCCAGTTCCACACGTCACTTTCTGGCCCTGAGCCCTTTTGGCACACCATGTCCTCATCACCAGTCCCAGGCCAGGATTGGATGAAGTTGCTGCCCTCCCTCAAGATGGATTCAAGTGGAATTTAATCCACTTGGGGAACATCACCCTTCCCCGTGGACTTCACCACCTACGGCCGTTATTCCTCAGGTTTGTGAGTTAACCGCCGTCTGACACTTGGCGTTGAGTCCCTGGCAGTAGGGTCTACTCTATTACCATACCATAGCAGGATAACCCGGCCAGACTTGATAATTTTTCTAATTATTTTTTTAGAGAGAAAAACAGATCACAGAAATTGAACACACTGGCCAATTTTTTTCCCCTAGCTCTGGAAAAATATTTGCTTATGGCGGGCCCAACCCAAAAAGGCCATTACTCTTTGGGGGAAAGTAAGGTGCCCAAAGTTCTCTGTTGGCTGAAGAATCATGCAAAATGGGAAAAGAAATGGAAAAATCCCTTCCCATGCTCTGGAAAGATTCCAGCTCTCAATTTCTCTAGTTGCAATTTCTTGCTTTCGAACTGCTAGGTTGGCAGGAGCTGGGGCAGAGACGAGCGCTCAAACAGCCGTGCAGTACCTGGGTCTCGAACTGCCAGCCTTCCTGATATTGCTTTTGAACTGCTAGGATGGCAAGAGCTGGGACAGAGTCGGGCGCTCAAAGCATTGTGCCGTACCCAGGTCTCAAACTGCCAACTTGCCGGCCTTCCAGCTAACCAGGCAAGCTTCTTAACCACTGAGCCACCACAGCCCCTAAGGAAGATAGTTAAGAGTGAGGGGGGTGCCTTTTGCTTACCTCATCACTGAAATTCCTGAAGGCTGCGACTCTCTCTTCCACATATTCTTGACTTAAGGGGATCAGTTTAAGCTGTTCGATGATCTAGAATGAAAGAGACACACATGAGGTCACATTCTATGAAATGAGAAGGCAAGATTTGTTGGGGAAAGCAGCAAGGCTAGGAAAAGTGGAAGGCAGTTGGAGAAGACGAAGGCAGAGCATGAGATGCATTGTAGGAGCAGAGGAAGCAATTACATTGAGCAGAGGAAGCAATTAAACTGAAGCCACAGCCTAAAGTTAGTAAGAGCTATGGCACACTGTTATGGGACAGGCTCTTCAGGGCATCATTAGCGCATAACATTGATGTATGTTGAAAGCAATTTCTTCTGCATCATTTGCACATGTGGATATATGACTCCTAGTGTGGGTAAACTCTGTACTGCAGCCAAAACTGCTGACGTTGCAAGTTCAATCCTGATGGGAGCCAAGGTTGACTCAGCCTTCTTCATCCATCTGTGGTGGGTAAAATGAGTACCCAGCATGATGGGGGCAAAATACTAATTGACTTGTGAACCGCTCAGAGAGTGTGCAATGTGCTATGATGCGGTATATAAGTGTATTTGCACTGAAGCACTCACCATTCCCAAGGTCACGGGTTTCATTGTCATACTAAAAATGAAGAATTTATTCCTGATGTTTGTTTATCGTGTCAGAGATTATTGTGGGTTGAAAGGATTTTTTCTGGAGAAACTCCACTCAAGGGGCGCCTGAATGAGGCTCCTTTTGTGTCCCCAAGTGCAGCCCTCGGGTATCGAAACCTGACCTTCCAGTCTCCAAGCTCAACATCTTAACCACTAAGCCATCGGAGGAGTTGCAAAAGTGTCAGGAATTATTCTGGGTTGAGAGGATTTTTGTGGAAGAAACTCCGCTCAGGGGACGCCCAAACGAGGCTCCTTTCATGTCCCCAAGATTTGATTTCCCCACCACCAAAACAGTCCCTACTTATCTACTTGCAATTTCTTGCTTTCAAACTGCTAGGTTGGCAGAAGCTGGGACAGAGACGGGCGCTCAAACCGCCGTGCAGTACCAGGGTCTCGAACTGCCAGCCTTCCTGATATCCAGCCTCTATCTGGCTTCCTGTAATTTCAACTGGGCGACGTGTACTCAGTGCTTGCATTCTGAAAGGGAGACTTGAAACTCACATCAAAGGCCCTGTCAATGTGACCTGCGTGGTATTCATCAAAAAAGGTGATGAGGTCTAACAGAAGGTAGAATGTAGAATCGATGGCCTTCTTGGTACTTATTCCCTGGGCTTTATATCTGGGAGGGGGGGAAACAAAAGAACAAATCATATTTGTGAGTAATCTATGGAACCTGTGGTAAGTAGGCAGTTTGTGACTTCCGGGCATCCCTAGCATTTAGAAGCGCAACCTCAGGAAGGAGTGAATAAGCAAGTAAGACTAGCATTTACACTGTGCTTCAAAATTTCCCCCATACTCTATTGCAGCAGTTCTTAAAGCGGCAAGTTCTCAACCTTTTAAAGCCAAGACCCAGGTCACATTCCCTCAAACAGCTTTGGGGGCTGGATGGCCATTTTGCCCTTCCTCCAAGGGCAAGCCAACTGGCACTGAGTGAAGGGAGACTTTGGGGTGGGGCAGGGGGGCGATGCTTCTCCCAGTGAGAAAATCATTTTTCTTTCAAAATGTGTATAAAAAAAAGGGTGCATCTTATATTCCGATGCGTCTTATACGCCAGCAAATACGGTACCGTCAGATGTCCCCTTCCTCCCCATGCTTCACCGCTGCCACACATGCTGACCACCGCATGATGAGCCCAGAAATGCAATGTCCCGAAATCGGATGATCTAACAACCTCGTCAGCCAAACCAAGGTTCTAGCCTTGCGTTTGTTCTGCGGACGCCCCATAAAAGGCGTTTCCCATGTGGCAGCGAACAAGGTCTGGCTGGAAATCACTCACTCAAAGTCTTCTTCCGTGCCTCACCTCTCAGCAATGGAATGTGCCATGTTCTTCAGCCTCTCCTTGTTCGACTGAGGAGCACTGATCTGAGCAATGACGGGACTCAACAGCTTGTTCATTAGCTCAAGCACTTTGTCCGGGTTCTGAGGAAGGCACCCGAAAAGAGGGGGAGGAGTGGGGGTTAGGATATCCAAGACTGGATAGAATAATACTAAATTACATTAAAAACAAAAGTCAAAAGTCAGTCCTAGGGGTGAAACTTCTTTGTTAAATGCAGAAACTAATTACCTGATATCTTCTGTGACAACAGGAATCTATGAAAATACGGGAGCCACTTTAAGTAAGATTCCTGTAGACCTTTCCATTGTCATGTGGCAGGCATGACTAGACACTGGAGTGCACAGAGAGCTGTTACCTTTCCTGTTGAACCCATGCTTATTGATCTACTTGCAATTTGTTGCTTTTAAACTGTGAGGCTGGCAGGAGCTGGGCAGATACGGGAGCGCATTCCACTGGGCAGGACTTGGGTCTTGAACTGCTGACCATTCGGTCATCAAGCTCAGTATCTTAACCAGTGTACAGCCCTTGTATAGTGTAGTACTACCCTTTTAGTTTTAGTTAACTTTAATTATGCAGAGGGTGCTACTGCTTTGAATGTCTAATGGTCAAAGTGGGGCCAGAATGCCAAACGAGATATGCACATAGAACATAACCACCAGAGAACTTCAGTTTTTATTCCATAATATGCAAACATGGTTTCTCTTCCTTATGGCTAGTAAAGGTAAACGTCGCCCTTGCTCCAAAGCCAGTTGTATCTGACTCTAGGGTTTGGTGCTCATCTCCATTTATAGCAAAAGAGCCAGCGCTATCTGCATCTGCAGACGTTTCCATGGACGTGTGGCAGGCATGACTACACACCAGAGTGCAAGGAGTGCTGTTACCTTACTACCAAACTAGTCCCTATTTATCTACTTGCAATTTCCTGCTTTCAAACTGCTAGCTTGGCAGGAGCTGGGACAGAGATGGGAGCTCACTCTGTCATGCAACACTCGGGTGGGTCTCGAACTGCCGACCTTCCAGTCATCAAGTTCAGCGTCTTAACCACTAAGCCATCACAGTCCCTCCTTAAGGCTAAATGGGATGAAATCAAAATTCAGTCCCTCTTTCTCACCCACATTTCACAAAACCAGAAAAATACGGAAAGTTTAAAAGGCCTGAATCGGTTTTCTTGCAGCAAGAAATCAGAAGGATTCTGGCCGAAACGAAAAATCAAACCTGCTCCTTGTTATTTATTTATTCATTTATTTAATTTGTTCAAACTTGGCCTGCGACAACTTTAAGCAGCTTACCTTTGCGAGGTCATAGAGTTTGGCAGCTTCTTCAAACAGCCCTTTGCTTTCTGCCACCGACGCAACCTTATTAATAATTGGCTTGGTGTCCCTAGTAAACTTGTCAATCACTCCAGGCTGATGGAAGCAGACAGAGACCGTGGGATCAAACATTTGGACCACAGAAGAGTCACAAAACAGGCCATAAACAAACAACCCACAGGAGCATTTGGGCAGGAAAGACTTTCTTCATCTTCTTTAATTGTTACCCGTAACACCCTACTATAAATAATTGGTGGTGGGGTATCTTTTGATCTGAGGTGCTTAGACTTCTGCTCCCACCACGGCTGAAGGTACGGGATTATGGCAATTTCAACCTAAAGCTGCTGAAGGACCAGCGATCCCACACATCGGCTTCAGCTGGTAAAGGTAAAGGTTGCCCTTGTTCAAAAGCCAGTCATATCTACCTCTAGGGTTTGTTAGAGTCTTTACAGCCAAAGAGCCACCACTGTCTGCCTCCTTAGGTAAAAAGACACCTAAGACAGGTAAGTCAACTGTATTCATACCTTCAGACATCAGATATAGTCATAATGATTCATATCAGTTACGTCCTGCTTAGCGTACTGTGATAAGCACTACACGTAGTTATGTAGTTCAAAAACTGTTCAGAGTCAGGAGGTCCATGATCGCGAACTTTGGCTCTCCAGGTCTTCTTGAACTTCAATTCCCAGAAGCCCAAGACTCTGTGAATCCACACGAATGGGTTTACAGAGACTTGGGCTCCCTGGAATTGAAGTTCCAAGAACACACACAGCAAACTCATTCGTGTGGATTCACAGAGACTTGGGCTTCTGGGAAGTGAAGTTCAAGAACACCTGGAGTGCCAAGGTTCACCATCACGGACCTAGGTTGTTGGCTGCCAGATATACACAACTTTCTGAACACATATTTGCAAGCCAAGTGTAAAACCTCAAGTCCAAGAGACAAAAGCCAGGTTGTGAAGACAAGCAGGAGAAAATGTTTCAGCTAACACTCAACAACTCCGGGTGGGTAAAGTGGGTGGAACTATACAGAGACTTACTTTTCTACTGCCGTCATTCTCCAGTTTCCCAAGAATCATATCAAACTGTAAACACAAATAAAAACAAAAGGAAGTTCAGAAAGGGAAGCTACAAGTGTCAAGATTCCAAAGGACATTCAACACCGCCACTAAACATTGCTTTTAAGTTAGCATCAAACTAGCCAACCAAGCTTATATTTTTTATTTTATTTCTTTATACAATTTTATTTTACTTTTCAAAAGTTACAAAGAAAAAAGAACACATATTTATAAAAAAGAAGGGGGAAAGCATAACGGAAATACAGTACAGTACATCAAAATTAGCTTAATACAAAGTTTGTACTAATTATTCCTTGCTGTTTATATGATAAAAGCAAATTAACATCAACTACATTTGACAATTGATACGTGCCCCCTCCACCCACTGTACACTGTCTCCTATTCTACAAATCTCAGTTCTCCATTTTAAGTTTAATATACCAATCCCTACTTCCAGAAACTAATACTATCTTGACCAGGTTTGAAACCTACTCTATTGACTTTTTGTAGACATAGTCAACAAAGTCTTCCCATATCAGTGAAAAGTCATCATTTTTTATCATCCCCGTTTTTATTTCACATATATTCACTTTAATTTTAAAAAAACCCAAAGAAAAATGAACTTGTGGCATCCTAAGTGAAATTCAGATCTACCACCCATGGATGTTATATAGCAGGGGTCCCCAACCTACGGCACATGGCCCCATTTCATTCAGCCTGTCGTCACCGCACCGGCCCCTGGAAGTAGACATTTACGTCGGCCATAAAACACGTCCCACGCATGCGCGAACGTGTCCTCGGTTGTTGCAAACCCAGAAGTGGGAACATTTACGGCTGTCGTAAACACACCCGCTTGTTTCCAGGGTGTGTGGTCAGACATGCTCAGCTGTTTGTGGGGTGTGGCCAGGCCCAGTGTGTCAAAAGGTTGGGGATCCCTGTTTTATATTTTGAGTGGCCTGATGTGAAATTTATTCATTTCCCATGGAAACCCCAAGGATGGGAGACATTTCAAGACGTCATTCTGGACCACAGACAGAATCCATGAAGAAGATGCCAAGCTCACGGGCAAATTAACAGTGGCAGGCAAGCAACTGTTCAGAAGAGACCATTGCCTGGTACTGGTTACCCCACAACGAGGTTGGGGGCCCTGCCTCCAAGGTATCCCTTGAAGGAGGCATTGCTCCGAAGTAAGGGAGGAAAAACGATGTTTTATTTCTGCATACCTCTCTGCTTTCGATCACAAGCTCACTCACACATCGCAGGAACATATTCTCTCCTTGACTGTCCCTCTCGTTCCTAGAAAAGTGTGGAAAACAATAACATTTTTGCAGATTACTCACTTTTACGCGGCAGACCTTAAAGCAAGAAGGTAAAGGTCGCCCTTGCTCAAAAGCCAGTCATATCAATTTCTAGGGTTCAGTGCTCATTTCTGTTTATAGCCAAACTGTGTGCATCTGCAGATGTTTCTGTGGCCATGTGGCAGGCTGGACTAAACATCAGAGCGCACAGAACGCTGTTTCCCTTCCCTCCAAAATGATACCTATTTATCAACGTGCAATTTCTTGCTTTCGAATGGCTAGGTCGCCAGGAGCTGGGACAGAGGCAGGAACTCACTCCGTCGTGCACCACTCAGGTCTCGAAGTGCTGACCGGCCGACCTTCCAGTCGTCGAGTTGAGCAAGACACAACCACTAAGCCACCGCAGTCCAAAGCAAGAAGAACCCTTCTAAAGCGCTGCAATGGAGGTGTGGCTGTTGAAATTGCTCACCTGAGGAAATAAAAATACTGCAAGGCTTCGCGGGGGTCGGTGGACTCAAACTTGCGTGTGTAAAGCATTAGCAGACGGACAAAATTCAGACGCCGAACAGCCGGGGGGTCGCCAGCCTCGTGGCTCACTGGAACGGTAAGAGACCGACAAATCATGCAATGGTTGACATGTTTCTTTTAAAAACATCTATTTTTATTAATAATATAGACAGAAAAAATACATATGAGCAAAAATACAACACTAAAATTATAAGAAAAAGCAATTTACATCTACAAATACATGCACTCACCCACCATCTTAACATGAAATCTAATTATTATTTTTTACTTACTTATTCTTATTCCCCATTTTCGGGGTCCACAGAAAGAGCTTCCTCAAGGATTGTGGTATTTTTTAACCACAACTGGGCATGCCCTGTTCACAGCAACCTTGTGTTGCTGGCTAATCTTTCTCACACTAGGTCAGGCAAAAGGAACTGCAGAATAAAACTCACTAAAAGATGCCTTCATTTTGGCAGGTTCTTGTCTGGCCAAGACATGGAAGAGTTCCCTACTTCCAAGTACCTGTTTACTGCAGTAAACCCATTTGTGTGGATTCACAGGGGACCATGAAGAAGAACAGTTATAGGTATGCAACCTGTCCTTATAGCGCCCCGGTGACGCTGGGGTTAAAACTGCTGTACTTGCAACCAGAATGCTGCGAGTTCAATCCTGAGTGGAGCAGAAGTAATTGCTATTCTGTTTGCTTCAGGAATGGAGGTAGAATTTCTGCCTTGGAGGTCTCAGCTGCAGACAACTTTCTGGGATCCTCTTTTGCAACTAGAAACTGCCGTTACATTTTCCATAAAAATTTCTGGTTGCAAATTAATTAGTAATATATGGCGGGTGCCCCTTCCAAGAGATCCATGTGGTCCTCCTCCCTTCCCATGTTCTACAACAGGGCTGTTGGCTGCTTTGTCCCTTTGCTTCGCTCTCCATAAGGTCACCCTTGCTCGAAAGCCAGTCATATCCGACTCTAGGGGTTCAGTGCTCATCTCTGTCGACAGCCAAAGAGCCAGCACTGTCTGCATCTGCAGATGTTTCTGTGGACATGTTTTAGGCATGACTAGACACTGGAGTACACCAAACGCTGTTACCTTTCCCACAGAAGTGGTACCTATTGATCTACTTGCAACAAGGGCTGCGGTGGCTCAGTGGTGAAGAAGCTCGCCTTGTTTGCTGAAGGGCTGGCAAGTGGGCAGTTTGAGACCTGCACGACGATTGATTTCAGCACCCGTCTCTGTCCCAGCTCCTGCCACCCTAGCAGTTCGAAAGCAAGAAATTGCAAGTAGATAAATAGGGACCACTTCGGTGGGGAAAGATCTTGGGGACATGAAAGGAGCCTCATCCTCGCATCCACTGAGCAGTTTCTTCCTCAAAAATCCTTTCAACCCAGAATAATTTCTGACATTACATTACATTATTATTATTATTATTATTATTATTATTATTATTATTATTATTATTATTATTATTATTATTATTATTATTATTATTATTATTATCATTATCATCATCATCATCATCATCATCATCATCATCAGTATCATCATCATCATCATCATCATCTACTTGCAATTTCTTGCTTTCAAAATGCTAGGATGGCAGGAGGTGGGACAGAGACAGGAACTCACTCCGCCGGGCAGCACTCAGGTCCCAAACGTTTAACCTGCTGACCTTCCAGTCATTCTATTCAGCATCCTAACCCACCCTCCATATAGAATACCATTAAGGCCACCTATCCCACGAAATGGGAAACCCAGGAAGGCCAGAATAAGTCACGGGACACTCACAAAGCTGTGCGCTCTGCCCGGATGATTTCAGGAGCAGCTTGAGTTCAAAGAGCACCAAGGCCACGTGGACGGCATGGCAGCGCAAGCGCTCTGTGCGGAAGAGGAAGGCAATGGCAGCTTCAAACTGAGCCGTCAGGAACAAGACTTGGAAATAAAGGAAGGGTTGCTGATTCACAGCAAAATGTGATTCGCCTGAGGACACAGGAGAGAAAAGGAGAACGTGTGTCACGGTTGGTAGTCACAAAAGGTCAACACTGCTTGTCACAACACACGCGCCACAATCTGATCAGGGCAAAGAGAGCCAATAAATCAAGAAACCAAAAAAAAAAACTATCGCAGTGATGGCAAACCTATGGCACGAATGCTAGAGGTGGCACTCAGAGCCATCTCTGTGGGCATCCGTGCAGTCACCCCAGCAGTTTGCCCCGCCCCTCTGCCCAACTGCCCAATGGGAGAGCTTTCTCCCTCCCCCAGCACAAAGTTCACCCCACCCCTCTGCCCAGCTGCCCAATGGGAGTGTTTCCTCCCCTCCCCCAGCACAGAGTTCATCCTGCTTCTCTGCCCAGCAGCACAATGGGAGCGTTTCCTTCCTCCCCTGTTACTGTGTTGGCACTTTGTGATAAATAAGTGGGTTTGGGGTTGCAGTTTGGGCACTCAGTCTCTAAAAGGTTCGCCATCACTGACCTATCGGTTATTTCAAAGAATCTTAGCCCAGAGTCCGAGTACACAGAAAGAACCTCCTTGGAAATTGTGGTATTTCCAACCCACAATCAGGGGTACCCGGAGCAACAGCCGGCTTGTTGTACTGGCTAATCTTTCTCACAATAGGTCGGGGGGGAAGGAACTGCAGAATGGACTCACAAAAAGCGGCCTTCATGTTGGCAAGCAAAGAAAACCACCCGTGTGATCCATGTCCAAACCATTTTTAAAAATGCAAAGAATGCAGGAGGGAGGCGATACCTTTATTTGGATCACTAAAAAAGAGTTGCAAACTTTTGAGATCAAAAGACCTTGAGATCAAAAGATCAACAGCCACACACAGAGACATTTACGCATGCGAGCACACAAGACACACACACATATGTCTAGCTGGACTTGCCATAGTCTTCAAGCAGTTGTTTCTGGAACTGGGACAAGGTCAGCCTGTCTTGTGGTGCGTTGGAGCCGTCGTCATCAAAGCACACCTGATTCAACTGAGCACAAGACGGAGAAAATTAGTTTTTATCCAGCACTCCTCGTGTGACTACGGTGGCTTAGTGTCTAAGATGCTGAACATGGCTGGACATTCGGCAGGTCGAGACACTGAGTGCTGTGCTACGGAGCGAGCACCCGTCGTCTGTCCCAGCTCCTGCCAACCTAGCAGTTTGAAAGCAAGAAGTTGCAAGTAGATTAATAGGGACCACTTCGGTGGGAAAGGTAAACAGCGTTCCGTGCACTCCAGTGTCGTCATGCCCGCCACACCACCACATAAACAACTGTAGGCACAGACCTTCAGAATGCTGTTTACCTTCCCCGCCAAAGTGGCACCTGTTAATCTACTTGCAATTTATTGCTTTCGAACTGCTAAGTTGGCAGGAGCTGGGACAGAGACAGGAGCTCACTCTGTCCTGCAGCACTTGGGTCGAGAACTGCTGACCTTCCAGTCATCATGCTCAGTGCTTTAACCACTAAAGGAAACCACCCTTACCTTTAGCCAAAGATAATCTTCCGTCTTATCTGCCACTTCACTGTGGTTATCAGCAACATCACACCGACCTATGATACAGTAAACAGCCCGTTTGTACGGGTCCGTGTTGTTTCTTAGGGCTCGTCTGTAATGAAGGCGAACTTTGTTCTCCGTGGCAGGAGACAATCTACGATCAAAAGAGACTGTGTTATGCTAAGACAGACGGGGCATCTTTAAGCAGCAAGGCCTTGTGGTCTTCTAGTCCTCAATGAACTAGCTGCCTGGACTCTTCTTCTTCTTCTCCTGCTGCATCAGATTCTGAATGTTGGCGATTCTCATGGCGATCAGCCGTGAAGACTGTCCTGAGAATATAATGCAGTGGCCTTTCATATCCTCAGCCCCAGGGCAGGATGGATGAAGCTGCTGCCTTACATCAAGACGGATCCACTTGGGGACCATCACCTTTCCCTGTGGATTTTGCCACCTAAGGCCATTGGTTCTCAGGGTGGTCAGGTTAGTCAGCTGCCACCTGACGATAGGCATTGCATCACTGGCAGGAGGGTCTAGTCTATGACCATAGCAGGCTAACCTGGCCAGACTATTACTCTTCTCTCTGAGCATTTCAAAGCTGAGCCACATTAGTGAATAAGTGTATAATTGGATTATGCCACCCCTGGATTCCATCTATTGTTGTTGTATGTACATTTCTGGTTTTAACTCTTGTAAACCCCCAAGAGTAGGAAAATATACCAGATGGGTGGTAAAGAACATAAATAAATAAATAAATCCCCTGTGCTAGTTGTTCAGACTGCAAAGTTCACATTGGTCTCTTGCTTGTTTGTCTGTCTATTTATTACTGACCTATTTTATATCACCCAGTTTAATACAATTCCTGCTTTCCCTCCAAAATAACTAACTGGGACTCTGGATGGCTTACAGTAGCCTCTCTGACTTCCCACCATTACGACTTGCCTGGGGATGATAGAAGCTGGTTCAAAGTGGTGAGTCCCCAACAACCTATGGCCTCCAGGCTGGACGCTGCCGACAGCACCATTTCATGTGGCTTGCCACCCTTGCCACTGCCACAAGCAGCAAAAACAGCAAGAAAGTGTGCTGTAAATGCACCTGCAACTGTCATAAACATGATTATGACAGTCAGAGGCGTTTTACAGCAGTGTTTACAGCAGGATGAGGGGATGGGACATGTCTGGCCCGCTCAGCTGTCTGTGGGGGCGTGTTCTGGCCTACAGCGAGAAAACATTGAGAACCCCTGATATAGCCCTTGATATAACCACTAATATCATCTGGCAGAGTTCAGAAAAACACCCCTGAGGAGCAATACACTAAATCTTGCAGCTGCACACGAACCAGGATAGGGAGATTAAAAACATTACTTTAAGAATTCTATTTGGAATGGGGATTTCTGTAAATGACTCGGCAGTTTTGTCTGGGCTTGGAACACTCTTTTTCGCAAAGAAATTTGTTGTGTTGTTCATTACTCTGAGGTGGTCAGATTATTGTTTGCATCCGTCCGTTCATAGAAGTAGTTCATTGCATTACACACAATTGCCATGCTCACTCTCATTACTAGCCCGGCTGGCATAGGCAAATATTCTCCAATTCTCTCTAGGGGCCAATTCACACGTGTACAAAACACGACAGTGCTTGCAAAAATATGAAAAACAAAAGAAAACAACCCTCCCCTTAGAACTGTTAAGAAACTCACATAAAACCTGGGAAACCCTGTCAAAATGCCACTAAAAACTATCTTAAAATAGAATTTTTTGGAATAGTAGCCGTGTTAGTCTGTGGTTCAGGCATATCAGAAAACAAAATAAAAATAAAATAAAAAACACTTTAGCACTTTAGCAATTAGTCTTTAAAGTGCTATAGTTTTTTTATTTTATTTTGTTTTCTGATATATCCTAAAATAGAATACATTAATTACAACCAATGCTAACTTTTGAAATCATTCATTACATTAATTTTTTAAATGTAACTAAGTTCACAGAGCTAAGTTCACTTGTAAGCCGCTCAGAGTCGGGCCTCCCCGATTGGAGCGGGGTATTAAATACGAGTATTAAATTAAATTAAATCAACCAACCAACCAAACATCTACCTACCTACCTACCAACCAACTGACTGATTGCATTTGTATCCTGCCCATAAGGGATATCTCCAATTCTGGCTGGTTTATAGCACCTTAAAAAATCTTTACAATAGCAATAAGATAACTGCATTCCTTGAAACTAGCTACAGTCAAACCTCGCATAAAGAGCGCCTCACTTAAAGAGTAACTCACTTAAAGAGCAGTTTTCGCTTCGCTTAACAACTAAAACCAACCAAAAACTCGCTTAACAAATAAATCGGGGTTCACAATCCCCCCCCCACCAGAAGTCACAATTGGTCGCTTACAATGGTGTTTTGCTTAAAGAGCAAACTTGCTTAAAGAGGAATCCTGTGGAGCGCATTATGCTCTTTAAGTGAGGTACAACTGTATTTCTAAGCTCTGAGTTTTGCAGCCATGAGTTCAAAAGCTTTAAACTTGTCGTGGGAAAATTAAAATGGCCAACCCCAACAACTTTCCTTTAATAGGGCAGGATGTACTAATCCGGCCCATTAGGACTGCCTCCCCCACAAACCTGCTGGTATCCAGAAGAATCAGGAAGCTACGTAAGAAGTTAACATTTGAGTCCAACCTCTCATTTCCCCCTGGAGTTTCCTCCAATGCCGTTTCTTTACCTTTTCCTGGAACACCCCACACACCTTTTGTCTTTGCTGTGCATGTATTCCTGGAACCAGCTCTTAAATTCACCCAGCTGGTGCTGCGCTCGATTCACCACTTGCAAGGCAGCCATTAAATCCCCACATCTCATGCAGTAGTAAATTAGCGCCCAAACAGGGTGGCCTTCCACTTCTCCATCCTGGAAAAAGCAAACAAGTATGAAGTATAGCAAGGCAGGGGAGAGATTTCCTCATGCTGCAGCGAAGACTTGAGTGCCCAGAGGTGGAAACACCTGTCTGATCTGCACCATTTCAGACTGTAAGGCCGTGATGGCGAGCCTTGGCACTCCAGATGTTCTTGGACTTCAATTCCCAGAAGCCGAAGCACCCTGTGAATCCACATGAATGGGTTTACTGCGATTCATCCGGCCTGCGCTGCCCTCGTCGCATTTTACTTCCGCTTCTGGGAGCGACGAGGGCAGCGTGGGCCAGATGAATCTCAGTAAACCCATTTGTGTGGATTCATAGGGTGCTTGGGCTTCTGGGAATTGAAGTCCAGGAACATCTGGAGTGACAAGGTTCGCCATCACAGCTGTAAAGGAATAGCAAGGCAATTGAATCTATTATCTTCTTTCTTCCTCTTCCTCCTTCTTCAAGTGTTGTATCCAATTTCGAACACAGGCTCCCATCATGGCGATCAGCCATGAAGATTGTCCTGGGGACAATATAATGCCGTGACATTCCACCTGCCTTCTGCATCATAACGTGACTCCCATACCACTGATCCAGTTCCACCAGTCACTTTCTGGTCCTGAGCCCTTTTGGCACCCAAAGTCCTCCTTAACCCCAGGCCAGGATGGATGAAGCTGCTGCCCTCCATCAAGAGGGATTCAAGTGGGATTCAATCCACTTGGGAACCCTCACCCTTCACTGTGGACTTGCCCACCCAAAGCCATTAGTCATCATGGTTGTCAGGCTAGTAAGCCGCCACCTAACGATTACCACTGAGTCACTGGCAGTAGGGTCTACTCTATTACCATAGCAGGGTAACCTGGACAGAAAATCCATTCCCAGAAAACTTAATTTTGACAAAAACTGTGCTAGATTAGATGTAAAATTCTTCAATATTCAAGGGCTCTTCCCATAACCAAGTTAATGGAAGCAGGATACCATAAATAGCCACAGTGGAAGTGATTTTTGCTGATTTGACTACAATCCCTCCCCAATTTGCCCCATTAGGCTGCTAGAATCCTACAGAACAATCTCTTTTAATTTTTGTAACTTTTTAATCTTGTTTAATACTGTTTTTATGCCATGTTTTTACTGTGTTTAAAGTCATTTTAAAGTTTGTTAGCTGCCCTGGGTCTTTGTGAGGAGGGCGGCATAAAAGTTTGATTAAATAAATAAATAAACAAACAAACAAACATGGCATGGGGAAATCCTTCTTTTCTATCAGTCGCGCAGAAGCCTCTGCTGAATCAAAGGCGAACAGCAGGAAGGCATCTGGATACAAGACCTAATCTATATTCATGCAGCAGAACTTGTAAGCAACTGCAAAGTGCATTTAGACAGACATCCTTTTCTGTTCCTGAAACACACGACAACTCCCTTGACAGATGCCTGCATGTCTACCCAGGTCAGCCAGGATCATGTGAATGGGTGAACACAGTAACAATGGCTGTAGCAGCCTAGATGCATCTCTCTACCTGGAGTCCTGGGACAGATACAGGGAGTTTGATGTTCAGAAAGCTGCGAACCAATTGGTAGGTTCCCGGCACACCTCCGAGCTGCGCCTGGTGTAGGTTTCCAAAGACAGTCACCAGGGTATAGTTCTTGTAACTGCAAGGAAACATCCATTGAATAAGAAACCTCTTCCATCCCACCATTTCATTGATTTACTGTATATATTCGAGTACAAGTTTGGGGACCTGGGAGCATGGGTTCCCATATTAAGTGGCTTATTTAATGGATTGTTAACCCTGGATCTGATTGTGGGATTCGTGTGTTGATTTTGTATTGCTTTTAACTTTTGATGACTTTTAACTTATTGTGGATTTTATTTTGAGATGGATTGTTCTATGTTTTATTTTCCTGTTTTGATGTAAGCCGCTCAGAGTCGGGTTCTCCCGATTGGGGCGGGGTAACAAATGTAATAAATAAATAAATAAATAAATAATAATACAAGTCTAGATTTTTAGCCCTCAAAATGAGGTCCAAAAGGAGTACTCGACTTATACTCAGGTCAATGATCCCAAGCGTCCCAAAACTGCAGTGGTGCAAATTCAAATATACAGTTAAAACAAAAAAGCACTAACGTTACGGTAAAAACTCAAAAACATCCCCACACAAATGTCTAAATTAATTAATTTTACCATATTTCCATGTACAGTAATACATCGGATAACGTTAAGACTTGGTTCCACAAGCCTTAACGTTATGCGATTTTCAGCCTTATCCGATGCCTTGCTGCCTTGGCAACCATTCCTCTCCATTTTCTGATCTCTTGCATCGGCACTCGGCTTCCTCTGCCTGCCATGAGGCATAGCTCTGTGCTCTGCAATCGGCTGGTCAAGCCTAGCTCAGTCGGAGCAAAGAGCAGCTAGGCTGACTCCACATGGGCTAGGCTCGTGCACGCTACCCTTGCCTGGGCCAGCCATGAGTTCCAGTGCAAAGGTCTGCCTGGGGAACCTGGTGGGAGCAGCAGCTGTGGTGGCTTGAAGGTAAGCAGGGCCAGGGCTGGGCTGGATTCTCTTGGCAGTACGGAACCCCATTGCTGGGGGTGGGGGGAGGAAGGAGGGAAGTGGCAGGGAGAGGAGCTTTGGCCTCCTTTACTTCTTTATTACGATGCATCGGATAACGCTAGAAAGAACGTTCTCCGGTGCAAATCTTCCCCCCAAATTTGTCGTCGTTATGCGGTTTTAGCGTTATCCGGTGCAATCGTTATCCAGGGTATTACTGTGTTTTAATTACTGAAACTCACTAGCAGCTGCTGCATTTCCCACCCCCGACTTATACTCGGGTCAATCGATTTCCCTAGTTTTAGAGGTCCAAATTAGGTACCTCGACTTATATTTGTGATGACTTGTAGTCGAGTATATATGGTAAATGTTATCTTAGGTAAAGGTTGCCCTTGCTCAAAAGCCAGTTGCATCTGACTCTAGGGTTCAGTGCTCATCTCTGTTTATAGCCAAAGAGCTAGTGCTAGCTGTGTGTACAGATGTAATTTGGCAGGCAGCGTTTACAGCGGGATGGGGTAACACCCTCCTCTCATTTTTAGCTTTAAAAGGCCTATAAATTAGTTCCCTCTAAGACGCCCAAAACACAAACACAAAATAGCTGTACAATTTTTAATACCCTGTCATTTATTATCATTTCCAGGTCTGGTCTAGACTATAGTGGATTATAATGGGATGAGAATTTTGTCCTAAGCTCATGGACATTGCAAAGCTATGATTTAGAACAAAATACTCTTAATGCATAAAGGCAGTGTGTGTGAAACAGCATTAAAAATCTATGTATATCTTCCCTGCATTCCTTCTTCAGACGAGTAAGAGTTTTGCACACACATAAAAATTGATACCACGTCATTCGGTCACTCCCAATGTCAGTCGGTCTCTGGTGGAAAGTCAGACTAGATGAGGAACTAGGAAATGTTTGTCAGCAAAATCTATGAAAAGTTCCCAAACTGTCATGACTTTACTACCATACCTTTGCTCGAGGTATTGTAAGGCCAGTCTTACAAACTCCATCTGTACCTCCATACTCGTGCGAACTTTCAAAGCATTGCTTGCAGGAACCATCAAAACATCTGTCATTTGCTTCACCATCGCCCACACGTCTGATATATTCTGCAAAAAGAAACCAGGTCTAGATGATAAAGCTACAGGCTTACATCTTCACAAATATGACATTGAAAATGAAGAGAGCCAATTATTAATTACAAGCTGACGAGCAGAGGAGGGAAAGTGTCAAGACTATTGCATATCAGCGGGTAAACAAAACAAAAAAGACAAAACATGTTGTGGCACTTCAAAGACTAACTGTTGCATTTTAATGTGAGCTTTTCATCAGACATAAGCGTGAGACTTCATGGCATCAGTTTATACACATCAGGTACAGAGGTACACAGCGTTTGGGTAGCATAACTGATAACACTGGGGAACAAAAAAAATTTTTTTTTCTTGGTGCCTAAAATTTTTCAACTGATTTTGGGCATTTTTGTGCAGCTGATTCCGAAAATGCCATCCATTTTGTTCTAGCAGCTCTAGTTCATGAGATATCGATGATGTCATTATACATTGCTCTTATGACTACACTTGTATCTGCCTCACCATTCGTAAATTGATTGTTTTAATAATACTTATTTTGGGGGTGGGAAAATATTTGGGTGGGTCAAAAAAAGTATGGGTGGGCGGAAAGATTTTTTTGGAGGATGGCAAAATTTCACTCTGCCCCGGGGGGCTTACATCCTTGCTACGCATGGTTATATATGCAACCAGTATGGTTAGATTGGCCTAATGTGAATAAGCCATATCTAAAAAACTAGAGCTGATGGGGCATAACTGAAAGCATTTTTGGAATCAGTGGCCCAAATATAGCCAGAAATAGGTGAAAATTGTCAGGCACCAAAATCACTGTTCCCCAGTGTAAGTATACAAATCAATGTGGCTTTTTATAACTGGTAATAACAGAAGAGGGGACTGCTGTGGCTTAGTGGTTAAGGCTGATTTGATGGGATAGCCACCCCTCTCGCTCTTTTAAACCTTTTTATTATTATTATTATTATTATTATTATTATTATTATTATTATTATTATTATTATTATTATTATTATTATTATTATTATTATTATTATTATTATTATTATTATTTTGAAGTTGATTTGGTTTCTGGGTTTGTGGTTCTGGGATTGTTTGGTTTGCACTCATTTGTGTAACTTTTTTCTTTTTTGTGAACCGCCTAGGGTCGGGTTTGCCTGATTGGGGCTGGATAATAAATTTAAATAAATAAATAAATAAGGCGCAGGTCAGCAGTTTTGAGACTCAAGTGCTGCACAACGGACTGAGCTCCCGTCTCTGTCCCAACTCCTGCCAATCCAGCAGTTTGAAAGAAAGAAATTGCAAGTTGATAAATAGGGACCACTTCGGCGTGAAGGTAACCAGTGTCTAGTCATGCCTGCCACATGTCCATGGAAACATCTGCAGACGCAGACAGCGCTGGCTCTTTGGCTATAAACAGAGATGAGCACTGAACCCTAGAGTCAGATATGACTGGCTTCCGTGCAAGGGCGGCCTTTACCTAAGACGTTGAGAAATTGAATGAACCAGTAGCCAAACTCAGGGCAAACAGAGTCCATTCATTTACCGCACAGGGGAGAGCAGGTGGCACCTCATAAATTACCCAAAGACACAACTGTGCTGTTGATCTTTCATGTAACACTATCCAGGCATTTGCATTAACACTTTTATGTTCACAGTTTGATGCCACCAGCTCTGTCTATGCCAGAGGCTACCAATATCGAGACACAAAAGCAGAGAAGTTGCTTCCACTAATGTACATGCAATACCTTATCATCCAGTTCAGCAACTGTAGCACAAAGATCCACCAAGTTTGGCTGCAGGTGTCCATTCACAATCTTCTCATTATAGATATAAATCTGGAAATATGTGGAGAATAAGATCTATTATTCCCCCTCTCAGCAAAGGCTGCTCTCCCCAATCTTTTCCCTATCAACCCCCTTCCCAATTGCTAATCATAAGAAAACTGGAAATTGGTCCCTTCCTTCACTATGTGGCCCTGGGGAAGTTCTCCTGATATGCTTCCTTGCCTTACAGCTGTGATGGCGAACCTCAGCACTCCAGCTGTTCTTGAACTTCATTTCCCAGAAGCCCAAGTCCCTATGAATCCACACGAGTGGGTTTACTGGCACTCCAACTGTTTTTGGACTTCAATTCCCAGAAGCCCAAGTCTCTGTGAATCCACATGAATTGGTTTACTGTGCATACGGCCTTCCAGCAATGATACATCAGGGAATGCAGTACCACGTACATTCTTCTCATTTATTCTAAAGCTCCAGGGTCAAAAGGAATTCAGCATTTCTTGCTTCACTGCCTGGCATATCCTTAAGTTGATCTAGCGATGACATCCCTGACAAACGAATTGCCTGGCAGATATGTAAGGATCTAAATCTGAAATCCAGCTGACAGTCTAGCGCTTTCATATCTGTGGGCAGGATTTTAACAGCATGGTCACATGATGAAACACAGTCAAACAAATACCACACACACAACATTTCAACAATTTCCCTGCATTCTGGAAGATTTTTGTCAATTTCCTTCCAAATTTTCCAAAATGAGCTCCATGTGCAACCCTGGGAACTGAAGTTCCCCTGTGGGGCCTGGGCCCCATGATGGGAAACATTGCTCTACACCAGTGGTGGCAAACTTATGGCATGTGTGCCAGATGTGGCACTCCCAGGCCTTTCTGTTGGCACATGTGCCGTCATCCCAGCACTGAGTTTGCCCCGCCTCTCATCACAGCAACCCAATAGCAGCACTTCCTCTGCCTCCCCAGCAGCGTTCACCCCTCCCCTCTGCCCAGCAGTCCAATGGGAGCGCTTCCTCCCTCCTCCCAGCACAGAGTTCACCCCGCCGTGTTGGCACTTTGCGATAAATAAGTGAGTTCTGGGTCGCAGTTTGGGCACTTGGTCTCTAAAAGGTTCACCATCTCTGCTCTATACACAAGCAAAACCCCTAGAAAATGTGGGTCTTTTCTTATGCATACAGCCCACCCGTTAAGCGGGGCCACTTTCCTCATTCATGCCAATCCACAAGGGGCAAGGTAGTACTACCTTCTCTCTCAATGCCTCTGGATTAGAGAATAAATGTAAAGACTTACTGGATGTTAGGTTCTCTCTGCAGATAGAGAATCGTATCTGAGGCTGCTCTCAGTTGACTGGGATTCCCAGGTAACAAATGACTCACCTGTCGAGCGTATGCCATCTCAATGTTGTCCAGAGAACTGCGACCTGGTGGTGGCAATTCACTGATGTAACTGGGCTGTTGGAGAAAGTAGAGAAAAAGAGGCAAAAAGTATTGGTCAGAATGTCCAACATCAACTCATTTATTGCCCCTATGATGCTTGCTTATCAACCTCTTTTCCTACTGAGCATAACCATGTTAGGTGTGGCACCTTCTGCTCTAAACACTAGCTTTAACCATCATGGCCAAAGGATAACAATGTTGAGCTCTGGTGCAAAGACATCTGGATCAACACACTTTCTCCACCCCTATTGTAGAGGATCTGTTTCTGTTTTCTTCTTTATACAGTGGTACCTGGAGTTACAAATGTAATGCGTTCTAAGGCATTTTTCATGTTATGAAAAATTTGTAATTCGAATTTCCCATAGGAATGCACTGAAAACCAATTAATCTGTTCTGGAAAAATTCATAACTCGAACCATTATTTTCAATTGATTTTCATTTGTATTGTGAAAATGTTGTGACTCAAACCATTTGTAACTTGAGGTACCAATGTAGTTCTAGTCCTCTACACTTCTCCCTTTTTCAAAAGTGACAACAAATGGATTTGTAAAAAAGATGTTACGCTAGAGCGCCCTCAGCACCATTTAAAAGAGAGAACTTATCTTGTAAGATAAATGACAGGTCTTTAAATGAAATCAAAATTACAGTCTGAGACCAACATAGTACAGCAAAAGATAAGACATTAGGATGTAGGAACTTAAAATATACTTTAAGAAGAATATATTTGCTCAGAGTTAAAGGAGTAAAACTTAGTACTTAAAACTGCTATAACTAACATAAAGACTGTGATGTAGTGCTGGGAGTTTATTTTGCTGGAGGGCACTGGGGAAATTGAAACCACGGAACACGTTCTATGCATCTGCCCTTTTTATAGAGGCACCTAGAACAAGTTTTTTATCTCCATTGCTCTGCAAGTATTCTGGCTGGTTAAACAGCATTTATACCCACTGGCTATTATCTGAGGAAAGCCCCACCTTCACCCAGAACACAGGCAGGTTCTGTGCTGCAGCATGTAAGATCAGAAGAACAATTGTGGTAGGTCCGTCAGCTCATCAAAAATTTTTTAATGCCTTCAACAATGTTGACATATGGCACTACAAGGAGGGAAAACAAAAGGCTTCCAAGCATTGTTTGTTCATTACGTGCCATTAAGTTGTATTCAATATACAGCAACCTTACTGGTGCTTTCAAGTTAAATGATATAAAAGAGTGGTAAATTTTACCATTACCACTTCAAGTCAACTTCCATGGTTGACTGGGGATTCAAATCCAGATCTTCTGATCCTAATCCATCACTCTCTCTGCTAAATTCTCTTCCAAACACTACAGACACTGTTTGTAAATCAATTTAGAGGTACATAAGAGATACATCAACAATAAATCATATCAGAATTAGGATCTAAGATATTTCAAGATGATGGAAAATAAAAAGACAAATGGACACATGACTTCCATTGGGCCACGTCCTTCTCAACTAGACGAAGGCGGCTAGCTTCCTGCTACATTCCCAGGATAAATTCCTGTCAATGTAGCTTTGCTGTTCTAATCCCCTAGTTTGTCACAGCTGGGAGCACAAGAATCATCAGCAAAAAGATGTATTTTGACCAAAGAATATTCATCTCTTTGGCATCAAATTCATCACTGAAGGTTTTATGGTTTCGGCCATCGGCAGGAAATCTCTTCCACTACCAGGGGCTTCGGTAGCTTTCCTCCAAGCATGGAAGCCTGGCAAACTGTCAAAAAGGGTACCAGTCGATGCAGGCCTCTGACATGACATAGGGTGGCAGGTTCTGTGTCATGGCTGCTCTTTTTATGGCATGAACACTCTGCAGACCGCCAAGGACAGGGAAAGAATGGGATGGCGTAGAGAGCCCTTAGGTTTTACATGACACTGTTTGGAGAGCATTAAAGTTACTGAATCTTGTCATCATGACATCCGTTTCATGTGGTGATGGCACTTTGTTTCAAAGTGACACCCAAATCACAGGCAGTACGAGGTGAGAAACCTTTCTAAGAGGTGGCTGGCCTCCAATTCTTACTGCAGAGAAATGATTCAAATGAAAACCGATAGCAGTGGCACCCTCGTATTAAGAAAAGGAGTGGCGATTCAGGCAGGCTTTATTCTCATGTATAATAGATTTAGGCCATTTCTGATCAATTAGCCAGCCCTTCGGTGTCTGCTTGCACATGTGGTGTGTTTATTTCCACACCTTGGGAAGAATATGACACAAATTGCAGAATTCTCCATAGAAAATAAAAGTGCTCCTTGTCTCGTTCTTGCTCTGGAGGCAAATGATTTTGCAGGGGGGCACCAATTTCTCAACTGGTTTGTATTGGCACAATGAGATGGTCTGTCTTGACGAGAAGGAGTAATTTTGCAAGCTTTATTCATATTCCTTGTGGGCAGGAATGGATCTAACCTGAACTGGATTGATGCCCTCAATGTCCTTGGAATATACAGCTAAGTTAATCATCATTATCTTTTGCTTTATTGGACAATGTGTTTAGGGAACTGCACAAATGTACTTTTAAAAGGGAACCCAAATACTGCTTTTCTTAAATCATAAAACATTGGCTTCTAATTGGTCTTACTTCTCACCTAAACGTTGGTATTGTTCAATAGCCCTAAGCTTGAAAACTGGATATTTGACTGCCTTCCTTGCTGCTAAGTTTGGCTCTGCATCGCTCAATTGATTCTCTGTCTCCAGATACACCAATTAAATTTGAATTATATCCTAAGGATAAAAGGGACTGTGGTGGCTTAGTGGTTAGGAGGCTGAACTTGATGACTGGAAGGTCAGCAGTTTGAGACCCAAATGCTGCACGACAAAGTCAGCACCCGTCTCTGTTGCAGCTCCTGCCAACCCTAGCAGTCCGAAAGCAAGAAATTGCAAGTAGGTAAAGGGGTATCACTTTGGTGGGAAAGGTAAACCTTGTTCCGCACACTCCAGTGTTTAGTCATGCCTGCCACATCTCCACGGAAATGTCTGCAGAAGGCAGACAGCGCTGGTTCTTTGGCTATAAACAGTGATGAGCACTGAACCCTAGAGTCAGATACGACTGGCTTTCGAGCAAGGGCGACTTTTACCCTTACCTATATTCTGGTGATAAACTCCCGCTATACTCAGCCACTCGCAGACAATTTTGCTGAAACAGGGTTTAAGCGTAACTTGCCATGGAAAAGTTAAGCAACTAGCTTTTAACACAGCAGGTGCTTCTGAAGCCTTCCGAGTCCTTTGGCTTTGACGATGGGAACAAAACAGGACATCAAGAGGACCCTAATGCTTTCCCTCAGACATAGAGACCTGATGTCAGTCATGGCAAAAGAGAGGAGAATATTGCAGAGTGACAGATTTCACTTGATTCAGGGATGCTATGAAAGGAAATCTTCTTAGTGCTGTTTTTTTCCTCCTCCTCCTCCTTTCAGACTGAGATACCTGTGATCAAGAGCGTATGCTCCCTTAACGGCTGAGCACAAAGGATGAAAAGCTCTTAGCTGTCAGTTCAGAAGAAACCTCAAGCCTTTGATGTTCCAAAGAAAGACTGAACTCCAGTTCACATCAAACCCAGGAGAAGTCGAGAGCTTCCAGAAAACACAGCCAGGTCTAGAAAGAGCTATTATTGCACGGCACCAATTGTTCTGGGGTACACAGAAAAAGCCTCCTCGAAGACTGTAGTATTTTTGAACCACAATTGGGCGTACCCTGCTAATGGCAACTTTGTGTTGTCGGCTCATCTTTGTCACACTGGGCCAGGCAAAAGGAACTGCAGAATGAACTCACCAAAAGGTGCCTTCATTTTGGCAGTTTCACGCCTGGCCTAGACATGGAAGAAGAAGAATCCATTGTTCTTCTTTAGTTTTCAGTTCATTTCCTCTGTGGTCTTCGTCTTGAAAACATCTGGTGGCCTGGCTAGGGGAGGGCCCTAACAATGAAGTACCGTATATAAAACAGCGGCAGGTACCTCTCCATGGAATAGCAGTTCCACAAGAAAAAGGACTTTTATGGTAAGCACAGATCTCCTCCCCAAAAGTCCCAATAGCTCATAAACAATTTTTCAATGGCCAAATGGCAAGAAGACTACGGTGGCTTACTGACTAAGATGCTAAACTTGATGACTGGAAGATTGGCAAATGCTGCACGATGGAGTGAGCACCCGTCTCTGCCCCAGTTCTGCCAACCTAGCAGTTCAAAAGCAAGAAAATGCAAGTAGATAAACAGGTACTGCTCAGTTGGGAAGGTAAACAGTGTTCTGTGTCTAGTCAAGCCTGCCACAAGACCACAGAAACATCTGCAGACACAGACAGGGCCGGCTCTTTGGCTGTAAACGGAGATTAGCACCGAGCCCTAGAGTCGGATACGACTGGCTTTCGAGCAAGGGTGACCTAAATCACAAAGGGAGACCCCAGGCAATTAATTCTAGAAATGACAAGTGGGAGATGAGGGTGTGTCCAAATATTTATCCAGCAAGAGAGATACCCTGAGAGGAAAGCAAAGGGGGCAAAGGGGAAAATAGGGGCCAAATGTTCAAAAACACGAAAACATCAAAAAGCCAGCATGCTGCATGCTAGAATTCTGCAGAAGACTAGCTCTAAATGCAATAGCAATTACACTTCAAATTCAAATTTATTTACAGTCCATTACCAGCATAATTACACTTATATACTGTGTCACAGTGTACGCTCTGAGTGATTCACAAGTTAAGTAGCATTTTGCCCCCAACATGCTGGGTACTCATTTTACCAACCTCAGAAGGATGAGTCAACCTTGATCCCCATCAGGATCAAACTCACAACATATTGGCTGCAGCACAGCATTTTAACCACTGTGCCACCGGGTATGGTACTGGTATGCTCCTCTAGTGCAAACACCCTGAATCAAAGGGACAAATTTAAGTGTTGATTTATCACTCAACTCAGTGACTCTCTATTGCTAGGCAATAGAATAGATTCAGGTCATAATGCGGAATAAACAAAGATAAGCCTCCTGAAAAATCCCAACTTTGATATTTTTAAAATGCAAGTTTCTATCCCTTACATTATGGTGTTCTGTTCAAAAGCCTATTGCCAGTGAGTTGGCAAAGTAAGATTTTCAGCAGAAGATGTCAGGATCCTTCTGGCTGGCTGAGAAAAGCTACAAGAAATTATGCTGCCATTAAAAATGGCAGCATAAAATTTGCAGAAAAAGAACCATTGCGAGATGCTTTTACCAACTGTAGGATCCAGCCACTACTGGTACATCATTGGGGTTAGCTGGGGCCATTATTTATTTCTTTTCTACTTCTTTTCAACAGAAACACTGTCATACCTGATCACAGCCTTCAAAGTCCATAATTACAAGCAGCCACCAGCCAAAGATTTGGCTGGTTATATCCACATTTGTGAACCGCAACAGATCACCAATCTCGGTACCTCATTTTCTTGAGTGAAATCCAGAGCATCTTCTCCCGAAGCCAAGAGGGTATGAAGGATTCTCTGCTTCACCTGTTCCCACTCGACCAGCATTGATTCTCGATGGTACTCCTCAGCCATTGCAAAGGTCTAAGACAAACACAATTAATGCAGAAACTCTAAGCTGTCTAAAACATCCCTTATAACCGGGATGGCAAATCTTGGCACTCCAGGTTTTCTTGGACTTCAATTCCCAGAAGTCCAAGTCTCTGTGAAATCACACAAATGAATTTACTGGCACTCCAGCTATTCTTGGACCGCAATTCCCAGAAGCTCAAGTCTCTGTGAACCCACACAAATGGGTTTAGTACACATACTGCAGGTGTTCTTCCACTTCACAGAAGGCCAAGTCTCTGTGAATCCACACAAATGGGTTTACTGAGTGTGTTCTTGGACTTCAATTCCCAGAAACCCAAGTCTCTGAATCTACACAAATGGGTTTACTGTTTACTGTTTACTGTTCATTAAACCCATTTGTGTGAATTCAGAGACTTGGGCTTCTGGGAACTGAAGTCCAAGAACAGCTGGAGTGCCAAGGTTTGCCATGACTGCCTTGTAAGACCACACATGAGTATAAAACTTCTGTATTTTTAACAACAAAATTTTAATAAATGTATATCACTGAACGTATAAATAAATAAATGTATATCACTGGAAATTCATTTTGCACCAAGCAATACGTCAGAGATGTCTCCAGACACATATCTGAAACTCACAACCACCAGGCCTAGAAAACCTACATTAAAAAAGCACAATAAACTTTCGTTGTTACGGATTTTAAAAAGTCGTATAAAAATGGAAATCCAAGGGCCTAATCCATGGGTCCCCAATATAGGGCTCAGGCCCGGAAACCTCAGTTAGTACATTGGCTGATCACTGCTGTGGATAATTGACTTAGGTTTCTGGGAATTAAAGTCCAAAAACCAAAGTTTGGGAAACATTGGCCTAATCCATCGTAAGATCAGACATCTACTCCCTAGCTCAAAAATAATCTCTCAGACCTCAAATAGTGGCTGCCAATTGAAAGGAATGACCATTTGTATAATACTAAATTCAGTTATCAAATTAAGATTGTTATACATTTTTCTTCCAGTCTGGACAGGTTAGAGTACACCATACCGCCAGCAACTCAACACCAATTGTCAGGCGGTGGTTAACTAACCTGACCACCGTGAGAACTAAAGGAAGGGTGATGGTCCTCAAGTGGATTAAATCCCATTTGAATCCATCTTGATGGAGATCAGCAGCTTCATCAATACTGGCCTGAGGATGATGATGATGACTTTGTGTGCCAAAAGGGCTCAGGACCAGAAAGGGACTCGTGGAACTGGGTCAGTGGTATTGCGGGTGACACGCTGTGATGCAGAAAGCAAATGGAAGGCCACTGCATTATAGTGTCCCCAAGACAATTCTTTATGACCGATTGCCATGAGGATAGCCAATATTCGGACTCAGATACGGCACTGGAAGAATAATAATACATTTTTCTGCAACTTACCCGTTTCCTTGACTCCTCGATGGCAGACAACAAAGCATTATCTTTTTCATTTTTCAGGAATCCCTGTCGAAAGCAGAAGTCGCAGTCAGAAATGGGTGTGACATTCAAACGCAGATCTCTTTTATAACCACTCAATTTAAGCTTCGTTCAAAGGACAGGTAAATTTCGCCAATGTTTTGCAACAGCAGAGACGTGATCTTTCAGCTGAAGCAACTCCAGGGGAAAAGTCAGAGCTTGGGGAGGGAGAATATTTTCCACCACTGCTCCTAGAATCCCTCGACAACATGGCTTTTTGCTAGGCTGCCTGGAGAGTTCAGGAGCTGTCACTCAATATATATATATTTTCAAGCTCAGACTATTTGCAGTCTCTAGAGAAAATTGCCCTAACATCTGCATCCCTTCTTTTAATCCATTAACTGCCTGCAGAGGTCCCTGTCTCTATTCCTTCTTATCCCTTGTGATGGGATGGGTCACAAGTTACTCAATATGGAGTCTCAATTCAATTCAATAAACTGTCTTAGATTGTAGCTTTGCTTCTTTGCAAAGGCCTCATAATTCTTCCTGCCATGCTTATCAAGCAGGTGGGCTTAGTAGAAGCTTCTCAGAGCTTCAGGCCTATGTTTTGTCTTCTGCTCCAGGCCTGGAATGTTCTCTAGCGTCAACATCCCGAGCCTGGGAACACTTTTAGGCACATGGGTTTTGGGATGCAATTCGAGTTTGGGGTTTCTGAGAGTTACACCTCAGAAGGGGAGAGGGACTCTTAACACCGAGTCCTGACTCCAACCCAAGCTTAGTCATGATTACCTAGATTAGCCAGGGTTTCATTTTGTTTCATAGGGGAAGGCCTGAGTGTGGATTTTTCTACCTGTACTTTTTGATTAGTATTTTTTTTTCTGCTGTATTCGTGTTTCCTGAGCCAACGAATGAATTTGACAAAATAAATAAATAAATAAACTATTAATTCTACAATATGCTTTGAGAACAATTAACATCTTTAATTCATCAACAACGTCTGCTCATTGCAAGAGGGAGTAAGACAAGAGTTAAGCCATAAGCCACATGCTACAACACATACCACATACTACTTTCCACAATACTTGCTGGGCTCTGTTAATATAGGTAAACCCCAGGTTGCTGCACGTTTTTGCAGGATGACATTTAGGCCTTCTGTACTCAGATTTTTGGGGAGTTCCACAGAGCTGGTGAGACTTGGAAGCTTGGAAGGGACTGAAGAGCCCCAGGGCAAGGGTTAGGTCAAAGCCTATCTTTCACATGGTGGCAGTGGTGGGATTCTTTGCAATCCTCTGCGTGGTTGGCTAACTCTTAAACCCCTAAGAAAACCAGAGCTGTTCTGCCTTCAAAGATCAGAAAGAGGGAAGAGAATTCTTCAATCAAGATTTTTTTTTCCTAGGGTGCTGCCTCTTTTTTCTAGAGGGACTGAAGTACAAAGGTTGAAAACCCCCCCCCCCCAGTCTTTTACTTGGTTCTAGTTAGATTAGGGTCAGCAGCTGGTTCTGTGGGAACCAGGACACTTGTTCTGTGGGGCTTGGCCCAGGATTACAAGTCAGGCAACTGCCTAGAGGTGGTCCCCAGAGGAGTTGCCAGCCTATGGCATGCTAAAGAGTGGGAGTGTTCCAGCAAGAGGCAGGAGACATCCGCGCGTCCAAGTGATGGAGGTGAGACGTGGGGAAAATGTGTGTGAGAGACCATGGCTTTACCCTGAAGTGAGCTCTTAGAGGGGCCGGGCAGAGTTCCTACAGATTTGAGCTGTTTGAGCTGTGGACAGTGACTGCCTTTTGCCTGCCCAGCCAGTGAAAAGTGGTGCTGCATCCCAGATTCAGTGGCCCTGAAGATTGCTACCCTTCTTCAGGCAAGGCAGGAGTTGGTAGTGCCAGAGCTGGGTCGCTGGGAAGGGCAGAGAGCCCTTCCCAGCAAAGGGCTGCAGCAGGCCATTCTGCAGAGGTTTTGCCAACCAGCATCTGCCAGAGAGAGGATGGCAGAGCCTACATCCCTTTGTTATCTCCAGACCGAGGGAAATGCGAAGGAGAGGCACCAAAGCAGCTGTGTGTTCTGGAGCTGGAGCTGAGCTGCTAGGTCAGTGGTTCCCAACAAGGGGTACACAGCCCACTAGTGGACTTCAATTCCCAGAAGCCTCAGTCAGTACATTGGCTGATCAGTGCTTTGGGGAAATGACTTAGGCTTCTGGGAATTGAAGTCCAAAAACCAGCATTTGGGAAACACTGTGCTAGGTGAATGAGCTGTCCGAAGACACACACCTGATTTGTTTCCCCCCCCCCCAAGCCATATTCAGGAGTCAATCGGGAAGGGTGTGTGGTTGTGGTGTGCCTAGTCCCTTTTGTTTCATGGGGGAGAACGGACATATTCTGAGACTGCAGGCAAGAGGCGGAACTTCTACAGAGGCTGAACTTTGCAAATGGGACTGACTGGAACTTACTAAGGCTGACTGGTGGCAGATGGAGAAGAAAGCTTTGTGGAACTTTTATTTTCCTTGTCAAGCAACTGTGATTTGTTATGCAGTGGCTTGTAAAAGCAGCATTTAGGGGGGATGTGTTGTTTTGCTGGTCTGTTTTCTGAGACAGGTACTTTGAGCAGATACCTTGACCCCAGAATCTAATTTTTCTCTCAAATTTGAGAGGGCTGGAATAATCACAGATGAAGAGAGATACAGCAGGCAAACCAAAGTTGTTAAAATGGGAAATCTACAGTAGAGGTAATTATGCAAATATCCAAGGCTTCCAAAAGTGACTTTTCAGATTATAACTCCCCAAACCCCCAGGGCCTATTACTATGTGGGGAGAGCTACAATACTGATGTATAATTCTTATAAACTCTGCAAATACCCACAGAAATGCCAAGAATAGTAAAATAGGTGAAGTTGGATTAACTGCCACCAGCCCCTTACCAAGTCACGAGAGAGAGAGAGAGAAACCTTAATTTCTTGGCTATTTTTATTTTGTATTATTTATCTATCCCATATTACTTGGGAGCAGCTGAACACAGTCCAAGCCCCTGGCCAATTCTCTAAACAAGATCTAACAACCACTCATTTATTAACCACACTCTGCATTTAACTTTGTTTTATTCACAAGGGCACAAACTGGACAGCCATCAAACCAGGTGAAGGTCACCCTTGCTCAAAAGCTAGTCATATTTGACTCTAGAGTTTGGTGCTCATCTCTGTTTACAGCCAAAGAGCCAGTGCTGTCTGTATCTGCAGACATTTCTGTGGACATGTGGCAGCCATGACTAGACACTGGAGTGCACAGAACACTGTTTACCTTAAAACAAAAGTGGTACGTACCTATTTATCTACTTATAGTTTCTTGCTTTCAAATTGCTAGGTTGGGAGAAGCTGAGACAGAAACTCACTCCATCATGTAGCAATCGGGCCTCAAACTGCTGACCTTCCAATCGACAAGTTCTGTATCTCAACCATTAAACCATCAAACTGGGAGAGTAGGAAAATCTACTTTTTTTTGTTTGCTATGCTCAACTACTTCCTACCTTTCATTTTGACTTGCGTCCAGTCCCATTTAAAGAAACAATTATTCACAAAGGAGAGCTGATGCCGTGTGGTGCCTATTCTGTTGCAGTTTAGATACGAACTAAGGCAGGGATTCCCAACCTAAGGCCCGTGGGCTGGATCCGGCCCACAGCGCCATCTCATGTGGGGGTCCCACCCCTCCAAGGCCATTTGAGAAACAAAATGGCCATCCCTTTGAAGCTGTTGGGACAAAATGGCCACCCCCATTGTGCAAGCAGGGCAAAATGGCCATTTGGCCCTTGAAGCTGACTGAGAGTGTGATTCAACCAGTATGGATTGACTGACTGACTGATTGTATCTATATTCTCTCTATTATGGCTCTCTTCTTTAGCTTGTCAGCAACTACGTGGAGTATCTCAATAACATCTGGAGGGCCATGAGTTCTCCAGGCTTACTTCACTGATTAGACTTGACACAAAGACATTGAGTCTAGAGAAGTCATGGTTGAATGCATTCGGAGCTCACAGTGGCAAAGCAGTTCAGAGGACATACAGAGGTTAAGCAGCTGTGGGTTTTACAAGCCACTCAGAGGAAGCATGAACAGCAGATACAGTAAGATGCAACAAGGCTCACCTTTTCCTCACTGAGTAGACTTCAATGTATCAAGTTGCTTCCACTGGAGGCATAACACTAACATTGCCTGCCCCGTCCACATTCCAGGCATGATGGAATATAACTCCAATTGTAGGCTATAGCATTTGTAGTGAAACATACCTGGAGGCCAGAAAGATTGCTCAAGTGCAGTGGTTCCCAACGTGGGTCCCACGCCCCATAATGGGACTTCAAGTCCCAGAAGCCTAAGCCAGTACATTGGGGAAATCGACTTAGGCTTCCGGGAACAGAAGTCCGAAAACAAAACACTGATCTAGTGTTTCTAGGAGGAATACTTAGTTCAAGATGCCACTTGTCATTTCTCTTAAATGTGGCAATAATTTTGGAATTTAATTTGGCACTTGAGCTAAAAAAAAGTTCCCTTCATTTGGTAAATGAAGTGGAACCATGTCAAGGGTCGTTTCCCCCCCCCCTTAAATTTACGCAGCCCTAGTTGAGATAACAGTCTGGCCAGGTTATACTGTTATGGTAATAGAATAGACCCTACTGCCAGCGACTCAACACCGATTGCCAGGTGTCAGTGAACTAACCTGACCAACCTGAGGACTAATGGCCTTGGGTGGCAAAGTCCGCAGGGAAGGCTGATGGTCCCCATGTGGATTAAATCCCTCTTGAATCCAGTTTGTAATTTTGTGAGCCGCCCGGAGTCGCTCTGGATAGTGGGGCAGCTATACAAGTTTGAACTATAAATAAATAAATAAATAAATAAATCTTGATGGGAGGGCAGCAGCTTCACCCATCCTGGCCTGGGGCCAAGGAGGACTTTGTGTGCCAAAAGGACTCAGGACCAGAAAGGGACTCATGGAACTGGATCAGTAGTACTATAGGTGTCATGCTGCAATGCAGAAGGCAGATGGAAGGCCACTGCATTATATTGTCCCCAGAATAATCTTTACGGCTGATAGCCAATATTTGGAATCAGATACAACACTTGAAGAAGTGGCACATTAATATAACCCTTCCCACTGCCTGACAAGAAAAATTCAGGACACCAGATGTGAGAAATGTTGCTTCTTCTTTTTTTATAAGTCCCAGGATCTTTTCTATCACTGCCCCTTCTGAGAAGTTATCTTATTAGAAGTGGAGTAAAATGGGAAAGAGGAACGGAAGGAAAGGAGTATTGAAGATGTCCAAGTTGAGAGAACAAAAGGGCAGGGACCGCTACAAAATAAGGTGCCATCAGGGGAACAGGCAGTTCAGAACAAAAACAACGGAAAGAAATGGCCACCCCTCATCATGGAAACTGCAGGCCAGAAAATGACCAAGATGGGACAGAAGCTCATGCCAGATTTTGTGCTATAACCAGGTCACTCAGCCGTGCTCCACTCTGCCTTTAAGCATCCACAATAAGTGACACACACGTACCCAACAAACCCCTGCAGACAGCAGCAAAAACTAGATGCATTTCACAGTGCTGAAATATGTCCCCATCATTTCATAACTGGTTTTGTGAATCTCTTAAGTGGTTTAAATTTCAAGGCTAGAATGTTTTACAAGCTTTGTGTCTATTGAAAGGTGGTGGTGAGATTTTCAAGTTTTCACAAGAAGATCTCTAGTACAGTCATGTGTCGTACAGTGCTGTCCCCATTCAGTACTGAGCTGTTACAGCGCACGTGCACATCATTGTGGTGGTACTCATCTGCTCCACGTCAGTACTCCTCAGTTCTTTCCTCTGCTCTCCCCCTTCCCTCGTAGACCAGTTCGTGATATGGCCTTGGTATTGGGGCTTTCTTTGCTTGATGGTCTTAAAATGTTCTTGTTCTTTATCCATTCAATGCAATACTTCTACATGGTCAACTCATGATATCCTTAGCAGCTGTCTGTAGATCCACATTTCAAAAGCTTCTATTATTTTTGGAGATGCTAATGAGCTGCTTTAGTCCAGGCATTCGCAACCTACGGCCCGTGGGCCAGATCCGGCTCCTGAAGCCAGTTTATCCGACCCCCGATGCCCTTGCCGCTCCTGGAAGCAGAAGTAAAACCAGTGACATGCATGCACAGAATGCTACTAAATATGTTCTGTGCATGTGTGGCACGCGTTTCACTTCTCCTTCCAGGTGGGAGGAACCACATGACCGGCCCGATCAGCTGTCCAGAAGGTGTGGTCAGGCCTGTGGCCTGAAAACGTTGAGAATCACTGCTTTAGTCAAAGTCCAAGCTTCAACTCCATATAAGCAACACTGGAAATATGTAACATCAGTATTTAGATCTTAGTAGTGAGAGTTAGATCTCTACTGCATAACAAGTATTGCATTTTTATGAAGGTTGATCTTGCTTTTTCTATTCATATTTTAACCTCTACCTTAGGATCCCGATTCTCATTTAACATACTCCCCAAATAAACAATTTTATCCACTCTTGGTTTCTTGTTCCTGCCATTAGCTTGCCATCGAGCACGGCCAGTTGCTACAATCCAAAGTAACTCCAAAGAGCATACTGGCTGATGTCGTTTGTGGACTCTAAATCCAAACATACAACATTTGGAATGAAGATTTGTTACCAGCGTTTGCTTTACATTACATGCAGATCCCCAAATATCAAAAAACTGTTAGAAAGCAAACATTCTTTCCTGTATGGTTGTTCATGCACACTACATAATTCAGAAAGAAAGGCTGCATTCTCCAAAAAATTTAGCTACCAGGTTTGAAAATAAGACATCCAAGCTAAGGGTATACCTTATCTGAGGCAGAGAACTTAGTCTTTCCTTGGCATGGCAAATATCCCAGTTCACACTTCTAAAGCACAAAGTGCCAAAAGAGAATCAATTAATATTTCACCTGGCAAAGCATGCATTTTGGTTCTCTGCAGTGAACAGAGCCAAGCAAAGACGGCAACCCAAATTAGTCAACATTCAGGGTGAACTAATGGAATTTGCCACAACTTTCTAAATAAATGCAGTTCCGCTTCCTGTATCCATAATCACTGTTGGTATGGTATATTTAGATCTGTATCGAACCAAAACAAGGGGACTGACGTAAAGACTGTTGTGCCCTAATTCCAAAAAAGGTGAAATGAATGTATCAGATGAGAAGCATATCTACATTTTTTTTGCCATTTGGAGCTTGAACATCACACAAGAAGGAATCAAGAACTAAGTACCTACCTCTTACTCTCTCTTTTTTAAAGTAGCAAAACACACACACACATATATTTGATTATACAGTACTTTATGAGCATTCTGATTTCAAATTCCAAACTATTTGTTTGAAATGACCCTTTGGGGGGGGGGAGATCCAAGGCTTCAGAAAGTGTGTTTGGTTACTAAAAGATTTATGAGACACGAGAGGGGACTAGGAAGATGACTCAAATAACTCAAAACTATTATGTATCAGACAAAATTCCATCATTCACAAAGTTTAGACATATCGGTATGTACTGGAGAACTATATAGCCAGAAGGACACAACGCAAGCAGTCACCACTGCATTCCAAAACTATGGTGATAGATTTCCTATAGTTTGGGATGCAGGATAGCCCTGGTGGTCGCCAGACATCCCGCTATGGTAATGGAGTAGACCATGAGTTCTCAACCTTTTAAAGCCAGGGGCCGGGCCCCCGCTCCCTCAGACAGCTTCGGGGGGCCCAAGCCAACACTCCTACTGATCAAGGCTTCTGGGAACTGAAGTTCAAGAACAGCTGGAGTGCCAAGGTTTGCCATCACTGGCATATACGGACTTCATGGCTGAAGAACCTGAGAGACTGGTGTGGCATGTCCTCAGAAGAACTGTTCTGAAGAGTTAAGAACAGGAAGACTATCGCCATGATGAAAACCAATATCTGGAACGGATACGGTACCTGAAGAAGAAGAAGACACAGTGCATGTTGGATGCATCCAAGTTCCAACTTAGATACAAGAATCATTCATTATGATATGTACATTTCTGGGCTGGTAACTGCTGGGCAGGCCAAAACACTTTTGATGTTGGTCTTCCTACGTTTCTATTTTCAATCTCCTCAATGGATAACAGTGTCTTCCAATGTTCTGCGTCTTGCCATAGATCTAATTTGGCCCTGATTGAGAGTAGCAACTGGGAAATGTTTTAAAAAGGAATAGGAAAACCTGATGTTTGTGGAGCAAATGAGATTAAAAGCTGAAGAGTAACAAGTCACAGAAAAGGAAGTTAGGCCATGCAAGAGATAAGCTGATGAGACTGAATTGGTAAATATCTACATCTCACTTGTTTTAAAAGTTTTATTGGGGCTGTTTTAAGAATTCTGACTCATGGTGACCTCTCCCAAGGGTTTCTAGGTACAGAGTAGCCAATTGTTGCTTACCATTCCATTCTTATGGGTCCATAGAGCTCACCCAACACCACACTAACTCTTCTCTCAGTAGGGACAGCGAGGAACTGAGCTCTCAACAAATGGTCTCCACAGTAGGTATCTAAGCGAATGAGCCAACCAGCCAGTTACAGCAGGATTTAAAGCATAGATATGCATGTGAATGAGGAGAGATCACATTCTTTCCCTAAGTTTTCAGAATATGTGCCATAACAAAGAGAGTTGGCACAAGCCACCATACATGATTGCTGTGCCTTCTCTATTCATTTCAACAAGGCTGAAGGCGCATGGTTGAAAATGATTAGCGAAATGAAGTACAATAGTCAAGTTTCCTAGAAAGGTTATAAAAATGTGAGGAGTTTGGCCCCATCCTAATCCCCTGTGCTTGAAAATAAGGCTGAAATCCATGGTACATGGATTAAAGACGTTCTGTACATACATACATACATACATATACATACACACAATGAAAAACAGAGCTAAAACAGTGTTGACAAGCACCATCTTCAAATACCAGGGAAAGCGTTCATGATGACTAGAAGGGAGACCAATCACTTATCTGCTCCAATATGACAAATCTACCACACAAGTTCATAGAATTTTAGAATAGCTAAGTTGGAAGGGGTCTTTTAGGCCAGGGGTTCTCAACGTTTTTCAGCCACGGGCCAGACCACGCCCCCTCAGACAGCTGAGCGGGCCGGACTGGTGCCATAAAACATGCCCACAGCTGTTGTAAACATGTTTATGATGGCCATGGACTCATTTACGGCAGTAGTAAATGCTTTTACGATGGCCTTGGACTCATTTACGACCATAAATGAGTCTGCAGCAGTAGCAGTGACTGGCACAAAGTCAGGGGGCGCGTAGGTTGCAAATCCCTGTTTTAGGCCATCGAGTTCAATTCCCTCTGCTGAATGCAGGAATCTGAATCAAAGTAGATCTGACAGATGGCGGCCCAATTCTCTCTTGAATGCTTCCTGTGTTGGAGCACTCAAAGCAGTAGGTTCCACTGTTGTAAGGTTCTAAGTTGGAGGGGTTATAGTACATAGTTTATTTCTTTATATGCCAGCGTTCTTCTCATAAGCCATTCCAGCAGCTCAAACACCATCTTTTCCCCAAAATAGTCAACTTCTAGCCATTTCCTATTGTTTTGTGTGTTTCCAGATGAGTCCAGAGGCCCAAAAACATGACCTCTGGAACCGTCAAAGTTGGCCACCCTGTGCAGATGGACTATGCTGAGATCCATACACAGCCACAAAGCACTATCCATCCTAAAGAGTTGAACGTCTATGGGAATTCTACATTTAACTGATAACAAGAGAAATGACTCGCAGTGCCAGGAGCCTCCATCTAGATTTGCCTGCCAGAGGTCTGGCTAAAATGAAAGGAAGCTACACAGAGATAACATAGTTAACATACAAGACACTGTGAGGTCCAAACTTAATAAAGGACAACATAGGTGCTGGTCTCGAACTAAAATAGAGCAAGTCATGTTGTAAAATCAGGCCTGAGATGGTCTCTGTGGATAGAAAGGTCCCGATTTTCCAAAGGAAAAGGACATCAACTTCTTCAAGTGCCGTATCTGATTCCGAATATTGGCTATCCCTATGGACTTTGCCACCCAAGACCGTTAGCCCTCAGGGTTGATAGGTTAGTTAATCGCCGCCTGACAATTGGTGTTGAGTCACTGGCAGTATGGTCTACTCCTGTGATGGTGAACCTTGGCACTCCAGGTGTTCTTGGACTTCAGTTCCCAGAAGCCCAAGTCTCTGTGGATCCACACAAAGGGATTTACTGCGCATATGGGCAGTAAACCCAGATACTTGGGCTTCTGGGAATTAAGTTCAAGAACATGCACAGTCAACCCATTCTTGTGAATTCATAGAGACTTGGGCTTCTGAGAATTGAAGTTCAAGAACAGCTGGAGTGCCAAGATTCGCCATCACATTTCTACTCTATTATCACAGCAGGATAGTTGCCTATATTTGGCTTCGCATAAAGAACAAAGACATTTGGAATGGCATCATCTTTAGGAAATCAGCAGCGAAAGTGGAAATAAATGGATGCAGGACTTGTCTTGTAATCACCAGACTCCAATTCTCTTGGCAGCCATTTTAAATTTTTCAAAACAACTTTATAAATGTATTTTGCTTACTAACGGAAGGTTCTAAATTGCAGCTTAAGAAGCATGAAATGGGTAGCCTTCACCAATCTGCATTTCTTCTATCACAACTTGCAATTTAATTTGACCACAGTTAGCAATATGTACATATTAGCACAGATATTTGCTTACAGTGTTAAACAACTTGAAGCGCACAAATGAGCCATGTAAGTGCATTGTTGGATTTCATTCTGAACAAATTGTAAGAATTTTCCCTGCTTTTCTTCTTCCGCTCACTGCATCTAGGTTAATAACCTGCTAAAAAAAGTTGTAAACCAGCAAAAAAAAAAAGAGGTAAAACATTATGAGCAGAAAATGAGTGCATGTGTACATTTCTTTCATCTGAACTCCTATCGGTATTTTCAGTAGATTATTCATTGCTTTTTGGGCTCCCATCTCTGCTCATATTTGTTGGTGATTTTTTAAAAATTATTTAAGCCGCAGGCTCATAATCTGAAGAATAGATAAAGATTTCCTTCTACTAATAGCCTAGAAATCCACTGTCACTCTTTGCATAATCAAACCTGTATTCTGAATAATCCAGAAGTCCAGGGAGTTTTTGGTTACCAAAGAAAAAGATACTGTCCAAATGCAGTTTTATTTGCTATCATTGCTGTCACCAAAATTTCTCACTAGTAATGCAGTCAAATGTTATTAGGCTTGTAGTAGAAACTGTTATAGTCTATGGCAATTTTAAAGAAATAATTTATCACACTCTTTAAAAACTGACATTTAATAGATGAAAAAGAAATATTCTTTTTCTCCCCAGGGCTGAGAGGTACAGACCTCCTAATGTCACAAGAAGGTTTGTAAATGGTTACACAAACTCACATCTCTTTATCTTCCCTATACTGGATAGTCAAAATGTTGTAAAATAAAGGCATGGATCTTTCAGAAGCAATAGGAAAATCAAATGGAATGGAACTAGTACATGACATGTAAATGGGAAAGTAATTTCATATCTTGTCAATTCTTTCAATTATTTATTTATTTATTTATTTATTTATTTATTTATTTATTAGTTCAAATTTATATTGCCGCCCATTATATTTTCAGTTCCATACACCCTACTTCCACAATAGAACTCCTGCAGAACAACGCAGGTTTACCTGGTCTTTAAGATTTAATCCCTCATTCTTACAAATAAGCAGTAATAATTCAAGCCAAGCTTGCTGGATGAAAGGGTCTTTGTTTGAAAGAAAAGAAACCTATTTCTTTCAATGCACATGGGATAAAGTAGGCTTAAGTGAAAGAGCTTGTTCTCCATACTGGGAAATACCATCACATAAGGCATAAAGGAAAATTTTACTTTAACATATTGAAAATCCTATCAGAACCATTTCTCTTAAATAGATTCATTTTTTTAAAAAATAGAATAACTAATTCTTGAATGGACATTAAAATGACGACCATAATTGACAGTAGCCATGCTGAATGAAGCAACTTTTACAGAAATGAGCTGGGGAACGCCCTGATTCTGGGTAGTTAACTAATTTTTCCTTGTGACGCCATTTTATTGCTTTTTGCTGCCATTTTAGCACTGTAGTTATACATTTGCTTTTTTTTCTCAAAAAAAAGGGAAAACTTAGATTCCCACCTTTTTTCCATCCAGCCACCCCCAAATAAATTAATTTGATTCTTTAGAATTATTAAGTGTACTTTTCTATTCACGAAGCAGCCTTAGGTCTAAAGAGAATATACAAGCACGAGTCTTAGTTCCCTACATTAAAGTATGGCTGAAAGATATATGAAAAATTATTCTGTAATTTCTATAGGAATTAAAAACTAGCATTGTGTCAGCCATTATGAAGAAAGGAAAATGTTCCATTAGCCATTGATGAGGAAGTCAGGGGTTTAATTCAAAAACACTGAGCAGTTTTTAAAAAAACATACACAAAAGAATTCAAAATATTAATATTATTATAACACATCCAGGCTGTAGACAAAATTGCATTTTTACCAGCTAATAAACTTAGTCTCTATGTTCACTGTATCTGCAGATACAAAACAGATGGCGTAAATTAGCTGTTAAAAAATCCATACCACAACTGATCTCAACATAATTGTAGACCCATCAGTATTAATGGGAATAGACCAGTGATTTGTTCTTCCTATTAGATTAACACACATCTTTTATGGAAAGCTACAGGAACCCCAAAATGAACTACAGATTCCATAATATTAAGAACACTTCCCATCAATTAAAAAAGCCATGTAACAGTTCCCCAATCTCTTAACAGTTCTTGCTATTCAGTTCCCTTGATTTAAAAGGCAATTTCCCCATTTTGACTATGTGACTTCCATCCGCACAATTGACACATCTTCCCTGTTTTCTAGAACCATTTCTGTCACTGTTTGGAAGAAATGCTTATTTGCAGCTTTTAAAAAATCATTTTCATATACTTACTTGTGCCACTGTAAATGGTGCTAAGAGCTTCACATTGTCTATGTTAAAAAGCAGTGCATTAATGCCTCCAAAAAATTAGTTAAGAAAAGATTTTTGGCACTGTCAATATTTTATAAACTATAGTTCTTGAATGCCACCCGTGAACTAAAACTGAACTATATTATCTTAAACACTGATTTGAATAATGTCTTTCAACTGCATTCAGACAATGCAAATACAGGTTTGAGGATTGCAGCTTGGGGGGCACTAAAGATCTTGCAGTTTCTATGGGAAGAAAGAGTAGAAATCAGTCTCTGTCCCTTTGCTGCCACCCCACTTTACACATTTCAAGTGTTCCACATCTGCACACACCAACGCCCACTGGCTGGGCAACGCCTGGTTCCCTGAAGCCTCTTCAGCTGATTACTAGCAGTGAGATATGATAACCAAGTTAAAGAAAGATGCAAAATGCAGAACCAGGATGTGGACAGGCTCACTACACTGCGGCACTCGTGACAATATCATTCACTGAACACTCTTTACAATAATTCAAGGAGGGGGGTTGCCACAAGTAAACTTCTGAAGACAAAAATCTGCTTTACTGGGCATATATGATCAGCACCCAGAAGAAAAAGACAAAGAAAACTGGGGGGGAAATTGCCAAGCTTCCTTAGATTCTATAAAAACAAAGTGCTGTACTGTATTTCGGAGGAATCAACAGATATAAGACGACAGTGGTCTCTTACATAGTTTGTCTTGTGCTCTGCATCAAACATGGAAATTAAAATACAACAATAGAAATTATTGCCACAAAATTAATGGAAGTGAATGGTCTGTTTGCTAAGCAGAGTTTAATAGCCTATGGAATAATGGTGCTTCCACTTTAACTGAAAGGAAAGGGAAGGAATCGCTTTTTACCAACAAAAAAGTTAATGGGTAGGGATGACACTGATTTAAGAAAAAAGAAAGCTTTATAAAAATGATCGACATTTTATATTGGTATGTTTCCAATATATGTGCATATATTCAATTGATAGACATACACAGAAATACAGCACACTACAGTACTACTATAAAAATATCAAACAGCAAGGACACGTTTTATTAATTTCTGCTTGAAAAAGATAAATATGAGTGACAATATTGTAGAGCATAAGAAGAAATGCTGCTTCTACCATGAAATCCTAGGTTAAAACTTTTTAAACTGAAGACCATGAATTAACAGTGAAGACAAAAGGTTTCCATTTTCCCTCTTCAGTGAGCCTCTCCACACCCTTTTCCTCTGAAAAATACCATCGTCCTAGATAGTATATATGTGGTACACTAAAAGCACATATGATCCGAAACAATTTACATGCATGTGCATAACAATGACAATATCAAAAATACATCCACAGTACTGCTTTTAAATAAGCAAGGTGGGAATATTGATTCTCAAGGGGGTTGGATGGGAATTTTCCTCCTATACATGCATTTACAGTGCTCATTTTGAACTCTGGCACCCACGCTTTTCAGACAAAGGTGAAAAAATTCTTCAAAAGATACAAACTAAAACTGACAGTACAATTAAGGCATCCCTTAAGACAAGACCATTGTAAGAAGTCATCTCTCTTGTGCATGGAGATTTCCTTAGCAAATTCAAGGGATTTCTCTGAGACAATGCCTCTTTAAACCAGGTTCAAACCATATACAAGTGGCCACGCAATGCTATCACTGGACAGTACCTGTTTGTCAAGGAAGCAAGTACATTTCCCTTGGAAGAGGGCAATACAGTAAACATTTAAGGCTACACTTGTCTACTGCTAAGAGTCAAGCCTGAAAAGTTAACTCTACCTTTACTAGAAGTACAAAATGAAAACATTGCCTTTTAATCCACCATATCGGTAAAAGCAGAAAACAATGCAGCCCCCACCTACCCACCCCAAAAGAAAAGGCAAGAAACTGCAGGTCTTTCCTTGATCCAAGAGCAATTACAGCTTGACACGTGTACATCAGGTACCCCAGTACAAGTAGTTATCTGACATGACTACAAAATCCAGAATTTCAAAGGAGTGACATGTGTCCTGTGTCTAACAAGACAAAGTGTACCTGATCATCGCATCTACTTATTTCAAGGCGCTGTCAATTAAACAAGAGGAAATAGGGTGGGGTGGGAGATACTTGTGCCTAAAACAAGGAAAGAATTCAAAAAATGAACTCTATTCAAACATTCTATTAATTTTTAAAGAAGCCTGTCTTATTTCACAATAGTCACTACAAAACAAAAGTCACTAAAACCAGGCATATAATCCTATTTCTAACGTAACTCAAGACATAAATGTTGTGTATCATTGCACCACCATCCATGGGATAGGAATCAATTTAATAAAACAAGCAGGCTGTATTAAAAAAAACCTTGTTGCACAAGGGTTTCAATTACCATTTAAAAAATAGAAGGAGGCAAATAAACTTAGTGAAAAGGGGGAAAGTGCCCCACCCTAGACACAGCTATAAAACCGGGGTAATGGAGCAAAAGTCAAAATCTAAGATTAAAAATAATTAAAGTTTTTAGTTCTAAATGTATTCCCTGTTTCTTTCTGAACATTTTAAAACAATCCACACCAGTCTCTTTCACAAGTGAAGAATCCTCAATTTAAATTCACACGTTTTTCTTTAAATAAGGCCATGCTGAACCTGTGGATCAGAAATGAAAAGTTACAAACCTTTGGAAAGACAGGCGAAGGTGCTGGGTGTTTAAGTGCTTGCCTGACTTGGTCTCATGCAGCTCTGCCTTCCTTTGCATTCATGCTCACCGTTTTCTCTTGGGGGTGCAGGGAGCATCCATCGCAAGCTCCGATACGGCAGAGCCAGTGAAGAGCCCCGCCAGACAATAAGAAGACAGCTGTTCATGCAGCTGAACACCACTGCCAGCAAGGAATCTGTGGTATTTGTTCAGCCTTGCTCTATACCCATAGACAGCCCTGGTGTCAAGCCATCTCGTGAAAGGGAGTGTTTATAGGATACAGAAGGATATTGTATTGTTAATGGAATGTACCATGTAAGATTGAAGGGTAGGGAGGAGACGAGGGGAAAGGAAGACAGGAGGAGACTCGTGGAAAAAAGGGAGAGAGAAAGATTCAACTTGGGTTCTGCTTCCCACCCACCCACCCGGGCAAGGCACTGCAATTACTCCTATGTGAATTTTTGATGACTTCCGACATCTTGCATGGTTAATAACCATTTCAACTGTCATGTTGAGTTAAGGTGGAAAATGCATTCGCTGCACTGGAGGTGCAGGGCTGTGGCCACAGAAACTGTAGCACCAGTTTGTAGAGCGAGTCTCTTGATGCGGGCACCGCGCATATGCACATAACGCGAGGGTGGAACCAGGGGTTAGCCAGGCAGTGCACAGCAAAATACTTCTGCCATTTTAGAACTGAAACAATGTCTACATCCACCTTTACATAGTGATGGTTGGCAGACAAACCAGCATCTTTGTTCATTAAATTCCAATTCCCTACATTCCTTCCTTACATATGAAATGTTAGCGGTTATTAGACTAACAGGTTGTCAAGTAAACTGAATTTGGTATATAGGTGTGTCTATAGATGTGTGTGTTTATGTATATATACCATTTGTATACAACTATACCATACATGTGAGCAGAAAGAATGAAGGCATGTCTTTTATCATTCACATGCATTTCACGCACCAGACATAAGGCAGAAATCCAAACATGACACAACAAAAAATATCCTTTGTTACTGCAAAGCATGTATTAAAGCATAACTGACTGTTTGGAATTAATGGCAGCATAACTCGTAGCTATGTGATAATAGACAAAAGAGGAACTATGCAAGGTAGAAGGAGGTGTCAAAAGACACACAAATCACCAGCAATTTAAAATCCTGTGCATGTAATATACCAACCATAGTCTCAGCACCCGTTATCACCACTACAGTAAGCAATAATGCAATTGCTACAGAATAAATGCAAAAGAACGAAGAAGAGGAGAGCATGCTAAGAGAGCAAGTCAGCTTGTGATTTGGCCCATTTCTTCCAAGAATCAGGTGATAGTGTGCCTTCATTACAGCAGAGAAACCCAGAGAAGAATCGAGAAGTGGGTGTTCCCTTGCAAATATACAGGATTTAAGGCTACCCTAAAGCAGTTTACCAAACATGGCTAATGGCTTCATGACTTCCATTAACGTACAAGGCTCATTACCGATGCAGGTCCATTCATCCACCCTTACAAATCCGGCAATGAATGTCCTGCTGATCAGCACTAAAGGTTGATTTCATTTTTACAAAATATCCTTGTACAATAAAATCATGTCCTTTGTTCAGCAGGAAAAAAAAATCAAGCCAGCTCACACTGGCCATTTCCGAAGAGACATTTTTATTTTTATTTATTGGATTTATAACTCATCCTTTCCGCTTTGTCTTAGGACTGGCAAATACTTAACGCAGATTTCATAAAGCCATCAGATACTACAAAACACTGCATATTCTGCTTAAAGGTGCACCACTGAAGTGATCTTTACATAGGTCTCGGCACCGAGAGCATCTCCGTGAAATTCTGTTTTTTGAATTTACACAAAGAATTGCATATTTCAGCCACATTTTTATTAGATAATAATAATTTCGTGTCAGAAATTATTCTGGGTTGAAAGGATTTTTTTCTGGAGAAACTCCACTCGGGGATGCCCGAATGAAGCTCCTTTCATGTCCCCAACATCTTTTCCTACCAAAGTGGTCCCTATTTATCGACTTCCAATGTCTTGCTTTCGAACTGCTAGGTTGGCAGGAGCTGGGACAGAGACAGGCGCTCAAAACCGTCATGCAGTACCCGGGTCTAGAACTGTCGACTTGCTGGCCTTCCAGCTAACAAGGAGAGCCTCTTAACCACTGAGCCACCGCAGCCCCATTTTTGTTAGATGAAATAAATCAATAGAATGCACTCAACCCACTTCTTTAAAGCACACTGGACTCAAATCAAAACCACACTATACTACAGGACATTAGCACAGATGGGGAGAAAATAGGGTACACTATGGTATCAGTGGCAAGCAGATGGGCTTTTGTACCAAATGAGCCCAATATTCCCACATCATCACAACCAGGTTCATGGAAAATGCAACACAGGAATGTCAATAATATTATGCACACCTGAGTCAATGCTGGGATTCCCAGAGCCCCTGGAAATGGCAGATCCTCCTAGATATGAAGAACTATGTCCAGATCTGAAATCTGAAGACCTAAATGCCTGGGGCAGTGTCTTGCAGGGCATATCCGCTTTCAGAAAAACTTCAGACACATGCAAACAAGGTGCCCTTAAATTGGCTGATCAGCAGGGAATGGTCAAACAGATGGCTACCTCTGCTGCTCTTTCATAGGATATCAAAGATGGCCTCACTGCTGCCTTTCAACTAGTGTGGGAATCATTTTTCAGTCTAAGCCAAAAGCACAGCAGCCTGCAATGGGAGGCAAAGAGGTGGCTAGCAATGGATGCAATTGCACCCTTCTTTGGGGAGTTAGACCAAAGGTCCAAGGACCACAACAGAAGGAGAGAGATCATGTGGAAAGCTCTAGAAACATGGATCTAGGGGAGGAATGATGATTCTGGGCCAAAAGCCAGAGTTTGATATGTGGGGCATGTAAAGGAGATGGGGTACTTAACTACCCGAGATGTTATGCAGCTGAGAAGAAAGGGAATACGCGCGCACACAAATGAGGAAACAGGTTCCAATGTTTTCTGGACAGCAAAGAGGCACATTTCTCTTGCACGTCAGACTGCAAAAAAGCAAAAGCTGTTGTGGAACCTTAAAGACTAACTCCTGTATTTAAACGTGAGCTTTCAAGACCAAGTCCATTTCATCAGATATTCTTCATGCAATATGCTTGTGATGAATGTTGTGTTATACACTATTTCAAGGTATTGATACACGTATTACTTACAGTCTTACCATACTATACCAGATTAGGCTCAAGTGCATGCTGGTGGCAGACAACAACACACTGTGTGAATGTAGAGATATAGAATCTGGTTCTTTTACTGGTCTGCCAGAAACATGCACCAATGGGGACATAAGTTTGGCCAACGACAAAGCCAAGAATGTAGCTTCGTTTTGGCAGTCCAGGGTTTGATCGGGACATGAAACAAGAACTGTACTATAACAATGCACTTTACAGCTGGTGCCTTGAAGTTACACCACATTCAGAAGAACTTGCCAAAGAGATATCTTCTGTGGTTTCTCACAAGCACAGCAGATTCATGCATTTTGATGGAAATCAAACCACTATGGGGTAAGATATACTCAAGTTCTTTTGAAACCCAGCTTTCTTCTTCATTACTGTGCCTCATAAGAAAAATGAATAAATAAATGGCAGTACGGTTCCAGAGACAGAATGCTAATTGTGGAATCCAAATTTAAATTCCAATAGACTTACAGTCTTATCACATGGGTTTTTAAACAACTGATACAATTAATAAACCATGACTGAGACAGTAACTATTGCGAGGGGAAGTGTAAAACAAAGTAGGAAACATGCTAACATCTCAGCATAAACATATCCAAGGGATCATGTTAAAATCGAATTGAGCGTTTTTCAATTTTGCAACTAAGTTATTACGTGCTGGGATGTATTTAATTCATTCCACTTGGTTATTTAACTGATACAGTACATCCTTTTCCTCCTGCAGAAAGCAGCCTTAAAGTAAATTAGGAAAAAAGAGTCAACAGATGGCTTACGTTCACAACTAACTTCCATACTGTAAAGCAGGGCTTCCTAAACTATGGCCCGTGGCCAGGTCTGGCCTGCAGTGCCAAATCATCCGGCCCACAACGCCCTCACCGTTCCTAAAAGCGGAAGCAAAACGCGCCCATGCAGGCACAAAACTACCATAAATGCACCAGTGGCTAGTGTAAACCATATAACCGGCCCACGAAACCACATGACTGGCCCACAGTCCAAAAAGTTTGGGCACCCCTGGTGTAAAGGATTTTACCCATTGAAGGGCATCAGAGGCTGAGAACCTGAGCCAATAAATCCTGCCTTTTCAGATGGAAACTGCTAGCATCTCCCAGTGAGCATGAGCATTATCTATGCTGCTGATGGTTTCTGGACTCTGCAGTACAAACAAGTAACTATTCTAAGCAATGCGCAGTTGCCCATAAGGCTACAGAACAAAGCCTGCTGAGAATAATTTCAAACTGCCAGTGAGGGGCTGTTAAGGTTGAAATTGGCTCCAAGGCTTCACAAGCATCCAAGTGGCTTCTTTATCCTTTCTTCCTTTGAAATGATGCTACAACAAGACCTATTCCTCAGGGATAGATGCCTGTCTCACCACAAAAAAAAAGCCAACCCTTGTTTCCTATCAAAGCAGCATAGCACTCAAAAGCTTGAGGTGTATTTCAAGCGGTGACAAGTGGGTCTTTCTCTTGCACAGATCTTAAAAGGGAAACCCAAATGCATGCTAGGTTGGGTGGAGCGTCCAATAGGGTGACAAAGAGAATAAGGATTTCTCCTTTCAGCTCTTACAAAGTACCCCCTTTATTTTTATTCTCAGGGATTCTATGCACTTCACCATTTTGAATACTAAAAAAGAAAGGGAGAAAATGCCTCCCAAGGGCATTTAAGTTCTCCTCGATCTGCATTACTATTCTGATTCTGATTCTCTTCAAAGCAAGCCTACAAAGTGGTTGGATCTAATATAGACCGGGAATAACAGCAGAGAGGACTGTGATGACAGCATAGCTTATGGTACATGTGAAAAACATTGATAGAGGAGAGCCCTCTGTGAAGATAGATGCCGCCACATCATTCTCAGAGCACTGGTCCAAGGTTCACTTTTCAACACCTGTTGGTAGGAAAGACCTCTGCTTCTAGTCTAAGCCAGTGATGGCAAACCTTGGCACTCCAAGTGTTCTTGGACTTCAATTCCTAGAAACCCAAGTCAGCACTCCTACTGAACAGGGCTTCAGGGGAATGAAGTTCAAGAACACCTGGAGCGCCAAGGGTAGCCATCACTGGTCTACGCTATCTGAGGGAAGCTGGAGTTCAAAATAGAGATGCTTCCAAACTCATGCCCAAGGCATCCCAGGTTCACTTAAGTCAGGGTGTCCCAACCTTGGTTCCCCAGATGTTCTTGGACTTCAATTCCCAGTAGCCCAGATCAGCAGCTGTGCTGAATGGGACTTCTGGAAACTGAAGTCCAAGAACACCTGGAGAGCCAAGTTTGAGGACCCCTGACCTATAATGGCAGGTTGCTTACCTGTAACTGTTCTTCTTCATGGTCCCCTGTGAACCCACATGAATGGGTTTACTGCTTGTATGCACAGTAAACCTATTTGTTTGGATTCACAGAGACCACAAAGAACTTGATAGAGCGTAAGGGCAGATTTAGACTATAGGTTCTCAAACTTAGCTCTTCAGTTGTTCTTGGACTTCAATCCCCAGAAGCCCTGATCATCAGTTGCGTTGACTTAGGTTTCTGGGAACTGAAGTCCAAGAACACCTGGGGGCCCAAGGTCAGGACACCCTGACTTAAAGGATTATAGACATCTGCACTTGAAAACAGAACAATTCCAGACCTAAGAGAACTGCTGCCAGTAGAAATGGTGCAAAGCTAAGCAGACTAGTGCTATGAGCCAGCTCTATGCATCTCTTTCTAGGGGAATGCCACCAAACAGCTATAAAATCAAAACACATCAGAATCCTCATCAGAGTAAACCCGAGACTTAGTATCTCTTTTGCACCATGACCCAATCCATTATAATAAAGCAACAAATCAAACAAAACCAAACATATAAAATCCTACTTCGCACTAGTACAGATTCCTTGAGCCAGTGCTGCATAAATAAAAAAAGAGTGCTTTCCTCTGAGGACCTGCAAAAATTACAGGGTTGCAGCAATGACAATTCTGCATGGAGGCGTTGCAAGTTGTGATGCAAGGGGACTGTAATGTAGACAATAAAGAAGATAACAACACGTCTCCTGCAGCAGTGGGGTTTGATCTTTGATTTAAATCTTGGCACTAGTCGGAGTTAATGCGGATTCTACCATGAAAACTTCACTCTCCAACTAATAGGCGCATTTAGATGCTGAATAAGAGCTTGCTCACACTTCAGCAATCCAACTGAATGCCTGCTTTTATGAGGCAGAAGCAGGGAACGGTTTTAATTAAATGCATTTTAACTAACAACTGAGAGTGTTAACTGTACTATTGGCTAACAAGTGACAAATGAAATGCAACAAGTGCCCCAGAGTCCATTATCCCAGAAGGATTGTTTTTGTTAAAAGTTTGGTCTGCTAAGAAAAAGAGGAAGTCCACCCAATGTTAAAAGATGCTCTGAATATTCAAAATATTTTTCATTACTAGACAAAGAAAATCAACTAATCAAGACCAGCATAGGCAAAGAAAATAAGAATCATTTCCAATGCATCAAATCAAAGCTATAAGATGACTTTGACAGAAAGCCCAAAACACAACTACGCTAAATCTGAAATGGGGGTGGCGGTTAAATCTTTCCAAATCTACTGCACATTTAGTACAGTGTGACCCATTTATTATACGACTGAGATAGCACATGCAATTTGTACTTCCAGTGCCAATGAGACAGTTTTGCCCGAGCCAGCTGCATACCTACTGATGTTTTCTTCCTTTTTTTGTGTGGGGCCAGGATGAACACTCCACTTGTATCCCAGAGATACAAGGTTTGCCACATTGGTTATGGGTTGCATGGGAAGACAGAGAGTATTTCTGATTTTGGAATCAAAGAAGACACACTGTGCTAAATCTCCTCATCCTATTTTACATGGGACACTCCAGTTGATGCTGTAGCACAGGGTGGCCAGGCTGTCCAAGAACAGCTGGAGCACTGCTTGTATGCAGTGGCCACCCTGCTGTAGCATTTTCTGCTTATGCCACAAAAGTAACAGAAGCATTCAGCTGGAAGCTGAACATTTTGCATCACTAATTAAACCCTGCTGCAATGTCTTGTTGAAGGTAATTACTTGACACCCTCACATCTATAGTGTTCTTTTTAATACAGAAGGCTAGCCTGCTGATTTCTTTCTTGTTCCCAGAGTACTATAAGAGTAGGGTGGTTAAGCAAGACTCTCTCTAGAAGGAAGTGCAGCTTCATTGTAGAAATCAAAGGAATGTTATATTCAAATGACTCTCATTCACATTGGCCAAAGGGAATGTCTTTGAGATGAAAGATTTTTGTGTAACACCAACCAAGTTATAAAAACCTGGTGTGCATTCTCTGCCATTCTCATGAATATTCATACACATGCATACTTCCCCCCCCCCACAATCACACTCCTCCCCCTCACAAAAACTTCATTTTTCCTTTCATATGTGCTCCTTCTCTTTCTCAAACCCCTACTACACCTTATTCCTCTCTTACTCTCAAACTGCCTCTCTTACACACATTCTTTATCTCAGACTTTCCCACATAGATTTTCCCTTCCTCTGTCTCATTTTCTCTCTCACACACATACTTGTCAGATTTATTATCACCACTTGTCTAAATAAACAGGACCCCTGTTCAATAAGCATGAATCCAAACCTGCTGCTGCTAGCTTACAAGTCAAACAATAAAAATATAACTTCACTAATAATATCCACAGCTTGTGGGTGAATATTTGAGTCAGACTCCCAAGTCTTCACTGTTCCTCCCCTGAACACCAAGATATCATTAAGACACTGAACTTGAGAACTGGGAGGTTGGCAGATCAGCAGTTCAAGACCGGAGTTCTGCATGATGGAGTCAGTTCCCATCTCTGTCCAATTCCTGCCAACGTAGCCATTCAAAAGCAAGAAATTGCAAATAGATAAATAGGGACCACTTCGGTGGGAAAGGTAGCAGCATTCTGTGCTCTCCGGTGTCTAGTCATGCCTGCCACATGTCCATGGAAAAGTCGGCAAATGCAGACAGCATTTGGCTGTAAACAGAGATGAACACTGAACACTAGAGTTGGATACGACTGGCTTTTGAGCAAGGGTGACCTTGACCCTAAGCTCCAAGGACTTCTAAAATGGTGATCGAATGGCTGAATGCATTTTCTTGGCCTTTCCATGGTGAAGACAGAGCCCTTGATATGTTGATTACATTGATAATCTCTCGGCAGTAGCCAAGAAATTATATGGTGTTAATAGAACATTTAAAAAAGGGTTATCTGGTGAAAGGGGCAGTGCACGAAATCAAGAAACCCAGGGTAATCCTTGTTGTAGGGTGTGTTTCATCCAATATTTCACGATTTTAAAAGTACGTGCCTTAAGGAAGTCTCTCTCCAAGGAACTGAAAGGAAACCTCCTCCATCCTCCATTATTACACTAGTTTATTTCATAATTAGGTGGCAGATTGTGTTGCCTTGGAGTCAGCTAATTCAATTTTGCCCATGTTAAAAAAGATGGCTCAGCGATAGAGGGAAGGCAGCCATTGTCCATGTTCCTTTGAACATGGACCTTCTTTGTTTCCCTTCAAAGAAATAGACTCTCATAAGGAAAGTATCCCGGCATCATTATTCTTCAACATTTACACAAATGATCAATCAGAATTTCCACATTCCAGGACCGGAGTTCTCAACCTTTTAAAGCCGGGGGCTGGGTCATGCTCCCTCAGACAGTTTCAGGGCCCAGACAACCCATTTTGCGCTTCCTCCACCACATGGCACTTCCTGGTGCAGTAGAGGCAGTGGGAGCCCACAGGAAATGGCACTGTGGGACACATCTAGCCTGCAGGTTGAGAATCCCTGTTCCAGGAGTTTCAACTATGTTGATGACATTCACAGTCAGAAGGGGGGGGGGGGTCAGTGGCGTCGCGCAGTCTTCAGCCGCCTGGGGCGAAGAACAAACTCGCCACCGCCCCCCCCCAGCTCGCCGCTGCCGCCGCCCCCTCCCTCCGACCCAGGTAGAAGCCGGCCCCCTGCTGACTAGCGGCGCGCGCGCAATCGCGCGCACACCACGCACCTCCGTCCGCTCGCCCACCACGCACCTCCATCCGCTCGCACCTCCGTCCGCTCACCCGCCCGGCTGGCCATCGGGGGCTCTCCACCGCCTGTTGCCCCTGGCAGCGGCTTTCAGGGGGCGGCAAAATGTCCCCTCCCCACCCTTTTGCTGGCGAAGAGGAGAAAAAGTGTTTTTTTTAGGCGGACAATTCAAGGAGGGACCCGCCCGCCGGGCTGGCTGTCGGTCGGGGGCTCTCCTGGCTGGCGGCCCGCGTGCGCGCGCACGCTGCCCACCTCCTCCTGCCCAGCCAGCCCCCAGGGGCTCCCCGCCACGGCGCCACCCACCCCCGACGAGCGCCCCGTCTCACGGCAAGTTGGGTGGGTGGCTGGGCGGGCGGAGGCAAGCAGCGTCCGTGCGCACGCGGGCCGCCCACCAGGAGAGCCCCCGACGGCCAGCTGGGCGGGCGACCGGGCGTGCCCCTCCTTGAATTGTCCGCCTAAAAAAAAAACCTTTTTCTCCTCCTCGCCAGCAAAAGGGTGGGGAGGGGACATTTTGCCTCCCCCTGAAAGCCGCTGCCAGGGGCAACAGGCGGCGGAGAGCCCCCGACGGCCAGCCGGGCGAGCGAGCGGATGGAGGTGCGAGCGGACAGAGGTGTGTGGCAAGCGGCGAAGCGCACGTGGGGCGCTTGCCAGCAAAAGGGTGGGGAGGGGACATTTTGCCGCCCCCTGAAAGGCGCTGCCCGGGGCATCCGCCCCCCCCCGCCCCCCCACGCTACGCCACTGGGGGGGTGAGTCCACCAAACATTTTACCTATTTAAACATTTTATTTTGTAAGCAACAACTGGGGCCAGCAAGGGCCAAAGGCAAGATATAATTAAAATAAAGTAAAATAAAAAAGCTTCAGTGATTTTTAACTTTTTCTGAAACTTGTCACGCACTGGTTTGAGACATCATTAGATATCATGAAAAATGGGTAAAGAAATTGATTTTAAACATCGATTTAAAAAACCAATCCATGATGAGAAAGATGATGAAAGGAAAGACTGGCCTGAGACAATTTACCATCTGGCGTAAAACACAAATTGTTTCTCTCATCTTAGTACCACAGTTAGTCAACATATCTTGTAACCGACTTCATATGGTCAGGGCTGATGGGAATTACCATCCAACATCACCTGAAAGACCATATATTCCCCATCCTTGGTCTACCCTACTGAGTTGCTTCTGGCTTACGTGAGCTTTAGGATTTAACAAGGTGTGCCATAGATACAAAAAAAAAATCTGGCAGTCTGCCTTTGCTGCTCTAAAGAGCAGTCAGTGTCTTCTGCTTGCTGTTCTCCAGGCTTTTTCATCTTCCAAGTTTAAGCTACTGAGCTCAGTGATCATGAGCAGAATACGTATCCCAAGACTGGTCTCAAGGGCCCCTTCACCTTAACCAGGTAAAAAATGAATGTAAAGGTAGAAAGCCAGTTGTATCAGACTATACACAATGATGGTGAAACTTGGCACTCCAAGTGTTCTTGAACTTCAATTCCCTTCTCAGCAGGAGTGCTGACTTGGGCTTCTGGGAATTGAAGTCCAAGAACACCTGGAGTGCCAAGGTTGGCCATCACTGGACTATAGGGTTTGGTGCTCATCTCCAATTACAGCCAAAGCAAAGAAATCACACTTATATATCGCCCCGTAGCGCTTACTGCGCTCTCTGGGTGGTTCACGAGTCAATTAGCATTTTGCTCCCAACACGCTGGGAACTCATTTTACCAATTTGGAAGGATGGAAGAGGCTGAATCAACCTTTTGCCCTGGTCAGGACTGAACACACAACCTTTTGGTTGCAGGACAGCAGTTTAACCACTGCACCACCAGGGCTCTTCCCTGGAGCCAGCGCTGTCTACAACTGCAGACATTTCTGTGGATAGGCATGACTATACACAGAACGCTGATTAACCAGCACATTAAAAGTATGAAAACTAGCCACAATTCAATACGGAAATGCCCTGTTCTGATGTAGGAGAGAGGGTACATCTAAGGGTTGGGACAAAATACCCACCTCTCTAATAGAACACCTATTTAATTAGGAAAAAAAGTTTGAGAAACACAATCAAATCATTGCCCTTTCAGGTCTAGGGAGACTCCTATTAATTCACTCTCCCATAGTTTATTATCTCTTGCAACAGCGAGTAAGTAAAGAAGTAGAGCAGGGTGACCCAATTTGGCACTGCAATTATTTAAGCCTATAAATAGCCATTGTCACCATATAAATTAAAATGCTATAGGGTAATGCCCTCCTTTTCCCAGTCCCTTGTTCCGGGAGCTGCACTGGCTACCGGTGTGCCTCTGGGTGCAATTCAAGCTGCTGGTGATTAGCTTTAAAGCCCTACATGGTAGTGGGCCAGATTACCTAAGAGACCACATCACCCCGAGGACATCAGCCCGTCCCACCAGAGCAGACCGCAGGGGCTCACTAAGGGTCCCAACTGCTAGAGAGGCACACCTCTCTAGCACTAAATGGAGGACCTTTTTGGTGGCTACCCCGGCCCTTTGGAACCTCCTGCCAACTGATCTCCACCTACAATTAGATCTCCCATCATTTAGGAAGGGGCTGAAGACCTGGTTGACCCAGCAACTGTAGGGTGCCACGACGGGAGCTGCCCCCCATCCCCCATGGCTTATATAGGTTGCTTAGAGTTGTTTTAAATTATGTTGTATTTTGTCTGTAAGCTGCCCTGAGTCATTAGGAGGCAGCAATAATAAATAATAATAATAAATAATAATTAATCATCATCATCATCATCATCATCCAAGCTATGCTGAAATATGTTGACACAAAATATGCTACCGTATAATCAATAGAGTCCAGGAGGGATTCAGATTCACAGACCTTGTAGAAGCAAACACATTTGCTTTTAATACCTGAGGAACAATACATCTACACAGCTGTTTTCTTGCTATAGCAGGCAGGGAACCAATGAACAACCAGTGTAAGAAGAAATGCTACACATGAGCCGAAGAAAAAAAATCATGCCATAGAGCAGTGGTCGCGAACTGATGGCATGCGTGCCAGAGGGGACACTCAGAGCACTCTCTGTAGGCACGCGTGCCATTGCACCACCCCTCTGCCCAGCAGCCCAATGGGAAAGCTTTCTCCCTCCCCCCAGCACAGAGTTCACTCTGCCCCTCTACTCAGCAGTCCAATGGGACTGTTCCCTCCCTCTCCCCGGAACAGAGGTCATCCCGCCCCTCTGGCCAGCAACCCAATGGGAGCGCTTCCTCCCTCCCCCAGCACAATTTGCCCTGCCCTTCTGCCCAGCAGCCCAATGGGAGCTCATCTATCAGGGATTAGAATCGGACAGTTGTAAATTCCCATTTTTCTGGTTAAGTGTTGCCCAAAACATATAAATGTATGTAATACAGTGGTTCCCCCTATAACGAACACTTCGCATAACGAAAAATTTGTACAACAAATCATTCATGTGCTATTTCTGATTCACCATATAACAAAAAAATGTTCATTATATAGATCGCTATTGGCGATACCCCGTACAGCAACAAAATTTTTGTTGTATAGGGTATTGCCAATAGCGATCTGTATAATGAACATTTTTTCATTATACGGTGCATTGCCCATAGCGATCCGTATAACAAAGAAAAACGTATAGCAAAGAGTTCCGTGGAATGGATTTTTTTCATTATATGGGGTTTTACTGTATATTGCTATTTCCAGGTTTGCCTTGATTTTCTTCCCTGGTAATTCACTCACCCTGCACTGATTTATTCAAATTTCTGCAAACTGAGTTTTTTCTTCTAAATTACCTAGCTGTTATTAAATTACAATATACAGAATTGGACACATTTACTCCCCTCTTAAGTTCCGATCCAAAACCAGAGTTAGAAGCTTCTCCTTAAACAGCAAACGTTGGGATTTAAAACCAATGCTTTGAAAAACACAAATCCTAACTGTGGTCAGAGCCAAAATGGGTGAGGTAAAAATTAGCTACTTACATAATTTTAATACCACATTTCCGCCAAACAGTCTCTCAAAGTGACTTGTAAAGACCATAATATCCATAACGCACCCAATCTTACTCTTTGAGATATCTGAGATAAAATGAAAAGGGACTGGGGGTGGAGGGTATCACATGAAAGAAGCAAGCTAGTTCTACTAGAAATGAAAAGAGAAGAAAAACAGCAAATTAAGAATAATATTACATTTTAAGAAGGTGCTTCTAGTGCTGTTTTAAATTCTACACTTCACATGAATGGCTTTCACTTCCTTTGTAAAAGGAGACTACTGTTGAAAAGAGACGTAACAGTTCCACGAACAAGGACGTTGAAGAACAGTTATTTGCATTTGTATCTTCCCATTTGCCAAATGGGCTTCCCCAGTCACCAAAGAACAGTGTTCAGCCACAGAAATAGAGAGCTGTTGGTTCCCCATGATATGAACAACTATTTCAGTAAATAATAATAGTTCCAATTTGAACAAGATGAGCGGTCACCGGACAAAAAAAAGTCTATCCACAGATTTTAAGAGGATGTTCGTATCTTGAGCTGGATAGTCCCTTTCTCAGAGGACAAACCTGACTAATGTATACTAAAGAGCCTTTCTATCTAGCATTGGCAGGACAATAAATATTAAAACAAAAGAAACTGCAGGCTTCATCTGCTTTGGAAATTAAACCCACATTAGTACAGTTGGATGGACGGCCAATGAACGTTATAAACTGCAAGAGTGCAACCTATCCTGGCCCAAAGCCAAGGCCCTAATGGACAATTCAAGGCACTGAGGAAAGGAAATGATTCTGCATTAATGTCTACAAATAAGTCAACAATCAATGCTTCTGTTTTACGGTAAGACATGATGCACCCTTTGAAACCAGTCTTCCATTAAAAGGCCCAACCTCAGCTCCAGCAGAGAAGCTGAGCGCAATCTGGGCTTCCAAGTTGTCAAAACAGATCTCCTTTCCTAACTTATTGTGTTAACACTGCACACCAAAAAGCCTATCCTATGTCCTGTGGTTTAAGAAAGACTTCTCTTTTAAAGCTTAATCTTGTAAACAGCACATTAAAATGGTAGCTCAGCAGGTAGGCAAAAAGTAGTGACCAAGAGACTGAGTGCTCTCTTGTTTGAAAACAAAGCAGTTCTCAATTCAGTGTGGAACTTCTTAACCAGTCTTTTTGTTGTCTAGCCGGATATCCCGCTATGGTAATGGAGTCGACCGTACAGCCAGCAACTCAACGCCGAGTGTTGGGCGGCAGTAAATAACCTGACTCCCTAAAGGGGCCAACAGCTACAGGTGGATGAGCCCCTTTAGGTAAGGCGATAGTCCCTTCAGTAGAGGAAATGCCATTGGAAACCATCCTATTGGGCCCAACGGCAATGAGCGAAGGAGGAACTCTGATTCCCAATGGTCATGGAGGCAGAAGAGGCCATGCCAGGTGGACTGGCTGTGAAGGCACACCTTGTCCATATCTTCAAGGCTGCGGTGGTCCATTGCAGTCCAGGTGTTAAATCCTACATGTCTCATTTCTTATGTGCCGCAGGAGATGGCTCCGTTATCATAGTGTGTGGGTCGCTTCATGGCAACCTTAAACTAATTCACACCAGTGGCATTTGTTTTAATTGCCCCAGAGGGCAAAGGCAGCCCAGAACCACCTGGCCTCCAAGACAGGCAGTGGGGGGGGGGGGATGTATACTTGGACCGAGTTGCGGCCAACGACAAGGCAGACGGACAAGGGGAAAATGAAAACAGAATAAGGAGTCCCCCCGCCCAACAAAGTGTACAGTTGAATAGAAAGTCATGCTATCAAAACAACTGAACTGATTTAATTTAATTTTAATTTTAATTAATTTTTGCACTTATATGCCGCCCATTAAGTGAACCCGACTCAGGGCGGCTCACATGATAATTAAACAATATACACAGTAAATACACAGCAGTACAATATACAAAATTCAGTCAACAAAAACATCATATAATAATATACAACAACACAATACAATACTATAATGGCCTCTCCACCCTGGCTGTCAGAAATGTGCCTGCTTCCAGGGGAGTGGCCAGGCCCTCTCAGCTGTCCAGGGGCATGGTCAGGCCTGCTGCGCAAAAAGGTTTGGCCACCCCTAAGCTAAAGAAACATGCCATCCTTATAAACCCTACCTCGTACAAATCAGCATGCAGGGTTTGGATCAAAGGGACCAAGAAATGAGATATCTCCTACCCTGATGGAACATCCCTTAAATTGATGTTAAGCAAGCAGTAATGACAACTTCATCATTATTTTACAACATATGATGGCTTTAAGTGTTGCTAAAAAGAGACCTAAAGAATGCTGAACATCTTCAGTTTAGAACTTATAAATAAGAAATAGAAAGCAAACAGAACTTTTTCAGCTTCCCTTTTTGCACCAATAATTCACGAGAGATCCATCACCTGTTAAAGCTATGAGATTCAACAACTTTCAGTAACTCGGAGAACAATGAGATGCAAACCATATTCTGTTCTGGCAGCAGAGGGAAGTGCTTATTCTCTGCAGAGATTTCAATGTGATGAAACCCAAGACATCTCACTGAGAGCCTTTGGAAACAACAGAATATGTTCTGAACGGAGAATGGCAAATGAAATATTCATGAAGTGCATTAGTGTACCAAAGACTACACTTTGGACAGGCATGGAGTACAGCCCACATCTTGCTCTGAAGAGGCATTTGAAGGCGGCCTGGATTCTTACAATAGTGGGGTGATGTTTAAAAAAGAGAGAGAAATGCTGGTCCATCTCCTTGCTCTCTCAACCCTTCTTCTTAAGTGCTGCATCTGATTCTGAATATTGGCTCTCCTCATGGTGATCAGCCATGAAGATAGTCCTGGGAACAACCTTCCAACGGCCTTCTGCATTGCAACGTGACACCCATAACACTGATCCAGTTCCACAAGTCTTTTTCTGGTCCTGTGCCCTTTTGGCACACAAAGTCCTTTTCAGCCCTAGGTCAGAATTGATGAATCTGCTACCCTCCACCAAGGTAAATCCATGTGGGGTTTAATCCACTTGGGGACCATCTCCCTTCCCTACGGACTTTGCTACCCAAGGCTGTAAGTCAACAGGGTTGTCAGGTTAGTGAGGTTGCTTCAAAGATCAGATGTACAGTACTTTGGATGAACATGAAAAGAGATGTGTTTATCACTAAATTGTCTTTTTACTTCTCAAAGCAATAAACAGAGTTTCTTAATCAGGACTGCTTGCCAGCTAAGATACGCTCCGCAGGCAAAAAAAATCTTGCCACCAAATGGATAAAAGTGGAATGCATGCCGACTACAAAATACTCAAGAAATGTTTTTAAAAGATCGTCTCTGAACAGCTAAAGAGTGAAGTGGGTTCCCTGCAGATATAACCATAAAACGGTAAGCAAAAGCACAGAGCTCTGTATAACGGATTCTACATAATGCTATTTAGCCTGTCAACTTACTGGCAATTCTGAAGCAAAAGACTTCAAAGCAGGGGGAGGACTGTTGGTTTTCTGTATCACCGAAGCAGCCCCAGTAAACATCACTGTCCTTATTACTACTAATGCGTTTCACATTTACAGGATCTGTCATTTTTAATTCCTGGCAGATTAACCTGGAACTGCACTAAGTGCAAGCTAATATGTGAAATGTAGCAGCAACGTCACGACAAAAATCAAATGAAACACTACAAGGGAAAAATAAGGGTTGCAAAAGAGGGTCGCGTCTTCTTCGCCCGTGCCTTGAGTTGTTTGACATAATGGTTTTACAGTGCGCATTTCAGATATTTGAAAGGCAAACTTGAGGTGTAATGGCAGTCTTAGGTTTGCAAATGTGGGTTATTACACACAAACTGAGGACTGACAGAATCCTATTTAAGGGTAAGAACAGTTGTTCCTGCTTTAGATGGCACAAGAAACTGTGGTAAATCTGAAAGTGAAGCAAGAACCTCCAATCTAAACCTGTTCCCACAACCATGCAGGAGAAGAGGACAAGCATCCTAGACCAGTGATGGCGAACCTTGGCACTCCAGGTGTTCCTGAACTTAAATTCCCAGATGCCCTGCTCAACAGGAGTACTGACTTGGGCTTCTGGTAACTGAAGTCCAAGAACACCTAAAGTGCCAAGGTTTGCCAGTACGGTCCTAGGCTCTGAGCAACTTATTTTCATAACCGTATCAATGGTGTAGCATCACATCTGAGCAAGGCCATAGGTCCATTTGAAAATAGACAGGTCTGGTAACAGCATCAGTCATCATTGTCTCCCCCTCCTCCTTCTTCAAGTGCTATATCTGATTCCAAATATTGGCTCTCCTCGTGGCAATCAGCCATGAAGATTTTCCTGAGAACAATACAATGCAGTGGCCTTCCATTTGCCTTCCACCTCGCAGTGTGTCCCCAGTACCACAGATCCAGTTCCGCGAGTCACTTTCTGGTCCTCAGCCTTTTTGGCACACAAAGTCCTCTTCAGTCCCAGGCCAAGATGGCTAAAGCTGCTGTCCTCCATCAGGATGGATTCAAGTGGGATTTAATCCACTTGGGGACCATCGCCCTTCCCTGTTAGTCCTCAGGGTGGTCAGGTTAATTAACTGCCTCCTTGCGATTAGAGTTGAGTCACTGGCAGTAGAGTCTTCAGTAGTTATTTCCACACTCTGTGTAACCCACATACCAGCTCTTCTGCACATCTCTTCTGCACATCACAGCATGTCAAGGGAAAAGCTTTTCTATGTAAATCATATCCAGGCATCTTTTGGAGCACTGGAGTTGCTGCTGACCCCTTTAAGTTTCTCACACCTATTTAATCAAATGGAGCAAAAGACTTCAAAAACACTATTATCAATAATGAGTCTCGGAATAGTGAGAACAGGAATACTCAAATGTGTTCTCTTAGCTACTGAACGAGACTCAAGGCAAATAAAAAAGATCAGTTGCCATGGAAAGTCTATGAAGAGAACAAGGACCTATCTCTGCAGTCTTGTATCTTCTTAATTAATCACTGCACAGTGATGCTCGTCTTCATCAATGCAGCAAGCTCCAGAGCAGAAAGGAGACAAGCTTGCCATTTCCTACGCTAATAAAGATTTGCTCTTGGTTTTTAGCAATCTGCTCCTTTCTTCTATTTTTGGTTTGCTTTTTGTGGTTTAGCAAGCCTTTAAATTTCCTCATAATAAATACAAAATGTGCAAAACATTCTCAAGAACTCGTAGCTCTACCTAGGTCGTCATCAGCAGAAGATTGACAGTTTGGAATAGAAATTTAACAGATATCCATCATAAAACATCATTCATTTAATCCACACTAGCTCTGCACTGCAGAATAGACCATTTGTGGCCACGTGGAAACTGCAAGGGGGAAAAACTCAAAAAGAAACAGGAGGCTTCTTTGCTTTAAATTCATGTTAACTGAAGTAGAACACACTTTAAGCAAAGGCTATCAAATACAATGACTTAATGTACTGCAAAACTCCAATATTTGGCTAGTTAGGCAGACAGATAAATAGGGACCACTTCAGTGGGAAGGTAAACAGCGTTCTGTGCGCTCCGGTGTCTAGTCATGCCTGCCACATGACCATGGAAACATCTGCAGAAGAAGACAGCGCTGGCTCTTTGGTTTTGAAACAGAGATGAGCACTGAATCCTAGAGTCAGATACGACTGGCTTTCGAGCAAGGGAAACCTTTACTTTTACTACTTTTACTATTTAGATCAGCTTTCCTTGTGTTTTGCTTTAAAATGGAGTGAAAGTAACAGGGAGGTCACTGATTGAGCTATTGCTGAATGTTAAGGGACTTTGACGTGAAAAAGAAAGAAAAATTTATGTTGAGAAAGCAGAGCTGAGAGGAATAAAGGACTTAGCAGATCACTTACTGTTATCAATAGACTTGTCTAAAATAATTGGAGGCAGTCATTTAATCTGAGGATGAATGAAGCAGCATTTTTTTGCTTGTTAAGGAGCTGATGGGGTTTTATCAAGAAGGCAGTACATAAGTTGGCCTTTTATCCTCTTATACATGGAAACGTAAAACCAAAATCCCTTCCCCTTGAAGGAGGTTACATTTTACTTGGAGCAGTCTATTGGCCCAGTCCTGACCACATGATTCTTACCCCAAACTAGACGGCACTTCTTTCTACTGATATGGTAACCCAGCTGTGGGTTCAAATCTAGGCTACTCTTATCTGTAGCGTTCCTTCTTGGAGTGTACTTATCAGAGGTTTTCATCAACAGGTCCAAATACTGGATATATCATTCAAAAAGACAGCTAGATGCATTAATGTTTGGTAGTTTTCCCAACTCTTTGTAATGAGTGTTTTAAACTAATGCCAAGCCACCGATTTGCTCTGAGTCATCATGACCTTTCTTTGTTCCTATGAGCATGTTACTATACATCATATGCTGCAATTAAATTTCCTTTATTACACTTACTTTGCAGAGAGATGGACCTGATACGTTCTAAAGCACAATCCAACTTGATTATTCCATGTTGCTTCTCCCCCACACAAAACACCCACCCAACTAAGAAAGGCTGGCTTTTTGAGACCTGTGGTGCACAATGGAGTCTCTATCCCATTTCCTGCTGAACTAGCAGTTCAAAAGCAAGAAATTGTAAGTAAATAAATAGCTACCATTTCAGTGGGAAGGTAACAGCTCTCTGTGTCTAGTCATGCCTGCCACATGTCCACAGAAATGTCTGCAGATACAGGCAGCACTGGCTCTTGGGCTGTAAACGGAGATGAGCACCAAACTCTATAGTCAGATATGACTGGCTTTTGAGCAAGGGCAGCCTTTTAAAAGCTGGAATCCCTATAAATCCTGCCCCCAGTGTTAATTACAACACAATTCTAGAGGGGAGATGTAGCAAACTGAATCAGGAATGGAATAGATGTTACAAACAGGACAGACTGTGCTTTAGTCATACTCAAAATTCAGAACATGATAAACTCAAATTGCTGAAAACAACACAAGCAAGGGGAATTCATGCACATAATAGCCTGGATTTGCATTTATTACTTTTAAACTTGGTATTTCAGAAAAAGAATTCCTGCAAAGCCTGAGGTTTTCCAGTTAAAAACAAAGAAAATACAGTTACAGACGAGCGACATAGACAGATGGATTGCCAGTAATACAAAAAAAACAACAACACTATATACCCAGTCAATCAATTGATTCCTCAAATTATTTTCTGCAATGATTGGATTTCTCTAGCAGTAGTCTCAAAGTGTGTGGCACCAGATGTTCTCACTGCATAACTGTCAGGCGCCTTGAAAGTTGGCTGTGGTAACTAGGACTTCTGGAAGTTGTAATCCCATAAAATCAGGGACATAAGCTTAAAAACCATGTTCTACAGTTTCAGGTAGAAATTCTTCCTTACCTAAAGTTGTCCACCACTGGACCCCCTAGGACTCTTTTAGCATGCACAGCATCTTTTTACTATGGCTGTTTTCTTAAAGAACAAGGAAAGGTCACCTAAGAGGTCAACACAAAAGCTCTGTCATCTGGTAACAGGGGACTTTCACAAAGACCAGACCTCAAACCTGTACTGAAATCCTGATTATTTCACCAGATAGTTAGCTGGTGTGCAGAACTATTTTTCAAAAATCCTCCTCCAACCATAACCTAACAAAATACTCCACATCCCCATGATCTGAAACATCAAAACATTTAAATAGGAATTTCTAAGTGTCCATAGTTCCGTCTAAACTGTCATCAGCAAATGTAATCACTGTTTTCAATTTACCAGCCTCCTTTCTCCGAAAAGAAAATGATTCTTTTTTAGCGTGTGCAGAAGAAACCTGGAGCATTTCACAAAACTTCACAAAATGAAACCCCATTAATGAGAAAGTATTGAAAAAGTATCCTAATACAGTGGTACCTCATGGTTTTTTATGTCACAAAAAATTTGTATCTTGAAGCACAGTTTCCGATAGGAGTGCATTGAAAACCAAATAATGTGTTCCAGAGATGAGAAAAAAGTAAAAAAAAAAGTATTTTAGCTGTTCAAAACTCTTTCTAAAGTGGTGAAATAACAGTGGAAAATTCCAAAGTACACTTTAAAAAGAGTTTTGAACAGATCAAAGACTTTTTTTTCCCCACTTTTTCTGACCTCCAGAATGGTTTTCGATGCATATTCGGCACATTTCCGACAGCGGCCTCTAGCAGCCAGCTCTGGTAATTGCTGGAACAGTCCCCAACAATCAGCTGTTGAGGGGAAGGGGGAATTTCCGGCACTTCCTAATGGTGGTGGGAGCTTCTGGCGGTGCCCAAACGCAATAGAAAATTCCAAAAACAGTGGAAATGCTCTGAGCACCCTCCTGCTGCTGTGGGAAGTGTTGGAAGACCCCCCAAAAAAATTGTATTTTGAAAAAAAATGTATCTCAAACATTATTTTCCCAGGATTTCCTTTCGTATCATGAGTTTTTTGTTAGTCGAGGTGTTCATAACTCGAGGTTTTACTGTGCAGGGTTTTTCAACTTTGGCCCCCCAGGTATTCTTGAACTTCAGATCCCAGAAGCCCAAGTCAGTAACCTGCTGACTGAGGCTTCTGGTAACTCCAAGAACATCGGAGGGGGGGGGGGGAGATTGAGAAACCCTGGCCTAATACATATATAAAGTGTTACAAGCTTTACAGAAATCTGGCATTCAGTCAGTAATGGCACCTCTTAAGCATTTGCCTTGGACCATGCAAATGTACGCTACCTGTATATCAGTGTCTTTCACGGGCTCTAGAGGCTCAAATGTCGTCACGGCACTAAGGCTTTCTAACCGCTGAGATATGTGGGAAATGTCCAGCCCTCTGGAACCGAGAAGAACTGACCTACAAAAGAGATGAGAAAGAGGGAGAATGAGACATCAAACATTTTACAAAGGGGGGGGGGGGCGTGGAGTTTTAGGGACACAACTTCTTATTTCATAGGTAAAGGTAGCCCTTGCTCGAAAGCCAGTCGTATCTGACTCTAGGGGTCAGTGCTCATCTGTTTACTGCCAAAGAGCCTGCTTTGTCTATGTGTGCAGATGTTTCCAGGGACATGTGAGAGGCATGACTAGATGCTGGAACGCACAGAATGCTGTTTACCTTCCCACCCAAGTGGTCCCTATTTATCTAATTGCAATTTCCTGCTTTCGAACTGCTAGGTTGACAGGAGCTGGGACAGAGATGGGAGCTCACTCCATCATGCAGCACCCGGGAATCAAACTCTGACCTTCCAGTTATCAAGTTCAGCATCTTAATCACTTGAGCCACTGCAGTCCTAGATCCCATCTTAATCTAATTTAGTGGACTCTCAGACTCCTCTAGATTGCTGCTTCTCTTGTATATCATCTTATGGCTGAATCATATCATGGGCCTATGATTCACAGGTTCTCAGAGGCCTCTGTTTCTTTACTCCAACTTCGTTTTCATTTATCCACATATTTCACCTGCTGCTGAGCCATTAGACCTGATCCAGGAGTTTGCCACTTTCTCTGGGCAAGTGCTATCATTTCTGACCTATGGGGTTGTCCAGCATCAGTTCAGTTGTTTTGATAGTATGGCTTTCTAGTCAACTGTAGGCTTGGAGGGGGGGGGGGTTTACAGTACTCAGTTCTCGAACTGCTGACCTGCTGATGTTCCAGTCATCAAGTTGAGCGTCTTAACCACTAAGCCACCGCAGTCTTATTTCATAATAACATATAACTACTAGCCTACAACTTACAGTGCAACCCTACACCTGCTTACTGAGAATTCAGTCCTATTGAATGACCATCAACCTTCTCCCTCGTAAGATTTGCTTAGGATTGCAACCAGAGCGCCTAACCAGAAAACAGAACATTTTAAGATGTCCCAAGTACTTACGCCTTAACATCCGCCGTCTCCTGTGAGGTGCGGGTGAGCGTTCGAGAGCGCAGGCGTTCCCCTGCCTGTTGTATCTCTTGGAGATTGCGTTCGACATGAGGAAGCTCGGCGATGCCCTCAGTCTCGGCTGCTAGTTGCTCTGCCTGCTGCAGGAGCTCACCAAACCCTTCCGCATCCATTGCCAAGGGAAACCTATGGAGAGGAGGAGGAGGAGACGTCACCCCACAAAGAAGGAAATGTAGCATCAGACCATCCATAGGTTGCTGTCTTATCAGACAGCCGGTACCATATATTTACACTAAAACAGGCCATAGTTTGGGCTCCCCTGGTTCAAGCAGAGAAAATGGCAGCCTAAAAACCTATCTCATCCTGTTGCAAAAGATTGCAAGGGGCATTTTATGTACTTCCACTTCCAGTGGGAGGAACCACATGACTGGCTCGCTGAACCATGGCCTGAAAAGCTGGGGCACCCCTGCACTAAAAGATTCACACGTTTTGGGTGCCCCCCCCCACAGAGAAAATGCTTCCTCAAAGTCTCTCTCTGTCTATCACTTCTCAAGAAGGGTACGTTCTGAAGGTCGTAACATACCCAAGGGCCTCTAGGTTAGAAAGGCCAGACATGAGTAGTCACCAAAGTGCATAGAACATTGTTACCTTTTCCCACCGAAGTGGTCCCTATTTATCTACTTGCAATTTTTTGCTTTTGAACTACTAGGTTGACAGGAGGTAGGACAGACAGCGGGAGCTCCCTCTGTTGTACAGCTCTCGGGGTCTCAAAATGCTGACCTGCTGACCTTCCAGTCGCCAAGTTCAGCATCTTAACCACTAAGCCACTGCAGTCCTGTGCGCCCATTACACAACCTGGCTTCTGCTTTCAGATAATCTATCCAAAAACAGACTGACAAATAATATTTCATACAATCTAATGGGATATTGCAAGCATTGTGGCTAGATGATCTGCAACTGTCAACTGAAGCTGAAGACACTGTGAATAATAGCTACTGCTTGGCTCTCACTCACATTATTGTGACACTAGGGATTTATCCACTAGGGAAAAATGACATTGAAATTGGCTAACCAAAACTGCTTAGCCATTCTGAACCTGAGCACCAGAAGCTCTTGATGAAGGATGGAGCTGTCTGACCAAGCTACTTCTAGGAACCAAACCAGTTAATCCACTCCTACCCATGTCTGTGCATGTAGCTTTATTTGGATACAGTAGAGCAGGGGTGCCAAAACTATGGCCCGTAGGCTGGGGTCGCATCATGGGATGTCATCATCTGGCTTATAAACCAGATTGCCACCTCCACTAGAAGTGCCCTGCCACCACCAGAAATGCCAAAATCAAAGCAAAATTACACTGGAAATTTCAAAAAATGGCACAAAAATTTTCAGATTTCTCTCCCTCCTCCATGGGAAGCAGTGGGAGTGGCAAAATGTCTGAAAATGCACACTGAATTCATGCGCCGCTGCTGCCAGGAGGAAAATGGTCAGCTCACTCAGCTGTTTGAGGGGGTGTGGTCAGGCCCCTGACAGGAAAAGTTTGGGCACCCCTGGAGTAGAGTGAAACTATAGAGGAACCTCACTTGCTTCTGCTAGTCTTCTGATGTTCAGCTTTCTGAACTGAGTCCAGTCTCAATATAGAGAAAGCATTCCTCTGCAGGCCACTGCCTTCAATGCAGAAAGGGAGCAGAGGCAGGGATAAATGAGAAAGTCATGCTTGATTTCCTCAAGCAGTTAGGTTGCCTGACTTGACAACATCCGAACAAGGATGAGGGCAAATGTTCAAAAAAACCCACTGTCTTGTACAGAATGAGATGGAAGCCAAGATTCCCCAGGGTGATCTTTCAGTTCGGATCAATGACTCACTACAGCGCTTTGATCTGTCAGCATTATGCTCTCGCCAACCTCCAGATCTGGGGACAATAATTGACATGTGTTTATCTACCTTACAGGGCTATTTGCAAGATTAATTAGTTTAATGTGAAGCACATTGAGTGTGGCCAGCAAGTTGGCACTGTAGAGAAATATCTGTGGAACCCTCTCCCCGTTCACATACCACAAACCTCAAGACCCATGACAGATGTTTTCTTCAGCTGCAAGCTCATAGGGACTGGATTTTTACAACTAAAATTAAACCAGTTATTTGGGATGGGTTGATTTTTTCTTCTTCTCCCTTAATGTTCCTATCAAACCCTGGGCTGCCAAAACAAAGCCATTTTCTTTGTTTTGTTGAGGTTGATCATCTGATTTTTATGTTCTTTGTTTGAACATTTGGTAAAAAAAAAGTTCTGAGGGAAAATGCAAAACAGGGCCTATGGATCTTCCACGGCAGCTGCTACTCTTATCCGAGCATACATTTTTCCTGGAAGTCATTTTCTCAGTTGATGGATGTGTCTCTGGTGACTCAATAAGCCAATTCTGGCATGAAACATGCGGTCATGCACATTACACTGAATAGATGGTGGAGGGCGTAGTTGAGTATGACCAAGCTTCCGTGCTTGTCGCTTAGCCTCTTCATGTCTGTGGTGTCCTCCTTCGAAGCGACTGGTAGCAGCAAAGATGATTTGTTGCCAAAGTGGGCGATCTTCAGTCGCCAAAGTTTGTGGATTTATACCTGACAACCTCATGGTTTGTTTCAGCTGGTCCTTATAGCACTTCAAAGGAGCAGTTTGATCTCAGTTCCCCATAAAGAATGTGACAAGGGAGCCTGGAACCATCCATACAGCAGACATGCCCTGTCCATCTAAGACGATGGCCTATGACGGAAGCTTCAATGCTATTTACATTTGCCTTCTCAAGAGCTGCCATGTTGGTGACATAGTCATTCCACCTGATGTTCAAGATGGACCTTAGCTTCTTTTGGTGAAAGCGCTCAAGCTTTTTTTTTTTAACTATAAGCCTCAACTAGAAGCAAGCTGTGATGGATTTTTGAGGGAAGACTTACGAGCAGAAGTTGGCAGGAATCTAATAATCATGGTTATCTTCCAGGAAACCCACAAGGGGCTTCCATTTCAACATTAACACTTTTCACTTTTATTCCTGCGTAGGAGTCATTTCAAAGGCCTCTTGGGGATGGATAAGTTGTGCCAAAGAAGGCTACAATCTGTTAAGTGCTCAAAAAGCCAGAATTCAGAAAGCTCTTACAATCTGAGACTAATAATATATTAATACAATTGTGCCTCCCCTTTTCTGATGAACCATTTCTGTTCACACTGACCTCCCTGTGATTTATTCCTTTTGTTCAGAGAAAAAAAACTGTCAATTTACCTAATTTAGTCAACTGATCTTTTGAGGAATTCTCAAGGTATATAAACCAGCCTCTCCTCTGCTGAAGAGAACAGTGCCTTATTAGAGTAGGAGCGGAAGCAGTTCTTGGCAATTCAAACCAACTGATAAGAGACAAGAGGTAAGAAATAAAGTGTTTTCCTACAATTCCATCACATTCAAGGGTGCCCAAGAAATAAGTCAGAGTTATAAAGGTAACAGCAGGCTGGGTGGAAAACATTCTAATTTCCTTCCATATGAATCATTTCACATGCCAGTATGGTGCAGCGGTCACAATCGGTTGTTAGCTTTCATGTCAGACATTATCCTGGGTTGAAAGGATTTTTGCAGGGGACACCCGATGAGGCTCCTTTCATGTCCCCCATCAAGCAGCTTTCGGGTATCAAACCCACTTTTCCAGTCTCCAAGCCTAGTGCCTTAAGCCACCGGAAGAGCTGCAGTAGTCACAATGATAAGACTCAAATTGGGGATCCAATCCCTGCCTGGCTATAAAGTTTTGGGGGCCTACCTAGCAAAGCTGTCACGGTGAGGACAAAACTGAAAGGAAGGTCACACACATACACCCTTGATCTTGCGGGAGGAAAATATGGAGGGAATATACAATTATAACAAATGAAATGATTATTAAATGCTGAGCCAGGAGCCGGAGCTCCATGTCTTCTCTCCAGACTCCATTTTAATCCATACTGTAATTTCTACTTTTTTAGAAGACTACTTTCCAGTACAACCAAATCAACACACTCTGGTTCGTGAGACCCTCACACCTAATCATAAACCACTGGACAGAGAAAGGACATGTCAGGATTTGCAACTGCTGCTCTAAGTCCTATACCAGTGATGGCCAACCTTGGCACTCCAGATGTTCTTGGACTTCAATTACCAAAAGCCCAAGTAAGCACTCCTGTTGATCAGGACTTCTGGGAATTTATGTTCAAGAACAGCTGGAATGCCAAGATTCACCATCACTATCCTATACCCTCATTTTCTTTGCTTAATTGTCTTAAAAAGTTCATGTTCCAATGGGCATAACACTTCTACATTAGTCACATGGTCAACCCATTATATCCTTAGCAGCCGTCAGTAGATCCACATCTCAACATCAACTGTTACTGCGTATATATTTCTGGTTTTAACTACTGCAAACTGCCCAGAGTGGAAAAATATCCCAAATGTGCAGTATAGAAATCTAATAAATAACTACAATAATGGATCCTGGGCGCATACACAGCGATTCACAGTGCACCTCCCCACCCATCACAACTGCAGGTTATTTTACTAGTGAAAAGTAAAACCTGATCTCTAGTTTCAGCATTCAAACAGACAATGGCGACCACGTGAATTTATCTTCCCTGCTTCAATATCACAAGTCAGGGAGCTCTTAGTTAGCATAAATGGCAATCAGGATCCCATAAGCCAATAAACAGGGCAGGCATTTGGATAGAGAAGTCAAGGAGAGCGAGCCAGACCGTGGAAAAAGGCAATTTCATGCCCTGCAATGCAGTAGTAGAGGATGTCGCCTCAGCGTCTCCTTGCAAGATGCTTCCCTCTTTGGCAGAGGATGACTATGCGCTGCTGCCAGGATGGCTTCTGCTGGCAGACAGTGACCAAGGCAGCCGCCCTCTCACCCATTAGGACAGCTCCTGGCAGTCCCTGAAGGAGCAGCAGTGCGTCTGCCAGTGCTGACTGCAAGAACAGCACAGATTCTGCTTTGATCAGGTTCAGTTCTCTTTTTCATTAACTACCTCGGTGGAAAGGCAGTGGCAAGATCAGCAGCAAACCTCCCAGATAATGACAGAGGCAATAAGCTTTGAAGGGGAAAGGCCCACACCACAGGCTGCTTCTGACAAGACACTTCCTTGATCATTAGGCTGGGGGGCTGTTGCTAACGGATGCTGACAAGTGACCATGAAATCAGCCAAAATGTTAAAACTTCAGAAAATGCTTCAAAAATGTCACAAGAAATGGGCCTCTTGCGTAGTTCTGATCCATCATTTAAAAATGGGGTACATAGAAAGAGCCACTGCGAAGATTATTGTATTTTTGAACCTCAATCAAGCGTACCTTGGGTAATGGCAAACTTGTGCCATCTAATCTTTCTCACACTTGGTTAGGCAAAAATGCTACAGAATGAATGCACTAAAAGGTGTCTTCATTATGGCAGTTTCACATCTGGCCTAGACTGAAAGAAGAATTAAAAAAATATTATTTGCCTTGAGCATAGCTGATCTTGTTTAATTCTGGAAAGCTTTTGTTGTTGTCTGACCCTTTGTGACCTGCATGGACCACCGCATGCCAGGCAAACTTGTTGAAAGAAGAAAGTGCAAAAGTTGGCTTGAGACTCAATATCAAGAAAACCAAGATAATGGCAACAGGCCCTATCAGTCCCTGGAAAATAGATGGGGAAGAAGTAGAAGCAGTGACAGATTTTACTTTCCTAGGATCAAAGGTCACTGCAGATGGGGATTGCAGCCATGAAATAAAAAGGCGACTGATTCTTGGGAGGCAAGCGATGAGAAACCTGTGGAGCATAGTGAAAAGTAGAGACATCAAATTGCAAACAAAGATTCGCATAGTCAAAGCAATGGTATTCCCTGTGGCAATGTACGGGTGTGAGAGTTGGACCATTAGGAAAGCTGAGCGCAGAAGAATAGACACCTTTGAGATGTGGTATTGGAGGAGAGTTTTGAGAGTCCCCTGGAGAGCGAGGAGAACAAATTGGTCAATCTTAGAAGAAATCAACCCTGACTGCTGCCTAGAAGGTCAAATAGTGAAGATGAAGCTAAAGTACTTTGGACATCAAATGAGAAGAGAGGATTCACTTGAGAAAGCCTTGATGCTTGGAAAGGTGGAGGGCAAAAGAAGAAGGGGGTGGCCAAAGATGAGATGGCTAGATGGTATTGTAGAGACAATGGGCACAGAGCTGAGCGAGTTGAGGGGGATGGTGGAGGACAGGAGTGCCTGGCGGACAGTGGTCCATGGGGTCGCAGAGGGTCGGAATTGACTGTGTGACTGAACAACAAAAACCACAAGTGAATACCAGGGTAAAATGAGTACCCGGCATGTTGGGGACAAAATGCTAATTAACTTGTGAACTGCCCAGAGTGCACTAAACACTATGCGGCAGTACAGAAGTGTGATTGCTTTTCTTTTGCTTTGGCTCTCCATGAAGAGCTAATAAATATACCTACATGTAACTTGCGCAGCCATTGCTGATAGTTCAAGTCAACAATTACAGGCTACAGAAGTGTTTCCCAGACTTTGGTTTTTGGACTTCAATTCCCAGAAGCCTAAGTCAATTCCCCAAAGCACTGATCAAGCAATGTACTGACTTAGGCTTCTTGGAATTAAAGCCCCCCTCCCCCAGTGAGGCCTGGTCCTATGTTAGGAACCACTGGGCTAGAGCAGGGATTCTCAACCTGCGGCCCATGGACCAGATGCGTCTCACAGCACCATTTCATGTGGGGAGCCCACCGCCTTCACCACACCAGGAAGTGCCATGTGTGGCAGGCAGGGCAAAATGGCTGCCCAGCCCCCGGAGCTGTCTGAGGGAGCATGACCCAGCCCCTGTCTTAAAAAGGTTGAGACCTCCTGTGCTAGAGGAACCAATGATGAAATTCAGTGACTGAAATCCTATTACCTAATTATGCTGGAGTAGGAGACAATGAAGGACTCAGTATGCAAGTCTATTGTGATCTTAGCTTATCTGGTACTGTGCTTCCTTCCCATCTCCAGCTTTTTAAAAAATGTGAAGCAGCTCAGGATCATTAAGTTGAGAAACTCGTATTCAAGCAAATACTATAACAATCCATAGTTGCAAAACCCTATAACAGGGATAGCAAACCTTTTAGAGACCAAGTGCCCAAACTCATGTTTGTGAGCCGCTCGCCTTATCCCAGACAATGGAAGGAGGAAGCGCTCCCATTGGGCTGCTGGGCAGAGGGGCGGGGCGAGCTCTGTGCTGGGGGAGGGAGGAAGCGCTCCCATTGGGTTGCTGGGCAGAGCGAGCTCTGTGCTGGGGGAGGGAAGAAGCGCTCCCATTGGGTTGCTGGGCAGAGAGGTGAGGCAAACTATGTGCTGGGACGACAGCATGTGTGCCTACAGAAAGGGCTCTGAGTGCCCCCTCTGGCACGCGTGCCATAGATTCGCCACCACTGTCCTATGAGATCTGTTTGCCATGTAAACCAACACTTCCACAGCTCATGACACTCCAAGCTCATGACACTCATACAAGGAGACATTTCATCTCAAAACACTTGTTCTAAAATATTGCTTTCAGCAGCACTTTGCTTTTTCAATACAAGTCACTCTACTATTCTACCCATATTAGCAGTGTTAAGGTGGGAAGTGAAAATTGAGTGTGGTTGTTAGAAACAGATGCTATACTCACGCAAAAGATGCTGCTGGCACAAGCAAGAGAGAAAATAGTAGAGCTGTGATCTTGCCTAAGCGAAACTTATTTAAACAATAAGAAGCAGGAGGCATTCCTGGTGGGCGGTGTAAGAAACAACAAACTCTTGTTTAGCTAAATAAACTGCAACACAAAATAGAGAAGACACATACCAGCAAGTTCTTCCAAGAACACCCACTTTCAAATAACTGACAAGCCTTGAAACACTCATAAGAAGAATTAGAAAAGGCATACTAAGAAACACTGTGTAATGTCAAGTGACTGAAAATTCATTCAGCAATAGAAGATCTAACCCAACAATGCAGGCCCATCTGATGAATGCAATCACATACCTATCTGTTATGCTAACCTAGGAGTTCCCAATCTTTTCCCACCTGTGACCTGACAGCTGAGCGGGCTGGACACATGGTTCCTTGCCCATGTGCATTCACACCATGTTTCTGGGCATTTCCCCCACCTCCGATGCTTCCCTTAGAGGAAGGAGTGAGGGCAGAACATTTTTGTGCAGTTTTTGAATTTTTTTCGGCATATTTTTGGCACCTCCAGCAGTGGCAGGGAACTTCTGGTGACGGACGCAATCCGGCCCACAGGATGAATTGGCGCCGCAGGCCAGATCCAGCCGACAGGCCATAGGCTGGGAATCCCTGTGCTAACCATTCTGAATCTCTGTACCTGATGTGCATAAATTTATGCTATGAAGTCTCACTCCCATATGTGAGAAAGTGGACTTGATCCATGAAAGCTAACATTAAAATACAGCAGTTAGTCTTTAAAGTGCTGCAACTTTTTTGTTTCATTTACTCTCTGATATACAAAGACAAAGCACATCCCAAATAGTAAAAAAATGACCTTCTGTTCCTAGAACACAATGTCTATGTACTGACAGGAGTAAATCAATCCATGCATCCTGGATTATATTCTAGACAGAATAATATTTATAAACCCAGCAACTGCGTGTTTTAGGATGAATGCATTCACATCTGACCTCCAGGCTGCCTCCAGCACTAAAGCTGATTTATTCCAAGTAATCCATCAAATTTCAAGTATGGCCAAGTCTAGCAAGAGTGTTAAAGGTACAATTGTACCTTGCTTAAAGAGAATAATGCATTCCACCGGCTTGCTCTTTAAGCGAGTTTGCTCTTTAAGCCAAACACCATTGTAAGTGACCAATTGCGACTTCTGCTGGGAAGGATTGTGAACCCCGATTTATTTGTTAAGCGAGTTTTTGGTTGGTTTTATTTGTTAAGCGAAGCGAACATTCAGAGAAAATTCTGCTCTTTAAGCGAGTTACTCTTTAAGCGAGACGCTCTTTATGCAAGGTTTGACTGTAGTCCAGTTCTGCGCTTGGACATGCCCACACAAAGACAGGCATACCTCTAGAGCACATAGCATGACAACATTGCAAAGGATATTATTTATTTACATCTAAATCCATGGATAGGTAAAGGTCTCCCAGTTATAGCTGACTCCATCGGGGGTTGGTGCTCATCTTGGTTTACAGCAGGGGCGCTCAGCCTACGGCCCATGGGCTGCACCCAGTCCGTGTTGGCAAATGATCCGGCCCATGGCAACAACCCCAGAAGCAGAAGTGTTTCTGACAGCCATAAACGCGCCTGTGCATGTGCCCACCACATTCTGTAGCAGTGTTTACGATGGGGGGACCACATGTCCGGCCCGCTCATCTGTCTGAGGGGGAGTGGTCCCGCCCATGACACGAAAACCTTGAGAACCCCTGGTTTACAGCCAGAGAGCCAGCGCTGTCTACAGCTGAAGACGTTTCCTTAGTCATGTGGCAGGCATGACTAGACACCGGAGCACAAGGAATGTTGTTACCTTTCCTGCCAAGGTAAAGGTTTCCCTTGCTCGAAAGCCAGTAGTATCTGACTCTAGGGGTCAGTGCTCATCTGTTTCAAAGCCAAAGAGCCAGCGCTGTCTGCTTCTGCAGACGTTTCCATGGTCATGTGGCAGGCATGACTAGACACCAGAGCGCACGGAACAGTGTTACCTTCCCACCGCAGTGGTCTCTATTTATCTACTTGCAATTTCTTGCTTTCAAACTCCTTTACCTTTACTATCTATTTATTTCATTTATACCTCACCTTTCCATTACAAAGTGGTGCTCAAGATGGTTTACAATATTCCATTAATACAGAAAAATCACAATTTTACTGCGGCTCAGAGCAAAGGTGCCTTTTATTCAGGCCACCTGGTTCTTACCCAAGAAGCCTCCTTCGGAGCTAACAGGCGGGCTGCTGGCCTTAAACGAAGGTGGGCGAACACTGCCTTCTAGAATCGTTTTTAGGGCTGGGAAACGTTACCCTTCGGAGGAACCACAACTCCCAGAAGGCCTCCGCCCGCCTGCTGGGAAAGCATGCGTTTGGCCTACAACTCCCAGCAGCCCTAACACTGCAGCCAAGGGCAAGGCATGACGGGAGTTGCAGTCCAAAAGGCCCCCCTAGAGGCCCAAGGGTGTGTTTGAGGGGAGGAAAAACCGCCACATCCGGGTCTTTCGGCCTAAAGCTTCACGACTTCTTCCACGACCGGGGAGAGAAGGGAGAAAGTACCTCACGGGCAGGGAAAGGGCTCGGCCCGGCCTCTTACCTGCCTCGGTTCGCCTAGTTCCGCCGGCGGCGGCCTTCACGTCAGACGCGTCCCGCTCCCCGCCGCGGGTTCTGATTGGTCGAGAGTGGCCGGCTTCTCCCAGCATGCCCCGCGACCGGCGGGCGGGCGCATGCGTCCCACGGCGCTTCTTCGGCCACGCCCCTTTCCGAGGCTCAACTTTATGCTCCCTCCCTTTGGGGGCGGGGAATGAAGGAAAGAAACATCTGTCAATATATCAGAAAATAAAATAAAATAAACAAAGCAAAATAAAAAAACACTGTAGCACTTTAAAGACTAATTGCATATTTTTATGGTTAGCTTCAAGTTTATTAACAATAAAAATATACTAAAAATATACTAAACATTTACTAACAGAAAAAATACAGGAGTTAGTCTTTAAAGTGCTAGTATTTTTTATTTTATTTTCTGATATTCCTGAACCACAGATTAACATGGCTACTATTCCAAAAAATATCTGTCAATGAATCATTCTTTATTTTATTGATATTATACCACCTCACATTTAATTTGTTCTTCTATCATTTTATGCAATTGTATTTTATTCAGCCCAACGTATTGCGTTTTAAGGGACTGCAGTGGCTCAAGTGGCTAAGACGCTGGCTGGGAGGCGGAAGGTCAACAGTTCGATCCCCGAGTATTGCAGGACGGAGTGAACTCCCGTCTCTGTCCCACCTCCTGCCAACCTAGCAGTTCGAAAGCAAGAAATTCCAAGTAGATATATAGGGACCACATCGGCGGGAAGGTGACAGCGTTCCTAGTCATGCCTGCCACACGACCACGGAACCATCTGGAGAAGCTGACGGCGTTGGCCCTTCGGCTTTGAAACAGAGATGAGCACTGAACCCTAGAGTTGGATACGACTGGCTTTCGAGCAAGGGAAACCTTAAGTTTTAAATCATACAAAGATTTAGTCATAGTTTTAATTCTAGATTTTAAGAACTTGTAGAATTTTAACCTATATTGTTCTGATGTTTTTAGGATGTGTTAAACCACACCTTTGGCAAGGAGGGCCGTATAGAAATTTAAATAAATAAATAAAATAAATAAACCTTTACCTATTGTGTTTTATTCAGCGCAATGTATTGTGTTTTATTCAGCCCAAACAATTGTATTTTATTGCAACCTGATTTATTGTATTTTAAGTAACCAACATCAAAACACCCAAGATCATGGCAAATAAAAGGGGAAGAATTGGAAGCAGTGGTGACTGACTTTTATCTTATTAGGATACCAAGTTCACTGCAGATGGTGACTGCAGCCATGAAATATAAAGACAATTAATTATTGGGAGGCAAGCTATGAGAAACCTAGTTGTTGTCCAGTCGCATAGTCGTATCCGACCTTTCACGACCCCATGTGGACCACCGATCGCCAGGCACCCCCATCCTCATCAGCCCACCCAGCTTTGTGCGTTGATCAATAACGAAGTAACGAATTCCTTTCGGTCCCCGCGTGGATTAAGCCCGGCGTTCCTTTTTTTTCCCCTCTTTTCTTTCCCCACCCATTGTAATCAATGGCCTGATGATGGAGGAGTGAGTCGACGAGGGAAGAGGCGTCCTCCTCCGGGTCCGCTGGGGGGCGGCCGAGGCAGCGGAGGAGGAAGAGGAGGAGGGATCCGGGCAAGGGCCGCCCCCACCAGCCCTGCCGCCGGAGGAAAGGGAGGCCGGTTCCCCGCCGCCATGCCTTACGCCAACCAGCCCACGGTGCGCATCACAGAGCTGAGCGACGAAAACGTCAAGTTCATCATCGAGAACACCGACCTGGCGTGAGAAGGGCTGGGGGGGGGGGGGAAGGCTGGTTCGGGCTTTAGGCGGGGAGGGGGGGTCCCCCCATCAGCCAACCAGGGACCCCCCCACCCCGCAGGCATGGGGGGTCTCAGGACTCCACTTTGTTCACCTTGAATAGTTGATTATTATTTTTTAATAGTAGCCGTGTTAGTCTGTGTTTCAGGCATATCAGAGAATAAACAAACCAAAAAAAACGCTGTGGCACTTTAAAGCAGGAGTGCACAAACTACACCCCGGGGGCCGGATGCGGCCCCCGATGCGAATTCATCCAGCCCGCGAAGCCCTCGTTGCTCCTGGAAGTGGAAGTAAAATGCGCCCAAACGGGCACGTTTTACTTCCATTTCCAGGAGCAACGAGGACTTCGCGGGCTGGATGAATTCGCATCGGGGGCCGCATCCGGCACCCCAGGACATAGTGACCGGCTCACTGAACCAAGTGAACATCCCACGACCTGAAAAGTTTGGGCACCCCTGCTTTAAAGACTAACTTAAATTTCATTGTGAGCATTTGTGGATCATGTGATGTAGTGGACTAGTGAAATGCTGTGTAGCAATTAGTCTTTGGAGTGCTACAGCGTTGTTGTTTTTAATTCTCTGCTTTGTCTATAAGGCTATTTTGTTTGCTTACTGGTTAAGACGTTGAACTTGATGACTGGGAGGTCAGCCGTTCGAGACCTGAGTGACGCAAGACGGAGTGAACTTCCGTCTCTGTCCCAGCTCCTACCAACCTAGCAGTTTGAAAGCAAGACATTGCAAGTAGATAAATTGGGACCGCTTCAGTGGGAAGGTAGAACAGCATTCTGTGCACTCCAGTGTTGAGGCATGCCTGCCACATGTCCACAGAAACGTCTGCAGATGCAGGCAGCGCTGGCTTTTTGGCTTTGAAACGGAGATGAGCACTGAACCCTAAAGTTGGATACAACTGGCTTTCAAGCAAGGGTAACCTTTGCCTCTACCTAAAGTTGAGGCAGGGGACTTTGCTCCCTGTTGTTGTCTAGGGTTGGTTTCCAAGGGATGATCCCAGTGGCTCAGATGTCTCAAAGGGATGCAGGGAAAGAAATGCAACTCTTTTCATATCCTGGTTATGAGCATCACAAGATGATGTGTTGGGGAGACAAAATGCCAGATGAGAGAAGCCGTTGGCCTTATGGAGTGTCATGGTTCTTCTTAAAGGCGGAGAAACAAATACATTGATGTGGTGTTTACTGCACAGCTACAGTTCAGATGTGACTAATACTTTATTTCATTTTTTAATTCCAGAGTAGCAAATTCGATCCGAAGGGTGTTCATAGCTGAAGTTCCCACTATAGGTATTTTATTTTATTTTATTTTATTTTATTTTGGGATGTACTGTATTTGTTTGTTTGGTCTGCTTTTTATTTGTTGTGTTATGTATTTGATCTCTATATATACACCACCCAGAGTGGGAAATTTCTCAAATGGGCGGTATAAAAATGTAATAAATAAATATAAATTTCCACATCATTTATCCTTTAATCTTTTTTTGCATACGTTTGTGTAGCTAATTTGTTGTAATGCTAACCAAACACCTCTCGTTGTATGTATATGCTGCCAGTCCTAAAGTAACTTGAGACCGAACTTTGAAGTCTAGCCTGGCTAGACTTAAAGTCTTATTGCTTAAAAAGTAGTAAGTCTTATTTAAAAGTCTTATTGCTTAAAAACTATTTCTTCCCATCGTTATTGTAATTTTGTTTTTCAGCTATTGACTGGGTCCAGATCGATGCTAACTCCTCTGTGCTCCATGATGAATTCATTGCCCACCGGCTGGGTAAGTACAAGTAATACCTCATATAACATTAGTATCGAATAACACTAAAATCGCATAACATTAAGGAATCTGGGGGGAAGAATTGCATCAGATAACATTAAGATCCTATGGGATGCTTCAGATAACAACCGCTAAAGCCTGTGTGGTTACAATGTATCTCTTTGGATCCCATAGGATTTTAACATGCATCAGATAACACTAAAAATCATTTAACACCAAGACTTGTGGAACCAGGTTTTAGTGTTATATGAGGTTTTACTTGTATCTTGCTTGGTGGCACAAAGGGAAATCTCTAGGGATTTTCTGTATTTCTTTAAAGATGATGGTGTCAGTGACTGTGGTTGCATTCATGGTTTGTGTATAGAGTGTGTCTTGCCAGGTTGTCCTGTTACGGGAATAGAGTAGACCCTACTGCCAGTGATTCTACGCCCGAGTGTCAAGGGGCAGTTGAGTAACCTGACAACCCTGGGGACTAATGGCCTTGAGTGGTGAAGTCCATAGGGGAGGTTGATGGTCCCCAAGTGGATTAAATCTCACTTAAATCCATCTTAATGGAGAGCAGCAGCTTCATCCATCCTGGCCTGGGGCTGAGGAGGACTTAGTGTGCCAAAAGGACTCAAGATCAGAAAGTGACTCGTGGAACTGGATCAGTGGTACTATGGGTGTCTTGCTTCAATGTGGAAGGCCTATGGAAGACCACTGCAATATATTCCCAGGACAATCTTCATGGCTGATCGCCACGAGAATAGCCAATATTTGGATTCAGATATGGCACAAGAAGAAGAAATATAGAGCTTTTGAAAGGCTTAGCTGTTGTTTATAATTTAATGTAAAAGTTTATTGAGATGGTCAGCTAAAAATTAGAGTGGCAAGTCTCAGAATGTTACATCCTTTCTCCGTTTATTTATTGGACTTTTTGTTTTGTTTCTGTGCTACATTTCCTAATGAAATATTATTATTTATATATTACATTTACCTCCTGCCCATCTGGGATATTCTCCCACTCTGGGCGGCGTTCAACACATTAAAAGATTTTTACAAGTTACATTATAAAATTAAAGGTAACGTAATGCAATAGCCAAAAACAATAAACCAAACAGAATAAAGTATGGGCAAAAGCAATAATTTATACTCAAAAGACAACACACGTTGGCAACGTTAAAGCATCAAGCTAATTAAACGTATTGTTCTTTTCTTGTTTACATAATTCAATAAACAGGAGTTTCCTGTCTCTCTCTGCCTGCTTTCTACATGTTTAAAGATAGCAATGTTTTTCCTTTGCATTTGACTATCCCTTCTGTTGTCTAGAATAGGGGTTCCCAACCTTTTTCCACCACAGGCCTGACCACGCCCCCCAGGCAGCTGAGCGGGCCGGACCACGCCCCTGGAAGTGGGTGCATTTACGGCTGTTGCAAATGCGGCCACTTCCATGTTTATGACAGTCGCTGGTGTTTTTACGCATTCTCGGGTGCGTTTTACAGCTGACGTAAGACACGCCCGCACATGTGTAAATGCATCTGCTTCCACTTCTAGGTGCAGTGGCGATGGGCTGGATGAAACTGTGCTGTGGGCCGGATCCAGCCCACGGGCCATAGGTTGGGAACCCCTGGTCTAGAATGTAAATACAAAATTCTCTTTCTCTTTTCTCTTTGCCAACCGTTCACCTTCCTACCCACCCTTCATTTGAGGCTACATGTGTATTATCCTGACCTCTCTGTCTCCTCAGGTCTGATCCCTCTCACCAGTGATGACGTTGTTGACAAGCTACACTATTCCAGGGTGAGTCTGCAGCCCGGTTTGCGACCAGATTTCCTGCTCTGAGAATGCAGTTAGGGAGGAACAAAAAAGATCTCCAGTCATTTCCTAAAGATTCCCTAATTCTATTGCTTTAAGTACCATTTCCTTCTATGTTGGATCAGCTTTTGGTGGTTAACCAAGCAGGAACCTCAGGAGGCCAGATATGGCCCAAGAATGTCCACCTCCTGGCTCACATTTTAAAGATGCTCCAGGTTGATGAAGGGGAGTTCTATCAGTGGCTTGCAAGTACAGGAGCTATGGGCTCCAGTGTCAGGAGTTGATTTGCTTCTGAAGTTATTAGTGGGTAGAAAATGACAGGCAGATTAATTTGTTGGGGTTGTTACTGTACCAGCCGGTACACTTGTACAGTAGTACCTCGCTTAAAGAGCATAATGCGTTCCACAGGATTGCTCTTTAAGCAAGTTTGCTCTTTAAGCGAAACACTATTGTAAATGACCAATTGTGGGGGGATTGCGAACCCCGATTTATTTGTTAAGCGACTTTTTGGTTGATTTGTTAAGTGAAGCGAATATTCAGAGAAAATTCTGTTCTTTAAGCGAGTTACTCTTTAAGCAAGTCGCTCTTTATGCGAGGTTTGACTGTACCTCACTTAAAGAGCATAATGCGTTCCACAGGATTGCTCCTTAAGCGAAACACCGTTGTAAGTGACCAATTGTGACTTCTGGCGGGGGCGGCGGGATTTCGAACTCCGATTTATTTGTTAAATGAGTTTTTGGTTCTTTTTTAGTTGGTAAGCGAGGCAACCATTCAGAGAAAATTATGCTCTTTAAGCAAGTTACGCTTTAAGCAAGTTACTCTTTAAGCAAGGTGTTCTTTATGCGAGGTTTGACTGTATTCCCATTGGGTGAGTCAGTGAGTGGATGGATGGATAGAGAGAGAGAGAGATGGATGGATAAATAGAGAGGGATGGATTGGTTAATAGAGGTGGGTGGGTGGATAGAGATTGAAATGCTGTATAGAAATGGATGGATGGTGTAATGAAACGACATCTTTTTCCTAATGTTCTCAAAGCTTGGGGAGGACCTAGTTTAAACTAGGCCTCAAAAATCCTTTCCACTCTGTCTTACAAGACTACGTGTCACAAGACAGATTGTTTTTAGTTCAGGGTTCCCAGCACTCTTAACTGAGTTCCCTGATGTTGTGACTATATGTTAGAGCACTGACTGTACACGTGTGTCAGCATGTTCCCATATTTTGGGAACTTGCTGTTTCACTAACAGCTCTTTCTGATTGGTTGGGGGTATCCCACCTGACTAGAGAATCTCCATCTTGGAGAGGAGAGAAGGAGTTCATTTTTGGATGTCTATGGATTAACGTCTTGGCCTGGGGACTATGCCTTTTTGCTTCTTAAAAATGGTTACCTAGATTACCTAGGATTATTGCTCTGTTTGCTGGACTGTCTTATGCTACTGACCTATGTTTTATGAACCTGATCAATATACCTGATCAATAAACCTACATTTGCTTGAACAACGTCTCTTCATTGGACTAAGGGGTAAGAGAAGCAATGCATTCACACACAAGCCTCTGAATACACTACCTGTTTAAACTTCCTTGTGGAAGAGAAGCAGCTAAGGGCTGTTTAGCTGCATTGCCAGCCAGCTCGCCCTCTGGGGGCTTTGGTTTAGGAGGTCCAAGGCAGAGGAGGCCGGCTGGTTTTGTGACAGATGGATGGAGAAGGATGAATAGGGATGGATGGATAAATAGAGATGGATGGATGGACAGAGATAGAAAAATAGGAATAGATGGATGGATAGAGATAGATGATGTCTTGTCTTATTTGCCAGCCTTCCCAATATACTTGGTTGACCCTTGTTGGAGATACTGTACAGTAAAACCTCGCATAAGGAAAGTAGCCGTGACCCATCTTTGGTGGAAGATGTTTCAGACCCTTCTGGGGATTGTGTCTCTTTCTTACTCCCAGGACTGCACTTGTGACGAGTTTTGCCCTGAATGCTCAGTGGAGTTCACGCTTGACGTTCGATGTAACGAAGACCAGACCCGCCACGTCACATCCCGTGACCTCATCTCCAACAACCCTCGGGTTATACCGGTTGGTGCAGCATTCCTGCTTTTCTATATCAGTATAGCTCTTTTTGCCCTCTTTTTGTCAGCCCAAATGAGGATGGGGCATGTCAGAGTATAAACAAGGGGCAAAAGAACATCTGGGGCATGCAGTGACTTAGACACAAAAGATGTTTGCTTCTCTGTTTTGCTAGTTCTATTAAAGAGTAATCTGGCTACTTTATAGGTCTCAGGCATTTTCTCTTCTCTCATTCCTATAAACTTTTATGTACAGCCTCTTGCTTTCCATATGTTGCCCAGTTGCATCTCCCATCTCCCCTTCCTATTGCCAGTACTGGCAAGAACTAATGTGCATTGTGGTATGGCAACATCTGGAAGTACCACATGATCCCTCTTGCAGCTCTTAGAAGGAGTATTTAGGAGACTGGTACATTCCAGAACATTGGCAAGGCTAGTTGACGGCAGCAGATTCCAGAGGTTGATTCAGAAGGTTGGGGGCTTTAAATATGATTCATCATTAGATGGTTGATATTTTCTTTCATTCTGATCCAACTGCAGTCGTTTTGTTCAGATGAGGAACCCAGTGTCTAAATTCTCAGGAAGCAAAGAATTGTGTGTGTTCTTTCTCTGTTGCCCAGGTGACGTCCCGGAGCAGAGATAATGATCCCAATGACTATGTTGAACAAGATGGTATGTATCCCAGCAGGGTGAGGTAGACAAATAGAATTAACACTGTATAAAAGTAAGGCTTCTTGTCACTTTAAACCAGCAGCTGGTTTATGCTTTATATATGACTGCTTCGTATATAAAGATCTGGCCTGCTGTTTACAGACATCACATGAATCATCTGTGCATTGTACCAAGCTGGGGTATGTTTATGCTTTTTGCAATTCCGTGTTCCAAAACAATGAGATAACAGGGTCTCACTGAAGGCAGAGACCGCTTTATTATGTGCATTTTTGCATAGAGGGTGTTATTTCCCGTCCTGGGTCCAGTTTGACTTTGGCAAAATCTGTTCTCACATACAAAATACGTACCATTGATTTGGTTCAGTAGCTCCGCTTATACGTTTGGCCATTCTCTTACTGTGTGTGTCCAATATCATTGGCCACAGGACCCATGCTACTATGCATCTCTGTCTAGGGTTCGGGTGGAACATGCTTTGGAAAGACAGGTGCGGGGTGTTCCAGGTGTAACACCTTGCAGCGGTCTGTCCCTTCACCACCTGGTGAGTGTCTGTTGTTTTTTCCCCCCAGACATTCTCATTGTCAAGCTGCGGAAAGGACAGGAGCTGAGACTCCGAGCGTACGCTAAGAAGGGTTTCGGTAAGGAGCATGCCAAATGGAACCCCACAGCTGGAGTGGCCTTTGAGTACGATCCAGACAACGCTCTCAGGCACACAGTCTACCCTAAGCCAGAGGAATGGTACGTTTTCATGAAACCATTTTAGCGGTTAGAGCAGTACAACAATGGAACCCACTGCCTCTAGAGGTGGTGAGCGCTTTAACACTGGTGCATTCAAGAGAGAATTGGACAGTCGTATGTCAGATCCGCTTTGATTTGGATTCCTGCATTGAGATAGGGGTTAGACTTGACCTAAACCGGAAGTTCCCAACCTACAGCCCGCAGGCTGGATCCGGCCCACAGTACCATTTCATATGGCCCCCCACCAACCTTTGCTCCTACCACCAGAAGCTTTGAAATGTGGTTCCTTTTTAAGCTGTTTACATTAAAAAGGAACCATGGCTGGCATCGGGAACGAGGGCATCAGGCCGCATGAAATGGTGAAGAACGGTTGGGCTCCTGGCCTGGTCTCACCCAACCCCCAAACCCGCCAGGACCCCAGCCCCACAAGGGAAAGACTAGCAAGCCCTACTCACCCAAGCGGGCCATTCATCTCATTTGGGGAGGGAGATCCGAAGCTGCCTTTCAGGGTTGGTGTCTCCCTCCTTCCAGGGAGAAACAAAATGGCCACCCCTTCGAAGCTGTTGGAACAAAATGGCCACCTCAAAATGGCCGCCCCCATTGTGTGAGCAGGGCAGAAAATAGCCGCCCAGCCCCTAGGCTGTATGAGAGTGTGACGCAGCTTGAAATGGTTTCTTCCCCCCTTTCATCCTAGGCCGAAGAGTGAATACTCTGAAATTGACGAGGATGAGGCCCAGGCTCCGTACGATCCCAATGGGAAGCCCGAAAGGTAAGGGACACCATGTAAACCTCCTTGAAAGATAACATTTGAGTTCTATCTGCCATCATCCCCACATGATGGAGCTGTAGTGCATTTGGCTGAAGGGACAATAACCTTCAGGGAAACTGTAATTTATTTTTTTATTCCTCAGCACATGTTCTCAGCTGTTTCTAAAGCCCAGTTTCTAATTGTGGTGCTCAACTCTGCCTTTAAGACAGCGGTGCCCAAACATTTTGGGCCGCGGGCCGGTCGTGTGATTCAGTGGGCTGGTTGTGTGGTTCCTCCCACCAGAAGCGGAAGTAAAATGTGCCATTGTCTCTGATTAAAGCCCTTAAACCAGATCCACCACCGATGCAATTAATCTGGCCCGCGCACCCCTCGTCGCGAGCGTATTGTACTTCCGCTTCCAGGAGCGATGTGGGCTAGATGAATTAGCATTGGGGGCCAGATCTGGTCCATGGGCTGTAGAAATGACTTTGTGGTTGGGGTACATAGAAAGAGCCTTGAAGCGTGTGGTATTTTTGAACCACCACCGGGCATACCCTGGTAACGGCCACCTTGTGTTGCCAACTAATCTTTCTCACACTAGGTCAGGCGAAAGGAACTGCAGAATGGACTCAACCAAAAAGTGCCTTCATTTTAGCAGTTTCACATCTGGCCTAGACACGGAAGAAGAAGGAGGCTTTGTGGTACCCTCCAGATGTGCTGGGCTGTGGAAGGTGGGCATTTGTGGCCTACCACATCCAGAAATGTCCCCAACAGGAGAAAACTAGACTGTAGCCGCCGCTGCCACCCTTAGAAAGTCGGCCCTTTCAGATCTTTCCGCTCAAACTGATCAACAGTAACTTTCCTCCTCTTGGATTCAGCCTGTCTGGACATGACTGAAAATGGAGTCTGTTTCTCCCTCTTTAGCCTCACACACTTCTAAAATATAACAATCCTTGTTAAATATAACCTAGCAGTTCGAAAGCAAGAAATGGCAAGTAGATAAATAGGAACCACTTCTGTGGGAAGGTAAACAGCATTCTGTGCACTCCAGTGTCTACTCATGCCTGCCACATGACCACGGAAACATCTGCAGAAGCAGAGCGCTGACTATTCAGCTTTGAAACAGAGATGAGCACGAGCATCAGATACAACTGGCTTTCGAGCAAAGGAAACCTTTACCTTACAGTGTCTATTTCTGCCCCTACGCTCTTTCAGATTCTTCGTGGTCTCTGTGAATCCACACAAATGGGTTTACGGCGCAGTAAACCCTTTCGTGTGGATTCACAATGGGCCACAAAGAGGAACAGTTACAGGTAAGCAACCTGTCTTTATGGAGCCCTGGTGGGACAGGGTTAAACTGCTGTGAGTTCGATCCTGACGGGTCTCAAGTTTGCCTCAGCCTTCCAAGGGCCCAGCACATTGGGGGCGGGGGGAGCAAATTCTAATTCACTTGTGACATGCCCAGAGAGTTCCCTAAGCCAGTGGTTCCCAGTGTGGGGCCCAGGCCCCACAAGGGGGCCCTCTTCAATTCCCAAAAGCCTGAGTTAGTCCATTGGCTGATAGGTTTTTGGGAATTGACGTCCAAAAACCAAAGGTCAGGAAGCACTTATTTGTCCTGTCTGAACATGACCAAACATGGAGCCGTTATCTCTACTTTGCTTTCAAAAGCCTCCTCTTTTCTCCCACCAGATTTTACTACAATGTTGAGTCGTGTGGCTCCCTGCGTCCAGAGACCATCGTCCTCTTAGCACTGTCTGGCTTGAAGAAGAAGCTGAGTGACCTTCAAACCCAGCTCAGTCACGAGATCCAGAGTGACGCCCTTACCATCAACTGAGGCTACCCTGCGTCCTGGAGCAGAAGCCCCCGTTCTTGTCGTGCGCATGTTTTCTGAATTAATGCCAATTCAGGGTCAACGTGGAGGGAAGCCCGTTCCAACTCTTGCCTTCTCAGGTTCAGATTCCCTGAGAAACAGGTTTATTACTTGGTAAATTTGATTTTCAGATCCCTTTTGCCCCCAGATCTCCCTCAGCAAAGTTGTCGAACTGAGGATATATTGTCCGGGCATTAAAGACATTCCCTGATTTCCTTTTCCATCTAATTCCTTGATTCTTTAGGACGTTCGGTACTTCTAGGCACATGATCACCAGCTTTCCTCTAAAATCATCTTTCTGTCCCTTGTTCTAGATCAGGGGTTCCCATCCTTATCAAGTCATGCTCTCTCAGTCAACGTTGAAGGCCAGATGGACATTTTGCCTTGCCTGCACGATGGGGGGGGGGGGGGGGAGTGGCTATTCTGTCCCATGATAGGGGGTGGTCATTCTGTCCCAACAGCTTGAAAGGAGCACCCATTTTGTTTCTCAAATACCCTTGGAGGGGGTATTTGAAATGGTGCAGTGGGCCGGATCCGTCCCACAGGCCTTTGATTGGGAACCCCCTGTTCTAGATGGTTAGAGTAAAGAGCCTCTTGTTTGTTATGCAAGTCATATTTTAGAGTGTTTCCGTTTTTGCTACTTTGCCGAATAAAAACTGTTTTTTCTGGTTACTCATGGGTGAAAGTTTGCCTGGTGTGGTACCCAGAGAAGGAGAATGTCAACCCACTCCGCTTTTTTCTAGCTAACATTCATTTAATTCTTCATCTTCTGTGTCGAGGCCAGATGTGAAACAGCCAAAATGACAGCACCTTTCGGTCCTATTCCCTCCCAGTCCCTTTTTTCTCCAGGCTAAACATCTGGAGAAACTTCTTAACTGTTAGAGCAGTACGACAGTGGATTCCACTGCCTTGAGAGGTGGTTGAGTGCTCCAACGCTGGAAGGAGAACGTCAACACACTCTAGCTAACATTCACTTAATTCTTCATCTTCTGTGTCAAGGCCAGATGTGAAACTGCCAAAATGACAGCACCTTTCGGTCCTATCCCGTCCTAGTTCCCTTTTCTCCAGGCTAAACTTGCCCAATTCCTTCCATCAATGAAGGATGATATCTGATAATAACTGAGTTAGAAGGGGTCTTTGAGGCCAACTCCCTGCTCAATGCTGGAGTGCCGAATCAAAGCAGATCTGGCAGATGGCTGTCTAATTCTCTCTTGAATGCTTCTCAAGGCAGTGGGATCCACCGTCGTACTGCTCTAACAGTTAAGAAGTTTCTCCAGATTTTCAGCCCATATCTGGCTTCCTGTAGTTTGAGCCTGCTATTATGTGTTCTGCACTCTGGGATGCTGGAGTGGATAGACTGGGGGTGCCCAAACCTTTTGGGCCGTGTGCCAGTCAGGTGGTTCAGCAGGCCGGTCAGGTGGTTCAGTGGGTCGGTCACACGGTTCCTCCCACTTGGAAGTGGAAGCAAAACATGCCTTGCAATCTGTTTTGCAACAGGATGAGATAGATTTTAAGTTGCCATTTTCTCTCCTTAAACCAGGGGTGACCAAACGACGGCCGGGGGGGGGGGGGAATCTGGCCCCTGATGCCAATCCATCCAGCATATGCCGGCCTCATTGCTACTGGAAGCGGAAGTAAAACATGCTCATATGAGCGCGGTTTACTTCCACTTCCAGGAGTAATGAGGGCAAGCCAGGCTGAATGAATTGGCACCAGGGGCCGGATCCGGCCCCCGAGCAGTAGTTTGGACATCCCTGGGATAGATGGAGCATGACAGCAAATAGGCACTAGGTGGCACTCACCATTTGCTGGTAGAGATTAATTTTTACAACAGCAGAATAACCTATAAAAGGTAATAATCACCGTTTGAATTGAAACGCTAATAATATTTTCGTGTTAGAAATTATTCTGGGTTGAAAGGATTTTTGCTGGAGAAACTCTGCTCAGGACAGCCGAATGAGGCTCCTTTCATGCCCCCAAGATCTTTTCCCACCAAAGTGGTCCCAATTTATCTGCTTGCAATTTCTTGCTTTCGAACTGCTAGGTTGGCAGGAGCTGGGACAGAGACAGGCGCTCAATCCATCATGTAGTACCCGGGTCTCAAACTGGCGACTTGCCTGCCTTCCAGCCTACAAGGTGAGCTTCTTAACCACTGAGTCACCGCAGCCACTTATTGAAAAACTAAGGTATATCAATTCACAGTAGCTTTAGGTTAATTGTCTTCATTAAATTGTGCGGCTGTTTTTGGTTAGTTTCATGGTTTACTGAGGACTAGAAGCTTTGTGGTTTCAACCTGGATCTGTCACTCTCATCATGACACACCGCCGGCTCTAGTCAGTCTTTTGCCAAGGTGGGAACTCCATTACCGGCCAGGGGAATTCCAGGAGTTGCCACACAGACAAAAGTCTCATACACTGGCGCAGCGGCCTCGCTTTGGATTAGATCAGTGCTTCCCAGAGTGGGGCCCAGGCCCCACAGGGCGACTTCAATTCCCAAAACCCTAAGACAGTACTTTGGCCGACCAGTGCTTTGGGGAATTGACTTCAGCTTCTGGAAAGTCCAAAAACCAAAGCTTGGCAGACACTGGACTAGAGGCACAAACCAACACTTTAAAATGACCTTCCATCGAAGAAAAGATCCCTGAATCCAAAGGATGTTGGGGAAGTAAAGATCCGGAGCCAGATCCTCCTTTAATTTCCTTTGCTGATGGGGCAAAAAGCCTACAGTTCCCACTGTGATTTCAAAACCAGCTTTGAAACCTAGAGGGGGTGGAAGAGAGTCATCCTGTCTTCCTTCAGCAATGAAACCCTGCCTGAAGCAGAGTCCCAGTGACCTTTGCCAAGATGGGAGCTGCAGGTTTCACAGACTGGCATGGCTTGTAAGTCAAGCATCACCAGTTTCAGTCATGCTGTGGGTGTGCTTGGAAACAATTGCACATTCTTGACAGAAGTGCCCCCTTGCTTGCCCGTAAATGCAAGAACAGACTGATGCTATCCACCCATTCCCCCTCCCTCCTCACCTCCAAGCCCTACAGATCCTACCTGGGGCAGGAGAAGGTAGAAACAGGTAACAGCACCTGTGGGGGAACTCAACCCTCCACTCAGCGTACGTCAGCTTGGGCTCTGAGCATCTCCACAACAGAGGGTGCTGCTCCAATATGGAGTGCATCCACACATGCAAGGTCAGTCGACTTCGCCTGTAAATCAGGGTTGCCCAAATTATGGCCTGTGGTCCAGATCTGGCCCCTGGCACCAATTCATCTGGCCCTCATCGCTCCTGGAAGCGGAAGTAAAACGTGCCCGTATGGATGTATTTTACTTCCACTTTCAAGAGCGACGAGGACTGTGTGGGCCAGAAGAATTGGCATCAGGGGCCGGATCCAGTCCACAGGCCATAGTTTGGGCAACCCTGCTGTAAATGAAGCCATGGTTATAGAGACAGAATGCCTCAAACCTACACCCAGTTGAGAAAATAGACCTTCTTGTTGGTATTGCTCCACCTAAAATAAGGAGAGAAGTATCAGTGGACAGTAACTAAGCAAGAGAAGGACCCTCGACACCCGGATATAAGCCTCAAGTCCACCTGCTCAGATCCAGAAATAGCTTTATGGCAAGAAGAAACACTTGAGGGGTGGCAGGAGTAAATCCAAATTACGCGCAGTAAACCCATTTGTGTGGATTGACAGGGACTTGGGCTTCTGGGAACTGAAATGCAAGAGCAGCTGGAGTGCCAACGTTCGCCATCACGGGGCTACAGAGTCCAGCCTGGGAAAGAAAGTCAAAGACGAGAAGGAAATGGAAATGTGGATTTGTAGGAACGCAACAAGACTGAGACCGAGATTAAGGTGGCTAAGGAACTCGCCACGTGTCTCGTGCCGTGACAAATATCTTCCAATTTGTTTTTTCTTCCATGATTGATTTGGAACCTTCTGTGTCATCTCCTCACGTCCAGGAGGAGATTCATATCTTGGTTTCTAAAGGAAGCTTAAAACCTACCAGTGATGGCCAACCTTGGCACTCCAGGTGTTCTTGGACTTCAGTTCCCAGAAGCCCAAGCCAGAACTCCTGCTGATCATGGCTTCTGAGAACTGAAGTCCAAGAACACCTAGAGACTGCAAAGGGTAGCCATCATAGGAGTCCTAGACAAAATCCTTGGCAGTAGAAAGAAACAAGACAGATCTTCCCCTGCTGGTTTCATTCTCTAACCTTGTAAACCAGCCTTGCCCTGAAGGGAAGTCTCGTCTCAGCCAAACTGTCTCTACCGGGTAACTTTTCCCAGGCTTTTCAGTTGGCTGGCAGGCATTTTGGCACCGAGATAGATGGATCTGATCCATGGTCATTGCTTTTCCCACTTGTTCTCCTCTTCTTCCACTGGTGCCAGTTTTTCATTGCCCCAAGGCAGAAAGAATTAAATTTCACTTGGGGCAAATCCAGTCACAGAGTTCAGGGATGTTAGTATCTTTGGACTACAGTTCCCAGAACCCTGTTGGCCGTATTGATTGAGAGTGTCTGGGGAAAGTAGTATATATTTTTTTTTTAAGTTTCAAAACTTGGAAGGTCCTTGCAAGCATTGGAAACTGGTTTCCTTCCACCACGTTCTTATAGCATTCAAGACACTGGCATTTGAGGGCAATAACAATTTTAAGTGTTAAAATATATTGGCCTCAATGCCAATGGTAGCTTCAGCTAGAGGAGGCCGTTTAGACTGCCATATAGACTCAACTATAACTTATCCTGAATATAAGTCGAGGTACAGTAATACCTCATATAACATTAGTATCGAATAACACTAAAATCGCATAACTTTAAGGAATCTGGGGGGAAGAATTGCATCATATAACATTAAGATCCTATGGGATGCTTCAGATAACAACTGCTAAAGCCTGTGTGGTTACAATGTATCTCTATGGATCCCATAGGATTTTAACATGCATCAGATAACACTAAAAATCATATAACACCAAGACTTGTGGAACCAGGTTTTAGTGTTATATGAGGTTTTACTGTACCTGATTTGGACCTCTAAAACTAGTAAAAATAGATTGACGTGAGTATAAGTCGGGAGTGGAAAATGCAGCAGCTGCTAGTGAGTTTCAGCAATTAAAATACACATTAAAATATGGTAAAATTAATGTAGACATTTGTGTGGGTATGTTTTTGAATTTTTACGGTAGTGTTGGTGCTTTTTTAAAACTATGTTTGAATTTGCACCACCTCATTTTGGGATCCTTGGGTTCATTCACCCGAGTATAAGTCGGGTTCCCTTTTTTGGACCTCATTTTGGGAGCTAAAAAACTAGACTTATACTTGAGTATATACAGTAATGGCATTTATGTGAGCTGTGACTTCCCATTCATTCAATGGATTCACTCCGACGAGTGTGACACCTCAGTTTAAATTAATATTTCTAGCTATGTCTCTCCACATAAAATGCCGGGAGCGTGGTTTGATGCAAATTTGTGCACTCTTCATTGCTGGTGCAATTTAAACCTGGTTTTAGAGCGGCATTTCCCAACCTTTAGGTTTTGGACTTCAATTCCCAGAAATCTAAGTCAATTCCCCAAAGCACGGATCAGCCAATGGACTGGCTGAGGCTCGTGGGAGTTAAAATCCCCCTTGTAGGGCGTTGGCCCCACATTGGGAACCACTGCTTTAGAGGGTTTGGAAGTTAAGGATTCACCCAAATGAAACAGAGCAGTAATGATAGTATATGAACATCTAATGTTTAGAAAAAATGCTCTTGAGGGTACGCAAGAGTAAAACCAAATTGGAAGGTGGAAGAAGGAGCTCACTGGACAAGGGACAACATTAAAGGAGGAGAGGGCTGAGGAACTCGACCTCCCCTACGTCACTTGGAGAACCCTGAATAGTTTAAATCTTTTTAAATTGATTTTTAAGTGATTTTGAACCTTAAGGTTTTAATTTATGAATTTGTAGGGGGATTGTTTAATTGTTTTGCATTGTGTATAGTCTCTCCCCCTTTCTGTAAGCCGCCTAGAGTCAGGTTCGCCTGATTGGGGCAGGATAATAAATCTAAATAAATAAACAAATAGGCTGAAAGTTGGAGTCCCTCAATGCAAGACCAACAGGCTAAAGTGGGGGCTACTGGCGGACGACGACATGCAGTGTGAATGTGGATACAGAATCCGGCTCATTTGCTGGTCGGCCAGTTGCCACCGGAAACATATATCGATGAGGACCTAAGATTGACCAAGGAAAAAGCCAAGAAAGTGGCTTCATTTTGGCAGTTTAACGTTCAGCCTGGACACAGAAGAATCTGACCTTTAGCACATCTGAAAGAATGGGTCTTTTGTAGGCATTGTGACTTTTAAGCATCCAGTCGCATTCAACCCACCCCAAAAGGAGTTTGTGGCCCTTTCCCACCTACAGTTCATCCCCTCCTGGTTCCCCTGAGGAATGCAGCTAAGCTGGAGTAGGAAAACTTAATGGAAAGGCCGTGGAAAATAATTGTTCCTGTTAATCAGAAGGCTCTGATGCTCCAGTCCAGCGGCTCAGTGGATAAACTGATGTGTTTGTTTGCATGTTTGATTTAATCAAAGGATCCTGTTGAAATCATTTCATAAGATGGTTTGCCAGCTATCTTTTGGGGATCCCACCAGCCCTTATGGACGCTATACATCTCTCCTTATTTGTCACGCATTAAAACATCTGACAACATTATTTTCTCTCTCTCTGAGATCAACATTTTATTTCCCGTTCATCTGTATGGGGGAAAAAGGAGCTACAATTTATGCATTGCGTTCGGAAAGTTGATCTTTTAAAAATTATACAGAATATTTACAGGGGGGGGAGGGGAAGGAAAAGATCCATTTTTAGTGGCAACAGCTGCATTTGTCCGATGATGGCTCTTTGCAGACGCAACCTTTAGCGCAGTTGTCGCAGCTGGCAGGGCAGCAAGAACAGCAGCCTGAAAAAGAGTGGGAATCCGTTAGTTCTGGGCTCACAACTTGCACTTTTAGATATGTCACTGCCTGCGTAGCTCAGCGGTTGAGGTTATCTGGCTGTGGAACCAGAGGATAGGAGTTTGAATCCTCCCCGCTACACCACCTTGGAGAAGTACCAGAGATGTAGCTAGCGCCGTATCTGCCGTATCAAATATACGGGGGGCCCGGGCCACGGGGGCCTCCAACATGCGTAAGCAAAACAAATCTTTACCCTTCCTAAGGGCCCCCAAACAAATTTTTATATGGGGCCCCGCCAAGGCACGCTACTCTTCTGAGAAGTACCAGCCTGTGCAGCTCTGGGCAAGCTGCACAGTTTCAAGGGCGCCCCCTAGAGGAGGTTGCCCTGGCTTGAAAGCCAGTCATATCCGACTCTAGGGTTCAGTCCTCATCTCTGTTTAAAGCCAAAGAGCCAGTGCTGTCTGACGTTTCCGTGGTCAAGTGGCAGGCATGATTAGACCCCGGAGCACACGGGACGCTGTTGACCTTCCCACCCAAGTGGCCCCTATTTATCTACTTGCAATGTCTTGCTTTCGAACTGCTAGGTTGGCAGGAGCTGGGACAGAGACGGGAGCGCTCTCTGTCATGAAGCACTCGGGTCTTGAACTGCTGACCTGTCAACTTTCCAGTCGTCAAGTTCAGCGTCTTAACCACTAAGCCACCACAGTCCCTTGACCCGCAAAAGCTAACACAAGAGTTAATCTTTAAGGTGCCACAACGTTATTCCACACTACCTAATTCTACACATTGGAAATGGACCACATTGTTCTGTGCACATCTTTCAAAGCAAATGGGCTTAAGGAGATCAGCGCTGCAGTAATTTCTAGGTTTTAATTGTTCCTTTTAATATGTGAAACCTTGTCTCTTAATAGGGGCCGGATGCTTCATCGATCCATATTCCGATACTCACTTTTCTTGCATGAGGTACACTTGCAATTTTTGCATTTACAGGAGCCGGCGCATGAACAAGAACCACCTAAAAAGGAAAGAAGGAGAACATTGATGTTATATTCTGAAATTGTAAAATATAATAATAATAATAATAATAATAATAATAATAATAATAATAATAATAATAATAATAATAATAATAATAATAATAATAGATCCAGGACTCTAGGGAGTTGGTGCTCATCTCAATTTCTAGCCAAAGAGTCAGCGCCTTCTGCACATGTCTCCATGGTCCGCATGGCCGGCATGCCTAAATACCAGAGCTCATGGCACACTGTTACCCTTCCCACCGAAGTGGTACCTACTCGTCTACTTGCAATTTCTTGCCTTCGAACTGCTAGGCTGCCAGGAGCTGGGACAGAGACAGGAGCTCATTCCGTCCTACAGTACTCGAGTCTCAAACTGCTGAACCTCTGACCTTCCTGATGTCAAGCTCAGTGTCTTAACCACGAAGCCATGGCTGCCCCTTGGAAACTACGTACCATGGGCTGTATTGCTACACCCCAACTTGGAAGAATAGGGCAATGATCATAGGGATGGCTAAAGATCGCCCTTCCGTCTCAGTTTCCTTGTCCATAAAGAATAACAAACACTTGTTTCCATAGGAGAGGTTGAATAATTGCAGAAATATGTTAGAGACAAGACCCATCAGCATCGTTTAGGAACTGTAGGAACACAGCTCAGTGGTTGAGGAGAGGTTGGGTGTTCGATTCCCCTAGGCGCCTCCTTGACAGGACTGGACTGGATTATCTATAATCCCTTCTAGTCCAGCAGTTCTGTTATTAATATTAATAATACAAAACATAAGCACCATCAACCTTTGTCTAAGCAAGGAAGTCATGCTCTATTTGATTCAAGAGGAGCAATTGGGGCAGAAAGGACAAGGTAAATACAACCCCATTGCTCTCAGTTGGGATGTCTTTCCAAGGACTATTATGTATTGTATAGAATCTAGTTTTCTCCATACAATCCTTTGCAGGTCATGTGTAACTTGCAGGAGAGCTAATTCAGATGGTGTTATTTCTTAGGCGGAAATCCTAGGAGAGTAAATGCTTAAATGCAATTAAGTCATTAGTTTCTAGGAGAATCTCAGATACCCAGAAACTAATTGCAGAGGAAGTGCTTAGGTTTAATTGCAGAAAGAGGGGTGGAGTTTAAAATTAGGACACAGTACTTCCAAGAAACTGAACCAGGATCACAAACTTCAGGCAAGTTTGAAAAGGAGACTTCCTTTAATCTACTTTACTGGCGGAACTATTTGGCAGCAGGAAAAGTGAAGGGACTGTCAAACAAATGAAAGCAGAAATCTTGCAGGATTAGGACATCCTGTATTGCAGAAAGTGAGAAAATATACCTCTGCTAGGAGTAGAGATTAAAGTTCAAGCAGAGAAAGTTACAGGGTCACGGGCTGACGAAAAATGGGATTTAAAGCATAACTTGGGCCGGATTTCAGATTTGAAAAAGCAGGAGTTAAGGAAATGCATGTTAAGAACCTGTCTTGTGTGAAACCCTAAAAACTTTGCTCCCGTAGAGACCCCTGGAAGAAGCCTGTGTACCTGGCTAACTTCTTTTGATCCTGGTTTTTAAGAGCTGAAGGGTCCATTTTCACTTAGTCCATTTGGGACACATAAGTGTGCCGGAAGAGCATCTGAATGTGCGCCTCCGGTGACATAATAAACATTTGATTCAAGCAAAAGCTGGGTTTTTCCAAGTCACAACCTCAACATCTTTGCCACTAAACCATCGCAGTCCCAACGACCTTAAAGGTCACCCTGGCTCGAAAGCCAGCCATATCTGACTCTAAGGTTCAGTCCTCATCTCTGTTTATAGCCAAAGAGCCAGCGCTTGTCTGCAGACGTTTCCGTGGTCATGCGGCAGGCGTGTCTAGACACCGGAGCGCACGGAATGCTGTTTACCTTCCCACCGAAGTGGTCCCTATTTATCTACTTGCAATTCTTGCTTTCGGACTGCTAAGTATTTTAAATTTTCCCGGGCTAGATCTTTACTCTCCCAAGGAAGGGAGACGAGGCAGCCTAGACATCGGCATCCTTTGCGCCCCAAAGGGGTCCCCTAAACCGAAAGACCCCCGCCCCCCAATCGCATCCCAGGAGACTCACCTGTGGCACAGCCGCAGTTCTGGGGGTCCATCCTGTCCTGGAGCTGGTTGAGCCGGAGCGCTGATCAAGATGAAGCGTTGAGCTCAGAGGCGAGTGAGAGGCAATTGCGGATGAGCTCCGGGGCCGCCTCCGACGGCTATTTATCCCCGCCCGGTGGGCAGGGACAAGACCGTAAGCCGGGCGCAAAAGGACCGGTGGGTGTGCAAAGGCGGCCCGGGGCGGTGCGCGATCGAGGCCGGGCTCCGGGTGCAAAAGGACCTCCTCCCTCCCGGCTTAGTCCCGGGTGCAGATGTGGGGCTCTGGCCAAGGTCCAGCCTCTTCTAATCCGGACCGCGGACGGAGTGTGCCAGCTATGGTTATCTTCCTCTGGTCCATAAAGTTAGACCAGTGTGGCCCAAACTTTATATTTTTTTTGCCCATGTTCTCACCTAAGCATCTCTAAAACCCTGATGTCCACTGCGCCCCACTTCCCACCCTGTGACATATACAGTAATTCTTATTATTTAGTTGTTGTTCAGTCGCACACTCGATTTTGCAACCCCATGGACCACTGTCCGCCAGACACTTCTCTCCTCCATCCTCCTCCTCAACCCGCCCATCTCTGTGCCCATTGCATCTACAATACCATCCAGCCATCTCATCTTTGGCTGCCCCCTTCTTCTTTTGCCCTCCACCTTTCCCAGCATCAAGGCCTTCTCAAGTGAGTCCTCTCTTCTCATTTGATGTCCAAAATATTTCCGCTTCATTTTTACTATCTGCCCTTCCAAGGAGCAGTCAGGGTTGATTTCTTCTAAGATTGACCTATTTGTTCTCCTCGCTGTCCAGGGGACTCTCAAAACTCTCCTCCAACACCACATCTCAAAGGCATCTAATTCTGCGCTCAGCTTTCCTAATGGCAATTCTTATATTCTTATTACTGTAGTCGAAAAATTGAACTCTTGCTCACGTGGAGGAAGCCTAAAAGACCACGAACTCGGTCTACCCAAGCTTCCAAAGAACGTGGCATCCATGAAAGAGAAAAAAATAAAAGAAGGAAAAAACAGCGGAAGTACTGAAATTAAAATTTACTGTTAATAACTCATAACTCATTCTTGGATTGGCCCTCTTAAAAATCAAATTGTCCCGCTGTGGGGCGTGGAACCATGAGGTTATACCCTACTGTCATCAATTCGACACCTATCACCACCTTGAGGACTAGCAGCCTTGAGTAGGGAAGTGAATAGGGAAGGGTGATGGTCCCCAAGTGGATTAAATGGTCCCACTTGAATCCCTCTTGATGGAGGGCAGCAGCTTCATCCAACCTGGCCTGGGGCTGAGGAGGACTTTGGGTGCCAAAAGGGCTCTAGGACCAGAAAGGGACTCACGGAACTGGATCAATGGTACTGTGGGTGTCACGCTGCGATGCAGAAGACAAATGGAAAGCAACTGCATTATTTTCTCAGGAATATATTCTTCATGGTTGATTACCATGATGATAGCCAGTATGTGGAATTGGATACAGCACTTAAAGAAAAAGACAATATCATTACACGGGGCAATTTGCCTTTTAATTTTTGTTTTTTAAGAAATTGGTTTTCATTTGATGTCCAGAGGCATGCTGTCTGAAATCGAATAAGGCCTCCCTTGCTCGAAAGCCAGTCGTATCCGACTCTAGGGTCCAGTGCACATCTCTGTTTATAGCCAAAGAGCCAGCTCTGTCCCTGTCTGCAGACATTTCTGTGGACATGTGGCAGCCATTACTAGATGCAGGAGTTCATGGAACGATGTTACCTTCCCACCAAAGTGGTCCCTATTTATCTACTTGCAATGTCTTGCTTTTGAACTGCTAGGTTAGCAGGAGCTGGGACAGAGGCGGGCACTCACTCCATCATGCAACACTTGGGTCTCGAATACTGACCTGCCAACATTCCGGTTGTCACGTTTGGCATCTTAACCACTAAGCCACCGATGTCCCTTCTTCCCACCTAGTAAGTAAACACATTTAATCTGCTGTGACAGGACAAAGAGAACTTGAGGCCTCAAAAAGTGAAGCTCAGAAGTACCATCCACAGTTATTTTCCCAATCCATGTGCCTTTCCAGGGAAGGAGCATCCTAGCCTCAGTGATCATCGTCTGTGCAATGGGCCCATTGCCTAACAGGACTGATTTTCCTAAGTGAATTGGCCCTAGCCATGAAAAGGGGCTTGTAAACTGAGCAAGTGAGAGGAAATTCACCCCAAATTCCATAGGACCGACCCCACCCTTCCCTTCCCCATCCTAAGACTCCTGATGTTAAATAAAAACCTGTCCTCAATAAGTCTCCTGGGACATATTAAGAACAATTGGATTTGTCGTGGCAGAAGGTTTCGAGGATTAGTCGAAGCAATGATTATTCTGTCCGTTTTCAAGGCCAAGGTTGCGATGATCAACAATCACGTGTCAGTGCGGAGCGAAGACACGCACACCTACGCCCCTACCCAGAAAGCAACATCTGTTATGAGCACGATGAGCGCATCGTGCTGGCAGACAACAACGCACTGTGTGAATGTGGAGAGATACAGAATCTGGCTCATTTACTGGTCTGTATTACAGCCAGAAAGATGTGCCGATGAGGACTTTGGTTTGGCCAACGGCAAAAGCCAAGAAAGTGGCTTCATTTTGGCAGTCCAAAGTTTGATCTGGACATGAAAGAAGAAGCCTGTGTTTGTTTTAACGCAAGAGATTCCCAGTATTTTTTCCCCCAACAGAGCACATGGAATCAACAACACGCAGGGCCAGGAAACAAAACAAGACCTCCCAACGTCCGGGCGTCCTATGGGATGCTGTTGATGGCTGAGACTTCCGCTGTTGACAGCCCGGCCTCTCTCTCGGCGCACGAGCAGTGTGCAAAAGATGCCCATTCATCCTGAGTCTAGTCTTGTGCACCCGTCGGGTGCGGTGTGCAAAGGCTGCAGAGCTCTGCCCTCGGCACGCGGCAAAATAAACATTATGCTTCCGCCACTGCCCCCGCCCCCGGGGCAGTGTGCAAAACACTAATGCGTGCAGTGCTGCAACATTTCTTTTCCCCATCCCCTGGGGAAACATCTGTGCAGACTCCAAGGTGACTCAGCAGCCTTGTGAGTGAAGAAGGCAGATGGATGATGATAGGAGATTGCCTGAGCATTAGAAGGACACAATGGAGGAGGAGAAGCGTAACATCAACAGCAAAAGCAACAAGAATCTCACCACATTGGTGTATGAACAGAAACAGATCAAACCTGTTCTTATGCGCAGAGTTAAGGAGTAGTAAAATTCGTATTTAAGATTAATAATGTTGCACCTGTTGCTAAGCAAAAATGCTCCTTTTGAAAAATACTTCCATATCTTGATATATTTTAGGTAAAGGCGTGTGCTCCAGTGTCTAGTCATGCCTGCCAGAAGACCATGGAAACGTCCGCAGACGCAGACAGCGTCTTTAGCTTTGAATCAGAGATGAGCACTGTACCCTAGAGTCGGATATGGCTGCCTTTCGAGCAAGGGAAACCTTGCTTGAAAGCCAGTTGTATCCAACTCTAGAGTTTAGTGCTCATCTCTGTTTATAGCCAGCGCTGTCTGCGTCTGCAGACATTTCCATGGTCATGTGGCAGGCTGTTTACCTTCCCACCAAAGTGGTGCCTATTTATCTACTTGCAATGTCTTGCTTTCGAACTGCTAGGTTGGCAGGAGCTGGGACAAAAACGGGAACTCACTCCATCGTACAGCACTCGGGTCTCAAACTGCTGACCTTCTAGTCATCAAGTTCAGCATCTTAACCACTAAGCCACCGCAGTCCCCTTGCTGCGGGTAAATGTGTCTCTAGTCTAAAATGTATATTTTAGTAAAGGTAAAGGTTTCCCTTGCTCGAAAGCCAGTCATATCCGACTCTAGGGGTCAGTGCTCATCTCTGTTTCTAAGCCGAAGAGCCAGCGCTGTCTTAAGTACCCTCATTTTAACTTCTGTTCTTTTTGGCTGCACTTTGCTGGTCTTGGACCATAATAAAGATTAACGGGCTGTTCTTATGTATAACCCAAAGGCAAGAGAGAAGCCAGTCTGGCCGGGTTATCCTGCTATGGTCACAGAGTAGACCCTACTGCCAGCAACTCAACGCCGATTGTCAGGGAGCAGTGAACTAACCTGATAACCCTGAGGACTTAACAGCCTCGGGTGCTGAAGTCCACGGGGAAGGGTGATGGTCCCCAAGTGGATTAAATCCCCACTTTGAATCCATCCTGATGGAGGGCAGCAGCTTCAACAAGGAAGCTTATTCCTGGTTCCTGACATATGGGAAGGACTTTCATTCTTCTGTGCCTGTGTGGACTATTTCTGGTTTTCTTTCAGGGGAAGTGGCATAAAACCCATGTTGACACCTAAAATGCACCAAATGCTAGCTCATTTCAGTGATACACGAGTCTTTGACAGCATCTTATGTAGTCTGAACATATTTAAAGGTAAAGATCCAGTTGTATCCAACTCTAGGATTCAGCACTCATCTCTGTTCATAGCCAATCAGCCAGTGCTGTCTGTGCCTGCAGACGTTTCTGTGGACACGTGGCAGGCACGACTAAACACCGGAGTGCATGGAATGCTGTTTAACTCCCCCACCAAACAGGTGCCTAATTATCCACTTGCAATTTCTTGCTTTTGAACTGCTTGGTTGGCAGGAGCTGGGATAGAGACAGGCGCTCACTCCGTCATGCGGCGCTCAGGTCTCGATCTGCTGACTTCCAAGTCATCAAGTTCAGTGTCTCAACCTCTAAGCCACTGCAGTCCCTTGTACATATTTGCAACCCTGCCAAAGCCCATCTTCTATCTGGGCAGGAATACCATCTGTTCCAGAGAAGTACAATCTTTCTGATTGCACAATCACAAAGGGTAGCGAGAAATGTTTTGTACATGCTGATCGCGCACCCACGCTGTGTACCAGAATCCAGTTGATTGATTTCTCAACCTTTGATTGTTAACAGTGGTGGATGAGGGATTGGGACTTTTTTCCAATTAACATGCCAAGGTTACATTGATGAGTGTGCTATGAGGAGAAATCATCAGGAGGAGGGAAAACCTTGTGCTTCCCCTAACTTTAAGTTTACATTTGGGTCCAAAATGTACTGATCTCTAAAAGGCCAGGGGTTGGTGAATACCTGAAATCCAAGAATACCCTTGGATTCCAAGAATACCCATGGCCATGAATACCAGGAAGAACATTCAGCTTACATTGGGAAATCATCGGATCCTTTTCAGTCCACATCTCCCCAAATTAGGGTATCCTTGGATTTTGCAGTTTTTAAAAATCCAAATGTCTGGGGGCCCCCTCCCTGCCCTTGCCAGACTAACACAGCTACCCTTTAAAAAGTTTTATTCCGTGCAACCTTATCAGAGAGTAAACAAATCAAAAAAGACAAAAAGGTCGTGGCACCTTAAAGACTAACTGCTGTATTTTAATGTGAGTTTTGGTGGATCGAGTCCACTGGCTCTTTGGCTATAAACAGAGATGAGCACCGAAGCCTAGAGTTGGTAACAACTGGCTTTCGAGCAAGGGAAACCTTTACCTAATAACAGAAGATCCCTGACTGGTATTCAGATTTGACATCAGGTTTTGTCCCTGCAAGGGGTCCAAGGTCTCCCTCGCTCAAAAGCCAGTCCTATCCGACTCTAGGGTGCAGTGCTCGTCTCCATTTACAACCAAAGAGCCAGCGCTGCCTGTGCTTGCAGATGTAGACATGGCCCTATGGCAGGCATGACTAGATCGCCCACGACGTAGGCTCCGCCCAGGACGTAGGCTCCACCCATGACACTGTAGTGATTTTTTTTATTTTTTATTTGCTGTTCACCACTGCACCCACTTATCAGAAAAACCCCAAATGCCGTCTTTATCTCTGACCTTACAAGGCAGAATTGTGCCAGGTTCAGGATGGGAAAGCATGTATTGCAGCATGATGGAATCGTGGCTTAAATCCAGAGTTTGGCTATGCGCACAGAACACATGGAGTTTGGAAAACACCAGCCTGTTACAGACACGTCTGATCCAAAGAGACTCCATCTTGAAGTTTCAAAGCGCCCTGGCCTTCGGTTAAAATGTAATCTTAGATGTCTACTGGAGGGTCATTTATTTAATCCTAAAAGGAATCCACTGATCATCCTTAAGACGTGTGATATTGTAAGCGTCTTTCTGTCTGCCTTTTATTAGTCAGGAGTTGCGCATTGTAATTAGATCTTGACGAGATCAGATGTCAGTTTGTGGCTTGTTTGTGCTGCGTTTAGTCAAGGTATACGCCACAAGTATCAAGTCTTTAAGGCAGGGATTCTCAAGCTTCGGCCTGTGGGCCGGATGCAGCCCACACCACCATTCCGTGTGGCCTTGGACCGCCTCCGTCACACCAGGAAGTGCCACGCAGTGGAGGAAGGGCAAAATGGTCCAACATCGTTTGAGGGAGCGTGACTTGGTCCCTGGCTTTAAAAAGGTTGAGAACTCCGGTTTTGAGGGACTGAACGGAGTCACGTGTCTCCTAGGCGAGAGGAACACGGTGTGCTCCTTTCTGCAAAATAAAATACAGAAAGGTGTCTGTCTTTCTCTCCTCCCTCTTTCCCGTCTCTCGAGATGCTCGGCTTTGACCTGCCAAAGAGTTAAAACTGTGGGGTTTTTCCTCTCTTTTTTTTGCAACAAGCTGCTCCCTTTCGTGGGCAAAATGAGAATTTGGCATCGTGGCCGAGATTCTGGGCATTCCATGCCAGGTGGACCACATGAGCGAAATCCAAACCACCTCGAAAGCCAGTCGTATCTGACTCTAGGGTCCCTTGCTCATCTCCGTTTATAGCCAAAGAGACAGCGCTGTCTGCATCTGCAGACGTTTCCATGGGCATGACTCAACATGGAAAGCTGTTTACCTTCCCACCAGACAGTACCTATTTATCACCTTGCAATCTCCGGCTTTTGGACTTTTAGGCTGGTGGAAGCTAGGGCAGAGATGTGAACTCACTCCGTGGTGGAGCGCCCCGGCCTCGAACTGCTGACTTGACAACCTTCCAGTCATCAACATCAGCCAAATGGGACTGCAGACACCCACCTCACGTATGTCATGATGAGACAGGACAGCGCCAATAAAAGCATCAGGTCTCCCTTGTTCAAAAGCCAGTCATATCCAACTCTAAGGATCGGTGCTCATCTCCATTTACAGCCAAAGAGCCAGCGCTGTCTCTTATCTGCAGGCATTTCTGTGGTCATATGGCAGGCATGACTAGATGCTATAATAATTTCATGTCAGAAATTATTCCCGGTTGAAAGCTGGAGAAACTGCTCAGAGGATGTCCGAAGGAGGCTCCTTTCATGTCCCCAATTTATCTACTTGCAATGTCTTGCTTTCGAACTGCTAGGTTGGCAGGAGCTGAGACAGAGACAGGAGTTCATTGCACACTCGGGTCTCGAACTTGCTGGCCTTCCAGCTATCAAGGCAAGCTTCTTAACCGTTGAGCCACCACAGCGCTGAGTAGATGCTGGAGCACATGGAATGCTGTTACCTTTCCCGCCAAAGCAGTAACTGTTCATCTACTTGCAATTTCCTGCTTTAGAACTGCTAGGTTGGCAGGAGCAGGGACAGACGAGAAGAGACAGACATGCAGAAAATGTCTATCTATATGCTAATGCGTTTTTAAAGATGCACATTTAGAAACAAAGGAAAATGCATTTCAAAATCAGTTTGAGATATGATCTTCTTTGGAACCCTGAGAGCGCATGTTTTAAAAGCAGAGGACCATGCAAAATGAGCACAGACTTTGGCAATGAACGTTGCCAAGTCCATCCCAAGGATAACTCAGTATTCTCATCAAACGTGAGTCTGGGAAAGCTAGACTTCAGGATCTCCCGTCTGGCTTCTGGAAGGTGCAGAGTAAGCTAAACAGAAAGAAAACTCAACCCATAGAATCTTTAAAGGTCGTCTCTTTGTTGGATAGCCAGATGTCTCTGACTCTAGGGTTCAGTCCTCATCTAGGCAAGGACCCAGCGCCGTCTGTATCTGCATGCCTTTCTGTGGTCATGTGGCAGGCAAGGCTAGACTCAGAAGGCTGTTACCTTCCCCACTGAAGTAGTCTCAATTTATCTACTTTGAACTGCTAGGTTGGCAGGAACTGGGATAGATGACGGGAGCTCACCCCTTCTGGCAGCAGTCATCAAGTTCAGTATCTTAACCACCACAGTCCGTTGCTTTGGATCAAATTTGCACCTGTGCTGCACCATTTTAAGTAGTCGGGTGGGCAGCAAAAAGTTTTGCTACCACACCATGGGCGGAGCCTACATCATGGGCGATCTAGTCATGCCTGCCATGTGGCCATGTCTACATCTGCAAACACAGGCAGCGCTGGCTGCAAATGGAGATGGGCACTGCACCCTAGAGTCGGATATGACTGGCTTTTGAGCAAGGGAGACCTTGGACCCCTTGCAGGGACAAACCCTGACGTCAAATCTGAATACCAATCAGGGACCTTCTGTTACTAGGTAAAGTTTACCCTTCCTCGAAAGCTGGTCTTTACCAACTCTAGGGTTCAGTGCTCATCTCTGCTGATAGCCAAAGAGCCAGTGGACTCGATCCACAAAAGCTCACATTAAAATACAGCAGTTAGTCTTTAAGGTGCCAGGACGTTTTTGTCTTTTTGTTTTGTTTACTCTCTGAGCACAGAATAAAACTTTTAAAAGGGTAGCTTTGTTAGTCTGGGCAGAGAGGGGGGCGTGGACACCCAATTTTGCTACTCCCTCCCCACCCGAAGCCCACCCAATTTCACCACCACCCCTGCCCAAAGGCCACCCAATTTTACTACAAACCTCCCCCCCCCCCGTGTGTTTGCAAACCAGGTGTGTGTGTTTGCAACCGCCCAATAGTGTCTTCAAGAAGGCAAGGAAAACGCTCTCCAAATGTATGGTTTTACACACATAGCTTTATTGACTTTCCATTTAGTTTATTTAGTCTCTTTCTTCCACTTCTCCAAGCTAGAAAACGCACGGGCAAATATATAAAGGGGGCATGAAGAGCGACACTGCGGCAGGGCAAATATACAGATCGATGTGCTCCACGGAGGGTGGAGGAAACACGTTTCACTGGCAGCAGCTACATTTGTTCGAAGGCGGGCCCTTGCAGATGCAGCCTTGGGCACATTTGGAGCATCCTGGGGGGCAACAGGAACAGCAGCCTGGCAACGAGGAAACCGGAAAAGGAAACAGGCTTGAATTTGAGGCACAACAGAGATCAAAGGGGCACTGTTTGGAAACGAGACAGCCTGGGTTCTAGTCCCACCGTCGATACTGAATAACAGACTTCCCTGGTGGTGCAGGGTTCAAACTGCTGTCCTGCAGCCCAAAGGTTGTGAATTCAATCCTGATCAGGGCTCAAGGTGGACTCAGCCTTCCATCCTTCAGAGGTCAGTAAAATACGGTCCCAGCACGTTGGGAGCAAAATGCTAATTAACTTGTGAACGGCCAACTAAGGGCTATGGGGCAGTATATACACATGGGTGACTGTTTTGCTCTAAGTTCTCCCTTCAGATCCATACTCAGCTCTGGACTGAATCCTGACAGCTCAGAGAGGCAATTAATTAGGACTTAACTCTGCAAGAACCTACAGTTCCAGAGCTGCGCTTTCAACTCTTACCCTCTGCGTACACCGAGGTTGCCCTGGCTCAAAAGCCAGTCGTATCCAACTCTAGGGTCCAGTCCTCCCCTCTGCACAGCCAAACAGCCAGCACTGTCGCAGCTGCACACGTTTCCATGGTCATGTGGCAGGCATGACTAGGCACCGGAGTACACCATTAGCTTTCCCACCAAACAGGTACCTATTTATCTACCGGCAATTTCCTGCTTTCAAACTGCTAGGTTGGCAGGAGCTGGGACAGAGACAGGAGCTCACTCCATCAGGCAGCACTCGGGTCTCAAACTGCTGACCTTCCAGTCATCAAGTTCAGCAAGAAAGTAATTTTTCCAAGATTTGGAGCGTTGCAACCCGCTGTGATAAACTTCCAGGTTTCTCAACCTTAGACCTGCAGATGTTCTTGGACTCCAATTCCCAGAAGCCCTGATTGGCAGGGGCACTAGCTGGGGGTTCTGGGAATTGAAGTTCAAGAACCACCTGGAAGGCCAAAGATGAGAAACCCCATTTTCTTGTCTTTATTCTCGTTAGCAAAGAAGAGAGGAAAGTGGCGAACGGTCGTTTACTCTGCATTCACAACGGCTGAAGAAAGAGTTAGGGTAGACCTTGGAAGAATGGAAGGCTGGGTCAAGCTTTAGCTCAATCAGCACTGAACTCACAACATATGGGCTGCAGTACAGCAGTTTAACCCCTGCTTCACCAGAGCTCCTTATAAAAGGAAATTGCATATAATTTCTGCCACCCCCAATTTTAAAGATCACAACGCAGCAAGACTTTACTATGACGGAGCAGACGGGCTCACAAATGATACTCACTTTTTTTACACGACTTGCACGTACAGTTTTTGCACTGACAGTTGTTGCCGCAGGTGCACGTACCTCCTGCAAGAGGGAGAAAACTTGTTACAGGATCCAACCTGACCCGAGCTGGAGCCAATGTGAAGGTCTCTATTCCTAAAGGAGCAAGTCTTGAAACTAAGCAAAGGCACACCCATACTACATAAGTAGAACAGTTTGATTGTGTTTTAACTGTCGTGGTTCCATCCAAGGGAAGCATGGGGTTCCGGATGGCAGCTCATGGTCATCAAACTACAACTCCTAGCAAGCTGCCCAGGGCAGGTAAAAGAAAATCAAGATTTCAAAGGGGCATTTTAAAATTAAGATATAAATCTCAGCCGGCTACCAGGGCAGGACAATAAAAGGAAATCCAGATTTTAAGGGAAACGTCTTATTAGACTACAAATCCCATCTTGTGGCCAAGGCAGTTAAAGGAAAATCAAGATTTTAAGGGAATTTAAAAAAAATTAAAGTACAAATCCCATCTTGTGGCCAAGGCAGTTTAAGGAAAATCAAGATTTTAAGGGGATTTTTTAAAAAATTAAACTACAAGTCCCAGCAGGCTGCCAGAAAAGTTAAAGGGAAATCAAGATTTTTAACGGGAATAAAATTGAAGTCCAATAACAGCTGCGAATAGCCTCTACTTTCTAACGCTTTAGCTGTAATTTTAATCGGTTTTAATTATAGATTTTTTTTTTTTAAAAAAACTTTTAAATATTTTAATCTGTATTATCAGAAAACAAAATAAAATACACTGTAGCACTTTAAAGACTAACTGCTATGCTTTTATTGTGAGTGATGGTTTTTATGATGTGTTAAACCGCCTTGGGTCGCCTCGCTGAGGAGGGCGGTATCCAAATACCAATAAATAAATAAATAAAATCCCACGAAAGTAACTTTTTTGCAAGAACGCCTCGGTCGGGACCCAAGGTTAAAAAGCCCGACGTGTTCGGTCATCCTCCTCAGCCGCTGGAGAAGCCGCGTCGGTCCTTCCCGCGATCCTGACCCAGGGCAGGGAAGATGCGCGTCGACACGCGAACGTCGGGAGGCGTCCCCTAAGGAAGAAGGAGTATTAGGTGGGAGATAGGATGGAGAGATTGAGAGCCGAGCCTAACTCACCGGTGGCGCAGGGGCAATCTTGGGACTCCATCCTCGGGTCTGGTTTGGCTCTTCCGCGGCACTTGCACTGTCGCTTCCAGATGTGCGGACGGCAGTTGTGATGCGCGCTGCCGGGCACCGGCTATTTATGAGATGGATCGCGGGGGGGGGGGCAGAATGCAACGCTGCCCCTCCCCTACACTGACCTGGGCCCCTCCCCCTCCCATGCACACGGCTCGCTCTCTCTCTCCTCTGATCCCCCCTCCCTTCCCAAAACACTCACCTGCGTCCCGGGAGGAAACCTGAGCATCCCGCCCAGATGTGCTCATCGCTGCCCCTGGATGAGCGGCGCCGGGTGCTACGGGGCGGGGAAGCAAATCTATCCTTCCTTTCTTCCTTCGTGTCAAAGGCAAATCTATCTATTTCCAAATCTATTTATTTCTTGTCCCTTTTTTTAAAAATGGTGTCTCTTGGCCAAAATTTATTTTGTTTCACTTCAGTCCTACTTACCTTCTTATATCAGTGATGGCGCACCTTTTAGACAACAAGTGCCCAAACTGCAACCCCCAAAACCCACTTGTTTATCGCAAAGTGCCCACACAGCCACAGGGGAGGAAGGATACGCTCCCATTGGGCTACTGGGCAGAAGGGTGGGGTGAGCTCTGGGCTGAGGGGAGGGAAGAAGCTCTCCCATTGGGCTGCTGGGCAGAGGGGCAGGGTGAACTCTGTGCTGGGGGGAGGGAGGAAGAGCTCCCATTGGGCTGCTGGGCAGAGGGGTGGAACAAACTGTGCTGGGGAGGGAGGAAGCGCTCCCATTGGCAGAGGGGCGGGGTGAACTCTGTGCTGGGGGAGGGAAGAAGCTCTCCCATTGGGCTGCTGGGCAGAGGGATGGGGTGAACTCTGTGCTGGGGGAAGGAGGAAGCACTCCCATTGGGCTGCTGGAGGGGCAGGGTGAGCTCTGGGCTGAAGGGAGGGAAGAAGCTCTCCCATTGGGCTGCTGGACAGAGGGGCGGGGTGAACTCTGTGCTGGGAGAGGGAGGAAGCGCTCCCATTGGGCTGCTGGGCAGAGGGGTGGGGCAAACTCTGTGCTGGGGTTGTAGCAGAAAACAGGACAGAGACCCAGGTGTGAGGAGAAAAAGCAGAAGTTTAGACTGCACAGGTGCTCACAGAGAGGGCGCTGAGTGCCACCTCTGGCACACGTGCCATAGGTTCACCATCACTGCCATATATACTCAAGTATAAGTGGAGTTTTTTAGCTCAAAAAATGAGCCCCCAAAAGGGTTGACTACGAGGGTCCCAGAACCTTGCCGGATTGTGATGTCCCAACAATTTAATTAATTTTTATCATATTTTAATGTATTTTGATTATAGAAACTCACTAGCAGCCGCTGCATTTCCCACCCTCGGCTTATACTCGGGTCAATCTATTTCCCTGGGTTTTCAGGTCAAAATTAGGTACCTCGGCTTATATTCGGGATGGCTTATACTTGAGTATATATGGGTACTTACTTTCTGCATTTATATCCCACCCATCTCGGATATTTTCCCACTCTGCTCGGTTTACAGTGCTTTTTTAAAAAAATTATTTACAAAAAGAAATTAAACATAAAGAATAAAGAAACTGAATAAATGTATAAGTAACAACAAAAAGCAAAAATGATGGAAACTTCCACCCCCGTTTAAAAAAAAAACACCTCCAGCAATTTTATTTTGAAAATTTTCCAAGAGTCTCAGAGCATAACCTGGGCAGGTTGAGCCCTACATCCTGTAAGGTCTTTTTCTATTCCTTACTTTTGAGAAAACCTACATAAGGAGGGCGCTAAATCCAGTGACCTCCCCCACAACCCCCTCCCCCACAATAGATTAAATAGATTAAATCCTCACTGGAGGAATTTATTCTCCAGAACAGGTGGATTTGAGTATCCAAGTACTGTATTGGTTTTCCCCAACCTTGTTTTGCCAAGGGTGGTTTTCTGATCCTTTAAACCAGAATTCCTTCTGGGCATGCACAAAATGCACTGGTGGTTAGATAAGGAAAGTTTTCTGGATCAGATGCAGCTTCTAAACCATCTTGGGACCGGTAAACTCATTATTATCCATTTAGTAATCTCCCGTCTTCGTCCCGGCTTTTGCCAACCTAGCAGTTCGAAAGCAAGACATTACAAGTAGATAAATAGGGACCACTTTGGTGGGAAGGTAAACAGTGTCTAGTCATGCCTGACACGTGACCACAGAACCGTCTGCAGAAGCAGACACCGCTGGCTCTTCGGCTATGAAATGGAGATGAGCACTGAACCCTAGAGTCGGCTACGACTGGCTTTCAAGCAAGGGTGACCTTTACCTTAGTAATCTTGAGTGTTTTTATAGGGATGATAATAATTTCATGTCAGAAATTATTCTGGGTTGAAAGGATCTTTGCTGGAGAAACTCCGCTCAGGCGATGCCCGAATGAGGCTCCTTTCAGGTCCTCAAGATCTTCCCCCACCAAAGTGGTCCCTCTTTATCTCCTTGCAATTTCTTGCTTTCGAACTGCTAGGTTGGCAGGAACTGGGACAGACAACGGGCACTCGTTCCGTCATGTAGTACCCAGGTCTCGAACTGCTGACTTGCCAGCCTTCCAGCTAACAAGGCGAGCTTCTTAATCCCTGAGCTACCGCAGCCTTTTATTGGTATTAAAGTCTATAAAGAGGAACCAAGAGACTCAGTTTTGGGCTTTCCTTTTGCTGTGAAGCTAAATGGGTATCCCAAACCAGTCTACCATTTCTCACCCTGTCCATCCTATCCATGGTCTGTATAACACTAGAACCAGTGTTTGTCAGGATCGAAACCACAAGACTGTGTAAGTGGCGTGAATGGGTAAATCATTTTCTCCTTCCCCATCAAGGTTTTGCTTCTGGCTCTGTTTAGCTGCAATCCTGCCAGTAGCTGATGGAAAAAGAATTTCCCAGGGATGATACTATTATTGCAAGCTGTCCCTCCTGTAATGCAATTTGAACTTGAAAGGACAATTAAGAGGCATTCACTTTACAAAAGACATGTTCTTCATTTGCTGAAATGGTCAAATCCAGCTGCTTGTACTTTTGCACTGGCCACTAAATAGGATCCTGATGAACACTTATGCTAAGGCGCAATGTGGACCCTCAATGTGTTTTCATGTCAGAGATAACTCCGGGTTGAAAGGATTTTTGCAGGGGACGCCCGAATGAAGCTCCTTTCATGTCACCTATCGTGTAGCTCGCGGGGAATTGAACCCTGTGCTTTTGGTCTCCAAGCACAGTGCTTTTACCCACTGAGCCCCCGGGGGAGTCGTTTGGACCCTCAATGATCTTGGGTTTTGTGCCCATTGTACAGATGGAGACAGATAGGAGATAACAAAATCGATAAATAAATAAAGATATATAAATCGATAAAATAAATAAATAAATAAATAACAAGCAAGGCAAAGGTTTTACACCCAGGTCAGTGACTGCATGTGGTCTTAAATTGATCCAGGGAGAAAAATTTCCCCTGCTCAGCTGCTTTGAAATCTAGGTCAGAAAAGTCAACGAAACATAGAAGAATTAAATCAACTTTCCCCTCTCCTCAGAGCAAATGAAACCCAAGCAGCATGAATTATAGGTCTCTCATCCAAGTTGTTGCTTCCTCATTGTGTAGCTTCTTGTAACACCCCAAAATAGCTGAAGGTGTGTGTCTTTTATTTCGGAGGTGCCTCACCTGGACACCTATGGTTGTAATTTGTTAGCTTTAATTGCCAACCTCACTGAATTACTCAACATTAGTGCTTCTGCACCTGGTAATTTAGCATCTTAGTAGCCCATGAGTTTGAAATGTCTTTTGCAAAGAGGAATAACTATGAGTAAGCATCCGCTCCACGTTCACGTCGCAGCCACCATCCCATGATAATAAAAAGAACAGGCTGGAGACACCTGCACAGAAACCGGAGATGCGGTGGATTTCTGTATTGTCCTTATTATTACCTGGTGTCAAATTGCTTCTGACTAATAATGGCCCTGTAAGGATTTTGGAGGTAGGTAAGGCATTCCTACTGTGGTGGCTTAGTGGTTAAGACGCTGAACTTGACTACTGGAAGGTCGGCAGGTCAGCAGGCTGAGACCCAATTGCTGCACAACAAAGTGAGTTCCCGTCATCTATCCCAGCTCCTGCCAACCTAGTACAGTCAAACCTCACGTAAAGAGCGCCTCGCTTAGAGAGTAACTCCCTTAAAGAGCAGAATTTTCTGTGAATGGTCGCCTTGTTTAACAAGGAAAACCAACTGAAAACTCGCTTAACAACTAAATCGGGTTTCACAATGCCCCCCCCCTGCCAGAAGTCACAATTGGTCGCTTACAGTGGTGTTTCGCTTAAAGAGTAAACTCGCTTAAAGAGCAATCCCGTGGAACGCATTATGCTCTTTAAAGCGAGGTACCACTGTAGTTCAAAAGTAAGACTTTACAAGTAGATAAATAGGTACCACTTTGGTGGGGAAGGTAAATAGTGTTATGCGTGCTCTGGTGTTCAGCCATCCCTGCCACATGTCCATGGAAACATCTGGAGATGCAGACAGCCCTGGCTCTTTGGCTATAAACAGAGATGAGCACTGAACCCTAGCATCAGATACAACTGGATTTCGAGAAAGGGCAGTGGTGGGCAGCAAAATTGGGTGGCCTCTGGGTGGGTTTTTATTTTATTTTTTTATTTTTTTGCAAAATTGGGTGACCACGCCCACCTCCCTGCCTTGCCCCATCAGGTTTTGTCCCTGCAAGTGGTTCAAGGTCTCCCTTGCTCAAAAGCCAGTCATATCTGACTCTAGGGTGCAGTGCTCATCTCCATTTACAGCCAAAGAGCCAGTGCTGGCTGTGTTTGCAAATGTATACATGGCCATAGGGCAGGCATGACTAGATCGCTCACAACGCATGCTCTGCCCATGACGTAGACTCTGCCCATGATGTAGGCTCCACACATGACATAGGCTCCGCCCACGGTGTGGTAGCAAATTTTTTGTGCTGGTGTTGGAGTCAGAGTGCACATCCCTTGTGAATCATTGCCTGGTTTTTGTTTCTATCTATGCTGTAGATCAACACACTGAACTTCTGAACTAGACAACATGGCTTGCATGTAAATAGAAGTGGAACTGCTTGCCTTCGGGATGAGAAATGTGAGCAGACCAGGGAGGGGAACCCCTCTGTTATCTCCGATTACTGTTCAGAGAAGACTGGAGGACCTCCTCCTTGTTCCTTCCTCACTGGAAGGAGATGTTATTTCCAATCAGAGAGTGATGATAACATGAGGATTCATACTCCACCCTCTTTGCATGGGAGGGACTTGAGAGAAATCAGGTATTCCCCAGATGTTCTGTAGGCCAGATGCAAGCCACTCGTGAGCCAAGTAAGACCCACGGCCTGGAAGTTCTTGGTTGTACCTGTCTCTGTAATAGCAGAAGCACCTGAGTTTATGTGGAATGCATCAATTCTTAAGGAAACCTCATGGAACATGTGCAGATATGTGGGATGCAATTTGTGCTATGAGTATAATGGGCATCACGTTGATTGAATCAGTGTCAACTGTCTTACCTCCAGCCTAGTGCTTCTGCTACAAGTTTGGTGTCAATTACAGGTGTAAGAAATTCAGGATCTACAGTCCTTGAAATGGAAGGCATTTTAATCTGTTTTAGCTAGTTTAAAACTTTTGACTCAATGGCTTTTTAAATTGGTTTTAACTGTCATTGATGTTCTCATTGTAAATCGCCCTGGCTCACTTCGGCGAGGAGGGCGACAAACTAATCTGACTAATAAATAAATAAATAAATAAATAAATAAATAAATTCACATATTGGCAACTGGAAACTAACAAGTTCATGGGTCACAAGAGCTGTTGTTCTCTCTGGTCTGTCATTATTGTCACAATCAAGTAGCATCCCAAATGTTCTAATTGTCATTATCATTTATTTGTTCTTCATTTTTTTGCCCACATATAAGGGGTGACCCACAGGGTATGGCCTCCCTGCTGGACAAAGTGTGTGACTTCCGATGTTTACTCCACATTTTCTAGGGCCTTCCCCATGTAGGGTGGGCTTTGAAAGAAGAATGACAAACAAGAAAGATGCCATTGGGGTTAATTTGTTAAAGGTGGATCCCGGCTTGCCACAAAGTGACCCACACACTACAATCATGGCACCATCTCCTGCGGCACATATGAAATGAGACATGTAGGATTCGACACCAGGACTGCAATGGACTGCCGCAGCCTTGAGGATATTATCAAGGTGTGCCTTCACAGCCAGTTCATCTGGCATGGCGTCTTCCGTCTCCATGACCGTTGGGAATCAGAGTAAGTGCTAATTTTGCCGATGGGCTACATCGTGTAGTTTCACCTGTCAACATGGCCCTGCCTGAAATCCTGCTTTTTAAGGTCTCTTGCTTTCTGAAATGGCAGACAAGTCTCGCCATCTCTCCCCTTGATGAGTTCACATGAAGGCGAGGAGAAGAGGCTGTTGGCTGATTATGCTTCCAGGGAAGATTAATTGGCATGACATTTAATGTGTTTGGTGTGTGTTGGGACCTGTCTTGAGAGATGAAAGGTTTCTCTTTGCCTTTGATGTGAGCCCAAAACTCTTAAAAATGTTAATAGAGGGACACATCAATGGAAGAAAGTATGTTGGGGTTTGTGGAGGAGAACAACCGTGTTCCCCCCTGCCCACCCCCACGAGTGATCTAGGAAGAAGGAACACCAAACTTAAGCAAGAAGGTTGCAGGTTATATCATAACTAGGTGAGAACTTCTCAGGTTGAAGAAGCATGGCCAAGAGTTATCTCATGCTTCATCTTGTGACCTCCAGGTTCCCAGTAAGTCAGTTGACTCTGTTCGTGCAGGTCAACTACCAACTCCTGATAAAAATCTGGAGTTGGCTACATAAAGTCTCACTCTTATGTTGCAGAGTGACACCATTGATCCAGTTCCACTGGCCCAGTTCTGCAAGTCACTTTCTGGTCCTGAGCCCTTTGGGGACACAAAGTCCTCATCGGCTTCAGACCAGTATTGATGAAATTTCATCAAGAGGGAATCAAGTGGGATTTAATCTGCTTGGGGACTATCACTCCAGCCTGGTCAGGTTATCCTGCTATGGTAATAAAGTAGACCCTACTGCCAGCAGCTCAACGCCAATCATAAGGCTATTCCTAGACCAAGAAATGTTATAAAGGCCATGACAAAGAATTAGCTGGAGCTGATAGCAGACGAAACAGACAACTTAGGCCCCTGGTGCTGAACTTTGGCACTCCAGCTGTTCTTGGACTTCATTCCTCAGAAGCTCAGGTTCATGTGAATCCACACAAATGGGTTTACTGCATGTACCCATCTGTGTGGATTCACGGGGACTTGGGCTTCTGGGAATTGAAGTCCAAGAACATCTGGAGTGCCAAGGTTCGCCATCATGGACTTAGGCTACGAGAAAGGGCCATCTCAATAGGATGTGAGTGATGAGTGCTAAATAATTCTGGTGGCCAAGTGTCAAGAGAATCTATGTACAACTTTCATGAGCTTTGACTGCTGTAGCTTTATGAACATCATCCTTTCTTCCATGCATTTTCACATCCCGTGTACTTTCCAGTTGTGTTCTCAGTTGTGAGGTCTTCGGCCAGCCGGTCTGTAGAGCTGCTTCCATGGCTGTGGCAGTTTCTGGAGACTACCAGTTGCTGACAGCTTACGTTTGGCTTGGCATCAGGCCAGAGTTCCCTGTGACACAAGCCGCTTTAGTCACATGAGAAACTTTAACAAAGCGTTGTCAGAACCTACCCAGAACAAAACAAAAGTCTCATTTTGCATGTTCGAAAGCAAACTCTGCTGGCGCGGAAGGAGTAAAACGGCAATACAGTTCTGTACATCTCAGCCAGAGTACTCGGTTCATTAAAACAACAACAACACAGATAATGACTAAAAATAGCAACTTTATTCCAGTCCTTGACATTGTGCAAATTTGTTTATTTCAGCCATGGGACTGACGTGATGTCAAGATACTCGAAGCCAAGCCTTCAATGAGGTTTTCTCTCTCTTTTGTGTCAAGACTTCCTTTGAAATTTTGAACAGTGAAGGGTCTGTTGATTCGAGTCTTGGAAAGACAATCACACACACACACACACACACACACACACACACACACACACACACACACACACACACACACACACACACACACACACACACACACACACACACACACACACACACACACACACACACACACACACACACACACACACACACACACACACAATTATCATTCATGTCATGGATTGAGCAAACAGCAGTTCCTTCAACCGTTCTTTCCGAATGTTGTGTTTTCTCTTCTTAAAGCTGTTTGACTTGCACAGCGGATAACCAAATAAGGTATATTGTCCCAAACCAAGATAACATAATACCCAATCCTACATATGTTTAACTTTCAAGTAAACCCCACTGATCATTATCCTATTGGCCGTCTCAAGTAGAGCTCCAGGGTGGTGTAATAGATAGAGTAGGATGTAGGAGACGTAAGCTGGAATTCCCACTTGGTTAGTGGTGGGGGAGCTGGTAAACCCACTCCTTAAACTTACCAGTAAAGTCCTATCATGGACACTGTTGTTTCCAGATTTATAGCATAGTCTGCTTGTTTGGGAGGCAAGCCATGAGAAACCTAGGCAGCATAATAAAAAGTAGAGACATTACCCTGCCAACAAAAGTCTACACAGTCAAAGCAATGGTATTCCTGGCAGTAATGTATGGCTGTGAGAGCTGGACTTTAAGGAAAGTTGAGCACAGAATAGACGCCTTTGAACTGTGGCACTGGAGGAGACTCTTGTAAGTTCCCTGGACTGCAAGGAGATAAAACCAGTCAATCCAGAAGGAAATCAACCCTGACTGCTCATTGGAGGGACAAATACTGACGCTCAAGTACTTTGGCCACCAAATGAGAAGAGAGGACTCACTGGAGAAGGTCTTGATGCTGGGAAAGATCGAAGGCAAAAGGAGAAGAGGTGGCAGAGGATGAGGTGGATGGATGGCATAGTTGGGCTGAGGAGAATGGCAGAAGACAGAGGAGCCTGGCGTGCAGTAGTCTATGGAGTAGGGTAGGACTCGATTGTGTGACTGAACAACAACTCAACAAAGAGTAGACCCATTGGCCAAAATCTTGTTGCTTAGTGTAGTCAATCACATTAGAGTACACTCAATGGAGATTTGGTGGATCAGTTTCTCCTTAATGGGATGTTGATGCAAATAGGCCTGCTCTAGTTGAGACTTTGTTTAGCATAGCAGGTCACAACTAGAGTAGGCCCATTTGAATCCATGGAAACTATGGAAGAGTTGACTCACCAAATCTGCATTGATTCAAGGGCTCTACTTTATTGAATTCATTATACTAAGTAACAGGATTTTGGCCATTGACTCAACTGCTGAATGGTAGGTCAGCACTGAGAGGAATCCCACTGCATCACTGAACCTACTCTAGTAGGGAGTGCCAATATGATACTGGATATTGAATTTATTGGAGCTCAATTCCAAATAAGGGACAGAATTGCATGGAGGATCTGGTTTATAGAAAGACTGCCCAGGTTTCAAATTTTGCTGCTCATTCCTGCTGAAGTCGGTAGAACTTTTGCAACAGATGCATAACTTTGTAGGCATGTTTGTCTGTCTTTCAAGGAGGCTCTTTCTGTGTACCCCTACATCAGTGATGGCCAACCTTGGCACTCCAGATGTTCCTGGACTTCAATTACCAGAAGTCCAAGTCAGCACTCCAGCTGATAAGGGCTGCTGGGAATTGAAGTTCAAGAATGCCTGAGGTACCAAGGTTGGCCATTACTACCCTGCATGATCACTTGAACAGCTCCAAAATTCTAGTTTGAATTTGTCAGACAACTGACTGACTGACCGACCAACCAACCAACCAATCAACAAGTTAGTTTGATTAAAAGGTGCAATTATAGCTAAGGTAAAGGTCACCCTTGCTCGAAAGCCAGTCGTATCCAACTCTGGGGTTCAGTGCTCATCTCTGTTTCATAGCCAAAGAGCCAGTGCTGTCTGTGTTTGCAGACATTTCCGTGGTCATGTGGTGGAGCATGACTAGACACCGAGCTAACTTCAAACATTTGCAGAATTGTCATGTAGGTAATACTGCAAATTTGTTTTTTTCCCCATTGTTTTGGAGTATAGCAAGATTATATCACCCATAGTTTCAAATTTAAACTGTGTAAACCAAACATTAGCAGGGATTTCCTGATGCAGAATTTTTAACTGCTCTGCTACTTCACCTCTCCTTTCATAAAAGTAACACAATCCCAACCCTGAAATATACAGCAACACTATTTTAAGGAACTGTTCTGCATACGGCAGAAAAGATAATTTTGTTTGTTATTGACCAGAATGTACCCTGAATTTTCCATTAGGTCCGTGCAGATCTTACCAGGCAGGCAAAGCAGCAACATGTATTAGTGCCACGTTTTATATGCATGCATGTTATATGCGTGACATAGATCTGCAAAATGTCTAAAATTACAATCTGTATAAACCGACGAAATAAGATGAGCGTTAACAGCCAGTATATATGTTTTAAAAAACCCATGAATTTGCTTTCTCCCCCAGGTGATTGGGTGGCTTTTAAAAATACTATTTTGCTTTTATAGGTTTTGTAGCTTGGCTTGAAAAGGTAAGAAAAACAGAATGCTAATAAAAGTGTAAATTTCGCTCTACAGAATTGGGTAAGGCTTAATAACTCATTTTTAATGGTGTATCTAGAATAACTCGTCCTGGAATTGTGGACTAATCTTGCCTTGCTGCTCTGAAACATGTGATGCTGAAGTCCAGAGGGCTCCCAGGAGCAATTTGGATACATGGTTTATGTCAGTGATGGCAAACCTATGGCATGCGTGCCAGAGGTGACACTTGGAGCCCTCTCTGTGGGCACCCATGCAGTCACCCCAGCACAAGGTTCATCCACCCTTCTGCCCAATGGGAGCGCTTCCTCTCTTCCCTAGCACAGAGTTCACCCCGCCCCTCTGCAGAGTAGCCCAATGGGAGCGCTTCCTCCCTCCTCCCAGCACAGAGTTCACTCCACCCCTCTGCCCAGCAGCCCAATGGGAGCGTTTCCTTCCTCCCCTGTTGCTATGTTGGCACTTTGGGATAAATAAATGGGTTTTGAGTTGCAGTTTGGGTACTCGGTCTCTAAAAGGTTCACCATCACTACTTTGATGGTGAACCTTGGTGCTACAGGTGTTCTTGGACTTCAATTACCAGAAGCCCAAGTCAGCACTCCTGCTGATCAGGGCTTCTGGGAATTGAAGTTCAAGAATATCTGGAGTGCCGAGATTCCCCATCACTTTATAGCCTGCATCTCTACTGTTCTTGGTGCTGAACTACAGAATTAGAAGATGCTAAAAAATAAATTTTGTGCCAGAAATTACACTGGGTTGAAAAGATTTTTGCTGGAGAAACCCCACTCAGGGGAATTTAGTTGTTGTTCAGTTGCACAGTTGATTCCGACCTTTTGCGACTCCATGTACCACTGTCTGCCAGGCACCTCTGTCCTCCACCATCCTCCTCAACTCGCTCAGCTTTGTGCCCATTGTGTCTACAATACCATCTAGCCATCTCCTTCTAGGCCGCCTCCTTCCTCTTTTGCCCTCCACCTTTCCCAGCATCAAGGCTTTCTCAAGCGAATCCTCTCTTCTCATTTGATGTCCAAAGTACTTTACCTTCATCTTTACTATTTGCCCTTCTAAGGGGCAGTCAGGGTTGATTTCTTCTAAGATTGACCTATTTGTTCTCCTCGCTGTCCAGGGGACTCTCAAAACTCTCCTCCAACACCACATCTCAAAGGCATCTATTCTGCGCTCAGCTTTCCAAATGGTCCAGCTCTCATAACCATGCATTGCCACCGGAAATACCATTGCTTTGACTATACGAATTTTTGTTTGCAATGTGATGTCTCTACTTTTCACTATGCTCCCCAGGTTTCTCATCGCTTGCCTCCCAAGAATCAGTCGCCTTTTTATTGCAGATGGCTGCAATCACCATCTGCAGTGAGCTTTGATCCTAAGAAAGTAATTAAAGGGGAATTAAGCTCCTTTAATTCCCTAAGATCTGGCATGCAGCACGTGGGTATCGAACCCTGACCTTCCAGTCTCCAAGCTCAGCATCTTAAACACTAAGCCACCACAGTGCTGCTGTTAGAAGGCGCTTAGAAAATTAAAGCCATGTCTTTGTAAGAGTCGGCATCTCAGCAAAATGTGACCCTTTCACAACATATTTTTACTTGTACTATGCAAGCCGATCATGTGGAGTGGAGTGGGAAAGAAACCCGATTGTTCGATCAAATCCCCATGATATACATTAGCAGCACATTTCCTGGGAAATTCTTTTCCTGCAACTTCACATTCTGAGTCTTCTTTTGAAGTCGTTCTCATGGGGCGTCATTATTTTGGCTTTGATTTGGGGGAGTCTCTTTGGGAAATGTAATGTTCTCCTACAGGTTCCTATGTGCTTCCATTGTGGGAGACATCTGCCATCCGTTTGTTTTGTTTATCCTGGCTAAGCAAAACTGCCGACAGGCAGTGTGATGTCATGTTATATACCATACTGGGTGGAGGAAAGGCAGGTGGAAATGAATCCCCGAAGGTATGATTGATGATGTTGGCTCCTGTCTTAACCATGGCAGACAAGATGAACAAGAAGGACTGCAGCATTTAAGATGGGGAAACTAGGATTAATAGCTTATTATCGCCTGAGACATCTCCCTCATTTAAGAAAAAGAGAGAGAAAATATACTATTGCCTCCATTAGTGAATTGAGTAGAATTTTCTCAGTGGAAACAAGCTTAAGGTAAAGGTAAAGTAAAAGTCGCCTTTCCTTGAAAGCCAGTTGTATCCAACTCTAGGGTTCAGTGCTCATCTCTGTTTATAGCTGAAGAGCCAGTGCTGTCTGTTTCTGCAGACAATTCCATGGTCATGTGGCAGGCAAGCCTAGACACCTTCCCACCAAAGTGGTCTCTTTGGACACATTTTACTTTCTTAGGATCAACGATCACTGCAGATGGTGATTGCAGCCATGAAATAAAAAGGTGACTGATGCTTGGAAGACAAGCAATGAGAAACCTGGGGAACATAGTTAAAAGCAGAGACATCACTTTGCAAACAGAAGTCAGCATAGTCAAAGCAATGGTATTCCCGATGGTAATGTATGGTTGTGAGAGCTGGACCATAAGGAAAGCTGAGTACAGAAGAATAGATGCCTTTGAGATGTGGTGTTGGAGGAGAGTTTTGAGAGTCCCCTGGACAGCAAGGAGAACAAATAGGTCAATCTTAGAAGAAATCAACCCTGACTGCTCTTTAGAAGGTCAAATAGTGAAGATGAAGCTTAATTACTTTGGACATCAAATGAGAAGAGATGTTCCACTTGAGAAAGCCTTGATGCTGGGAAAGGTGGAGGGCAAAAGAAGAAGGGGAAGGCCCAAAATGAGATGGCTAGAATGCTAGATGGTCTTGTTGTAGATGCAGTGGGCACAGAGCTGGGCAGCTTGAGGAGGATGGTGGAGGACAGAAGTGCCTGGAGGGCAGTGATCGATTTTGGGTCACAAAGGGTCAGAATCGACTGTGCGACTGAACAACAAAATTTATCTACGTAACTTGCAATTTCTTGCTTTCAAACTGCTAGGTTGGCAGGAGCTGGGACAAAGACAGGAGCTCATTTTGTCCTGCGGTATTTGGGTATTGAACTGCTGACCTGCCCCCTTCCAATCCAGTCATCATCTTAGCCACTTGAGCCACTGCAGTCCCTAATGCATCACTAGCAGCATTCTTTAGATCTGGTATTGTTGAGATACAACTGTCATGAATGACCCAAACCCATTGATCTATCAGAAATGGTCTTTGTTGTGTTGATGTTGTTTTGTTTTATTTATTTTCTGATTACAATACAGAGGTTAGTCTTTAAGGTGCCACAATGTGTTTGGTTTTTTGGGGGGGTCCTTTTTTATTTTAAAATTTTGCATTGTTTGTTTACATCCAGAAGGGAGGCAGGCTTCCGGCCTTGCCCGGGCCTCACCGGTTGCTACGGAGGCAGCCGTTGCGTTGCCTAGCAACGGTCTCCCGGCGGCCGCCATTTTGACGCCGTTTGGCCTCGCCGCCGCCGCCGCCATCTTGGGTCCGGGGCGCGGGCCTTGTCGGGAGCCTGGGGTTACGGAGAGCCGGCTTTGGAGGGAAGCTGTTGGAGGTGGTGGTGGTGGGCGCCGGTGAGGCGGAGGCCCCGGGCCCCGCCGTGGCGCCATGTTGGTGCCCATCTTCACCCTCAAGCTGAACCACAAGATCCTGCCCCGCATGGTGGCCCTGGGCAAGTACGACGGCGCCCACCCGTGCCTCACGGCCGCCACCCAAGCCGGCAAGGTGAGAACCACCCTCTTGGAATGGGTCGGGGGTCCGGGCCCGGCCAGCCTCCTCGCCCGGTTTCCTTCCACCCTGCCTGGACCCTTTGCTTGGGGGGCGGCTTGGGAAGTTTGCAATATTATATCTTACATTACACCCCAAGGGACTGCAGTGGCTCAAGTGGATGAGACGCTGACTGGGAGGTGGAAAGTCAGCAGTTCGATTCTGGAGTACTGCAGGACGGAATGAGCTCCCGTCTCTGTCCCAGCTCCTGCCAACCTAGCAGTTCGAAAGCAAGAAATTGCAAGTAGATAAATGGGGACCACTTCGGTGGGAAGGTAACAGCGTTCCGTGCGCTCCAGTGTCTAGTCATGCCTGCCACATGACCAGGGAAACGTCTGCGGAAGCAGACAGCGCTGGCTCTTCGGCTTAGAAACAGAGATGAGCACTGAACCCTAGAGTCGGATATGACTGGCTTTCGAGCAAGGGAAACCTTAACCTTTACGTTGCACCTCCCCCCAACCTTAAATCTTGGAAACGTTAAGGGGGTGGGGGCTTCAAAAAGTTACGATCCCTCTGCTATTCACCCTGCTCCTCAACTTGAAGAAAGGCTGGCGAGTATCATCATCATCTCCCCCTAAAGAGGAAGGTCAGTTGCCCTAGTCAGTGACCTGGGTGGATGATTTTTTGAAATAGTAGCCATGATAGTCTGTGTTTCAGGCATAAACCCATTCGTGCGGATTCATGGGGGCTTGGGCTTCTAGGAATTGAAGTCCAACAACATCTGGAGTGCCAAAGTTCACCATCATGGTTCAGGGCTGTAAAGGTTTCTCCCCCCTGCATGGCATCTCTCCCTCCTTGACATCCACAGCCAGAGCAGCTTTCATGCAAACTCAGCGTTTCAAAGTTAGGTACCCCATGTCATGTCTCACACAACACTGCAGACGACGAGGAATATGATGGTTGTACAGGGAGCCAAGGCTTCTCAACCTTTTAAAGCTGTGGGCCAGACCACACTCCCTCAGGCAAGTGAGCGGGCTGGGCTGGGGGTTCAACCCACCGTAAACACTGCCGTAAAACCTGTCTGCAGCTGTCGTAAACGCGTCTGCTTCCGGTAGTGGTGCCGTGAAATGAAATGGTGCCATGCTTCGTAGGTTGAGAACTTCTGCTCTTGGGTTTCGATTTTGGCAATTAGCATTGGGCTGTATTGATTGTGTTAACATTAGGTCTCTGCCTGGCAAATGAATCTGTCATGATGAACACGTTGGTTGACGAAATCTATAGACCAGGGTGTCCTCTGATGAAGGCAGAGGTGTCCCTAGATATCCCGTTGCCCTCTTGGATCTTGCTGTGAGATGACTTTTATTCTTCACAAATTCTGTGCCTGTGATCTTCACAAGGCTGGTTTTACATCTCCAGGTTTTTATTCATAACCCTCACGTCCGTGGCCAACGTGTCACTGCAAACCGCTTGGTGCACAGTACCCACGATGCGGATATTTCTCTTCTGAACATAAGCGAGGCTGTCAGCTGTTTGACTGCAGGGGTGTTGAACCCCGAACTTGGCTGCGACACCTTGCTTGTTGGCACGCGGACCAGCCTGTTGGCATATGATGTGCATAACAACACTGACTTGTTTTATGCAGGGGTAAGCTAATTTTTCTTCTTTTTCCCATGCTGTACCATTAATGAATTTTAATTAGAGGTGTCCTTCAACACCTAATGGGGGTAACAGAGGAAGTAAAGAAGAAGAAGATAATGATGATTTGAGGTTGAATCGTGATCAAATTTCTTTGAGATTAGGGAAAGTTTAAGTACTTTCTCTTAATATAGTCACTGGTCAGATTTCCAGAGTGAAGTTTATTTATTTATTTATTCTTCAAATTTTTATTGCCGCCCAACTCGGCAACGACTCTGGGCGGCTAACAACAATTAAAAGCAATATCAAAACTAACTAAAAATCCTTTAAAAACCCCATTAAAAATTTGAAATAATTTACCCACACACAGCCCATCCATTAAAACAGAGAGAGAAATCTTAATTTTTTTGGAATAGTAGCTGTGTTAGTCTGTGGATCAGGCATATCAGAAAACAAAATAAAAAACTCTGTAGCACTTTAAAGACTAACTGCTATATTTTTATTGTTAGCTTTTGTGCATGAAGTCTACTTCAGACAAGGAGTAAAACTTACTCCTGTAAACCATGCCTGTTAATTTTACTCCTTGTCTGAAGAAGTGGACTTGATCCACAAAAGCTAACAATAAAAATATAGCAGTTAGTCTTTAAAGTGCTACAGAGAAATCTTAATTATATAAGCCAGCAGGCGGGGGTCATCCCTCCATTGGTATCCCACACCTGCCCTGCCAGCCAGGTTTTCAGTTCTTATACTCATGTAGTAATTCATTGCCCAAGGATAGTTACTCCATAGTTTTCCAGGATCAGCTATCGAGCATAAGTTGAATTGCTCTTCTGTTTCCTGAAGAGAGTGCTTCAGCAGTTCTAAATTTAGGAAGGGAAATCCCTAATGTGCTTTAGATATCAAATGCTGCAGATTCACTAACAATTCAGCTGTCACTCTGTGGTTGAACAGAACCTAGATTTGAACTATAATACATAGTTGTCTCGCTGTTGCTAGAAACGCTTTTGTCTTGTTTTAAGTATCCGTCATGTTCAAGGAAAGGTCATGCTAGACCAGTGATGGCCAACCTTGGCACTCCAAGAGTTCTTGGACTTCAATTCCTAGACACCCATGTCAACACATCTGATTAGGGCTTCTGGGAATTGAAGTCCAAGAACATCTGGAGTGCCAAGGTTGGCCATTACTGTGTTAGACTATGTTAATCTTAGTGGTGCTGGGTGACTCTCTCATTTCCCCATAGTAATTGATTAATGGCTTCTCGTTCCCGTTTATTGCATTTGGTTTCTTTTCGCTGTACTGTTTGCAAGCTTGACAAGAGTTCCTTGATTTCTCTTTTATGTCTTTGTAGGTTCCTGATGGAGCAAACACGATAGTGCTGGGAACATTAGGAGACATTTCCTCCCCACTTGCTATTATTGGTGGAAACTGTTCTTTACAGGGCTTTAATCATGAAGGAAAGGATCTTTTCTGGACGGTAAAGCAGGAACATAATCAGGGCATTTATTAGGTGGAAAGATGGAGCTTGGAGGCTAAGATAACAGGCCTAATTCCTGAACCCCTTATGAATTTTGTAGCTAAGAAATTGGTGGTCTGGATGCCACTTCCCTCTTACATTCGAGACAGCCTGCTCAAGGTACATGATTTTTTAATTCTCTGGAGGTTTTCTGGCAAAAACATCCTTTGAAGGTAACTTTTGGAAGTAATTGGAAAATGGTTTTAAAAAAATCCAACTTCATTCCTACTCATGTTACATTTGAAATGTAGTTTTGGCCCACTCTTGTTACCCAACATTGATATCTAGCCCCCCCCCCCCAAGCTCTGAATTTGTAGCTAACAAAACAGAAATATTAATTCCTATTTTAAAATTTATGATTGCAGGTCACTGGTGACAATGTTCGTTCCTTGGCATTGTGTGACTTTGATGGCAATGGAAAAAAAGAGGTATATCTCTATGGGAGGATGTTTGCAAGAATTTGGTCTTCATGCTCTGCCTATCTAATTTTTTTCATGGGAGGGAGGGATGAGCGAAAATTTGTCACTTTACACTGGGATCTCAAAAGCTTAAGGAGTGGAAGTAGCACATTTGTAGCATACACTGTCATGAATATCTGTGCTGCATCCTGAATTTAACTTCTAGGACAGTTATGGCGAACCTTGGCACTCCAGGTGTTCTTGGACTTCAATTCCCAGAAGCCCAAGTCTCTGTGAATCCACACAAATGGGTTTACTTGGGCTTCTGGGAATTGAAGTCCAAGAACATGTGCAGTAAACCTATTCGTGTGGATTCACAGAGACTTGGGCTTCTGGGAATTGAAGTTCAAGAACACCTGGAGTGCCAAGGTTCGCCATCACGGTTCTAGGATACAAGTGTGTATGTTGTTTTACTAGAGTGATTTGGAATCGACTGTGCAACTGAACAACAGCAAAAATATTTGAAATAGACAACTATAAAGGGCAGGACATGTAGACATCTTGATGATGATGATGATATTATTATTATTATTATTATTATTATTATTATTATTATTATTATTATTATTATTATTATTATTATTATTATTATTATTATTATTATTATTATTATTATTATTATGCTGCCCCCTCGGGGTGGGGAAAACAGAAATATGGTACAGTATTTTATATTAAATGTTTGCCATTCCTTTTTTCTGTACAGCTGCTTGTTGGGTCTGAGGATTTTGACATCAGGGTTTTTAAAGAAGATGAGATTGTAGCTGAAATGTCAGAGACTGAGGTAAAGGAAAATTTAATTTGCAGATCCTTTTATTTGGAAAAGGGTTCAGTCTCAGTAAGACACTAGTATAAGAACTATTAAGTTCTAGCATTGCATTATGGCTGCACATCTGTGATTATGAAACAGTCTTCAGATAGGTGAGTACCATCTCTTATTTGTTACTCACTTGAAGGTTTTACTATGGGGAGATAAGAGTCTTTCCAGGCCTGTTCTTTGTCCCGACTCCCTTCTAACAACTGAAATTCACTTTGGATGGATTAATAGAAGCCAAAGATAATCCTGAATTGCTTTGTCTAAAGTAGAAGTGAGGAAAATGAGGATTTGTGGTGGGGGGAGGGGGGAGAATGTATCCGAGTGCTGCGTAACAGAGTGAGTTCCCGTCATCTGCTCCAGCTCCTGCCAACCTAGCAGTTCGAAAGCAAGAAATTGCAAGGAGATAAATAGGTACTGCTTTGGTGGGAAAGGTGACAGCTTTCTGTTTGCTCCAGCCTCTAGTCATACCTGCCACATGACCACGGAACTGTTTGCAAATGTGAACAATACTGGCTCTTTGGCTGTAAACAGATGAGCACCCTAGAGTCAGACATGACTGGCTTTTGAGCATTGGAGATCTTGACCTTTACCTAATGGGGGTGTGGAGAGGAGCAACAGCTGCAATGAAAACCTTGGAGAGGTCAAGATTGGCAGCATAATTATTTTTTCCAGGCAGTCTCCTCCCTGCCTCCTTTCTTCTCTTCCGTTAGAACCTACTTATTATGGTCATTTAAATTAGTTAAATTATAAATGACAGGGATGACGTAGAGTGCAGACTGTTGCACGCGCCAACGAGCACTTTCTGAAACAGGTGGGCAGAAAGCAGGTCTGGAATGGCTGGTAGCGCTCGTGATGGTTTGCCGTAGAATGGCGTGATTTTAGACTCCACATATTACCAGTGCAGCTGTGGCATGTCTCCTGCCTTCCGATATGTAGCTGAAACGAAGATCTTGGGGGATAGCCAGGAAATGATTTGTGTGTGGAAGAAGAGTCGTGAGCTCCTTTTAGTTTTTGGTTCTCAAAACAAGGCTCAGAATTATTTATTTTTCCTAAGCATGCCTTCTTTGGCCCAGGTTTTGATGGGTGGATCTTGGTGTGCCGGGACATCGTAGATCCCTGAAACATGATGTCCCCTTTCTTAGAAGGCACTTTTATTTAAAGGACAAAGGCATGAAGATTTTCCTGCTAAAGGAGAACAACTTAAAGGCAATACGAGACGTGTATTATGGGAAGACACCAACTATTGGAAACGGGGATAAAAAGCTTAAACCACTCGCGGAAACATCTGTAAAAGCTCAAGCAGGTGGCATTACTATGCCCTGTTCTTTATACAACAGCAACGGGTGCCGGAGCGCGGGGGGGGGGGGTCTTCTCTTCTGCCAACCTCATCAAAATGAAAAGCAAGTCTGAAGGAGCCACAGATTCCGGAGCCATTGAATTCCTTGCCAAAGGACTCGAGCTAAGGCGCTCTGCGGGAACTTTAGTTATTCCTTTTAGTTGAGTCTGAAGTAGAAAAACAACAACACAGAGAAAAATGAGGAGAGATCCTGTGTCACCCTCCTTGATTTCCCCACACACAAACCAACATTTTATATGATAAAATCACTCCAGAGCAGGGTGCGGAACCGACGGCCCGGGGGCCAGACCCAGCCTATAGTGTCAAACCACCCGGCCTGTGTTGCCGCCACCAGCAGACGCAGCCACGTTTATGACAGCTGTAAATGCACCGGCGGCTGTTGTAAACCCATTTACGACACACGGACACATTTTATGGCAGCATTTATGTGGGGGGATGACTACCAGTCCTGCCCGCTCAACTGTCTGAGGGAGCATGATCCGGCCCCCGACTTAAGAAGGTTGGCAATCCCTGCTCTAGAGGAATTTAAAGTAGGAAAAGGTATGTTTACCTACGGTTACCATTTGTAGTTACAATATTTAATGCAAGGGTATCTTTGTTTACAGTTACGATTTGTAGTTACAGTCAGTAGAATAAAAAGGGAAATGATGTTTCCAGCATGTGGAAAGAACACTTTTGTTGCAAATTTGGAGGGCAGAGGAAGAAGAAAGATTACTCAGCTTCATAGACAAGCCTTTCCCTCTCCGGCGTATCTATCTTGTCTGGGTTGATTCTCAGTTTGTTGGCCGCCTTCTACCCATTATGGTGCCCAGGCTTTAATCCAGAATGCCCACTGGGTCTGTTGGGATGGATGAACAAAAGAGTTAGAGGGCTGTAGCTGATTCATGTCTCTGCCAACCAAGATTGCTCCCAGCCTTGGACACCAGCCCAAAAATGTTAGTGCCTATAAAATACCCGTGGTCTAACCGGGATTAATGCTAGCAGTTTATAGCCTGAAAAGGAGTGGTAGAGTTTGAGTCTGCTTTCTGAAGGCTTCCCGACCTGAGAGCTGTTCTTCAAAAGCCACACCTAGTGATGTTAGTTCTCTATAGAAATACTGGAACTGCCCCTGAAGGTTTCATAGTGGGGGGATCATTATATTCCTGGCAGCTATTTGGCTCTGTTTTTAATTTGTTTTTTTTAAAATGAATTCTTGTGTTTGGAGTTTTTGTTTTATTTTTAAAATGTCAATAGACATTCTTTCCTGTCTTGGCAGGTTTTTTTTTAAATACTCAATCCTTCAGGTAGTCATTTTACTTGGGGTTTTATGTGAGCAAAATAATGTGTGATGTGGCTGGAAGGAGAGTTCCCACTGTTGGCTGTAATGGGCTCCGCTTTCCCTGAGGCTGACAGTGTAGTGGGAAAGATGCTTGGTTGAAGCAGGTGTTGAGGAACTGGATCAGTGGTACGGGTGTCATGCTACAATGTGGAACTTGGTCATGTGGAACTTGGTCAATCATGCGTGTGGTTGCTAGTGGGGATTTCTGTGCGTGCAACTGACATAGTTCATGCATTTTTGCTACATAATCATACTGCATCACAATAAATAAATATTGTCTGCTACTTGGTGTAATCCATGTGTCCTAGACAAAATCAAGTGCGCTGAATCCAAATCTGAAGTCCGAGTTTACCTAGGATGTCAGGATCTTAATTTAGCAAATCTCACCCTCTTGGTTAGGTTCTTGCATTGATCACGCAGGGTATATTTGCCACAAATGTAGCAAAAATTGTCTGGTTTATTAACACAACTGCACCTACTCATCTTTAGCTCAAAACAGGCTCATGATGTCCTAGCTGTACTATCCAGTAAGATGGTTTCACACTAGAGACAAGCCCTTGGTCCATCTTGCCTTATATACCTATTTCTGACATCAGCTCACTGACTTGTCCAGACATGCCCGGTTGCTGCTGGGACATGCATGCCACCAGGGGATGTGATTCATTTGAGACAGCAGCAGGCATAGTGGTAGCTGCAACTGTTATAATGTTCCCTTGTAAAAATATATTACCCAAATACCGACCATTTCAACAGCTATAGCACGCCTTAAAATCTGTACATGATAGGCAAATTCTTGCTTTATATATAGTCAAACCTCGCATAAAGAGCGCCTCGCTTAAAGAGTAACTCACTTAAAGAGCAGATTTTTCTCTGAATGTTCGCTTTGCTTAACAAATAAATCCAACCAAAAACTCGCTTAACAAATAAATCGGGGTTTGCAATCCCCCCCCCTACAATTGGTCACTTACAATGGTGTTTCGCTTAAAGAGCAAACTCGCTTAAAGAGCAATCCTGTGGAACACATTATGCTCTTTAAGTGAGGCACAACTGTACCTATTTTTTAATGTCAGCTCACTGACTTGCCGAGACATGCCCAGTCGCTGCTGGAATATGCATGCCACCAGGGGATGTGATTCAGGTATGGCGGCAACAGGTCTAGAGGTAGCTGCAAGTGTTATAATGTTCCCATGTAAAAATACATTACCCAATACCATTTGAACAGATATAGCACGCCTATAACTTAAAATAGGCAAATTCTGAGGTCAGATTTGGAATCCGCACACTCAAAATCATGTAAATCACATGTGTTATTCCCTGTAGCAAAATCGTTGTGCAGGCAACTGTCTGTTGTATGATTCGGTTGTGCAATTGTTTTAGTTTTTGTTTGTTTCTTTGATCTAGCGAGAACTCATCTTGCTTTCTTATTTTTCCAGACTGTCACAGGACTAACCACCATGAGCAGCAGCCGCTTTGGCTATTCCCTTGCCAATGGAACCGTCGGCATTTACAACCAGGCGGCCCGTCACTGGAGAATCAAAGTTAGTCTATGGAAAAGACAGGGGACGATACAGTATGTTGGTTGCCTTTGCTGTGGCACTCGGAAATGTAGTTTTAATTTTTATATTTATATAGCATCTTTCTCCCTGTATGGTATAAGGGATTCAGAGTAGTTCAGAACACTTACATACAAGCGTATAAGACATAATAAATCCTGGGGGGGAAATGAAAACTTATTAAGACATTTTAAATATTCAAATACAGTGGTTACTACCAGCTATCCCACATAGTATCCACACATAAATACCAAGTGCCTGCTTAAAAGGAATGCTTTTGCCTGCTATCAGGATAGTCATGTGATATAGGATTGTGAAAACTACCCAATATGCACATATTGGGAACTATAGAGCCGGCGTTCTCCATTCAGAGGACTATCTGTGCATGTGTAATAGGAAACTATCTGTGCAAAGCATTTAATATATAATATCAGTCACCTTTCTAGCTGTTACTTGGTATAGATCAGTGTTGGCCATCTCTTATAGTGGAAGTAAACTCACATTGAAATACAGGAGTTAGTATTTAAGGTGTCACAGCATTCTCTCCCTCTTTTTGCTGTTCTGTTTTGTTTAATCTCAGATCTGCTTGCACAGAGTAACACGGCTACTACTTCAAACATTTCCGAGTCACTCACTGAACTCTTGCTAGGGCTAGCAAATGGTCTTAATTCAGAGTCCAGCCATCATGCTACGTTGTATTAATGCAAGAGAAAAATTACCTGCTATTCATTGATACATTTTCCTTTCCAGTCGAAAAACCAGGCAGTGAGCATCCATGCGTTTGATATCAACTCTGATGGGGTGTGTGAGCTGATCACTGGCTGGTCCAGTGGGAAGGTGAGTTTGAACAAGGGGGGGCATTGAAACAATCTTTCTTCCATTTGTTTTGAAGCTTTTGGAAGCCCCCCTCTGCTTCCAGAATGATGTCACTTATCCTTGTCTGAAGGTATCCCCAATGGTTTAGAATTCTGCAAAAAAGATAAACCAGTCGTTGCACTAAAAATAAATGGTCATGAAGTAGACAAATTTGCATAGGTATATTTTTCTGGAACAAAAAAAAAGGGCAAAAATGTTTTGGCACCTTAAAGACTAACTCCTGTATTTAAATGTGAGCTGTCATGGACCAAATCCGCCTCTTCAATGTGAAAAGTGGATCAAATCCACTTCTCACGTTGAAATACAGGAGTTAGTCTGTAAGGTGCCACAGCATTTTTTGGGTCTTGTTTTGCTGTTTTGTTAAGTTTACTCTCTGCTAATTTTATATCTGTTTTTAGATAAGCCAACATAACCGTAATGGCTTTTCTTGTGAGCAGATATGCACAGGAACATAGTTTCCCTTCACATGGAGTACTCTTTTGGATGGTGTTTCATGTCACAGATTGACGCCCGCAGCGACCGAACTGGAGACGTCATCTTCAAAGACAATTTGGGTTCCTCCGTTGCAGGGATAATTGAGGGAGATTATCGAATGGACGGTCGTACGCAATTGATCTGCTGCTCGGTTGATGGTGAAGGTAAGAGCGTCAGGAATCTTCTTCAGCGTCAAGGTTTCTGGGTGCAGATAAGTGGAGCTTGGAAGGAGTGACTTAATAAACTGGAATGCTTGTTTGCCCCCCAGGAAGAAAGCCACATGTGCCAATTCGCATGCTCAAACCTGTCCTTGATTCCTGGGCAACACAAGATTTTGGGGATAAAATAAAATAGAATTACTTCCAGATCTTGCACAACGCAGCAGTTTTACGAAAGCAAGCGTTAAAATATTTCTAGGAATATTTCAGTAACCTTTTTGTTTTTGCTGTTCCGCAGTACGAGGATACCTTCCTGGAAGCCAGGAGATGAAGGGAAAACTGATGGACACAAGTGCAGAGCAGGACTTGATTCGGGAGCTTAGTCAGAAGAAACAGAATCTGCTCCTTGAGCTGCGAAACTATGAAGAAAATGCAAAGGTCATTTGTATGGGTGGGGAAAGAGAGAGAAAGTGTTGTTCTTATATTTGCCCAGAGACAGATATGGATGTGTGGGCACTTGCAGTGCCTCCCCATGTGCTTTATCCTCCTCTGGCAGTCAGCCTCTAAAAGGTTCACCATCGCTGCTCTAGGGCCGGGATGGCGAACCTTGGCACTCCCAACTGTTCTTGGACTTCAATTACCAGAAGCCTAAGTCCCTGTGAATCCACAGGAATCCATTTGTGTGGATTCACAGGGACTTGGGCTCCTGGGAATTGATGTCCAAGAACAGCCGGAGTGCCAAGGTTCGCCATCTTTGCCCTAGGGCATATGACGGCCCATTTTAAAGTTTAGTTTGTTTGATCAGCCCTGAAATTGCAGGCACAACCCAGCCGTTGGACTGACGGAGTCAGAATTGTGTTTTGCAGCAAATGGAACCGAATGCTCAGATTAATGACATGGACGGGCAAAAGGGCGTGATTCCGGCAAACACCCAGCTTGAAATGTCGCTCACGGTCAACCTGGGATCAGACAGTGAATCGGCTCACGTGGAATTATGCATTTCCACATCCAATGGTGAGGGTTTAAGCAACAAGAGACTGTTTAAGACCAGGCCATTTTTTAGCCCTCGGCCCGGGCACTTTCTGTTACACTGCTTGGATCGTTCCTGTCTGTTTCTGTTGCATTATATTCTGGTTTCAATAAGCCAAAGCAAGCCAATGGTAATATTTGGGATACAGTAGAACCCCGTATAACGAAAAAACTCAATTCCGCGGAAATCTTTGCTATACATTTTTCCTGTTATATGAAGCGCTATTGGCGATGCACCGTATAATGAGGAAAAAAACGTTCATTATCTTTAAATTTGAAAGCTACGTCACTAAAATATATATTATAATTTAGAACCGCCTTTCCTTCCTTCCTTCCAGACACAATCATTCGGGCAGTAATCATTTTTGCCGAAGGAATATTTGAAGGCGAGAGTCATGTGATCCACCCTAGTCTTCCGAACCTTTCAAGCCGCATTAAAGTTCCTCTCACCCCTCCCAAAGATGTTCCCGTGGAACTAAACATCAAGGCATTGGTCGGCTACAAGAATAGGTAAGCAGAATGCAGTTCGTTAACCCAAGAGACCGTTTACATAATCATTCCTGTCCCTGGCCCACTTGCTTTAGCTGAACCGCGTCTCTAGGATTCCAAAAGATTCTGATTTCTCTGAAAGTCAATTTAAAAATCCCATAAACTCGGTTTGGATTTCATGGAGGAAAGTTCCACCTCTCTTTAGTCTGAACTCTTTCGCCCCAGCACTCTCATTTGGCAGCCTGCCTCAGGACAATATTTCTGAATCAAAAGAACATGGAGTTTATGTACTGTACTTTTATTTTATCAAGCCTAATCTGTGAAGTACATAATCTTGTGTGTTTGTTTCTTTTTCAATGGAAGATATATACAGTCGTGGCAAAAAATGAAGGAGCTGAACATATAGAAAAGTGGCGGCCAACCGTAGCACTCCAGATGTTCTTGGACTTCAATTCCCAGAAGCACTGATCAGCAGGAGGGCTGACTTGGGCTTCTGGGAATTGAAGTCCAAGAACACCTGGAGTGCCAAGGTTCTCCATCAGTGATAAAGAACATCGGAAAATAATGAAACAGCAATACACGTTAGAATGGAAGTGCCATGAAGCGCCTTTATCTGTTTCCTTATCCTTTTGCCAGCCTCAACCCATCTGCTATACCCCTTTTTACTTAATTTTTTTAATTAAAATTTTTAAAATTAAAAATGTACATTTCTCATGGGTTGAATCTCTTAAAGTCTTCCATTGAGCAGAGAAAACTCAGGTTTGCCTTGGGTACTGGAGTGCCTGTTCTAATTGTCCCTTGAAATTTATCTGCGCTTCCATGAGGTCTAAAAACTTGCTCAATTTTTAAAATGAAAGTTCAGGTTCATTCCAGGATTACAACAACGTCTTCTAGAATACAGTTACTTTCTCTTCCATTCAGTTGGCATTTATAAGCAGTCCCGTATGCACAGGTGTCTAGGCAGCATGGGCACTAGCATGAAAATGAATAAACATCGGGTAGAGTTGAAATCTGCCAACCCAGCAGTTCAAAAGCCAGAAACTGCAAGTAGATAAATAGGTACCACTTTGGTGGGAAAGGTAACGGCGTTCCAAATGTGTTCCGAAGTCTATTCGCGCCTGCCACATGGCCACGGAAATGTCTGCAAGCTCGAGACAGCAAGCTATAACCAGACATGACTGGATTTTGAGCAAGGACGACCTAGGGATAAAATAAATTGGAGTGTGCCTGTGTTTCATTGGGTCTTGAGCAATTGGGATGCCCTTCATGGCCCCCCGTTGGGTCCTGCTGATTATTCTGTCTGTTCTCCTTCCAGCACACAGTTTCACGTGTTTGAGCTGTCAAGGCAACTCCCTCGCTTCTCTATGTACACCGTGAGTAGCCCGGATTCTGCTCCTGGACAACTAAGCTACGTACGATTCGCTGTCAGCGAGAGAATACAGATGGTGGGTCTCCAGCTCTTTCCTCATCTGGTTGAGGCTTGTGTATATCATGTGCCGTCTTTGTAAGGCTGCCCGTGGTCCTTAATATATTCCTGTGCTGTCTTCCAATGAATGCTTCAGAGGCGGCTTATATAGGAAAGGTAAAGGCCGCCCTTGCTCGGAAGCCAGTTGTATCTGACTCTAGGGTTCAGTGCTCATCTCTGTTTATAACCAAAGAGCCAGCTTTGTCTGCGTCTGCAGACATTTCTATGGACAAGTGGCAGGCATGACTAGACACTGGAGTGCACAGAACTCTGTTTTACCTTCCCACCGAAGTGGTCCCTGTTTATCTACTTGCAATTTCTTGCTTTCGAACTGCTAGGTTGGCAGGAGCTGGGACAGAGACGGGAGCTCATTCTGTCCTGCAGTACCCAGGAATCGAACTTTCCCGTCAGTGAGATCAGCGTCTAAACCACTTGAGCCACCACCATCCTACTTGAGCCACTGCAGTACCTGTTTATCTACTTGCAAATTCTTGCTTTTGATTTGCTAGGTTGGCTGGAGCTGGGACAGACGGCAGGAACTCACTGTGCCACCCAGCACTCAGGTCTCGAACTCCAAACCTTCCAGTTGTCTTAGCCACTAATCCTCTGCAGTCCCTTTTCCCTAGCTTTAGTGCTATCTAAGTGGGTAAAGGTTGCCCCTGCTCAAAAGCCAGTTGTATCTTGCAGTCATGACTAGACACCGGAGTGCTTGGAACTGTGTTTACCTTTCTTGCTGAAGTGCTACCTACTTATCTACTTGCAATTTCTTACTTTCGAACTGCTAGGTTGGCAGGAACTAGGACAGAGATGGGAGTTCACTCTGTCGTGAAGCACTCAGGACTCGAGCTGCCGACCTTCCAGGCACGAAGTTCAGTATCTTAACCACTTAGCCCCGCAGTCCCCTTCTAAATGGGAATTATTAGTAAATGTAACAAACGAATGGATGAATGAGGCAAGTGTCCCTGTGCCAGGTATACACTGCCTAGCCTTCATTCTGCCAAATTTATGTTTCAAGGTCGTCATTTGGCTCAAGCAAAATTTCCTGTTGCCAGAGGACATGGCGATCCAGAATGAGTCGTTTCAAGTCTGCTTCACTTCCCTGCGCGACGCAGGCCAACTCTGCATCCAGATGAAGCCCAGTGGAGAGGTAACCCTTGGTCCCTGGGCCTTGGATGTGAGTCATGGGGACCTGCACTGGCTTGATCTTTCATCATGGAGGAGAGGCCGGTGTGTGTGTGTGTGTGTGTGTTAATGAGAAGATAGTGGATTCCTTTCTTGGCCCTGAAGTCCCACAAACAAGGCATGTAGGGGTGTGTGGTAGCTGCTTTAAAAATGCATTTGTTTTCGTGGGCTAATCTTTAAGGGCAGCGAGTCCTGAAAATAATTATTTTGTCTTAATTGGATTATGGAAGGTACAGTGGAACCTCGGTTAACAAATGGCTCGGTTAACCTAAAAATTGCAGAACAAAAGGAAACCCATGGAAAATAGTGGCTCAGTTTGCAGAATTTTTTCCCGGAATGGATCAATTGGTTTTCAGTGCATTCCTATGGGAAATTCAATGCATTCCTATGGGAAATTCGGTTAAAGTAACTTGCTGTAAGAAACATCCTGGAGAACGCATTAATTACGTCAACCGAGGTTCCACTGTTCATATATTGAGGACAGAGAAGTCACATTGGGGGGGGGGGGTCGGAATTTGGACGTTGGAACCGACTTGACGGTACACCATTTTTATTAACTCTGACGTGTGCCTCCTTTTTTGTTAGATCTCTGTTAACACCGACAATATTGACCTGGCTGGCGATATTATCCAGTCAATGGCCTCTTTTTGGGGCATTGAAGATTTGCAGGTGGAGGCAGATTTCCCAGCGTATTTCGAGGAGGTGCGCAAGGCCCTTGTTGCGGTGAGTGAGGAAAGGTCTTATTCCAACATTGCTCCCTTACGCCGGAAATAAGTTTCACAAGTTGGAGTGGGCACAGGCCGAGCATGTCATTGGTTTCAGTGGGTTTAATGCACGGCGAGTGGGCGGCAATATAAATTTGAACTAATAAATAAATAAATGAGATGTTATTGGTACATGTTATGTATGTTTCCAAGATGCTCGGGGGTGTTTTAAAGCCAGGGGTTGGTCCATCTGAATCTTTCCAGTCACTGCACCATGCTCCAGTCATTTCTGACTGGTATGGTGAAACACTTGAAAGGTTAAGTTATCCTGCAGTGCTTAAAATGGTTATGGTATTCAGGTTATCTTGCTATGGTAATAGAAGTAATACTGCTAGTGACTCAACACAGATTGACAGGCGGTGGTTAACAAACCTGACCACCCTGAAGACTAATGGGCATAGGTGGGGAGGTCCACAGGGAAGGGTGATGGGGTCCCCAAGTGGATGAAATGGTCCCACTTGAATCCCTCTTGATGGAGGGGCAGCAGCTCCATCCATCCTGGCCTCCTGGGGCTGAGGATGAGGACTTTGTTTGCCAAAAGGGCTCAGGACCAGAAAGTGACTCGTGGAACTGGATCAGTGGTATTATGGGGATTCAGAAGGCAATGGAAGGCCAGTGCATTATATTGTTCTCAGGACAGTCTTCATGGCTGAACTCCATGATGAGAACCAATATTCGGACTCAGATATGGCTATTGAAGAAGACCTAAGAAGGCCGAGTCATAAACTAGAGCTGCGCCAGTTCTGTTGCCAGGAGTCTATGAACCATTCCTCTTTCTGCCTCTAAATGCCGGAGGGGTAACATTACCTGAACATTCTTGCCAATTACCGGACAGGTCAGGGGTGCCCAAACATTTTGGGCCACAGGCCGGTCATGTGGTTTAATGGGCCAGTCACATGGTTCAGAGGGCCAGTTATGTGGTTCCTCCCACTGGAAACAGATGTAAAACGTGCCTTGCAATCTGTTTTGCAGCAGGATGAGATCGATTTTTAGGCTGCTGTTTCCTCTTCTTAAACCAGGGGTGCCCAAACTATGGCCAGATCCGGCCCACAGTCCGTAGTTTGGACACCCTTGGGGTAGGTCTTGTGGGTGTTGTAATGTGCGGTGCTTCTTCCCACACAGGTGGATAACTCTCACACTGTTTGCCAGAAGCTGACAGCCAACATGGCTGACAGCTCTAACTTTATCCGCCACATGTTGGTACGAGCAGAGGATTCTCGCCTGATGGGAGACATGTGAGTTGGACTTTGCGCATCTGTTCACTTCCCTTCCCAGTTGCAACTTGAACGAATCCACATGGTTTATAATGTTCTGAAACTTTCCACAATGCCTTCGTGATAACCTAGGCAGTGTTGAGTTCCAGCGCTGGTAACGGTTGTATTCCAGGTAGTTCAGAGCTGAGGTGGGGCCCAGGCCCCACAGGGAGACTTCACTTCCCAGAAGCCTCAGTCAGTCCATTGTCTGACCAGGGCTTTGCGGATTAGACTTGGGCTTCTGGGAATTGAAGTCCAAAGGTTGGATAACACTGGTCTAGGAAGAGGCAATCCTATGGACTGTTAGGACAACCCCAAAATATCCTGGCCTGTGAACCAGTTGGCAGAGAAACACACTGTTCCTGGTGTCAGAGTCCGAGGCGTGAGTGGCCGCTTAACGACACAGGCACCAGGACCCAATGCAACTAGGTTAAAGTCCAAACAGCAACTCTATCCAAGTCTGAATCCAAGACAAATAAAGCAAGAGAAATAAAGCAAGTAGAGTCTTCTAGCATCTCTGGCCGGGTTATCCTGCTCTGGTCATAGAGTAGACCCTACAGCCAGCAGCTCAACGCCGACCGTCAGGCGGAGGTTAACTAACCTGACCACCCTGAGGACTAGCAGCCTTGGGTGGCAAAGTCCACAGGGAAGGGGGATAGCCCCCCCCCCAAGTGGATTAAATCCCACTTGTGGATCCATCTTGCAGCTTCCTCCATCCTGGCCTGGGACTGAGGAGGATTCTACGTGCCAAAAGGGCTCAGGACCAGAAAGTGACTCGTGGACTTGTGGCACAGATGTCACGCTGTGAATACAGCAGGCCAGTGGAAAGCCGCTGCATTCAAGTGTTCCCGGGACAATCTTCGTGGTGAAGCGCCACGAGGGGAGCCCGTGTTCAGAATCGGATATGGCAGAAGAAGAGGACATGGGGCATAGTCCAGGTGTGTTAAGAGTGCTGAGGAATCAATAGGAAAGAGAAGCAGGGTCCCTTTAGGAGTGGAACGAGGGCAAGGATGTAAACAGGAATCCAAGAGGAGGATCAGGTCCAGAGGGAGCCAAGAGACCTTCCTGGAGAGTCATCTCACGTGCTGAAGGGCTTCATCGAGACGGGTGGCAGGATTTTTTGGGGAGGCCCGTTATTGACACCCCGTTGGGTTTCTTCCTGCAGGAAAAATATGAAGAGACGCTACATGGAACTTTACGACCTGAACTGGGATCTGCTGTCCCAGTACAAAATCTGCTGCTCCAATCACACGGAGCTTCTCAGTAACCTGAAGGCAATCAACCAGGCCATCCAAAGGGCAGGACGCCTGCGAGGTGGGTGCCGAGGAAGGAGCGTCGGGGTGCCGGGGGTGGGGTGGGGGGACCATCCTTGGACTCTGTGTTTCCATGCTTTGCTTGCCGAAACGTGGAAAATGGGCATATTTCAGTGGGAGGCCCGCTTACCATCATAGCTTGGAAAGGCACAGGAGTACTTTGGGTGCCTGTCAACCTGCAAGAAAGGAGCTGCAGTGGGCTCAGTGGTTAAGGCGCTAAACTTGACTGGAAGGTCAACAGGTCGGTAGTTTGGGACCTGAGTGCTGCATGACAAGAGTGAGTCCCCATCTCTGTCCTCGCTCCCGACAACCTAGCAGTTCAAAGGCAAGAAATTGCAAGTAGATAAATAGGGACAACTTTGGTGGGAAGGTACAGCGTACTGTGCACTCCGGTGTCTAATCATGCCTGCTACATGTCCACGGAAAGGTCTGCACACGCAGACAACGCTGGCTCTTTGGATATAAACAGATGAGCACTGAACCCTAGAGTCGGATACGACCGGCTTTTGAGCAAGGGCAACCGTTACCTTTACCTACAAGAACGGGTCCTTTTGCTTTCATTTGGGAAACGTCCAGAGGGCAAAAGTATCTTTAGCGTTTGCTTCTTTCCCTGCAATATTGCCGTTTGTACCTCTTCAAACCTTCAAGGGGGTGGGTGGCTGTTGTCCAAAAACAAGGCGAGCCAAATGCTACTTTGATGCGATGGTGGTTTCCACTGTCTATGGCAGGGGTGCCCAACTATGGCCCACGGTCCAGATCAGGCCTCCAGCACCAATTCACCCTTGGAAAAGCTTTGCCTCAAACAATTGTTGAAATTTAGTCATTTTCCTGTTTTTACGTCTAATGTTTTAGTGCAGTGATGGCGAACCTTGGTACTCCAGCGTTCTTGGGCTTCATTTCCCAGAAGCCCAAGACTCCGTGAATCCACACGAATGGGTTTACTGTTCTTGGACTTCAATTCCCAGAAGTGCAGTAAATCCATTTGTGTGGATTCGCAGGGACTTGGGCTTCTGGGATTGAAGCCCAAAAACAGCTGGAGTGACAGTAAACCCATCTGTGTGGATTCCCAGGGACTTGGGTTTCTGGGAATTGAAGTTCCAGAACAGCTGGACTGCCAAGGTTTGCCATCACTGTTTATTAGTGTTTCTCTTGGAATTGAACTGTCTCCACTAACACACACACACCTGTTCCTTCTGCAGTTGGCAAGCCCAAGGCACAAGTGATTTCAGCCTGCCGGGACGCAATTAAGAACAACAGTGTCAATATGCTCCTCAAAGTCATGCGCGTGGGAACAGCTTCCTCTTGATTGAAGGACCAAAGCAAGAACACACATTATCGCTGTGATTGACTGCCACTCTTAATGAGACAGGGGGAAGAGAAACTAGTGGCTGATACACTAGCATGTGCTTGTTAGGTCAGATCAGCTGTTAGGTCAGATCAGCTGTGCAGTAGAAGAAGCAGAAACCCAGCAGAGAAGAATGCAAGGAGAGCATGTCATGGAGGAAAATTAGTGTCTGCTCGTGGACACTGGATTTCTCTGCCAGTCATGGAGGAAAACGAAACTTCTGTACAAACGACAAGCTCACAAAGAGATGTATTAAAGCCTGAAACGGGTCCAGACTCTGGATCCTCAGGTATGTTTTTGCAGCAGTGACACCTTTCAATAAACCAAACAAGACCTCACTTTCCCTCCGGCTTGCGCGTTTGAGAAGTCCGCTTGTGAGACTTTAGTTCTCCATATAGGAATCTGTGGAGCCCCAAAGCAACATTGTATAGAACCAGGAAGGGGGGGGGGGAGAATGTTAAAATTTGTTTTTCCTAATGTTTGTAGATCAAAAACCTGTGGTTATTAATCATGAGGCGGCTGCTCGTCGGCCAAGGCAAATTAAAAGGTAGCATTTGGATTTGTGTCCTTTAATTCCAGCTCTTTAACATGGTAAGGCAGGGTTCAGATGGAGTCAGCCTTTGAGTCTCATGTTTCAGTGTTCTGGTTCATCTCTATGGGATCTTTCTGAGTAGTAGCACACTGCTTCCAGAATGGCGACTGTTAAGTTTCCCACACACCATTCTAAGCCACAACACAGTGGTGGCGAACCTTGGCACTCCAGCTGTTCTTGGGCTTCAATTCCCAGAAACCCCAAGCCCCTGTGAATCCACACCAATGGGTTTGCTGGCACTCCTGCTGTTCTTGGGCTTCAATTCCCAGAAGCCTAAGTCCCTGTGAATCCACATCAGTGGGTTTACTGTCACTCCAGCTGTTCTTGGACTTAAATTCCCAGAAGCCCAAGTCCTGGTGAATCCACATAAATGGGTTTGCTGGCACTCCAGCTGTTCTTGAGCTTCAATTCCCAGAAGCCTAAGTCCCTGTGAATCCACACCAATGGGTTTGCTGACACTCCAGCTGTTCTTGGACTTCAATTCCCAGAAGCCCAAGTCCTGGTGAATCCACACAAATGGGTTACTGCACGTACATGCAGTAAATCCGTTCGTGTGGATTCACAGGGACTTAGGCTTTTGGGAACTGAAGTCAAAGAACTGCTGGAGTGCCAAGGTTCGCCATCGCTGCCATAAGTTACAAGCCAGGCACCCCAACCCTTCTGCAGTGTGTGAGAACTGCCACCTCTTTCCGACCACTGCAGAGAAGAAAATAGCAGATGTTCACGCAGCAGAATGACACACGCACACACACAAAATGGCTAGGCATTTTTCTCACATTTCTTGAGACGCAATGCAGAGAGTAAAATATACATTTTCAGCTGCTCAGCTGGACCACAAACAACGACAACATCTCATTGCACGTTGTAATCCTCTGTTCCACAAACGACTGCTGCTTGCAAAATTTATTCTGCAGGGAAGTAACAGTAGTGGGTGATCTGTTTCTTCATGGGCTTAGATAAATCACAGCCTCGACCCAAAGATTATCCCGAAAGTCTCACTGCTAGTCAAGAACCTCTGTGACCCCCCCCCTCAAAATACATCATGTGCAGAGGTCTGCAAAAGGATCTGAATGGGTGACTTGACAGATACACAGTTAACTTTCGCTAAAATGGAAGAAGAGATTGCTCCCTAAGCTCTTGGCTTGTTACAAAAGCTACTTCCTCAAAGCTTCTAAGTAGGAAATATGACCTATCCCCCCCCCTGTGCCGTCATTCATTCATAGTAAACAAAGGAGAAGTCCCAAAATCCAGTTCCTGCAGGTCGTGTGGCTGTCCGTTTCAGACTCTGGTGGTTAATATACTTCACGAATTTCAGGGTCTCGCGGTCTCTGTAGACCAAGGCTAGAGAGTTGGCTTCAGGGTTAACCGTCAGGAGCTTGAGAGGAGAAAAGGAGAACAATTGTAAAAGGTGTTTCCTGTTGTGTGATGCTTACATTCAACTTAGGGTGAAAGGGACCAATGGCCTTCATGCGTTTTGAGCCCAAATTCTCACATAAGAAACTGAAAGCTAAACATGCAGAATAAATGAAGATATGCAACCAGAGTTCCCAGGTCAGTATGTTAAATGCAACCTTAACTGCAGCCGGACTTTGGAAACTGATTCAACATGAAGCAAGAGATTAGGCCTATGATGGCAAACCTTGGCACTCCAGGTGTTCTTGGACTTCAATTCCCAGAAGCCCAAGTCTCTGAATCCGCACGGATGGGTTTACTGCACGTACGTGTGGATTCACAGAGACTTGGGCTTCTGGGAATTGGAAGTCCAAGAACACCTGGAGTGCCAAGGTTTGCCATCACATTGGTAGGCGACTTCAGCAAAACAGGCTTAAAAGTTGTTCACTTACGGTAGTTGTTCACAGAGAAAGGCTTACCTCTTCATCTTCCTCGTTTGCAATGTATGAAGTAAAGCCACCAAACTCCGTGTCCCAACCTTGAAACAAATTGGAAATCTACATCAGTTAATTAGATTTGTTCAACCGATCTTGTCTGTACTAAGACAATGTTTCCTCTCCGCACACATTTTGTCCTCTGGGGGAGACACGGCTTCCAGAATGTCATAATCCAAATACAGTGAGAAAACAGTGTTCCTTTGCTGCAGAGACCCTCGGGTCGTTAAGATCATATGAACTTATTATTGTATAACCCTTTGTGTATTTGAATAAAAGGATTTAAGCCCCCAAAAGCTAGTTCTGTGATATGTTAATCTTTAACAAAAGGTCTTGTGATACCTTAAAAACAAGTTCATTAGAAGCATCAGGCGTAAGATCTAGTCCATTTCTTCGCCTCCAGAATGTGGAGATAATGAGATTTTACAGCCTTTCTAAAACTCCTTTAGCTGTGAGGAAGGGGCTCTGGTTAAGAATCCCCCTTTGTTAGCTGGATGGCCAGGAAGTTGGAAGTTCGATTCTCCCATACTGCATGACGGAGTGAGCTCCCGTCTCTCCCATTTCCTGCCAACTTAGCAGTTCGAAAGCAAGAAATTGCAAGTAGATAGAATAAATAGGGATGACTTTGGTGGGATAAGATCTTGGGGGCATGAAAGGAGCCTCCTTCAGGCATCCCCCCGAGCAGTTTCTCCAGCAAAAATCCTTTCAACCCGGAATAATTTTTGACACGAAGTTATTATTACTATTTGTTGTTATTATAGCTGGGAGGAAGACGCTGCTTCCTGGACTGAAAGTTCTGTCCCTCTTTTATCCCCCTCCTTCCCCAAGAAGGTCCAACCCTCTGTGGCAGAGCCAGCGGTCAACAGTCCTTGCCTTCTTTTTAAACCAAAGGCTCTTGTTTACTAAGCTGACTTGGCTCCCAAATGGGAACATGCTTCAGTGTTTCCTTGGCAAGTGCAAGTTCCTCGCCATGCCTTGCTGACGAACCTGCACTGAAAGATAAACACTTCAGCTTCCATCTCTGGAAGTGACAAAGGTGCCCCCCCCTTTCCTGCCATATCCGAATAGAGGCAGACATCGTGGCGATCAGCCATGAAGACTGTCCTGAGAATATAATGCAGCGGCCTTTTCATCTGCCTTTCGCAACAGTGTGACCCCTATAGTGCCACTGATCCAGTTCCGCATGTCACTTTCTGGTCCTGAGCCTTTCTGGCACGTAAAGTCCTCCTCAGCCCCAGGCAGGGATGGATGCTGCTGCTGCCCTCCATCAAGAGGGATTCAAGTGGCATTTAATCCACTTGGGTGACCCTCGCCCTTTAAAAGTTTAAAAGGAAGACCACCTTCGCATCCACAGTAGAAGAGCAGGTCGAGGGCAAACTCCGTTGCTTGGGCGTCATGGACGAGAGTGTAACATCCCCGTGTCCAATGTCTCAGCAATCCGGTACACATCGGAACACTTGAGCCTGAGGGAGGAGGAGGAGGAGAAGAAGAACAGGTACTCGTGAAACCAGGGACTGCTTAGTGGCTGAGTGGTTAAGACGCTGAACTTGATGCCTGGAAGATCGGCAGGTCAGCAGTTCGAGACCCGAGTGCTTCATGACAAGAGTGAGCTTCCCGTCTCTGTCCCCAGCTCCTATCAACCGAGCAGTTTGAAAGCAAGAAATTGCAAGTAGATAAAGAGGTACCACTTCGGTGGCAAAGTAACAGTGTTCTGTGCATGTCGGTGTCTGGTTACGCCTGCCACATGTCCACGGAAACGGCTGCAGATGCATACATGCTGGTTCTTGGGCCGTAAATGGAGATGAGCACCAAACCCTAGAGTCAGATGCGACTGGCTTTTGACTTAGACTTCTGGGAATTGAAGTCCATAAAAGCCCAAAGGCTGGAAAATCTACCCTGTCTTTCAGGCAAAAGGTGATTTCACATTTTCTCCCTCACCATGAAAAGGCAGAGGAGGCCCTTTTTGTCTCCTCAAATGATCCTGCCCTCCCCACAAGCAAGAGCAACACAGAACTGGAAGGGATCCACGGAGTCTTGTGGGGTTGGTGACTTAGTGGACCTGAAGCACCGCAATGGGGAAACTGGGTGCTTTACATACCACCGTCTCTGTGGTTGCCATTTTCAGGGATTCTCTCGGCATTCTCGGTCTCATTTCTACCGCCAGGTTCTCCTTGGTTGCTCTGTCCTGGTGTGCACGGAGTAGAATCCCCTCCTGCCCCTTCATCTCCTCCTCCTTCCTCTTCCTCCCCAGGGGCGAGGAAGTGCAGTTTCAGGCCCGTGAAGTTGGACAGGAGCAAGAAGAGGGCCTCGGAACGAAAGAGCTCCAGGCAGTCCTTCAAAACGACGGGCAGACTCTCCTCTTCGGCTGTGTCATAACGCCTAAAAAGGGACCAAAGGGTTGTTGACAGGCTGACACACCAAACCACAGTTCTACAGGTGTGCATTTCAGCACCAAGGTGTGACCCGCGTTCTATGGAGAGATGGCTTAGTGGCGAAGACGTGGAACTTGGCGACCGGAGCTTCGGCAGGTCAGCAGTTCCACAGCCGGGTGCTTCATCCCAGCTCCTGCCAACCTAGCAGTTTGAAAGCAAGAAATTGCAGGGGGATAAACAGGTACCACTTCGGCAGGAAGGTAAGCAGTCTTCCATGTGCTCCAGTGTCTAGTCATGCCTGCCACATGACCCCGGGAATGTCTGCACATGCAGACAGCACTGGTTCTTTGGCTATAAATGGAGATGAGCACCGAACGCTAGAGTCAGATATGACTAGCTTTTGAGCAAGGGCAACTTTTACTACTGTGTTAACTGAAATGCTCAGACATGCCAAATTCTAGCTGGGACTGAATCTCTGAGTCTTCGCCGCCCGAAATCCTGCTACCTTTTATTCGGAGGTCCTCTCCTCTTCCATTGGAGTTCTTCTTTCTGCAGAGCTTCACAGACCAGTTGAAACTTGTCTTCCTAGGAACAAAGCAAACGGAAACATCTTTTGATGCCACTCCATGTTTTCATATTCAAGAACTACCTCCGACTTTTGTACCAGAGGCAAACTGGAGTAACAGCATTCTTCTTGTTTCTGCCGTATCTGAACATTGGCAATCCTCAGGGCGATCAGCCATGAAGACTGTCCCGAGAATATTATGCAGTGGCCTTTCATCTGCCTTTTGCATTGCAGTGTGAGACCCAGAGTACCACTGATCTGGTTCTGCGAGTCACTTTCTGGTCCTGGGCCCTTTTGGAATGCAAAGTCCTCAGCCACAAGCCAGGATGGATGAAACTGCTGCCCTCCATTAAGAGATTCAACCCATGAGAAATGTACATTTTTAATTTTAAAAATTTTAATTAAAAAAATTAAGTTAAAAGGGGTATAGCAGATGGGTTGAGGCTGGCAAAAGGATAAGGAAACAGATAAAGGTGCTTCATGGCACTTCCATTCTAACGTGTATTGCTGTTTCATTATTTTCCGATGTTCTTTATCACTGATGGAGAACCTTGGCGTTCCAGGTGTTCTTGGACTTCAATTCCCAGAACCCCAAGTCAGCCCTCCTGCTGATCAGGGCTTCTGGGAATTGAAGTTTAAGAACATCTGGAATGCCAAGGTTCGCCATCACTGGTCTACTCTATTACCGTAGCAGGATAACGTGGCCAGACATGCTAGATCTTTGATTTGAATATTTGATCCACTGTTTTTTCCACTGGTATTTTCTAAGAACATATGCAAACTATATATTTTAAAGAGACAGAACATAATTGACGGAAACCTTCCACCCCACCTCCATCTGTTTATCAATGACCAGAGCAAATAAATCATCTGACAAATCCAGAAGATGTTCAGGCCTGTTTCTTGCAGAAAGGAATCCCGTAATCACAACGTGGTGAACGAGACTGTTCACAATCTGAAAGAGATACCTCTGCTGCTATGCCAGACCTTTAAACTTCTCACACACAAAAAAGGCACACCCTTTTGCCAGCACCCCAGACCACAACGCAGGAAGGATCTGAATGACGACATTGCAGGGGCTGAGCATCGTTTTCTTTGCAAGACTCACCTTAAGAAAATCTTTCAGCAAGGTCTCGGACCTGTCCTCAAATTCTTCCTGGATCTGGGCCTGGGAATCTATGTCCAGATAAACAGGATTGATCCAGTCATACAAGATTTCATGCTAAAAAAATAATGATAATAAAAGGGGAGGGGAAAGGAAGAATCCAGACAAAATCTCCACTGCAGCCTCGCAAAAGCCATTTCAACAATAAAAAGCTCTGCCCGAATCCCCTTAAAAGACTGCCAGCCTCTTTTGGGCTCATTCTAGTACAGTGATGGTGAACTTGGGCACTCCACGTGTTCTTGGACTTCAATTCCCAGAAGCCCAAGTCTTTATGAATCCATTTATCGCACCTGGCCCAATTCTTGCTTGAATGCTTCCATCTTGAGACAATTGGCTTGTCATACTACTAATAATAATTTTGTGTCAGAGATTATTCTGGGTTGAAAGGATTTTTGCTGGAGAAACTCTGCTCAGGAGACGCCCGAATGAGGCTCCTTTCATGTCCCCAAGATCTTTTCCCACTGAAGTGGTCTCTATATATCTACTTGCAATTTCTTGCTTTCGATCTGCTCGGCTGGCAGGAGCTGGGGCGGACTCAAACCATCGTGCAGTACCCGGGTCTTGAACTGCCGACGTGCTGACCTTCCAGCTAACAAGCCAAACTTCTTAACCACTGAACCACTGCTCTATCACGAGTAAATCAAGTGCAAGGCACGGGGTTCAGCCCTGATACAAAAAGTGCATTACTTAGCTGGCATCCCTCCACCTAAATTATGTCGAGAAAGTGCTGCTCAGAAAGAGTGGATCAAAGCAAGTTCCTTGGGAAACACTCTTGCTATTTGATCACCAACCACCAAAGCAGAGATGGAAATCAAGGCGTAACTTCCTCTCAGCTTCTGTCCCCCTGAACAACCAGCCCCCACAGACTGCCTTAGAACTATGGAAGGCGAGCATGGAGCTACCAGAGAAGTGGGCAGAACCACGGGACTCCCCCCTGCCTGGCCCTGAACAACCATGGCCTGTGTGGAAGGCTTTAAGTACACTGCATGCATGGGTAGGAAGATCAAGGGCTAATCTCAGAAAGTGGGGTTTCCCTGTAGATGACAGCCTGTGTGAAATGCAGAGAAATACAAACTATCTCCCATAGGATACAATGCAAAAATCACATTTTTTTAAATCTGAGAAAGTGGGGTTTCCCTGTAGATGACAGCCTAAGTAAATGCTGAGAAGAACTAACTACTGTTTATACTCGAGTAGAAGTCTAGTTTTTTAGGGGGCCCCCCCATGAGATCCAAAAAGGGGATTCGACTTATACTCGGGTCAACGATCCTGGGGGTCCCAAAACCGCAGTGGTGCAAATTCAAATATACAGTAAAAAATGAAACACTAACACTACCGTAAAAACTCAAAAACATACCCACACAAATGTCTAAATTAATTGGTTTTACTGTATTTTCATGTACATTATTTTAATTACTGAAACCCACTAACAGCTGCTGCATTTTCCACCCCCGACTTGTATTCGGGTCAATCTATTTCCCTAGTTTTAGAGGTCCAAATTCGGTAACTCGACTTATATTCGGGATGACTTGTAGTCGAGTATATACGGTGTCTCTCATGATACAATGCACACGATGCCCCTCAACGCACAATGAGGAGGACCTTACGTTGGCAAGAGGAAATGCTGTTGATGTGGGCCCATATTGGGCGGATGTCATGTAGGCCTTTTAAATTCTATTTTGTTTTTAGATGTGTTAATTTTAGTTTTGTATGTTATTATATGCTGGTGGTACCTCTGACCGGAATAGCCCCCTCCCCTTCAAAAAAAGTACGTTTCTCTCCCAAAATGCCAACTGAGCAAGAACGTGTGACTTGTGGAGGGTGGCATGACAGCTGCTTACATCATATGGGATATGAGGGCTCCGTGGGAGGGTTGGCTCCACGTGCTGAGGTGGTCTTGCTACCGTGGGGCCGTGAAACCAGCCACTGACAGACAGGCGACACTTCTCTTGGGAAACGACTTCAGATACCTGGGATGAGGGGAAGAAGCAAAGAACAGACAAACGCAACGCACTGTTAATATCGACTTCCCCAACCGAAAGCTTGCTAAATGTCATATATGAAACCTGGGCTATTTTGTCAATTTAGCTTTATGCTTTTTAGCTGTAAGCTAAAAACAGTCGTACTGAAATATTTGAAAATAAAAACAATGAAATATCACCTTAAAAACATGAAATATTCAAAGTGTCCAGGCAGCAAACATGAAAAATGGCACGGAAATGTGGATCTCAATCAACTTTCCCTGGGTAAATCTCAAATTCAGAAAAGGAAAAACAAACAAGCAAAAAGGTTTCTTGCCTGATGGAAGGAGACTGGCGATACTTCAAAGAAAATGAGTGTATTCCATGAAGGGATCAAAGACTTGATGATTTTCAAAGGTTGGCAGTGATCTGTGTGAAACAATTATCACATGGTAAACAACACTGAGTAATTGAATGTAGCACTATAGTCTACTCCAGGGATGGCGAACCTTGGCACTCCAGATGTTCTTAGACTTCAATTCTCAGAAGCCCAAGCCGTGAACCCACATGAAGGGGTTTACTGCGATTCATCCAGCGCGCGCCGCCCTCATCGCTCCCGGAAGCGGAAGTAAAACGCGCCTGTACAGAGGGTTAACCCAGAAGAGCCTTAACCATAAGGGCGTGTTTTACTTCCGCTTCCGGGAGCAACGAGGGCGGCGCGGGCTGGATGAACAGCAGTAAACCCATTTGTGTGGATTCACAGGGGGCTTGGGCTTCTGGGAATTGAAGTCCAAGAACATCTGGAGTGACAACGTTCGCCATCACGGGTCTACTCTTACATTTACTGTGCCACTCATCTATTTACCACAAAGCAAGGAAGGAATTCTACGGGTTTGGGTGTTTTTTAAATAGCATTTTTCAGAGAGCTCTTCAAGGCCTGTTAGTTACATCAACCATCAGCTGCCCTTCCATGGTCTCTAAAATTGCATTTGGGGCCCAGGAAATCAAACAGTGCCTGATCCACAATACTTGACCTTATAAGCAGTGCTTTATTACAGATGTAAAGAAGCTATAGCCAGGGACTCAAAGTAATGCCCTCTCCTGAGATGGATGGGAACCCACAGTGATTAGTCAATATCAGGGCTTTGAAAAGTTACTCTTTTCAATAATACCTCCCAGAATCTTCTGGCCAGTACAGCCATTGCTATGGTGACTTTGAAGATCTTTGGGTTAACTCTCAAAATGAACTTTTCTGACCTTTGACCAACAGTGAACAAGCAGGTGTATAAACCAGATGATCTGCAGGAGCAGGCAAGAAAAGTTGGGGGGTGGGGGTGGTGGGAGGCCAGGCCAGAAAAATAAGTTTTATTTTTAAATAAAGGGAAGGGGTTGGTGCAGAAAGAGAGGAGGCAGTGTAGATGGCAGCAGCCTTACAGAGTAAGAATCAAAAGAGTTAACTAATTAGTTAACCTGTTATTCGCTGAAACAGTAACACGATTACTGCCTATAATTCTGAAAATAATTAATGTGTAGCCTATTTACTGAGGTGGGTAGCCCGCTAGCTTTCCCCCAAGATTGTAAGAGGACTTGGTTTGCCATTTCCCACCTACCACCTGCGCTGAAGAGGTCCAGGGTCCCTCCATCATTCTCTTCCCAGGGTGGCACAAGGTAAAGGATGAAGGCAATTCGTCGCCCTTCCAGCTCGTCGTCATGACAGAGCAGTACATCTGCAATGACATACGATTCATCTTTTGTCACGGGCAAGTGGGAACGCGAAGCATGCCAACCACGTGGCAAGGCTTGGTCTTTAGCTGAATCCAGGACACGGAAGAGGCTGCCCGGAGTGGGCGGGGTGGGTGGGTTTGCTCACCTGTGTATTCATATTTGGCACATGATAGATCAACCGTTGGTTCAAGCTCCACTTGAGTAATGGCAGAAAGCCAGGCCCGGAACTCTTCAAAAAGAACGCCTCTGAAAGAAGGGAGAACACCAAGTTTAGTGCAATCTCTGGGTGGTTCACAATTAGCATTTGGCCCCCAACATGCTGGGTACTCATTTTACCGACCTTGAAAGGATGAATCCACCTTGATTCCTAGCCAGAATCGAACTCACAACATTTGGTTGCAGGATAGTGGTTTAACCACTTTAATAATTTCGTGCCAGAGATTACTCTGGGTTGAAAGGATTTTTAGGGGACGCCTGAATGAGGCTCCTTTCATGTCCCCAAGTGGAGCTCTTGGGTTTCAAAACCTGACCTTCCAGTCTTCAGCTCAGTGCCTTAACCTCTAAGCTACCGGGGGAGCTTCTGCGCCACCAAAAACATGTAATGACAAGATGGCAAAATATCCATCACTTCTGTTGCCTGGGAGACGATTTCCTTTAATTTTTTTTCTCCTGCCGGCAAGTGACTATAATCCATCAGAAAAGTCTTCTGCATATGTTAAATGCAATCAGGTTGTGAAATGTGAAATAAAGAGCGGTCAGCAGTTCGGTTCCCAAGTATTTCAGGACGGAATGAGCTCCTGTCTCTGTCCTAGCTCCTGCCAACCTAGCAGTTCGAAAGCAAGATATTGCAAGTAGATAAATAGGGACCACTTTGGTGGGAAGACAACAGTGTTCTGTGTGCTCCGGTGTCTAGTCATGCCTGCCACATGACCACATAAACGTCTGCAGAAGCAGACAGCGCTGGCTCTTTGGCTTTGAAACAGAGATGAGCACTGACCCCTAGAGTCAGATACGACTGGCTTTCGAGCAAGGGAAACCTTTACCTTTACTTAAGTTGATCAGCATCCAGCAAGTATGAACATAATTCACTCAGCATGAAATTCAGCTGCTTGTTAAAAGCCCTGTTCCCGTCTACACTCTCAACAGCAACAAACAAAAAGCTGAAGAGTATGCTAATTTAGCTTGCTAACACCCACAGATGTTTGAACTGCTTATTTCTAGGCAAACATGCACAGGTGCATAGCTGAAGCTAAACAAGCAGGATAAATAAGTACAGTAAGTAGGCGATTCTATGGCAATATACAATATGCCCATAACCCTCCATATATCTAGTATGATACCCACGACTGCCAAGTTTTCCTTCGGTGGAACAATGCACATAAGAACGTCCATGGGCCTCTTGCTTGGTCATAGTAATTTAAAGAAATGTTTGGTATATTTTTAAAATCCTCCAATCTTACCTTAATGCAGTAATGTGTGGCTCTCGTCTCTTCTTGAGGTCATCTGACTTTCAACAGGCAGTAAGGGGAAAAAAACCATTATTATAATTTTAGTACACATATAATAGCAAAGGGAATACTGTACAGTAAAAACTCACATAAAAAGTGCTTCATTTAGAGAGTAATTTGCTTAAAGAGCAGAATTTTCTCTGAACAGTCGCTTCGCTTAACAAATAAAACCAACCAAAAACTCGTTTAACAAATAAATCAGGCGTCACAATCCCCCCCACCAGAAGTCACAATTGGTTACTTACAATGGTGTTTTGCTTAAAGAGCAAACTCGCTTAAAGGGCAATCCTGTGGAACACATAATGCTCTTTAAGCAAGGTACTACTGTATTCGTATCTTGGTAAAGTTTAGCTGGACATTTCTCACAATAGAAGGTCTCAAGGACAAATGTTACTGTTGGGAACCCACCTTCTGCCTGCTCAGGTCAGCCATTTGCTGGGGATTATGGAATTTGTCATCTAACACATCTGGAGGGCACAAGTTTGTGGACTTGACTTAGACCGATCAGTAAGGAGGAGTAGAGTAAAACAGCAAAAGCATCCTTTGATATTTAGCTGGGACTCCCAATTTAAGATCACCGGCAGATGAAATACCTGTTTGAACTTGTATAAATCATTGCATTTTTCATGGAAATCCAGGTTCAAAAGTTCCTTTTGCAGTCCTTCTAAAAAACCTTCATTTTGGATAAAGTTTGGGATGACACAGTGATGGAAAGGTACCAGATCCAGTACGATGGCTTCTGCAGACAACACAAGACAGAACAAATGAATATCTGAAGGGGAAAAAAACGGCTTTTACATTCAGACCTCTTGTTTAGCTTCTGCTGTTCTTTCATGTACAGATTAAATTTTGAACTGCCAAAATGAATCTACCTTCTTGGATTTGTCGTCGGCTATAATTAAATCTGTTGTTTAGCTGTTTAAAAAAATTCATGCAATTTTCTTTTTGAAGGCTGGTCATTTGATTAGGCTCAGATGAAAATTGGGGATGTGACTTTGGACTGCATTTCACGTGCAAATAAAAAAGAGCAATGGATTTGCAAAAAGCTAATGCCAAATAAAACTTGTTAAATCATGAAGATGATAAAAGACCTACTGCACTTGCACATATAACTCAGCCTATACAATTTCTGTCTGGGAATTTGACTCTTTGTGGTAGCTACTTATTTTTACACACACAATATATATGGCTTTCGATATTTTTACATGCTGGTGATTACATATCTATCTATATTTGTAGATATATAAATGTGATGGAATCAAATTATTGCACTCTGTATGCCAGCAGATTTGGAAAACAAAACAATGGCCACAGGATTGGAAAAGATCTGTATACGTTCCACTCCCCAAAAAGGGTAATGCCAAAGAATGTTCAAATTATCGAACAATTGTGCTCATCCCTCACGCTAGCAAGGTGATGCTCAAGATAATACAGGATAGACTGCAACAGTATGTGGAGAGAGAATTACCAGAAGTGCAGGCGGGTTTCAGAAAAGGCAGGGGGACTAGAGATCACATCGCCAACATAAGATGGATCATGGAAAAAACAAAGGAATATCAGAAACAAGTCTACTTCTGTTTCATTGATTACACGAAGGCTTTTGATTGTGTCGACCACAACAAGATGTGGCAAGTAATTAAAGAGATGGGAATACCGGAACACCTTATAGGCCTCATGAGAAATCTGTACATGAATCAAGAGGCAACAGTTAGGACAGAAAGTGGAATGACGGAGTGGTTTGGAATAGGAAAAGGAGTAAGACAAGGCTGCATTTTGTCACCATGCTTATTCAATTTATACACAGAACACATAATGCGCAATGCAGGGATGGAGGAATCACAATTTGGGATCAAAATTGCTGGAAAAAATATCAACAATTTGAGATATGCAGATGATACCACCCTAATGGCAGAAAGTGAGGAGGACCTAAAGAGGCTCCTGATTAGGTTGAAAGAAGAAAGTGAAAAACCTGGCTTGAGACTCAATATCAAAAAAACCAAGATAATGGCAACAGGCCCTATCAGTCCCTGGAAAATAGATGGGGAAGAAGTAGAAGCAGCGACAGACTTTACTTTCTTAGGATCAAAGCTCACTGCAGATGGCGATTGCAGCCATGAAATAAAAAGGCGACTGATTCTTGGGAGGCAAGCGATGAGAAACCTGGGGAACATAGTGAAAAGTAGAGACATCACATTGAAAACAAAAAATCGCATAGTCAAAGCAATGGTATTCCCTGTGGCAATGTATGGTTGTGAGAGCTGGACCATAAGGAAAGCTGAGCGCAGAAGAATAGACGCCTTTGAGATGTGGTGTTGGAGGAGAGTTTTGAGAGTCCCATGGACAGCGAGGAGAACAAATAGGTCAATCTTAGAAGAAATCATCCCTGACTGCTCATTAGAAGGTCAAATAATAAAGATGAAGCTAAAGTACTTTGGACATCAAATGAGAAGAGAGGATTCACTTGAGAAAGCTTTGATGCTTGGAAGGGTCGAGGGCAAAAGAGGAAGGGGAAGGCCCAGGATGAGATGGCTAGATGGTGTTGTGGAGACGGTGGGTGCAGAGCTGAGCGAGTTGAGGGGGATGGTGGAGGACAGAAGTGCCTGGCGGACGGTGGTCCATGGGGTCGCAGAGGGTCGGAATCGACTGTGCGACTGAACAACAACAACAAAAAAAAAAACATATCTTCTGCCATTTTTACATCAGGGGTGCCCAAACATTTCAGGCCACGGGCCAGTCACGTGGTTCGGGGTGCTCAAACTACAGCCCGGGGCCCGGATCCGGCCCCCGATGCCGATTCATTTGGCTCACGCCACCCTCGTCGCTCCCAGAAGCGGAAGTAAAATGTCCCCGTATGGGCACGTTTTACTTCCGCTTCTGGGAGCGACGAGGGTGGCGCAGGCCAGAAGAATAGGCCTCGGGGGTCGGATCCGGCCTCAGGGGCCGTAGTTTGGATACCCCTGGTCTACATTAATAGATAAATACATATGAATAACTTTTAATGACCCAAAGCAGTTAATACTATTTAAAATTTAAGACCAACCTCCTTCCCAACAATAAATTACAGTACAAAAAACAAATTAAAAGGAGATAAATATTAAAACTAGCAGGTAAAGTGATTCTAAAAAAGATATATAAAACAACCCTCTTCTTAACAACCAGCTTTTGTCCCGCTTTTGCGGCGGCGGCTCCTCCTCACTGAGGTCTAGCGCCTTAAACCAGGGAAACGTAGGCAACCTTCAGCCCTCTCACCGTCTTTCAGCGCCTCCTTTCGGTCCCAGGCCGCGGCCACCCTCTCCCTCAGGCCGGGCTCCTTGAGGGCCGCCGAAAACTCCGCCCGCGCCTCCCGCTTGGCGCGCTTTTTGGCCGGGCTTCTCTCGCCCTTTCGGCTCATGGCCGGTTCGTGCCCTCAAGAAGCTGGGACTACGATTCCCGTCATGCTTCGCGCGCCGCCGCACACGGAAGGCGGGCCTGAGCCCGGGCCTATCCAATCGCTGCGCAGAGACCAAGGAGCTGAGATGACTCTCTTGGGCAAAGCGGACATCAACCAATGAGAACTCAGAGCCGAGTTTCGTACAACCAATAGGCATGGGATGCGCGTTCCTGTACTCTGATTGGCTGTGGCGCCCTATCCCGGATGACGTCGGCGACGGCGGGCTGAATTATCTTCGACTCGTACCCTCCCTCTCTATGGAACTCGGGTTGCCCAGAGCGGCTACGAGTAAAGGATGGCTAGAGCGGCATTGTCCTTAATGCCCCCTCTATGGTCTCCGGAAGTGCGGCCTGCTGTTTCCGGTGCGCGCTTTGAGGCCGGCGGAGAGAAGAGAAGAGCGGGACGGAGCTTCGGCGCGGCCGGGGAAGGCCCTTGTGAGCCTGCGGCCGCCTCCACGATGTCGGTCGTCCCGCCCAACCGCTCCCAGACTGGCTGGCCCCGCGGGGTGAACCAGTTCGGGAACAAATACATCCAGCAGAGCAAACCCCTGACGCTGGAGCGGACCATCAACCTGTGAGTGGGGAGGCCGGGGAGCCGAAGCCCCTCCCCCACCTCATTCCTCTCCCTCAGGGGCCTCCCTTCCTCGCCTCTCTCCTCCAGTGGCCGCGAGTTCCCCGGGCCAGAAATTGCCTTCAAGGCCACGCCCCCTCCCGCCTCCCTTGAAGGCCGGCTGTCCTCCCACTCGAGCCCTGAGAAATTCAAATATTTCTCCTCACGCGGCCAAAAAGAAAGGGGAAAAAAAGACACGGGAGGGTCGTTCACACGTGCCTGCGTTTGGTTCGCGTGTGAATGGGCACTGGCTCGCACGCGCCTCTTTCTAATGGGATGGGTGGACAAGGACACGAAGGGAGCCTCATTCCCTGAGAGGAGTTTCTCCAGTAAAAATCCTTTCAGCCCAGAAACATTTCTGACACGAAATGGTCATTATTAGGCGGCAGAGAAGCTGAACTGGAAGCAATTGGGTTGGCTTTGCTGCCAAAAACAGGCAAATCACAGTTTGGGGGGGGGGGGCTGCGAGCTCCCCCCAAAAAAGAATAGCAATTTTAGACCATTAGCTTCTGAAGGATGATGGTGATTCAACCATTTCTCTCTTCAGCTCACAGAACGACCAAAATGCCTCGGCGAGTGGGCGGCAATATAAATCTTAATAAATAAATAATAAATGTGACACACCCCCCCTCCAAATGTTAGTCCACAGCTCATGACATTCCTCACCAATGACTGTGGTGGCTCGGAGCGGTGAAGTTCCAGTCTGACAGAAATCGGAAAGCTGCCTTTTATTCATCTCAAATAGATGCAGGAAAGAGACAATACCTTTCCCACGTCACTTTAAAAATTCAAAACTTAGCAAGCTTTCCTAGTTCACAACTACTACTTCAGGCTAACCTGGCATGGAGTATGTGATGGCGAACTTTGGTACTCCAGGTGTTCTTGGACTTCAATTACCAGAAGCCCAAATCAGCACTTCTGCTGATCAGGACTTCTGGGAACTGAAGTTCAGGAACACATGGAATGCCAAGGTTCGCCATCGCTGGAGTATGTAGCCCAGCCAGGCTCATCATTCTTAGATGGAAAATGGGAAAACAGCAGGAACAAATAGGAGCTAACATCTTCTTCAAATCCTGGTTTTCTGCTTCTAAATTGCAAGAAGATTAAGCTCCTGTTTGTTCCTGCTCTTTTCCCATTTTCCATCTAAGAATGATGAGCCTGGCTGGACTACATACTCCATGCCACGTTAGCCTGAAGAAGTAGTCGTGAACTACGAAAGCTTGCTAAGTTTTGAATTTTTAAAGTGACCTGAAAAAAGGTATCGTTTCTTTTCTGCATCTATTTGAAATTCTGATGGGTCACACGGCTGGACTGTGTTTATTGAACCTTTTATTCATCTCTGCTCTGAAAACACCCTTGGAGGGAGAGGTGGTAAATAGAGGTTTGTTTTTGCTCTTTTAGCAAGCACAGAGCTAAAAACGACTTCAGGTTTTGTTGCATTTGGGGTTAGGGAAGAATAAGGCTTATTTCTCTTTGATGAAGTGGATTTGATCCACAAAAGCTCATACTGTGTTTAAATATAGGAGTTGGTCTTCAAAGTGTTACATCATTTTTTGTCTTTTTGTTGTTTTGTTTACTCTCTGATGTGCTTGCACATGGCTACCACTTCAAAAATTTCAATATCTCTCTCTATAATTGTGATGAGAGAAAGCCACAGGCTTGTCAGAAACTGAATGATGTGGGTGAGTCTTGAATTCTGATTTACACCCTTTCCGTTTGCCATTGGGTTTCTTCTTCCAGATTATGCTATCAGCACCTCTTTCTCTTAGAAATGCAGAGGCTGCACAGTGGAAGTGAACAGTTGCTTCAATGTATTTTCTAGCTTTTGACACCTTGCTCTACAGACCAGTGAAAAGGTTCTGAAGTACAATGCAATTTATGTGAAATATTTTAGGTCTAACTTTTTTTTTAGATATCCACTCACAAATTATACTTTTGGGACCAAGGAACCACTCTATGAGAAGGACAGTTCAGTGGCCGCACGGTTCCAGCGCATGAGGGAAGAATTTGAGAAGATTGGGATGAGGCGGACGGTTGAAGGAGTCCTGATTGTGCACGAACACAGGCTGCCTCATGTGTTACTCTTGCAGTTGGGCACAACTTTCTTCAAACTGTAAGTGACTCTTCGCACATCTGTGAGTAAAAAGGCAGATGAAAAGCCATGCACATGGGTAGAGCACTAGTTTTTTAAATAATATCTTGTTGATATTTATTAGGGACTGCGGTGGCTTAGTGGTTAAGATGCTGAACTTGGCAACTGGAAGGTTGACGGGTTAGCAGTTCGAGAGCCAAGTGCTGCAGGACGGAATGAGCTCCTGTCTCTGTCCCAGCTCCTGCCAACCTAGCAATTCGAAAGCAAGAAATTGCAAGTAGATAAATAGATACCACTTTAGTGGGAAAGGTAACAGCATTGCATGCACTCCGGTGTTTAGTCATGCCTGCCACGTGCCTGTGGAAACATATGATAGTGTTGTCTCTTTGGCTGTAAACAGAGATTAGCACTGAACACTAGAGTCGGATACTACTGGCTTTCAAGTAAAGGTGACCTTCACCTTTGCCTGATATTTATTACACACAGGGTTACAGCTGCAGAAGCAGGTATCTTCTGAGGAGCATGTTTGCATGATGAGCTAAATAGCAGCTTCTGCAGCTTTATCTCTGTACGCAACAGATTTTTACGCTATTTGTTGCTATGTAAAGTGTAGTCCTGTATTGGTTTTATTGTTAGTAGACTTCTCAAGTAGGTTAGGCAGAAGGGTGGTGGCTTCCTGAAGGCTTCTGAGTATAGATTTGTTGGAGAGCTGTCCAGCTATGCTTTGTATCCAAATTCTAGGCACCTTCATTGGAGAGGGAGAATAATTGAGTGGTAAGTGTGTATGGTTTGGATGTAGGAGGGACTGCAGTGGCTTAGTGGTTAAGAAGCTGAACTTGATGATTGGCCAGCAATTTGAGATCTGAGTACTGCACGATGGAGTGAGCTCCCTCCCGTCTTCTGTCCCAGCTCCTGCCAAATTAGCAGTTCAAAAGCAAGAAATTGCAAATAGATAAATAGGTACCACTTTGGTGGGAAGGTAAACAACACTCCGTGCCTTCCAGTGTTTAGTCATAATCATGCCTGCCACATGTTCATGGAAACTACTGCCAACGTAGACAGTGCTGGCTCTTTGACTGTAAACAGAGATGAGCACTGAACCCTACAGTCGGATAGGGCTGGCTTTCAAGCAAGGGCGACCTTTACCTTTGGATGTAGAGAGCTGCATTTCCCTTTCTTTAAAATAAAGACTTAGATAAGAAATGGCGTGGGATTTTGAAGCACCACTGCCACCCAGAGAAGATAATGATGGGTTTAACAGACAAATAATCTGACAGTTTTGTATAGATTTACTATAATGTGATACTTCCTTATTGAAATAGTTAGCTACCTTAGTGACTATGATAGGGCTTGTTTCAGGTGGCTGAAGTTGTGAGAGCAATTTCATCATTTTGTGAAATGTGTCAATATTGGTTTTACTGTGTACCGTATATCTAAAACATATCTTTGGTATTTGTAACAGGCCAGGTGGCGAACTTAATCCAGGAGAAGATGAAGTAGAAGGCCTCAAACGTTTAATGACAGAGGTATATGCCGAATTTTTTTGTTATCTAGAATCATGGTGAATTACAGTACACCACTTGCAGTTACATTCACACAAACAAAGATTACTAGCATTGGATTAAACACCACAATTTTAATACATATGCAGAAAACTGCCTCTTATGTCGTCTTCCCTGTTCCAGAAAACCAAGTTTGGTAAAGATCTATAAGTGTGCTTTGTTTTTTATTGTTGTACAGTGGAACCTTGGTTAACGTAATTAATGCATTCTCCAGGACATTTCTTACAGAGAAAATTACTTTAAATGAATTTTCCATAGGAATGCATTGAAAACCAGTTAATCAGTTCTGGAAAAATTCAGTAAACTGAGCCACTGTTTTCTATGGATTTCCTTTTGTTATGTGATTTTTATGTTCACCAAGCCATTTCTTAACTGAAATTCCACTGTATATATAATATTTTGTAATATTGTACACCATCCAGAGTGGGAAAAACATCCAGATGGGTGGTATATAATTGTAATAAATAAATGGCTATTTATCTAGTTAGATAGCTTTTTATTTATTTATGATAGATAGTTAGATATATGCATTTAACAAATCAGCTAACAAACAATAGTCATCTTATTATTGGTAATAGCTTAATTTGATTATGTGGCATTTTTAATAAATCCATCTGCTAAGATTTTTTCCCCAACAATCAATTATGCTGCTGTTTATAATTATTTTGCCACTTCTTTTCTTGTGCTTAAGAGAGATGCTCTGTCAAACCTTATTGGCTGAAATCTTGTAGTTGCCTTAATGTAAAATTACTCCTGTGGAGGTCCATGTGGAATTATGCCCATGTTATCAAGCATGTCTGATTGCACAATAAACAGGGCAGTGGACTCCACAACTGTGTCTGTGGAACTGGTTCTTGTATTAGACCAGTGGTGGTGAACCTATGGCATGCGTGCCAGAGGTGGCACTCAGAGCCCTCTCTGGGTACCCATGCTGTCACCCCAGCACAGAGTTCACCTCGCCTCTCTGCCCAGCAGCCCAATGGGAGCGCTTCCTCCCTCCCCCAGCACAGAGTTTGTCCCGTTCCCCTGCCCAGCAGCCCAATGGGAGCATTTCCTTCCTCCTCTGGCCCTGTGCTGGCACTTTGTGATTAAATAAGTAGGTTTTTGGTTGCAGCTTGGGCACTCGGTTTCTGAAAGGTTTGCCATCACTGGATTAGACTTTTGCTTTGATGCAAATTTCCCATTGGCTCAGGCACTTTCAAGTTATGCAGGTATAGTTATACAATAGAATTTCAGCCATTATTTTAAAACTAGGTTTTATCCACATTCCCAACTACATACAAAGTACTGAGGGTTTTGTTTCTCTTGTAAATATTTTAAGCAACCTTCGTTAACAAAAGCTTTGAGCATTTTCTTACCAATGAACGCTTGCTTATAGATGTTAAATAATTTTGCTGAGCTAACTTGCTTAATGCGCAGTGTTCTGTCTTAGAGAAGTAGTGGAAAGAAACTGTTTAGATTTTTTCTTGCACCCTATATTTGACAGATACTGGGTCGCCAGGACGGAGTACAACAAGATTGGGTCATTGATGACTGCATTGGTAACTGGTGGCGACCAAATTTTGAGCCCCCTCAGGTGAGGACTGGAGTTAACATTAATGCTTTCATTGTTTTAATTTCTTGATGTTATAACCCACTGCCTCCCTAGATTTCAGAATGAGTGATATGATTTACGGTGCTGGTGAAAGGGTTTGTCTCAATTGCAGATGGGTCTGCTTCACAGGGACTACTTATATTTAAATACACACACCTCTCTCGTCATGTAATATCTGCTTTGACTCTTGATCAGTAATAACTACACCCCAGCCATGAAGGGAAGTGAGTTGTTTCCTCTACTGGTTGTTTCCTCCACTCTTCTGTAGAAAGCCTACTATGGTTATAGAGTAGACTAGCATTTTGGACTTCAATTCCCAGAAGCCTCAGTCAATTCCCCAAAGCATTGATCACCCAATGGACTGACTTAGGCTTCTGGGAATGGAAGTCCGCCAGTGTTCCGTGGAACATAGTCTGGGAAATGCTGGAGTTGGCCATACTGTTAGTGACTCAATGCTTATTGTCAGGTGGTGGTTTATTAACCTGACAACCCTGAGGACTAACGGCCTTGGGCGGTGAAGTCCGCAGGAAAGGGTGATGGTCCCCAAGTGGACTAAATCCCACTTGAATCCATCTTGATGGATGGGCAGCAGCTTCATCCATCCTGGCCTGGGGCTGAAGAGGAAACTGGAAAAGTGGTACGGGTGTCACACTGGAATGCAGAAGGCAAATGGAAGCCCACTGCAATATATTGTTCCTAGGACAATCTTAATGACCGATTGCCATGAGGATAGGCAAATCAGAATCCACAATAGCACTAGAAGATGACATCATGGAATAACTTTACTAGTAGGAGCAAATTGTCACTATCTGAAGAATCTGCTTTGATTTCAGGTTGTCTGCAATTTTACTTGTGAACTGAAAGAAACCTGAAATTGAAGCAGTGACCTTTAATTAGTGAGAATTAACTGTTGATATAATTCATTCTACATCTGTGTAGCCACATAATCAGATACTGCCTGGCACCTTGGAATATTTAACATATACATTTGACTCTGAATCTCTGCAGTGGTACCCCGAGTTACAAAATTAATGTGTTCCCTGGGACACTTTAGTGTAACTAAAATCAGTACACTTAAACAGCTAAAATACACCTTATTAAAACATAAGGACAGTTAAACTAATTTATTTCAAAAATGACATAATTCGAGGCATTTGCAACCCGAGGTACCACTGTATATGTCAACCAGTGGGACTAACCATCCTACTTTTTCCTTTTCTTTATATAAGCTCATAAATGTTCTTTGGATGTCAATTAATTTATTCATTTTTTATTTTTCTTTCCAGTATCCATATATCCCCGCTCATATTACGAAACCAAAGGAGCACAAGAAACTCTTTTTGGTTCAACTGCAAGAAAAAGGTAAATGTGTTTTAGCTCCTGAATGTGATAATTTACTCACTGAATTTACTTACTGAAATGTGATAATTTATTTACTGAGATAATTTACTGTGAACAGAAGCCTCAACAAAGTAACCATGCTGCCGACAGTTCTTACCTTCAGCAAAGCCGAAGTAATAATGGTCATTTTAGGTAAAGGTTTCCCTTGCTTGAAATCCAGTCGTATCTGACTCTAGGTTACAGTGCTCATCTCTGTTTATAGCCAAAGAGCCAGTGCTGTCTGTATCTGCGGATGTTTCCGTGGCCATGTGGCAGGCATGACTAGACGCAAGAGTGCACAGAACACTGTTATCTTCCTCACTGAAGCGGTACCTATTTATCTACCTGCAATTTCTTGCTTTTGAATTGCTTGGTTGGCAAGAGCTGGGACAGAGACAGGAGCTCACTCCATAGTCCAGTACAGTAATACCTCGGATAATGCTAAGACTTGGTTCCACAAGTCTTGGTGTTATCCGATTTTTAGTGTTATCCGATGCATGTTAAAATCCTGTGAGATGGATCGGATAACATTAAAGCTCCATAGAGATACATTGTAACCGCACAGGCTTTAGCGATTGTTATCCGATCCATCCCATAGGACCTTAACGTTATTCGATCCAATTCTCCCTCCCAGTTTGCTTAACGTTATGCGATTTTAGCGTTATCCGAGGTAAACGTTATCCGAGGTATTACTGTACTGTACTTGGATCTTGAACTCTGACCTTCCAGTCTTCTAGTTCATTGTCTTAATTACTAATCAACTGCAGTCCTAATGGCCATTTTACCCTCCTGGAATCTTTATAAAGTTTTAGTGAAGCAGAAGGATATTGTCTTTGGTCAATACCTGAGCAGGAGACTAAACATAGGCTTCTTTGTTCTCAGGGTGTGAACGTGTGACTAGATATTACTGACTTCTGCTTTTACCTATTTTAGCTACCATGTTTAAGGCTGATAACCATAATTCAAGAAGAACTGAAGGGCCACATGTTTCCTCAGCTCTGTCCAGCTGTTTTATCTATGCATCACATTTGCTGTCACTTAAGCATATGAAGACTGTGTTGCTTTGAGCTTTGTTTTAAATAACCAGTTAAGCATCTACTTAAATCTTTCATGTTGAACTGAGTGGGAGTTAACATTGCCGGAATAAAGCTTAAGATTTTAGGCTGTTATAAAATGCTTGTTTGGGTATGTAGACTGTACAGAGTAAATTTTTCGGGTAGCAGTTGTTCTACATCCGGTGTGTTTTTGGATGTAAGCAGAAGAAAACAAGGCTTAGTCTTTCTCTGGGTCTGGATCGAAATTGACTTGCCTTTGATTATTCCTCTCCTGGATTTGTTCTAGCTTTGTTTGCGGTCCCTAAAAATTACAAACTGGTAGCTGCTCCGTTGTTTGAGCTCTATGACAATGCACCAGGCTACGGACCTATCATTTCCAGCCTTCCCCAACTTTTGAGCAGGTAGAGTATGCTGTACATTTTCCTTCATACTGGTTTTGTGCAGCTTCTTTTTGGCAAATGGAGAAACGTCGTTAAATTCTTATTCCTGTGGTGTCTTTGTCTGGATGCTCTTAAGGTGCCAGTGTGTCAACAGAGTTTTGAATCCTTAAAGTAACTTTAGAAAGTTCACGGAAGGAGAGCTTGTTGTCATCTCTCTTTTGTGTTCTCCCAAAAGGACGATCAAATGGCCTGTCTTGAGCATGAGAAAAGAAGAAGAAGTATTTCTTTACACTCATTTATCATACATTATCATCAGATCCATAATAAATGCAATTTTAACTGCGTGCCATCAAATATATTCTCACTTATGGCAATCCTTTTCAGGGTTTTCTAGATGGAGCAGTAGCAATTCCATTTCTATCCCACCACATAGGGCTTAATGCACCCTCTGGGCGGTTCACCAGTTAATTAACATTTTGCCCCCAACATCCTGGGTTCTCATTTTACCAACCTTGGAACGATGGAAGGCTGAGTTAACCTTGAGTCCCCTGAGGGTCAAACTCATAATGTTTTGGCTGCAGTACAGCAGTTTTAACCCCTACGCCACCACGGCTCATGGAGAGGAGTGATATGCCATTTATTTTGGCGAGGACTGGTGGGCCCTGTCTCGTTTTTCTTCGATGCACATTGTGGAGACCGAACTCCCAATCTTTGACCCTGCAGTCAGATACCTAGCTTACTGAGCTATCCAGCCAGGCCATAAGCTCCATATGTTGGTACAGTTCTTTTCCTCACCAATCCTCCCTGCCCTATTTTACAGTATTTGGGGATTCATTCTTCCCTTCAGAATGATTTTTGATGATGGTGCAGGTAAGAGAGGAATAGGGAACTTTCTCTTCTTTGGGACGTTAAGAATGACTGTTATGGCATATCAGGGGTTCTCAGCCTTTTCCTGCCGTGGGCTAGACCACTCACCCTCAGATCGCTGAGTGGCCTGGACACGTGGTTCCCCTCCACCACAAATGCTGCTATAAAATGTGTCCACAGTTGTTGTAAATACATTTATGATAGCTGCGGGTGCATTTATGGCATGTTTTTTGGCTGTTTTTTGCTGCTTCTGGCAGTGGCGGCGGTGGTGGGAACAAGGGTGGTGGGCCACATGAAATGGTACCGTGGGCGTTATTTGGTCCCATGGGCCGCAGGTTGCGAACCCCTGTGGTATTCCAAAGCTATTCTTATTTCGGTAGAATATTCTGGGGTTAAGAGCATCATTATGGCACGACTGAGTTGTGAATGGCGTCAGATGTTTTGGGGAAGAGAGGCCCTTCAGAGTAACGCATGAAGGATCCAAAAACTCTATAGCAGTGTTTTCCAGCGTGGGGTCCACACCCCACAAGGGGACTTCGATTCCCAGAAGCCTCAGTCAGTCAGTCCACTGGCTGATCAGTGCTTTGGGGACTTGACTTAGGCTTCTGAGAATCAGAGTCCAAGAACCAAAGGTTGGGGAACACTGCTCTAGAGACTAGCACTGGAGATTTCAGGCCCTGATTTGGTCTTTGAGGAATAGCAACTGACCTCTTTCTTACTTGCCAACTTAGCAACAAAGGGGTGTTTAAAGCGACCAAGAGGCTGTAACCAATACGATTTGATGGGGGAAATTTCAGCCTACTGCTTTCTCTCTTTTTCTTTATGTGGCCTCCTTTAAAATACTTGTTGTCCAGGATTTACTGCATCACAAGCTGAGGAATTCATGTGATGCACAGCAGCTTTGTAGGAGATGCATCAGACCGAAAGTAGGTGGAAATGGCTGCTTAGCTGATTTAAGAAAGATACGTGCAGTTCATTGCCAGCTTTAAAGATCAGTACAGTAATTACCTTTTTCTCCTCCCTTTTTTTGCAGGTTCAATTTTATTTACAACTGAATTTCCTGAAGTGTCTGCTAGAAGCCGTCTCTGTGAGAACAGCTTTAAAAAATAGAGGAAACATGACGAAGGATTTTTTTTTAATGTCTCTTATTCCCCCCCCCCCCCCATTTTTCACCCTCTCCTAAAACTTTCTACCATCTGAATAGAAAAGTGAATCTTGGCTGTTTAGATAGTGGAATAATGAGTGTAATTGTGTTTTAATCACCTATGGTGTAATAGCTGCCTGACTTTTTTTTTTAAAATAACATTAAACAAAATGGACTCCATTTGATTCTCATGTATATTTCTTCCTCGAGCAAGACTTTGGCCCATTGGCTGTGAAGCTGAAAGGGTCTAATCTTTCCCTGCTTTTAGATATACATTGGGAATTGCAGAATGCAAGGAGCCAATAATCGATACCTTCTTCTTTAGGAAAGTAGGAGTGTCTTAAGCTTAACGCCACAACAGGTCTCAAACCCGTCAAGCTGGAAATTCAGCTTTGTGTTCTGTCCCTCACCTCTGGCCAGAGGAGGTAAACCAAGCCAGGTAAGGAAGTCTGAGTACAATATAAGGACTTAGTAGGCTATATGGCTGCATCCCTATAAAGCCCGCCAGTTCTGATCTGTTCCATGAGGCCCCTTATTCTGGGTCCTTTGTGAAAAAGTGATGGGCCACCCTTACTACTATCTTCTCTCACTTGAGACTTTACAAGATCTAAATGTGCAGAAAGCCTTAAGAGGCTTAGTCTGAAGACAAATGCATGTTGCGGAAGCTGGAAGAGAAACATGTCTAGGGCTATTAATGTTTTCTTTATTTAAAAAATATTTCAGTTCGTTGAGGGAGCTGGTATTCATATTTCCTAAAGTTTCAAATCTACCTATGTTTAAAGGTCATTTTATGTGTTCTTCATGTATTTCTTAATGCAGTGGTACCTCATACAACGATTTTAATCCGTTCCACTGGTCTCGTTGTTGAATAAAACAATTGCGATATGATGCATGCATGCATCGTATAGCGATTTCCCCTATGGGATGCATCGTACAATGATTTTTTTCTGCTTAGTGGTTTTTCCCATTGAAAAATTGTACGATTTTTTCCATGGGGGGAAATTGTTATGCGGGACGCCCCCCCCCCCCAATTGTTATACAATTTAATTGCTATATGGGGCAATTGTTGTATGAGGTTCCACTGTACTCATAAATGCTGTGAACTCATATCAGCTCATGTCTATTACCAACATTAAGCCAGTAAGTTGACGTTCCTACAGCCTTCCTTGCCGAAACATTTCTGGTCGAAATCTTTTAGCTTGTAACATTGACCTCTGCTGTGCAAATGAAACCACTTCCATTTTGAATGTTGAATTATTGCTGTTTCAGATGTGTGTGTTTTTAACCTTATGAAGAAACATGCTTCTGAGAGAGATGAGAGTTCCTATAACATCCAGTTCTAGATTGTGTTTTTGGGGGTTGCTCTGGTAAAAATAATGAATAATAAAATACTGGAGCTGCAGTTCTCTAGGAGCATGATACTGAAGGGTTTATCTCAGGTTAGCTTGTATATAGGTTTGGAGCCTTGGAAACATTTCTTTTCAGATTCTAGTCCTAAAAGTGTGAGTTTCAGAGCCAGGGGATTTATTAAGGAGGCAGAAGGGATAGAATAAACTTGTTGGTATGGATTCTGCCATACTATTGCTTCTCACTTGTGGCCCATTATTCTTTATCACTACATGTTAAGTGCTGTATGCAAGTTACCATTATGTGAAAATATTTCATGAACTGGTGCTTTGATTTCTTGGCCTTTGTCTTTCCACGCTAGGGCACAATATAGATCTGCTTGCATTAGAAAACTAAGATAATGCTTTGATGGCAGGTAAAATTAAAGGTAAAGGTCGGCTTTGCTCAAAAGCCAGTCGTATCTGACTCTAGGGTTCAATGCTCTTCTCTGTTTATAGCCAAAGAGCCAGCACTGTCTGCATCTGAAACATTTCCGTCGACATATGTCAGGCATGCCTCAACACCTGAGTGTATGGAACACTACCCATCAAAGTGGTCTCTATTTATCTACTTGCAATTTCTTGCTTTCAAACTGCTAGGTTGGCAGGAGCTGGCCCGAGCTCGCACTGTCACGCAGTATCTGGGAATCGAACTCCGACCTTCCAGTCAACGAGTTCAGCGTCTTAGCCACTTGAGCCACTGCAGTCCCTGCTTTGATAGCAACAAGTGCCCAAAAACATGATCTATAGATTACAGCATCTCTGCATATAATAATTTACTAATTGAGCAAAAAGTACACCCTACCTTTCCTCGAACGTCACAGTGGCTATCAGAAATGGAACCACAAAAATTGCTTGCAAAATTACCTCACAATGGTCAACACTGTTAATAAAGAAGAAATTGTTAACAGTGTTACTAAGGAAAAGAGACCGCATACGTTAAAATGGGTTGTCAAGTAAAACTAGCTAATACAAGTGGTTACATTGCTTTCTGTTCCTTTAAATTCATTTTTGTTTTAGATATTTTTGGCTTTGTAGTTATATGCTGGTGGTGCCTCTGACATGAATAAAGAAAGAAGCCAAAAATAACTCAAATCAACAAATCAAAAAATAAAGGAAATTTTGAAGTGGTAGCCGTTTTAGTCTGTGCAAGCATATGAGAGAGTAAACAGGACAAATAAAGACAAAACGCTGTGGCACCTTAAATAATAACTCCTGTATTTTAATGTTAGTTTTCATGGATCATGTCCACTTCATCAGGCATAAGAGTGGATTTTCATGAGTGGATTTACACTTACACATGTGATATAGAGTAGCTGGGCAAAGTTGGTTCAAGTGATGGATATGCAAATCAATGAGTTACTTACAACCAGTAATAAAATGCAATCAGTTTGTATTTTTACAGCGGTGAATCTCTGATAGAAGTCAGTTTGAGGAGTTAGGTTTGCAAATTAAACATTCTGACATTACACATCTGGCTAATGAGTTAATTGAGGAAGTTTTGTAGGATAGGCCAACTCCTGAGAAACAATTTAAAAAAATAAAAGAGTCCATTAATTGAGAAATCCTGCACCTTTGCAATCAGGTACCTAGGAAGGAAATAAAGGGGCTGCAGTGGTTAACCTTGCCTTGTTAACTGGAAGGCCAGCAAGTCAGCAGTTTGAGACCCGGGTACTGCATGATGGAGTGAGCACCTGTCACTGTCCCAGCTCCTGCCAACCTAGCAAGAAGTTGCAAGATAAATAGGGTGGGGAAAAGATCTTGGGGACATGAAAGGAGCCTCATTTAGGTGTCCCCTGAGTGGAGTTCCTCCAGCAAAAACCCTTTCAACCCAGAATAGTTCCTGACATGAAATAATTATTAGGGGTGGGAAATGCAAGTTGGAAGAGGAACGGCTTGTGTAGTTTGATAACAAAAATTGAATAAATTTTATTTATTTGTAGTTAAACAACAACACAAATACGGCTACCAAAAACCAAACACCCCCTTCAGCCTCTGCTTTCCCCCTCTCATTTTTTGGGGGGTTCCTGCCTCTGGCGTCCTTCTCCCTCCCGTTCTGGGGACTACAACTCCCATCATCCCCGGCCCGCCGTGGGAGGGGGGGCGGGCGGAGGAGGCGCGATTGTGACAGGGAGGAGAGTGTGTTTCTGTGTGTCTTTATTAGTTGTGTTGGTGTTGTGTGTGTGGGCCGGCGCCATTCTCCTCAGAGCGCGGCCTTGTCTCTCCTCCTCCTCACAGGGCGGGACTGAGGAAGGCCCAGGCCCGCCTTCGTTGCCTCAGGAGGCGTCGTCGTCGTCGTCGTAGGCCTGCTGCGCCTGGAGAGGGCGTGCCAGGCGGACTAGGCCTCCCTCCTCCCTTCCGTGGGCCTGACTGTTGCCTGGAGACTCCGGCGGGGGCCCGTTCGGCGGGGGCCCGGGGTAGTAGTGGTGGTGGTGGTTCGGATTAGGCCTCAAAGGATGCCGCTGCTCTTCCTGGAGCGCTTCCCGTGGCCCAGCCTGCGCACCTACACGGCCCTCAGCGGCCTGGCCTTGCTGGGCAGCCTCCTCAGCGCCTACCGCGACCTCCGCCCGGCCGACGGGCCCGGAGGGGAGCAGCCGCCCGAGGCCGAGGAGTCCTGGCAGCCGCCCGAGGGGGAGGCCGAGGCCGACCCGGGCCTCCTGGACGTGGCCTATTACCTGCTCTCCGACAGCCTCTACGTCTGGGTGAGAGGAAATTGGGTCTATAGAGTGTGCCTCGGCGACCCTATCAGCATTATTCTTTATTTGAGAATGTGTGTGTTTTTATTTATTAAAAATTCCTTGGCGTTTGAGGAGAACACGCTTCTTTGCCGTCATGCACGTCAGAATGCGTCCGAGGAAGCGGGTCGGGATCCGACGCGTGTCACTCAAGTCTGGGGCGCTAGGTACAAATGACTGACGGGAAGGTCTCGCTCTTAGGTCTAAGGAAGAGGACTTGGTCCAGGAAAGCTCATATTAAAATAGAGTACAAGTAATACCTCATATAACATTAGTATCGAATAACACTAAAATCGCATAACATTAAGCAATTGGGGGGGGGGGAGAATTGCATCGGATAACATTAAGATCCTATGGGATGCATCGGATAACAACCGCTAAAGCCTGTGTGGTTACAATGTATCTCTATGGATCCCATAGGATTTTAACATGCATCGGATAACACTAAAAATCGGATAACACCAAGACTTGTGGAACCAAGTTTTAGCGTTATCCGAGGTTTTACTTTTATTTTTTTAATTTAGTTTAATTCTTTTTTAAGTGATTTTGAACCTTAAGGTTTTAATTTATGAATTTGTAGCGGGATTTGTAGAGTCGGGTTCGCCTGATTGGGGCGGGATAATAAATCTAAATAAATAAATAAATTGTTTTGCATTGTGTATAGTCTCTCCCCCTTTTCTGTAAGCCGCCTAGAGTCAGGTTCGCCTGATTGGGGCGGGATAATAAATCTAAATAAATAATTTTTTTTTTGAATAGTAGCCGTGTTAGTTCCTGCCAACCTAACAGTTCGAAAGCAAGAAATTGCAAGTAGATAAATAGGGACCATTTCTGTGGGAAGGGTAACAGCGTACTGTGTGCTCCTGTGTCTAGTCATGCCTGCCACATGGCACGGAGACATCTCCAGAAGCAGACAGCATGGCTCTTCGGCTTTGAAACAGATGAGCACTGAACCCTAGAGTTGGATACGACTGGCTTTCGAGCAAGGGAAACCTTTACCAGCCGTGTTAGTAAGTGTTTCAGGCGTATCAGAGAATAAACAAAACAAAAACAGTCAATCAATCGCTTTATTGCGGTCAGTGACTAGCACAGCAAAATAAGGGGATTTAAAAAATTTAAATGCATAAGATAAGGCTAAAATGTACAGTACTACACACATACATAGCTATTTGAGTTAAAATAAAATCAGTTCTTAAGATTTCTGATACAGTAAGTGGTAGAACACTTGAACCAGTTAATGCAACACCACTTCTTTGTATCTGGTAAAGAGAAAAATTAAGAACAAAACACATTTACACAGTTAAGAAAACAGTCTTTAAAGTGCTGCAGCGTTTTTGTTTTGTTTATTCTCTGCTATGCCTAAAATACAGTACAGTAGTTAGTCTTTAGGGTGCCATGAAGCTTGGGTTGCTATTTTTATTTTCTCCCTTTATTTTCTTAAAGGACATTAGGTTATTAAATATAGTGGACTGCGGTGAACTTGACGGCAGGTCAGCAGATTGAGACCCGAGTGAGCTCCTGTCTCTGTCCTAGCTCCTGCAACCTAGCAGTTCAAAAGCAGGAAATTGCCAGTAAATAAGTAGGTAACTTTTTGATGGGAAGGTTACAGCATTCAGTGCATTCCAGTGTCTAGTCATGCCTGCCATATGACCATGGGAATGCCTGTAGACGCAGACAGTGTTGGCTCTTTGGCTGTAAATGGAGAAGAGCACTGACCCCTAGAGTCAGATAATGACAGTTTTTTGAGCAAAGGTGACCTTTATACTATTGAATAGGTTTTACTAAGATGTCAAAGGCTCTGAATTGTTTTAGTGAAAATGATACCTGGTTTTATTAGAGAATCTTTACAAAGTGTTTTAAGTCACGTGCTGTTTTGTAAAGGTCATGTACAGTACATTAAAGACTAATGATGATGATGATGAATAGAGTAGTTAGTCTTTAGTGGCTCCAAGCTTTGGACCTTTATTTTTCCCCTTTATTTTGTTTTAGTCTCAAGACTTCTTGTTCCTGGTTTTGGGACATGTCATTTGCAATCTGAGGGAAGGTCCTGTGGAAATAAGTGCAATTTTAAGTTAGGTCTTAAAACTGCAGCAATGATTTTTAGTCTTATGTTTGTTTTTATCCTCCTTTCCTTCTTTTCCTTTTTCTTTTTTTTTTGGTCTTGTTGGAACAGCTGTGTGTCTCTGAAAGCCAGGCTGGAAAAGTTACAAATCAGAATTCAGGCAATAAAAATAAACAGCCCTTACTGCAATTTACTACATTAAAACAGATTTGAAAATCAGACAATTTGCATAAATGCCTCCACCAGTGCTTTAAAAATAGATGTATATTTTTTAAAAAAGAATCATGCAAAATTGCATGACGCTTTACTGTATCACATGCTAGATTTTTGAGAGATAACTTTCAGAAAAAAACAGGAAATAAAAGTTTCCATTTACCTTCAAGGTTAAGAAATTTATTACTGTGTGAACTTGTGATCTTCATCTTCTGAGTTTAAAGATCAGAATTGGTGTAATTAAAAAGAAAACAAGGGGGGGAATGGACCTTGCTGAACTACTATCACTTTCAAAATTATACAATATATTTTCCCCAAAATACAAGATTAGAACAATAGAGGAAGGAGACAAAACTTGATAAATTGCAATCTCTTTTAGCTTTTCCAGATTATGGTCTTAATTGCTGAATCAAACATATACTCTGTTTATTCCCTTTTATCTTTAGTATAAGTGTGCTGTGATGGCTTAATGGTTAAGACGCTGAACTTGATGACTGGAAGGTTGACAGGTCAGCAGTTCAAGACCTGAGTACTGCATGATGGAGTTTGCTCCCGTCTCTGTCCCAGTTCCTGCCAACCTGGTGGTTTCAAAGCAAGAGATTGCAGGTAGATAAATAGGTACCACTTCAGTGGGAAGGTAAGCAGCATTCCATGCACTTCAGTGTTTAGTCATGCCTGCCACTTGTCCACGGAAATGTCTGCAGATGCAGACAGCACCGGCTCTTTGGCTATAAACAGAGATGAGCACTGAGCACTAGAATCAGATACGACTGGCTTTCAAACAATAGCAGACTGAAATGAAGTGAGCTATTGTAAATCAGACACAATTTGAGACGCTTCCTCTGTCTGGGATAGAAATTAAATGTAATCTCCCTATTTCCATATTGAATGGTTTTATTTTATAAGCCACCAGGAAGACTTTGGATATCAGGCAGTATTTAAAGTGAGTGAGTGAGTGAGTGAGTGAATGAATGAATAAATAAATAAACAAATAAATAAATCTGATTGAGGTACACTAGAGTGTTCATGCCATAAAATGAACTGTGCCCCTCCAAATGCTTTCATTGTACGACTGCCACAAGCCTTTGCTAGTTTAAGCATTGGGGAGGGTCTTGTAGTCTGGAGAGTCATAGTTACCTATCACAGAACTAGAATTTTATTCTACTCTATGATTTGACGTGCTCTCCTTGTGTAAAAACACTGTCACGCTTCTTGACAGATTGATGATGAGGACAGACTTGTGACTGGGCTGTGAAGGGCAGGACTGAATCGCCACAAATAATAATTTCATGTCAGAAATTATTCTGGGTTGAAAGGATTTTTGCGGAATAAACTGCTTGGGGAATACCCAAATGAGGCTGTTTTTGTGTCCCCAAGAGATGGGACTGAGACGGACGCTGGATCCATCATGCAGTACCTGGGTCTCGAACAGCCGACATGCAAGCCTTCCAACTAACAAGGCGAGCTTCTTAACCACTAAGTCAAATCAGCCCCAAGAGGGAAATAAGTTTCCCAACACAGGGCATTTCTTTGGCCACAGCTAGTTGAACTGATCATTGCTTTGGAGCTGCTGATTTGCATTAATAGCTGTGCAACCTGATGCGCCTTCCATTACCTCAGGGTAGGATTATCCAGAGCTGTGTAGCTTATGTTGTGTCTCATGCTCCTAGGGGTTTACCTACATTTAGCAGGGTGAGTTGTGCCCTGAAGTTGGCATGAGAAAGAGTCCTGCCTTAGTTTCCTGCTTAACTGGGTTTACTACAGAGAAGAGTGGGACTGCGGCTCCTCAAGTGGTTAAGATGCTGAACTCGCTGACTGGAAGGCTGGAGTCCGATTCCTTGGTACTGCAGGACGGAGTAAGCTCACATCTCTGTCCCAGCTCCTGCCAACCTAGCAGTTCGAAAGCAAGAAATTGCAAGTAGATAAATAGGGACCATTTTGGTGGGAAGGTAAACAGCGTTCCGTGCATCCCGGTGTTGAACCATGCCTGCCACATGTCCACGGAAATTCCTAGATGCAGATAACGCTGGCTCTTTGGCTATAAACAGATGAGCACTAAATCCTAGGGTCAGGTACGACTGGCTTTTGTGCAAGGGCGACCTACAAAGAAAAGCGGTTCATTTCACTAACTGTATCTGATAAAGGAGAATGCTATCTTAAAAGTCATGGTAAAGTTCAGGATCAATTTTGTTTATGTCATTTTCTGTGTGGACTTTAAATACATGCACTCTCAAATCCCATTTCATTCAGTGGGTTTTACTGGCAGGTAAGCGTGGGCGAGGGAGACTGCAGTGGCTTAGAGGTTAAGATGCTGAACTTGATGACTGGAAGGTCAGTAGGTTAGCATGTTTAGACGATTGTGGTGCATGATGGAATGAGCTCCCATCTCTGTCTCAGCTCCTGCCCAACTGATCAGTTTGAAAGCAAGAAATTGCAAGTAGATAAATAGGTACCACCTGGGTGGGAAGGTAAGCAGCGTTCCGTGCACTCCAGTGTCTAGTCATGCTTGCCGCATGTCCACGGAAAGGTCTGCAGATGCAGACACTACTGGCTCTTTGGCAGTAAACAGAGATGAGTACTGCACTCTAGAGTCAGATACGACTGGCTTTTGAGCAAGGGAGACTTTTACCTTAAATGTGGGCAAGAGGACAGGCTTGATCTTCAAGGTCAGGGTTTTGCAACCTACGTCCTGCGGGCTGGCCTCAGCCCCCGACACCATTCCTTATGGCCCGCAGAGATGACCCTGGAAGCAGATGTGCCCATGCTCACGCAAACATGCCCACTGCAATTTTTTCCAGTCTGCGGCACGGTCTGAGGGGTAGTTGTCTGGCCTGTGGTGTGGTAAGATTGGGAACCTCTGTATAAGGCACTTCAGTCATCACTTTTTATTGAAAGGGATGAAACTTCTGATTGCCTCATGCTTTCACTTGTCAGTAAGTTGTCAAGCAAAATTTTTAAGAAAGAGCCTTCTCTCTAGCTCTGTTGCCAGGCAGGGAAATATGGACTCTTGAAGATAGAGAGAGAGGTTATCTACTCTCTCTCTTTCTCAGATAGAGTCCCTTCTGTAGTTATAAGATTATTACTCTTATTTATTGTATCATGATACTTTTGAGTCACTGAATCACCCTGGGGGAGGGGGAGGGTGTTGATGGAATGCTTACTTGTGACCAACATGTCATGGCCTTATTACAGGGCTTCTCAACCTGTGACCAGATGCGGCCCACGGCACCATTTCATGTGACACCCCCCCCCCCGGCCATTGCCTCCACCACACCAGGAAGTGACGTGTGGTGGAGAAAGGGCAAAACGGCCGTCCAGCCCCTGAAGTTGTCTGAGGGAGCATGGCCTAGCCCCCACCTTTAAAAAATTGATTATTCTTGCCTTATTACATGTGTTTAAGATGGCAACTTTAAACTTTGACATTGGCTTTAATATATGTCGGGTCCTCATAGAACTACAGTAGGGGTAGTTTAGAGCAACCCTCTGAATCCAACTGAGAAAATCCCTACTTTGATTGCTTACTTTCTGTGAACCCCTGCCATTACCACTTTATTCTTGCTTCACTACTATTACTATGAATAATTCTCTCTAGAAACAACTGCATCCTTCATTAATGCTGCTAAATATGGTTTAAAAAATAGCTTGGTAAAAAAAAATTAGTTTTAATAATCTTGTGTCAGAAATTCTGGGTTGAAAGGAGTTTTGCTGGAGAAACTCACTCAGGCAAAAAAAGAAGCTATAATACTGGTGCATGAAATGAAGTCTTTTTTTTAAAAAAAAGATGAATGTGAAACCGCAAAAATAATATAATGATTTCTTTCTAAGGTCCCACGGGCGCAGTGGGGGTGGCGTTCAGATAGATTTATTTTTCTGATTCGTTGTACATTTTGCTTTTATATTTAGTATTTTTTGTCTTTTGTTTTTAGTTATTTAATAAAAAATAATAAAAATATTATTCATATGAATGAACAAATACAACTGAACATACATAAACCTTGCTAGTATAAATAGTTTAATTTTTAAAAGTAAGGGAGTAATGTGTCATTTGCCAAGAACATGCAGTGTTTTAACATCCACTCCTTTCTATCTGGCTTACAAACCACAGACTTGAGTCTCCAGTTCTGTTCTGGTACCAACTTTGACTATCATCCATTTCAATTTTTAAAAAAGGTAGAGGAAAACTGGCTCATCTACATTTTTGCCTTGTTGTTTGGTTGCTGCTAATTATGTATGAAATGACAGCATTTTGGCAAAAGGTCATTGGTACAATAGGTAAAGAGTATTTTGAAAAATTTCCATGTGAATATTGTGAACCAATGGGATGAGAGGAGGGGAAAGAAATAGTCCTATTGTTAAGTGCTAGAGCCAGGCGAAAAGTCATATGGTGAAAATATATTAAAAAACCAAATGTTATGTTATGTCACCTGGAAAGATCCATAGTTGATACCTGTATTTTTGAAATGGTAGCTGTGTTAGTCTGTGTTTCAAGCATATCAGAAAGTAAACAAAGGTAAAGGTAATGGTTGCTCTTGCTTGGAAGCCAGTTGTATCCGACTCTAGGGTTCAGTACTCATCTCTGTTTATAGCAAGGGCCAGCTTTTCTGCATCTGCAGACGTTTCCATGGACATGTGGCAGGCATGACTAGACACTGGAGCGCATGGAGCGCTATTTACCTTCCCACCAAAGTTGTCCCTGTTTATCTACTTGCAATTTCTTGCTTTCAAACTGCTAAGCTGGCAGGAGCTGGGACAGAAGACGGGAGCTCACTCCATTGTGCAGTATTCAGGTCTCGAACTGCTGAACTGCCGACCTTTCAGTCGTCAAGTTCAGCTACTTAACCACTAAGCCACTGCAGTCAAAACAAAAAGACAAAAACAAAACAAAAAACAAACAACCCCCAAAACATTGTGGGATTTTAAATGTGAACTTTTGTGCTATATTTTAATGTGAACTTTTGTGGTTCATGTCCACTTCGTCAGACATAAGAGTGAGGCTTCATGGCCTCAATTTATACACATCAGGTACAGAGGTACAGAATGGTTGATTAGCACAACAGATAAGTATACAAATCATTGTGGCTTTTTTACAACTGGTAACAGCTGAAGATCTCTGGTTGTTATTCAGGTCAGTTGTGGAGCTTCAAATTGATGCCATGAAGTCTCTTATGTCTGGACTTGATCTATGAAAGCTAGTTAGTCTTTAAGGTGCTGCAAAGTTTTTTCTTTTTCTTTTGTTTATTCTCTGATATCTCTTTAATATCCTGCAGATCTGTTTAAGTGTGAACTTTCAGGATCATAAGGATGCCACAATATTTTTGTTTATATTTTATTTCTCTTATGCGTGTGAAATAGACTAAAATGGCAGCATTTTAAAAAATCAGTATAAAAATTGGCTTATAAAGTTATCTCAGTGGTATGCTTTGTCAAGTTTACAAAGACCCTGTGTTTTTAATTAAATTCACAATAGGGAGATACAAGGATGTTTAGGTAAATAATGAAGGTATTATTTCAGTAAGAATTTAAAGGACTGTTTATTTAACACGAACCTGCTATTTTTAAGTTCTCATAACCAGCTTCAAGGATTTAATTTCTGACCTTCCTGATTATCAGTGGAAAACTTCCAGTTCTTGAAATTGTGTGGGCTGACTACATAACTAGCACAACAACCATAATTTGTGGTTCTGAGGTTTGCATGCCTGTTTCTTGAGCCACAAAACTCCCCGAGAGTTATTTGGAAACAGTCAGTGTGTTTCTGCCTAACCTAACTAAAAACTGTTGTTGTGAACCATCTTTAGCTCCTTGGAGTAAAAGTGGGATAAAAATATTATAAATAAAAAGGCTAATGTGAAGTTAGTGTGGGAGGCAGTTTTCAGTGCTTATTCTCTGGATCATTTGCCAGAAATCATCTAGTACAGAAAAGTTAAACCTTAGTTGCTTGTGGTTACTGTACTTACTTCTTTTTAAATGAAATAGGGCCTTACATATCTCTAATATTATCAGATCATTTAATCTTAGTTAGGATACCTTTTTATCAACCCTATTTAAATTAGGTCAGTACATTTGTTTTTGGAGATATTTATTTCCTAAGACTTTCCATTACTATTTATGTAACTAGAACCACCCTGTCCCATCCAGATAGAAATAAACCTTGAGGTCTATCCTTGCAAAGACAGAAATCCGTTCACTAAATAAGGCAGTAAATTCCAAACCATAGAGTTTTAAGGCACGGTCTGTTTTGCTGATGTTGACACTCAGAATATGATAAAACGTATACATCAAGGTACAGTAAAACCAGATAACACTAAAACTTGATTCCACAAGTCTTGGTGTTATCTGATTTTTAGTGTCATCCGATGCGTGTTAAAATCCTATGGGATGCATTGGATAACATTAAAGCTCCAATGTAGAGATACATTGTAACTGCACAGACTTTAACCGTTGTTACCCAATGTATCCCATAGGATCTTAACGTTATTTGATGCAATTCTCCTCACCAGAGTACTTAACGTTATGTGATTTTAGCGTTATCCAAGGTAAACATCAGAGGTATTACTGTATATTTGTTTTTGGGGTATTGTTTATTGTTTATTATCTATATTCTGCTTGGATTATTGTTTGTTGTTTTTCTGAATTATGTTTAATTTTCTATTGTTATTTGTAAAGATCTCAAAATGTACACTGTCCAGAGTGGGAAAATATCCCAGATGGGTGGGAAATGAATGAATGAATAAATAAATAAATACTTTCTTTTTTTCTAGGTGCTGGTCAATACTGCTTGCTGTATTCTGATGTTGATTGCTAAATTAATACAGAATGTTGTCTTCGGTTCCCTCCGTGTCAGCGAAAGGCAGGTAAGAAATTTCTGTGCACCTTGCAGGCTGATGGTCAAACTAGTTATTTTTTTTGTCTGTCACAGATAGGTTAATTAGAGCTTGGGGGTTCTGTTTCTTTGAGGTGCGTTTGGTTATGGTCCTTGTAGTGACAAAGATACAATATGACTACAGGAAAATAACTATCACCAGACTGGGAACTAATGCTGAGTTCTAAAAATGTGCTAATCTTTTTTCAGCATCTCAAGGATAAATTTTGGAACTTTATCTTCTACAAGTTCATCTTTATTTTTGGCGTCTTAAATGTTCAGACAGTTGATGAAGTGGTCATGTGGTGTCTCTGGTTCTCCGGCCTTGTGTTTTTACATCTCATGGTTCAACTCTGCAAGGACAGGTTTGAATATGTAAGTTTGTTGCTGGTGGCACACAGTGAGGGTTGGTTTATATTTTACATGGGGGTACACTGCTTCAAATGTTAGTTTCTAAACCAGGGGTTGTCAAACAATGGTGGGCATAAATTTTTTTCACTGCCACACTGGGTGAGCGTGGCCTGTTGGCCATGTGACTGCTCTTTGCTATAGAGCTATGAAAATAGAAGCCTCTTTTATTTTCATCACTCTTTAGCGAACCTCTGAAGCCATTTTCCCCCTTCGTCAAAGGCTTTTCCAGGGTTCCGTTTCACCCCGAAGCGCCTCCCCAGTCAGTCTGGAATGGCTGATGACACTCTTTGGGGTGAAACGGAGTCATGGGGGTGCATATACTTTTTGCCCTTATTCACTTGAAAGCGAAGTGTCATGTGCCATTTTTGTGCTCCTGTTTGGAACTGCATCTGATGTAAGGAAATGCCTCTAGGCAGAACAGGTGATGTATCCCCTGAGATACTTTATTGCTGAAAGCTAGCCAGGCAGGTTCCATTTCTGCTTTGTCTTGTTATGTGGATGATCCAGAAAAGACTGTAGGTTAGGAATTTGGCCTTTCCAGAGATCTTGAGGCATTCCTCAGATCCTCTTCAAAATACACCATGGAGATGAACTGCTGACAAGCTTTTGAATTATCAGAAGTGCGTACTTTGGAAGTCAAAATAAAGAAACCTTTCCTGACCATCTTGTTTTTGTATTACAGCTCTCTTTTTCACCTACCACACCAATGAACAGCCACATCAGGGTCCTGACCTTGCTGGTAGCCATGCTGCTTTCATGCTGTGGGCTGGCAGTTGTGTGTGGGGTTATTGGCTACACCCAGGGAATGCACACGTTAGCTTTCATGGCAGCTGAGGTGAGATTTCCAGTTAAAATCTGTGTTAAATGTGAGTGATATGCTTTCTGGTGAGCTGGGATTTATTTGTACAACTTAAAAAAAAACATCCATCAGCTGATGGCCAGAATTTTGTAAATGTTTACATAAAGTTTGTGTAACTGCCCTGGCTAGTTAAGGTAATCACCACAATTCTGGGACTTGTCTGTTTCGCTCACCAGATCACATGCCTGACTATGTATACAAGCTGTATATCTGCATCTTCTCAGGTAGTCCATGCAAGTTAAGGAAGTCTTAGGTAGGATTTCAGCCCGCAGTTATTTCTGTATCACACACAATAGCCAGTAAATGGTGCTGACTGCATTCCGGCTTGCGAATAAGTTTTGTTTGAAGCCATCCTGCCTGCAACTAGTTACTGGTAATCTTGTGTTTATCAAAGCTCAGAATGTTGTGTGAATTATTGGTGAATGGATTCAATTTTAAATGGTAGATTGTCAAAGCCTGTCAAATGTTAATATTCTTAAATTTTAAAATATATACACGTCATTTGTTCAGTTTATGAGCCTTTCGGTATCTGGATACACAAACCAAACAGATACACAAAAGACAGTATTCAGGGGCTGCGGTGGCTTAACGGTTAAGAAGCTTGCCTTGTTAGCTGGAAGGCCAGTGCAAGCTGGCAGTTCAAGACCCGAGTTTGAGCGCCCGTCTCTGTCCCAGCTCCTGCCAACCTAGCACGTTTGAAAGCAAGAAATTGCAAATCAATAAATAGGGGCCGCTTTGGTGGGAAAAGATCTTGGGGACATGAAAGGAGCCTCATTTGGGTGTCCCCTGAGCGGAGTTTCTCCAGCAAAAATCCTTTCAACCCATAATAATTTCTGACATGAAATTATTATTATTACTGAATAAAGGTTCAAGTCTGGCCAAGTTATCCTGCTATGGTAATAGAGTAGACCCTACTCCCTGCAACTCAACGCGTAGTTAACTAACCTGAGAATCCTGAGGGAGGGGCAAAGTCCACAGGGAAGGGTGATGGTCCCCAAGTAGATCAAACCCCATTTGAATACATACTGATGCAGGGCCTCAGCTTCATCAATCCTGGCCTGGGGCTGAGGAGGACTTTGTGTGCCAAAAGTGCTCAGGACCAGAAAGGGACTCTTGGAACTGGATCAGTGGTACTATGGGTGTCACACTGTGAAGTAGAAGGCAAATGGAAGGCTATTGCATTATATTGTTCCCAGAACAATCTTCATGGCTGATCGGCATGAGGATCGTCATTATTCAGAATTTGATACTTCACTAGAAGAAAAAGAATCCAAAGGTGGGCAGTGTTGCTCTTCCAGCTGTTTTGGGACTGTGGTTCCAATCAGACTTAGCTGGTATAGTCCGTGGTAAGAGTTGGTAAGGGCTGTAGTTAAGAAATGTTTGGAGGTGCACAATTTCCTGTCCCGACTGTCATTGGTCTCCTCTGTACAAACGTATTCATTTGGCCCTTCTCTATTTCTTTGTTTCTTAAGAAAGCATTGTCTTCAACAAACATCACAGGTTGTCCTCAAACCACATTTTGCTTAGCATTTCTTTGCTCATTCTCCTCATATAAGTGTGGAATCCTTGGTTCCCAGCATGGTTCTTACCAATGGATATGAGGCAGATATCTTAGCTGAGTAGTGGTGTTTGGAACAAATGTCTGGAAGGGACCTTGGGTTCTCTCCCTCAGTCCTTGAGCCTCCTGCGTTTGCCTCCACAAAGTGCTTCACAACCACCCCTTTGAAAAAGTGCAACTTGATTTTTGTGGCCCTGAAACCGTCCTATGTATATTTGAAGGTTATTTCCTTGACCTTTTCTTCTTTGAGCAAAACAAATCTAATTCCTCCAGTGACTTTCCTTGTGTAGCAGATTTTACACACCCATTTGTTGTTCTTCCCATTCCTCAGCCTGTTGTCCGTTTCTTGATTCCTTTCCAGGATTGCGTTAAATGCCTGGAAGGCAGTGCTCGTGACATATCTTTCCAAAGTGAAGCTGTGTGCGATAAAAGCATCCATATCTTGATCGCAGTACCTTTAGTAGCTTTAGTGCAACCTGTTGAACTGTGATGTCACAATCTTGCCTTAAGAAAGACCTTCAGGTCTTTCTTGCCATTGCTACTTGCTAAGCAGACCTTCCGAATAACATTTGTGCCTTCTGCTCTTTCCTGGTTTATTAACTTACTGACTATGGATTGAGTGTGATACGTGTGATCAATTACATCTGGATGGTGCCATGTTAGGAAAAAGCTAGATGATCTCTCTCTATCTCTCTGTCATACACACACACACACTCACACCCCCTCACACCCTCACACACACTAGTAAACAAAACTTTAAATGTATGTCATATTAATGTTATATCTTTTTATGCCACCTCTGATTCTGAATATTGGGAATCGTCACGGCAATTAGCCATGAGGATTGTCCTGCGAATATAATGCAGTGGCCTTCCATTTGCATCACAGCATGACACCCATAGTACGACTGATCCAGTTCTGTAAGTTTCTGGTTTTAGCTGTATGGCTTTTATGAACTGCATGTTGCCCTGAGAGCTATTAAGTGCTAGTGGCAAACAAGTCTTTGAAAGACAGACAGACACATTCAGTACTGTGTGTATCACAGGTAGTTAAAATTTGTCTCCATGTTATGTTTTGCCTCTTATTTACACCTACAGTATAAAAAACTTTTAAAATACAGTCGAACCTCGCATAAAGAGTGCCTTGCTTAAAGAGTAACTCGCTTAAAGAGCAGAATTTTCTCTGAATGTTTGCTTCGCTTAACAACTAAAACCAACCAAAAACTCGCTTAACAAATAAATCGGGGTTAGCAACCCCCCCCCCCGTCACAATTGGTCACTTACAAACATTCAGTAATCAGAGGAGTGGTGACAAAAAAAGAAGACATAAGATTTCAATGTGATCTTTTCATATGTTTCAAAACTTACTATTTTCTTACATAACAAGACACTTACTTGTGGCTCTGGCCATTTGGGAAAAAAATGAAATCTGAAATACAATAGAATCTTATGTTTTGGCTTATGACTATCCCATGATATGGTTCGATTAGTTTTCACTTCCATCTCCAACTTTTTTAAAGCTTACCTATCAGTCAATGAAAATCATTTGTAAACACTTTTCTATACCTTGCTTATTTTCTGGGAGAAGAAAGCTGGCAAGACAGACTGTAATCTGGACTGGCTTTTTTCTAGCTCAAGGAATATATTAATTCCTGATAGGATAAACTAATAAAATGTCTAGGAAGAAAATATTGCCCATACAGTAAGTAAGGGTTTAATCATGGAATGCAGGAAGCATATTCTATTCCACACCTGGAAAAGAATGTTTTTATTCTTCTGGTTTTCTTCCCAGTTTTCAGAAAAATGTTTAATGTTACCTGCCTTTTTTCTCTTTTCTGTTCCTTAGTCTCTTCTTGTCACCGTGAGAACTGTGCATGTCATTTTACGGTAAGTAAATTGTAATTCAAAGTGTGTGCCACAGAGGATTGGTTCAGTTGCCAACCGTATTCTTGGAAACTAAAATGCAACTACATTAACTTGGCATTGATGAATGTACATTGTACTTCATAGCATGAGCTTAGGAACTTTATAACAGGATTGAGTCAGGTGTAGTGGATGGAGTGATTGATTAGGACTCAAGGGCCCTGAGTTCAATTTCCCCACTTGTCAGTAGAAACTGAGGGGCTGAGGTGGCTCAGTGGTTAAGAAGCTCACCTTGTTAGCTGGAAGGCCAGCACGTTGACAGTTCAAGACCCGGGTACTGCATGACGGTTTGAGCGCCCGTCTCTGTCACAGCTCCTGCCAACCTAGTAGTTCGAAACAAGAAATTGCAAGTAGATGAATAGGGACCACTTTGGTGGGAAAAGATCTTGGATGCCTCATTTGGGTGTTCCCTGAGCAGAGTTCAGCAAAAATCCTCTCAACTCAGAATAATTTCTGACACTATATTATTATTATTATAGTGGAAACTTACTGGGATGTGGCAGTAGTAAAACCACTCCCTGAAGTCTTGTGTTCATCAAGAAAAGAAATCATTGCTGTTGCATGGTAAAAAACATACTATAAAAATAGGTATTTTTGAATGAGCGTATTCAAGGTGCCTTGATTTTCTTGAATTGAGGATGATTGCCAGTCTTACCAGATTATCCTGCTATGCTAATAGACCCTACTGCCAGCGATTCAACAGCGATTCAACAGGTTGTCAGGCAGCAGTTAACTAACCTGACAACCCTGAGATCTAACAGCCTTGGGTGCTGAAGTCCACAGGGAAGGGTGATGGTCCCCAAGTGGATTAAATCTCACTTGAATCCATCTTGATGGAGGGCAGCAGCTTCATCCAGCCTGGGCTGGGGCTGAGGAGAACTTTGTGTGCCAAAAGGTCTTAGGACCAGAAAGTGACTTGCGGAACTGGATCAGTGGTATGGGAGTCACGTTGTGATGTGGAAGGCAGGTGGAAGGCTGCTGCTTTATATTGTCCCCAGGACAAGTTTCATGTCTGAGCTCCATGAGGATTGCCAATATTCAGAATCAGATACAGCACAAGAATAATAATGAGAATGATGAGTCATGGGATAAATGAATCCAGAACAAGAAATGATAAAGTAGGCATTGCAGAAAATACTGATTATTACACCTGATCACTTGGAGAAGAGGAGGGAAGGGAAAAATGTATTGACTAAATAATTTTGGAGAGCACTTTGGAAGTATCTCATCATTGCTCAGAGCTGCTGTAGCCACAGTCAAGATAACTGTGATGATGGCCAGCCTCTAACACACGGATGCGGCCCATGGCACCATTTAATGTGCTACCTCCACCACACCAGCAAGTGCCATGTGGTGGAGGAAGGGCAAAATGGCCGTCTGGCCCCTGAAGCTGTCTGAGGGAGCGTGACCTGGCCCTCGGCTTAAGACGGCTGAGAACTGGTCTAAAAGGAGAAGGCCAGGAAGAATTACTAGCTCAAATTGGCTTTGAGCCCATATCCTCTAGGATTAGGAATGAGAGTTAAATTGAGCGGGCGTGTACCAAAGTGTTTTGAAGCCAGTATTTTGTGAATCTTTTTTATTTGTAAAATTTTCAAAATACCCTTCAAATAATGCTGAGATTTCTCCTCCCCTCTCCTAGTTATGTCATCCATCTCTGGGATCTCAATCATGAAGGAACCTGGGAGAGCAAAGGAACATATGTCTATTACACCGATTTCATTATGGAGTTAACACTTCTGTCACTGGATCTGATGCATCACATTCACATGCTGGTAGGCATTGTTCACTCTGACAGGATGTGTCTCCTAGGTCAGTCATGGTGAACTTTGGCATGCCCAGCCGTTCTTGGACTCCAGTTCCCAGAAGCCCAAGTCTCTGTGAATCCACACGAATGGGTTTACTGCACGTACATGGATTCAGAGGGACTTGGGCTTCTGGGATTTGAAGTCCAAGAACAGCTGGCATGCCGAGGTTTACCATCACGGTCCTAGGGGCTAGTCCAGTGATGGCAAACGTTGACTCTCCAGGTGTTCTTGGACTTCAATTACCAGAAGACCAAACCAGCACTCCTGCTGATCAGGACTTCTGGAAATTGAAGTTCAAGAACACCTGGAATGTCAAGGTTCGCCATCACTGTACTGGGTGGTCATTATAATACAGAACAGGCCTTTATAAATGATGGAGAAGCATTCTGCTCTTTGGAATAGCAGGATTATTCTCTCCTGTACACTTAATCCCGTCATTCAAAACCCGTGAGCAGGAATCAAAGAACTACGCATACAATTTCAGCTATGCTTCGGGTTTTCTTCCCCCTTTTTACAATTGTAACAGAAATCCCTGCAGCAGAAGCTTTCCAAATTGGTCACTAGCTTTTCTCCTCGGCAGTGGGGCTTGTTTACCATGAGATTAGAAAACAGAACCCTGGTTAGAATATAGCTGGCATTCTTGCATTTCCACAGTTGGCTGGTTGTGAAATTTATACCTCATTATTTATCTGTTAAATCAAGAGGCACTTGAGTAAATGCTAGATGTCATAAAGTTTTCCCTGTCTTCATTAGGGACTTTTGCCTAAATAATTGCTAGAATCCCATTCTTTAGGCTCCCCCCCAAAACAACAACAACAAAACAACCAACTGTAAATCCATGGGCATAAATTTCAGTAGAAAACTGCTCTTGGTGAGAAGTCCCCATTAACTTTAGAATGCTATTTGTAAAACTCTTTTAATCTGTTGTATTAAAAGCTCAGAGTGGTAAAATATCCCAGATGGGTGAGAAACAATCAAAAGAATTATTGAATGTTTCCCCCTTCTTCTTTTGCTTCAGAGCAGGGTCCCCAGAGGTTGAATGAGCCTTTTTCTGCTTCCTGATTAGAATTTTTTTTGCTGTGTTTTGAAACATCTCTTCTGTTTTAATTCTGGCATGTACTACGTTCTCACCTTCTGTTCCGTGTTCCTAAGTTATTCAGTCCTCATTTTTGAATTTATTTGGCAGCTCTTTGGCAACATCTGGCTCTCAATGGCCAGCCTGGTGATCTTTATGCAGCTGCGTTATCTGTTCCATGAGGTGCAGCGTAGACTGCGCCGCCACAAGAACTATCTCCGTGTGGTTGGAAATATGGAAGCGAGGTATGTCAAGTTGCTTTATTTTGTGTCTTTACCGAAGAGAGTCATAGGTTGTTTTCTCACCACCGCAAAGGAGCGCAATGTTTCTGGCGGTAATCGGCAGACCAGTAAATGAGCTGGATTCTGTATCTCTCCACATTCAGGCAGCACATATTGTTGTCCGCCAGCAGTTCCCACTTGAGCCTGTTGGTCTTGCATTGAGGGACTCCAGCCCTCAGCCTATTCAGGGTCCTCCAAGTGATGTAGGGGAGGTCGGGTTCCTCAGCCTTCTCTTCCTTTAACGATGTTCCTTGTTCAGTGATCCCCTTCCTCTATCTTCTAATTTGGTGTTGTTCTTGCCATAAAGCTCTTTCTGGATCGGAGCTGGAGGACTTGAGGCTCATCTCCATTCAGAGGAGGTTGAGGGTCCTTCTCTTGTTTTGTTCTCTTGCTTAGTCTCAGTTGGCAGTTTATTTTACTTGTGTGAGAGTGGGTGGGGTGAGTGGGTACAAAATTGTAATAATTACCATCCAAAATGTACAAACTCTGATCATTACCTTAATGGTGGTTATTAAAAAAACCAGCAACTAGATGGTGACACAGGCAGCTTTACATGGATGCCCTGATTTATACAGATAGTGAGACAAATAATATTTTATCACCATTCAGGCCTCTAGAGGTGTGGTTGAAATTCTTGATGAATTCTTGTTCAGCTATTTTGGAATCTGGCTTTATCTCACATGAGGCTTTACCGGAACCGAGACTTATGGATTGCTTCAGGCGGAGGCTTCCCTGCGTTCCTTGTTATAATTTTGACCTGGTTCCCTTATCTTAGGTTTGCCGTGGCGACTCCTGAGGAGCTGGCAGCCAACAACGATGACTGTGCCATTTGCTGGGATTCCATGCAGTGTGCTCGTAAACTTCCTTGTGGACATCTTTTCCATAAGTAAGCACCTAGGAAACCCAAGCTGAGGAAAATGAATTGTGTATTTTGATCGTCTGCCATTAACTACTTTGTTTCGTTATGCACTGAGTTTATCATTTTCATCTTCCAATTTCTAAACTGCCAATCTGGCCAGTGAATTATCCTGCTATGGGCATAGAGTAGACCCTTCTGCCAGCGACTCAACGACGAGTGTCAGGCAGCTGACAACTCTGAGGATTAGCAGCCTTGGGTTCTGAAGTCCACAGGGAAGGGTGATGGTCCCCAAGTGGATTAAATCCCACTTGAATCCATCTTGATGGAGGGCAGCAGCTTCATCCATCCTGCCCTGGGGCTGAGGAGGACCAGAAAGGGACTCGTGGAACTGGATCAGTGGTGTTATGGGTGTCACTCTGCGATGCGGAAGGTTGATAGAAGGCTACTGCGTTATATTCTCAGGGCAGTCTTCATGGCTGATTGGCAGGATGGTCGTCTGTTTTCTGATTCAGATATGGCAGAAAAAGAAGAAGAATTTTCTAAACTGCCAGTGTCGACTCCTGTTCTCCGGGAAATATATTGGTTTCTTTGTCTATAACTTAAGAAGAGGTTAGCTCACATGACTCTGTCTTACCTGTCCCAGTGTAAACACTGGATTACTGGGTGCTTATCCAAGACAGCACAAGTCAGAAGAAAGCTTTAGCCTGGGAGCTGCTTCCAGAGTCAGGTAAGCATGAGCAAGGCTTTGCTGTTTTGCTGCTCTCACAATCAGGTATCGGGGGTCTTCTTGCACAAGGGTCAGTGCACTTGCTCATAAATGGCTTCCCCATGTGCAAGGGCAGCATTTTCCCATTACTGCACCGGCAGGAATTTACACTCCTCTGGCCCTCAAAAGGATCCTGTACTATAGCTTCTTCTTGTGCCATGTCCGATTCCAAATATTTGCTCTCCTCATGGCAATCTGCCGTGAAGATTCTGGGAGCAATATAATGCAGTGGCCTTCCATTGGCCTTTTACATTGCAGCATGACCCCCATGCTGCTGATTCAGTTCCCTGCGTCACTTTCTGGTCCTGAGCCCTTTTGGCACACACAGTCCTCCTCAGCCCCAGGCCAGGATGGACGAAGCTGCTGCCCTCCATCAAAAGGGATTCAAGTGGGATTTAAACCACCACTTGAGGACCACCACTCTTCCCTGTGGACTTTGCCACCCAAGGCTGCTAGTCCTCAGGGTGGTCAGGTTAGTTAACCACCACCTCACGATCGGTGTTGAGTTGCTGGCAATAGGGTCTACTCTATGACCAGAACGGGGCATCCTGGCTAGTCTTCTCTGCACAATATAGCTTAATTTAGAAAAAGGCAAACGTGGATGTTGGAGAGAAGTCTCGGCAAAAGCAGTGTGTGGGGGTGTGGGGGTCCAGTTGTTCTCCACAACTTGCAGGATAAAACCTGATGCTCAGCCTGGCACATCTTCACATCTGTATGCTTACAGGCCAGGTGTTGACCAGGGTCAATCGTCATAAGACAAGGGAACCCTTCATCTCCAGTAATATTCCTTTTGGCCATTGGACCACTTGTTACTTGTATTAAAGAAAGTATAAATGTAAAGGTTGAAAACAGCCAGCATAAAATTAATTTGTACCCTGGCAACATGCTATAAATATTTGAGAATCCATTAAAAAATATAGATTCATTTATTATATTTCCATTCCACTCATATCAGAGGTGTCCAAACTTTTTGGGCTGTGGGCCAGTCATGTGCTGGTCATGTGGTTCCTTCCACCTGGAAGCGGAAGTAAAACGTGCATGTGCAGAACACTGCCGTAAATGACCTATGGCTGTTGTAAATGTGTTCATGGCAGCCACAAGTCATTTGTGGCAGGGTACTGCACATGCATGTTTTATTTCCGCTTCCGAGGGTGGCAAGGACTGGATTAATTGGTGCTGTGGGCCGGATTCGGCCCATGGGCTTTAGTTTGGGTAACCCTGGCCCATCTTTCAGGAGACTGAAATTGCAGGGACTATGGTGTTCTCATTAGTTCTATGCTGTGCCATAAATATTCAGTGTTTTGAGAAGCCTATTTAAGTTAATTAGTTGATTCTAACAGAGACAGAGACGTCTGTTCCCACAAGAAGCTTGGCTTATCCCTCCTTTAGACTTGCTTTTCCACATGTTTATAAAGGCATCCCTGCTTTCCCAAGGGGTCAGCTGATGACTATTGGGCTCGTAGCATCATGAGCCAAGGTTAATTATTGGTTGGCTTAAGTCACAATGCATCCCCAGAGCCAGGCAAAGTGGTGTTGGGGTCATCATTAGGTTGGGGAAATACAATGAAGGTCAAAATCCTTCCTCTTCCAAGGAGCGTTTTAGGCAATCCTATCCTGCCTGCCAAGGTGGCCTAATTGATAACTTGGGATGTGTTTTGTTCTTTTAAAAAGATGCTCTAGAACAGTATTTCCCAAACTTGGACTTTAATTCCCAGAAGCTCAGGTCAGTCCCCCAAAGCACTGATCAGCCAATGTACTGACTGAAGCTTCTAGGAATTGAAGTCCCCCCAGTGTTCTACGGAACATAATTTGGGAAACGCTGCTCTAGAAAAAAAATACCCTGATAGGCAACATGTCTTAACGGAGTCTGGCAACTCAAGCTGGTTCAGAATCCGGCAGTTTAGGTTTCTGGATATGGCTGACGAGTCCTTTGTATTCTCAGTGAGTTCTATTGGCCGTGAGTCTATTCGTGGCAAAATTCAAGGTGTCCTTTACTTCTCAGGGACTGCAGTGGCTTCATAATTAAGACACTAAACTTGACGACTGGAAAGTCAGCAGGTTGAGACCCAAGTACTGCACGATGGAGTCAGACTCCCATCTCTGTCCCAGCTCCTGCCAACCTAGCATTTCGAAAGCAAGAAATTACAAGTCGATAAATAGGTACCGTTACGGTTTTCCCATGACGAATTCCCCTTTGCTTTCTCCTAGCTCCTGCCTGCGCTCTTGGCTTGAACAAGACACTTCCTGCCCAACCTGCAGAATGTCTCTGAACATCACAGACAACCATCATGCGCGTGAGAATCATCAAAGGGAGAACTTAGATGAAAACCTGCCTCCGGTGGCCGTGACTGAAGGCAGGCCTCACCTGAACCAACACAACCACTTCTTCCACTTTGATGGTTCGTTTGCTTTCACGAGTTGGCTGGGCTTAGCATCCTTTGGGATAACAGGGAGTACAGTGTAAGCAAGGGGCAGGGCTGAAACTAAGGAAAATGAATCTACTTCCAGACATCTCATGTTCTATTTGTATATATTGTGCATCAGCGGACATTTCTTTTACCTCTATACACGTTAGCCATTAGATGTACTTTTGGCTTTAATCCATTTTTGTCATTTGCGACAGAACTATTTGTTCTTCCCCAGTAGCAGGTTAAATGTATTCTGACCTGGGAGTCTCATCTTGCGTCACCATCTCTGCTTTCCTTCTTGACGGTCTCGTCATACAGTTTTTCAAAAGTTAGCCTCACATATTATATCTATTAAGCGGTCCAGGATTGGTTTGTTTCTTTTCTACAGGCTCCCGCATCGCGAGCTGGCTGCCCAGTTTCTCAGTGGAGGTGATGCATACCACCAGCCTTCTTGGCATTACGCAGACAAGCAACTCTCAGCTCAATGCTATGGTACGCCCAATTCTTATCTCCCCCCCCCCCATTTAATTGTGTAGCACTATGATGGACACGGTGCTTTGAAGGAGAGTGGCGCCCCCCCTGCAGACATCACTGCTTTAAGGAACACATGTTTTGAACTTCAACAATGTGAGAACTGTAGAAAAGACAAGGTAGCAGAGGTTGAATGAGAGCGGTTGGTTGGTTGGTTGGGGGGAGCAAATGGGTTTTGCTTGGGAATTGGGACCAAGAAGCTTAAGCTGACATTTTTGTGTGTGCGTGTGGTGGTGGGGAATAGTTTTAAAAGGAGATTCAGGGTTTGTCCTGGATTGTAGCAGCTTAGTGATTATGACGCTGGACTTGATGACTGGAAGGTCGGCAGGACAGTGGTTCGAGACCTGAGTATTGCACAATGGAGGGAGCTCCTGTCGTCTGTCCCAGCTCTGCCAGTCCAGCAGTTCAAAAGCAAGAAATTACAAGTAGATAAATAGGGACCACTTCGGTGGGAAAGGTAATAGTGTTCTGCGCACTCCGGTGTCTAGGCACGCTTGCCACATGTCCATGGGAACGTCTGCAGACACAAACAGCGCTGGCTGTTTGGCTATAAGCAGAGATGATAACTGAACCCTAGAGTTGGATACAACTGGCTTTCAAGCAAGGGAGACCTTAACCTGAGGGTCTGTCCACACTGGTGAAGGTTGGATCAGGATGCCTGGAGTCGTTTGGGTGATGGGGAAGGGGGAGAGAGGAGGAGCTAAATGATTTTGACCCTGTTCCCACCTACATGCCATGAACATTTTGATACATACCTGAAGGAAGTGATCATGAATAGCAAAAAGCTTGTGTAACATTTTGTTTTTCTTAGTGATCCAATAAAGGTGTCACCTGCTTCCTGCATCTTTTGCATTCTTTACAATTTGAATATGGATCACAAGGCTAATCTTCCTTGTTTGCTTAATTTTCAGTGCCTACTAGAGAGATTGTTGCAGTCCACTCCCCTTTAAAATATGAGTCCGGGAGGCTGCCTTGATGTGCAATGAAAAAATTCCAGTCATGTCCTTAAAATGCCATTTCTTTAAAATGCGGTGTTTCGTAAAATAAGTTGATTAATTAGTATGGACACAGTAATCATTCAGAGTGAGCAATATCAGAGTTTCATTTATTTCCTGGTGACTCCCTCCCCAGAAGCACACATGTATTCAGTAGAGTGTCATAGTATAGAGGGCATTGATGGCAAACCATTTAGAAACTGAGTGCCCAAACTCGTCTTCACCCAACAGGCTGCTATCCACACTGCACCCTCATGCTGCATATGAACTGCCTGCCTTACCCCAGACGGGAGGAAGGAAGCGCTCCCATTGGGGTGCTGGGCAGAGGGGCGGAGTGAACTCTGTGCTGGGTGGAGGGAGGAAGCACTCCGATTGGGCTGCTAGGCAGAGGGGCGGAGCAAACTCTGTGCTGGGTGGAGGGAAGAAGCACTCCCATTGGGCTGCTGGGCAGAGGGATGGGAGGAACTTTGTGCAAACTTACTGGATTTTTGCAGCCTGGTCCTGCCAATTTTCCTTTCTGTGGCCATGCTGGCTGAGAGATGAGGAAAATTGTAGTCTTAATAAGTAACTCTTCCGAGCTCTGTCTCTAGAAAGAGAATCCCACTGGTGTTGCTTTTGTGCTTTGTTCATGAGTGTCGTGGAAAAGGGGGTTAAGTTGCGTGGAATTTCTTGTAAGGAGTTGAATGTTCTGCATCCTGGAGTCATGATATTGCTGCCAATATTTGTTTATTTATTCATTTCCCTCCTAGGCACATCAGATTCAGGAGATGTTCCCCCAGGTCCCTTACCATCTCATCCTGCAGGATCTGCAGCTGACCCGTTCGGTAGAAATAACAACAGACAACATTTTGGAGGGCCGTATCCAAGTGCCTTTCCCGACACAGGTTGGTCAAACAGCTGGCCTCACTAACCATAGTCTGAAGAACTTGGTAGAACTTGGTAACTAGTAATGTCATTCCTCAAAAATAAGGCTATTCCATACTTGGCATGGCTGGTATCTTCTCTCTGGTTTGTAGTTGTAAGTTGACTGGGCAGCGATATAAATCCAAATAAATAAATTAAATAAGTCATTTTCAGTGTGGGCTTCTTGAAGTAAGATGACATGTAAATCGCCCTGGGTCCCTTCGGGGAGGAGGGCGATAAACAAATTTAAGTAAATAAATAAATAAATGAGGCTGATGGATTTTAAGGACTTGCTGAGTGTCCACACTTCACTCTGCTTATACCCTCAATGTTAAACTGACAGATGGTAATTGAGGGTCCAATGTTGAGGACTTGAGTTTCCTTTGAAGGATCTTTTGGTGTATTCTTCTTCTACGTAGCTTTTGACCAGGAGGCCGCAGGCAGCAGTTCGGTCTCCTCTTATTCTAATGTGTAGACTATTTAGCCATGACTATGTCACATTGCTCACATGGACCACGTTATAGTTAGGTGCCCTTTACGTGCGTTTGGAGACACATTGGAGGACTTGCGTAGTGCCACAGATGAAACCCTTCAATGGCTTTCAAACCTGGACGTGGAGCTCTAGCTCGGAACTTGAGATGGACAATTTGTGCTTACTGTATATATCAACATTTTAATGTAGACAACTGAAGTTCATAATAGGATGAATGAATGAGTAAGTAAGTGATTGTCAGTGCTAGGTCTTCAGGAGCAGAGAGGTTATCCAAGATTATCAGGATTGTTCAATGACAGAGTTGTAGAGGGCTTTCAGGATATACAGAGCAGTTTTCGTGGGTGGGGAGGCCAAAGCAGGGCACAGCCAGTGTATCAGATCTTTTATTGGGTGGCTTCCGTTTCTCTTTGTATTTATTAACTGGATGTCTTTCAGCGTTCAGACAACATCAGACCAGCTTTGAACATGCCACTAGAAAGGCACAACAGCGACCTGGATGACGTTGAAGAGATTAATCAGGTAAACTGGGTGTGTGTGTGGCGGCTGGGGAGATAAGAGCCACTCCAGGCTGGCTCATATGAGTCCCACATGGGCTCCCAGCTTTCACTGTTTTAGTGTTAGTTTTGGAAATTTGAGGATGTGGCACTGGGGAGGGTATTTTAAATTTTAACAACATTTATGATTTAATATTTTAATGTCTGTTATCCTATTCTGTAGGGTTTTTAATTGGTGTTTTTATACGTGAGAGCCGCCCTGAGTTGCCTGGAAGGGGCAGCGGTGGAGCTGCTGCTGCCTGCTCCCCAGGAGGAGGAGAAAGAGCAGCTGTAGCTGGGCCTTAGCGTGGCCACGTCGCCTCCGCTACCGCCCAGACTTTCCCCTTGGCTCCACCGCTGTCCTGAGCATGGAGGAGGAGAAAGAGCAGTCGCCAAAGCGCCTTGCCGCCTGCTCCCTGCAAGGGACAGTGGTGGTGCCAAGGGGAGCGCCTGGGTGGCGGCAGCGCACCTATGCTGCATCCAGCCACGTTTCCTCCTCCTCCTGGCAACAGGGCGGCCCGGGAGAGCCTGACATGGCTCCTCCTCCCTGCCCCTGGCAGCTCTTCCTCTTCTTCTAGGCTCCTGGACGCACCTGGAGTGCAGGGAGAAGAGGAGGAGGTGGTGGGCAGGGTGGGGCAGGAAGGTGGGCGAGGCCAGCTGGTTTTGCTACCGGTATGGACGATCTGGTGCGAACCGGCTCATGCCCAACACTGCAGATATACCCTGCGTGATCAACGCAAGGACCTAACCAAGAGGGTGAGATTGGCTAGTTTAAGATCCTGGCGTCCTAGGCAGAATCGGATTTCCGATTTGGATTCAGCTCACTTGATTTATTATCGGGCACATGGAGTAGGTCAAGTAGCAGAGAGTATTTATTTATTTTTGATGAAGCGTTATATAATGCCAAACTTGCTTTTTCGACTTCCTCCTGCATGGCAGACCGAAGGGGGCTCCCTGGAGCTCAACTCCAGGCTAGAGGAGATGGCGGAGTTCAACGAGACAGAAGCAGAGCTCCCCGAGACCAAGGATTTTGAAGTGAGAGGGAGCCGCTTCTCCAAGTCAGCCGACGAACGACAACGGATGTTAGTGCAGAGGAAGGATGACCTGTTGCAACAGGCGCGCAGGTGCGTGGGTGTGACTCCCTCCCCCAACCCTTGCCTGTGTTTCAAGGCTGGGAGTGAATTTCTGTTCATGGGGCTGCGGTGGCTCAGTGGTTAAGAAGTTCACCTTGTTAGCTGGAAGGCTGGCAAGTCGGCGATTCGAGACCCGGGTACTGCATGACAGATTGAGTGCCCGTCTCTGTCCCAGCTATTGGGGACATGAAAGGAGCCTCATTTGGGTGTTCCCTGAGCGGAGTTTCTCCAGCAAAAATCCTTTCAACCCAGAATAATTTCTGACACGAAATTATTATTATAGCAGGGAAAGATGACCTTCTAGTCATCACGTTCAGTGTCTTAACCGCTAAGTCGTGCCAAGCCTCTACAACAGCTCCCTCTACAAGAGCGCTAGACCTCTCTGTTGTTCCCCCCCCTTCCCTCATTGTCACTTCTTAAATTCTCTTTCCAGGCGGTATCTCAGCAAAACCTCCGAGGAAGATGCCCCAGATTTCCCACCGCAGGCTCAAGGAGGGCCGTCGGACGCCATCACCTTGCGCCGCAGGACGCTGGCTGCAGCGGCCGAGCGGCGTCTCCAGAAACAACACCCTTCTTAATGCTTTCCGTCTCCTCCTGTTCCTTCTCCACGTGAGCAATGTTTGCACCATTGCGTGCGCGCCCCCTCTGTGTTGGCAAGGAGCCATTTCCCCAGAACTCGGGAGAACTGTGGCCTAGGACGAGTGAGCTCTGCTTGCTTCTTCACTGTATAAAGCATGTGATATCTAATAAGTGTTTGGACAGCTGACAAAATTAACTTTTCTTGGGTATTTCTTTTTCCAAGTGACACCCACACCCACATGCGTGCGCGCGTTTCTCCTCTCCCCGTGCTCTGCGAACAGAAAGCATCTCTCCCAACTCTCAGGGCGCTCGGTCCGGTAGTGCTTCATATATAGTTGCAGGATCCGAAGGCGAAAACGGCATTCATGGCTGTTAGGTGGCAAACGCGTTAAATTGCGCCCCACTGAAAGCTCTTCCAAGAAGAATCTGAGTGAATGAAAAGTGAAAGATTGTCTCGACATGCGTACATTCCTGGCGCAGCAGACGTCGCCTCGGCAAGAGTGCATTTTATAAAGTGGCCTAGTAACAGCCCGCCAGCCGACGGGAGGCGTTCTAAATCAGGAAGAATTAAGTTTTGACGAATGATATTAAGGGATGGGTTGCTCATTTTGGCCTTGGGCATGAACGTTTCAAACTTTGGCCCCCGGGGGGAGGAGGCTCCTTCTGCCCAGAGGCTGTCTTGGGTTTTCTTGTGCAGTTTGTGGCCCATGACAAAAAAACATGGCAGCAGAGAGAGAAAAATAAGAATTAAGAGGCAGAACCCCAGCTATTACTAAGCTTTTTTGTTTAGCGTTTCACTAAGCAGGTTACCCAAGGCTGCAGTGAGTCAAGGTTTGGTCTCCAGTGTCCCGTCTGCAGAGAAGGCTTCATTCAGGACTGGGGGAGCAGATCTCCCTGAAGGAAAGCAAAGAATAGTGGTGGCGATCCTTGGCACTCTAGCACTTCAATTCCCAGAAGCCCAAGTCCCTGTGAATCCACACGAATGGGTTTACTGGCACTTCCAAGTTGTTCTTGGACTTCAATTCCCAGAAGCCCAAGTCCCTGTAAATCCATACGTACACACAGCAAACCCATCCCCGGGGATTCACAGGGATTTGGGCTTGTGGGAATTGGAAGTCCAAGAACAGCTGGAGTGCCAAGGCTCGCCATCACCGGCCTAGGAGCACGCTGGAATCTATTTTTTTAATCTTGCATTTGGCAACGGTGCATCTGAGCCAGAGGCACATGTCCGACAGAGCTGTTAGACATTAGGTTAGGTGTGGTCAAACTTTATCTTGAGTATTGTAAGACTCTATAGTTATAAATATATCGGAGACCTCTGGTCTTGGGCAATGTGGCTTCAGTTTTACGATGGCAGCCAAGTCATTTTAAAAAAGTTTTTGAAGAGAATCATTGTCCCTAAGAGGTCGCCCAGTATTAAGAAGGAAAGAGGATCAAATTATCTTTTTTATTGCAGTCTTTTAGGGCATCTGAAGGCAAATGTCAAACAAAGTATTGCTGAATTCTTTGTCTCGGCAGAGATAACTTGTTTTGGCGAACCGCCATCGCCACCACCGTTGGGAAGCCTTACCTTACAGTGCTGTTAAGTAAATGAAGAAGAAGAAAAAAGAGAAAACAGACTTCTTTTTTGTGATTGAATTTTGCTTAGAGCACAGCTCTTTGTTTTTATTGTTAAAACAATAAATAAATTCTTGGTCAGTGTTGGACACATTTCGGAACTTTTCTGTGAACATGCACATTCAAAACAGACACGGCCCTAAACCATGCTCCTTATCCTGTTGGGACACCTTAACAAAGAGAAGGAGAATTTGACCTCTGATAAGTTGTCAGCGTGTAGTTGAAGAATGACCCCCTCAACCTTTCATAGCTTAACATCCTATCCATTACTGTTAGCAAAGGACTTGGATCCCCAAGAAGGATATTTCTTTGTGCACAGGCATCCCGTTCTATTCGTTATGTCCAGTAATTTATTAAGGAGATAAGGTTTGTGGTAGTATTTTTTGGAAATAAATGCAAGGAAACAAAAATAATAATTTACATCAGAAACTGTTGATGTTTACTGCTACTTGAAGAGTAAACTGTAATAGTAGTACCGTATTTGCCGGTGCATAAGACTACTGGGCGTATAAGACGACCCCCCAACATTTCCACTCAAAATACAGAGCTTGTTATATACTCGCCGTATAAGACTGCTACCCCCTCTTCCGCACATCTTCCACACACCAAATAAAATGTAAAAGAACATCAGATTTGATTTCAACATGTTAATTTATATTCAAATGCTTATGACATGCAGAAAAACTGTCACAAGGCTGTATGTTATCAAACATGTACAGTAAACATAAAACAGTGCAAGTGCAAAGTGGTACTTCTTTATCTACCGTATATACATGAATATAAGCCGACCCGAATATAACCCGAGGTACCTAATTTTGACCTTGAAACCCAGGAAAATAGATTGACCCGAGTATAAGCCAAGAGTGGGAAATGTAGCAACTGCTAGTGAGTTTCAGTAATTCAGTAGTTACGGAAGGGACAAGTTTTCAAAAGGCCTGCTAGTTATGACTGAAAAATAGTTGACTCTTAAAGTATAACAAGTAAAGCTGATAAAGAGATGGCACAAAATACTGGCCGAAGGGCCTGTGGCATGAGGACCGCGTATTCCTCATATTTGTATTCCTCGGTGAGTTGCCTCTGCGAGTGGGCGGCAGTATAAATCTGAACAAATAAATAAATTTGTTTTGAGAATCTGGCATCCCACCTAAGATGCCTCCTGGCTCCAAACATGTACCATAGGTTGAAAACCATTGGGGTAGGACAGTGGTGCTGACCAAGTGCCCAAATTCAATAGGCTGTGCTTCAGAGGGGCGGGGTGAATTCTGCTGGGGGGAGGGAGGAAGTGCTCCCATTGGGCTGCTGGGCAGAGGGATGGGGTGAACTGTTCTGGGGAGAGGGAGGAAGCGCTCCCATTGGGCTGCTGGGCAGAGGGGCGGGGTGAACTGTTCTGGGGAGAGGGAGGAAGCACTCCCATTGGGGTGGGGCGAACTATGCTGGGGCAGTGGTGTGTGTGCCCACAGAGAGGGCTCTGACCCCTCTATCACACGTGCCACAGGTATGTCGCCATGGGTGCGACATTGGGGTGAGGTCCCTGGTGGACTCTTGAGTCTGAAAGGTTTTCTTCCCAAGCTACTTTCTAAGACAAGGTTGCCCAAACTTTTTGAGTTGCGGGCTGGTCACATGGTTCAGTGGGTCAGTCACGTGGTTCCTCCCACCGGGAGTGGAAGTAAAACGTGCCTTGCAGTCTGTTTGGCAACAGGATGAAATAGATTTTAGGCTGTAATTTTCTCTGCTTAAACCAGGGATGGCCAAACTATGGCCCACGTGCCGGATCCAGTCCCCGATGCCAATTCATCTGGCCCGCATCGCCCTTGGCGCTCCTGGAAGTGGAAGTATGGGCGCATTTTACTTTCCGCTTCCAAGAGTGACTAGGGCAGTGCAGGCCGGATGAATTAATGCTGGGGGCCAGATTGGGCCCATGAACCGTAGCTTGGGCACCCCTGTTCTAAGACAAGGATGGATTTTTTTGTGATCTGTGTGAATCTTCTGTTGAGGAATTGTAGGCAGAATTATTTATTCTGTACTTGAGGCAGAACATCTAGATCACACTTTTTGATCTGTCCTCTTGATGGTGGTGTTGGGCTGACGAATTGTCTGCAGATGTAACAATTGCGATGCAAGAAAGCAGCATTAAAAGGTCTCATTACATTGCATCACAAAAATAAATATTTGCTATATGAAATCAAGTGTGCTGCATCCAGATCTGAAGTCCGCTTCTGTCTAGGACATCAGGAGCTTAAGTCAGTTACATGTATAGATACAATTAAATGTCCACTTTATTAACACAGCTGCGCCTACTCATCTTGAGCTCAAAACAGACTCGCTATGGCCTAGCTGTATTATCCCTTGGTCCATCTTGCCTTATAGACAGACCTATTTCTGATGCCAGCTCACTGCCTTGTCCAGACATGCCCGGCCACTGTTGGAACATGCATGCCACCAGGGGACGTGATTCAGCTGAGGCAGCAGCAGGCCTAGTAGCTGCAACTGTTATCATGTTCTCATGTAAAAATACATTACCCAATTACCCACCATTTGAACAGCTATAGCGCCCCTATAACTTAAAATCCATACATAATAGGCAGATTCTGAGTTTAGATTTGGAATATCATGTAGATCACGTGTTATTCCCAGTAGCAAAACTGCTATTGCGCAGTGCTATTTTTCCACTTCTGTTCCAATGCTGTTATTTCAGCGGTTCGCCAGATGGCACACTTGTGCCATGATTCCCCCCACCAGACTGACCCACTTGATTAATTACCATGATGACATAATGAGAATAAAAAGAAATAAATAAGCAACTGACATTCAGCACTGCTTTGTTCACAACAAATCGTCCTAAGTTATTGCTTTTCACAGAACTCAGCTTTCCAATCTCCGTCCCTTTCCCTTCTGTATAATTTCAGCAAGAAGTCGGGTCCTCCCGATTGGGGCGGGGTAACAAATGTAATAAATAATAATAATAATACTTTGCTCGTCCAGTGCCTACGATTATGCTGGGGCGCGTTTTACTTCCGCTTCCAGAAGCTATGAGCGCTTCGTAGGCCGGATGAATTGGCATCGGGGGCCACACCCGGCCCCCAGGCCTTAGTTTGCGCACCACTGCACTAAGGTATGCCTTTTTCTGGCAGTTGAGTCACACAACTATTCTCTTCATAACTGCAGAATGAAGACGACATTTCCAAGTCTGAATAAGAATCCAATTAATCCTCACAAAAAGGAATTTCATGCTATCTCACTTCACCTCAAAGCATGACACTGCACAACAATGATTTTGCTACTGGGAATAAAACATGTGACTTACATGACATTGAGTGTGCTGGTTCGAAATCTGAACTCAGAATTTGCCCCTCATGTAATGATTTTAAGGCGTGCGATAGCTGTTCAAATGGTCGGTAAGTGGGTAATGTATTTTTACATGGGAACCTTATAACAGTTGCAGCTACCACTAGGCCTGCTGCCATCTCAGCTGAATTACGTCCCCTGGTGGTATGCATGTTCCAGCAGCGGCTGGGCAAGTTAGTGAGCTGACGTCAGAAATAGCTCTCACTAGAGCAGACCGGAGGGGCTCTATGGGTACCAACGGCGAGCCTCTCCAGGACTAGACGGAGGGCCTTTTCGGTATCTGCTCCGGCCCTTTGGAACCTCCTGCCGGCTGACCTCCACCTCCAACCACACTTGCTGGCCTTTAGAAGAGATTTAAAGACATAGTCGGCCCAGCGGGTGCGGGGTGCTGCTTTTGGACACCCCCCCTCCCCGCTGGCTCATATTATCATTGGCCAATTCTGCCATCTGGATTTTAGATTTTTATGATGTTTTATTTATGCATATTGCGTGTCGGAGTGTTTTATGTGTTGTTTCGTGCATTGTAAACCACCTGGAATCACCTTGGCGATGGGGCGGTTAAATAAGTTGAAATAAATAATATAGGGTGAGATGGACCAAGGGCTTGTTTCTCATGCGATACCATCTTATTGGATGGTACAGCTAGGCCAGAGTGAGTCTGTTTTGAGCTAAAAATGAGTAGGAGCAGCTGTGTTAATAAACCGGACAATTTTTGCAACATTTGGGGCGAATATACCCTGGGTGATCAAGGCAAGAACCTAACCAAGAGGGTGAGATTTGCTAACTTAAGATCCTGACATCTTAGGCAGAACCAGACTTCAGATTTGGATTCAGCACACTTGATTTAGTATCGGGCACATGTATTAGACCAAGGAGCAGACACTCTATATATAGGACTGGAGTCCTATGGAAGAAATTGTGGCAGGGATAACTGAACAAAAGTAACTAGCAAAGGTGAAAAAAGTCTCAGAGCATTGTTGCGATGTATTTTCAAGTTGCCTTTGGCTCATGGTGACCCCATGGGTGAACTACCTCTGAAAGGTCCTGTCATCAATAGAGCTGCTCAGCCTTTACAAAGTCAAAGTCATGTCTTCCATCCATATTTGGCTGTCGTCTTTCCCTGCTGTAATAATTTCATGTCAGGAATTATTCTGGGTTGAAAGGATTTTTGCTGGAGAAACACTTGCTCAGGGGACGCCCGAATGAGGCTCCTTTCATGTCCCCAAGATCTTTTCCCCACCAAAGTGGTCCCTGTTTATCTACTTGCAGTTTCTTGCTTTCGAACTGCTATGTTGGCAGGAGCTGGGACAGAGACAGGTGCTCATTCCATCACATTGTGCCCGGGTCTCGAATGGCCGACTTGCCAACCTTCCAACTAACAAGGCAAGCTTCTTAACCAGTAAGCCGAGGCAGCCCCTCTCTTTGCCTGCTGCCTTCCACTTTCCTCATCATTATCTTTTTGCCAGCAGGTGATCCTATGGCCATTCAAAAGTGGTTGGATTTCAAATCCTATGAGCCCTAGGCAGTGTTACGATCGGTGAGGGATGATGGAACTTGTAATCCAATAACATATGGAAGACTAAAGGCTTTAATAGGACAGGAAGATCCATTAAGCACACTGTTGTGTTTTATAATGGATCTTCTGCATCAAATCGAACCCAGTGTGGTGTAGACTAGGACTCAAGAAGTTTGAACCATAGAAACTCAGTGGTGGGATGAAACTAATGAAGATAAAGGCCAGTCTTACTCATCTCTGTTTACAGCCAAAGAGCCAGCACTGTCTACGTCTGCAGATGTTTCCATGGACATGTGGCAGGCATGACTAGACACCGCAGTACATGGAAGCCTGTTCACCTTCCCACTTAAAGTGGTACCTATTTATCTCCTTGCAGTTTTTTTTGTTTTCGAACTGCTAGGTTGGCAGGCACTGGGACAGGGGCCGGAGCTCACTCTATCGTGCTATACTTGAGTCTTGACCTGCTGACCATCCAGTTGTCAGGTTCAGCATCTTAACCACTAAGTCACTGCAGTCCCTACGTCTAGGCCATCTACTGTATTTACTTGAGTATAAGTGTAGTTTTTAAGCCTCCAGAATGAGGTCCAAAAAAGGTACTCGACTTATACTCGGGTCAACAACCCCGAGGGTCCCAAAACTGCGGTGGTGCAAATTCAAACATACATTTTTTAAAAAGCACTAACACTACAGTAAAAACCTCAAAAACATACCCACACAAATCTCTGAATTAATTAATTTTACCGTATTTTCATGCATTTTAATTACCGAAACTCACTAGCAGTTGCTGCATTTTCCACCCCCGACTTATACTCGGGTCAATCTAGTTTCTTAGTTGTGGAGGTCCAAATTAGGTACCTCAACTTATATTCAGGACGACTTATTTTCTCCCACTTTTTAAAAGCAGCCAATTCTGATCAGAACTCGGGAACGAGTCCGCTTTGAGTCCCAAATGGACTAAATAAGCCCAACTCATTGCGATGGATGCACTCTAATTGGGTCTGAACCAAGGACGGCCGTGACCAGAACATGGCAATGACAGGAGGACTCTGGAAACGTCGTCTGAAAGCAGACACCAACGTTATGGTCGAATGCATGTAAACGCATTTCTCAACTGCTGCTCATCTCAGTGCTTTAGACGTCTTCAATCTAAAAGAAAATTGTGACGATTAACGAACTGGAGTCTCAAATCAGAAGGTGAGATAGGAAGAGCCTTCGTGGTACAGACAAACATTCTGTTTATTAAGCTACACATGAAGTTTCCATTAGTCAGAGAAAAGAAATTGGCAGTGTCTAATAGAGCACAGAAGCCTCACCGATTGGTAATAGAAAGGCTTAGAAATACCTGATGTGCGCGCATATATATAGATATATGCATGTATATACGTATATATACACACACACAGTTTAATTTTTTTTCTTCTTTACTTTATTCAGTTTTTAATTGAATTAGGTGCAATTGGCTTTTTCCAGCAAAGGTACCTCTTAAAAGTGAAACTGTGAGAATGTCTGACTGCTAAATCAAAGTAGAAATGACGAAAACGGTTTGGTCATGAAAACAGTGGCTTTCTTAAATAATGTAAACAACTACATTCGGTTTTGTATTTTTTTAAAACTTTTTTGTTGTTTTTGTGTGTGTGTGTTTTTTTAAATTTTTTTTTCATGATCATTTTCTCTCCCCCCCTAGTTTTTTGTAATTTTTTTCCCTTTGTTTTTTTGCAGAACAAACAATTATGAGAGAGAAGAAAAGGAGAGAAAGAGAAAGGGAGAAACGCCACTCACTAAAAAATAGAAGAAAAGAGGAAGAAGGAGAACATTAAAAAGAAAATCATTCACAAGGAAGCATGGAAAATTACAAATAAAACAAAAGAAAATACAAGGGGGAAAACCCTCCCAAACCAAACTAACCCACTTTAAAAAAACGAGATGGAAAAAAGATGACATTAGAAGGGTAGAAACTACACAACCCCCTTCAGAGCAAAAAACAATAAAAAGTCGAAACAACAACAGGTAGGTACTTGTGGCCACCTGGCACTAGTGACAGCTGTGCTTTTAAAAAATTTAAAATACAAATCCAGAGAGCGAATGAGACAATTCAGTACAACGAGTCCTTATTAATTGAGAACATAACATGCATCTCTTTCTAGTTAGTTGACTCGGGCCCCATTGAAGGCAAGTTGGTTTGATCGTTAGGTGGACCCATATATGCCCGGATTCCGAATCGTTGAACTGGGGGTGAACAACAGTGCGCCTAACAATGACTAACAACATGTCAAGAACCACAGACGTTTGTTGTGGCGATTCCATGAGTGACCCTCGCCCTATGCGCTGAGCCATAACTACCAGCAACATTCATCCCTAGTTGGTCACGGTGAAGGGAGCATTAGAGGGGAAATACCTCTATTTTTCCCAAAATTGTGTTTTTAATATGCATCGAAGCTAACAAATAACAAAGCTGTGCAGTTCTTACACAACACAAATGTCGTACAACACCTCCTACGTTTGTGTTGAAGCTAACAGTCTCTCTGCTGGGTCCGAGGTGTTACTTCAATCACAACCCTCCAATGTGCGGCTCTTGTATGATGAGCTGTTCATGTGTGTGGTTTTTGTGTCTCTTCAGGTGTGTGTGTTTGGAATATGGAGGGAAGGGAATATTTTTTCCTGCTCTTTTTCTTATCTACACCATAGAAACTTGTGTTTCTTTCTTCAAATCTTTCTCTCGTTTGGTTGGTTTGCTTAGCTTGATATTCTACATGTAACGAGTTGGCCAAAACCAGACTCCATGTAATTAAAAACAAAACAAAACCAGAATCACTGTCACCATTCTGACAAAATTTGAGATGTCATGTAATGAGGCAAGAAGGAAGGATGTTTCCTATTGTACAGTGCTGGGAAACAAATGCAAGATTTCCAGGCGCTGATTTTGCAAAGGGTCAAAAGTCATCGTATGAGCAGAGAGGATGTGAGTACAACGGATGTGAGAGACAAAATGGCAACAAGAGAAAACATAATAACATAAATAATTGGGTGGAAAGGAAGGGGATGAAGAAAAGGCCTAAAATTTACCAAAAGTTGGTGATAATTCTCCAGATTATAGAATCATAGAATTATAGGATGACTGAGTTGGAAGGGCCCTTTGAGGCCATTGAGTCCCACTGCCTGCTCAGTGCAGGAATCCAAATCAAAGCAGATCTGACAGATGGATGCTCTCCATTTCTCTCTTGAACGCCTCCAGTGTCGGTGTGTTCATCACCTCTCAAGGCCATGGGTTCCGCTGTTGTACTGCTCTAACCATTAAGTTTTTTTTGATATTCACCCTATACAGTGGTACCTCGTATAACGAAAATAATTCGTTCCACAAGGCTGTGCCATTTCCCCCCGTTATCCAAAGCATGCTTCGTATAATGACATTCCCTACGGGATGCTTTGTATAACGACAAGCTCCATAGGGATACGTTGAAAACCACCCCAGGAGGTACGTTGCTTTGTACAATGAAATGTTCGCTATATGAGGTGACATGGCTCTTCAAATTCATTTCTTTATGTGAGGTTTTTGTTATAAGAACCCTTCGTTATATGGGGTTTTACTGTATCTGGCTTCCTTTAGTTTAAGCTCATTATGACGTGTCCTGCATTCTGGGGTGATGGAGAATAGATCCCTCCTTTCCTCTGTATGATTACATTTCGGTTACAGTATTTGAAGAATGCTATCATCTCTCATTCTCTCAGTCTGCTTTTCCTCAAAGATAATAGAAATGCATTTTTTTAAAAAAGGTATTTCTTCCATATAGGTTTACAGGGGGGAAAATGTCCAATGGAACATCCATTTCCCCTCAAAGGTTGGCTTGGAAAAGTTACATTTCTCAAACAATTCTAGACAACCTATTGATGATAAGGGTCACTTCTGTCACCTCTTTATGGGATCCAGTGGGGAATTTATTTATTTTAATTTATTTATTTAGATTTATAGTGCTGCCCGCTCGCCTTGGTGACTCAGGGCGCCTTACATTGCTTTGTTTTCCTGCCCTTTTTGTTGTGTCGAATGGGGGTAAAAAAAAAAAAAAAGACAACAACCCAACAACAAATGAACAGACAAAGCAAGGCTACAAAGAGCTGAACGGAACGAAGGAACCCTGAAAGCCAAGTCCACATCTGGCAAATGATGTACAGTTTCGATGGAACATCTTCACAGACAGCAGTGTCACTACTCAAATAAAATGAAATAAATCCATACAAACCAGGGGGTGGGGGTGGGGAGAGAAGAAGAGAATTTCCCTCCCATAAAGCACCCTATGCACAGAGGCGTTTTTTCTTCATCAAAGAAATAACATCACTTATTCCCCCACTTAGTTTAAGAAAGTTGGTTGAGTTCCAAAACTCTCTGGATAGTTTATGCGTTAAATAGATGCGCAGAGAGTTTAGAAAAAACTCAGTGGGTGGGGTTGATTTTTTTTTAATTGGTTGACCTTTCCCCTTGCTATATTTTGTGATAACAATGAATGATCTGCCATTACTTTACTTGAACAGAAAAGAAAGGTTTAAAGATCATGTCAAAGGACATCAGTTCTATCCAGGCAAACTTAAGAAAAACAGTGGTGGTTGAAAGTTATATATACATATAAGGATGCCTGTATATGTATACATAATTTTTCACGATGCCTTTTTGTTTACCAACTTGCATGATTCATCAGTCATCATCATCTACTCTGTGTGTTTATGTGTCTCTGTGTGTATGTGTGTGTGTGTGTTGTTTATGTGAGAGACCCATATTTTCTTTTGCTCTTTTTTCCTTCCAAATATTAATATTTTATTTCATTTTTTTTGTTTCCTTTCGCGGTGGATTGTTTCCCAATACGTTGGTTGCTATACAGGATGGAAAGGAGAAACTGGGGGGTGGGGTGGGTGGGGATCAGTATAAGCCACAGCCTCGGAGGTTGTTGGCAATTATGATGTCGGTGACGGCGTCGAATACCACTTGGATGTTGTTCGTGTCCGTCGCACAAGTCATGTGACAGTAAATCTCCTTGTTGGGTGAGCGGTTTTTGCTTTCGAATTGTGCTTGGATATAGGCCGCTGCATCCTCGTATGTGTTGGGACCTGCAGGCAAGATATTGGGGAGAAGCCGGAGAAAGCAGAAGGGTTGGGTTCCTATTAGTAGCGGCCTATTAAAAAAGTTGAACAAGGAAAGTCAAGGAAGCAACACAATCACGAGTGTGTCTACACAGTTTACGAGTATGCTGACATTATACTGTTTGAAGCATCTGCTACCACTTTAACTTTCATGACTGCACTAGACTAATACCCCGGTTAACGTGTGCACCGCACAGAGTTAAAACCGGGTAGCGTTGGGAAATGTGAAGAAAACTTTTGCACCGCACAATGTTAAGATAATGTGCGATGCAAACATTTTCCTCAAATTCCCCAATGCTGAGCTTTGCTCCAAAACCCGCAGGGCTGGAGACCAGCACTGCGGGCTTTGGGGCAGAGATTTCCGGAGGCCGCCTTGCTGGTGGTGGTGGTGGTGGAAGGGGGCCTCCGTAGACCCAAGCATTGGATTGATGGTTTCCTCTGCATGCGCTCTCACCCCAATGAAACTGGCAATTGGACGCACAGACTGCTGGTTTCCTTTGGGACAGAGCGGGTGTATCCACTCTTCCCCAAAGGAAAGCGGTGGTCTGAGAGTCGGAGTGCTGGTTTCCTTGAGGTGAGGGTGTGCATGCCCAGTCTCCCCCCAAGGAAACTGGCGGTCTGAACATCCAATCACCGATTTTCTTGGGGTGATGGCGCGTGCGCCCGGTCTCCCCCAGGAAACCGGCACTCTGAGTGTTGGAGCGCTGGTTTCCTTGGAGGGAGACGGGGCGTGTACACCCTCACCCTAAGGAAACTGGTACTCTGATGCTCAGACCACTGGAGAGCCAAGCCCCAAAGTCGGAGACCAGTCCTGCCGACTTTGGGGCTTGGCTTGATCCGCCTGCCTCTTTGGAAAGGGCAGCGGGGATTCCAGGCAGGTGGATCGATCCCCTGTTCCCTTTCCTCTTTGGAATTATCACACAATACATCAATGTATTGCACAACGTTAAAAACCAGATAACGCTAAAACTTGTGGAACCAAGTTTTAGCATTAGCCGAGGTATTACTGTAATTGTATATCCAGTTATTAATCTAGAGTAGGGATCAGCAAACTTGGCTCTCCAGATGTTCTGGGACTTCAATTCCCAGAAGCCCTGATCAGGAGGAGTGCTGACTTGGGCTTCTGGGAATTGAAGTCCAAGAACACCTGGAGAGCCAAGTTTGTTGACCCTTGATCTAGAGCAGGGTTCCTCACACTTTTTGCACTGCGGGCTGGTCACACAGTTTAGTGGGCCGGTCACATGGTTCCTCCCACCAGAATCCGGCCCCTGGGCTGAACTGCTGCCGATGCTGGAAGTGACCCGACGTCACTGGAATTGCTGAAATTACTGCATTTTCGCACTGAAACGCTGCAAAAACGTGGCAAAAAATAAAATAAAAAATGGTGCAAAAATGTTCCTCCCTCGCTCCCTTTCTCCAAGGGAAGCGGCGGAGGTGGAGAAAATGCCCGGAAATGCAGCGCAAATGCACATGCTGCAGGTACCACCGGGAAGAACCATGTGACCTCAGCTGACTGAGGGGACGTGGTCAAGCTCCTGCCTGGAAAGGGTTGGGAACCCCTGGATTAGAACATGTCAACAGCCCGTGACATGGAAGCAGTTCTCTCAGATGGACAATCAGCCAAGATGTGGGAGTTGTGGGATTTTTTTTCCAAAGGGAAGATACCTCTCAATGAATCCTGGCTTTAAGATCTTTCTAGAAGCTTTACGGCGAACTGTATTTTCAAGCCTCAACCAATTCTGTTCCATCTGCTCTGTCCAGTTGCTTCTAGGCTTGCTTCGCCTCTGGATTCTTGATCAGCCAAGGTGGAAGACATCACATACCTGTGTATTCAGGGAAGCAGATGGTCAAAGGTGATTTCTTGATCTTCTCACCAAACAGGTCTTTCTTGTTGAGGAAGAGAATGATGGAGGTATCGATGAAGAATTTGTTGTTACAGATGGAGTCGAAGAGCATTAGAGACTCATGCATGCGGTTCTATGGGAGAGCATATAAGAGAAAAGAAAAAGAAAAGAGACAGAAAAAGAGAGAAAGAGAGAATATTAGGTTTAAGGAAGGAGAATGGTTACTAAACCAGCAATTGAGGAATAGTTAGAGAACCACGTTTACAAAACGTAGAATAGTAACAGATCATGAAGCAGTGAAGGCAAGAGGGTGAGTATTCATGGTTGCTTAAGAATCATTCATTCACCTTGTATTAAATATTCTTGAAGTAACAATATCCTTGTAAAATCCATTCATTAGAATTCTGCAGATGAAACATTTACAAGATCCCTTTAGCAGGATCAAAGGATTAACAAATACTGAGTTCATCAGAATGATTATTGAATCTGGACAACCAACCAAACAACCCAAACTCAACCCAACCAACCAACCAACCAACCAACCAACCCAACCCAACCAACCAAACAATGAAGCAAGAGAAGAAAAGTATTGCTTAGATTTAATGGAAAACTCAACCACTTCAACATTCAAAAATAGCCCTGGCAGGTTACTGAAAAATAAATAAATATGGTGGCCCCCGAATCCACCATGATCAATTTTATCTGTGGAGAACTTTTCAGAAGTCTCCAGGGAAACATGATTCTTTAAAAGCAATAGTAACTGCAACTAAAATGGGCACAGGAAGTTCTGTATTTTTATTTCCTTGTTTCAAAAGGAATCTTTTTCTAGGACAGGTGGGTAGATTAGGAGTGAGGAATGAGGATGGGTCATTAGGAACTGGTTGTCAAGAAATTACATAATCCTGTGAAATGAACGACTTCCTCATTACGACTTCCACATTACTGCTTCCCTGGACTTCCATCATACTTAACGGCTGGGCTGGTATACGCATGTATGAACAACCCTATGAACAACCCTATGGAAAAGTGGGTAAACCATACAACAAATGCGCAAACATTGGCAATAGTGCGCTCCATCTGCTGTAATGCTTACGTGGGATGAGAAAATAAATGGAAAACCCTAGAACAGTGGTGGCAAACCTATGACACACATTCCAAAGGGGGCACTCAGAGCTCTCTATGTGGGCATGCACACCATTGCCCCAGCACAGAGTTTGCCCTGCCCCTCGTCCTAGCATCCCAATGGGAGCGCTTCCTCCCTCCCACCCAGCACAGAGGTCGGCCCTCCCCTCTGTTTGGGCACTTAGTCTCTAAAAGGTTCGCCATCACTGGCCTAAGATAAGGAAGAGAATGGGCAAACTTTGTATTACCCTTCAATGCTGTCCTTTCTCAGTCCTTTGCCCTCCAGATGAATGGACTGATGCCTCCCCATCACAAAGGTTACCACATGAATCCTCACACTCATCTGAGATCTACTTGCACAATTAGCAACCAACACATCTATTTCTCAGAAAGAACAGACAACACCTGCCACGCTTACCAAGCTTGGAAGCAAAGGCTGTATCACGTAATACATTAAATATTGCATAAGCAAATACACTGTCTTACTGTTTTCTGTAATGGTTCCAAGCCAACACCAATGTATACACAGTTACACGACACATATATTAGATGTGTTTTGACCGACTTCTTCCCCAATGGTACATAAAATTCAAAGCCATCACATCCAAGTGTGGTTCATTATTTCTTCTCAGTGTTGGAATTTTGTAATACTATGGTGGCGTCAAGGCGTTTGATTGTGTGTGTTTAAGATGTCTAACATGTAGGTAAACACTGTACAAAATTGCTGATATGGTTTGAAAATGCTTGAGTTATTGTATTCCAAATCTGGGCAAGGATTGCATTGGGAATCTGTATTCTGTTCATTTCTTACATCAGAAGAATCATGGATCACACAAAGAAGGTTTACAAAAGCTCAAATCAGGCATAAAGGGAGTTAAAGGTTTGATTTTCACACTGCAACACACAACAATGAATACAGTATTGTCTGCTACTTGGTTTAATCCATGTATCCTATACTAAATCAAGTGCGCTGAATCCAAACCTGCAGTCCGATTCTCCCTAGGACGTTAGGATTTTAAGTTAGCAAATCCCACCCTCTTGGTTAGGTTCTTGCGTTGATCACGCAGAGTATATCTGCCACAGATGTAGCAAAAATTGCCTGGTTAATTAACACAGCGGTGCCTACTCATCTTCAGCTCAAAACAGGCTCACTCTGGCCTAGCTGTACTATCCAATAAAATGGTTTTGCACTAGAGACGAGCCCTTGGTCTATCTCGCCTTATAGACCTATTTCTGATGTCAGCTCACTAACTTTGCCCAGCCGCTGCTGGAACATGCATGCCACCAGGGGACATGATTCAGCTGAGGTGGCAGAAGGCATAGTGGTAGCTGCAACTGTTATAATGTTCCCATGTAAAAACACATTACCCAGTTACCAACCCTTTGAACAACTATAGCATGTCTTAAAATCTACATGTGATAGGCAAATTCTGAGTTCAGATTTGGAATCAGCACACTCAATATCATGTAAATCACATGTGTTATTCCCAGTAGCAAAATTGTTGTTGTGGAGTATCATCTCTGAGACCAATACCAACAAACTATAGTTTAGATGAAATCTGTCTAATATTGGAAGAGACAAGACTCTTAATAATTAACTGATTGCTTCGAGGTCATCAAGACAAAGGCCCAAGAAAATCTCTCACACACTAGAAAAGAGCTGGGGCTTTATTAACATTTGGTATCTAATAAATACATTACTGACAGCCAATAAATTATTACAACAAGAATCCAAAGTTCTATTAAACCAACTGATGGTCATTCACAATACAAAATGATAGTTAATAACAGTTGAGGCCAATCAAACATGAATTTTTTAAAAATTAAATTATATATATAAAAAGATTTGTCAACTAATTGGCAAAGGAAAAAGTAGGGTTTAGCAAGCTTCAACCGACCCTTTCAAATTCACTGTGTGCATGTGGTTTCTTTAAAGCTGCTTTAATCTGCTACCTTGAAGGGGGAAAATGGAGAAAATCAGACAGAGAAAGAATAGATGAAGTACAGAAGTTGAAAACATGGTGACCTCCCGGTGTTATATCCTAGAGCAGTGATTGGCCAACCTTGGCACTCCAGACGTTCTAGAACTTCAATCCCCAGAAGCCGTGATCAACAGGTGTGTTGACTTGGGCTTCTGGGAATTGAAGTCCAAAAACAGCTGGAGTCCAAAAACAGCTGGAGTGCCAAGGTTGGCCATCACCAGAGCTTCCATTTCCTTTGACCATCAGCTGTGCTGACGAAGGATGATGAAAACAGTGGATCAGAAAAGGGCTTAGCTAGATGTCTCATTTGGCGTGGGTTAAATAGTCTCACCAGCTTGAGTCTGGTCTGCCCTTTGGTGTGATCTTTGCATATATGTGGCAACCAATGGTGGGCTCCAAATTTTTTTTACTACCACACTGTGGGCGTGGTTTGGTGGGTGTGGCCAGGGGGAATCCCATTCATTGCACCTGAATTAGGACTACTTTATTTCACAACTTGGATGGGAGGGGCCAGCTGGAATTTCTGCTACTCGTTCTGGCGGACAGGTGGCATTCATATGTCCAACTAACCCATTTGCCTGCCTCCCTTAAGGAATGGATAAGAAAGGGAAAGTTCTCCTTGCCCTCTCTTGTCTCTTCCTGTCTCTGGGAGTAATCTTTCAATGTTTAATTATAAAAGGTACAGAGCCTCACATGCCCTAATTGGCTTAAAATCAAGCTGCCCTAATTGGCTTTAAAAAGGGCCTCCTCCCTCTGCCCTTCCAAAGAGGGACAAAGAAACAAAAGGGAGCTTTTAATTTCCCAATACCATTAAGAAGCCAAGTTGTCTGTTTCAGCCACTAACGATATTGGGAAATTGAAACCTGCTCGGAGATTAAAGCAGCAAGCTGTTCTTGGGTTCAATTCCAGTGGCTGCATGCGTTGGAAATGAGCCAAAATGGATCTATCCTACCAACACCTTAAAAAGAGTACCCTCTGACAGGGACCCCAAAAAGGGCTGGTAGGAATTCCCTGTGGATGGTTTGCTTTGCTTTACCAACTGCGTGATCTGATTGCCAGAAAAAGGGATGAACCAGCCCATCCTCACAGCTGACTGAACAGGGAGCCGAATGCCGCTGTGGCCACCCCTCAAATCCCAAAGGCTTTTTTCAGTAGCATGGGTCTCAGCCACCCAGGGCATAAACCAAATTTGCCGCCCCTTTGGCGGGCCCCAAGATGCCGGTGGCCGTCCCCGTAACGGCATCTAGGACTTCTGGGAATTGAAGTCCAAGAACACCCATACGCCCAAGTGACATTTTGCCACCCCCAAAAAGTGCCGCCCAGGGTGGGCCGCCCCCGCCCCCATGTTAGACCACTGGCTTTTTTTGAAGCTCTGGCGAACATGTTTAGGGGACCACAGACAAGTAGATAAGGAAGGAGGAGAAAATAGCAGCTCTTCCAGCTCACCAAGAGCAAAGGAGGTTTGAAGTGTAGACCATCTGGTGTTACCAAAGATGGTGGTCTTAGCTAAACAACGAGGCATGGATGCAAAAAAAAAAGGCACTTCCCTTTCGAGGCATCCCATAATCTAGGTCAGTGGTGGGGAACCTATGGGACGCACGTCAGAGCCTTCTCTGTGAGCATGTGCTCCGTTGTCCCAGTACAGAGTTTTCTCCGCCCCTCTGCCCAGCAGCCCAATGGGAGTCCTTCCTCCCTGCCCACAGCACAGAGTCCACCCTGCCCCTCTGCCCAGAAGCCCAATGGAAACACTTCCTCCCTCTTCCCCAGGAGAGTTCACCCCGCCCCTCTGTGGCACGGATGGCGGCCTGTTGAGTTTGGGCACTAGGTCTCTAAAAGGTTCGCCATCGCTGGTCTAAGTGGTGGGAAACTTGGATCAGACATTTGGCAGCTGCATCAATTGGCACATTAGGACGCAAAGTAATGATGATTTTTCTGGTCCTCAACAAATGACTGATGCAATTGGGAATTTAGGTCTGCAGAGTGTAGAATTTTGGATGTTTATAATCTTGCTCCAAAGGATTTATATTCTTCTGGAGAGAATTGGGGAATTGAAAGAGAAGGGAAAGTAAGATATAAATGACCTATTCGTTCATGTTAAAAATTGGTAGATGCAGTTTTAAACACAGAAGAATATACAGCTGCGAGAAAAGACAACTTGCTAGCTGAGGGTGGGGAACTGGTGGCTCTTCAGATGTTGTTGAATGACAACTTCCATTGTGCCTCCTGCCCCCCACCATTGGCTATGCTGCTCAAAAACTAGACTGCAGTATCCGTTTCAATGACTTCCCTATCCAGTTAAAGCTGCTAGGATAAGTTACTACAAATCCCAGAATGCACCACAGATCACTCAGTGAACCTTGGAGAAAACTCAACATGTGAACAGCTCAAAGGTGAGGAATTAAGGGTTTGGTTTGGAATTAAGGGTTTGGTGAGTAAGATATATAAGATTTTAAACCAAGAAGGCAGACCATGAGAAACACAGAACAATCTGGGAACAAGATTTGAATATTAAAATTACAGAAGCAATTTGGAAGAATAAATGGAAGAGAAGAATTATGAGAACTATGTATGTCTGTTAGCGTCAAAGAACATAATTATAAAATGTTATGGAGGTGGTACCTGACCCCAGTTAGGTTACATATGTAATGGATAATAATGAAACTAAAATGTGTTGGAGATGTAAGAATACACCCGGTACTTACAAGCACATGTGGTGGAGTTGTAATGCGCTTAAAGATTTTTGGGTAAAAATTGAGGAAGAAACTTCAGGAAGAATGGGCATGAAACTTAAACTGGGGCCGAATGCTGCCTTGCTGACAGATATAGATAACATGAACATAGACAAGAGTAAAAAAGAGTTATTATCTATAATATTAACAACTAGTAGACAATGTATTGCAAGAAATTGGAAAAACGATGTGTCATTAAAAATGGAAGATTGGTATAAGGCAGGGATCAGCAAACTTGGCTCTCCATATGTTCTTGGACTTCAATTCCCAGAAGTCCTGATCAGCAGGCATACTGACTTGGGCTTCTGGTAATTGAAGTCCAAGAACACCTGGCGAGCCAAGTTTGCAGATCCCTGGTATAAGGAAATGTGGGAAATTGCTTTGAACGATAAGTTAACATGGGAGTTGAACACAAAAAAGGCCATAATTAATGAAAATAAATTTTGGAGTATATGGCAATCATTAGGATGCTGACTGGGACATGGAAGGTCAGGAGTTCGATTCCCGAGTACTGCAGGAAGGAATGAACTCCTGTCTTTGTCCTAGCTCCTGCCATCCTAGCAGGGACCTAGTGGTCCCTATTGATCTACTTGCGATTTCTTGCTTTCAAACTGCTAGGTTGGCAGAAGCTGGGACAGAGATGGGCACTCATTTCCTTGTGCAGTACTCAGGCCTTGAACTGCCGACTTGCCGACCTTCCAGCTAATGAGATGAGTTTCTTAACCACTGAGCCACAGCAGTCCCATACCTGGGATTATCCCCATAGAACAATGAAGGAACTTGAGAGAGTTTCTGGCTTATCAAAGACTGTTTTGCAAAACCATCTCCACATATCTGGGGCTCTTTCTAGTTCACCGCCATGAAGATACATGTCCCATTCAACGGTGCACTTTCTGTGAGATCCACCAACCCTTCCTCCCGCTGTTCCTACAATTCGTCTCAACCATCCTCTTTTCTACACTTGCCTTGACCGCCATTACCTATTACCTCTTTAAAAGCCACCCAGAGCCAGTCCTTGGGGCCACCAATGGATACCTGCTTCCCGTCCGCAGAGATGACAAATCTTTGCTTTTGGGGAATGGCAACTGCCAGAATGTCGAGGGCTGTCATAGTCCAGGAAAATAAACATTTCCCATCTCTGGTCACTTGCCAATAGGCAAGTTGCTGAGCTTAGAGGCATGGCTTCTCAGGACTATAGTTCCCAGCATCCCCAGCCAGCTTGGGCTCACGGCCCCAAGAAGGACCCTTGCCTCTCAAGGGAAGGCTGCACTTTTGGCGGTGTAGGATTGAAAACAATTTCACTTTGGAGAAAACGGGCCACATCCCAAAATTATTCTCACCAAGACCTTCCATGTCCCTCCCTGTAACTTTCATTTTGAGAGTATATAGATATATCTTTCTCCAAAAAGGATGAAAAGCACCTTATCTGCTATCCTCCTTTGTTGAAAGAAGATTGCACAACTGCCACGGAAATATGTTACATGAGTAGGTGAAAAGACCTTTACTAGATGCTGGTCCATATCTGACCAGACTTCCATAAGCTTGTGCCTTCTAACAAGTCTCAGGGATTCTCCCACCCAGTACAGCCAACCCATCTCACACCATCGCAGGCTGGTGTGATTCCCATGGCAGTGGGGTCACAAGTGAGTTTTGGGAGGAGCTATCCAGAGTGATGAAGACCTAAAGAGCCTCTTGATGAGGGTGAAAGAGGAGAGTGCAAAAGCTGGCCTGAAACTCAACAACAAAAAAACCAAGAAATGGAAGCAGTGACAGACTTTACCTTCTTGGGATCTAAGATCACTGCAGATAGGATTACAGCCATGAAAGAAAAAGATGCTTACTTCTTGGGAGGCAAGCTATGAGAAACCTAGGCATCATAAAAAGTCAGCATGGGCGTGTTTTACTTCCGCTTCCAGGAATAACAAGAGCTTCGCGGGCCAGATGAATTGGCATTGGGGCCGCATCTGGCCCCTGGGCCATAGTTTGGGCACCCCTGGGCTAAACCAAAACCCAAGGCCATGGAATGGTTTCTAAAAGAGCGAAGGACGAAAACAAGGAAGAGAGAAGAAAAAAATCCTGGAGAGACATGAAACAGCAGTTAAGTATATTTAAATGATGACATCAAAGCTATAGTATCAGGACAAAAATAGATGAGACAGCAGGCTCACAATTAGAAAAATGATATACTATTGTACATCCAGAGAGACATTCTTCAAAGCAGCTGTGTTTGGTCAGTAAGTCTACAAAGACAGACCTGTTGAGGTCCCAGTGAACCCATCACAAACAAAAGCAAACTAAGAAACTGTGAAACAACACTGGAGGATAATCAGACTTCCTATGGTTTTTTAAAAGGCACCTCCACTTCTAATACTGAAGCTGCTGTCTTGTGTATTTCTGGACTCGGCAAAGCACGGACATTCAGCTACTGGCTTCCAACATTTTGGTGGCTGCTGTTTCTACAGCTTGTTCCGGACAACAATTTTCAGGCTTTCCCAACAGGTATCCCATAAAAGCAAGTTTCGTGAGTGCTGATAATTTCCAAGGAAACTTTGTGCATTCTCCTGAACTCAAGAGTCTTTCCAAAGTAACAACATCAATGCACGCACAACGCTGAACATAACTTTCATTGTTCTTTCTCAGTCTCTCCTATAGCAAAACCTGAGACTGATCATTGGTAGGCAAGTTACTTCTCTTTCCAAAAACCTTGCCTTCCATTACTGGCTTTCTCACCGAAGGAAACCCAATAAGTGTGTTTGTGTTCCTGGAAATCAGGACAGAAACAATCGTTCAGTAATTCCAGAATATTTAGCAACATCTTCTATAACCATGATGGTGAACCTTGGCACTCCAGCTGTTCTTGGACTTCAATTCCCAATTACCACCCCTGTATGCACAGTAAAACCATTCATGCAGATTCACAGGGACTTGGGCTTCTGGGAATTGAAGTCGAAGAACAGCTGGAGTGCCAAGGTTCAACATCATGGCTATAGAAGATGTTGCTAAATATTCTGGAATTACTTTCTGTGCTGAGTTCCTGGAACACAAACACAATGGAGTGCCAAGGTTCACCATCACTGTCCTATAACTATATTGGATCTATACAGAGATGCTAGTGGAACTTCATGACAATTGTTTCCGGTACGTGGTCATTTGCTCTAAAATTGAAGAAAGAAGGAAAGCAAAAATCCTTTCAAACGAAGCGATGCGGTGCTATCGATGTCATGTAGAAATGGAAATTGGAATCCAAATGGATTTCTGGGCTATTTGCTCCCCCAAAGCAAATGGTCCCTGTCTGGCCAGGTTATCCTGTGATGGTACTAGAGTAGACTCTACTGCCAGCAACTCAACTGCGAGGGTCAGACGGCGGTTAACTAACCTGACAGTCCTGAGGACTTGCGGTCTTTGTGAAGTCTACAGAGAAGAGTGATGGTCCCCAAATGGATTAAACCCTCCCTGGAATTCATCTTGATGGAGGGCAGCAGCTCAAATAAATCCTGGCCTTGGGATGAGGAGGGCTTTGCGTGCCAAAAGGGCTCAGGACCAGAAAAGGACTCACAGAATGGAATCAGTGGTACTATGTGTGTCATGCTGTGATGCAGAGGGCAGATAAAAGGCCACTGCATTATTTTCTCAGGACAGTCTTCATGGCTGCTCGCCATGAAGAGGTCCTGGAAGGTGGCAGATTTGGATACAAATACGGCAGAAGAAGCAAAAGGCCAGCCATTAATGATTTTCTTACCTCCTTCCAATTTTTAAGAAGAAACCAAGGAAAATGGGATGCTCTGAAGTTCCTACAATTCATGAAGAGCAGCAGCTAACAGGGTCTTGTCGCACGCACCATATATACTCGACTATAAGTCATCCCGAACATAAGTCGAGGTACCTAATTTGGACTTCTAAAACTAGGAAAATAGATTGACCCGAGTATAAGTCGGGGGTGGAAAATGCCGCAGCTGCTAGTGAGTTTCAGTAATTAAAATACATGAAAATACAGTAAAATTAATCAATACAGACATTTGTGTGGGTATCTTTTTGAGTTTTTACAGTAGTGCTAGAGCTTTTTAAAAAATGTATGTTTGAATTTGCACCACCGCAGTATCGGGACCCTTGGGGTCGTTGACCCGAGTATAAAAAACTAGACTTACACTCGAGTATATACAGTAGGTCTCTTGGATCAGGGACATTATTTCAGGGCAAATGAAGGTCTATCCTTTCACCCTGAGCCATTTCTCACCAAACAATGAAGAAACTGCAGTTCTCTGAGCTGTCGCTTGTCCTGCAGAACTAGCTCTATACTTGTGTTGGACAGATTTTGTCTTGCCAGCTTTGAGAGAGGAATTTTAACCAGGAAATTATAATCTCTTTCCACAGCAACTAACGATAGCAATAAAAAATTGCAGGCCCTTGGGATATCTTATCCACAAATCTCCCGTGCACTGCTAAAACTAGGTCCTGGGCTGGCAATTAGCAGAAAACCCCAAACTGTTCAGTGAAAGAAAACAGAAGCATTCTGCTTTTTGAAATGCATGGATTTAGAGAAGGGGCGGCCAAACTACGGCCCGCCAGACTTGGCCCACAGCACCATTTCATGTGGCCCACAGATGCCCTTGTTGCTCCAGGAAGCGGTCACTTGGTCAAGGGGGCAGGTCACATGGTTCCTCCCACCGTAAAATGCACCTGTGCATGCATAAATGCGCCTGCCATAAATGCATTTTATGACACCCACAGACATGTTTTACGATAGGAGGATTCACACAAAACACAGTTCAACCCCGTGACCGGCCCGCTCAACCCCGTGACCGGCCTGCTGAACCCCGTGACCGGCCCGCTCAACCCCGTGACCGGCCCGCTCAACCCCGTGACCGGCCCATGGCGCAAAAAGTTTGGGACCCCCTAATTTAGAGGATCTATTCAGCCCCTTCAGATTTTGTTTCAATACTGGCTACCATTCAAATTAAAGCACAGGAGAAAAATTCATCTCAGAACTTTCAAACTGGCGGGGAAGAGCCGAGTAAACAGACCAGGATTTCCTACAGATATCTGGGGAGTTTGGGAAAGGAATTGTTTTGATATTTCATTTTTTTTGTGTGTTCCAGACAAGGTGACATGCCCCCTTCCCCCAATGTTTGGTGTTTACCCCTCCCCAAAGAGTCCAGTGAATGATTATCCATGTAGTGAAAACATAACCTCTACAAAGTGTATCACATTAATACTGAAAAGATTCTATTTTTTTTTATTCCTTTGACACATGCTGGGTGGTATTGGCTTAAATCTGGGAGGTGGTAGTGCTTCGAAGGAAGGAAGGAAGAAAGAAAGAAAGAAAGAAAGAAGGAAAGAAGGAAAGGATGGAAGAAAGAAGGGAAGGAAAGAAAGAAAAAGAAAGAAAGAAGGAATTGATGGAAGGAACGAAGAAGGGAAGAAGGAAAGGATGGAAGAAAGAAGGGAAGGAAGGAAGGAAAGAAAGAAAGAAAGAAGGGAAGGAAGGAAAGAAAAAAAGAAGGAATGGATAGAAGAAAGAAAGGAAGGAAGGAAGGAAGAAGGAAAGAAGGAAAGGATGGAAGAAAGAAGGAAAGGAAGGAAGGAAAGAAAGAAAGAAAGAAAGAAAAGAAAGAAGGAAAGGATAGAAGAAAGAAGGGAATGAAGAAAAGAAAGAAAAAAAGAAAGAAGGAATGGATGGATGGAAGAAAGGAAGGAAGGAAGGAAGGAAGAAGGAAAGGATGGAAGAAAGAAGGGAAGGAAGGAAAGAAAGAAAGAAAAGAAAGAAGGGAAGGAAGGAAAGAAAGAAAGAAAAAGAAAGAAAGACGGAATGGATAGAAGAAAGAAAGGAAGGAAGGAAGGAAGGAAGGATGGAAGAAGGAAAGGATGGAAGAAAGAAGGAAAGGAAGGAAAGAAAGAAGGAAGGAAATGATGGAAAAAAGAAAGAAAGGAAGGAAGGAAGGAAGGAAGGAAGGAAGGAAAGAAAGAAAGAAAGAAAGAAAGAAAGAAAGAAAGAAAGAAAGAAAGAAAGAAAGAAAGAAAGAAAGAAAGAAAGAAAGAAAGAAAGAAAGAAAGAAAGAAAGAAAGAAAAGGAAAAGAGGCTTTAATAGAGTCCACATCCACGTAAATTGTTGGCTATGATCACATCAGTTACAGCATCAAAGACAAACTGTATGTTGTTGGTGTCAGTGGCGCAGGTAACGTGTGTGTAGATCTCTTTGTTAGACGATTTATTCTTGCTCTCGTATTGAGACTGGATGTAAGTCACAGCTTCAGTGAACGAGCTGGTCCCTGTAAAAGAGGAAAATGAAAACTGGGAGAAAGGCCGTTTGGAAGCATAACAGTAATTGTCACCTGTCCAAACGGACTCGCGCCTGGAATTTTGCCACGTGGGCGGATTTGCAGTTTTATACAACCAACATCTGGATCTCAGCAAAATGTTTGCCATAAACATGACCACAAGATCCCAGCTTGTGTGAGGCCAAATTTTGTCACATGGTTTTCCACAGAGCACTTAAAAAAAAAAAGGTTTCAATAGTATCTCTCATGAAGGCAGAGCCTCAGGAGAGATTCTGGACCAAATTCCTCACCATAGATAAAATGTATCTGTGGGGGAAACGTTCTGAGACCTACCACAGATACCTGAAACTTCAGATAGCAGCAAACCCTATATTTTATATTGCAGACAATGGCTTCTAATGACCAGCTCTGGTAATGTGTTGTAGAAGTACATATATATTATGTGTTTCAGGATTTTTTAATTGATTATTTTTAGACTTGTGGACAACTGAATCTGTGGATACTGAGCCATTATCAGCCCTGCTTAGGTCTTATAAACTCAAGGCTGCAGCTTCATTTATTGAGTCAATCCGTTTAATATTTGATCTTTCTCCTTTCTGGCTGCTTCCATTCTCCCCAGGATCATTATCATTTCCTGGTGGATCTTGTGTTCACACAAATCATCCAAAATATGAGAACTCAGATCTACTCATTTTAATCTTGACAGTAATGAACGTTGGTTTAGGCCTCATCAAACTTGAATGTCTTCACAAGAAAATTAGGTCACTTCATACGCAAGAAAAGGTATCTCTGGTTAGTAGTTATGACAATGGTCATAACTGTGTACCACTAAACTAATTCCAATTAAGGGCGATCCTTTCCATAGTTTTCTAGGTAAAGAATACTTTGAAAGAGTCAACACTGCATTCTTGGGAGGTGATGTGGCCTGGCTCTTCTCCCAGAGAGGTAGAATAGGGGATAAAATTCTTAATTTACCTAAACCACTCAATGATTTAGGCAGTGGTGGTATTCAATTTTTTTTACTACTTACTCTGTAGGCATGGTATGGTGGGCGTAGCCAGGGGGAAAGCCCTGCATTGGACCCGAATTTGTTGTTGTTCAGTCACACAGTCGATTCTGACCCTTTGCAATGACCCCATGGACCACTGTCCGCCAGGCACTTCTGTCCTCCACCATCCTCCTCAACTCGCTCAGCTCTGTGCCCATTGTGTCTACAATACCATCTAGCCATCTCATTTTTGGCCGCCCCCTTCTTCTTTTGCCCTTGAATTAGGACTACTTTATTTCAAAACTTGGATGGGTGGGACCAGCCGGAATTTCTGCTACCGGTTCTGGCGAACCGGGTCGAACCTGCTGAATCCCACCACTGTGTCTAGGTTGGTGATAGTTCTAATGAATATATTTATCTCCAGTAGAACTTTCAGTCTGGCCAGGGTATTCTACTATGGTCGTAGACAAAACGGTCGGCAACTCAACATCAATTGTCAGGTGGCGGTTGACTAACTCTGAGGATGAACGGCTTTGGGTGGAGAAAGAAAGGGTTAAGGTCCCCAAAGGGATTAAATCCCACTTGAATCCATCTTGATGGAGGGCAGCAGCTTCATCCATCCTGGCCTGGGCCTGAGGAGGACTTAGTGTGCCAAAAGGGCTCAGGACCAGAAAGTGACTCAAGGAACTGGATCAGTGGTACAAGTGTCAGGCTGCAATGCAGAAGGCAAATGGAAGACTACTGCGTTATTTTGTTCCCAGGACAATCTTCATGGCTGGTCACCATGATGACAACCAATATTTGGATTCAGATATGGCACAAGAAGATGAAGAACCCTTCATACCAGTTGGTGAGGAACACACATACAAGGCTGATATTATCTTCATTTCCTGCTTGTTTCCTTCTTGTATGTTTCTTCCCTAGGATTGTTGTCTGGCCACTCTTCATGGAGCATGTTGGATTAATCAGTTCGGGCCCAGCATTGCTTTTCTTGTATTCTTATCCATAGGACAGTTTGAATGAACCAGAATCTTATCTGGTTTGATGAGCGGCCATTGTGCAGCTGGTTGAATGAGTGGTTGCACAACCAGGGCATAACCGAACACGCAACGGACAGCCCATGAAGTGACCTACTCTACATCTGCTCCACGGTTCCAACCAGATGCCACAACACTTTGCTCATCCTTAGTTTCCTAAAGCTGTTGAAGAATCTGCTTTACTTACCGGTGTATTCCGGAAAGCAGATGGTTAATGGGGACTTCTTGATCTTGTCCTCGAAGATGTCCTTCTTGTTGAGGAACAAGATGATGGATGTATCCGTGAACCACTTGTTGTTACAGATACTATCAAAGAGCTTCAGTGATTCGTGCATGCGGTTCTGTAATGCAAAAGAGATATTGCATCAGGCCACAGATGGCTAAGGAGGTATCTAAAATGTTTAATAAAGGGATACAAAAGGGAGCAGACAATGGTGGATGTCATAAATGTTTACATACTCGGAAAATGTGAGCATACATAAAAAAAGATGCAATCCCTATAGATTTGAAATAGTTAGTAGCACTGTAGCATGACCAAAAATAAATAAATAAACTTTTTCTAGAGCTGTATATTTTGCATAGCACATTTTCCTCCTATAAATTAAGATTTCAGCTCAGATTAAAAAAAATAATCATCATGCACCATGCATTTTTATGGGGTGGTGGAGGGGTAATTCTGCCCTTAATGGTTAAAAAAATGCTAAGCCAAAGTGCAGGGCATGCAGATTGTCTCTATGGCATTCCCATCAAAATGGCAGTTATGTCATTTGGTGTATGTTTGTGTAGGACGTATTTGGCTGGAGACATTAACCAAGGACCAGAAAATCCTTGAATTAATCGAGAGTTGAAAGCAGATCATGAGACGAGCATCTTATTGGCTATGACCTTGCTGTGACCTTTGGCCTGAGGTTATATAATTTAGTGCCGGCATCCTTGGGTTGACTTTGGGGTTCTTTTTTGGGTGGGTCGGTGGGGAATGACTCAATTAAAAGCATTTCACAAAAGAGGAAACCAAGAAAACAAAATGAACTGGGGGGAAAAGAACAAAAGGAAGGAGGGAGATTCGACAATATATTGAAGCAATTCTCAGCACACAACGTTGGCTGATGTTAGGCTATGCCTCAAAGAGGACAATTAGGTTAATTTTTGGAGGGAGAAGGGTTTTTATGGCCGTCCTGCCAGATCAAATACACAAATGAAGGGGAGGCAGCTTTTAAGTTGGATTCCATGGAGTCAACGAATGCAAAAAAGTGCAACACGATACAATAAACCAATGCCTTGATTAAAGACTTGCATGATTCAGTTCATGGAGGTCAATGAGGAGGTCACAGTAAAGCCATCCATCAAATGCCATGTTCTCTGCCTGCTTTCAACTTTTCATCTTATTTTTTTTCTCAGTTCAAGAGAAGCTTCATACCTGCCAAAATTTGGAGGGTCTCTCAAAATCTCATTATTTTGGCCTTTGTTTGGTTAGGGAAGGTCAGGCGGCCGAAGAAAAGTGGTGGTGATGAAGAAGAAGAAGACCTGCTGGAGGTTTGGAGTGAGAGGCCGAAGCCGGGCCGCCCGGTGATGCCTCTCCCGGACGGAAACGGAAGAGCAGAGAGAAGCAGCCATAACTGAGGTTAAGAAGCAAACCCGTGTATTCAACGGGGGGTTATTAAAAAGGAACAAGCACATTATATAGCCCAGAGAGAGTCTTCCCCATATTATCATTGGTGGCTTCTTGTCAAGTGCCATGGACGTCTCCACAGACAACACTAATAGAAACATTAAAGCCAAGAAGAAGGTAAAGGTAAAAGTCGCCCTTGGTCGAAAGTCAGTTGTATCTGACTCTAGGGTTCAGTGCTCATCTCTGTTTATAGCCAAAGAGCCAATGCTGTCTGTGTCTGTAGACATTCCCATGGACATGTGACACCAGAGTACACAGAAAACTGTTACCTGCTCACTGAAGTGGTCCCTATTTATCTACTTGCATTTTCTTGCTTTCGAACTGCTAGGTTGCCAGGAGCTGGGACAGAGGTGGGAGCTCACTCTGTCATGCAGTACTAGGTCCTTGAACTGCTGACCTACCAACCTTCCAGTCATCAAATTCAGCATCTTAACCACTAAGGCACTTCAGTTCAAGAAGAAGGTAGGAATATCATTATTTTAGAGATATACTCACACATTTCTTTGAGATACAACCAACTCTCCTCACCAAAGACCAACCCTGACTTTTCAAATAGAGGTGACAAGGTGTTTTCACTTTCAAATTATGTACCAAGGAATCTTGGTGATCTTTGGAAGTCTGTTATAGGGGTTCCTTAAACTGATTACAGCTGGTAATAGTAGACAAACTTTCCCCAAAGAAAGACACTTTGCATGTTATGTTTCTACCCAAACTGAGAAGAGGTGCAGAAGGATGATGGCCTGTACTCCAGGCCATCATCCTTGGACCTTACATCTTATCAGCCACTCTACTGATGGGTGGGGAATGGATTTTGTTACATTTTATGGGCACTCAGTTTGCATGCGTTCTGTTACACTATTTATTAGTTACAGAAGAGCTTCAAGCTATAAACTAGGAGTTCCCAAGTTTTTCAAGCTGGGGCCCAGGTCATGCCCTCTCAGTCAGCTTCCCGGGCCAGATGGCCATTTTGCACCGCCTGCATGATGGAGGCGGCCATTTTGTCCCAACAGCTTCAAAGGGGGAGGCCATTGTGTTTCTCAAATGCCCTTGGAGAGGTGGGGCACATGAAATGGTGTCCGGTCTGTGGGCCTTAGGTTGGCAACCTCTGCTATAAACATTGTAAGGACACATCTGGGTTGGGAAAGGGGTTTCAATGTGACACGTGACGGGCAGAAACGAAAGACTTCCTTCCCCAGTCCTTCAAACCTGACAAACTGACAGCAAAATATATGCCAACACAACCAGTATTAAGCTACTAGTTGAAACGCCTGCCATTTCCTTTGCAAGAACATTCCTCTTTGCAAAAGTAAGCCACCAGCAAATGAAACATGTATTATTATTATTAAATTCAAATTTATATGCTGCTCTCCTTGCCGAAGCTCTTAAATAATGTATCCTTTAGTCAACTCAACGGTTCAAAGGATGGAGGCCAGGTGACCACTTCCAGGTGAAACCATGAATAAATATTGAAAAGGTATTAATTCTACCAGTTATGACAATGCATGTGTATTCCTAGAGATGGGGAATGTTCCTTTTGGGGGGACTTCAGAGTCCCACAGTTAATAATGTAAGCTATTGGAATCTGGGAGTTCTAGTCCCCATGATAACATTTCCATCACTGTGTACTTCAGGGAGGAAGTCAAAGGACTCAAAACAGGGGAAGGTAAAGGTCATCCTTGCTTGAAACCCAGTCATATCAAACTCTAGGGTTCGGTGCTCATCCCAATATACTGCCAAAGAGCCAGCACTGTCTGAGTTTGCAGACACTTCTGTGGTCATGTGGCAAGCATGACTAGATGCCAGAGTGCATGGAATGTTGTTTACCTTCCCACCAAAGTGGTATCTATTTATCTACAGTATTTGCATTTTTTTGCTTTCAAACTGCTAGGTTGGCAGGAGCTGGGACAGAGATGGGAACTCACTCTATCATGCAGCACTTGGGTCTCAAATTGCTGACCTGCTGACCTTCCAGTCAGCAAGTTTAGCATGTTAACCCATTAAGCCACTGCAATCCCTCAAAATAGGGTAGGTAAGTATTAAGTGGGGGGCAATTTCAAGGGTGCATAAAACCATACCAGGTTTTAGTCTGTATTGTATAGGAACTCTCCAAGGTGCTAAGTCACAATTCTCCAAATAACTTCAGCAATTTGGAGAACTCTTTTGGAGTGTAGACTAAAACGAGGAATGGATTCATAGGAACCACAAAACTGGACCCAACGCCCCTGTGCCTTTAAGGTTCTAAGGGTTTTGAACAGTAAGACCAGATACAGTACCTTATTTTACCGCTAATGTGGTAATTAGCCATAGAAGGGTTTGCTCTAGAGTACCATCACTGGAGAAGTGGTTAAACTGCTGTACGGCAACCAAAAGGTTGTGAATTCAATCCTGACCAGGGTTCAAGGTCAACTCAACCTTCCAAGGCCCATCAAATGAGGACCCAGCACATTGGGGGCAGGATGCTACTTAACTTGTGAACTGCACAAGAGAGTGCATGATGCGCGATTGGGGTGTGATTGCTTTGCTTTTTGCTTTGAGCCAGAAGGCAGCTGCCGACTTACATGAAACAAAACAAAACAACATTACACAACCATAGCAACAACAACGAACATGATTACCATCCCCACCCCGGCTTGTATCCCAGAGTTTTCTCCAGGCTGTTATTTTAGCCTGAGCAAGTGTCCAGCTATGCATATCTACATATCTACACTCTAGAAGAGCTCATTGTATTCTTAGCCCAAATATCACTTTTGTAAATCTTCGTAAAAAACTGGCCCAAGGAAAACAAAGGACTTCTAGACAAACGTTCACCAAATATGGGGAAAGGTTCTTTCTTCATTCCACAGCAAGGTCTCTCCCAAATTTTCTGCCGGACTGTGCTTTCCCACCACAGGAAACTGGATGCGTGTGAAGGGGAGAGCCATGAATAATATTGTTCCCAATAAATGGGTTTTTAAAAAGCATGTCAGAAGCACACAAAGATGTTTTCTGGGTTGAAAGGATTTTCACTGGAGGAAGTCCGCTCAGGGGATGCAGTACCCGAGTCTCGAACTGCTGACTTGCCGGCCTTCCAGCTAACAAGGCGAGCTTCTTAAGCACTGAGCCAGCCCATGCTTGGCCATAAACCCACAAAATCTGTTACAGTGTTGAACAAATTCCCATGCAGTTTGACGTTGTCTCAAAGTGACGCCTTAAATCCAGTGCTTCTGTCAGAAGGGGAAATGGTCGTAGTCATTAAATAAACACACCTATCAAAGGAGCAGCAAAGATTGCTAACCATGAAAGTGTTTAGTTTTGAATCACCCACACAGAATGTATGGCCAGGCTCAGGTTCACAAAAAACCACAAAAATTTAGCAGACATGATGCATTGTTGTGCCATGATGTATTGATGCTTCTCCAATAGGTCTGGTTCAATTCAATTTCTAATTCAGTTTCTAACAACTACACATCCCAGGACTCCTTGAAGACGGGGTCATTTATTTATTTATAAATTAAATTTATATGCCGCTCTCCTCGCCGAAGTGACTCAGAACGGCTAACAGTCTCAAATATAAACACGACATAATATAAATGACAGTCAAAGCGCTAACAAGCTATTTTAACTGTTTTCTGTAAATGCGTTCTTGTTGGACAGCTGAACAGCATCAGATGCCTATCTGAAAATTCAAGACACACGCACGCACGCACACACACACACACACCCTTTGTATAGTTGCCAAAAATGCTAAAAGCCAAGGGAGCAAGTGATACACGCCCTTTTTTCCCTTTAAAGTAATAACTATAATCAACATGTTGCAAACCAAGAACAAGCACGGTTGTATGATTTTCTCTTGGAAAAAGTCTGCCTGGAACGGAAGAAAGACCTGGAGACAGTCAACTGGATAGTATACGGGGAATTGTGATTCCAAGAGAAAAGACAAAAGGGCCAGTAAGAACGCAGAAAATGAGGAAAATAAAGTCTTCATTATTATTATTATTTTTAAAAAAGGAAGAAAAAGAAAGACAGAAAATGAAAATGAGACAGGATTAGTATAGCTGACAAAATTACCGAATCAGGACTTCTGTACAATCTTCTGTAAATTATAGGCACCAAAGATGGCTAACTCATAGTAATATTCCCTGGAGATGCTATCTATCTATCTATCTATCTATCTATCTATCTATCTATCTATCTATCTATCTATCTATCTATCTATCTATCTATCTATCTATCTATCTATCTATCTATCTATCATCCACCGACCCACCTACCCACCTACCCACCTATCTATCTATCTATCTATCTATCTATCTATCTATCTATCTATCTATCTATCTATCTATCTATCTATCTATCTATCTATCTATCTATCTATCTATCTATCTATCTATCTATCTATCTATCTATCTGCCTGCCTGCCTGCCTGCCTGCCTGCCTGCCTGCCTTTCACCTGTAGTTCTTCAAAACTTTGCATGATATTTCTTTGTAATCTTTTCTCTTATGTCTTTTTCTGTAGCAAAACCAATCTTATTGCTAGTTGGTTTCAATCCGTAGTGTGTTTGGTTTTGAATGGAATTAATATCTGTATAGCCAACAGAGAGCATGGGCAAATGAGACAGGGCATATTCGACACCCATTCAAAGATCTCCTTAACACGCTGGCATGGAGATCACGTCCGGCCGTGCCGATCGGCTGCTAAAGCTTGGAAATCAAAATCCGCCTTCTGTTTTTCATCTCAGTTTGCAGTGGGGGGGAATGGACAGGACAAACTCCACCCCAAATCCAAGATCATCATCTTCTTCAGGTGCCGTATACATTCCAGATATTGGCTATCATTGTGGTGATAGTCTTCCTGTTCTTAATTCCTTGGAACAGTTTCTTTTGAGGCCATGCCACACCAGTCTCTCAGGATCTTCAGCCATGAAATCTGTCTATGTCCAGGGCCTCTCTTCCCATAGATCTTTCCTTACAAACTGAGTTGGAGTATTCTATACTTTATGTGAGGAGTGCTCAAATATGGCCTGGTGGCCGGATGCGGCCCCGGATGCCAATTCATCCTTCCTACAAAGCCCTCATCACTCCTGGAAGCAGAAGTAAAATGTGCCCATTATATGGCCAAAGTATTGGAGTGTTCTTTGCTTAATGGCCTTCGTTCTTGTTCTTTATCCATCTGGCACAATACTTCTGCATTAGTCCCATGGTGAATATAGTTAGTAGCTGTTTATTTCAAAAGCTTCAGTTCTCTTTTCAGATGCTTTAGCCAATGTCCAAGCTTCGACTCCATATAGCAATACTGGGAATACGTAACATCTCACTATTTGGATCTTCGTAGCGAGCGTTAGATCTCTACTGCATAACAAATGTCACATTTTTATGAAGGTGGATCTTGCTTTTTCTATTCGTATTTTAATCTCTACCTCGGGATCCCAATTTTCATTTAACACACTCCGCAAATGGACAATTTTAGCCACTCTTTTTATTTGTTCTGTTCCTGCCATTAGCTTGCTACAATCCAAGATCAACGGTCACACTCCTGAATAAAAATTTCCCTTGCTCAAATTCCTTGTTATCCTTGGATCACCCTTTTCACGTCTCTTCTGCATTGGAAACACCCTTGGAAGGCAGACTGCTCTTTCCCCTTATTTGTTCTACTACATCTTTATGCACAGAACAGTAATGAAGAGCAACAGATCACGAAAATCCCATCCCGCCCCATAAATGTTACTCAAAGGCATTTCCTCCTGCTCTGGAGGCAGCCGTAACCCGCAGGGGGAGAAGAGTGGCAAATTTAACAGTCGCATTGTCAACCAACTTTAAGCAAACAAACGGCATCGTTACCTGTGCTAACCATATTCTGCTGCATGGAAGACTTAAATCCAAGATGGGATCTGTGTAGAGTTTACGAGTTAAAGGAAGACACGTGAGTAAGAAAAAGCATTAGAAAGCATATCTGTTAGAGTCATTCCTTCTGTGAGCCGACCACACACCATCTGCTGGGCGACCTCGGCCCCCAACGCAGTGAGGGGAAAAGCCACAAAATTGTGACTCACCGTGGTTTCGTCTTCGTGCAGCACCTGGTCGTACCCGCTCAGCGCGACGCAGAAAATGATGGCCGTGACGTCCTCGAAACAATGGATCCATTTCTTACGTTCTGACCGCTGACCTCCGACATCAAACAGCCTGAGGAAGAAGCAAGGAGAATCCTTCGTGACGGATCGGGTCCAAAGAAACAGAGCAAGTTTGCTTAATATCTAGAGTTGCTGCACACCATTTGGGGAGATAGTTCTAGCATCCATTGGGTGGTATGGGGGCAGGAAACCACACCATACTTTAATTTACTCCATTCTTCCTTTAAACCTTTCCTTGCCTCACATAAGCATCTCTAAAATCCTGATGCCTCATTCTTATTATTCAAAAAGTGGACCCTGATTCATGTGGAGGAAGCATAAAAGGCCATTCACTGTCAATAACTCATTCTCAAATTGCCCCTCCCCTTAAAATCAAAATTGCCCCCCTGTAAATTCACAGTGAAGCAAATTTGCTAGCCTTAAAAATGCCGGAATATTTTTGCTTTGCTTTAGATAATCTGGAATGGGGTTTTGGCTTGGAAATCTATATCTTGTGTTTTTACTGCATGATAAAGTTCAGACTGCAAATAATACAGAATAATTTTTTTCCCCCAGCCAGGACAATCTGTCTGCATTTTTGCACCAGACTCACCTGAAGTGGAGGTTTTTGAACGTGAAATGGGTTTCTACGATGCCGGTTGTTTTGACCCTGGTTCGCAGGATGTCCTGTTCCGTCGGCTGGTAATCCGGACTTCCAATTCGATCTAAACTATCCAGGTAGCTGTAAAAGGAACACATCAAGAAAGCTTTAGGTAGGAAAATGCAACATTGCTTTTGTCACAGAAAAACACAATGAAGCCCCGTTTGAAGAAGATGAAAAAAAAGCAATAGTAAACATAACTTTAAAATAGATTTGAAAACCACGTCATGATGGGTGAGTCACCGTGAGCTGCTATCGAACACAAATACCTTTGAGCAACTGTCTCCATCAGATATTTCCCACCCTAATCGAACAGGGGCCTGTCCTTTCACTTTTTAAAAATACAGATAAATGGTGGTGTATTTTTGTTGGTTTTGTGGTTAAAAATAAAAGTGGCCTCTAGCAGCAAATCTAGCAGGTGAATACTGATAGGACTGTGGCTGAAAGAAAGCCACTGAGAAGCAAAGGATAGAACCTCTCGAGGAAACCTGACATAAGGCAAGAATAGGAAAAAATATTTAGGGGGGAAAACAGAATAGATCAGTCCCCTCGCAAGCTGACAGAATACTGAACATCTGTTACACAGGCCATAGTAGAGGAAAATCTAGAAGAAAGAGTGTAAGGTCCCCCTTGCTCAAAAGCCAGTCGTATGCTACACATCTCTGTGCTGATCTCCGTTAATAACCAAAGGGTCAGCGCTCTCTGCGTTTGCGGACGTTTCCGTGCACATGTGGCAGGGATGACTTGGCACTGGAGTGCACGGAATGCTGTTTACCTTCCCACCGAAGTTATCTACTTGCAGTTTCTTGCTTCCAAACTGCTAGGTTGGCAGGAGCTGGGACAGAGATGGGAGCCCACTCTGTCATGCACTGTCTTGAACTGGCTCACTCCATTGTGCGGTACTCGGGTCTTGAGCTGCTGACTTTTCTGACCTTCCAGTCATCAAGTTCAGTGTCTTAACCACTAGGCCACCGCAGTCCCTTAGATATGATGGTGGGTTGTCCAATTCTCAATCAAATGGTTTCAGCGTCGGAGCGCTCAAGGCAGCTGGTTCTTTTTTATGAATAAGATCAGGGTTCAAATTCTACGCACTAGTCGTTCCTTGCCTTTTTTGCATGAAAACATTTTATTTTGCACACACACTACACTTGATCTTAGCCAAAAGGCCGAGAAGCGGGATCTACAAATGTAATCTTTATATTCTAGGTGTTAAGGATCCCGTTCTTAAATACCCTTTCACCTATCATTCAGGTAACTCTAGCAGTGTGCTAGACTATATTTGTGTTTCTAGGGATAAGATTGAGTTGTTTTCGGGTATACAGGCACTTATGAGAGAGGACAGTGACCACCAGCCAATTATAGTCTCATTTAAAGGCAGTTCGGATACAAGGCCTTTCACATCCCATGATAAGGGGATAGTGACTAACCTTGAGGTGAGGCAGGAAAGAAACACCTGGGTTCCAGTAGGGTGAGGCAGCAATTTTTTCTCTCCGTGCTGCTCTAGGCCTTTTTATCTTTTAAATTAGTTTTTACAGTTTTAAATAGCTCTTTTAAACAACTATAAAGTTTTACTTAGATTTTAAAACAATCTTACTTAGTTTTTAAAACAATTTCTTTTTGTCTGCAGCTTTTAATACAAGCCTGAAAGGTCTTTTAATACAAACCGAAAGGTTTTCTTTTAGATTCAAGCTTATTTTATCAGTGTTTTATCAGTGTTATTTTAGCCTTGTTGTACTTTGTGAGACCTGCCTCCCTGGCATTTTATCAGGGAGTTGTTAAAACCATGTTTTGAGCCATTTGTTGGAAGTGTCCTTGAATTCAGAAAGCTGACTCAGGAAGTAGCCTAGCCCAAACAAACTATCCGGAGGTGAAGGTGGGATTCAGGCAACAAAACGAAAGAACAGAAGAAAAAACCCTGCCAATTTAGAAATGGGAAAGAGAAAAAAGCGTCAAGGAGCCAGCCCAGGTTCACAATATCTTTTAAAGTCAGCCAAGCAACCAAAAATTGATGAACTCTTTATGCAAGAAGAGACTGTAAGTAAGACCCCCCTGATCCCTACTCCTAATGCACCTGAGGCTCTTGCCGAGTCTGAAGCAGGGAAGCAGCAGAAGGATGATTTAATAGACTGGGTGGACTTTATATCCAATTCCCCTTGCCATCTCTCCCATGCTATCAGCTCTCCATTCTCTCCTAAAAGTGTGCAGGGCGGGGAAGGAGAAAAGCTCAACTCGGCTGAGCTTATGGCAACACAATGTCTCCTTACAGCTCAGACTGTTACTTCGGTTTTTGAGCAGCTGGCTGTCATTGTGAAAAATTTGGACATTTTAAAATCTGATTTTGAAGCCTTTGCAAGTAAGCAAACAGAAAGACTGTCAACATTTCTTAAAGCTCTGTCCCAAATGGATAATCTAGCCAAACAACAAAAGGAAAATAAATCTCAAATTAAGAAAGAGGGCAACCTATGCATTGATAGAGGATGGCAAGTGCACAGTGAAAATTGTGAAAATACCTCACTGGCCCGCTCTTTGCAACCGAACCAGGTTGCCCTTCATGTAACTATGAACAGCCTTAATTCCAGTCGTTGGTGGTCTAGAAGAGCAATTATAACTTCCCTGGGGCAACTTCTACGTTGCCATCTTAACCAGATAGACTTGCTTACAGCTGAGTGGCTACCAAGCTGGGTTGGCAGTAAGAGAATCTTATTGACATTTAAGCAATCTACCATACCCCAGATGTTGCTTAAAATGAGACCTTTCCTTGCATCTATTCAGATCGTCCCAATTAGGGTTTTCCGTGATGGAGTGGTAACTCCCTTGATCAGTCCTGATGTTTTTGGTCTGCACAGTCTGGGAAACACCAAATCTGTTGTTAACAGAGGTGTCTCTGGTTTGCCCCTGGCCAAATTGGATGATGGGAATGTGAACATTCAAAAGGAGGCCAAGTTAGATGCAGAGGAGGCCACACTTGTTGGGTCCTTTGGAGTTCTGCCTAGGGTGGAGCAAGTGGATATTCTGAAAAGGCTGGACACTCTTAAGAGAACACTCCTGGCTACTATGGCCACTGCTGAACCACTAATTGACCTTTCCACAACTGAAGTATCATCTCAGCAGAATTCGGTGGATAAGGAAGAAAAAGAAAATCCAAAGCTTCTACCTATTACGGCTTCTCATACCTCTGCATGCAGTTCAATCACTCCGCATCTATTAACACTTCCTCCTGACTCTGTTATTTGTTCAACTTGTCAACCTGCAATAGTACCCCACTTAAATAAGAAATCTCCACAAAATTTGTTGGAGCCCACCCAACAGCCAAGTGGAGTTGAAGATAAAAAGAGGTCAAATCAGTGCATATTTTATGACACTGAGGGTATCCTGGACAATATCACCTTGGGATGACTAGAAAACTCCTATGTTCCAACTTATAATATAAACACCCTGCCACATCTTCCCAGCAACTCCCAGCAGAAAGATCTCATCCAGCTATTGTCCTGGAATATTGCTGGATGGAAGACCAGAACATCAGATGGCGATTTGTTGGAGTTTCTGTCAAGGTTTGATATCATTGCACTCCAGGAGACCTGGTTGACTGATGAAGAAGATGAGGCTAAATTAGCAGGCTTCAGCTTTTGGTCCAGTGGGGTACTGCTGAAAAATATAAAACTAAAGGGCGGGCATCGGGAGGGTTAATTATTCTTGCCAAAGCTGAGCTGGGTTGGCAAGGACAGCAATTGAACCTTGGAGACTACTCTTCCAACTATCTGATTGTCAAATTTTCTTATGTCTCTACAGTAGTGATATTATTGAATGTTTATATTCCTCCTTTTACATCTTCATATTTCCCACCAAATATTTGGGTAGACTTAGAGGAGGTAATAGTAAAGTTAAACAAAACATATCCCATAGCTACTCTGATTCTTGCAGGAGACTTTAACGCCCGACTAGGTAATTCTCTACAAGACTTTGTACACCAGGGCATTCTACCACAGGATTACTTGACTACTGATCCTCCATGGCAATCGAGTGACCAGAAAAGAAATATGGCAGGAACCATGTTGGTCTCTCTGATCTACAAATGTAATCTTTATATTCTAGGTGTTAAGGATCCCGTTCTTAAATACCCTTTCACCTATCATGCAGGTGACTCTAGCAGTGTGCTAGACTATATTTGTGTTTCTAGGGATAAGATTGAGTTGTTTCCGGGTATACAGGCACTTATGAGAGAGGACAGTGACCACCAGCCAATTATAGTCTCATTTAAAGGCAGTTCGGATATAAGGCCTTTCACATCCCATGATAAGGGGATAGTGACTAACCTTGAGGTGAGGCAGGAAAGAAAACTAAATTGGGCTAAGGTTGATACTAAGTCTTTAAAAACCTTTTTAGATTCGGAACAGGCTCAGATTTGGAAAAGCTCAATTTCTTCCCTACATTAGGCTCAGATAAAATCCTGACTTCTTACACTAACATATGCTTTACCCTGAAGAACTTTCTAACACATAAACTTCCTGGGAATTATCAACAACAAACCAGATCTCCTTCTGGGCTCTAATATCCACGTTGTGTGTAGAACTGCCAAGTTTATAATTAAGGCATCAGCTAAAAGAATTGAATATGTCGATCAAATTGGGGTATCCTGCAAGGGAGATTCACTTAACTGACTATCAATATGCATGAATTAATTGTATTAAGGCACCTTCTCCAGTTCACATTCTTTAAAAGTAGTTCAGGTATGTATATATTGTATTTATTGTATTTTATCACACTTTATTGCATTGTACAGATTTTAAACTCTTATATTATTGATAAGGTCGAAAGACTAATCAATTAATAAATATTCATTCATACATTCATTTTATTTTGCACTCCCTTAATGGATGAGCAATGGGTACGATGGAGGGATCTGTGATAGCTCAGTCTTTGTAACAAAAAGCCTTCTTTTGATGGCTCGCATCTGACAATTCACAGTAGACGTTATTTCCTGAGGATCAGAGAATCACTGAGTTGGAAGAAGCCTTTTAGGAACCTCCTCCCCCTCCTGCTCTGCTCAAAGCAGGAATCCCCTTTAGAAATGTATTTCCAGGCAGCCAAAACGGAGAACCCGGAACTGCACATGCGTCAAACCATGCGCAGATCTATTTTTTTAGTGCGCACATGTCAAATAGAGGTTCGACACATGCTCAGACATTTTTTTTCTCTGCCCATGACGTCATGATGTCGGCTACGCCCACGACGTAATGACGTTATGGTGGGGTAGCGAAAAATTTGGCAACCCACCACTGCCCACACCCCATCGTCATGCAGGCAGCCACATTTTGGACCAGCCGAAGTTTGACTGGTGCTTCGGTCGTCTAAAATCCTCAAGATGAATCAGTGTACATGATTTTCATTGGGTGGCTTTTAAACAACAACAACATGCCTAAGATCTGTATCACAAATAGCATCCAGCTGTCAAACGAAAATCTGTCGTATTTCGAGGTAGAAGAAGTAAGACGTGAATTCGCTGGCAGATATCGTCTTTGAAATGTTTCATCTTTGATCAGCCTCCCATTTCTGAGTCATTAGCTTGAGAAGGCTAGTGATGAAAATATTCACCCACAGTTCACCGATGAAGATGCAAATGTCGCGCAGTAGGCAAGAATGTGGCAGAGATTTAGAAGGGGGGGAGAGAAGAGGGCAAATTCGTTAGAGAAATCTCTTCTAACATGATTAATATGTCAGCATCAAGATCTTAGTTGCCTCCTCCGTTTTTTGGCTGGAAAAAGACAATACCTGAGGCTGTGAGAGGTGATTAAAATTGACTCTGAGATGGAGCATCTTTACAGTGCTGCGTATTTTTGGATCCACGTGTGGATTGTTGCTTAGGCTACCATTAAAAATACAGAAGCATCAGAAATATGGATTTATCACAGGACGGTAATGAATTCTCGGAGAGAGTAAGCGACTAATGAAGATGATGCAGAGAAAATGAATAAAGACCATAAAATGCAGAAAGCTAAAATGCTTTGGACATCTTGGGTTATTTCCCCCCCCCCCCGCTCATCAGCCAGTTAAGGTAAAGATAAGGGTCACTCTTCCTTGAAAACCAGTCCTATCTAACTCTAAGGTTCAGTGCTCATCTCTGTTTACAGCCAAAGAGCCAGCACTGCCTATAACTGCAGACATTTCCATGGACATGTGGCAGGTGTGCCTAGACAACGGGGTGCACAGAACCTGTTACCTTTCCCACCAAAATGGCACCTATTTATCTACTTGCAATTTCTTGCTAGGTTGGCAGGAGCTGGGGCAGAGTCAACAGCTCGCTCTGTCATGCGGCACTCGGGTCTCGAACTGCTGTCCTGCTGACTGGAAAGTCATCAAGTTCAGTGTCTTAACCACTTAGCCACTGCAGTCCCTAGTGCTTTAGCCAGTACTTTTACGATAAAGCACTATCCTAGAAATCAAACAGACTTGTTTCCATCTTGAGAATATGCCAACTTTCCAAAATGATAGACCAAATCGTGTAATACTAGACTACTGGGAGGACATTAGCCTAATGAGCGTCTCTACAGCTGTCTCAAGATTAAAATGGCAGTCGATGCAGTGGGATGATGTAGACCTACTATTATCAAGAAGGAACATCTGCCGTGCGGACTCATCAAGGCTCCCTCTCTCACAGCTGTGCATGTCAGCAAAGATGATTTCCGCAAGGGACGCAGAAGAAACCCACTTTTTATGCTCAGCTCTCTCGCCCTGCACTCCCAGTAATGGAGACAGAGTGCTTGAACTTTTGATTCTTGAATTTCCAAATTGCTGGCTGTGTTTGTGTGTGATTGTCCCTGATAAGATACCCGTATATACTCAAGTATAAGCCGACCCGGATATACGCCGAGGTACCTAATTTTGACCCGAGAAACCAGGAAAATAGATTGACCCGAACATAAGCCAAGGGTGGCAAATGCAGCTGCTGCTTAGTGTGTTTCAATGATACGGTACATGACAATAAGATGCAGCAGAAAGGAGTTTTCTCCATACAGATTGAGATGCGCCGATGACATGACGGGAGAAGTGGGTGGTAAAGGCTATTAGCCGTCACCGGCTTTTCCCATCGCACTCAGTGACCCGAGTATAAGCCGAGACCACTTTTTTGACCTCATTTTTAGAACTGAAAAACTAGGCTTATACAGTATATACTTTCTCAAAGAACGGTTGGGGGTAGAAATGCATTTCTTTCAAATATCTGCAAAAAAAAAAAAAAAGCCCAACGTAAACATGGGTTTATCTTTAGGAAGTATGCATGCAAGCAATTTATGGCCGAAATACAGTTGCACACTTTTGTACAAGGTGTAAGTCTTAGCAGCGAACTGCTAGGTTAAAAGTGAGTACATCAGCTTTGGCCCTTGGCGCCTCTGTGGCAAAGTATGCTCCTCTAGTATGGAGCGCATCCACACATGCAAAACAAGTTGTCATCTCTGTCTATGAAGCCATGCGTAGAGTGACAGGATGCCTCAAGTCTACACCAGTTGAGAAAATATACCCTCTTGTTGGAATAGCTCCATAAGATAATGAGGGAAGTAGCAGTGGATGCCAAGAGAACTAAGCAAGAGAAGGACCCTCGATGTCGTCTGGATGGAGATGAGCCTCAAGTCCTCAGGCTCAGATCCAGGAAGAACTTTATGGCAAGAGCAAATATTATTGAGGGTATGCAAGATTAAAACCAAATTAGGAAGTGGAGGAAAGAGCTCGCTGGGGAAGGAACAACATTCAAGGAGGATGTGGCTGAGGAACTTAACCTCCATTATGTCACTTGGAAGACCCTGAATAGACTGAGGGCTGGAGATCCTAAATGTAAGACCAACATGCTCAAGTGGGGGTTGCTGGCAGACAACAACACGCTGTGTGAATGTGGAGAGATACAGAATCCAACTACTGTATATGCTGGCGTATAAGACTACTTTTCCCCCCAGAAAAACATGCCTCCAAGTGGGGTGGGGGGGTAGTCTTATATGCCGGGTGCACTTCAGTTGGGATAGATATGGCTGCCCATAGTGGCCTCCCGATGCTCGCCTGGTGCCCATAGTGGCCTCCCGATGCCCACCCACCTCATTCTACATACCATCCAGTATCGCGCGGTATCCAGCGTGGCTGTGGCGAGCATCAGCAGCGAGACAGGGGTGTCAGCCTTTTCGGCGTGACCGGCCTGTTCTGCTTGGTGAGAAGCAGCAGTGCTCCACCCCGCCCCTTGTCTACGCAGAGCTTGCACATGCGCACTTGTGCACTAGTGCCAACCACAGGGAGATGTTGAAATCAAATCTGATGTTCTTTTATGTTTTATTTGGTGTGTGGAAGGTGTGCGGAATAGGGGGTAGTCTTATACGGCAAGTATATAACAAATTCTATATTTTGAGTGGAAATGTTGGAGGGGTCGTCTTATACGCCCAGTCGTCTTATGCGCCGGCATATACTGTAATTTACTGGTCTGCCAATTACTACAAGAAACATACACCGATGAGGACTTGGGTTGGGCAACGACAAAGCCAAGGAAGTGGTTTCATTTTGGCAGCCCAGAGTTTGATCTGGACATGAAAGAAGAAGAAGCTAAGTCAAGAAAGCTCTGTAGGTATATATGCTGCATGATGGTCATGAGATGCAACGTGCGAGGATTCATGGCAACGTTTCTCAGAGATTTCTAGCTAGAGATGACAGAAGTGCTTGACCATTCCCTTCCTCTAGGATACTGTTTTCCAACCTTTGGTTCTTGGACTTCAGTTCCCAGAAGCCCTAGTCAATTTCCCAAAGCACTGATCAGCCAATGTACTGACTTAGGCTTCTGGGAATTGAAGTCCCCTGGTTGGGTGTGGACCCCAAATTGGGAACCACAGCTCTAAGCGGAGCCCTTGGGACTGTGCAGCTTGCTCAAGGCTATAGAGGCTGAAATTTCCCCTAGGAGGCACAGCGGGGAATTGAACTCACAACTTCTGCCTCTCCAGTCAGATGCCTAACCCATCGACCTATCCAGCCAGCTGACACTATATTATTTCCATAGTAGCCTTGAGAGATTTGGCCAGCCTCACACGCTGTCACTCTCCGTGCCTCCCTTCTGTTCGTATTTCTTACAGCCAGTGCTTTATCCTGGGTCACCGGAAAGGTCGACCCAGCAAGATTTCATTGGGTCATGCGCTGCTGGTGCCACAGGCCGAATCTGTGCAAACTTGACTTTATGCCAGACTTGTGTGACTCCTCTCGCCATCGTGCGGCCCTTAAGAAATTAATTCCTGGCCTCTGCCCAGCTCAATGCCGCAAGCGGTCTGCTCAGCCATTTATGCAAACATCTGGCATTTCCTTAGTTCAGCATCTACTTCTCTTGATACCAGCAAGATGCCATTTCAAAATGTTGCATTTCGGCCCACTGAAGCAGAGTCCCTGTTATATGGTGGTGTGGGTTGGTGATTGCTCCCTTGGTTGTCTTCTCAATGGCTTAAATCTGATCCTTAGTTAGTTGGCAAAGGAATGTAGAGTTTCTGCTTATTTCCTTGTCTCTTCTGGGTTGTTGTTGTTTTGGGTAATTTTGCCTCCTGATGGTATCATAGACCCATCATGGTGACACAGAGATAAACCCAGCAAATGCATAACAAAATGCAAAATGTTTTTACTCATCTTTTACAACCCGCAGAGATAGCACAATTCCATCACACCAATTGGGGCCTATGGGGGGGAGTGTTTCCTGACAATGGGTGCTTTAGCGCTAAACATCTCCTCTGCTTCAGCGCTGCACTCGTGCTTGCTTGCACCCCCTGTTATTGGGTCCAGTTGATGCGTGTGCTGCATTGACCAATGCTTCCTTGTCCTCACTGTGCATTTGTGCTGAGAATGCTTAGCAAGTGGTGTGGTCAGTGGTGGGCATCAGTCGGTTTGCACCAGTCTGCTGGAACCAGTAGCAGAAATTCTTGCTGGCCCCTCTGCCCACCCAAGTTTTGAAATAAAGTAGTCCTAATTCAGGTGCAACACAGGGCTTTCCATCTGGCCATGACCACCATGCCATGCCCACAAAGTAGGTAGTAAAAAAATTGAATCCCACCACTGGGTGTAGTGCTAAACTATGCATCTCCCAATACATCACAGATAGATGGATGGATGTAGGGTGGGTCTTGGGTGTTTGGAAAGGTCTGCAAATTCAGGAACAAAAAAGACTAGAAGCAGGATGCTAGGATGATTATCTGGATGCAAGAAAATAAAATCCTGCTGCGATCAGTGCAGAATCTGGACCTAATCTCTCTCGGAGACAAATGCAATATCTAAAAGAGTCCTTCTAGTCTTTCCAGGTTATCCTGATATGGTCATAGAGGTGACTCTACTGCCAGCAACTCAGTGCCAATCATCAGGCAGTGGTTAACTAACCTGACCACCCTGAGGACTAACGGCTTTGTGTGGCAAAGTCCACAGGGAAGGGTGACGTCCCCAAGTGGATTAAATCCCACTTGAACCCATCTTGATGGAGGGCAGCAGCTTCATCCATCCTGGCCTGGGGCTGAGGAGGACTTTGTCTGCCAAAAGGGCTGAGGACCAGAAAGTGACTCACGGAGGTGGATCTGTAATACAGGTGTCATGCTGCGATGCATAAGGCAAATGGAAGACCACTGCATCATATTGTCCCCTGGACAATCTTCATGGCTGATCGTCATGGCTGGTTGTCAATATTTGGGGATTGCCAATGTATGGTGATTGCCGATATTTGGTGACTGTCAATATTTGGAAGCAGATATGACACAAGAAGAAGAAGAAGAAGAAGAAGAAGAAGAAGAAGAAGAAGAAGAAGAAGAAGAAGAAGAAGAAGAAGAAGAAGAAGAAGAAGAAGACCCATAGTATATTTCTAAGGAATGTAAATGTTACCTAAAAACACTAGGCACATACTGTTATATTACTGCTTTTGCCATGACCTTCATCAAGAATTTCTTTTATCTCATCTTCTAAAGTTTTGAGGTAGATCAGAAGAATTTAATGTTTCATTTCCCACTGATCATGACACCTCACATTATCAGCTTGATGCAGCTGCCATGGGTTTGCTGCAGTTCTCTGCTGACACAGTGGGTTTTTTTTTAACTTTTCTTCTTCTTCTTCGGATCCTTGTTATATAAGGTTTATATAGGCTATAGTTGCAGTGCTTTGCATAATGTAAAAATAATTGTTGGCTGTCAAGTCAATTCTGACTTATGGCAACCCTTTCTAGGGTTTTCTAGGTAGAGATATATTCAGAAATGGTTTGTCATTCCCTTCCTCTAGGGCTCTGATGGCCAACTTTGACACTCCAGATGTTCCTAGACCTCAATTACCAGAAGCCCAAGTCAACACTCCTGCTGATCAGGGCTTTCTGGGAATTGAAGTTCAAAACATCTGGAGTGCCAAGGTTGGCCATCACTGCTCTAGGGCATGGTTCCTCAACCTTGGGGCCCCAGGTGTTCTTGGATTTCAATTACTAGAAGCCCATGTCAGCACACCCGCTGATTAGGGCTTCTGAGAAATGAAGTCCAAGAACATCTTGGGGCCCAAGGTTGGCAAACCCTACTTTAGAGGGAGCTCTTGGGACTGTGTAGCTTGCCCAAGGCAACAAAGGTTGGTTGTTGGGGGAAGCTTAGGGTGGAATTGAACTCCCAACCTCTAACTGAAGAGCCAGATACCCAATGCAGTGAGCTATTCGGCCAGCTGGCACAATATATTGCATTTTTCTGGTCTTCTCTGTATTGTACTGTTTATTCAGTGTTGATCTTTGACCATAGCAATTTATTTATTTATTTATTTACAGTAGATTTATATACCGCCCCAATCAACAGACCCTGGGTGGTGTACACAGTTCAGCGAACACCTCACTGGCTGCTCAGCAACAATAAAAAAAAAAACAATATGAAAACAGTTAAAAGCCCTTCCAACATAATAATTACTTAATCACATACAAGGACATTGGTTGTTGTTGTTGAGGGACAGAAACCAGCTCAAGACATTTTGCTACACTACGATTTTCCCTTCAACTCCTCATACCAAAGCCAAATGGCACTGATGGCTGAACCTTCTGTCTTAGTTCAATATCTGCATCAGGACAGCTGGGGCTGCGGTGGCTCAGTGGTTAAGAAGCTCGCCTTGTTAGCTGGAGGGCCGGCAAGTCAGCAGTTCGAGACCCGGGTACTGCATGCCGGATTGAGTGCCTGACTCTGTCCCAGCTGTTGGGGACATGAAAGGAGCCTCATTCGGGGCATCCTCTGAGCGGAACTTCTCCACCAGTGGTGGACTCCAAAAAGTTTTTACTACCACACTGTGGGCGTGGTATGGTGGGCATGGCCAGGGGGAAAGCCCTGCGTTGCACCTGAATTAGGACTACAGTGGTACCTCAAGATACAAATGGTTTGAGTTACAAAATTTTCACAATATGAATAAAAATCAATTGAAAATAATGGCTCAAGATGCAAATTTTTCTGGAACAGATTAATTGGTTTTCAATGCATTCCTATGGGAAACCATGTTTCAAGTTATGAATTTTGGTTTCAATGCATTCCTATGGGAAATTGGAGTTACACATTTTTCATAACATGAAAAATGCCTTGGAACGCATTAAATTTGTAACTCGAGGTTCCACTGTACTTTATTTCAAAACATGGATGGCCGGGGCCAGGCAGAATTTCTGCTGAATTCATAATCAGGGCAGCTGTTTCCTCCATGAGGGTCATGTCTAGGAGCTGAAACCACAGCTAGCAAAGCCTAACAGATGTAATATTTCAAGAACTCCACAAAGAGCCATCCCTCCCCCCCCATGGCCTTTTAATTGCCTATATTGTTTTGTTTGGTCTGCATTAGTGTCAAGCAAGAGTTCCAATCTAAGGCCTGTGGGCTAGATCTGGCCAGTGGTGGGCATCAGCAGGTATGCACCAGTTCGCCAGAACTGGTAGCAGAAATTCTGGATGGCCCCAGCCATCTAAATTTTGAAATAAAGTAGTCCTAATTCGGGTGCAATGCAGGGCTTTCCCCCTGGCCACACCCACAATACCACAACCACAGTGTGGTAGTAAATTATTTTGGATGCCACTATTGGATCTGGCCCAGGTGCAATTTCATGTGTCCTCCACTGGTCCAAAGGTTAGTGGTTTTAAAAAAGATGTATGTTTGAATTTACACCTCCTCGTTTTGGGACGCTCAGGGTTGACCCGAGTATAAGTCGAGTCCCGTTTTTGGACCTCATTTTGGGGGCTAAAAAACTAGACTTATACTCAAATATATACAGTATTTGCAATTTCTTGCTTTTGAACTGCTAGGTGGGTGGGAGCTGGGACAGAGACAGGCGCTCATTCCATGGTGCAGTACTCAGGCCTTGAACTGCCGACTTGCCGAACTTCCAGCTAACAAGGTGAGCTTCTTAACCAGTGAGCCACAGCAATCTCCTGTAAATCACATAAAGTAGTATTGATAACGGATGGACGGGATATAACTTGAATGACTGAATGAATGAAATTTATCTATCAGAATCTGAATGTTGCAGGGTACTGTGGATGTGGGTTTATTTCCTGACCAATCAGAGCCGCGACAAGAGCATCCCTTCATTCTTCTGCGACCAGATATCCCTTTTCAACATTTTACGTTTGTAATTTCTGCCCCTGCTACCGATCATAAGCAAGGAAGAGAGGGCGAGCATCAATTGGTTTGGAAGCAAAATAGAAAGATGCCATGGCAAGAAACAGGATAGTAGAGAAAAAGCCCTACAATGAAATTCAACAAATTACAAGGGAGTAACAAGCCCTTTTCTGTCCTAACTGTTGCTTCTTGATTCATGTACAGATTTTCATGAGGCCTATAAGGTGTTCCGGTATTCCCATCTCTTTAATTACTTGCCACATTTTGTTGTGGTCGACACAGTCAAAAGCCTTAGTGTAATCAGTGGTCCATGGGGTCGCAGAGGATCGGAATCGACTGTGCGACTGAACAACAACAAAACAAGCCCTTTCTGGATTTTGGGTCAGACACAGTTAAAACCTGCACAGTCAGTACCTATGAAATGAAAAGATTCATTGAGACATGAAATGGCCGCCCAACTGATACAGCGCATTCTGAGACGATTTTCCCTAGAGTTTGCCTAGGCAGACATGTTCGTTGCATGAATTTATTAGCACAGATGGGGATCATTTTTTTTAAAAAAAACAATTCAGTATACCTTTTTTGTGTGTATGGATTTTCCACTTAGCATCTGGCATAGAATGAATCTCCTGTTTAGAGAAGCTCCTGTTGGTTTCTTTTGTATATTCAGCCAGGAATAATAATCTGAGAGACCGTTGGTTAGATAGTGGTGACTCATCCAGGGCCAAATACTGTCTAATAGACGTACATCATACATATCTGCGGATGTTCTTTTAAAACGTCATATTTAGCATCTGAGAACCATGGAAAGGGAGTGGTGGCTTAGTCAAAAATAGCACAACACACACACTACAGATCTTTAAGAAGGGTGAAGAGACATTCATCTCAGGAGTAGAAGACCATCTGTCTCATTATTCCTCCTTTCTAACACTTTTGTAGTGATAGTTGATTTCATAAAGGATAGTGTGTACGTGCGTGTGCTTTGCAACCATATGATGACAAATCATTCTAGCCTACTAGCAACCTACAACTGGTCCTACTATTTTGTGGGCTTCCCCTACCCTGGTTCTGAAATCAGTGGTTAACATGCTTTATGATGAATAACTTGCTACAAGGGAAGGGGCAAGACAGACCCTCCCCGATCCTGTATGCTAACCCTATTCTTAAAGTCTGGCCAGGTTATCCTGCTATGGTCATAGAGTAGACTCTATGGCCAGTGACTCAACGCTGAGTGTCAGGCAGCAGTTAATTAACCTGCCAACCTTGAGGACTCATGGCCTTGGGTGGTGAAGTCCACAGGGAAGGGTGAGGGTCCCCAAGTGGATTAAATCCCACTTGAATCCACCTTGTTGGAAGGCAGCAGCTTCATCCATCTTGGCCTGGGGCTGAGGAGGACTTTGTGTGCCAAAAGGACCAAGGACCAGAAAGTGACTCTTGGAACTGGATCACTGGTACTTTAGGTGTCACTCTTTGATGTGGAAGGCAAATGGAAGGCCACTGCATTGTATTGTCCCCAGGACAAGCTTCATGGCTGATTGCCATGATGATCACCAATATTCGGAATTGGATACAGCACTAGAAGAAAAAGAATCCAAAGGTGGGCACTGGTGCTCCTCCAGGTGTTTCGGGACTGTGGTCCCAATCAGACTTAGCTAGTATAGTCAGTGATAAGAGCTGGTAAGGGATGTAGTACAGCAATGTTTGGAGATACTCAACATGGATTGTCAGGTGGTGGTTAAGTAATCTGACCACCCTAAGGACTAAAGGCAGTGATGGGATGTAACAGGTTCGCACCAGTTCGCCAGAACCAGTAGTAACTTTTCCCAGTGTCCCAGAGAACCGGTAGCAGCTTTTTTTTTTTTGGGGGGGGAACCACCTTCAGGGCTTACCTTTTCACTAGTTCCTCCACTGCACATGTGCGCCAAGCACTTGGTGTGCATGCACATCTACAGTGCTTGGCGCATATGCACAGCCTCCTTGATGTCCTCCCAAGCAGGGAGGAGGAAGAGAAGCTGCTAGCCTGAAGCTCCCTATAGCTTGATAGCCTCATGTGGTGTGTCTGTGTGTATTTTAATGTGTATTTAATACCTTTACCTATATTGATGTACTACCACAGTTCCTAAAAAGGCCTCGCGGCCTGGCATGGGGTTTTTAAGCAAAGTCTTGGAGTTACCTCATCAATAAGCTACACCTGTGCTGCTCCAATTGCTGTTCCAATTGGAGAACCCTTAAGGAGGCACAGCTGTTTTACATTTACATTAAGGCATATTATCCTAGAGAACTGGTTAGGCAAAAAACTTAGTACAGTAATACCCCGGATAACGTGAGTACCCAATAGCGTGAAAACTGTATAACGCGACAAGATTTTCGGGAAAATCTTGTATCGAATAATGCGATTTTCACGTTATTCGGAACAAGCGTATGCGTGGGGGGGGGGCAGTTGGATTGGGTAGAACATCTACCCAAACCAACCAACCCCTGCGCCCGCCCCCACGATGTTTGGAAAGGGTGCGGGGATCCTTACCCTTTTGAAACTTCGAGTTGCAAAAGGGTAAAGATCCTTACACTTTCGCAACTTCGAGCATGCTCACGCATGTCATTCAGGGTTAGGGCAGGAGACGGGAAAGACCCCCGTCTCCTGCCCTAACCTCGAACGACATGCGCGTGCAGCTCGAAGTTGCAAAAGTGTAAGGATCTTTACCCTTTTGCAACCTCGGGCGGCTTGGAGGCTTGCGCGGCGGCGGTCAGGGGAGGATGCGGGAAGGTCCCTCGCATCCTCCCCTGACCGCTGCCGCGCCGCGCGTGCACGCCCGCGGTTCCGAAGGGGTATCCTTTTGCAACCTCGGGCGGCTTGGAGGCTTGCGCGGCGGCGGTTGGGGGAGGATGCGAGGGACCTTCCCGCATCCTCCCCTGACTGCCGCCGCACCCGCGCAAGCCTCCAAGCCGCCCGAGGTTGCAAAAGGGTAAAGATCCTTACACTTTCGCAACTTCGAGCGTGCGCGCGGGTGTCGTTCGGGGTTAGGGCAGGAGACGGGGGTCTTTCCCGTACCTTGCCCTAACCCCGAATGACACGCGATCGCGTGCCTACCCGGGGGGGGGGAATGCTGAGCCTTGCCTCGGCGTGGTTTGTCCCTGACGTCAGGGCTTTTTTTTTTAGCATTGTTCGATCAATGTATCGAACAACGTGAAAAACCGGACAACGTCATGACTTGTGGAACCATGTCATCACGTTGTCCGGGGTTCTATTATACCTAACTTCTTTAACTGTTGAAAAGTTGAAAAGTGCCAAAACGAAGGCATTCTGAGTTCATTCTGTAGTTCCTTCCATCTGACGTAGTGTGAGAAACATTAGCCAGAATAAGCTTTTACATGCATATCAATGGCTGAAAAACACTGAAACCTATTCAAGCAGATAAGAAATCAACAGTCCATCCAGTGAGTTGTGGCCCTACGCACCTAATTTCATGCAATAGGCTTCACATTATATAAAAAACCATAATATTTTTGTTTCTGTTGTATAGTGTATCGGTGTGTTATTGAATTATTTATGTGCTTTTTGGTTATGTTGTTTTATTGTGAACCACTTAGGGTAGCATTATATGCTAATTATGGTGGGATACAAATAAACAGAGAGACAGACAGAAAGACAGAGTTTCCCTCTGTCAACTGAAGATACAGACTACATTGGGCTACAACCGACAAAACTTTATTCCTTAATTCTTAACTGTCCACTAGATTTTGCTTTTTGTGTTGCAAATGACTAAGTATTTCCCTCTTCTTATACAGAGACGGGGGTCTTGTGGCCCTTCAGATGTTTTGAATAACACATCCCACAAAGCTGCATCATTGAATGTACTAACAGTGAATTCTGAGATCTATTGTCCTGAACATCTATCTGGTGTTCTGCACACCTGACTATGTTAGAACAGGGATGGGGAACATTTGACGATGTATGCATTTTGACCTGCAATCTCACACCTTTGGTCATACTATACAGATGTTCTATGAGCAAATGCATTGTTCACTAACCTTGGATCCCCAGATGTTCTTGGACTCCAATCCCCAGAAGCTCAAGTCAGTACACTTGCTGATCAGGGCTTCTGGGAATCGGATGTCCAAGAATATTTGGAGACCCAAAGATTTCCTGCATCCTTGTTTTATCCAGTGCTGGCAAATAACAGCCAAAATCCTGTTGCATAATTTAATTAGATTCATAGGTTTTGATCAGTTTCTTGCTGATAATAATTAAAGAGCTCTGGCTATGGTTTCTATAGGTGTGTACATATACACTGTATCCAAGTCCATGTTTAGGCCACAAATATTTGTGGTGGGGGTTCTTTAATTATTAGAGATGAATAGACTAAAATTTTATGAATTGGGTTAGTTTATGCAACAGGATTTTGGAGAACATATAGTGTTTCATGCATTGTTCAACAGGAGGACAGCATCGCTTGTTTAGAAAATAAAGTTTTAAAAGTTGTTTCATGATAAAACGGCTGCTTTTAAAAGGATGTTTGCCTTGTCCTCTCGGCTCTGTGCAAAAGGAAATGATTCCACCTAGGCCGTGACAAATTGGCGCTTTAATTTCAGACTTGCAACACTCGAACTGAAAATGCCCGAGAATGCAAATGGCCACAGACATGAGAGAAATGGATGTACCATATATACTCGACTATAAGTCGTCCCGAATACAAGTCGAGGTATCTAATTTGGACCTCTAAAACTAGGAAAATAGATGGACCTGAGTATAAGTCAGGGGTGGAAAATGCAGCAGCTGCTAGTGAGTTTCTGTAATTAAAATACATAAAAATACGGTAAAATTAATTAATTTAGACATTTGTGTGGTTATTTCTTTGAATGTTTATGTTGACCCGAATATAGGTCGAGTCCCATTTTTGGACCTCATTTTGGGGGATAAAAAACTAGACTTACACTCGAGTATATACAGTATCCATCCTTGGGGCGCCACTGAATACTCACTACTGCGCGGAGTCGTTGAGCTGGTATTCCCGGGAACGGTTGAAACATTCCTGGAGGCCGGAGTCTGCCCAAATTCTCATCATGGCTGAAAGGAGTTCTGGAGAAAAAGGCTCCGTGTCCTCCATCCGACTGACAACATCACAAACCATTTTCGCATCCGCCTAGTGAAAGAGAGAGAAGGAGATACCCGTCATATCTATGCATTTCTGTCCCTGGGGCTGCGGTAGCTTAGGGGTTAAGAAGCTCCCTTTGTTATCTGGGAGGCCGGCAAGTTAGCAGTTCCAGACCCAGGCACTCCATGACAGACTGAGCACCCTTCTCTGTCCCAGCTCCTGCCAACCTCACAATTTGAAAGCATAGCCGTTGCAAGTAGATCAATAGGGACCACTTCGGTGGGAAAAGATCTCTGGGGCATGAAAGGAATCTCATTTGTGTGTCCCCTGAGGAGAGTTTCTCCAGCAAAAATCCTTTCAACCCAGAAGAATTTCTGACCTGAAACTATTATTATTTCTGCCCCTACACTCTATCAAGTTCTTCACGCAGTAAACCCATTCCTGTGGATTTACAGGGGACCACGAAGAAGAACAACAGTTACAGGTAAGCAACTTGTCATTATACAGCCCTGGCATGGGTTAAACTGCTTTACTACAATCAAAAGGTTGTGAGTTCTATCCTGACCAGGGGTCAAGGTTGACTCAGCATTCCATCCTTTCGAAGTTGGACCCAGCACGTTGGGGGCAAAATGCTAATTAACTTGTGAACCTTACAGAGAGTGCAAAAAGTGCTATGGGGCAGTTTAGAAGTGTGATTGCTTTGCATTGCTATGAGAAACCACGATAATCTACAAAAGGAGGAAGTATTGAGTTGTTTTGACACATGTTTTCATTACTAGAATGGTCATTTTCTTCAGTTCAATTTCACCCCCCAAAAAACGCCATCTGTTTTGGATGAATTTCAGCAGGCTTTGCTCATTCCCATTTATCTGCATATCCCGTTAATTCCAAACAGAGACCCAGGCACCATTTTGCTAATAGCGGCGTTAAGACGTCCTGACTGATTGGCATGGATTTATTCAAGCATTCCATCCCCAATCCAAAATATTAGACATGCTGGATTTCAGACAGACACAGAAAAGGGCAACCATTTTAAAATACCGCACAAAGCTCTGATAAATTCAAATTCAAATTCCCTTTATTACGGTCATTGACCAGCACGGTAAAAAGGGTTTAAGTACACGAGATGCGATCAAAATGTACCACCGCAAACGTATCTACTTGAGTTGAAATAAAACAGAATAAAATCAGTTCTCAAAAGTGGTGCTACATTTGGGCTAGGAGATGGAACGGCACCTCTTTGAATCTGAATTAAAAAGAATAAAACAACACAGATTTATATGGATAGGATAGCTGATAGCTCTAAAATCTGACATACAGTAGAACCCCGTATAATGAAAAAACTCCGTTCCGTGGAGCTCTGCCACATATAAGTCAGATAGATTTATACTCGAGTACTGTATATACAGTAGGTGGGTATTGTCTTAATGGAGTTTATTTCACTTTTTTAAAATAGTGTAAGCCGCCCAGAGTGGGAGTCCATCCTAAATGGGTGGGGCAGGGGTATAAGATAGATAGATAGATAGATAGATAGAATGATGGTTCAGAATATATAGACAGACAGACAGACAGACAGAGACAGACAGACAGACAGACCGACAGACAGACAGATAGACAGATAGATAGATAGATAGATAGATAGATAGAATGATGGTTCAGAATAGTAGATAGATAGATAGATAGATAGATAGATAGATAGATAGATAGATAGATAGAATGAATGATGGTTCAGAATAGATAGATAGATAGATAGATAGATAGATAGATAGATAGATAGATAGATAGATAGATTTTGTAGCAACTTTTCTCAAGCCTCCACCATCTCGGGCTACTAAAATGCACAGAACTGTAGCTATTTTTGTCTCCCTCTCCCTCTCCATCTTCCTTCTTCCCCATTCTTCCTTTCCTTGCATCATCTCTGCAGTCTCCCCCCTTCCCCCAGCTCTGCTTTCTGCCAAGATTTCCACCCCTTGCTGTAGTGCTGCCAAAGAAGCCAAGTTTGCTAGAATGCATCGATTCATTTCCTACGAAAGGGCAGGCGACTCCGTTCGCTAACCCTGAGCTAGAAAAGTGATGGCGAACCTTGGCACTCCAGCTGTCCTTGGACTTCAGTTCCCAGAAGCCCAAGTCCCCTGTGAATCCACAGGAATGGGTTTACTGTGCGCAAGCATTCGTGTGAATTCATAAGGAACTTGGGCTTCTGGGAACTGAAGTCCAAGAACAGCTGGAGTGCCAAGGTTCGCCATCACAGAGCTAGAGGCACAGGCCTTGGTGTAATTTATGGCGGCATTGCTATCATTTGAGAAAACTGCACACTCTGGAACATAATGAGAGTTGACTATAATGAGCCTGTGGTCAACAGTTGCCGATGGACAAAAGGCCCCCAAGCCAATGACCAGTGGTGTGCTGGCCCACAGGGAAACAGGGATTCATCCTGGTGCGCCCCAGAAACTAGCACCTCCCAGAGGCAGGCAGAGGTAATGGGAATGTATGGGATTTCTCCCCCAATCCCCAATAGGTGCCCCCATTACTTCCTGTCCACTGCCCCCCCTCCCAGTCCCCAGTACACCCCTGCCCATGACTCGCCAGGCACAGAGAAAGAGTAAAAAAAGCAGAGTTTATAGAGCTTTCTTTACAATTGCTTTAGGATTGGTTCCAACTCTATATAACTCGTCTGTTCCATGTGACAAAATGACACGTGCGGAGAGTTCTCAGCCGGGTGAATGTTTCCACTAGTCCCGACTCTAATGTTCACATTGCTGCATATCTAATTCTTATGCAAGTGTATAATCCCTTTGAGCATAGCCTGGCACATTCGCAGCATAACCATGAGAAGAAGGGAGTTCTGTAGATAAATGCAATGGTATTCTGATGAGCAGGATAACTGGGTGTGGTCTGAACAGCACAAGCATCAGATGGATATAGGGTTGGTTACAGAATCATACTCGGAGAGTTCTTATTATACTGTGCAATGATTTTGCTACTGGGAATAACACATGTGATTAACACGATATCGAGTGAGATTATTCCAAATCTGAACTCAGAATTTGCCTCTCACGTACAGATTTTAAGGCATGCTATAGCTGTTCAAATGGTGGGTAATTGGGTAATGTATTTTTACATGGGAACATTATAACAGTTATAGCTACCACTATGCCTGCTGCCGCCTCAGCTGAATCATGTCCCCTAATGGCATGCATGTTCTAGCAATGGCCGGGCATGTCTGGGCAAGTCAGTGAGCTGAGGTCAGAAATAGGTCTATAAGGCGAGAGGGGCCAAGAGCTTGTCTCTAGTGTGAAACCATCTTATTGGATAGTACAACTCGGCCAGAGTGAGTCTGTTTTGAGCTAAAGATAAGTAGGCGCAGCTGTGTTAATAAACCAGACAATCATGTCAATGTAGATAATTAACTTAAAATCCTGTTGTCCTAGGGAGAATTGGACTTCAGATTTGGATTCAGCACACTTGATTAGATGGATTAGACCAATTAGAAGACAATATTTATTTTTTTGGTGATGCAATGACTTGGGAGGAGGTAACAAATGAGGCATTGCAAGAATTAGTCCTGGGCACTGATGTTCTTCAACATTTTCCTAAATGACTTGGATGTGGGATTGGAAGGAATTCTCATCAAATTTGCAGATGACACAAAACTGGGTGGAATAGCCAATACCTTGGAAGACAGGAGCAGAATTTCACAAGATCTTGATAGGCTTGAACACTGGGCTGAAACCCAACAGAATGAAATTTAACAGGGAGAAGTACAAAGTATGACACCTAGGGAACAAAACCCAGACACACAGTTACAAAGATGGGGAATACTTAGCTCAGTAATACTACGGGCGAGAAGGATCTTGGAACTGTTGTCGATCATGGGCTAAATATGAGTCAACAGAGCAATGTGGCTGTAAGGCCAACGCTGTTTTAGGCTGGATGAACAGAAGTCTAGTCTCGTCTCCAATACCTGTGAGGTTCTACTAGTCCGTTATTGCATCTGCCTAGCATGGACTGCGGTGGCTCAAGTGGTTAAGATGCTGAACTCGCTGACTGGAAGGTCGGAGTTCGATTCCCGGGTACTGCATGATGGAGTGAACTCCTGTCTCTGTCCCAGCTCCTGCCAACTTAGCAGTTCAAAAGCAAGAAATTGCAAATAGATAAATAGGGACCACTTTGGTGGGTAGGTAAACAGCATTCCATGTTGAGGCATGCCTGCCACATGTCCACAGGAATGTCTGCAGACATAGACAGCGCTATAAACAGAGACGAGCACTGAACCCTCGAGTCGGATACGGATAGCTTTTGAGCAAGGGCAACCATTACCTAGTATGGACAGTGTCTGTTCCAGCTCCTGCCAACCTAGCAGTTTGAAAGCAAGAAATTGCAAGTAGATAAACAGATACTGCTTGGGCAAGAAAGGTTACAGCGTTCTGTGTGCTCTGATGTCTAGTCCTGCCCTTCACAAGGCCACGGAAATGTCTGCAGATGCAGACAGCGCTGGCTCTTTGGCTGTAAATGGAGATGAGCACTGGAACCCTAGAGTCAGATACGACTGGCTTTTGACCAAGGGAGACCTTTACCTTGAGTGTGGATGGTGGGGGCCCTTTTTAAGTTAAAGGAACCTACTCTTGCACTATTGCCACGTGCGCGCGTACACACACAAACAGAAAGGAAATCAACAGGCAATGCAATCATCTCCTGAAAGGGCATTGAGCCCATCCCTTCAATATCTGCCTTCCCAAGCTGACTTAACGAGCAATTAGCAGGCAAAACGATGCGTATCCCTTTATTTGCCTAGCTCTCTGGGAGCCCACTTCAAACTGTGAGTGACCTTAGCATCTTTTCTCCCCCCCCCCCCCTCTGGGCTCAGCAGGTAAAAGTTGGAAACAGGGCCTGAGTCGGATTTTTCCCCTGTCCCCCCCCATCCCTGCCTCAGTTTCTCTCCCCCCACCCCAGTTTCCCCATCTCTCCGGGCAGTAGGACTCTCACTTCCTGCCATGCTTTGCAGGCAATTAAATGAAACAAAATGGGGGGGGGGATGTTTGAGAAGAGAATATGCCCCCCCCCCCATGTTGGCATCCCACTGGGGGGAATGTTTAATGAATACCACTGTGGTATTTCAGAGAGGAGACAGCTAAAAATACACAAGCAAGCAGTCGAAAGATGGAAGGCATAGGAAGGCATAGGAGGTGGTTGGCAGAATAGGGACACGAGGCAATTCAATTTGTCTTTTTTCCTTGTTCTTTCCACGCTCCTTCTTTCTTTAATTTATTAAATATCTCCTTTTCTTTACAGTCTCCCTGTGGCTGAGAAGAACAGGCAGCGATTCACGATGGTGAGGCCCATCTATTTCAAAACAAGCTTCCAACAGAGATATGCCAAGCCCTTTCCCTCTCAACTTAATTACGATGTGCCATCAAGTCAATTCTGACTTTTGGCGACCCTTTCCAGGGTTTTCTAGGTAGAGAAGACACAGAAGTGACCTAGCATTCCCTTCCTCTAGGGCAGTGATGGACAACCTTGGCACTCCAGGTTTTCTTGAACTTCAATTCCCAGAAGCCCTAATCAGTGGGAGAGCTGACTTGGGCTTCTGGGAATTGAAGTCCAAGAACACCTGGAGTGCCAAGGTTCACCATTACTGCTCCAGGGGGAAACCTTGGGACTGTAGAAGACCAGTTGTATCCTAGAGTCGGATACAACTGGCTTTTGAGCAAGGGTAACCTTTACCTATATATATTGTGAATGTCTGGCCGGACATCCTGCTTTGGTAATGGAGGAGACTGTAGAGTCAGCAACTCAACAGCTAACCTGACTCCCTAAGGTGGCCAATGGCTAGGGGCAGATGAACCCCTTTAGGTGGGGTGATGGTCCCCCTCAGTGGAGGAAATGCCACTGGAAACCATCCTATTGGGCTCAATGGCAAAATGAGTGGAGGAGGAACTCTGATTCCCAACAGTCATGGAGGTGGAAGAGGTCATGCCAGATGGACTGGCTGTCAAGTTGCACCTTGATAATATCCTCAAGGCTGTGGCAGTCCTTTGTAGTCCCGGTGTTAAATCCTGCATGTCTCATTTCATACATGGCTTCGTGATCGTAGTGTGTGGGTCACTTCGTGGCAAGGGATAAATGTGAATGAATGAATGAATGAATGAAATTAGCTCCTGTGCCAGAGAAAACTGCAAATGGTTACTCCAGAGCTTCAAACTTCTATGAAACAGGCATAGACAGAGTACCATCAATTTTGAGTTCATGCAAAGCAAAGAAAGAAGAACCAACTTTTGTCCATTAATGGCTGCTTACGATGAGTTGTCTGTTTTGGCCAATGGACCGGACCCAGTCTCCCCCTCCTCCCATGCACTGGCAAATCTGCAACTTTAATTACAGATTGCCTCTTTATTTCCACCTTCAAGCCTCGAGCTCCTCAACCGGGCAACTAATTACTGGGTTCAAGCCCCGCACCGCATTCGGTGTGAAGCGAGTGTCCTATAAATCTTCCAAGAGGAGCTGCATTTAACTACAGATGTTTGCCAGGTTGCTTTTACATAAGGCCACAAGCATTGCTCCCTCCGTAACCCCCTTGTTGCACCAATTTTAGCAGGAAGGCGGGAGACAACGTCTAACAAAAGGACTAAATGGTCTTGCTACATGCCAGTCCTTTGAGGCATTTCTTGGTCCTCCCAGCTCTTCAAACCAATCTAACTAAGTGGCAAGAGCAATTATTCTCTTCCTTACGAGGACGTGCAGCTACTAAGAGATGTGAAATGCCAATTCTGTTTTGGTGGTTTGTGGAACATCTCCCTTTTTTAAAAAAGGGAGGGGATTCACACAACCATTTTTGACAGGAATGGGTCACCATATGGTGATTACTCCCCCCCCCCCACTATTAATCTGGGGCTTGTTACCAGAGGAACCATTTTGGGTACTGGTGGAAGAACGGGTATTTTCTCAGCAACGATCAAACATCCACTATCTATCTGTCTGTCTATCTGTCCATCCATTCATCTGTCCACCCATCCATCCGTCCATCCTAGATGGACAATGGATGGATCTCTTTCTATCTCTCTTAATTCATATATATGAGATCACGGCTCAGCAAACTTGGCATTCCAGATGTTCTTGGACTTCAATTTCCCAGAAGCTCTGATCAGCTTCTGGGAATTGAAGTCCAAGAATACCTGGAGAGCCAAGTTTGAGGAACACTGTAGTAGATGGACAATGGATTTCAACCTCTCTCTGCTTTCTTTCTTTATTCATGTCAGATGCAACACCAACATATACAGTAATACCTTGGATAACGTTGACCTCGGATAACGCTAAAATCGCATAACGTTAAGTAATCTGGGGAAGAGAATTGGATCAAATAACATTAAGGTCCTATGGGATGGATCGGATAACAACCACTAAAGCCTGTGCGGTTACAATGTATCTCTATGGAGCTTTAACGTTATCCGATCCATCCCATAGGATTTTAACATGGATCGGATAACACTAAAAATCAGATAACACCAAGACTTGTGGAACCAAGTCTTAGCGTTATCCGAGGTATTACTGTAATAACATACAAAGCTACAATTAACACATGGAATAACAAAATAGAATTTAAAAAGGCTGATGACATCTGCCCAATATCGGGCCACATCAACAACATTTCATCTTGCCAACATAAGGTCCCCCTCAGTGCATGGTGAGGGGCATTGTGTGCATTGTATCCTATGGGAAATAGTTTGTACTTCTCCACATTCCTCCCCTGTTGCTGTGTTGGCACTTTGCGATAATAAGTGGGTTTGGGGTTGCAGTTTGGGCACTGGATCTCTAAAAGGTTCTCCTGTTTAAACAGTGACCTGGAAGCTTGTGGGAAGCAGAAACGTTGCTCCATGTGAAACTTTGATCCATGTGAAAGCAGGCGGCTTTTTTTTAAAAAAAATCCACCCATTCTACTCAGCCCACATACAGAAATACGCCCTTCCTTTTTCCCTCCCCTGCCTTTCTGAGAGATCATTCTCAGGAGCTGCAATTTCCTCATTGATCTCTTGCAAACCATACAGTCCGAAAAGGAGAAATAAAGACAGGCATTGCCTTGGTGGAATCACTAATGCCACCAAAATGTACACTCTCTCCTTGCAATCTCCCATGGCTACGCTCTCCATTAGACATAAGGCTGCTGAATCTTTGTCTGGTTAATAAAAGCAACGATGACAGGAGGAGGAAGGGGGGGGGAGAGAACAGTACTCCAGGACTATTGCACAGTGATGCTAGTGCCTCCGGCCATGGAAAGAGCTTTGTTTCCACGGCAACGTCTTGTCTCCTAGCTGCAAAAAGGCCAGGAGAAGGAAGGCAGCCTATGGAAAACCCGGCGAGATGATGGAGCCGAGACCACAGCAACACAGAGACCAGGGAAGAGGGAGAATCGAGTGAGCAGAGGGTGAGGAAGGGAAGGAAGTGCACTGTTTGTGCCAAGAACCATTTTAAAAAGCACATGAATTCACATGTGTGACCAGCACACTGCAAAGACTTTACACACGTCAGCAAAATTCACCGCACAAATCCTGGCCTTTTTATGGGGAAGGACTGGGCTGGCCTAGTGGTTAAGATGCTGAATTCAATGACTGGAAGGCCGGCAGGTCAACAGTTCAAGACCCGAATTCTGCATGACAGAGTCAGTTCCTGTCTCTGTCCAATTCCTGCCAACGTAGCAGTTCGAAAGCAAGAAATTGCAAGTCAATAAATTGGGACCACTTTGGTGGGAAAGGTAGCAGCGTTTTGTGCTCTCCAGTGTCTAGTCATGCCTGCCACATGTCCACGGAAATGTCTGCAGATGCAGACAACGCTGGCTCTTGGGCTGCGAACCAGGAGTTATCAACCTTTTAAAGTTGGGGGCCGGGTCACGCTCCCTCAGACAGCTTTGGGGGCCTGAAGGCCATTTTGCCTTTTCTCCACCACATGGCACTTCCTGGTGAGGTGGAGGCAGTGAGGGATCCACATGAAATGGTGCTGCAGGCAGAATCCCTAGTATAAACAGACAGTGCTGGCTCTTTGACGAGAGTCAACCTACTGATCCTCAAGCTCCAGACTACAAGGAGATCATATGTCCATCCTGAAGGAAAGCAACCCTGACTTCTCCTTGGAAGGACAGATAGTGAAGCTGAAGCTCAAGTACTTTGGCCACCAAATGAGAAGAAAGGATTCGCCAGAGAAGACCATGACGCTAGGAAAGATTGCAGGCAAAAGGAGAAGGATGAGATGGCGCAGAATCGTTGATGCAGTGGGTGTAGATCTAGGAGAACTATGGAGGATGGTGGTTGATAGAGGAACCTGGTGTGCCATGGTCCATGGGGTCGCAAAGTGTGACTGAAGAACATCAACAATGCTAGGAAAGCTGCATCTATTGAATCTGGTCATTGTTATAATAATAATAATAATAATAATAATAATAATAATAATAATAATAATAATAATAATAATAATAATAATAATAATAATAATAATAATTTCATGTCCGAAATTATTCTGGGTTGAAAGGACTTTTGCTGGAAGAACTCCACTCAGGAGACGCCCGAATGAGGCTCCTTTCCTGTCCCCAAGATCTTTCCCCGCCAAAGTGGTCCCTGTTTATCTACTTGCAATTTCTTGCTTTCAAACTGCTAGGTTGGCAGGAACTGGGACAGAGATGGGGGCTCATGCCGTCATGCAGTACCCGGGTCTCGAACTGCCCACTTTCCAGCCTTCCAGCTAACAAGGCGAGCTTCTTAACCATTGAGCCACTGCAGCCTCCATTGTTTACAAGGGGAGAATTTTATTCCCTGCCCATTTGGGAAGAAATTATCCATATCCGCACAATTTCTTCATACGCAGGAATGAAAACTGACTTCAAAAAAAGAAAGAAAAATACAGAAAATTGGACTGATGTCAGCACAATGATTAGAGTCTTTGGTGGATCTTTATTGTAAGACGGGACGCCTAGTTACAAGCCCTCTGTTATCACAGCTGTAAGCTTTATAGCAACAATGACAGTCTGGCAAGCGTCTCTCTTCTTTGACAGAACTGGCCGTTTCTGAAAGCTTTCTGTGTGTACCACCCTCCACAGAACAGAGCCACGGGGCCATTGAGGAAGGAAGGGGATGAATGCCCTCATGTGCTTCCCGCCCCATGGCCTGTCTCCATTCAGGGCTCCCAGATGGAAGAGGCCACAGCTCTGCCAAGCGTCCAAATAAAATGCCAGCACAAAGAGAAGAGAAAAAAAGTTGGGGGCAGCAAAACCTCTTGAATGCATGAAAGGAACGAAAGGAGAACATGAAATTGGGCTGGGATCCCAGCTCTAAGGATGGAGGGATGCCATTCAGAAATGAGAAGTGGTTGGGGTTTTATGGCCTACAGCAGTGGTTCCCAATGTGGGGCCCACACCCCATGGGGGGCTTCAATTCCCAGCAGCCTAAGTCAGCCCATTGGGTGATCAGGGCTTTGGGGAGTTGACTTAGGATTCTGGGAGTTGAAGTCCAAGAACCAAAGGTGGGGAACATGGTCATAAGTCAGTCCATTGGCTGATCAGGGCTTTGGGGAGTTGACTTAGGATTCTGGGAATTGAAGTCCAAGAACCAAAGGTTGGAAAACACTGGTCTACAGAGTTTTACAGCTAGTACTACGGCCAGGATTTGCTGTAGCATTAGCAATAGCGAATAGGTCTGGAACTTCATTTGTCTTACTCTCTTTATTCTTCAGGTCCGTCTTGAAGCTCTTTGGCCTAGGGGTCAAACTGTAGGGCTCCTTCCCCTTCAGCAATTAGGTAAACTGTAAAGGTCACCCTTGCTCGAAAGCCAGTCGTATCCAATTCTAGGATTCAGTGCTCATCTCTAAGGTAAAGAACAAGCGCTTGTCTGTGTTTGCAAACGTTTCCATGGACATGTGGCAGCCATGCTTTGACACCTGAGTACATGGAACACTGCTTACCATCCTACCAAAGTGGTCCCTATTTATCTACTTGCAATTTCTTGCTTTTGAACTGCTAGGTTGGCAGGAGCTGGGACAGAGACGGGAGCTCTCTCCGTCCTGCACCACTCGGGAATTGAACTCCGACCTTCCAGTCATCTCGTTCAGCCACTTGAGCCACCTTCAGCAATTAGCTCCTGGCAAAAATACTATGGTACTAACAAAGTCCACAAAGTCCAAACGTATTGTAGGGAAGCCAAGGTTTGCATTGAGGATCAGGTCAAGAGCTCTACTGAAGACGCTGTCTCCTTAATGCTGTTCTGGCTTTCCCATGTGCAACATCTAGAAACAGATGGACAGTTTAGATAGGTCTCGGTTTCTAGTTCTGCGAGGCATGTCTTTTGTTCCAAAATCCAGGACTGATCTATTTTCTCCCTCACGGAGACATCTGTTAAGGATACTGAATATGTTTTTCTTTTGAAAGGAGTCCCCTCCGGAAAGGAAAGTGTCATATCTAAAAGGCCTGAGCCCCACCAACAAGACAAATTTGTCTCTCATTAACCCCTAGGGCAGCATAGGAGGCTGCCACATGATTGCTAAGTGCTAATCCATTATGCGCTCCTGCTCAACGTCAGACTAAGTGGAGGTGTGGGGTCAAAAGGGCAATGCACAATTCCTTGAGTTCTCAACAGCCGAAGGAAAATATTCACGACCTATTTCTGCTCTACAGGAGATCATTCCATGATGGTATCCAACTTTCTACAGCAGCGTTTCCCAAACTATGTTCTGCAGAACACTGATGGACCTCAATTCCCGGAAGCCTCAGGCAGTCCATTGGCTGATCAGGGCTTTGGGGAACTGACTTAGGCTTCATGGGAATTGAAGGATGTTCTACAGAATTGAAGGAATTGGCTGTTCTACAGAATAGTCCAAGGATATCATGGGGAGTGGGGAGAGTGGGTGTCAACATGGTCTAGAAACCAGTCTTCCTGAGAAATGCAGGAAGAGGTGAAGGAGTTTAAGAGCAGTCTTTGCCCAGGGAAGCGTGATGGTCCCTAAGTGGATTAAATTCCACTTGAACCCATCTTGATGGAGGGCCAGAAGCTTCATCAATCCTGGCCTGGGGCTGATGATGATGACTTTGTGTGCCAAAAGGGCTCAGGACCAGAAAGTGACTTGTGGAACTGGATCAGTGGTACGGGTGCCATGTTGCGATGTGGAAGGCAGATGAAAGGCCACAGCATTGTAGTCTCAGGACAATCTTCATGGCCGATCGCCACGAGGATGGACAATATCCGGAGTCAGATATTGCACAAGAAAGAAGACTTGTGTCCCGGGTGGTGGTCCTCATCATCTGCTGCACAAGATGGAAACCTCACTCTGGCTAATGATGGGGCCAGGCTTTCCATTGGGGGGAAAAATGACATTGGCAGCATCCTTTACATCAGGGATTCACAACCTATTGCCTGTGGGCCAGCCCCGGCCCACAGCATCATTTCATGTGGCCCACACCGCAACCGGAAGTGGCAGCAGATGCATTTACAACAGCTGTAAATGCACCTGCAGCTGTTGCAAATGTGTTTACAAATGCACAAATGTGTAGGACTCAAATGCACCCAGGGCTGTCATAAACACGTTTACGACAGCCGTAAATGTGCCCACGTGTAAACACATTTATGACAGCTACAGATGCTTTTTATGGCAACGTTTATGTTAGGGGAACAACAACAACAACAATAAAAATAATAATAATAAAAGCATCAAGTCAGTTCTGTCTTATGGTGACCTCAATTCCAGGGTTTTCTAGGTGTAGAATACTCAGAAGTGGGTTTTGATTCCCTTCTTCTAGGGATACCCTGGGATGGTCCATACCAAGTCTGAAACAACATTTTGGGGGATATAACTCCCTGAATCTCCCTACTGCTAAACCAAAATGGCAAGAGTATCCATCCCATTTAGATTAGATATGAACTCCAAGTATGGTTTGTTTAACAGGGCATCCAGTTACCAAGCTACCTTGTAAGACCAGGGAGGGCAAGAGGGGTCATGCCAACAGCACCAGAAGAAGCTGCCTGATGTTGAGTTAAGATCTTCAGCCAATCCATCTCAACCCTGTTGAAACTGGGTTTCCAGTAGTATCCTTTCCTAGTCCTAGCTTAACATGTTGGGAATTGAACCTGCCACCTTTCATACATGAAGTCTTTGTTCTGCTATTGACCCACCACCGTTCCATATGTTCTTGGTCTGCAATCCGGTTGCCATTGCCTGTGATGGCTAGGGCAGAGGGGAGCTGAAGCAGGGGCGTAGCTACCGCCGTATCTGCCGTATCAATTATACGGGGGCCCCGGGCCACGGGGGGCCCCAACGTGCATAAGCAAAAATTAATAAAAACTTCCCAAATTTTTTTTATTTCACAAATGACAAAAGTCAAAAAAAGCAATTTCTTTTTTTCCCGCGTAAAGCATGCGTTCAAAAGTTGGCAACACCCTACATCGGTTATCACGGGCTGCGGGATTTCCCCGTTTAAGTCATTTACTTTAACGGGGGAATCCCACAATAATCGATGTACATACGATATATTTCTTTTAATTTTATGCATTTTTTTTCTTTTGTGAGAAATCTTTACCCTTCCTAAGGGCCCCCAAACAAATTTTTATACGGGGCCCCGCCAAAGCACACTACGCTTCTGAGCTGAAGTCCAATAACCTCTGGCAGTGGTAGGCTGGTGCATCGGGCAACCGGGAATCAGCCTGGGGCACCCCCCAGGCCCTCAGTTCCATGGAGCTTCCCTTGGGTCTCAATCCAAAGAGTCGAGCTGAGCTACAGTGCCCGGAACAATCGAACAAAGGAGCAGGGCTCCGTGATCCTCTGCCTGCCCTCCTTCCCCCTGTGCTGCCAAAGATAAGATTACAAAAGCAACTCAATTTACAGCAGAGCTGCTGTGCCTTAGAGGTCGCAACTTTGCCTTCTAAGCAGGAGGTTGTTGGTTCGAATCCCCAGGGGGGAGTTGAAATTAGAAGGCGAGTGGGAATGTATGTATTTTTTGTTAGGGTTAGATGTCCTCATTACTCCCTGTCCAGCACCCTTTTAGCTTAGCCAGCATGCCCCTGACTTCTGGAGGGCCAAGATTGCCCCCTACCACCCCTGTTGTAACACGAGGAGTGAGGAGTCATAACAGCAACAAACAACTGTGACTTTTCTCCAGTAGGGGTCACTGTGGCACTTGAGAATTGCTGAGAAGTTCAGGTGTAGGATTTGAGAGACATGAATGTGTTCACCAACCTTCCCTTCCACTTAGCACAGGCAGCGATCTGCCCATTTAAGCATCATATGCTTGGGTTGTAATGCTCATGGCTCACCAGTTTCCAATCAACCCTCTCTGGCATTCAAGTCTTTTGGATCAAACATCCAAATTCCTGGCAGGGTTGGATTGATACCAACCATGCTATGGTAGAAAGAGTCCCCTGTTGCCATTGGCCAACGCCTTCTGCTTTAGAGGCAACCTTTGAAGGTAAGAGCAAATTTATCACTCTTTTTTTGGGGGGGAGGGGGAGCATGGTATGTTTCCTTCCCAGCATTAGATGCCATGAGTTACACATCCAATTCTTTTGACCCATGGTTCAAAATCTAAGGCCTGTGGGCCGTATCCAGCCCATGATGCCATTTCATGTGCTCCCCTTCCAAGGGCATTCAAGAAACAAAATGGCCATGCTTTGAAGCCGTTGGGACAAAATGGCCACCCTCATCATATAGTCAGGGCAAAATGGCCGTCCGGCCCTTGAAGCTGACTGAGAGCGTGTGACCCAGCCCCTGGCTTGAAAAGGTTGAGAACCCCTGCCTTAAATTAAGTAGCTCGGAACAGAAGGGAATCCTCCAGATGCAGGCTGGGGTGTGGGTGAGGGATTTCTATGTGTGATCTTCTTAGAAGTCAAGGGTTGGCCAGGTCACAGATGACACGGAGTGCCTCCAACCACCTCCTTCCCTTACACACATGTCGGAAGAAGGCATTTTGGAATAGAAAAGGCTGCTCGGTGCAGAAACTGGGATGACTCAACAGACTGACTCATCCTCTGCCCCTGCGGCTCTGTGGATCAGAAATGCATCTAAACACCAAGCGTCAAGCAGTCCTGGAAGAACTGAAGCGCAGAATGGGATGGATTGGCTTCCAATGCCCTTCGGACAGGAACCCGGAAGCGTTGTGACCTGGAAGGGCAAAAAAATAATAGTGCCCACAGCAGCTATGATCATCAATCAATGCCTTGTTTATCAAGCTGGTACAAATGCTCCAAACAAACTCTCCTTTTTAAAGGTACTCTTAAATCCTATCCTAGGGGTGCCCAAACTACGGTCCATGGGCTGGATCTGGCCCATGGCACCAATTAATCTGCCCTGTGCCACTCCTGGAAGCGGGAGGAACCTGCACATGTGTATTTTACTTCCACTTCCGGTGGGAGGAACCCTGTGGCCAGCGTGCTCAACCCCATGACCAGCCCATGGCCCAAAAAGTTTGGGCAACTCTGTATTCCCATGCCAAAAAGTATAAAACACCTGAACAGCACACTGACTCACCTATGAATACGGCTGATCTCTCTGTAAGATATTTAGGGCAGGACGACCCTCCTCTTAGACAGGGAGGGAATTCACCAGAGGCAGCAGATTTGCGTTGTTATGGAAGAGTAGAGAATCATTAGCTGTTGACCGCATAGTGGTTTCATTTTTACTATCGGTCAGGTCTTCTGAATCCAAATCTAACTCACCAGCCACACTGAGACAGTCACAAAATGGATCCATTCCCATTTCTAAAGGGAGATTTAGATTTGTTGTTCTCTCTGTGCGTACCGTGAGAAACGTCTAATGGAGAATCCCCTACATCTCATCAGATGACAACTTCTGGGCTGTCTTATGATAATTAAATGAGCTGTATCACTGGCCACAAACATTTGAAGTAACAATATCCTTGTAAAATCCATTCATTAGAATTCTGCAGATGAAACATTTACAAGATCCCTTTAGCAGGATCAAAAGATTAACAGATACTGAGTTCATCAGAATGATTATTGAATCTGGACAACCAACCAACCAACCCAAACTGAGCCCAACCAACCCAACACACCCACCCACCCACCCAGCCCAAACTCAACCCAACCCAACCAACCAACCAACCCCTCTCATCTCCCAGCCGAGGCTGCGGTGCCTCATTGGTTAAGAAGCTTGCCTTGTTAGCTCGAAGGTCGGCAAGTCAGAAGTTCGAGACCTGGGTACTGCATGACGGACTGAGCGCCCGTCTCTTACCCAGCTCCTGCCGACCTAGCAATTTGAAAGCAACAAGTTGCAAGTAGATAAATAGGAACCACTTTGGTGGGAAAAAGATCTCGAAGACACCTCATTCAAGCATTCCCTGAGCTGAGTTCCTCCAGCAAAAATCCTTTCAACTCAGAATAATTTCTTTTAAAAAAAATTATTGAGTTTTTAAAAGAGAAAAAAAAAGGAAATTACATAAACATAAAACAATATGTACAAATTAAACAATAAACCATATTAAAAGGGAAAACGGTAAGAAACATTTTCAATACGTCTCTTAACCATTCTACTTATATATGAATAAATTTCATAGTTTTGTACCTATATAAATTCCAATTCTATTCAATTTTTAACTTAAAATATTCCCATTGATATGGTTTCTCAATTATTTCTTATAGCACAAACACATTAACACCCTAGTGCAGTATTACGATGTCCCTGAATCTACCAATGGTTTTCTTGTAACCTTATGTGTTTTGCTAGAAACTCATTACATCTGGTACATCAGAATACTTTCTGACACTAAATTATTATTATAACCCCACTAGTCTCCCAGCCCCACTTGCCCAGAGATATGTATGTCTGCATGGAGCACCAGAGAACCATGTTGACTCCCAGAGACTTCAGCCAATGCGTGGAGAGCTGGCAAGACTGCCTCCCTGCTTCAATTTGTTCCTCCAGCCTGTTGGTTTGGCCTGCGCATTATGCTCTGGCTCACAGTTGCGTCAGAAGCTGCTGCTATCTTTGTCGCACTGAATAGCTAACACCAAACCTCCCTCATCATTAATCCTGTGCGAGTGTCACAATCTCCTCACCATCCTTTCTAGGTCTCTTTTGTTCTGCCTTACAATCTCCCCGTGGCAACTCGGAAGAAGCGTCTTGTGTTCTAATCATCAAATGGGTTCTGAGCAGCCACCGGCATTTCTGCAAGTGGAAATATCTGAATGTACTCTCTCTCCCCCTCTCTCTTTTTGGTTAAATAAAAAGAACAAAACCACAGAACGCTTTGCATAGAAATGCATCTCTTTTCAGTCTGCTGTAAAAAAACAAAACCCTTTGCTTACCATTTGAAGTAAAATCGAATGGACAACACCCTGCTACATACTGTATATACTCGAGTATAAGTCTAGTTTTTGAGCCCCAGAATAAGTACCAAAAAGGGAACTTGACTTATACTCGGGTCAACGACCCAGAGGGTCCCAAAATGAGGTGGTGCAAATGCAAACTTACATTTTTAAAAAGTACTAGCATGACTGTAAAAACTCAAACACACACAAATGTCTGAATTAATTAATTTTACCGTAATTTCATGTATTTTATTTCTTGAAACTCACTCGCAGCTGCTGTATTTTCCACCCCTGACTCATACTCGGGTCAATCTATTTTCCTAGTTTTAGAGGTCCAAATTAGGTACCTCGACTTATATTTGGGATAACTTATAGTTGAGTATACGCAGGCTATTTATTTCACAATGCATATCAACATAATTCTCAACAAAAACAAACAAATAAATAAAATAAAATCTGCTACCAGTTGAGAAATCGGCTACCCATTTGCTGTTGTGTAAAGATCACTGCTAACATCAGATGGTGGGGTGCTCACTGCAGGCCACATTAATGAGATGCACAAGCCTAATTGGGCCCACAGGCCATAGTTTGGGCGCCCCTGCACTATGAACTAGCTGTAGTATCCAATAAGATGGGTTTCACACTAGAGACAAGCCCATGGTTCATCTTGCCTTAGATACCTATTTCTGATGTCAGCTCACTGACTTGCCCACACATACCTGGCCATTGCTAGAACATGCATGCCACTAGGGGACGTGATTCAGCTGAGGCGGCAGCAGGCACAGAGGAAGCTGTGACTGTAATAACGTCCCCATGTAAAAACACATTACCCAATTACCAACCATTTCAACAGCGATAGCACGCCTATAACTTAAAATCTGTACTTGACAGGCAAATTCTGAGTTCACATTTGGAATCAGCACACTCGATATCACCTAAATCTCATGTGTTATTCCCAGTAGCAAAATCACTGTTGTGCAGTGTTATTAGTAAGCACTTGTGGAAATCTCATTGAAGCAGTGGGTCTTTTCTAGGTGGTGGTGGGGGGAGCAATCATTTGAGTCAGTCTGAAGCCTGGTCGGCCACCTGACCACTTTCCCGTCCGTAATGCCTCCAAGCATCTTGCTCCCGCTAAATGAAAATTAAAACAGTGATTTCGAACAGGGCCATCTGGATGGCTCCATCTGCTGATTATGCAGATGTGCTGGATCAAACTCACTGCAGATTTAGAACCGGAGGGGAGGGGGATGGAGCAATATTGCCATTTGATGGAAAGGAGGACTTAGACTCTCTTTAGTAGACTGTCAAACACAAGAGAACCCCATGATTGCACCCATCTTTAATGTTTTAATCCCTTACTCTTCCAGAAGGAAGAAATCAGGGACAGTTGCTATGTAACATCAGCATGGTTGCTACCACCCCCGCATCTGCTTGGGCCAGAATCTGGAGCAGCATTCCCAGGTGCTGTTTAGAGCAGTGACTGAGAACCTTTTAGAGACTGGTTGCCTGTTGGGCTGCTGGGCAAAGGGGTGGGGTGAACTTTGTGCTGGGGGGGAGGGAGGAAGCGCTCCCATTAGGCTGCTGGTCAGAGGGGTGGGAGGAAGCATTCCCAGAACTCTGGTGAACTCTGTGCTGGGGTGACGGCACGTGTGCCCTCAGAGAGGGCTCTGAATCTATATATATATATATATATATATATATAGATAGATAGATAGATAGATAGATAGATAGATAGATAGATAGATGGTTCAGAATAGACAGACAGACAGATAGATAGATAGATAGATGGTTCAGAATAGATAGATAGATAGATAGATAGATAGATAGATAGATAGATAGATAGATATCCACGTACTGCATGACAGTTTGAGTGCCTGTCTCTGTCCCAGTTCTTGGGGACATGAAAGGAGGCTAATTCGGGCACCTCCTGAACGGAGTTTCTCCAGCCAAAATCCTTTCAATAGAATCCTTAGAAAATTCTGGGAGTTGTTGATTGATTGATTGATTGATGGATGGATGGATTAGAACAAATGAACAAGCAAACTAATATTCCCAAGAGATGGTTTGTTGCCTGATCCTTTTTGTGTCTCGATTTCATGCTCAAATCATATGTGTTTCATCTGTTGTTGTTCAAAAGACTCATCATTCCAGGATCTGAGTCCAGCTTCTGACAGCAGAAGGATTTTGGACTGTTTCCCATTGCTGTGCAAGATTGGAAGTCTCTCGGGGGACCTTCTTAGAGCTTCCGCATGCAAACTATGACTTTGTCCTAGAACTGTGGCTTTCGTCCACTGAGATTTCTTGCATTCCCCTCCATTGGGTGTGCTGGGTGGATTACACCCTAAAGGTGAGATCTCTCATATGCTTCGACACCCTGTGCCTCTTCCACATCTGCCTAACTTGCTCAGCTAGTATTTGACCACACAGGTCTATGCAAACATTTGTTGTTGGTGTTTATTTATTTAGATTTATATCACCGCCCACTCACCGTGGTGACTCAGGGCGGTCTACAATCAGGAAAAAAAAACAGCTGCCCAGTCAACAGTGACCCTCTAAGACCCCATGGACCACTGCATGCCAGCCCTGTCATCTGCCATTCTCCACAGCCCACAAAGGTCTATGCCCATCACATCAATGATGCAATCCATCCGTCCACCTCATCCTCTTCCATCCTTTCTCCTTTTGCCTTTGCTAGCATCAAGGTCTTCTCAAGTTGAGTCCTCTCTTCTCATTTGGTGGCCAAAGTCCTTGAGCTTCAGCTTTAGCACTTGTCCTTCCAAGGAGCAGTTGGTGGCGATTTCCTTCAGGATCGACTGATTTTATCTCCTTGCAGTCCAGGGGACCCTCAAGAGTCTCCTCCAGCACTACAGTTCAAAGGCATTTATTCTGCTCCGCTCAGCCTTCCTTATTACCACGGTGAAGACCATTGCTTTAACTATGTGGACTTTTATTGGCAGGGTGATGTCTCTACTTTTTATTATGCTGCCAAAGTTTCTCATGGCTTGCCTCACAAGAAGTAAGGATCTTTTTATTCCATGGCTGCAGTCACCATCTGCAGTGATCTTAGATCCCAAGAAGGTGAATTCTGTCACTGCTTCCATTTTCTCCCCTTCTATTTGCCAGGGAGTGATGGGGACGAATGCCATGATCTTGGTTTTGTTTTATGTTGAGTTTCAGGCCAGCTATTGCATTCTCCTCTTTCACCCTCATCAAGATGTTTTAACATTCACTTTCAATTTCCTCTTCTTTCCCTCTCCTTTTTTCCCTCCCCTCCTCCCTTCTCTTTCATTCCCTCCTTTCTTGGACTCCATTCAAACTTCCCTGCTTACTCTTTCTCATGCAAATGGACATTGCTCACCACCCCTTCCCAAGTGTGAACAAAGTTTTGTTTCTCAAAATCTACAGCTTTGAATTGTGTGGAACTTTCAACAGAGCATCTGAAACTGGGGTGGTGGTGGTGGTGGAGAGAAATGGAGGAAGATTGTCAAGTGAAATAATGTGGGGGGTGAGTCAAGTTGCCTGAAGATCAACAAGAAAATTATGCATGTACAAATTTTTAGGGGGAGCATTGATCCGACAGTCAAAGAACAGGTAAGGAAAACCGCCTTCCTGACGCATTGTGATAATTTATCCCCCCTCCCCCAATGTTTCTTGTTTTTGATGAGCAGTTTTCCTCCCCTGCCATTTAATGAGCGGGCTTCCCATCCTGATGCCATTGTGTTCAAAGAGAATGGAGCTACTGTGGTCAGAAATAAGAGGCCTGTGTCCTTACACTGCAACTCTGCCTGGTACTTCCTGCTACGAATAGTAAGCGCCCGTCCCCGTATTCTCACTCCTATAACGTGCAGCTTCCAAACTAAGAACGAACCAAACAAGGCGGGCTTAAACGATTACTTCCAAGTGAGGATTAGAAACGCTGCCATGACAACAAGATCAACATCGCCGGGGCGCAAAGCAGGCTCCAAAAACCCTGTGCTAGGGTGCCTTTGTGATGATGGTTTCTGCAGAGATCAAAGTTCCTTTTTTTTTTTTTTTTTGGGGGGGGGGGATGTCCCAGAATTATGGTGATCAGGTCTGGTTGGAGATTCTTAAAGCTATCGGCCAAAAATGTAATTTCCCCATTGGGTGATAGTTATTTACACTGCAACCATTTCTGACTTTCATCATATGCTTCACCTGTCTTTTTTCCATTGGGGAAAAGGGCCATCTCATGTCAGACTTCTCATGACCCCATAGGGACACTCTGAAGGCATCAGTTGCAAATGCCTTCACATTAAAGGAATTCTTTCATGTCTTGATCATTGGATTTTTGTTGTTGTTGTTCAGTCACACAGTCGATTCTGACCTTTCGCGACCCCATGGACCACTGTCCTCCAGGCACTTCTGTCCTCCACCATCCTCCTCAACTCGCTCAGTTCTGTGCCCATTGTCTCTACAATACCATCAAGCCATCTCTTTTTTGGCTGCCCCCTTCTTCTTTTGCCCTCCACCCTTCCCAGCATCAAGGCTTTCTCAAGCGAATCCTCTCTTCTCATTTGATGTCCAAACTACTTTAGCTTCATCTTTACTATTTGACATTCTAAGGAGCAGTCAGGGTTAATTTCTTCTAAGCTTGACCTATTTGTTCTCCTCACTGTCCAGGGGACTCTCAAAACTCTCCTCCAACACCACATCTCAAAGGCATCTATTCTTCTGTGCTCAGCTTTCCTAATGGTCCAGCTCTCACAACCAAACATTACCACTGGGAATACCATTGCTTTGACTACACGAATTTTTGTTTGCAAGGTGATGTCTCTGCTTTTAACTATGTTCCCCAGGTTTCTCATCCCTTCCCTCCCAAGCATCAGTTGCCTTTTTATTTCATGGCTGCAATCACCATCTGCAGTGATCTTGGATCCTAAGAAAGTAAAATCTGTCACTGCTTCTACTTCTTCCCCATCTAAAGTAAAGGTTTCCCTTGCTCGAAAGCCAGTCGTATCCGACTCTAGGGGTCAGTGCTCATCTCTGTTTCTAAGCCAAAGAGCCAGCTCTGTCTGCTTTTGCAGACGTTTCCATGGTCATGTGGCAGGCATGACTAGACACCGGAGTGCATGGAACGCTGTTACCTTCTCACCGAAGTGGTCCCAATTTATCTACTTGCAATTTCTTGCTTTTGAACTGCTAGGTTGGCAGGAGCTGGGACAGAGTCAGGAGCTCATTCTGTCCTGCAGTACTTGGGAATCGAACTGCTGACCTTCTGCCTCCCAGTCAGCTTCTTAGTGACTTGAGCCACCTAGTTTCCATCTATTTAATCTTAGAACAACACACTTCTTCTTTCATGTCCTGATCAAATGCTGGGTTGCCAAAACGAAGCCACTTTCTTGGCTTTGTTGTTAGCCAAACTTAAGTCCCCATCGGTGCATGGGTCTGGCAGTAATCGACAACTCAGTAAACAAACTGGATTCTGTCTCTCTCCGCATTCACACAGCGTGTTGTTGTCCTCCAGCATCCCCCACTTGAGCATGTTGGTCTTGCATTGAGGGACTCCAACCCTCAGCCTATTCAGGATCCTCCAAGTGATGTAGCCATATCCTCCTTTAATGTCATTCCTTGCCCAGTGAGCTCCTTCCTCCATCTTCTAATTTGGTTTTGCTCTTGCATCCCCTCAAGAATGTTTGTTCTTGCCATAAGGCTCTTCTTGGATCTGAGCCGGCGGACTTGAGGCTCATCTCCATTCATAGGATGTCGAAGGTCATTCTCTTGCTTATTAAAGGGATGAAAGGAGAAGATGAAGTTTTTAAACAAGCAGACTGCATCCTCAAAACATAGTCTGTAATGTTCAGCTTCAAACCTGGAGTGAATCCAGTGCCTTCCCCTGAACATGGAATCACACACCAGGTGCCTCAGTTCAGGTTCTCTCACGGAGGATTTGGCAGACGTAGGATATCCAAAAGAACATTATGGAAACTCCAAAACCGACCGTAGTTCCAAACAACCAGCCCAGTGCAGTGAAGCCATCACTTGATTGCCTAGGATTTTCATTTCCACAATTAATACCCAAGCTCTATCTGGCTGTTTACTTAATCCCATATGCATTAAACATAATTGATTCGGGTATTATTGTGCACCTGCTAGCTGGGAGAACAGCTTGACAAGTGTCATTTTGACCGAACATTTTCTGGTTTCAATATATTTACTGTCCCAAAGTTGTGATCTTCACTTCTGCTGGGTTTTACCCTTGCGATGGCCTCAAAATGTTCTAGGCTTGATGAAATCCCAAATTCTACCAGATTTTGGATATGTTTCCTTTCTTCTTCTTCTTGGAATATGACTTTCCGCATGGCGTCTAAAGGTTATAGTCATTCAAGGTTTGAATTTTAATCAGCTCAACAAAGAAATAGGAGTCAGCCCTTCCGTTAGTTAAGAGTCAGGGGAACTCTACATAATGTAGCAAATTTAGGCTGAGACCTCAAATTAAGCTGGGGGTGAATTCCTGGGAAAGTCTCTGGTTTCTTCTGCATGCTCAATGCGGAGTCTCGTAAACACTTGCTTGGATTTGTGCCTACCATAGCCGCCGCCCTAGTTGTAGTCATAATAGTCAAATTTCCTCACCAGGGCAAAAATGAACAGCACCCACCCATTCACTACCATGGGAGAAAGTAGTGAGTTATCCTTGTTACTATGGGAAAGGCTAAACTTACTCCTTGCTCTGGTGACCCGAGAAGAGCAGCCCAGAAACAATCGACTTGGAAAAACGTTCTGGACGTTTGATGTTCTGATTGGTTGTGTCCTCATTTAATTCCGGTTGGAAATGAGAGCTATCGGTGCATTGTTTGGAAATTGTTTGTTCCACTAAACCAGGGGCCAGATCAGGCTCTCTCAGTCAACTTCGAGGGCCGGATGGCCATTCTGCGCTGCCTGCATGATGGGGGTGGCTATTTTGTCCCCAAAGCCTCAAAGGGGCAGCCATTTTGTTTCTTGGAGGGGTGGAGTGGCACATGAAATGGCATCATGGACCAGATCCGGCTTGTGGGCCTTAATTTGGGAACCCCTGCACTAAATGAATAATAATGATTATGTTCCCATCAGTCAACTGATGGAGAATTTTCTCGGTACAGTGCTCTCGCATCTAGCTTATCATTCCTTTCTTTTGGGGGTTATGTTGCAACTGGAAAATTGTGCCAGAAATATGGAACAACAAAAGAAAACAATCCAGTGTAGAATCCAGACTGGGTGGGTCCCTCAGTTTAGAGGTGTAGAGACAGGAGGCCAGTGGATCTATTTTAAATTACATTTATATACCACCCATTCTTCCACATTTTCAAAAGAAAGGAGAAGAGAAGTTGAGCAAGCCAAACCCATCAGAGCATTAAACAAAAGGAAAACTAAATCTACACAATTTAAAGACTGTCTGTTAAAAAACCAAAGGGAAAATTTCTGTCCAGAATAAGAGCAAAACAGAGGAAATTATGATCGGTGCGGCAACATTGCTCAACCTATATAATAAATGGTTTTATGCCCAGTGGATGCACTGTTGTTTCCAGAATTGATACGTTCAAAAACCACGAAGGCGAATGGAAAGCATGACCTGGGATTCTTTGTCCCTATTCGAAAATACCTTGAAAATCAATTCCCAATTTGTACCAGCCTTCAAACCTAAACCACACATTACTGTTTCCTCTTGTTTAATTTTGGTATGTTCCCCTTAGGACTTTCTGGCTTGGCTTGTGAACGCCAATCATCTATTCAATTATGACAAGAAACACTCAAGGAATCTTTCCTGACCCATTTGAGTTTTGTGAAGACACCAATTCTTCCCCCGTTTTATCTGGACGGCGCGTGTCAGACCTAATTACATGCCTGTTAATTTTATTTGAACAGCAATGGGGGCTCCACAGAAAGACGTCCTGCTCTTTGCTAAAAGTCCTCTCTGCCCCCCAACATATGGCCATGTGAAGTTACTTGCACACAGGGATGTAGACAGACCTGGTTTTAGGAATTGAACTCCGACCTTCCAGAGAGCGCGTTCAGCATCTTGACCACTTATGTCCCAGTTGCTTTGGATAGGATTAATTTAATGAGAGTGTTTTCCTTTAAAATGGACCCTTCTGACTGGTCCCCAAAGGTAGAAGCCTGACTTCTGGACTAGAAAGATAGACTGATGTGCATCCCCCTGTTCGTCATGTGTGATCTCCGGGAAATTGATCACACCGGATGAAATAGATTTTAAGCTGCCATTTTCTCTGCTTAAACCAGCGGTGCCCAAACTATGGCCCGTGGGCTGGATCTGGCCCCTGATGTCAATTCATCTGGCCCACACTGCCCTCGTTGATCCTGGAAGCAGAAGTAAAATGCACCCGTTTTACGTCTGCTTCCTGGAGCGACAAAGGCGATGCAGGCCGGGTGAATTGACATCAGGGTCTGGATCTGGTCCATAGGCTGTAGTTTGGCCACCCCTGGACCAAACAATCCAAAGAGGTCTCTCCACCATCAAAACAGTCAATGGCTACAAGACTTTTTGCTTCCATGTGACAACAGAAAGAACGGCACTTTTTTGTCAATGGCAACAATTGACATTTTGTGCAACAGGCATTGGATGAGAGCCTTTCACACAACAAGTTTTTGCGCACTGCAGGAAAACGATCATGACCAGGAGGAAGAAAACTGCTGAAATGTTTTGCTCTCACCTGCGGGAGCAAAATATTCAATGCTAACTGCACGACGGAATGAGAGCCTGTCTCTCTCCCAGCTCCTGCCAACCTAGCAGTTCGAAAGCAAGAAATTGCAAGTAGATAAATAGGGACCACTTCAGTGGGAAGGTAACAGCGTTCCATGCGCTCCAGTGTCTAGTCATGCCTGCCACATGACCATGGAAACATCTGCAGAAGCAGACAGCGCTGGCTCTTTGGCTTAGAAACAGAGATGAGCACTGACCCCTAGAGTCGGATACGACTGGCTTTCGAGCAAGGGAAACCTTTACTAACCCTAACACAAAAACGCACACTAATTCAGGGGTTTGTAAAATGCTGCCATAAATGCAAATAATCCAGCCCATGCCACCAGTGATGTTCCCGGAAGTGGAAGTTAAAATGTGCCCGCATGTGCACAAAAATGCTGCCTTAAATGCACCGTTCGAAAGCAACATTTCTCCACCAAGCTGTATCTGTCCCCTAAAGCAAAGTTGTCTCTTTGGCCACTTCGGAAGACACAAAGCAATCACACTTATATACCACCGCCCCATAGCACTTAGTGCCCTCTCTGGCCAGTTCACAAGTTAATTAGCATTTTGTCCCCAACATAACGGGTGCTCATTTTACCGACCTAGGAAGGATAGAAAGCTGAGTCAACCTTGTTTCCTGGCCAGGATTGAACTCACGACCTTTTGGCTGCAGGACAGCAGTTTAACCCCTGCGCCCCCAGGTGTCTTATCATGACAGGTCGCTAACCTGTAACTGTTGTACACACAGGAAATTGTAACCTGTTGTACGTGCAGTAAACCCATTCATGGCCACAAAGAAGAACTTGGGGCAGAAATAGACCTTGTAGACAGCCCATCATTAGAACATTGTTCTAATTGACAAGGATATAGCAATAGCAATTATGCTTATATACCGCCCCGTAGAGCTTAGTCCACTCTCTGGGCACTTCACAAGTTAATTAGAATTTTTGCCCCCAACATGCTGGGTACTCATTTTACCAATCTCAGGAGAACAGAAGAGGCTGAGTCAACCTTGATTCCCAGTAAAGATCAAACTCACAGCCCTCTAGTTGCAGTATGGCAGCTTAAACACTGTGCCCCTAGGGCATTTGTATCCAGAAGATTGTGACTCACCCGTCTCTCTTTGTCCCCATATTCGATGCCCAGGGTGTCCATAGCACGGACGATGGCCGCCAGTGACTGGATCGTGTTGCTGTAGACCACTGGCTTGTACTGCTTCACGTCCTCTCCGGAGAAGCCATCTTCATGGATGATTCTGTTTTTCAAAGAAGAAGAAATTGCTAGTGAGGTTGGAAATGAATACTTTGAAAAAAGTTCTAAAAAGTAACTAACTACGGTTAAAATTCCAAGCCCCACCTAATTAGCTACAATTGAACTATATGATTTTCCTCCACCATATACTGAAGATATACGCCAGCTATGCAAGTAACTTAAGTTACAGTTTCACCAGCAAACAAGTGAAGTTATCTTGATAAAGTTACAAACACAACCTCTCTATAGACACAGACCTAGTTGTCTTCTTATAGATTTTATCAAGAAGCTTGAGGAAAATTCTGGTGCCTGATTTTGACCTTTCTTCATTGTTGTTTTGGTGACCAGTTATTTTAAATTTTTATACAGTCAAACCTCGCATAAAGAGTGCCTCGCTTAAAGAGAAACTCACTTAAAGAGCAGAATTTTCTCTGATTGTTCACTTCGCTTAACAAATAAAACCAACCAAAAACTCGCTTAACAAATAAATCGACATTCACAATCCCCCCCCCCCCCCGAAGTCACAATTGGTCACTTACGATGGTGTTTCGCTTAAAGAGCAAACTCGCTTAAAGAGCAATCCCGTGGAAAACATTATGTTCTTTAAGAGAGGTACAACTGTAGAAGGATGTAATACTAGAACTAGAAGGTTGTGATATTTTAAAACTCAGTTGTCAATACCAGATCAACTGCTAATTTATTGATTCCTATTTTATACCATATTTACTGACCAGATAGTTTTCAAAACTTGGTATTGTTGGCCAGAATCCTATTTCCAGTTTATGCCCAGCGTAAGGAATGTAGCATAAATCTTGATGGCAAATTGCGATTACACTCCCGGGCACAGCCAAGGAAGGTAACAGACTGCTCATTAATGAGTGTTAATTTGGCACCCAGATGTCAGCAACATGGGCATAAATCGACAATAGGATTATGGGTGTTATGGAAATCTTTTGTGTAATTTCATTTTGCCCTGTCCAAAGATAAAATTAGGATGAAGAACAATATCATCAGGAAACTCATAAACTATAAATGGGGAGCTCAACCATCCATCCTGCACGCATCAGCTTTGGGCCTGACCATCTCCGTGGCAGAGTAAGCTGCTCCAGTGTGGAGAACATTTTTGTTGTTGTTCAGTCGCACAGTCGATTCCGACCCTCTGCGACCCCATGGACCACTGTCCGCCAGGCACTTCTGTCCTCCACCATCCTCCTCAACTCACTCAGCTCTGTGCCCATTGGTGTCTACAATGCAATCTAGCACACACACAAAACAAGTTGGCAAAATATTAAGTGTTTTTAAAGTCTTTTAGCTGCCCTGAGTCCTTGTGAGGAGGGCAGAATAAAAGTTTAAATGAATGAATGAATGAATGAATGAATCAATGAATGAATGAATGAATGAATCCTCTTGTTGGTATCACTCCACCTAAGATAAGGAGAGAAGTAGCACCAGACGCAGAGGAAACTAAACAAGAGAATGACCCTCGGCATCTGAATGGATACTGAACCTCAAGTCTGCTGGCTCAGATACAGAAGGAACTTTACGACAAGAACAAAACATTCTCGAGGGGATGCAAGAGCAAAACCAAATTAGAAGATGGAGGAAGGAGCTCATTGGACAAGGAATGACATTAAAGGAGGAGACGGCTGAGGAACTCAACCTCCCCTATGTCACTTGGGGAACCCTGAATAGGCTGAGGGTTGGAGTGCCTAAATGTAAGACCAACAGACTCAATTAAGGGCTGCTGGCAGACAACAACACACCGTGTGAATGTGGAGAGAGACAGAATCCATTGGCGCATTTACTGGTCTGCCGATTACTGCCAGAAACATGTGCTGTTGAGGACTTGAGTTTGGCCAAAGCCAAGAAAGTAGCTTCATTTTGGCAGTTCAAAGTTTGATCTGGACATGAAAGAAGAAGACAACATTTGTCCTGTGTATAGTAAACAAGCTGCTAACTAAGTAAAGTGATGCAAAATATACTGATGTACAGAACTCTGAGGGGGAAAAAAATTAATTACAAGTAGTCAGTGTTGTGGATGTGGTTACTTGTTTTGAAGCTCTGATTCAGTCTACTCTGCACCTGAAAAGCTGCCCATCAGAACCAATAATGGTGTCTCCTCAGAGGCAGGCTAAGAAAGAAGAGACTAGGTGACCCCAGGCAACCTTTCTCCATCTGTTGTTTATCCCTGCTCAATATCCTCTCTCTCCAGTTGCTAATTGCCCCTCCTCCCCCACCCTTGGGGACAATTAACCACTAAAGGATAGACGGAATGAGACAGAGAAAGCACACAACACACAGTCCAGGATCCAGACTTTCAAGAGGACCTTTCAGGATTCACAACAGCTTAATATTTGAAATATTTGAAATGGTAGCCTGTATTTAGTCTGTGCAAACATATCAAATTCTTCTTTTCTTTCATGTCCAAATCAAACCCTGGACTGCCAAAATGAAGCCACTTTCTTGGCTTTGCCGTTGGCCAAACTTAAGTCCTCAACGGTGCATATTTTTGGCAATAATTGGCCGACCAGTAAATGAGCCAATGGATTCTATATCTCTCCACATTCACACAGTGTGTTGTTATCCACCAACAGTCCCCACTTGAGTCTGTTGGTCTTGCATTGAGGGACTCCAACCCTCAGCCTGTTCAGGGTCCTGCAAGTGATGTAGGAGAGGTTGAGTTCCTCAGCCATCTCCTCCTCCTTTAACGTTGTCCAGTAAGCTCCTTCCTCCATCTTTGGTCTTGGTTTTGCTCTTGACTCTGCCTTCCATCCTTCGGAGGTCAGTAAAATGAGTAAAATGCTGATTACCTTGTAAACCTCCCAGAGGTTCTAAGTGCTATGGGGTGGTAAAAGTAAAAGTCACCCTTGCTCAAAAGCCAGTCATATTTGACTCTAGGGTTCAGTGCTCATCTCTGTTTATAGCCACTGTCTGCATCCACAGGTGTTTCTGTGGACGGTGCACGGAACACTGTTTACCTTCCCAACGAAGTGGTCCCTATTTATCATCCTGCAATTTCTTGCTTTCAAACTGCTAGATCGGCAGGAGCTGGGTCAGAGCCGGGAGCTCACTCCGTCACGCAGTACCTGGGAATTGAACTCTGACCATCCAGTCAGCGAGTTCAGCGTCTTAACCATTTGAGCCACTGCCGTCACGTATGGGGCAGTATGTAAGTGAAATTGTTGCTATTTCAAGAAATGCAAATATCCAGCTATTCCTCAGCATCTCTCAGTAGTCGTGAAGCTGACCAAAAGCTTCATCTGCATTCGTTAGATGTGCCCCCAAGAATACTTCAAGCCCTGACTGCTGTTTATGCCACTCCCTGCCTGCTATTAAATTTGTTACTAGTACAGGATATTTCTGTCCGATGGAGGAGAAATTCAGCTGTCTCCGAATTGTCTCTCCATGAGCTCCATTCAACCTTCCTGCCCCCATCAGTTCTGTTCTAATTCCAGAACCGTTGTTACCAACTGTGATAAAAATGGCACAGGAGACCAAACTGTCCTGTTTCCTTTCTTTCCTAGAGTTCACACAACTGACCTTTAGAAATATCATCTCTGAATAACTAGAAGTATTCAAATCAAGAGCTGACTCACAAAATGCAGAAAGCTGCATTTTAATACTAGGGAAGGGGTGGCTGAGCAGTTAATAAGCTTGCCTTGTTACCTGGACAGTTGGCAAGTCAGCGGTTCAAGGCCCGGGTACTGAGTGATGGATTGAGTACCCATCTATGTCCCAGCTCTTGGGGACCTGAAAGGAGCCTCATTTGGGTATTCCCTGAGTGGAGTTTCTTCCGCAAAAATCCTTTCAACCCGGAATAATTTCTGACACGGTATTATTATTATAATACTGGGGAAGGAGGAAGCACTAGGAAGTTGATGAAATCAGTTTTAAAAACTTCATTTAAAAATTTAAATATACTTCTATATGTCATGGAGTAATCACTGCAATGCATTTTAGGTGTCTCCACTATATTGTTGGCGTCATCAAGTCATGGTGTAATGTATAGACACCCCTGTAGGGCTTTGAGAATTAGTGGGCTGTTTAAGGCGGGATTTTTCCCAATTCTGCAATGCCCCTCATGTGTTTCAATGGCTATAGGTGGGTTTGAACCCAGATCTTTGGAATCCTAGTCCTTCACTTTATCCACCATAGAAAGCAGGGAGGGCTTCACCACCCACCTCCAGCATGTCTCACTTGTTGAGAGAGTTCATTTGAATTTGTTGATGACACAAAACTGGGTAGAACAGCTGATACCTTGGAAGACAGGAGCAGGATTCAAAAAGATGTTGATAGGCTTGAACACTGGGCTGAAACTCAACAGAATGAAATTTAATAGGGAGAAGTGCAAAGTTTTACACCTGGGGCAGTGATGGCAAACCTTGGCACTCCAGCTGTTCTTGGACTTCAACTCCCAGAAGCCCAAGTCCCTCTCAATCCACATGAATCCATTCGTAAACCCATTCATGTGGATTTACAGGGACTTGGGTTTCTGGGAATTGAAGTCCAAAAAGAGCTGGAGTGCCAAGGTTTGCCACCACTAACCTAGGGGAAAATTGCCAGAGGCTCAGTTACAAGATGTGGGATACTTGCCTCAGTAATACTACAAGCAAGAATGATCATGGAATTGTTGTAGACCATTGGTTAAGTATGAGTCAAAAGCTTGATGTGGCATCAAAAATGCCTAATGTGATAGTAGACTGCATTAAAAGAAGTATAGTCTCCAAAACCCGTGAGGAACTACTAGTCTCCCTCTATTCAGCAAAGGTTACACCCCACATCTAGAGTCCTGTGTCCAATTGTGGGCTTTAAGAATGATACAAACAAACTAGAGCAGGCACAGAGGATGGCAACAAGGATGATCAGAGGACTGGAAACCAAACCATATGAGGAAAGATGGAAAGAGCTAGTCATGTTTAGCCATGAGAAAAGGAGACTGGGAGGGGATAGGACGATAAGACTCTTCAAATACCTGAAAGATGGTTATAAAGAAGAAGGGCAGGACCTGTTCTCCATCATCCCAGCGGCTGTACACTTATTAATGGGTTCAAGCTACAGGAAGCCAGATATTGGGAAAAACATCTTAACAGTTAGAGACGCTCAACAGTGGAACCAACTACCTTGAGAGGGATTCGAGAGAGAGAGAGAATTGGAGAACCGTCTCTCAGATCTGCTTTGATTCGGATTCCTGCCTTGAGCAGTAGGGGGTGAAAGGTTCCTTCCAACACAGTGATTCTAGGCTTAAAACAGTTCTGTGATCACATCTTCTACCTGTGTGTGTTTTCATGTCAAAGATTACTCTGGGTTGAAAGGATTTTCGCAGTGGACGCCCGAATGAGGCTCCTTTCATGTCCCCCGTTGTGCAGCTCTTGGGGAATTGAACCCCGTGCTTTCGGTCTCTAAGCACACTGCTTTTACCCACTGAGCCACCGGGGAGCTATCTTCTACCTTAAGAGGGCTCTTCATGAAACAAGCTCCATAAACCTCAGCAACTGGACCTGCACCCAGGAATGTCTCAACTATAATCCAAACTTTCTAGGAACTCTCCATGGTGCTGAACCTCTTTTACAGGCATGGCTTGGTTTCACCAAGTAGGGCGGCATATAAATCGAATAAATCAAATCAAATCAAATCAATCTCACCAAGCTATGGTTAAAGTACAGAATAAAGGCTGGGACATAGCCACAGCCACCAGCCACCACTGGTGCCACAGATAGTATTATAACAATTTTGTGTCAGAAATTTTTCCTGGAGAAACTCCACTCAGGGGAAACCCAAATGAAGCTCCTTTCATGCCCCCAAGATCTTTTCCTACTGAAGTCATCCCTATTTATCTGCTTGCAATTTCTCACTTTCGATCTGCTAGATTGGCAGGAGCTGCGACAGACAACAGGTGCTCAAACCGTCCTGCAGAACCCGGGTCTCAAACTGCCGACTTGCCTGCCTCCCAGCTAACAAGGCGAGCCTCTTAACCACTGAGCCGCCACTATCCCTTACATGCATAGTATTACATGTGACTCTAAAGGGCAGGTGGTTCTCCAAATGTTGTGAGAGAACAATTTCATCTACGTCTGGCCATGTTAGCTGGGGCAGGCGGAAGCAGGAACCAACCAAATTTGTGGGACCACAAGTTCCTTATTCTTGGTCTAGAACAGGGGTCACCAAACTTGGCTCTCCAGGTGTTCTTGTACTTCAATTACCAGAAGCCCAGATCAGGACATCTGCTGATCAGGACTTCTGGGAACTGAAGCTCAAGAACATCTAGAAAGCCAGGTTTGAGGAATCAGAATCAGACTTCAGATTTGGATTCGGTACAGTTTAATTTTAGTACAGAACACACGGATTAGACCAAGTAGCAGACAAAATTTGTGTGCGTGTGTGAGATGCAGTGTTGTAGATAATGCAAAATGGTAACCGGGCTGCCACTACCATTCGTGGTGAAGCTCAGCTGGGGAAACTTCTGGCCAGACTTAGCTGTGTATCTCCTACCTGGACGGGGGAACGATATGGACCCAGATAGATTGCTTGACGAAATCTCTGAAAAGGGCTCACTCAACTGCCATCCCTAGTTAGAGCAGATCGGGGAATAGCTGTCACAGCATGGGGAAAAGTCTCCCTGAACAGATTTAAATGCCACTGGTCCCAAGGGTCTTATGTAACCAACGGCAGGTAAGACTCTGGAGAGTTAGAGTTAAAAGAGATGGCAGACTAAAGGTGTAACGCCATGTGGAGGCCTCTTCTGTTTGCTCCAGGGGAAGGTGTTGGGAAGCAAACAACGCGATTTGAGGTCCTTATGAGTGTTGTTGTTGACTGCAGCTCCTATCCGAGAATGCATTTCCCCCTGAAGCAGGAAAAATGCAATTGGCATGAATTTGTTTCAGGTGGATCCCAGCTTGCCATGTAGGGACACACACACTATGATCATCTCCTGCGGCACACATGACATGCGACATGCAGGATTCAACACCGGGACTGCAATGGACTGCCGCACCCTTGAGGATATGGACAAGGTGCGCCTTCACAGCCAAGTCCTTTGACTACGTAGCACTTTAATCTCTGTTCCCTAATGATTTTAGTAAATTGCTGTATATACGCGAGTATAAGCCGAGTTTTTATAGCCGCAAAAATGAGTCCCCCAAAAGGGGATCTGGCTTATACTCGGGTCAATGACCATGAGGGTCCCAAGACCATTCCGGATTGAGGCATGCCAACAATTTAATTAATTTTACCATCTTTTCAGGTATTTTGGTTGTTGAAACTCACTAGCAGCTGCTTCATTTCCCACCCTCAGCTTATACTCGGGTCAATCTGTTTTCCTGGGTTTTCAGGTCAAAATTAGGTACCTCGGCTTGTATTTGGGTCAGCTTATACTCAAGTATTTACGGTAAAGCTCTCCCTCACTGGAAAGCCAGGCACATCTGTCTCTAGGTGGGGCAGGGCTAGTCTCCATTGGCAATCAAAGGGACAGCCGCTGTCTTCAGATGTTTCTGTAGCCATATGGCAGGCGTTACTAGATGCCGGAGTGCACCGAACGCTGTTACCTTGCCCACCAAAGCAGTACACATTTATCTACTGGCAATTTCTTGCTTTCGAATTGCTAGGTTGGCAGGAGCTGAGACAACCAACGGGAACAGACTCCATCACGAGCCATTTGGGTCTCAAACGGCTCACGTGCTGACCTTCCAGCTGCGAAGCTCAAGCATATTAACCACTAAGCCAACTGCAGCCATTGCCTAATGATTTTAGGCGGGTTTTGTTGTTCAGTCGCACAGTCGATTCCAACCCTTTGCGATGATCCCATGGACCACTGTCCGCCAGGCACTTCTGTCCTCCACCATCCTCCTCAACTCACTCAGTTCTATGCCCATTGCATCTACAATACCATCTAGCCATCTCATTTTTGACCGCCCCCTTTTTCTTTTGTCCTGCACCTTTCCCAGCATCAAGGCTTTCTCAAGTGAATCCTCTCTTCTCATTTGATGTCCAAAGTACTTTAGCTTCATCTTTACAATTTGACCTTCTAAGGAGCAATCAGGGTTGATTTCTTCTAAGATTGACCTATTTGTTTTCCTCGCTGTCCAGGGGACTCTCAAAACTCTCCTCCAACACCACAGCTCATGAAAATGGACTGCATCTATTATGCAAAGTCCAAACTTTACCGTTTGGATGCAAACGATTTCTGTGTCGTCACAGAAGTGCATCCTTAAGCGAAGGGTCCAACAGTTATGCATGAAGTCCTAAGATGGTGAAATATGCTCGTTTTCCTGTTGAGATACCAAATGCATCCTAAAAATATAGTGAAATTCAAAACTCCTTGCAGAAGGCATGTCCTCTTGGAAGGTGACCTCCTCAAATATAATTTAGCAACGGGGCATATTTTTGACAAAGTGCTCACTCTAGCACAAACTGGTCAAGGATGTGTCCTTGAAACGACACCAACCTCAACACCAATCCATGTGAATAGTGACTGGCAACTGCATGCGGAGTTAAGCACCCAACTGGAAAAGCCAGGTGCAAACAACACCTTCTCTTCACAAAAAAGATGAACAAATGTCTTATCAAGAGAGCAGTCATTAGCCCAAACTTCTCAAGCCTGGTGCCAGAGGTTTTGACGTACCTAGCAATGATTTGGGCTAGCAGGCCACTGGCTGTTTAGTATTTCTTAGGAAGTCTTTGCAATGATTTAAGATTCACAGATAAATTTCTGTGCAAAACCTCAGGAGTCCCCATTGAATGCTTCACAGGTCGATACATGTTTGGAGTTCAATACATAAAAGCCTTATTATACCCTTGTGTGAACTTATAGAGAGATCATTCCCTAAACCAGGGGTTCCCAAGCTAAGGCCTGTGGGCCACATGTGGCCCACAGTGTCATTTCATGTGACCTACCTCACCTTTCCAAGGGCATTTGAGGAACAAAATGGCCACCCCTTTGAAGCTGTTGAAACAAAATGGCCTCCCCCATCATGCAGGCAGGGCAAAATGGCTGTCCAGCCCTCGAAGCTGACTGAGAGAATGTGACCTGACCCCAGCTTAAAAAGGTTGGAAACCAGTGATGGGATGTCAAAAATTCTACTACCACGCCATGACGTAATGGACGTCATGGGCGTGGCCAATGTCATGACGTCATGACGTCATGGGCGGAGCCAACGTCATGACGTCATGACGTTGTGGGCAAGGCCAAAAATAAAAAAAATAATAAAAAAAATAAACATGCACACAGACCCGTAAATAACTTAAAGAAATAAAATAAATAAATAAATAAAATAAAAATTAAATAAAAGTACACCCACCCACCCAAAACACCATAAACCACCCACCCACCCCAAACACAAAACCCTCACTTACCCTTCTTGGGGCCGACGACCCCCATGGCCCGGGGCCACACGGCAAGGCACGCCCCATCGCCGCCGGAACCGAGGAGGAGGCGGGGCGCTCCATGTTGGCTCCAATTTTTAAAAAACCGGACCCGGAGCCACTGCCTGCTGCTGCTACTGTCGCCGCTGCTGCCGCCTCCCGCCATCGCCATCGCCGGGGGGGTGGAAGGAGGAGAGGGAGGGGACTGGAGTGCCGGACCCGGGAGCGTTTCTGTAATTGATCCGGGTAGATGCATTTGCTTTTTTCCCTCCTTCCTTTTCGTTCCGGAGCTTTCTCTTCCCCGCCTTGCCCGTTGATCGGCTCCCATCCCGTCTTCTTCGTTGCCGCCGCCGCTGCTGGAACCGGAGGAGGAGGAGGCGCGCTCCGCTGGCCTGGGGCGACGGCGGCAACGGCGGCAACGGCGGCGATGGCGATGGCGGGAGGCGGCAGCAGCGGCGACAGTAGCAGCAGGCAGTGGCTCCGGGTCCGGTTTTTTAAAAATTGGAGCCAACATGGACATGGAGCGCCCCGCCTCCTCCTCGGTTCCGGCGGCGATGGGGACGGCAACGGCAGCAGCGATGGCAGGAGGTGGCAGTGGTGAGAGCACCAGGCAGCAGCAAACGGCGGCAAGCGGCTCCACAGGAGGCTCCAGTCAGGGGCGGCCGGATCCAATTTTTTTTAAATCGGAGAAAAAAATGGCTCCAATTTAGTGCGCATGTGTCAGATTGAGTTTCTGCGCATGCGCACTAAATTGGAGCCATTTTTGCTCCAAATTTTTTTTAAATTTTCCTCCCGGTGAGGCGTCCGATCCGGACGCCTCAAAAACGGTTTTACCCCCATGGAGAGCCCTCCGGAAATCCTTAAAACGGTTCTGTGGATCCGGTCAGAACCGGTGTCATCCCATCACTGTTGGAAACCCCTGCCCTAAACCAACCAACCAACCAACCAACCAACCAACCAACCAACCAACCAACCAACCAACCAACCACTTTATTACAATCATTGATCAGATAATTCACTTTATAGTTAAGAAAGCAACCCTCTATTTATCTAATCAAAGCTGTCTGCTATTGGGTCAATTTTGGCTTATGGCAGCCCTTTTCAGAGTTTTCTAGGTAAAGCATACACAGAAGTTGTGTCCCATTCCCTTCCTCTAGGGGAGCCCTTGGTCCTGTGCATCTTACCCAAGGCTACACAGGTTGGCTCTTCTTCTGGGGGACACAGTGGGGAACTCGAGCTCCCAATCTCAGATACCTAATTCACCAAGCTACCCTGTCAGTGACTATATCTGACCATCTACTTGGACATGCTTCTGACTGAAGTGCCCACTTATTTCCACATATGTGTGATTAGAGTTCCAGCCTAAATGTTTTGAACTGTTGAAAGCTACAACACAAGGCTCTCCATCTAAATCCATTTAGTTTAATGGATTTGTAGGATTTTGCAAATATCAGAGCTGTTGCTTTATTGGACTGTGGATCTGAGAACTTCTTCCCATAACTAGGCTGGTCAATCGCACCCTTGAGAGTAAGGATGGGAGAATCTTCCCAGAGTTTCTGATGAACCACATTCAATGGCTGTGTTTTTGGGGGGGCAGATTTTGGGAATCGATGTCCACAAAGTAGTATTCCCATGTTCTTCTAGAGACCAAGACTTGGCGTTCCTTCCAACTCTTCTGTCACCCTTCAAGCTCCGGACCGCTAAAAGGACCAGGACTTTTTGAAATGTGAAGTTGGCTTCCGCTTGTGTAGCCAAGAGGTGTTATTCTCTTTGATCACAGCATGCAAAGGATTCGTGTCACCATTTGCCGATCCCCCTCTAAACATGCCTTTCCACTCCCTGCACCCCTGCCAAGTTAAGCTGATGAAATAAAAACTCACATTCTCCCACAAGGAGAGCATTTGGCATCACACAAAGAGGACGTTTCCTGTCAGAGCTGAATGCTGGTTGAATAATAATCTTAGCAAAATATTCCTTAATCAGATAAAACCTCCTGGATTATCTGCAGCTATCACCTCTTCCTAGACAGCCATTAATCGCCAGCTAATGCACATCACCCGTAATTCTTATCCTCTGTAACTGTTTTCTGCCAGTTCAAAGAAGCACAGCCCCTTTAGATCATGCTGTCCTGTGGGGCCAGGTCGGCCAGAGATACCAACAAATTGTGTGATGTGATGACTCCAATTCCCCAAGGACTATCCCGTCCTTGTTCGTCCTGGCAACAAGTGAGTCTTGCAGGATCTTCTAGAGCAAGGGTGTCCAAACTTTTCAGGCCACGGGTCTAACCACACCCCTAGGTCAGCTGATCAGGCTAGTCATGTGACTCTTCCCCACCCGACGCGGAAGTAAAATGTGCCCCCCACGCATGCGCAGAATGCATTTACGGCAGCATTCTGCACATGGACTGGCGGTTTTGCTTCCACTTTTGGGAGTGGCACTGGCTGGAGGAATTGGCATCGGGCGCTGGATCAGGCCCATGGGGTGTGGTTTGAGCACCCCTGTTCTAGAGGAACAGAATGTGGCGGTGGAAACCCCTCAATGCATCCTGTTTCCCTCCACTTAAGTTCAAAATATTTCAGGACCAGTAACATGTAGACTTCTAAACTAGCTGCTCAAGAGAGTAACGTGGATTTTGAACAAGGCATCCAGCCTACGTGAGATCCTGGCTGACGGGCACGAACCAGAATGAACAAAGAAAAGAGGCAGAGAAAATGTGTTGTTTTCAACATATTTGACACACAACCACACTGGTCTAGTCTAAGACTTCCAATCACAGCAATAGTTGATTGTCCCATTATTTATTTATTTTTCTGATTTCTATTTCCGCCCAACTCCAAAGACTCTGAGCGGCTCACAGAAAATAAAACCAGTCACATTTTATATCCTTCCCTTAGGATATCCTGTCAAACTGACTCTTCCTATAGTCCAGTGATGGCTAACCTCGGCACTCCAGGTGTTCTTGGACTTCAATTCCCAGAAGCCCAAGTCAGCAGTCCTGCTGATCAGGGCTTCTGGGAATTGAAGTTCAAGAACAGCTGGAGTGCCAAGGAGAGCCATCATTCCTTAGTCCCACAGTAATTTTAACAGCCGCTCATACACAACTCTTAGTGGCATGACTGGGGTACACAGAGTCTCCTTGAAGACTGTGGTATTTTTGAACCACAATTGGGAATACACCTGGCTAATCTTTTCCCACTGCAGAATGGTCTCACCAAAAGGTGGCTTCGTTTTGGCAGTTTCACATCTGGCCTAGACATGGAAGAAGAAGTGGCATAACTCGTGTGCCTAGCTTGTTTCATGAAGGTCGCATGGGGAAAAAAAATAGGAAGTGAGAGGTTTGGATTGGGAACACATTTGTCAACAAAATGATCTTATAGCCTAATTTTGAACTAATTTTGCAGGTTGGAACAGATTTACCCTCCAAGACGGCGTGTGTCTCCAAATTTTTGTAGTGGAATTCTCGGATTCAAAAGTGCATAGGAATACCATGTGTATGAAAACGCACTTGAGGTTGCGTGCGAAAATATGTCTGTTTACAGAATGTTGCATAGGAAAATCAATATGAATTTGTGTGCACTTAAAAATGTCAGCTAATGTGCCAATGGAATGGACTCAGGGCTGAACAAAGAATGGAAATGGAGTGGATGTAAACACTCACCCCAAAAAGACCAGCATGGTTTTCGGGATGGTCAAGATACATTCACTACAAGCCCTCACTGGGAGAAAGATGGACTACAATTGAGACAGACTGACTGACTGACTGACTGACTGACTGACTCAACTCAACTCAACTCAACTCAATCTTTACTATGATCCAAGACCAGAACAGTGCAGCAAGATTTAACAGAAGTTAAAATGAGGGTACTTAATATATATTTTAAGAGTATCAGTTTGCACATAGGTGAAGGAGTAATAAATTTATATTTAAGATTAATAATGTTACAATTATTACTAAGCCTATGATGTAGTGGTTGTAGTTTATTTAGCTGAAGGACCTGCCAGGATTGTTTTTTTGATCTTAAATTCACTCACTCAACTCAACTCAACTCAACTCTACTCAATATAAGCCAGATACTTTGGAGGAATTAAAAGAAAATATGCTTTCCAAGACAGCTTCACCATCTCCAACTCAAACAACAATGCAGTACAGTAATACCCCAGATAACGTGAGTACCGTATAGCGTGAAAACCGCATAACGTTACAAGATTTTCAGAAAAATCTTGTATCGAATAACGCGATTTTTAACGTTATCCGATACAGTTGTTCTTAGCAGCAGGGGGGCTGGAAAGCTGAACAGGGTTCTCTGTTCAGCTTCCCAGACACCCTGCAGCTACAGAGGCAGGGATGGGGTGGCTGGAAAGCTGACGGGGGGCTCCCCCGTCAGCTTCCCCAGCCACCCCACAGCTGCGGAGGCAAGGGTGGGTGGCTAGGGAAGCCGACAGGGAGTCCCCGTCAGCTTCCCCAGCCACCCTGCAGCTGTAGATCGGGTCCTCTGATCTCTCTGGAGCAGGCAGGGGACACAATCCAAGCTGTTTCTGGGCTTCCCCGACGTCCTCAGCCAGTGCAGCAAGCTAGAATGTCGGGATTCGAACCCTGACGTTTTGGCTTGCTGCACTGGCTGAGGACATCGGGGAAGCCCAGAAACAGGTTGGATCGGGTCTCCCCACCTCCCTGGACCCAGCCGGGGGGGGGGTGTCAGAGACCCCAAAATTGATTAAAAAAAAACATCTGTTTTTTTACCAATTTTGGGGGCTCTGACCCCCCCCCCCGCCGGGTCCAGGGAGGTGGGGAGACCTGATCCAAGCTGTTTCCAAAGTTCCCCCACCTCCCTGGAGGCTGCAGCAAGCCAAAATGTCAGGATTCAAATTCCGACATTCTGGCTTGCTGCAGCCTCCAGGGAAACAGGGCTTTTTTTAACATTGTGTGATCAATGTATCTCACAACGTTAAAAACCAGATAAGGACGAGACTTGTGGAACCAAGTCATAACATTATCCGTGGTACTAGTGTATGTCCAATTTCCCCACACAGTATTCTTTGTTCCTCCCCAAGCACTAATATTAATTGTATGCCCCCCATCCAGTTTCGTTCAGTAAATAATATCTCAAAGCAATTTGAAAACATTGCAGGAGAAGAAGAAGCTATTTTTGCGTTCTCCTTTTCCTCCTCCTCTCTATGTTTACATTCAGTCTCAGCTTAGCAGTGTTTTGGGAAATATTGGTTAGCAAATCTGATATGTTTCATTCCAAGTTTTTAAAAAACAAACTGCAAACAGCAGCAATATTATACACAACCTTGCATTACTTTCAGGGTGACTTTTCCTCTTTGTGATGCCATTCTGCCCTTTAAAAAAAAACTTAATTTACCATATGTACTTGACTATGCCATCCCAAATATAAATCAAGCTATGTAATTTGGACCTCTAAAACTAGGGAAGTAGATTGACCTGAGTATAAGTCAGGGGTGGAAAATGCAGCAGTTGCTAGTGAGTTTCAATAATTAAAATACATGAAAATACGGTAAAATTAATTAATTTAGACATTTGTGTGGGTTTGTTTTTGAGTGTTTACGGTAGTGTTGGTGCTTTTTAAAAAAATGTATGTTTGAATTTACACCACCTCGTTTTGGGTCACTCGGGGTCGTTGACCTGAGTATAAGTCATGTACCTTTTTTGGACCTCATTTTGGAGGCTAAAAAACTAGACTTATACTTGAGTACAGTCAAAACTCGCATAAAGAGTGTTTCGCTTAAAGAGTAACTCGCTTAAAGAGCAGAATTTTCTCTAAATGTTCGCTTCACTTAACAAATAAAACCAACCAAAAACTCGCTTAACAAATAAATCAGGGTTCGCAATCCCCCCCACAATTGGTCATTTACAATGGTGTTTCACTTAAAGAGCAAACTCGCTTAAAGAGCAATCCCGTGGAACGCATTATGCTCTTTAAGTGAGGCACCACTGTATATATATAGTATGTTTCCACCTTCTTTATTGTTCATATGTACCCAAGCCCTATGTACAGTTAGTTGCAAGGAAGCCTCGGTGAAGAAAATGAGACTGGTTTATTCATTAAACGTATGCAAACAAAGTCAACTACAGTAATACCTTGGATAACGTTTACCTCGGATAATGCTAAAATCGCATAACGTTAAGTAATCTGGGGAGGAGAATTGGATCGAATAACGTTAAGGTCCTATGGGATGGATCCGATAACAACCGCTAAAGCCTGTGTGGTTACAATGTATCTCTATGGAGCTTTAACGTTATCCGATCCATCCCATAGGATTTTAACATGCATCGGATAACACTAAAAATCGGATAACGCCAAGACTTGTGGAACCAAGTCTTAGCGTTATCCAAGGTATTACTGTAATCTGCAGCATTGTCATTATAGGGAGATTTGGAATGGGTCAGAACAGATTCTAAAATTGCAGTTAATTAATAAATATGGCAACAAATTGACTCCCCTCCGACCCATCTACCCCCAAAAGTATACTGCTTAGTTGAAAAAACCTTTGGGGAAATTAGGAGTGGTTTGCTGGGTGGAACTGGTGATGTTGAAGTCTATTAGTCTGGCCAGATTATCTTGCTATGGTAATAGAGTAGTAGACCATGGTTCAGCAAAGATGGCTCTCCAGATGCTCTTGGACTTCAATTCCCAGAAGCACTTATCAGTAGGGTGTGCTTGAGTTGGGCTTCTGGTATTTGAAGTCCAAGAATACCCAGAGAGCCATGTTTGCTGAACCTTGGAGTAGACAGTACTGCCAGCGACTCACCATCAATCATCAGGCAGCGGTTAACTAACCTGACCACCCTGAAGACTAATGGCCTTGGGTAGGGAAGTCCACAGGGAAGGGTGATGGTCCCCAAGTGGATTAAATGGTCCCACTTGAATCCCTCTTGATGGAGGGCTCAGGACCAGAAAGTGACTTGTGGAACTGGATCAGTGGTATGGGTGTCATGCTGCGGTGCGGAAGGCAAACAGGAGGCCACTGCAAGATATTCGCAGGCCTTCACAAGGCAGTTCAAAAATTTTAAAAAAAATCTCAGTGTAATGTTACATAATGCCCTTCTGATGAATTACTCTGGTTGAATTACTCTTATTAATCCTCTTAAAGGCTTCTCACAGATGCTGGAACCAGGGGACCAGGTGGGGTTAATATTTTCATATGATCAGCTTTCCCAAAATCATTGTTCCCACTTCATTTGAACTCTGTTTTTGGATTGTGTTGTCACATTGTGTGTCTGTGTGTTCAAACTGGCCAATAATCAAGCACCTTTACAATGGCCGTCTCTTCTTTCACTTCCTTATGTAAACTCCAAAGTATCATCAGTCACCATAAAACTGCACAACATCAAGATCACCACAGCTCTCCATTGATCACATATCTATTTGTCATCCCTATCTAGCTTGGATTGGCAGAGAATGGAAATGTACACATCGGCTTGGACCCCTTTGTTCATTCAACGATTTTAACTGGGCTCCTTTTGTTAGAAAGCATGGTATGTGTATGCCTGGAATGTTTGCATTAATATGTGGGATGCTGAATTGCTTCGGGGGGGATATAGGTTTTTCATAATGATCCCTGATATAGCGTCATGCTCAATAAAGGGTACAATCAGCGGTGTAGCGTAGTTTTCAGTCGCCCGGGGTGTAGGCCAAATTTGCTGCCCCCTTATTTAGGTATTTAAATCCAAAAGCTCCAAAATTTACAGAAATTCGTCGTGAACAATCCGAGCACAAAATAAAACATGGGTAGTTACAGCAAGGCAACTAGATGAATCCTCACCTCTGGACTCATTGAAGCCATTTTAGTGGTTAAGGCTGTTCATAAAGTAAAAAACATTATGCTCGGGGAGAGAATACATCATTATGCTCTGGGTGAATACACTGCCATTATACAATTTAGACACTAGAGGACACTAGCCCTAAGTGAAGACTGTGCCATTACATAATTTAGTCACTAGATGGCACTAGACTTAGGCATCTCCTAAGGCAGGGATCTGCAAACTTGGCTCGCCAGATGTTCTTGGACTCAATTTCCCAGAAGCCCCTGATCAGCAGGGGTACTGACTCAGGCTTCTGGGAATTGAAGTCCAGGAACACCTGGAGAGCCAAGTTTGCAGACCAGTGTCCTAAGGCTTTGCATTCTTGTTCAGTAGAGACAAGATAACTTCTGGCTAATGGGCCCTGAAACCAAAATTCCTTTGATTGGATGCTGTTCCAGTAGGTCGGATTACATTTCCCATCATCCCCAGCACCACTGTCATGCTGGCTGGAGATGATGGTTGCTGTGATCCAATCCACCTGGAGAGCTTCAGGTTGCTCAACATCCCCCCCCCCCGCCCCTGTATAAACATGGACTGATTTTATCAGGTTTATAATTATTAACTGCATTGTATTTTAACAACGTTTCTCCATTCCCTCCTTCTTGAAAGGCCATTTTGAGGGAGGGAGTGGAGATTAAAGGCAAGATATAAATGTTTTCAATGAACATTTCATTTTCAACACTCTGAGTGGTGCTTGCTTCAAAAGGGCGGGGTGGCAAATGTAAATAAATAAATGAAAATGAATTTATAAAATGTCATATGTTTCGATCCCCAGAACATACAATATAAATATACAATATAAATCTGAACAAACAAACAAATAAATACGACATTTTGATCTGTGATTTGTTTGCCCAGTTAAAGGGTTAGGCAAAGGTCATCCTTGCTTGAAAGCCAGTCATATTCAACTCTAGGGTTCAGTGCTCATCTCTGTTTAGAACCAAAGAGCTGCAAACGTTTCTGTGGACATGTGGCAGGCATGGCTAGCTAGACACTGGAGTGCACCAAATGCTGTTACCTTCCCACCAAAGTCTTACCCATTCATATACTTGCAATGTCTTGCTTTCAAACTGCTAGGTTGGCAGGAGCTGGGACAGAGACAGGAGCTCACTCCATCATGCAGTACTCAGGACTCAAACTGCTGACCTGCCAACCTTCCAGTTGTCAAGTTGAACATCTTAACCATTAAGCCACCATTGGTAAAGAGTTAACCAGAAGTTAAGGCAAGCAGAAAACAACAGACTTTGGCCCTGAGTAATTAGGTGCTGTTGACGAAGTATAATACATAGCAAGCCCTTTATCTGGAGTGGATAAATAAAGCTGGCAGTTCAGAATTCACGGCAAACAGTCCACAGAAGGCAAGAAAGGACAGATAACAAGGAGTGGCAATAATGACCCCAGGAGACTCCAGCTGGATATACAAAACACGGCCGGATGGAGGAAAACAGTTCCTGACTCTTTGGAAAAGAAAATATCTTGCAGAGCAATCTGGGGAGTGGAGAAGTAAGGAAGCTTTTCCCAGTAAATAAATCTCCATTTCTGTCCTCTTCAATGTCAACTGGAATGACAGCCAACAGCTCCCACTGGTGTCATGCTGTGATGTGGAAGGCAGATGAAATGCCACTGCGTTACATTGCTCCCAGGATATTCTTCATGGCTGATTGCCATGAGGATGGCCAAGATTCAGAACCAGACGTGGCACTTGAAGCAGAAGAAAGATATTGTACTGTGTACTCTGGAAATCCAACCAGAGCTGCCACAAGTTAGGGGCAAACAATACATCCCAGAAGTCAATGGATGAGCTTGATCACATTTTAAAGAATTGTTGCTAGTCCTTGTGAAGGCAGAAGGAAGGGGAAATGCTGCCCGCACCTCCATCAATGTCAAAAAATGCTGTTTCAAAGTCCTTCAGAAGTACAGTAAGGTTGGGGGTAAAAGATGCATGTCATCTTGCAGGAGAAAAGTTCTTCCAAGGAAGTGCTAGACACATTCCTCTAAATGAATGTTCCTTCGTCACCGGTGGCCCCATGTTCTGGCTGTGGATGAACTTCCGCAGATTCCTGTAGCACATACAGTGACTGCCAAGAGGCTATAAATAATTGCTTCCTTCCCCCATCATAACCAGATTCCTGAGCAAAGCCGTTGCACAAAGAAATCCGAGTGAATTGTTCTTGTGGGCCAGAAGACGCAGGCAGAAACTCCACCTTTGGAAGGCAATTAATCAAGCCTTTGGCCTTTCAAAACTCAGAGCAGGGAAAGTATTGTGGCCGCTCCCCCACTCAACCACTTCCCTTTCCTACAATAAAGCCGAGTGTAGCTTTCCAAAGGATAATAACGAACAAGCCGGTTTTCTACCACCAGAACAGAAAGAGCCTCTTCAAAGATCGAGGTATTTTTGAACCACAACTGGGCATATCCTGGTGATCATCAACCTTGTCGTGGCAGCTAATTTTGCTCACACTAGGTCAGGTGAAAGGAACTTCCTATTCTTCAGGTGCTGTAAGGTAAAGGTCACCCTTGCTAGAAAGTCAGTTGTATCCGACTCTAGGGCTCAGTGCTCATCTCTGTTTATAGCCAAAGAGGCAGCACTGTCTACATTTGCAGACATTTCCATGGACAGGTGGCAGCCATGCCTAGACATCGAAGTGCACGGAATGCTGTTTACCTTCCCACTGAAGTGGTATCTATGTATCTATTTGCAATTTCTTCCTTTCAAACTGCTAGGTTGGCAGGAGCTGGGACAGAGAGGGGCACTCATTCCGTCACGCAGTACTCAGGTTTTCAACTGCCTCCCCGGCAGTGTCTTAACCACTTGAGCCACTGTATCTGACTCCAAATGTTGGCTATCATAATGGCAATTAGTCATGAGGCCTGTCCTGAGAATGTAATGCAGTGGCCTTCCGTTTATCTTCTGCATTGCAGCGTGACACCCATAGTATTACTGATCCTGAGCCCTTTTGGCACACTAAGTCCTCCTCAGCCCCAGGCCAGGATCAATGAAGCTGCTGCCCTTCATCAAGATGGATTCAAGTGGGATTTAATCCACTTGGGGACCATCATGCTTCCCTGTGGACTTCACCACCCAAGGCCATTATTTCTCAGGGTGGTCAGGTTAGTTAACCATTGCCTGACAATCAGCCTTGAGTCACTGGCATTAGGGTCTTCTCCATGACCATAGGAGGATAACCTGACCAGGTTTCTTCTCTTTGGGGATGGGAAGTCTTTTTGTATGATAATGAGTTATTTGGTTTCTATCATTCGTGCCTAATGTTTGCTCAAGGAACCACTATGGTGCAGTGGATAGCATAGTCAGTGGGATGGACTAGGACCAAGCTCATGGTATACCAAGCTGTTGTTATCTCAACATTATTGTATGGCTGTGAAACATGGACCCTCTACCACCAAGACATCAAAAAGCTCGAGCGCTTTCACCAACAGATGATAAGGTTCGTCGTGAGCATCAAGTGGGATGACTATGGCACAAACGTTGCAAACCTCGAGAAGGCAAATGGAAATAGCATTGAAGCTTCCATCATAGGCATCATCACAGATGAATAGGGCATGTCTGCCCTATGGATGGTTCCAGGCTTCCTCATGAAATCCTTTATGGGAAACTTAGCTCCGGTACAAGACCTCATGGAGCTCCTTTGAAGAGCTATAAGGACCAACTGAAACAAACCATGAAGGTGTTAGGCATAAACTCACAAACTTGGGAGACAATGGTTGAAGATCACCCATTTTGGTGTCATACCATCTCTGCTGCTACCAATCACTTTGAAGTAGAATGCCACATACATGAAGAGGCTAAGCAACAAGCATGGAAGCTTCGTCAAACCCAACCATGTCTTCCACCAGCTAAGTGCTAGGGTGTGGTTGCGTGTTTCATGCCAGGATCGGTTTGTGGAGTCACCAGAGACACATCCACCAGCTGAGAAAATGACCTCCAGGGAAAAAAAGTGTGCTTGGATACAAGTAGCAAACAACAACCACAATGATGGACTAGGACTCAGAAGACCATGGTACAAATACCCACTGGTGGGTGGCAAGAGATTAATCACTCTGTGAACATCTCCAGATTTCACATGCTCATTTAGGGGCATGATATGTTTCTAGTAACTTGACAACACATCACAAAAACAACAGGAGGGCTTTGGGACAGAACTGTGTCCTGTCGTGGGAAGAGACTGTGGAGATCCTATGGATCAATGTGAAAGCCAGGACCAGAAGTGCACCGATAAGTGGAAGAGCATGAGAGTTGAGAAGCTTACAGCTGAGTGAGTTCAAAAAAGCTAATGAGAAGAAACAAGAGAGTGGAGTGAGCATTGTTTTGACACCTGAATAGCAATGGAACAGTAAATGTGGAGACAGAAGATCCAACAGGCGTTGATTGGTTGGCCTTCCCATCTCTTGGGGTTTTCTTCTCATAATGTTGGGGTGATTTCTTGTTAGTCTGAGTCTGACGTTACCTCCATTAGTACAATATGGATTCAATGCAAGAGTTTTAAGTGCTAGGGTGGAAGTAAGCCAAGCTTTTAGGTGAGAGAACTTTCCAGTAGCTAGGGGCATTTCTTTCGCATCCCCAGCCACAAGCAAGCTTTCATCGTGTCTAGACTGGAAGAGCAGTTGAGAACTACCTCTAATACATAATGCATATATTATGAGAAATACAGATTGTAGTGGAGATAGAGGCTGTCTTCTTCCCTTCCCTTCCCGGTGGAATTCACCAAATGCATTTGTTAATGGGAATGAATTTTACCTGAGAAGCATGATGTCTCTCTCCATCGATGAGTTCTTTGTCCACTTCAAATTGTTTAGACCTATCTAGTTCCCAGAATACTCCTGGTTCCACTGAATCCGAGGGAATTCTCAGATAAGCATGGGATTTTCAGACCCCCCCCCCCCCACACACACACACTCCAAACTCGGCCAGCTTCCACCATGTGGAATTCTGACAGTTTTAATCAAACAAATCCCAAGTTTTCAGGGAAGCTTCAGGGCATGCACCTGTTCTCTGCAACAATGGCCATTAATAATAAAAAAAGGAGATGGGTAGGGCTTTCTAAGTTCCATAGCAACTGGAGAGTGTTGTGGAACTGCAGTGGCTCAGTGGTTAAGAAGCTGGAAGGCGTGCAAAGTTCCAGACCCGGGTACTGCATGACAGACTGAGGGCCCGTCTCTGTCCCAGCTCCTGCCAACCTAGCAGTTCGAAAGCAAGAAATTGCAGTAGATAAATAGGGACCACTTCAGTCGGAAAAGATCTTGGGGACATGAAAGGAGCCTCATTCGGGCATCTCCTGAGTGGAGTTTCGTTAGCAAAAATCCTTTCAACCCAGAATAATTTCTGACATGAAATTATTCTTACGGGACTGGTAGATTGTTTTAAGAGAGGTACACTGTTCAGAGCCTTCCTTTTGCCTTCCGCATCACAGAATGACACCTGTACCACTGGACTCCATCCTGGCTTGGGGCCGAGGAGGACTTTGCGTGCCAAAAGGGCTGAGGACCAGAAAGTGATTCGTTGAGGTGGATCTGTGGTATGGGTCACACTGTGATGTAAAAGGCCAATGGAAGTCCACTGCATTATATTCTCAGGACAGTCTTCATGGCTGATCGCCATGAGGAGAGCCAATATTTGGAATTGGATACGGCACAACAAAAATACAAAGAGAAGATGTTGAACACATGTATGACTCTTTTCAACCAAACACTTAGTTGCAATATTTAATTAAAAAGCCTTGAAGATTTTGATATTTTTGAACACACACTTCTCACACTAGGTCAAGTGAAAGGAACTATGGAATGAATTCACCAAAAGGTGGCTTTATTTTGGCAGTTTAAAGTCTGATCTATATTCAAAAGAAGAAGAACAAGAGCCAAGTAACTATATTATAGAACCAGGGCGCCCAAACTTTTTGGTCACATGGTTCAGGGAGCCCCCGACGCCAATTCATCCAGTCCGCGAACCCCTCGTCACTCCTGGAAGCGGATGTAAAATCCACCCATATGGGCGTGTTTTACTTCCGCTTCCAGGAGTGATGAGGGCTTTGTGGGCCGGACAAATTAGTGTCAGGGGCCAGATCTGGCCCTGGGCCATAGTTTGGGCACCCTTGTTATAGAGGAATGTGCTGGTAATTAATTTGCAGAGTCACCTTAAGTTGGAGAAAACATGGTAAAGGTAAAGGTTTCCCTTGCTCGAAAGCCAGTCGTATCCGACTCTAGGGGTCAGTGCTCATCTCTGTTTCAAAGCTGAAAAGCCAGCGTTGTCTGCTTCTGGAGACATTTCCGTGGTCATGTGGCAGGCATGACTAGACACTGGAGTGCATGGAACGCTGTTACCTTCCCACCGAAGTGGTCCCTATTTATCTACTTGCAATTTCTTGCTTTCCAACTGCTAGGTTGGCAGGAGCTGGGACAGAGACAGGAGCTCATTCTGTCCTGCAGTACTTGGGAATCAAACTGCTGACCTTCCCCCTCCCAGTCAGCATCTTAGCCACTTGAGCCACTGCATGACAAACCCTGAAAAACCTACGAGGGTTTCCAAAAGTTGGAAGTAACGTGATGGTGTATAGCAAGACCTACAAATCATAAAATCTTTCTACATGTTAACCTATTGTTCCCAGTCAGTGGTTTCCAACATAAGCCCCACAGGGGGACTTTTATTCCCAGAAGCCTCAGTCAGCCCATTGGCTGATCAGTGCTTTGGGAAACTGACTTAGGCTTCTGCGAATTGAAGTCCAAAAACCAAAGATCGGGGAACACTGTCAATATAAGACCTCTCACAAGCTGCTTTTTTTCTCCTCCTCCCTCTAATTTTCCTCCTGGTGGAAATATTGCACATTAAGTCAACCCACACAAAGTTTGGAGCACAGGCAAAAACTTGCATTATCTCTCCAGAACTAACCACCATCAACTGTGATAGACAGGATGATTTTCTTTTTGTGTAGCCTTTGCTCTATCCAATCCACATTTTCCCTTCCATTTGTTATCAAGAATTTATGCTTAAATTATGCTTAATAGTTTAAGCTGCATGAATAAGGGAGCCTACAGTTTCTAGAGTGTTGTCGAATGCACACTTAGTAGACAGGGTTTAATTTTTAATGTTACTTATTTCATGACACTTATATGCTTCCCCGCATCACCTATTGTTGACAAGGTTTACTCATAGGCTGCTGGTGTATGTGTGTGTATGCACACACATGCAATTCAGGCCATAAGAATATAAAATCTAAAACAACTTGAAAACTTCTCCAGTATAAAATCAGCAGCAGAAGATGAGCAAAATTTGGCGAAGCTTGAGAGGCATAAAAAGCTTAAAACTTTACAAATTAACCAACAGTTTCAAGCAGTACTGCAAGGTTGCAAGGTTTTAAAAGGTTTGTAATTATTTCCATGAGAAGAAAAGGAGGACGCTCCTGTATTGCAGGAAAATGTTGGTCAAAAAGATCTTGATAGGCTTGAAGTCTGGGCTATAATAATAATTTCATGTCAGAAGTTATTTTGGGTAGAAAGCATTTTTGCTGAAGGAACTCCGCTCAGGGTATGCCCGAATGAAGCGCCTTTCATGTCCCCAAGATGTCCCACTGAAGTGGTCCGTATTTATCTACTTGCAATTTCTTGCTTTCAAACTGCTTGGTTGGCAGGAGCTGGATGCTCAAACTGTCATGCAGCACCCTGGTCTTGAACTGCCAACTTGTTGGCCTTCCAGCTAACAAGGCAAGCTTCTTAACCACTGAGCCACTGCAGCCCTGAAGCCAACAGAATGAAACTTAACAGAGAGAAGTGTACAACCAGATGCACAATTACGCGATAGGGAGTAGTTGGCTTAGTAAGACGACAAGCCAGAAGGTTCTTGGAATTGTTGTAGATCACAGGCTATAGATGAGTCAACAGTGTAATGGGATGGCAAAAAAGGCCAGTGCTATTTTAGGCTGCATTAACAGAGGTACAGTCATCAAAACCTGCCAGGTACTTCTAGCCCCCATCTATTTAGTATTGGTTAGATCACATCTAGAGTACTGTATCCAGTTCTGGACACCGCACGTTAAGAAAGATACAAACACATTGATGTGGAACCCAACAATACTAGAGCAGTGACAGAAAAGGGCAACAAGGTTGATCAGAGGAATGGAAACCAAACCCTAGGACAGTAATGGCGAACCTTAACACTCTAAACGTTCTTGAACGTCAATTCCCAGAAGCCCTGACCAGCAGGAGTGCTGACTTGGGCTTTTGGGAGTTGAAGTCCAAGAACACCTGGAGTGCCAAGGTTGGCCATCACTGACCTAGGAGGAAAGACTGAAGGAAATGGGCAGGTTTAGCCTTGAGAAAAGGAAACTGAGAGTGGATACGACGGTGATGGCGAACCTTCTAGAGACCGAGTGCCCAAACTGCAACCCTAAACCCACTTATTTATCACAAAGTGCCATCACAGCAACAGGGGAGGGAGGAAGTGCTCCCATTGGGCTGCTTGGCAGAGGGGTGGGGCAAACTCTGTCCTGGGGGAGGGAGGAAGCACTCCCATTGGGCTGTTTGGCAGAGGGGTGGGGCAAACTCTGTCCTGGGGGAGGGAAGAAGCACTCCCATTGGGCTGCTGGGCAGAGGGGTGGGGTGAACTCTGTCTTGGGGTGACTGCATGGGTGCCCACAGAGGGGCTTCAAGTGCCACCATTGACATGTGTGCCATAGGTTTGCTTCCTTCAAATACCTGGAAGATAACTATAAAGAGGAAAAGCCGGATCTGTTCTCCGTCATCCCAGAGTCCAGGGTGCGTAATAACAGGCTACAACTACAGGAAGCCAGATATAGAATAGGTTGAATATTAGGAGAAACTTCTTCATGGTTAGAGCAGTACAACAATGGAACCCACTACCTTAAGAGTTGTGGAGGGCTCTAACACTGGAAGCATTCAAGAGGGAATTGGAAACCAACCCTCTGTCAGAACAGCTTTGACTGGGATTCCTGCCTTGAGCAGGGGGTTGGATTTGATAGCCTCAAAGGCCCCTTCCAACTTCCTCTTGGTTTCTACAGCTGTTCTCCTCTTCCATACAGTTTGCCCTAAAACGAGGCTGCTGTCTCCGGCATATTAGAAGACCTTTCTATTTCCAGTAACAGTATGACCAAATTGTTCAGCTTTAGCACTTGGAAGGGAATCCGCCGTGTCCTTTATCTCATCCAGCAAAATGTCTTGAAATAGCCCTGTGTTGGACCCAAATATCCTTCACCACAGGCCTTCTTTTATCTTCCTCTTAAAAATACGACGCATCTTTTTGTTACATTGCATACCGTTTTCCTCTCCTTTTCTTTTAGCAACTTGTTTGGCCCTTTACGGTGGGCAGAGGAAACAACTCAACACCAGACCCATTTCACGTGAGAGTCGGACGTTTAGCCTTATCTGCCCAAGCGCTTTGAGGTCAACGGGAGAGCAGCTCCAATCTTGACTGGCGGAGGCTGAGCAAATCCAGTTAAGAATGAAGGTCAGATTCCTTCGGCAGAGTCTGAGCGAGGCTGACAAGGCAGAGATGAATTCCCCACCTTAAAGACCTTAAAACTGGTGGTCGCTTCTGCCAGATAAGGTCCATCTACTGTGGATATAGCACAAGCCTTAGTGAGCCAAAGCAGCTTCCCTAATGGTCATAGAAAACTAGGTTTTTCTACTTATATTGGATCGGTTCCCATCCTTTTCTAGCTGGGTGACGGTTCACTCTCTCTCAGTCAGCTTTGAGGGCCGGATGGCCATTTTGCCCTGCCTGCATGATGGGGGTGGCCATTTTATCCCAACAGATTCAAAGGGCTGGCCATTTTGTTTCTCAAATGCCCTTGCACATGAAATGGCACAATGGGCCAGATCCAGCCCACAAGACTTAGGGTGGAAACCACTGTTTGTTGCATGGAAGAGTTATACCATTAGGCATCAATCCATACACTTCCATATCCTACTTGGTAGTTAGAACGGATGGGAAGAATTGAAGGATTTTATTTTGGTCAGCATTAACATACAGTATTTTAAATAGGATGGATCTGTTTTGAGCTCAAAAGTTGCACCAGTTCGAATGCGGATGGAAAGCATTTCCCCCCTCTTGCTGTCAGCAACTAAGATGTTGGATACCTATCTTTGAGCCAGGGCTCATTGAAGTGTGAAGGGGCTGTGGTGCTTAGCAGTTAAGACACTAAACTTGAGACCCCAGCTCCTGCCAACCTAGCAGTTTGAAAGCAAGAAATTGCAAGCGGATAAACAGGTACCACTTTGGTGGGAAGGTAAACAGCATTCCATGCACTCCAATGTCTACTCATGCCTGCCACATGTCCACAGAAACGTCTGCAAACACAGACTGTGCTGGCTCTTTGGCTGTACACAGAGATGAGCACTGAATCCTAGAGTCAGATATGACTGGCTTTTGAGCAAGGGCGACCTTTACCTAGAGGTGTGCAAAAGAAAATTCCGGCAGGGGAGTGAGAATCCGAAATTTTCATAGCAAACAATTTATCAGATTAAGGACCCTTTTCATTTTTTAGATTCCATACGATATGTTAATTTGAAATAACTTGTTATGAGAGTTTTGATGTTCAGTTTAAATTGCTATTGGCCCAAATCTTGCTGTTTAACTTACAGTGGCAGAGGCGAATCAATGTCACAGCAGGGAAAAATCATTACTCCTTAGATAACCCATTGTGATTTCTCCTGGGATTCTTCAAAGCATGGGAGCAATTAAAGAGTCCCCACTTAAACTCCCAGGAACATGGGAAAGTCATTCAACTCCCACACCATAAGGAATCCCACAAAGCATTGCAGCTGTCAGAGTCCAGGGCGGCTAGCAAGAAACACAAGCAACAGGACCCAGGGCAACAGGCCAAACAGTCATCATATCACAGTCCAAAGTTCAAGTCCAAAATCAAACTCAAGGTAGACAGAGATGTAGGGTTTGTCTGGATAACAGAGTATAGTCCATGCAAGCTGGAAGTCTGGTGACCAAGAGAGCAGGTGAGGTAGAGTACCTTGAGGTGTTGGGTGTTGGAGTTGGACAAGGAGTAAGGATACAGTCAAGGCACAACAACAGTCCACAGGAACCAGGCAAGAAGTCTTTGGGAAGAGGAACAAGACATGAGATCTTCAGAGGCAGGAACCAGAAGCAAGGCCAGATTTTGGGAAGCAAGAACCAATGATGATACAAGAGCCAAGCAACAGCAAGTCCAATGACCTTCATTATAATAAGGCAACTTGGGTGGGGGGAGAGCCAGTTTTTATACAGCCTCCCAGACCTTTCAGGTGAAGCTTATGATGGTCCAGAACCTTCCTCAGGGTTTCTCAGGTGGGGCCTGTAGCAAGGTGAAGGTCTAACCCTGCAAGTACTAGAGCTACCTTCCAAGCTGGAGGGTAAAATCCATCAAAATTACCTCTGGGGAAATCCTACAACTACCCCCATTGGCTGGTGGGACTCTGGAAATGGTAGATGAAACCTAACTTTTCCAAACTTTGGTCCCACCTGTCCCCTAAACCCTTAGCTTTGGCCAGACTATGAAATGGAGGCCTTTTCCCGTTTCCTAACCATCAACCCCAAGAAGGTCCATCGATCTTTCTTCTCCTTTCTTGACCCACTCCAGAAATCATTTTCTGTTGAGCCAGCTATGTTATATTTACAGAAATCCTCTCTTCAGCAACTTGTCCCTGCTAAGTTGCTCATATTCATTCTGCCACTGCAGGTCACCTTCCTTCTCCATTGAGATCAAGAATGTCAGCAAATTCTAGCTCTCCTCCAGCAAACATTTCAAATTAGGAGCTGGACTAGCTTTTAAAACTTAGAAACTGATTGAAGGTTTCCAATGGACAGTGTGAGGTCAGGTTTTGACCTGGAGTCAGACAGAGCCTAGATCTAGACAGTGAACTCACAAGCTAGACCAGTGATGTTGAACCTTGGCCCTCCAGCTGTTCTTGGACTTCAATTACCAGAAGCCCATGTCAGCACATCTGCTGATTAGGGCTTCTGGGAATTGAAGTCCAAGAACAGCTGGAGGGCCAAGGTTGGCCATCACTGAGACAGACCACAGCCTGTAAAGTCCCTTTTTCATTTTAATGTGCCCCTATAAGTTACTCCACTGCTAAAAAACAACATTACCATACCGTTACTCCTTTAAACTACTGTTGCTACTTGTTACCATGTGAACTCATTTTAAATAATAAATAACCTGACGCACTCATCACTTGAGAGCTTTTTATAAATTTTCTGTAAATCTTTTGGAGAGAAGTATTAAAAGAATGACATAAAAAGCAGGAGAAATCCATTTTACCAAGTAAATGCCCAGATATGTCCTAAAAAGTAATGACCAAAATAGAACTGTGAAGAATGCTGTATGTTTCATCAGAGGAATGTATTACACTGTTCTGACTTGCTGTATTACTTCTGAAATGTAACTTCACTATGACGTCTTTACTTAGAGATAAGGAACTGGGGGGTTAGTTGTTATAGGTACCTAAGTTAGTTGGGTTACAAATTATTTCCAAGATTTGAGTAGAGTATAAAGGCATTATCAGTCTGGTCAGATGATCTTGCTATGGTCATAGAGTAGACCCTACTGCCAGCAACTCAACATTGATCATCAGGCGGATGTTAACTAATCTGACAACCCTGAGGCCTAATAGCCTTTGGTGGCGAAGTCCACAGGGGAGGGTGATGGTCCCCAAGTGGATGAAATCTCACTTGAGTCCATCTTTAGGAAGGGCAGCAACTTCATTAATACTGACCAGGGGCCGAGCAGGAATTTGTTCTTGTGCCAAAAGTGCTCAGGACCGGAAAGTGACTCGCGGAGCTGGATCAGTGGTACAGGTTTCACGTTGCAATGTGGAAAGCCAATGGAAGGCCACTGCATTATATTCTCAGGACAGTCTTCATGGCTGATTGCCATGATGATCGCCTAGATTCAGATTCGGATACGGCAGGGACTGTTAGGGCCTGTTGCCATGATCTTGGTTTTCTTTCTATGTTTGTGTAAATAAATGTTTCAGAGTCACAGCCTGCCTCATTTTCACATTGGTACAAAAGCTTGCGAAAATGGTTACCACATAGCATCATAAATTAAAGAGGAAGTGACACAAAATGTGCTCCTTGATATCTACCCCATGGCAAAAAAAGAAATACTCTTACATGGAAATGGAAGTTCTGAGAGTTGGGCCCCCCAACATTTTCCAAACCCTTTCCAGAAATGAGCTTGGCATGCCATCAAGAAGTGCCCTTCCCTCACTGTTATTTTAAACTCAGCATTTCATTTCCTTCTCCTAAAGAATAATTTTGCTTGCGAGCAGTGGAAACGACAACAGGGGACAGTTTCTTGGCAGTTGCCAACCTTCTCCTTCAAATGCCCCTGAGATATCTCGACATGATGATACATCACCATCCCGACGAGATGCTTTAGGGAGAGGAGGGCAGAAGGCTGGAAGCTGAGACGAATTGCCACCAAATAAATTTACTAGACTTTTAAGACACCATAAGGAGTCTTTTCCTATTGCTGCTACTGCCACGTCACAGAGTGAGAACAATTGCAAAAGGAGAGATGAAAGGAAGAAGACGACGATACAACATGGTAGGGAAATGTCAAATTTCATTCCATAAACAGGCATTTCCGAGGTTGTCAACCTTTTCAAGTTGGGGGCCGGGTCATACTCCCTCAAACAGTTAAGGGGGCTGGACTGGTTGTCCCCCTGCCATTTACAGCTGCCGTAAATGAGGCCACGGCTGATTCCATGGCTGCATTTAGGGCCAGGTTATTTGGTGCAATGGGCCAAATCTGGCCCATGGGTTATGGGCTGAGAAGCCCTAATTTAAAGGATCAAAGTCTGACAGTCAAAACTTTCAGCCTGGATGTCGTTAAAAGCCTGAAGACATTTCCATGGACATGTGGCAGGCATGCCTAGATGCTGGCACAGAACACTGTTTACCTTCCCACCGAAGCGGTCCCTATTTATCTACTTGCAATTTCTTGCTCTCGAACTGCTAGGTTGGCAGGAGCTGGGACAGAGACGGGAGCTCATTCTGTCGTGTCCATGGAAACACCTGAAGTCGCAGACAGCACTGGCTCTTTGGCTATAAACAGAGATGAGCACTGAACCCTAGAGTTGGATATGACTGGCTTTCGAGCAAGGGGTAGTTAAAAGTGCAGCATTCAAAAGGCTCAATATTGTGGGTATTGAAGTGGTGAAGCACTCCAACGCTGTAGGCATTCAAGCAACAATTGGACTGTCAGATTTGAATGCCTGCATTGATCCGGCGGGTGGGGTCAATGGCCTCATAGATCCTTTCCAATCCAGTTATTCTGTCTTTCTGTGGACCAGCTAGCTACCAGGGGGGATCAAATTACAACTTTACTATATGCGCTTGATTGTCCTCTAAAAGTTCAAGTGGCCAAATGGGGAACTTCCGCAGGCCATATGAGGCTCAGAGGGTAGAGGTTTCTCATCTTTGTATTAAAACTGTGGTGTTGTTTGATGTGCTTATACCAAGGATGCCCAAAGTATGGCCTGTGGCCCCGATGCCAATTCATCCAGCCAATGTCACCCTTGTCACTCCCGCAAGTAAAACATGCCCATACAGCCACATTTTACATCCACTTCTGGGAATGACGAGGGCGATGTGGGCCAGATGAATTGGTATCGGGGGTGGATATGGCCCATTGGCTGTAGTTTGGGTACCCCTGGCTTATAGATCTTGGGAAGCAGGATTTCTATTGCACAACTGAGATAGATTTTAGAAACATTTGTTCTTGCTTTTAGCTAACCACAGAGGGCTAGTTATTCCTTCCAGGCACAGAAGAGTGGTTCATGGTACATTTCAATGAGACAGCTTCACCATCCATGGGCTGTTGTCATTGTTGTTATGTAATATGGCTTCCAGAATTCCCCAGGCAGTGTGGGACGCTTTGGAAGCAAGTCTCCCTCCCCTAAACAGCATTTGATTTCCTTGGATTGCCACACATATAATATTCATTTTATCTTGGAAAAGAAAAACAGCCCTGAAGAAGAACAATTTCATGGAGATGTAAAGAAATGAAGAGGCTGCTGAGAAGGTTATGTCTGCCTTGATTCCCAAAATGGACAATAGCTTCGCTCTGATTTTCCAAAACATTACTCACACTCCATATCGTCGCTGCAAAATTTGTCCAGGATCCAGCATCCTTTATTAACTGATTAGTCATCTGACCATATAAGGTTAAAATGTGATAAAGTATATTAGATAATAGAGACCGCAGTGGTTCAGCAGCTAAGACTGGAAGGCTGGCAGGTCAGCAGTTTGAAATCCAAGTGCTACAATGACAAAGTGAGCTCCCATCTCTGTCCCAGCTCCTGCCAACCTAGCACTTCGAAAGCAAGATATTGCAAGTAGATAAATAGAGACCACCTCAGTGAGAAGGTAAACAGCATTCCGTGTGCACTGGTGTCTAGTCATGCCTGCCACATGAGCAGTGAAACGTCTGCAGATGCAAACAGCGCTGGCTCTTTGGCTATAGACAAGAGACGAGCACTAGAGTTGGATAAGACTGGCTTTTGAGCAAGGGTGACCTTTACCATATATTAGATAAAATATGATTACAAAAACAGAAGAAAAACAGATTAAAAGGAGAATGGTACAATCACTATAAAGCAAGATATAAAATTTGCTCAATGAGCACTAGAGTTGGATACGACTGGCTTTTGAGCAAGGGTGACCTTTATCTTATATTAGATAAAATATGATTACAAAAACAGAAGAAAAACATATTAACAGGAGAATGATACAAACACTATAAAGCAAGATATAAAATTTGCTCAATGAAATTAATCACTTCTGCATGCAACCTCCATCTGATCAATAAAGCATCTTCTTTTTTGAATGGCCCTAACTATAAACTTGACAGTTCTACTATTTAACATATTTGAGTCCTGAAGCAAATAAGTTAATCTTTTATTAGAATCCCAGTGTTTCGTTTGGTCTTGTAATGTCTGTAAATACTGGACTCTTATTGTGGTATATAATTTACAACTAAACAGAACATGTGCAAGATTTGTCAAGTGCCACATTCCAGATATCCCATGCATTTTCCATTTGTGTGGAAACAGCTAGTGTTTATTCTCTGGCTGCTTGCTTGGATACTGCGGAGGTTTGTATGAATCCTAGCATTTCTTTCAGTTCCTTCAAGTAGCCACAAAGCTGGTCATGAAAACAATGTTCCATGCAATTGGCTGTGAGCTGGGGTGCTGCTTCCAACAGCACAGGTAAAAAAGTATGAAGGAAAACATGATAAACCTAATTAGACTCTCTCTCCAGACCAATTAAAACCATTGAGCTGAGATGTTTATACTTTGTGAAGGCACTCAACCAGGTTCTCTGCCAAAGAAGTGATTAAAGAAACTTGGAGGGCCTTCAGAAGGGGAAAGGGGCAAGTCTTCTTCTTCCTTCCCAATCAAACCCTGGACTGCCAAAATTAAACCACGTTCTTGGCTTTGTCGTTGGCCAAACTTAAGTCCTCATCGGTGCAGGTTTCTGGCAGTCATTGGCAGACCAGTAGACAAGCTGGATTCTTTATCTCTCCACATTCACACAGTGTGTTGTCGCCCACCAGCAGCCGTTGGCGTGAGTTTGTTTCAGGTGGATCCCAGCTTGCCATGAAGTGACCCACACGCTACGATCATGGAGCCATCTCCTGTGGCACATATGAAATGAGACATGCAGGATTTAACACCAGGACTGCAATGGACTGCCAAAGCCTTGAGGATATGTACAAGGTGCACCTTCACAGCCAGTCCACCTTGCATGGCCTCTTCCGCCTCCATGACTGTTGGGAATCAGAGATCATCCTCTGCTCATTTTGCTGTGGGACCAATTTTATTTAATTATTTATTTAAATTTGTTTATCGCCCTCCTCCTCGAAGGGACCCAGTGCAATTTCCAACACAACAGCAATCTGATGGTTTCCAGCGGTATTTCCACCCCACCTAAAAGGGCTCATCCACCTGTACCCATTGGCCCTTTTAGGGAGTCAGGTTATTTACTGCCAACCAACACTCAGCGTTGAGTCGCTGTCTCCATTAGCGTGGTGAGATGTCTGGCCAGAGATTTAGAGTAGAAGAGGAGCATGATGGAACTCCCTCTTAAGCATCATGTGGAACGGCCCCTCCTTGGGTTCCCATGCTAGTGTCTTCCCATCAAACATGGTCAGCTGCTTCCTGAGGCTTCATCTCAAGAAAATGGGAAGGGATTACACAGTTTCTATTTTGGGTAGACAGCGAAAGTCCATTTCAAGTTACATCCGGCCCTTCGAAGTCATGGGAGGAATGCTCCGAGTTGGTGGCTAGATTTAATCTAGCCTTCCAAGGCTTTAAACTGACCATAGTGTGAGTGGGAAATGGGCATGGCTTTCCAAGAACAACTGTTCTCCCAGGAGGATGTTATTAAAACGTCCCAGTGTGCTTTTGCAGTTTCAAAGCAAAAGCACTCACTGATGCAAGTAAAAATAAAATAAACAAAAAGATGAAACGGCAGAAAACTCCAGCAGGGAGTGGGGAAGAGGATGATCCTTCTGTCACCGAAGCCTGCAAATAGTTTCCAGGCACTCTGTAAAAACTAATTGACCATAATAAGAACTATAACACATCAGTGGTGGCTCCGTGGATCTTAGAACAGGTCCAAGACATTTTGGTAGTCAAGGACAAAACCCTGACCCAGCCACCCTCCATTTCACATGGAGCCCACAACATGAAGTAGAAAAAGAAGATGCGGCTGAGTGGTTAAGATGCTGAGTTTGATGACTGGAAGGTCGGCAGGCCAACAGTTTGAGACTTGAGAGCCGCATGACTGAGTAAGCTCCATATCCTCAAGGCTGCGGCAGTCCATTGCAGTCCCAGTGTTAAATCCTGCATGTCTCATTTCATATGTGCCACAGGAGTGTGTGGGTCTCTGTCTCTGTTCCAACTCCTGCCAACCTAGCAGTATGAAAGCAAGAAATTGCAAGTATATAAATAGGTGCCGCTTCAGTGGGAAAGGTAACAGCCTTCTGTGCCCTCTGGCATCTAGTCCTGCCTGCCACATGACCGCAGAAATGTCTGCAGGATAGGTTCCATCTTCGTCTGTATTTAAAAAAACCCACAACTGAAACAATTTCTCTTTAAAGAGGCTTTTAGAGAGATCCTTCCAATTGCTGAACAATAGTTTTAATTAATTTGGTATTTTGCCCTCACCAAGGTGTGATGTTTTGGGGGCATCGTTATTATTTATTGCTTTTTGCCTCTAATTTATTCAGTTTGGTTTATTGTATATTACAGGGATGGCGAAACTTTTAGAGACAGAGTCCCAAAATTGCAACCCCAAACCCACTTAATTATCACAATGTGCCAACACGGCAACAGGGGAGGAAGGAAACACTCCCATTGGTGTGTTGAGTAGAGGGGCGGGGTGAACTCTGTGCTGGGGGGAGGGAGAAAGTGCTCCCATTGGGCTGCTGGGCAGAGGGGCGGGGCAAACTCTGTGCTGGGGGAAGGGAGGAAGTGCTCTCATTGGGCTGCTGGGCAGAGGGGTGGGGCAAACTCTGTGCTGGGGGAGGGAGGGAGTGCTCCCATTGGGCTGTTGAGTAGAGGGGCGGGGTGAACTCTGTGCAGGGGGCAGGGAGGAAGTGCTCCCATTGGGCTGCTGGGCAGAGGGGCGGGGCAAACTCTGTGCTGGGGCAACCGCATGGCTTGGACTCAACTGTGTGACTGAACAACAACCAACCCCCCCCAACCTATTATATCATGTTTAATTTTTAAATTGTTCTTTGCAAACATCTTTTTTAATCTGCTGTAGGCCACCCCGAGTAGGAGAATATCGCAGACGAGCGGGAAATAAATAAATTAAATTTCAGCAGAGTTTGGAGAACTGGTTTGTCAGACTCTGTAGCAAAACCATTCCTGCGTCACCCAGGGTGGGTGGGTTAGCTAAATGAGACCCCTCCCAACTCCCTGTTTCCCTGATAAACACACTGCAATGTTATCCTATTTCATTTCCACAGGTTTTATAGAGTTCTGGCCAGGGATGGGGGTGGGGAGGATTTACAACAGGATGCGTGGTTCTGCGATATTGTTGCATTGAACCGGGGGGGGGGGGGTGTAGATTGGATGGCCGAAAAGGCCCCTTCCAAACTCAGTGATTCTAGTATTTTGTGTTATTTTGCGTTCCAGGACGTACTCCCTCTTCCCCCGTCTGTTTATGCCCCAAGAGATGCTGTAGTTTATCAGAACCCTTTCCACTGATGCACAATCACAGGGAAATCCCAAACAAACACTGTTTTAATCCGGGGTGTGCTTCCATTTCTGCGCCATGCCTTGAGCTTAACAAACTTCGGAGATCATGCCTTAATCTGGCTTGTCCTAAGACTAGTGCAGGAGAAGACAGAAAAGGTCACCAGCAGATACTCCCAAGCTGCACATGACCTCATTTAACTGAGCTAAGCCATTCTCAGATATTAACCCCTTCCCCACGGACTGGAGGTGCTGTATTCATCTGTGGCCGCAAAACCGAATCTTTAATGCAACAGGCATTTTGCATCCCTGCACTAGAAAGTGGTAAAGGTCACCTTTGCTTGACAGCCAGTCCTATCTTACTCTATGGGTCAGTGCTCATCTCTGTTTCATAGCCAAAGAGCCAGCGCTGACTGCTTCTGCAGATGTTTCCGTGGTCATGTGGCAGCCATGACTAGATACCGGAGCACATGGAACACGGTTTACCTTCCCACCAAAGTGGTCCCTATTTATCTACCGTACATACTCGACTATAAGTTGTCCCAAATATAAGTCGAGCTACCTAATTTGGACTTCTAAAACTAGGAAAACGATTGGCCCGAGGATAAGTCGGAGGTGGAAAATGCAGCAGCTGCTAGTGAGTTTCAATAATTAAAATACATGAAAATAAGGTAAAATTAATTAATTTAGATATTTGTTTGGGTATATTTTTGAGTTTTTATGGTAGTGTTAGTGATCCCCCCCCCCCGTAAGTTCGAATTTGCATCACTGCAGTTTTGGGACCCTCGGGGTCATTGACCAGAGTATAAGTCAAGTCCCCTTTTTGGACTTGAATTTGGGTGCTAAAAAACTAGACTTATACTCGAGTATATACAATACTTGCAATTTCTTGCTTTCAAACTGCAAAGCATGATAATAGGTGGAAATTGGTGACAGTATCTGCTAGATAAAGCATATTAGTCTTGAAAGTGTTTTGTGACTCCTTGTTCTTTTTGTGTCGTGATAATAATAATACTTTTGTGTCAGAAATTATTCTGGGTTGAAAGGATTTTTGCGGAAGAAACTCCGCTTAGGGAACGTCCAAATGAGGTTCCTCTCATTGTCCCCAACAGCTGGGACAGAGACGGGTCCTCAATCCGTCATGCAGTACCCAGGTCTCGAACTGCCAACTTGCCGGCCTTCCAACTAACAAGGCAAGCTTCTTGACCCCTGACCCACCACAGCCCTTGTGTCTTGACATAATTGAGCCAGTTCCCTAGATTCAGGGTTTGTTTGTGTTGGTTGGTTTTTACATTGCAGCGGTCTAAATTCTCCTTCTTCTTACTTCATAAATAGAAATTAGGCTAATGTTGTACTGTAAATCTAATTATTTGTTTATTTATTATGTTTTATTCCATCCACCTGGGCTATTTCACACAGTGAGTGGTATACTAAAAATTAAATAAACAACCACAACATCAGAGAATAAACGAAATGAAACAAAAATGTTGAAGCACTTTGCAGACGAACTGTTATGTTTTAATGTGAGTTTTTGTGGATTGAGTCCACTTCGTCAAACGTGAAAGCCACATTGATTTGTATGCTTATTTGTTATGCTAAGCAACCATTCTGCACCACTGTACCTGATGTGTATAAGCTGATGCCACGAAGTCTTGCTCCTATGTCTGACGAAGTGGACTCGATCCACGAAAGCTCACATTAAAATGCAACAGTTAATCTTCAGAGTGCTACAGAGTTTTTGTTCTGTTTATTCTCTGATATACTGTACTCGAAACGCAGACTAACATGGCTACTGTTCCAAAAAACTTCAACCACAATGTCGTTCAATGAACGAACAATAAAATTCAATTTCTGGTGGCGTCTGAGGGCAGGTAGGCTCAAATCTGTACATGGGTGAGTTTGAACACTGGATGTCTGAGGCAAACTGGACTGCAAGAGGAGTCCATACACTTTGGCCTAATGTGTGAATTGATGCAGCTTGTGTCCATGTATAGTTTATTTACCCATCTAACTAGTCCATGAGGATTGAGCAAAATATGTCTGGTTAATACTGTATACAGTAAAACACCGGATAACGATTGGATCAGATAACGCTAAAATCGCATAACATTGTGGAATTTGAGGCAAACATTTGGATCAGATAACATTATGTTAACCATTATGTTGACCATCATGTTAACGTTATTCGATCCATCAGATAACCTTTGCCTCAAATTCCCTGAGGTGTGGCTGTGACTCACCAGTTTCTCTTGGGAGAAAAGGAGGGGCTGCCTGCTCTCAAACTTGCCAAATTTGAATAACAAAGGCTTGCAAAACCAGTCTGACTAGTTTAGCAAAGCAAAAGCTTAGGACCCTTTCCCCAGTGTAACTCAGAACAATTTGCAGAAAAATAATTGCAAAGAGATAATTTGACCCAATTACCTTTATGAAGTTTCCCCTTTAAATTCTAAACAGCCTGAACCCAAGATTGTAGCTCCGCAAGCTAAATTATTTCTTAAAGTTCTTTAAGTTTCCAGCATGTTTCCTTGACTTTTCCTTGAAGCCTCTGTTGCTTATCTCTATGGAGTTAATGTTATCTGATCCACCTGAATAGGATTTTAATGTTATCTGGTGCATGCATTGGATAAGGCTAAAAATCGGATAACCTTAAAACTTGTGGAACCAAGTCTTAACGTTATCCAAGGTATTACTGTAATACAAATCCAGATAATTCAGATAATGTGTGTGCACTTATTATTTCAGAAGAAGCTGAATCATCTAAAGCAGTGTTTCACACCCTTTGGTTTTGGGTCTTCAAATTCACAGAAGCCGAAGTCAATTCCCCAAAGCACTGATCAACCTGTGGATTGATTTAGAAATCGAAATCACCCTGTGGGGCATGGGCCCCATGTTGGGAACCACTGATTTGAAGGAAATTTGCAATTCCATGGGGAAGGTCTGGGGCATATCCTACTCTTGGCCAAGAGCAGCGTTCCTCAAACTTGGTTCTCCAGGTATTCTTGGGCTTCAGTTCCCAGAAGCCCAAGCCAGCACACCTGCTGATCAGGGCTTCTGGGAATTGAAGTCCAAGTACATCTGGAGAGCCTAGTTTGAGGATTCCTGGTCTAGAGGAAGCTTCCCTGAGGTCAAACAGATAAGTCGTATGCAAGTGATCAAAGAATTAGGCTCAATGCAAGACAGGATTTTAACTAGAATACTGGGAATAGTGTAAAGATTCTTCTGTTTTGTTTTGAAAGTACAGTAAAACCTCGCATAAAGAGTGCCTCTCTTAGAGACTCGCTTAAAGAGCAGAATTTTCTCTGAATGGTCACCTCGCTTAACAACTAAAATCAAACAAAAACTCACTTAACAACTAAATTGGGGTTTGCAATCTCTCCCAGCAGAAGTCACAATTGGTCACTTACAATGGTGTTTCGCTTAAAGAGCAACTTGCTTAAAGAGCAATCCCATGGAGTGTATTATGCTCTTTAAGCGAGGTACCACTGAACAGTATTTCCACCCTACCACTAGATCCTTGGTCTGCAAATAGTGGCTCTCCAGGTGTTTTGGACTTCAATTCCCAGAAGCCTCGATCAACAGTAGTGCTGACGGGCTTCTGGGAATTGAAGTCCAAAACACCTGGAGAGCCACTATTTGCAGACCACTGCACTAGACAAATGATAATATCAATGACAGCAGCTAAGAGAAAGTGGTATTTGGAAGAACGATCACGTACCAGTTTCTCTTTCATTCAAATTTCTGGTGAAATTGATTTAGGTAAATACTAGTCTTGTATATCCTCGATTTAATATTCTTCATGTTGTGTTCTTAGGAATGCAAGCAATTCTCTGGCACTCTCAATATGATTTTTAGATTGCCAAGAATAATGCTTGGCACAACATTTCTCAAAGCTGCCCTTTTGTGGCCAAACACATCCCATTTTGCGCAAAATTGCAAAATTTGCATTTGCTCAAAAAAGCCTCACATTAGGATGACTGCAGCAGTGTTAGAGAATCTGAAGCACTGGATGGGTTGTTTGTATCTTTTGTAATAACTAGCTAATCCTTCTGCCTTTGCTATCTGTGTGCATTTTGTGTTTCAAAGGCCCTGAGACACTACACAAAATACAGAGACCTTGAAGATGGAGATGAAATACAGTCCATATCTCGCTTTTGGCTGGAGGCAATGAATACAGCAGAGTTTTAGAATTCCTCATGGATCTTCTCATTGTGACAAGAGAGCTTAAATTGACAAGAACAAGGAGTTTGGTAAGTATCCTTTCCAAACCCCATTAAAAAATGAAAATCAATTTATCTCTGTTTCAAGACTGGTAAAATAAACGCACGAGGTGAGAAGTGTGTACAGTGGAAGCAACAGATGGAAAGAAGCTCCCTTTATGCATCCAAACCCTGATAGGGAATGGAAACTTTGATTTTGCCAAGTTACAGTCAATAGAGTGACAATGAAAAGGGGAAAACAGACTTTCCTTCTGCAGTTATTTTAACCCAGGGGTGCCCAAACTATGGTCCGTGAGCTGGATCTGGCCACCAATGCCAATTGATCTGGCCCCACGCTGCTCCCAGAAGCGGAAGTAAAACACCCCAGCACATGCACAGAACACATTTATGACAGCTGCGGGTGCATTTACAGCAGCATTTTGCGCACTTGCAGGCATGTGTTACTTCCGCAGGGGAGACTTTTAAACATATCTTAGTATCAAAGTCTTCCATATAGACTTTGAGAGTCAACATGTTTAAACCTGTCCTGAATTTGTAAGTTGTCTGTAAGGTAGTCACAACTTCCATAATGAAGAATTATAACAGTGATGGTGAACCTTGGCCTTCCAGCTATTCTTGGACTTCAATTCACAGAAGCCCAAGTCAGCACTTCTGCTGATCAGGTCTTCTGGGAATTGAAGTTCAAGGACATCTGGAGTGCCAAGGTTCACCATCACTAAACTATAGTATCTGTAGCCCAGAAAATCTGAACGTCCCACCTCTAGTGCCAACTATTGAGAAAACACAGGCTACAGAGCCCTCGGGAATCCTCCACATAGTGCACAAAAACTACATTATCTCAAATCCCCTTCAGATCCGCAAGTTTACCAAAAAAAAAAATAATCTTATAAATATTTCAGTGCAGGATAAAGCTGTGTAAACTAGCAGCAGAGAATCTAAATATTTAAAGCATTAAATAAATGACGGCCTAACACATTTTCAAAATCTATTATGCATCAAACACAGTGGCCTGTGTCGGATTGCATAAATATTGCAAAGAAAGTGACAGAAAGGACGGCCGTGAGAGATAACAGATCAGAAATTTGAAAATAAAATGTCATTTTTGGAATATACTCCCCAGAAAACCCCAGTCTGCAGTATTTAGAAGAAGACGGTGTACATTTCAATGGGACGTAATCTTGTGGAACTGTGTTTAAGGGTACAGTAATACCTCTGATAACGCTAAGACTTGGTTCCACAAGTCTTGGTGTTATCCGATTTTTAGTGTTATCCGATGCATGTTAAAATCCTATGGGATTTATCAGATAACGTTAAAGCTCCATAGAGATACATTGTAACTGCACAGGCTTTAGCGGTTGTTATCCGATCCATCCCATAGGACCTTAACGTTATTCGATCCAATTCTCCTCCACAGATTACTTAACGTTATACAATTTTAGCGTTATCCGCGGTAAACGTTATCCGAGGTATTACTGTATATTTTCTGGTTACTGAAAAGTGGTTTTGTGACCACTTATCACATAAATGGCTCCAAGTCTAGTTTTTTAGAACCTCAAATATTTGACCTTTCACCCTTCTATATTATATGCCCAGCCCTTGCTTATTGGATGCCCCCTCTGTCTTGAAGCGATCTTGCTTTGTGTCCTTAAGCATTTACATTCTCAGAAGGGGGAGGTAAACATTTATGATGATTAACCTTAAAGAGGGTGAAACCAACCTCACTGCATGGGCCAATGGGGGACAGAGATCAAAGAATAGACTTAAAACACAGTTTGGTCTTGACTAGAATTGCCAGCACCGTCCGTAAGTGACCCTTGCAACTTATCTCACAGGCTTACGTCCCATTGAGACGTAAGGCTTACGTCCCATTGAGAGAGAAGCCTTTAAAACCATTAATGAACAAGAGGTCTTCGGACCAAGTTTCCTGCAATAAATTACAATCAAAAGAGGATAAATACTTTATAAAAACCCTGCTTTTCACCTGATTTTATCCTGCTTTGTGTAATCATATTTTATCTAATGTATTTTATTTTAACTTGATATGGACAGATGACTAATCAGTTAAATCAGGGGTTCCCAAACTATAGCTCAGTGCGAGACCTGGTCCACGGCATCATTCCATCCAGCCTGGCGCCATCAAAAGTGGAAGCGAAACATTTACATCAGCCATAAAACGTCCCTGCGCATGTGCAAATGTGCCCACACCTGTCGTAAATGCGGAAGTGGGTGCATTTACAACAGCCGTACATGTGCCCACTTCCACTTCCGGGGCTGTGGAGTCTCACTCCTATGTCTGACAAAGTGGACTTGATCTATGAATGCTAACATTAAAATACAGCAGTTAGTCTTTAAAGTGCCACATTTTTGTTTTATTTACTCCCTGATAAGCAAGAATCAGGACTGCAATGGCTCAAGTGTTTAAGACGCTGAACTTGACGACTGGAAGGTCAGAGTTCGATTTCCGAGTACTGCATGGCGGAGTGAGCTCCCGTTTCTGTCCCAGCTCCTGCCAACCTAGCAGTTCAAAAGCAAGAAATCGCAAGTAGATAAATAGGGATCATTTTGGCGGGAAAGGTAAACAGCATTATGTGCACTTAGGCATTGAGGCATGCCTGCCACATGTCCATGGAAAGGTCTGCAAACACAGACAGTGTTGGCTCTTTGGTTATAAACAGAGATGAGCACTGAACCCTAGAGTTGGATACGACTGGCTATCAAGCAAGGACGACCTTTACCTAAGCAAGAATCAGTTAATTTGTATGCTCACTCACAGATTATTTTAGTAAGCTACAAACATGATTCAGATCAGGGAGTTTAATAGTCTTTTAAAACCTATTTGCACTATCCATACTAAACAAATGCAAGCTGAGATCCCTAAGAAGCTGAAACTGGTTGCCAATATTATGCATTTACGCACTTCTGTTGGAAATGGTGTGCATACAGCTGTGCACATTTAAAGGTAAAGGGTTCCCTTGCTCAAAAGTCAGTCGTATCTGACTCTAGGGTTCAGTGCTCATCTCTGTTTCAAAGCCGAAGAACCAGCGCTGTCTGCTTCTGCAGACATTTCCGTGGTCATGTGGCAGGCATGACTAGGCACGGAATGCTGTTATCTTCCCATGGAGGTGGTCCCTATTTATCTACTTGCAATTTCTTGCTTTCGAACTGCTAGGTTGGCAGGAGCTGGGACAGAGATGGGAGCTGATTCCATCCTGCAGTACTCGGGAATCAAACTGCTGACCTTCCGCCTCCCAGTCAGCGCCTTAGCCACATTTACACAGGATGAATATCAAGTTCCAGAACTGTTTCTCTCTTTAGTTGCTTCACACCATGTTACAACGGTTGACGTCTGTCTCTCACTGCTCCAGAAAGAAGTGGGATTTCTCTAGTTCCTAATGCCCAAAGTTTCTGCTGGCCGGGTCGATGGAAAAGGGTCGGCTTGCCCTTTCAAGAAGAGTGCTACGGTCACAGAAAAATTGTTCGCTGTGCTGATGATCCAAGAATTTCAATCAGTCGCGATTATTACAGTCAAAGACCAGAATTGATTATAGACAAGAATTTGGCAGCCGCTGGAAAAATCTTTGAGGGGCAAAGTCCACGCGGATGGTCTCCAAAAACAATTGACAGATCTTCAGCAACATTGGCTTCCGAACAAAATTAGGACAAAATAGGAATAAGATTACAAAAGTTTGCAAAGGTTTGGGAGGAGGAAGTGTGGGATGTGTTCTGCAAGGAGGTTCAAGTGCCCAAAGCTTGGCTCAACTACACAGAAGCCTGGGTTACTTTGGACTCCGTTCCTAAAATCATGTCCGAGCTTATCTTACAGGGTTGCAACAAGGCTAAAATAAGAAAGAGAGGGGAAGGGGTAGAGAATGATGGCTCTGATGTCAGTTGAGCAGTGGAAAGGCAATAGGTTTCAATCGCATTAAAGAAGATGTTCACAATAAGGTGCCGAATTTGAGGATTGGATTCAGCACCTTGGATAGCTTTTTGTAAAGTTTGGACCGCCCTACTGATGTTGGACGGGACTGAGGTGTCTCAAATGGTTAAGACGGTGAACTCACTGACTGGAAAGTCAGCAGTTCGATTCCAGGATATTGCATGACAGAGTAAGTTTCCGTCTCTGTCCCAGCTCCTGCCAACCTAGCAGTTCAAAAGCAAGAAATTGCAAGTAGATAAATAGGGAATTCGGGGTGGGGTGTGGGGGAAGGTAAACAGTGTTCCATGCACATGTCCACGGAAATGTCTGCAGACGCAGACTGCTCTGACTCTTTGGTTGTAAACAGAGATGAGCACTGAACCCTACAGTCGGATACGACTGGCTTTTGAGCAAGGGAGGACTTCACCTTTACCTTACTGATGTTGGAGCTACCAGACTGCATGAAGATAGGGAAAGCTAAGGAAGCTAAGGGGTGAATAGAATCACTATGAATTAAAATGTTCGTCTTTATTTTTTAACATTAGTTTTAAAATATATTCTTATTTTCTGCAGAAAGAGAATATTTCCAAGACATCAACATCAAGTCCTCACAGTTTGTAGGTGAGAACTTTCCACAGTGGAAAGTTAATCTTTACAACTGGGTGATGGAAAACTAGATATGCTCTTGGACATGGTAAATGCCACCATGCGCCATGCTGCGATGGCACATTCAAGAGGTGCATCTGCCACATAGAAATATTCCACTGAGCTCGAAAATAATGAGATGGATCCTGCTGGATTCCAAGATGCCCAGATGGCAGGATTCATTCTTATGTGCCTGCCAGAAACCTGCTATCTGTAAATATAGATCCTACCATTCATAAGGGAGGAAAATTGACTCTTGACTTCTCAGGCAATTAAAACATGAACTTCCTACCACGGTAATGTATGATTTTAAATTGGCGATGTGAATTTGATCGTTCACATCGATTTCAAGAATAAGCCACATTGCCTCTCCAGTCCTAACACGGCGGGGATCTTCGATAGGTTGGCTGAATGTCCCTTTTTGGTGTACCAAGAGATCCTGCCTGACTTAATGAGAATCCCTCGGTCTAATGAGCCACTTTCTCCTGGCATTTATTCACAGGGAAATAACATTGCTGAAGCATAAATGTCTTTCTGATTATCACCACAAGTAACCCAGCTGCAGGCTGACATTTTTTTATTTTCAACCGATCAGCAGGGGAGCAGAGTCTTGCCATGTCAAACCATCTTGCCCATCAATGTTTGCTCCTAATTATATAACATGGTTAATGTTCAGTATCAAATGACCTGTTAACGCTTCCTTACACAAACCAAAGCTACAAAAGTAGAGAGAGATTTTACCTTTGCTTCATCTTGGGGAACAAGATCAGGACAGGAAATTTCCTATTCCTAAAACCGCTGAAGATTTTAGACCAGTGGTTCCCAAGGTGGGGCCCAGGCCCCACAGGGGTCTTCAATTCCCAGAAGCCTAAGTCTGGGAATTGAAGTTCAAAAACCAAGGGGACACTGTTCTAGATGGTACCAGTTCATTTGTTACTGTCAACTGGTCTGAGAGGAGAATCTAGATATATTCTTATCTTATTCTTACTAAAGATAAAGATCTCAGACGTCAGTCGTGTCTGACTCTAGGGGCCAGTGCTCCTTTCAGTTGACAGCAAAAGGTGCTGTCTGCATCTGCAGACATTTCTGTAATCATGTGACAGGCTTGACCAAGTGCAGGAGTGCATGGAACATTGTTACGTGGTTCCTCCCACTGTAAACCCTGCTGACTTCTTACTTTTTGGTCTATCTTCACTAATAATAATTTCGTGTTAGAAATTATTCTGGGTTGAATGGATTTTTGAGGAAGAAACTCTCCTCAGGGAACATCCAAATGAGGCCCTTTTCATGTCCCCAAGAGCTGGGACAGAGACAGGCGCTCAATCTGTCATGCAGGACCCGGGTCTCGAACTGCCGACTTGCCAGCCTTCCAGCTAACAAGGCGAGCGTCTTAACCACTGAGCAACCATGTCCTCACCGATGTAATCCGATGCATACCCTTTTCTCACTTTATTGCTCTCTGTCTCTCTACATTCTATTTGCAAGCTGCCCTGGATCTTTTCAGGGGAGGGACACTACCAAATCTCAAGGGACTGCATTGTCTTTGTGGTTAAGACACTGAACTTGATGATTGGAAGGTCGGCCGGTCAGCAGCTTGAGACCCAATAGAAAATTGATTTAATAATAATAATAATAATAATAATAATAATAATAATAATAATAATAATAATAATAATAATAATAATAATAATAATAATAATAATAATAATAATAATAATAATAATAATAATAATAATAATAATGACTGAGCTCCCGACTCTATCCCAGCTCCTACCAACCTAGCAGTTCTAAAGTAAGAAATTGCAAGTAGATAAATAGGGACTACAATGCACTCTATTGTGTAGTCGTGCCTGCCAAATGTCCATGGAAACGTCTGCAGACACAGACAACACTGGCAATTTGGCCACCCCTCTCTCGCTCTTTTAAACTTTTTAAACTTTTAAATCTTTTTTATTATTTTGTAAATTTATAGTTTAATTTTTTTAAAAATTAATTTTGAACCTTGAGGTTTTAATTGCTGAATTTGTAGGGGTATAGTGGGATTGTTTAGTTTGTTTTGCACTTATGTGTGATCTTTTTCTTTTGTAAGCCGCCTAGAGTCAGGTTCGCCTGATTGGGGCGGGATAATAAATCTAAATAAATAAATAAATAATAAACCAATGACAACCACAACTCACACCCCTGGCCAAAATGAAATGACATCACCAGAAGCTGGAGTGAACTAGGGCCTGTCTAAGGCTTGTCTCTGTATTGATGGCAGTCTTGAGACGGAAAACAGTGACTTCTTGATTTATTGTCTTGTGTCTTGGAGGCTTCTTGGCACTAGCTCAGTAACATGAAGCTTATCAGATCCCATTAAGCGTCTAGATCTCAAGCCAGATACAGAACGCTTCAGTGAAACACCTCTCATAGCTTGTTACTCTGCAACTAATCTCCTCCTGCATTTTCCTGAACCACCACTTCTTTTTTTTGTCTGAAAAATACACACACTGCATCTCTCTGAAAAACAGGAGTCCAAGAGTACAAGGAGCAGAACGGACACGAAAGTGGATCTTCTGAGGACTATGTTATTTTGTGGAGCAGTGTTCCCCAGTCATTGGTTTTTGGACAATTCCCAGAAGCCGAAGTCAATTCCCAAAAAGCACTGATTAACCAAAGTACTGACTTAGGCTTCTGGGAACTCAAATCCCCCTGTGGGGCATGGGCCCAACATTGGGAGCCACTGTTGTAGATAGATAGATCTCGGTCTCTCATTCCTTCAGGAAACCACTTTCAATATATGATAGTTGATCATCTCTGCTTTGGACTCATAGCAGCTATATAAGTAAATTATTATAAATGATGATTCTGATCGTCAAGTTCAGTATCTTAATTACTAAGCCAACAGAGTCCCTATATCATGTCTATATTGGCTCAAATCACCTGTACAATAGGAATGATATTATTATCGTTAGCAGATTGCCACTAAATACTTTTTTAAAAAAATCCTTCTTCTTCTTCTTCTTCTTCTTCTTCTTCTTCTTCTTCTTCTTCTTCTTCTTCTTCTTCTTCTTCTTCTTCTTCTTCTTCTTCTTCTTCTTCTTCTTCTTCTTCTTCTTCTTCTTCTTCTTCTTCTTCCTCCTCCTCCTCCTCGTGTCTAGGCCAATGTGAAATTGACAAACTGAAGCCACCTTTTGGTGATATCATTCTGCAGTTCCTTTCACCTGACCTAGTATGAGAAAGATTAGCTGGCAACAGAAGGTTACCATTACCAGGTTATGTCCGACTGTGGTTCAAAAACACAACAATCTCTGAGGAGGCTCTTTCTGTATTGCTCACAGACAGTAAGTCCCATAGATTAGTTAAGATAAAGTCACCCTTGCTCGAAAGCCAGTCGTATCCAACTCTGGGGTTCAGTGCTCATCTCTGTTTATAGCCAAAGCGCCAGTGCTCTCTGCATTTGTAGACATGTGGCAGCCATGCCTAGATGTACACGGAACACTGTTTACCTCCCCACCAAAGCGTTCCCTATTTATTTACTTGCAATTTCTTGCTTTTGAACTGCTAGGTTGGCAGACGCTGGGCAGACGGGAGCTCACTTTGGCATGCAGTACTCGGGTATTGAACTCCGACCTTCCAGGCTTCAAGTTCAGCGTCTTAACCACTTGAACCACCCGTCTCCCATAGATTGCATATCGATATTTGCTGGGGTTCTATATCTTTGGTCGTCTAGTTTCTAAACAGACCCCTTTGGGTCCTGCACCCCATGCTGCTTCCCCCATTAGGCTCATGACTGTTCAATTCAATTCTTCAACTGGCTAAGGCACTGTCTGGGAGGTTGAAGGTCAGTGCTTCAGTTCCCGAGTACTGCAGGATGGAAGGAGCTCCCGTCTCTGTCCCAGCTCCTGCCAACCTAGCAGTTTGAAAGCAAGACGTTGCAAGTAGATAAATAGGGACCACTTCGGTGGGAAGGTAATACCATTCTGTGTGCTCCGGTGTCTAGTCATGCCTGCCACATGACCATGGAAACATCTGCAGAAGCAGAAAGCACTGGCTCTTTGACTTTGAAACAGAGATGAGCACTGAACCCTAGAGTCAGATACGACTGGCTTTCGAGCAATGGAAACCTTTACCTTTATGCCGCCCCACTGTCAATGCGACTCTGGGCGGTTAACAAAAAGCAAAACGCTGTATCACAGTTACAATAAATACAATTGCAACATCACAGCTACAAAACACCACAAGTACAAAATACAGCATCACAATTACAATTGTAAAGTAATTACCAAGACATTGCAAAAGCAAAACGCAGAAATACATTACAAACCCAGCCAGAACCACTCTTTCCATACCCTCCAGGCTGAGTCACCCGAGAAGAAAAGTCCAGTGACAGTGGTGGGCAGCGGTGGCATTAACTTTCCTGCTGAAGCAGTACCTATTTATCTACTTGCAATTTCTTGCTTTCGAACCGCTAGTTATTCCCATAGTTGCTAGTGGTAGTCTTAAACACAGAGTCATTGCCAGCTTATTTTTTTTTAAATCCCTGTGCCTTCTGCTTTATCCAGTTTCTCTGTAACTGTTTCCCCTCCAAGGTCTTTCTCTTCCTTGTCTATTCATCCGTGCATCATTCAGATGGTTTTAGTGAGCACCAGCTGCAGGTGGGAAGAGTTCTTGGGCAGACGTCTACATTTAGAAAACCACCAAGCTGCCCTTCTTTGGTAGCAAACATTTCTGAATTCCCTCCATGCAACAGAATACAGAAAACTAGCAACTAAGCGTATGCAGAGGTCTCACCATGATAAGACTGATTCTCCTGACTAAGCAAGACAGACTCTACCCCACCCACTGTAAGTCATCACTTCCTGTTCTTGAGACACCAAATTCTATACCACACCTTTGTGTTACTGTCTTATCTCTGGACAAAATTAGTACTTCGCTGCACAACAACGGCTTTGCCACTGGGAATAACGCATGTGATTTAAATGATATCGAGTGTGCTGATGCCAAACCTGAACTCAGAATTTGCCTATCGCATACAGATTTTAAGGCATGCTGTAGCTGCTGAAATGGTCAGCCATTGGTTAAGGTATTTTCTGACATGGGAACATTATAACAGTTGCATCTACCACTATGCCTGCTGCCGCCTCAGCTGAATCACGTCCCCTGGTGGCATGCATGTTGCAGAAGTGGCCAGGCATGTCTGGGCAAGTAAGTGAGCTGAGGTTAGAAATAGGTCTATACAGCACGATGGACCAAGGGCTTGTCTCTAGTGTGAAACTATCTTATTGGATAGTACAGCTAGGTCAGCGTGAATCTATTTTGAGCTAAAGATGAATAGGTGCACCTGTGTTAATAAACAGGACAATTTTTGTTACATATGTGGCAAATATACCCTGTGTGATCAATGCAAAAACCTAACCAAAAGGATGAAATTTGCTAACTTAAGATCCTGACATCCTAGGCAGAATTGGACTTCAGATTTGGATTCAGCACACTTGATTTAGTATAAGGCACATGGATCAGACCAAGTAGCAGACAATAAATAAATAAATAAATAAATAAATAAATAAATAAATAAATAAATAAATAAATAAATAAATAGGTGATGCAGCAATTGTCTTCCCTGTGGGGAGCTTATTGCACACACAATATTAGACTTGAATGTCTTGTATGATCCGTTCCCATCATCCCCATGATCGCATGGCAAATGGGCCACCCTGTTTGCTCACTTTGAGGATTTAACACAGCAAGAATCCCTTAAACCAGTAGAATCACAAGATAGACTGCAGAGGCAGGATTCAGCGTGCCGTAACTTTCTCTCCTTGGACCCCTCCCAAGAAAAATAACCATCTCCATCTGGCAGAAAGTGAAGGAGACCTAAAGAGCGTCTTGATGAGGGTGAAAGAGGAGAGTGCAAAAGCTGGCCTGAAACTCAACATCAAAAAGACCCCAAGATCATGGCATCCGGCCCCATCACTCCCTGGCAAATAGAAGGCGAAGAAATGGAAGCAATAACAGACTTTACCTTCTTGGGATCTAAGATCACTGCAGAGGGTGACTGCAGCCATGAAATAAAGACACTTACTTCTTGAGAAGCAAGCTATGATGAACCTAGGCAGCATAATAAAATCTAGAGACATCACCTGCTAACAAAAGTCTGCATAGTTAAAGCAATGGTCTTCGCAGTAGTATTGAGAGCTGGACCTTAAGGAAGGTTGAGTGCAGAAGAATAGACGCCTTTGAAGTGTGGTGCTGGAGGAAGCTCTTGAGAGTCCCCTGGACTGCAAGGAGATCAAATCAGTCGATCAACCTTGACTGATCCTTGGAAGGACAAATACTGAAGCCAAAGCTCAAGTGCTTTGGCCACCAAATGAGAAGAGAAGACTCACTGGAGAAGGCATTCATGCGGGGAAAGTTCAAAGGCAAAAGGAGAAGGGGGAAGCAGAGGGTGAGATGGCTAGGTGGCATCGTTGACATGGTGGGCGTAGATCTGAGCAGGTGATGGAGGATGGAGAATGACAGAGGACCCTGGTGTGCAGTGGTCCATGGGGTTGCAAAAAGGTCAGACTCAACTGTGCGACTGAACAACAACAAAATATAGAAAAATGGCATGCTGAGGAAAACAGCCTTCTCTCAGTTGTTTGTGGATGATGGGAAATGCAGTCCAATACACCTGTTGCCGAGGGCGAGGTTATGCAGACCAGCATTTGAAACCGGGTTCTGTAAAACAGCTTTCATCTCATCAACTGCTTGATCATACCTTGGAGACCGAAGCCTGAATTTAAACGGGACACAATGTCCTGAAATCTGAGAAATCTGATAGCATCTTCAAGAAGAAGAAGAAAGACAGTTTTCCAGTCCTCCTGTCTGGTGTCCTCCCTCCGTCCCTCCCACTACAGTTATTTCATGGCTAATTGTTTTAGGAATTCCTCATTCTTTTCTTACTCCGTTACAGTACCCTTGGTTCCTTCTCAGACAAGTCATCGCCATGATAAGAGAGGCTGTCAGATCTTTTATCGAAGAAAGCCCACGAGGCTGGGAAGCAGGGATTATTTTTATACCATGCAGAAGACTGCCGTGCTACCAGGCATAAATTATTCAATGGCCCTTTCTTATCAAATTAAGATCTCTTCCGGCCCGTCTCCTCAAACGCCGATGGACGTCCTGGGGCCAGGTTCATAGTGCAAGCCATCTGTTTCCTTTCTCTGCGGAGTTGATCGCCACAGGTAATCAGCGCAGGGCACTGGAAACGTTGCCTTCACTTTCTTTCACCCGGCTTTAAAATCTCAGCCTCTTTGCACCGCTCAGAAAACGGCTTGAATTACAATTCCCAACAACTCAAGCACTTTCGATAGGAACTCCTACAGCCACTGTGAGTTGTTCTGAAGGTCAAAGACCCCAAAAGTAAGTTTTCCAAGTTCGGATGTTCCCTATCAACTCCATGGACAGTTTTTCCGTCTGAGTAACTTTTTAAAATTAAGGCTGAACTCATTAGCAAATGTTTAATGCCAGCTGTTTGTCTTGTATCCTGCTAGTAACCATTTGCAATTCAACAGGGTGAAACTTCACAACTAATCTGAATACGAAGCAGAGATCTTCTGCTATTATCAGTTGTAAAAAGCCACATTGATTTGAATACTTCTCTGTTATGCTAACCAACCACTCTGTACCTGATGCATATAAATGGATCCCATGAGGTCTCACTCCTATGTCTGGCAAAGTGGACTCGATCCACGAAGGCTAACATTGAAATACGGCAGTTAGTCTTTAAAGAGCTACAATGGTCTTTGTCTTTTTGTTTTGTTTACTCTCTGATATGCTTGAAACACAGACTAACACAGCTACCATTAAAAAAATATACAATAAAAATACAACCAGCACAAAATCTTGCCTTCCCACCCATCTTCCATGCTCAGGAGGCAACTGCAGTAGCTCTTCCAGATAAAGAGAAGATGATGCTATCTAGCACTAAGCTGATGAGGAACAGATGACCGGAGCATACTTCTTCACACAGCACTCAAGTCTCAAACCCATGACTAGCCAACCCTCCAGTCATCAAACTCAGTATATTAATCATTACATTAATCATATATTAATCATACATTATATTAATCATTGTGTGCCCTACTGGCTCAGTGGTTAAACTGCTGTACTGCAATCAAAAGGTTGTGAATTCAAGCCTGACCCGGGATCAAGGTTGACTCAGCCTTCCATTCCGGGAAATGAGTCCCCAGCATGTTGGGGGGAGGGGGGGAAATGCTAATTAACATGTGAACCGCCCAGAGAGTGCACTAAGCGCTACGGAGTGAAAGGTAAGTGTGACTGATTTTGCTTTGATGCTTTGTTTTAGAAGAGCTGGATAAATAACCCACGGAACTCACTGCCACAGGATGAGAATCAGCATAAATGTTGGTTAAAAAAGAAACAAAATTTGAGCCACAACTTGCTAAGTTAACTGGTGAATTCTGGAGCATGAAATGTAGCTTTTATTTAAAACAACAACACAACACACAGACGCACAAGATGCCCTAGTCCAGGGGTGCCCAAGGAAACAATGACGACACATCAACGCCTTCAAGGAGGAGGGAAGGGAGAACACAGTTTGCCTTCTCGAGAGAGAGAGCCGTTGTAGAAAAGCCATTTGTTCTTTGCACCTAACAAGCCATTGTCTGATAAATATCGATGAATGGCTGACGTGGCGGTGGGGTAACTAAGGAGACGCTTTATCCCACACTTGCAAGACTGCATGATAAACACTCTGCACCCACATGAATCTCTCTGCTGCTTTCCCATGCGTGGGGAAATAAGAAAGGTGTGGATTTTCATGGTGACGTCTCCATGCCTCTCTTCTTCCTTGTCCTCTTTAAATAGTCTGCCATTTCGATCCACGTTCTTTTGGATTCCAGTTGGCAACAGAACTGCCCAACCAAGAAATTGGCCCAGGAAACCTTAATGCAGTGATGGCCAAACTTGGCACTCCAGATGTCCTTGGACTTCAATTCCCAGAAGCCCTCATCAGCAGGAGTGCTGACTCGGGCTTCTGGGAATTGAAATCCAAGAACACCTGGAGGGCCAAGTTTGGCCATCATTGTATTAAGGTTTCCTGGGCCAAATTCACCATCACTGCCTTAAAGCAATTGCCTACAGTGCAGTCTTAAGCATGCCTACTCAGAAGCAGGATGCTCCGAATTCAGTAAGATAAAGGTAAAAGTCTCCCTTGTTCGAAAGCCAGTCGTGTCAGACTCTAGGGTTCAGTGCTCATCTCTGTTTATAGCCTGTGTCTGCATACGGTTCCAGGGACATGTGGCAGGCATGACTAGACACCAAAGTGCAGCAGATCACTGTTTACCTTCCCACCAAAGTGGTCCCTATTTATCTACTTGTAATTTCTTGCTTTCGAACTGCTAGGTTGGCAGGAGCTGGGACAAAGACAGGAGTTCACTCCGTCATTCAGCAGTTGGGTATCGACTTGCCGACCTTCCAGTCATCAAGTTCAGCATCTTAACCACTGAGCCACTGCAAGTCCCTTCAGTGAGGCTTACTCCCAGGTAAATGGGCATAGATCAAAGCAGATGACAACCTTACACCTGCTTATACTGAAGTACAAGAAGGTTCATCAATATGATCATGTTTTGAGTGTGCATGCATGACGGTTGGTCTCTGTTTTTTGGCTTAGAGTGTAGTAAAGTTAAAGGTAAAGGTTTCCCTTGCTCAAAAGCCAGTCGTATCCGACTCTAGGGGTCAGTGCTCATCTCTGTTTCTAAGCCAAAGAGCCAGCGCTGTCTGCTTCTGCAGATGTTTCCATGGTCATGTGGCAGGCCTGACTAGACACCGGAGTGCTTGGAACGCTGTTACCTTCCCACCGAAGTGGTCCCTATTTATCTACTTGCAATTTCTTGCTTTTGAACTGCTAGGTTGGCAGCAGTGTAGTACAAGCCATTATTTTTCCATTTTGAGCAAGCCATTGTCAACTCCCGACCTTAACCACTGAGTTATCTGGCCAATGGCTCTTGTCAGGGAGGCACAAAAGAAAGGGTTTGTAGCACATCCTCTTGAAGCAGAAAACTATCATGTTCCTTGCCAACTCTCATTGCACTGCATAACAATGACTTTGCTACTGGGAATAACACATGAGATTTACCTCATATCGAGTGTGCTGATTCCAAATCTGAACTCAGAATTTGGCTATCAGATTTTAAGTTATAGGCATGCTATAGCTGTTCAAATGGTATTGGGTAAGGTATTTTTTGCATGGGAACATTATAATAGTTGCAGCTACCACTATGCCTGCTGCTGCCTCAGCTGAATCACGTCCCCTGGTGACATGCACGTACCAGCAGCGGCCGGGCATGTCTGGGAAAGTCAGCGAGCTGACGACAGAAATAGGTACATAAGGCGAAATGGACCAAGGACTTGTCTCTAGTGTGAAACCATCTTATTGGATAGTACAGCTAGGCCATAGTGAGTCTGTTTTGAGCTAAAGATGAGTAAGCGCAGCTGTGAGAAAATGTAGCTAATCGCGTCTGTACACGTAATTAAGATCCTGACATCTTACGCAGAATCTGACTTCAGATTTGGTGTAGGACACATGGATTAGACCAAGTAGCAGACAACATTTTGTGTGTGTGTGATGCAGTGTCGTCAAAGCACTTCCAAATCCCATTGATCTCAATGGAATGGATGCACACAGTTCTTCCACCGCAAGTGATGGCAAAAATAACTTGGTTGTGCTTGGATGAAACACAGCCTATTTTTCATTTAAAAATTGAGTCTGTCTAACAGCAGGCCCTCCTTAAAGCACATAATGAATAGTTCACTGCAAAGATGAGGATGGAATTAAAGCTCTCTACCCAATCCTGGACACAGATTTCCAACATGAGTCTGCTAACACGGTTGCTAGGGGCAACTACAAATGTTATTCTGGAATCAGCAGGTGAAAAATATCCACTGTCTATAATCAAAACAGAAATAAGGTAGGCTTTATTCCCACCACCAGACCACAGAAGCACAGTCTCTCGTTACAAAATGGCTGCAGCACCAGTATCATGGCTAAGACAGTCGTGCATCCTAATTTATAGAAGACATGAAATGGCCCTCTCTTTCCATAGTAAGGAAGGTACAGTGGGCTATGAAGGCCACAGCTGATGGGACTAACCGTCCAATGCCTGAAGGACCACAAATGCCACAAATGCACATCCTGCATAAATACTCATTTCAGACAAGTCCCCACAGAGCAGTGGTTCCTGACCATTTAGACCAAGATGGACTAAAACTCACAGAAGCATTGGCTATTGTGGCTGGGGCACATGGAAATTGTAGTCCAAGAAGAACCGGACTAGATGTTTGGGAGCCATTGCTCTAACCAACGGTCCCTCAAACTTGGTTCTCCAGATGTTCTTGGACTTCAATTACCAGAAGCCTATGTCAGCACACCTGCTGATCAGGGCTTCTGGGAAGTGAAGTCCAAGAACATCTGGAGAGCCATGTTTGAGGAACCCTGCTCTAATCCATACCTTCCAGCTGCATCTGTCTACTCCCCTTCCCTTTGTCTGGAACCAGGTGGTGGATGATACACTTTGAGATCCAGTACCTCTTGAGATGTGGTCCCCAGCCTTGGATGCCCAGATGTTCTTGGACTAAGACTCCCAGAAGATTTCACCATTGCCTGTGTTGGCCAAGATTTCTGGGAAAGAACATCTGAGGAAAACCACTGGAATAAGGCATTGGTAGGGAAGCCCGTGCCACACTAGATCTTGAGAGGCTACATAGGTCACTTGCTCTAAGCCTGTGATGGTCAACCTTGGCCCTTCAGGTGTTCTTGGACTTCAATTCCCAGAAGCCCAAGTCAGCACTCCTGCTAATCAGGGCTTCTGGGAATTGAAGTCCAAGAACAGCTGGATTGCCAAGTTTGGCCATCACTGCTCTAAGCTTTGCTCACTCCAGGGCTGATGCCGCAGTCCAACCGGTGATGGAACAATACATGTTCTTCACCCCTAACCACTGCTTTCTTTGGAAGGCTTTGCAATCATAAACTGATTGGAAGATAAAGAGGTGCAACCATAAGTGCCAGAAGGGAACTTGGCATTGTCCATTACATGTTGATATCCAGGCAACAGACTTGGTACGCATACAGATGTTCCATTCACAGTCTTCCCTAGCATGGAGAGATCTACTGTGTTTCTATTTAAATGGCACTGTCATATCTAGGGATGTGATTTCCATATTTTTATTGTTCAAAAACACCTAGAGGTCTGATCCAATTGTCCCAGACAGAATTCCAGGGGTTTAATTTTAGCCAAATAAAAGCCCTCTTGGGTGTTTGGTATAAATTACATCTGCTGCATAAATGAAATATATACAGAAATATACAGAGAGGTTGGGCTGCAGCCCTGGCCATTGGTGGTGCAGCGGTTAAACTGCTGTGCTGCCACCAGAAGGTTGTGAATTCGATCCTGACCAGGGTTCAAGGTCAACTCAGCCTTCCATCATTCCAAGGATGGCAAAATGAGTACCCTGCATTGTTGGGGGCAGAAATGCTACATAACTTGTGAACCGCCCAGAGAGTGCATTAAGCGCTATGGGGTGGCATAGAAGTCTACTGTATATACTTGAGTATAAGTCTAGTTTTTTAGCACCCAAAATGAGATTCAAAAAAGGGACTCGACTTATACTCGGGTCAACGATCCCGAAGGTCCCAAAACCGCTGTGGTGCAAATTCAAACATTTTTTTAAAAGCACTAACACTACCATAAAAACTCAAAAACATACCCACACAAATGTCTGAATAAATTAATTTTACCATATTTTCATGTACAGTCAAACCTCGCATAAAGAGCGTTTCGCTTAAAGAGTAACTCGCTTAAAGAGCAGAATTTTCTCTGAATGTTCGCTTCGCTTAACAAATAAAACCAAGCAAAAACTCGTTTAACAAATAAATTGGGGTTTGCAATCCCCCCCACACACACACAATTGGTCACTTACAATGGTGTTTCGCTTAAAGAGCAAACTCACTTAAAGAGCAATCCTGTGGAACGCATTATGCTCTGCAAGCAAGGTACAACTGCATTTTAATTACCGAAACTCACTAGCAGCTGCTGCAATTACCACCCCCGGCTTATACTTGGGTCAATCTATTTTCCTAGTTTTAGAGGTCCAAATTAGGTACCTCGACTTAATATTCGGTACGACTTATAGTCAAGTACAGTAATACTTCATATAACATTAGTATCGAATAACACTAAAATCGCATAACATTAAGGAATCTGGGGGGAAGAATTGCATTAGATAACATTAAGATCCTATGTGATGCTTCGAATAACAACCTCTAAAGCCTGTGTGGTTACAATGTATCTCTATGGATCCCATAGGATTTTAACATGCATCAGATAACACTAAAAATCATATAACACGAAGACTTGTGGAACCAGGTTTTAGTGTTATATGAGGTTTTACTGTATATACGGTACTTGCTATTGCTATTATTCAATGGTGACACTGAGCTTGGTGGTGAAGAAACTCGCCTTGTCAGCTGGAAGGCTGGCGAGTCGGCAGTTCAAGACCCGGGTACTGCATGACAGAATGAGCGCCCATCTCTGTCCTAGCTCCTAACAGTTTGAAAGCAAGACATTGCAAGTAGATAAATAGGGACCACTTTGGTTGGGGAAAACAATCTTGGGGACATGAAAGGAGCCCCATTCGGGCGTCTCCTGAGCGGAGTTTCTCCAGCAAAAAATCCTTTCAACCCAGAATAATTTCTGACACACAATTAGTATTGTAGCCATTGAGGGGGGCTGTAAACAAATCTGCCTGGACCCTAAATCTTTGTTTGACTGGCATGCTAGATCATCTTCTGTCCAGTCCCAATTACAAACTCCATGTACCCTTCTGGAAACCTACTCTTGACCTTTGAGATGTGTTTTGTGTCCATTTATTTAATATAAATTTAATTAATTAATTAATTAATTAATTAATTAATTAATTAATTAATTAATTAATTAATAAACCCTACTCAAAAGGGTCCATTCCCTCCAAACAACACCAGTTTCTCCCTCAAACAAGCCTTCCTGACGGAGGAAATCTCTTTTGGCAATACTCTGCCTTTCTAATCTTGCCGGTAACACCTCAGGCCTATTTTGGGCTCCCGCAAATGACTTTTGAGGAATGGACTTTTGTACCACCGCAAGGCAAGGCTGTTTCGCGAGTCTAGCATGCGTCTTGGGTTCAGTGTTTGTGCCACAAATTGTGGAAACACACGTAGACGGTTGGGCTTACTCAAATGACACCCGTGTCAATGAGCAAAGGAAATGGAGCCCCTCAACTGAGCATTGGAAAACTTAGCTCTGTCTGGTGCCGACTCTTTTCTGGGATACTGTGGCGTCAAAGTGCTGAATTAGGACCCAAAAGGCCTGGGTTCAAATCCCTTCTCAGCCACAAAGTGACAGGGTGACGTTTGTTTTCTTCCCGCCTAACCTACCTCATAGGTATAAGATGGAAGAGAGAGAGTAAGGAAAACACCTTCTTGGAGGAAAAAGTGGGGGACAAGGATAACGAGGAGACTGCAGTGCCTTAGGCATTAAAACACTGAACTTGGCAACTGGAAGGTCGGCAGGCCCGCAGTTTGAGACCCGAGTGCCGTAGGATAGAATGAGCTCCTATCTCTGCCCCAGCTCCTGTCAACCTAGCAGTCTGAAAGCAAGAAATTGGAAGTAGATAAATAGGTACCGCTTTGGCAGGAAAGGTAACAGCATTCCATGCTCTCCGGGGTCTAGTCATGCTTTTCCACATGACCACCCAAACGTCTGCAGATGCAGACAGCATTGGCTTTTTGGCTGTAAACGGAGATGGGTACTGGTCCCTAAGGTTAGATACAACTGGCTTTTGAGCAAGAGCGACGTTCACCTTTACCTTTACAAGTCACTGCATCAAAAAAAAAAAATCATCTGCTGCTTGGTCTAATCTATGTGTTCTGTACTAAATCAAGTGTGCTGAATCAAAATCTGAAGTCTGATTCTGCCTAGGGTGCCAGGATCTTAAGTTAGCAAATGTCACCCTCTTGGTTAGGTTCTTGCATTGATAATGTGAGGTATATTTGCCACTAATGTGGCAAAAATTGTCCCGTTTATTAACACAGCTGCACCTACTCATCTTTAACTCAAAAGAGACTCACTATGGCCCAGGTATACTATCCAATAAGATGGTTTTGCACTAGAGACAAGCCCTCGGTCCATCTTGCCTTAGAGACCTATTTCTGGTGTCAGCTTGCTGACTTGCCTAGACATGCCAAGCTGCTGCTGGAACATGCATGCCGCCAGGGGACAGGATTCAGCTGAGGCGGCAGCAGGTGTAGTGGTAGCTGCAACTGTTACAATGTTCTCATGTAAAAAACACATTACCCAATACCATTTGAACAGCTGTAGCATGTCTTAAAATCTGTACGTGATGGGCATATTCTGAGTTCAGATTTGGAATCAGCACACTCATGTAAACCACATGTGTTATTCCAAGTAGCAAAATTGTTGCTGGGCAGTGTAATGAGGTGACACTTCTGTGAGTGTGTGTGAGAGAGAGGAGAGAGAGATAGTAGAAGCCACAGTGTGAACGAATTGTTATAAATAGCAACATTTGTGTCACAAACCCTGGTCTGCACTATCCCACGTTCACTTAAAAAATGCACTCTTGTAATTGACTGTTCTTCCACATGAAGAGCAAACTCTTGTTTCTAGGCATATCAGAAAACAAAACAAAATAAACAAAACAAAATAAAATAACACTGTAGCACTTTAAAGACTAACTGCTATATTTTTATTGTTAGCTTCCGTGGATCAAGTCCACTTCTTCAGACAGGAGTTTCACTCCTTGTCTCAAGAAGCAGACTGAAGAAGTGAACCACAGACTAACAGGGCTACTATTCCAAAAGGCTCTCATTTCTAGGGGTTTTGTTTTGATTTTTTTCCGGTAGAGTGGAGCGCCGAGTACCCACCTCGGCGCAAATTTACAATTCCTTTTGCTCTTTGTGCGAAAGAGGCACCAAAGAGTGAACATGAGACCAACCGTGACAGAAACAACCAAATGTTTTCCCCCCTCTAGTAGCCAGATGGGAGACAAGCAGGATGCAATTATTATTAGAGATGTACAGATTTCGGACCACAGCTACCAGGGGGAATTCTGGGAAATGTAGTACAAAGACACAAATCACCACAGCTCTAATCCTTCCGTAAACCACAAGAAACGCTGCCAGTGCTGTAATCCATTCCAGTTCCACAAGCAGTTTATGTTAAGCTGGACCTCCCTTATGTAATGACAACCCATCTACCACCAGAAAAGAAAAATATTGCAATTTTACCGGAATTTGAAGTGTCTCTGTACTGCAATAATTTGATTCTTTGTAATTGTAATTATGATATACAGTCAAACCTCGCATAAAGAGCGCCTCGCTTAAAGAGTAACTCACTCAAAGAGCAGAATTTTCTCTGAACGATCGCTTCGCTTAACAAATAAAACCAACCAAAAACTTGCTTAACAAATAAATTGGGGTTTGCACTCCCCACACCAGAAGTCACAATTGGTCACTTACAATGGTGTTTCACTTAAAGAGTAAACTCGCTTAAAAGCAATCCTGTGGAACGCATTATGCTCTTTAAGCGAGGTACAACTTGTATATGTTTCTGAAATGTTTGTAATACCATGTACAGTAATTGTGATTTTGTTTCGTTAGCCGCCCAGAGTCACTTTTTTAAATTAAAATTAAATTAAATTATATATTAATGTGAGCTTTTACAGACCAAGTCCACTTCAGACATAGGAGTGAGACTTTATGGCATCAATTTATACACATCAGGTACATAGGTACACAATCATTGTTTAGCATAACAGATAAGTATGCAAATCAATGTGCCCTTTTTACAACTTGCAATGGCAGATAATCTCTGGTTGTTATTCGGATCGGTTGTAAATTTACCCCCTTTTAAAAATTGCAAATAGTAGTAAAGATAAAGGTCACCCTTGCTCAAAAGCCAGTCGTATCTGACTCTAGGGTTCAGTGCTTATCTCTGTTTACAGCCAAACAGCCGGCACTGTCTGCGTTTGCAGACATTTGTGTGAACACGTGGCAGGCATGACTAGACACCAGAGTGCATAGAGCACTGTTTACCTTCCCACCGAAGAGGTACCTGTTTATCGACTTGCAATTTCTTGCTTTCAAACTGCTAGGTTGGCAGGAGCTGGGACAGAGATGGGCGCTCATTCTGTCATGCAGTACTCAGGTCTCGAACTGCTGACCTACCAACCTTCCAGTCATCGAGTTCAGAGTCTTAACCACTTGAGCCACCGCAGTAGGAGAACACAAAACAAACACCTGGCATTGAACATTTCCTAATGAGTTTAGACTTCAGAAAATACCAAACTCTAAACCTTTCATTCAGTTCTGAAAGAGTTATTTTTCCACCCATAACTCTAAGGCTCCCTGCCTTCCCTCCCACCCCCTACCCCCAAATCCAGCATGGCTAGGTTTCATCTTTAAAATAAAAATGTTACAGAAACATGTGCTCAAATCCACAACAAAATTAGCTAGTCCCAGACAGAAAGAAAAACAAAGAGGAAAAATGTATCTATGGATAGTGTTTGTGGTTGCCATGCACTATTGAATGGCTTCCAAATCATGATGACCCCTGGCAGGTGTGTGAGATGTTCTAGAGAGAGTTTATCTTGCCTACATGTGCCTCAACAAGTTTCCATGGCTGAGCAGAAATTTGAATCGACACCTACTGAGCCCTTGCCTGAAACTCCACCCAGATCACCACACTGGCTCAGAAATGGTGTTCAGTAATAACTGCATGCTATGAAGTCAGTTCTGACTGACGGTGACCCTCTTCTGAGTTTTCTAGTAAAGAATAAACAGAAATGGTTTACCCTTCCCTTTCTCTAAGGTTCTTGGGACTCTTAAGGTTGATGGCGAAACTTGGCACCCCAGGCGTTCTTGGACATCAATTCCCAGAAGCCCAAGTCACTGTGAATCCACACAAATGGGTTTACCACACAGTAAACCCATTCGTGTGGCTTTACAGAGACTTGGGCTTCTGGGAATTGAAGTCCAAGAACATGTGCAGTAAACCCATTCATGTGGATTCACAGAGACTTGGGCTTCTGGGAATTGAAGTCCAAGAACATGTGCAGTAAACCCATTCGTGTGGATTCACAGAGGCTTGGGCTTCTGGGAACTGAAGTTAAAGAACAGCTGGAGTGCCAAGACTCATCATCGCTGTCCTAGGAGGCAGAGTTAGGAATCGAACTCCCCACCTCTGGTTCCATCGCCAGACATGTAAACCATTGAGCTACCCAGCCAACTCAAATGGTGTTTAGATGTTAATAAAGATAGTAGTGATGTTGGTGACTGAGGTAAGGTGTAAATAAAAAGATTGTCTTGTAAATCTGCTTAGCTCTTGCTTGCTTTCATTTTCTTGAACTATAGCTCCCCCCCTCCAATACAGCACCCCATGTTCTCTGGTGATTCCTTATCCACATATTCACTAGTCTGACTTAGTAAGGTAAAGGTAAAGATTTCCCTTGCTCAAAAGCCAGCCGTATCCGAATCTAGGGTTCAGTGCTCATCTCTGTTTCGAAGCCGAAGAGCCAGTGCTGTCTGCTTCTGCAGACGTTTCCGTGGTCATGTGGCAGGCATGACTAGACACCGGAGCGCACGGAACGCTGTTGACCTTCCCACCGAAGTGGCCCCTATTTATCTACTTGCAATTTCTTGCTTTTGAACTGCTAGGTTGGCAGGAGCTGGGACAGAGACGGGAGCTCATTCTGTCCTGCAGTACTCAGGAATTGAACTGCTGACCCTCCGCCTCCCAGTCAGCGTCTGAGCCCCTTGAGCCACTGGAGTCCCTCTGAGATGACTTAGAATCATAGAATCATGAGGAACCACTTTGGTGGGGAAAGATTTTGGGGGCATGAAAGGAGCCTTCTTCGGGCGTCCCCTGAGCGAAGTTTCTCCAGCAAAAATCCTCTCAACCCAGAATAATTTCTGACACGAAGTTATTATGCTGAGTTGGAAGGGGCCTTTTAAGTCACAAAGTCCAACCGTGTGGTTCAATGCAGGAACCCATGTCAAAGCAGAACAATCTCAAAATTGCTGTAAAAGTTTTCAAAATAGTATTTTTTAAAAAACCCACTTTATTTTGCATAATGCTACAAAAACAGGAGTAGAGGAACCTCAAAGTTAGAACAAAGATGTTTTCAATCAGTCTTAAAATATACTACACAAAAAGTTTTAGCCTTTACCCTAAATTCGCCTTATTTTCTTGTGGGTAAAAGAAAAACTAGTAATTCTGGGTTTCCATTTTTAAAATGCATCATCCAGGATACAATGTGGAAGGTTTGCATTACGTCTGAAGTCAATGTAGCATTTCTCAAGCATTTAAAGCAGGGATTCTCAACCTGTGGCCCGTGACTTGGATGCGGCCCGTGGCACCATTTCATCTGGCCCACCACCACCTCCAGCACACCAGGAAATGCCATGTGGTGGAGGAAAGGCAAAATGGCCGTCTGGCCCCCAAAGCTGTTTGAGGAAGTATGACCCGGCCCCCGGCTTCAAATGGTTGAGAAATCCAGGTTTAAAGTTACATTGTTTCATTAACCTAATCACTAGATATTTTGTCTTTTTTCTTTCTTGCTTAACAAAAATAAACAACATATTAAATATCCTACCCTCGTATTAATCACACACAAAGAACAGGATTGAGTTCACATCCAGGTTTAAAGTATATACTGTATACTCATAAAGTATATTCTCATATATACTGTATACTCATAAAATATATACTGTATATACTATACGGGACTGCAGTGGCTCAAGGGGCTCAGACGCTGACTGGGAGGCGGAAGGTCAGCAGTTCAATTCCCGAGTACTGCAGGATGGAATGAGCTCCCGTCTCTGTCCCAGCTCCTGCCAATCTAGCAGTTCGAAAGCAAGAAATTGCGAGTAGATAAATAGGGACCACTTCGCTGGGAAGGTAACAGCGTTCTGTGCGCTCCGGTGTCTAGTCATGCCTGCCACATGACCATGGAAACGTCTGCAGAAGCAGACAGCGCTGGCTCTTCGGCTTTGAAACAGAGATGAGGACTGAACCCTAGAGTCGGATACGACTGGCTTTCATGCGGCAGGCATTCTGGAGGACCAACATTCAGTATACTATTTTTTTTAGGGTGGAAGCCTTTGAGCTGGCTCATTATGGGATGGGGGGGTTGGGTGTCTCTCTTACTCAGGGGTTCCCAAGCTAAGGCCAGGTGGCCAGATCCGGCCTACAGCACCATTTCATGTGCCCCACCCACACGCCCAAGGGCATTCAAGAAACAAAATGGCTACCCCCTTTGAAGCTGTTGGGACAAAATGGCCACCCTCATCGTCCAGGAAGAGCAACAGGGGCAAAGGTCAATCCGTAGCTCATGGCAACCCTATGAATAGATCTCCAGAATGTCTAGTCCTCCACAGCCCTGCCCTACTTTTGCAAAGACAAACCTCACACAGTCCATCCATCTCACCTTTAGCCATCCTCTCTCCCTGCTGCCTTCAATCTTTCTCAGCATGATTGTCACTTCTTGCAAGTCTTGCTTTCTCAGGATGCGCCCAAAATATGCCAGCTTCAACCCTGGGGTTTTAAACTCTATCCCCCCTTCCTTTCCACCCAACATCCGAAGAGAGACGACACCCCTCCGGCTGTAGCCGAAGCCACCCGAACGCCACCGAAGCCGAGCCGAAGCTAACCGGCTGACCCCCCTCCCCAGGACCTCTCCTCCAGGAAGTGGGGAGGGGGGGAGAAGCCAAGGCAGGTGAAAACAGCCTCTGTCTGCAGGCGGATCACCCTGGGGAAAGCAAACCCCCCTTCCACACACATAAGGGAGATTCCCCCTCCTCCAGGGAGCGCCCCTCCCTTGGCAACAGGCAAGCTGTCAAAAGGCTGGGTGGTAGAGTTTATGGACTATCATCTGCAAACCATCTCCTATCATCTCTATCATCTACTATCATCTGCAAACTAAACGCATTCTCCACCCTGACCCCCCCTTAACCAGGGAGGGGTGATTATTCATTCATTCATTCCCCGCCCTTTTGATGCGAGCACCACTCAATGCGGCTTACAAGAGCTATGACAGGGGTTCTCAGCCTTTTCAAGCCGAGGGTCGGGTCATGCTCCCTCCGGCAGCTTCAGGGGCCGGACGGCCATTTTGCTCTCCCTGCCACACATGGCTCTTCCAGGTGTGGCGGAGGTAGTGGTGGGCCACATGAAATGGTGTTGTGGGCTGCATCTGGACCCTGGGCCATTGATTGAGAACCCCTGATCTATACCATCTATATCTATATCTAATCTACATCTATCTATCTAATAATAATAATTTTGTGTCAGAGATTACTCTGGGATGGCTATCTCTCTATCTCTCTATCTCTCTATCTATCTATCTATCTACTATTCTGAACCATCATTCTGTCTGTCTGTCTGTCTGTCTGTCTGTCTGTCTGTCTATCTATCTATCTATCTATCTATCTATCTATCTATCTATCTATCTATCTATCTATCTAGTATTCTGAACCATCATTCTGTCTATCTATCTATCTACTATTCTGAACCATCATTCTATCTATCTATCTATCTATCTATCTATCTATCTATCTATCTATCTATCTATCTATCTATCTATCTATCTATCTATCTATCTAGCTATCTATCTATCTATCTATCTATCTACTATTCTGAACCATCATTCTATCTATCTATCTATCTATCTATCTATCTATCTATCTATCTATCTATCTATCTATCTATCTATCTATCTATCTATCTATCTACTATTCTGAACCATCATTCTGTCTATCTATCTATCTATCTATCTATAATAATAATAATTTCATGTCAGAGATTGCTCTGGGATGGCTATCTATCTATCTATCTGTCTATCAATAATAACAAGTATAAGAATAATTTCATGTCAGAGATTACTCTGGGATGGCTATCTATCTATCTATCTATCTATCTATCTATCTATCTATCTATCTATCTATCTATCTAGAATAATTTCATGTCAGAGATTACTCTGGGATGGCTATCTCTCTTGTTGCCTACAATCTCTCTCTCTCTAGATGGATGGATGGATGGAAAAAGAGAGAAAGATGATTATGTATGAGTGGATAATAGATATAGAAATATCTCTATCTATATCTCTCTATCTACAATAATATATATATATATAAGTACAAGATAACATTCAAATCATATAGTGATAACCACACACTTCCAAACAGAGGGCTAAACCGAGCTTCTTCTCAGGGGACCCTTTGGCCCACCCCACCCCCACCCCCACCCCCACCCCCACCCCCAGCATAGAGGGTGTGTGTGAGGATGGGGTGTATATGCGTAAGGGGCGGAGAAGGAAAGAGTCGTGTTCTCGATGGGGCGGGCTGGGCAGGCGTTAGGTGTGAATACGTCTGTCACGCGTTGTGCCAATGGCGATGCGGAACACCCGTCTCCCGGCTTAGAGCCTGACCCATCGGGGCCCAACCCTTGGGCGCGCCCCCGCGACAGCAGGCGAGCACGCGCACGCCTCCACACCCCCAACCTCGTGGGAATGTCGATCAGTGTCACCAACTCGTTCCTGGGCAGGGAAAGAAACCCAGCTTCCATGCCCTCCCCAACTCCTGGCCTGGCCCTTCGAGGTGCATTTAGAGAAAGGGGGGCAATCGTGGGATCTTCCCCCCCCCCAATAAATTGAGGGCTGACCTGCCCCCCCCTTTTGCTCTCCAATTGATCTCCTCCAACATCCATCCCCATTTGCAGCCCAAATTCTGGCATAAAAGTCATTGAAAAAGAGAGAGAGGGAGGAAAGGAGGGAGGGGGAAAAAAAAGAAATGTCGAGTCTTGGGGAGGGGGCAGAAGAAGAGAGGATGATGGAGGATGGCTTGGACTCCGCATCAAGGGAGCCTTGCCCAAACCCGGTCTTGGCAAGACCCGGGGTGGGCGAGATCCTCAGGCCAGGCTATGCCCGGATCTGTCGTCAGCAGCGCGTTCTCACGAACCCCACCTCTCTTTCTCTCGCAATCTGCTCCACCTTCCGTGTCCTGGCATTGAGGTGGGGGGGGGGCGAGAGAGAAAGGAAGGCACTTCAGCACCAACCGCCGCGAACAGCAGACACCTCTCCACGCCTCTGCGCTTGGCCAACACGCAAACACGCAACTGAGACACGGGTCCGCACACAAGAAATGGGGGAGAGCGCGGGGGGGGGGGGAGAAAGCTTCTCTCTGGATCCTCTGACACCCCCCTAAAGCCCCCCTTGCAACCAAGACACCAGAGGCCGGATCTAACCCGAGCCCCTCCCTAGGCGAGTCAAAAGGGGGGGGGAAGAAAACCCACAAGATTCCTCCCCCTTCCAAACATGGCTGACACTCATTCATACAAATCTGGGATCCGCTGCCTTCTCCTTTCCCTGAGTGCCCCCCCGCCCCAATAAATAATAGGTGCGGAGCGGGATGGGGGGAGGAAAGACACCCCGAATTTCTTCTTTTCCTGTCTCTCCTCGAGACCCAAATGACCCCCAGCAACACAATTAAAAGCCTCCCCCCCAAAACAAACAAACCAAAAAAAAAACCAGAAAGGGAAGCAACAGAAAAAATATATTCTCATCCGCACGTAAAGCAACATCATCTCCATGCAAGGAAACCCCCCCCAAAAGGGACTTACTTCATTTGCTTCACGATGGTGCTCTTCCCCGATTCTCCGGCCCCTGCAGAGGGGGAGAGAAAAAAAGAGAGAATATTAAACCCCAATGAAAACAAACAAGGGGCAGTGTGAGAGTGTAAAAACAGGTAAAGGAGATTCTATAGGGCTGAATGGCTGCAGAAGGCTGGCTTTTGGGGTGAAAGGGAAAAGGGAGTCTGTTTGTGTCACTTGAGTTTTCAGGAGGGGGGGAGAAGAGGAGTCGCGCTAGATTGCCATGCAAAAGATTGGGGTGGGGTTTATATAGGAATATACCTGTTAAGTATACACACACACACTGCCCTGGAGTTTTCTCTTTTTAATATATATATATAGGTATATATATAGTGCAAAATGATGATTAGCTAGAATCACACCTACAATGTAGGGTGGGGTGAGGGGTTTGGCAGTCTCTGTATGGCGATGAGCAGGTAGTGAGAAAAAAAGTATGGGTTTTTTTTTAGCTCGGTGTGCAATACAGCAAAAGGTGGGGCCGAAGATGGAGGAAGGAAGCGCGCGCACACACACACACACACACACACACACACACACGGAGAGAGAGGCGGTGGATGCATCTATTCCATTTTATGTGGCCCAGGAAGGGAAATCAGATTCAACCCTGGAGTTTTTCTCTCTGTGTGTCTTTTTTTATAATGGAGATGGAGGGTCAGGAGCAAACCAGGAAGGGCGTTTTTTTTGGGGGGGGGGGATGGTGGGGTGAGGGTGATGATGATGGCGGAGAAGCTTAGGTCGTTATAACAACCGGTGTGCAAATATAGAAATGGAGAGGCGAAGGGGTAGGTTTTGTGTCAAAGCATTGGAGATTGGAGGTTGGTTAAAACCGTACCTGGGCGGCGGCGATGTGATGATGATGGGGTGGTGGTGGAGAAGATGATAGCGAGGATGATTGGGGGTGGGGGTGGGTTGAAAGGAAGGAAGGCAAAGCCCTTACCTAGCAAGAGCAATTTCACGTCTTTCGCGGCCGTGATCCCATCTTCTTTCAGGTTCTTCTCGATGGCTTTGCTCCGCTCCAAAGCCGCTCGCTCTTCCGCGCTCAAAGTACATCCCATGGTTGGCCGCGAACCGCTTTATCCCGGGTTGGTGGGCACGTCGATATTTTTGTTTTGTTTTCCTCGGGTCCCCCTCCCTCCACCCTTTCTCAGACGGGGATAGAAACGGAAGACGGGGAGGGAGGGGTCCAGAAAAGCGATCAGAACCAGAAGATAGGCGGGAGGGGGGCAAAAAGACCCCCCCAAAAAAGAATTAAAAAAAAGAAGAAGAAGAAAGGAGAAAATGATTCCCTTCGCCTAGGAAAGAAAAATCTTGAGCCCCAGCGGGGAAGAAGAAGAACAAATAGAGAGAGAGAGAGAAAAATAGATTTATTTCTTGTTCCCTTTTTCTCTCTCTGCTTGGCTTTCTCTGCACACCTTCCAAAGCTCGCCTCGATTTTTCTCTCCTTCCTTCCTTCTTTCTCGGCTCTGCGTCGCTGCCACAAATCAATGCATCCGAAAGCGCCCCCCGCTTTCCTCGAGGGGGCCCCCGGCTCTGGCGGCAAGGAAAAGGGGGCGGCGGCGGTAGGCCAGAAGACCCCCCTCCAAAAAAATTAATAAAATAAATTAGAGGGAAAAAAATACACCACGAAATAATAATAATAATTTTTTTTTAAAAAAAGATAGCGTTGGAGAGAGGGAATATATTTATTTATTTTATTTCTCCCTCCCTCTCTCTAGGTCTCTGTATATAGAGGATGTTGTCCTCCGATCTTCCTGGTTGTCTCCCTTCTTCCCCCCCCTCCCTCTCTCTGTCTCCTGGGTGGCTCCGTAGGGCAAATCTGGCCCCGGCGGCGGTGATGGTGGTCGGTCCTTCGGTCCTTCCTTCGGTCCTTCTCCTTCCTTCCTCCCTTCTTCCCCCTAAGCTGGGGGTGGGGTGAGGGGGGGTGTCTAATGGGCGGCGGCGGCTGCTGCCAGCGAACGCATCGTCCGGCCGATCCTAGTGGAAAGCAATGCAGAAAGAAGGGAGGGGGGGGTGTTCGGAGGCGAGGCCAAGGAGGGAGGGAGGGAGGAGATGATGCGCGGATGATTTTTTTTCCACCGGTAAAGGGAAGGCTGATTGCCCTCGCTGACGTCTGCCGCGCATGCGCCCGGGATCCCCGCTTGGGGGGGGGGTCAGAAGGCTTGAGATCAGGGCAGTAGACGTGCCCCCCCTGGGGGACGCGAATTGAGCCTAGGAGGGTCGAGATAGATTGCAAGAAGAAGGCGAGAAAGAGATGGAAGGAGGAAGAGAGAGATGCCCCCCCTCCGCAAAAAAATTCCTGGTGGCCTGGCCGCTGGCGTAGACATATTTCCTCCCCCCCCCCACACGCCCCACCCTGTCCCTTAGTCCCTGGAGGGGATAATTGGGGGGGGGGGGCTGGGGATCGAACTAGGCTAGTATTCCCCGGGCGGGGGAGGGGCGATCGATCGACGTTGAGTAATACCCCCCCCCCCCCAAGTTGTTGCCGCAGGTCGCTTTTGCAAAAGGGAACGAAACGGCAATGCATCAGATTGTGACTAGTGGGGAAGGAAATCACAGCAAAGCTGAATAGAATAGAATAGAATAGAATAGAGTTTGCTGGATTGGTGGGACTTTGGTTCTCCCATTGGGCCACCCGGGAGAAGATCCAGCCTCGGTTGCCTTGGGCAAGCTGCCCAGTAGACCCAAGAGCTCCCCCTGGAGGGAGTTAGAGCTTCAAGGGCAAAATAGGGTTTGGATCGCAACCCCAAGAAGACAAAAATATCTTCTTAGAAGCCAAACACCCACTCGTGGCAAGCTGAATGCAAGACATCGAAAGGAGAGATGAAATTGTCTCTTTGGGGAGTGTGTTAAATAGGAGCCTGGGTGGCACAGTGGTTAAATTAATGTATTGCAACCAAAAGGTTGTGAGTTTGGTCCTGAGTAGGGCTCAGGGTCAACTCAGCCTTCCATGATTGGTAAAACCTAGAATGTTGGGGGCAAAATGCTAATTTACTTGTGAACCGTTCAGAGAGTGCGCTAAGTGCTGTGGGGTGGTGTAGAAGTACGATTGCTTTGCTTTAAATGAAAAGTCGGATCCCCGGTAGAGATTAATAGTAGAGGTAAAGGCTGCCCTTGCTCAAAAGCCAGTCGTATCTGACTCTAGGGTTCAGTGCTCATCTCTGTTTATAGCCAAAGAGCCAGCGGTGTCTGCATCTCCAGATGTTTCTGTGGACATGTGGCAGGCATGACTAGACACCGGAGCAAACGGACGCTGTTACCTTCCCACCAAAGTGGTCCCTATTTATCTACTTGCAATTTCTTGCTTGGCAGGAGCTGGGACAGAGACGGGCACTCATTCCGTCCTGCAGTCCTTGGGTTTTGAACCGCTGACCTTCTGCCTCCCAGTCAGTGTCTTAGCCACTTGAGCCACTGCAATAACAAATATACAACAGCAATAACAAAATTCACCTTCGTAAAAACGTGACATGTGTTCTCCAGTATTGCTCTGACTCTTGTTCAGAGGCGTAGCTACCGCCGTATCTGCCGTATCAATTATACGGGGGCCCCGGGCCACGGGGGCCCCCAACGTGCGTAAGCAAAACAAATCTTTACCCTTCCTAGGGCCCCCCAAACAAATTTTTATACGGGGCCCTGCCAAGGCACGCTACTTTTCTGCTCTTGTTATAAGGATCTGAATAGTGAGATGTTATGTATTCCCAGCGATGCTGTTCAGAGTTGAAGCCTGGGCATTGATTAAAGCATCTGGAAAGAAAATCAAAGCTTTTGAAACGTGGATCTACAGACGGCTGTTGAGGATATCATGGTTTGGCCATGTGGCTGATGTAGAAGTGTTTCATTGGATGGACAAAGAACAAGAACTGCTTAAGGCCATTAAGCAGAGAAAACTCCAATATCTTGGGCATATCATGAGGAGCAACATGAAATATAGAATGTTCCCAATTCGTTCTGCAAGGAAAGATCCCTGGGAAGAGAGGAAGCCCTGGACGTAGAAAGACTTTGTGGACAAAGAACCTGAGTGTGGCATGTCCTCAGAAGAAGATGCCAAACTGGATGACTGGAAGATCAGCAGTTCAAGGCCCGAACGCTGCATTATAGAGTGAGTGTCTGTCTCTGCCCCAGCTCCTGCCAACCTAACAGTTCGAAAGCAAGAAATTGCAAGTATATAAATAGGGACCACTTTGGCGGGAAAGGTAACAGAATTCCGTGCACTGCCAACATCTAGTCATGCCTGCCACATGACCATGGAAACATCTGCAGATGCAGAGAGTGCTGGCTCTTTGGTTGTTAATGAGCACCAAACCCTAGAGTCAGACATGACTGGCTTTTGAGCATGAGAGACCTTTATTTTAAATGCAAAGCTTGTCACAATGCAGCAAGATCACAGGTGTCCAAAACTGCAAAGGTCGCTTGAAAGCCAGTCATATCCAACTCTAGGGTTTGGTGCTCATCTCTGTTTATAGCCAAAGAGCCAGCGCTATCTGTGTCTGCAGACATTTCCATGGACATGTGGCAGGCATGGCTAATCCCCGGAGAGCATGGAACGCTCTTACCTTTCCCACCAAAGCAGTACATATTTATCTACTTGCAATTTCTTCCCACTGAAGTGGCACCAATTTATCTAGTTGCGGTTTCTGCTTTCGAACTGCTCGGTTGGCAGGAGCCGGGACAGAGATGGGAGCTCACTCCCATCTTGCAGCACTCAGGTCTCAAATTGCTCACCTGTCGACCTTCCAGGCATCAAGTCCAGCATCTTAACCACGAAGCCACTACAGACCCTAAAATTGCAAAAGGAAAGCTTTAATCCAGCAGCAGTCTGACGGCATCCATGCGGCACAGGATTTCTGCCGAAAGTATGAAGAACATGGAGGAGAAATCTGATGGAACAAGGATTTTTTCCTTGTTGTTCAATTATTTTTCTTTTAACCATTAAGCTGAACCCTAATGAAGTATGTCAAATGGCTACAATGTCTCTCCCTGGGCCTGAATAAAGATAGAGGCTTATTTTCTCATTATATATCTATTAATCAGTTCACCCATGGAGGTTTATTTGGATGATTACCTATTAGGCAGGACTTAAATAATTTTTCAAACTGTACCACGAGACAAAACAGGACCGTTCTGACATTGGCTGAACAACTCTTGGAAGTGAATGTGGGTACATTCAATTAGAGGATTCGGTTACTCAAAGAGTGATTTATGCTACTTTGTTGATGCTAACCAGCCCTTTCTAAGTTCGTGGCCAGTGTCAGCAATACAATTGTGACTGTTTCTATATCTCATTATACTCTGCCCAAAATAAATGTGCATGCAAAAGCTCATAACAAACAAAACCTATCAGAAAACCAAACCAAAAAAGTAATAAACCAAAATAAAAACACTGTAGCACCTTAAAGACTCATTGCTACATTTTTATTGTTAGCTTTCTCTTAAAGCTATTCTCTAGAGACCTTTAGGCAGAATATTGTCTAGTTACCTTCCTGATATTACATTTGAAAGGAGGCTGTTTTCTGTGTTGCTGGGAGTAAGATGTTTGTGGATCAGTGCCTGGTTCCATCTGTTAGACACCCATTGCAGAGGACTAAATATTAGCGAAGGGTTTTTGGGACATTACCAAATTCGATACACAGATTGCTATATGATTTTATATATTATATTACAACTTTCCTGTCTGGAAGATATTTTCCAAAGCATTTCTGTAACCCCCAAACTACCCGAGTAGCTCATCATAGTCAACATTGGTCCAGATGGGCTCAAGGTTGACTTAGCCTTCCATCCTTCTGAGGTGAACATACTGAGTTTGTTAATGGACTGTGATAATGCAACAACAGATAAACATAAAAAAAGAATCTAATAATTACGATGGTAACAGCTGCAAGATTACTAATGGCTAAAAACTGGAAGGCAGAAGCAGACAATGCTGGCTCTTCAGCTTTGAAACAGATGAGCACTGACCCCTAGAGTCGGATATGACTGGCTTTCGAGCAAGGGAAACCTTTACTAAATATGAGCTTTAGGATAGAGGATTGGTATAGAGAACTACAGGACATTTTATTTATTTATTTTATTTATTTATTTAGATTTATATTGCTGCCCACTCGCCGAGGCTTTGACCGATACATTAACGTGTGATTTAAAATTTTTAAAAGGGATTAACAAATTAAGATGAATCTAAAGTTATTTGGGGAAAATTTATTGATTATATGATGGTCAAGGAGAAAAGGGGTAAAACCTGGTCAAGAATCGGCTGTTTTTTGGAAATGGAGTTGATGGAGAAAGAGAAAATTATCAACATTAGATAAAAAAATGCATTAGTCTCTGGGTGAAGGGTGCACATTTATTTTCTTTTAAAATATGAGTTATGCTATTGTGTCGTTATGTTGCATAGTGTTATTTTATGAATAAAATAACATGACCAGAAACAACCATTTCTGGAGACACCCCACTACCCACGTGCATTGGAGACAGAAAAGGGGTAGTCTAGCTTGACCTTCCTTCACATAATTATTCAAGAGATAATTAGGATCCACAAAAAGGATTCCAATTGAAAAATCTCTTCAGATTGATGCAGGTTAGAAACTGGATTATGAAGAAGAAGAAGATGAAGAAGAAGAAGAAAGTAACAATAACAATGACTCAAGAATGATTATAGTTGATGGAGAGTTCAAGTCCAACCGAAGTAATTTTTGGATGCCATCGTAGACCTTTCAATTAAGGAATTCAATCCCAAACTAATTACTGCTGTAAACCTCTTAATCTCTTGTCATCAATGCCTAAATTGCTGGGGAGCCAAAGCAGGCCAGAAGCTACCACCTCGATTGGGTTTTTACCTCAGCGAATGTGGCAATGAATAGAAATAGTGCTGCCTTATTTAAAAATAAATAAAGTAAAATAAAACAGACCAGCGCAAATGGTTTTACAAAAGAGAAAATGCTTCTTGCAAGGTTAAACACGTTGTTCCAGCAGAGCTTTTGAAAAATTCATTTGATTTTTATTTTTAATTTTTTGCATAGCTTGACAATGATAAGGAAGTTTAGGTGGGGGAAAGAATAACAGAAGAGTTTATTTTCATAAGCTGGGGTGTGGAAATGGAACAAAGAGCTCAGGTGACAAAAAAAAAATCCCACATGCTGCCCATTTAAATAATTCCCCCACAAGACAGATGATGGTTATTTAAGAGAAATATTTAACTTGGCAGCTTGGTAATATTTCCATACTGTTTGGAGAGTCTTGGAAAAATTGCAGCATAACTATCCTGCAGAATTATTATACAGTATGTCCAATCAGCTCCTGAAGCCTTCCCCACAGAATCCTGGAAATTGTAGTTAAGTTCGGATTAAAGTCTGGAACGGATTCATCTTCTCAGTGCCGGGTGCAGATCCTGTCTTGAGTAGGGGGTTGGACTGGCCAACCTTTTCCCACCACGGAGGCATGGCTCCTCACACCACTTCTGGTACTTCCGGTGACACCGGTGGCTGGAGCAAGTTTTGACTCATTTTTATCGCTTCCCATGGTGGTGGCAGTGGGAACGAGGGCAGCGTGTTTCCACCCATTGTCTGCCTGGTTTCAGGGCATTTTCTGCATGTTTCAGACACTTCCGGTGCTTCTGCGGCTTCTGGTGGCGGCACCGGGATCCTCACCATGGGCCGAATTAATTGGCACCATGGGCCAGATTAGGCCACGGGCTGTAGGTTGGCCACCCCTGGCCTAAAAGGCCCCCTTCCAACTCAGTGATTCTATGGCTCTGTGATCCCTCTGATGATAGATGAACTCAATTTTGTGGGACGTGTGAGAGAAAGAGAGAGAGGAGCAAAGTCAGGAAATACAATATTAAAATTTTAATATTGAAATATTAAAATTTCATGAGGTTACTTGGTACAGTTCTTAAGTAAGCCATGTTCTCAGAGCAATAGATCAACCAGTGGTGTAGTTTTTTGAAATGGCAACTTTGTTAGTTGGCTTCTCAGACAAGAAAGAAAGAAACAAAAGTAAAAAATACAATAAAGACGACAAAAACGTTGAGGCATCTTAAGATCCATCTGCTATATTTTAACGTGAGCTTTTGTGGATCTGGTTGTCGTCTGAGTAAATGGGCTTCATCCATGAAACTCACATTAAGATGCCCTCTAGTGGGAAGCTATTGTGACTCTCCTAGACTGCAGAGTCCAGAGAGAAGGATTTAATGCCTGATTGTGTTTCCCAAACTTTGGGTGTTGGATTTCAATTCCCAGAAGCCTAAATCAGTCCATTGGCTGATCAGTGCTTTGGAGAATTGACGTAGGCTTCTGGGAATTGAAGTCCAAAACCCAATGGTTAGTAAACACTGAGTCTAGACCAGGGTTCTTCAAGCATGGCTTCCCAGATGTTCTTGGACTTCAATTCCCAGAAGACCTGATCAGCAAGTGTGCTGACTTGGGCTTCTGGGAATTGAAGCCCAAGAACACCTGGACAGCCAAGTTTGATGAACCCGGCTGTAGACCAAGAGTAGGATAAGCCCCAGACATTCCTCGTGGGATTGCAGACTTCCTTTAAATCAATGGTTCCCAACTTGAGGCCCATGCCCCACAGGGGTATTCAATTACTCTTAGTCAGTACATTGGCTGATCAGTGCTTTGGGGAATTGACGTAGGCTTCTGGGAATTGAAGTCCAAAACCTAAAGTTTGGGAAACACAAGAACTGGCCATTCCTAGACCTTGGAAGGTCACACTCCAGTGGTCTCCATGCGGATTTTTCTTGCAATTTTTTAAAATGGAAAAGCTCTCTTATGCCCTTTAGTGGCAAGAATTTTATTTTTAAAAAGTGGAGTTTTGGACAACAGGAATACTTGAAACCTTTCAAAACAGGGCAAAATGGTTCCCATGCCCCTTAGAAGGCACTACTAGAGGAACATCTGAGCCCATCTTTCTCCAAACAACAAATATTGTGTTTAGAGAGGAATTAGTGGGAGGTTACTCCACTGTTCTGGTCTGTGGTCCACCTCTTCTCCAAGATCTGTTACAAGATGCTGTGACACAGCACATCGTGGGGGGTATGAACAACCAATAGCAACCATAAATCAACTCTTTGGACATCATGCTACATTTGTGACCATGTTTGCCCTCTGTAAAGTATCAGGCAAAGACATGGACACTGGTAACGTGTAACCTCTTGAGAAAAGGACACCGAGAGGGGACATGATAGCACTCTCCAAATACCTGAAAGATAACTACAAAGAGGAAGGGCAGGATCTGTTCTCCATCATCCCAGTGTGCAGGACATGTAATAATGGGCTGACACTACAGGATATAGGCTGAACATTAGGAAAAACTTCTTAATGGTTCGAGCAGTATGACAGTGGAACCAATGATGACCTCAAGAGGTGGTGAGCACCCCATCACTGGAAGAATTGGAAAGCAACCCTCTGCTATGATTCAGATTCCTACCTCAACGGCTCCTTCTGACTCAGTTATTCTATGATTCTAAGACAAAACGTGGGAATTAGAGGATATGGCCATCTTTCAAGGATACCTCTGGGCTGAGACCTCTTGTGGGACACTTCAAACGTTGAGATTGACAAATTAGTCTCGGAGCTTCAAAATGGGAGCCATTTCCCCTCTCGCCTGGCTTCAGAAGGACCTTGTCTGTTGCCAGAAGGTCAGAGAAGCTTCTTTGCTCCTGTCATATTGGAAAGCGACACATGTTGAGGGAAGTCTTCCAAAATAATCACCACAGGAAGTGGAGTAGGTTCCTTCTGTCATATCCCAGAGTCGGAACGAGAACATAGATTCAAGCTTGGCTTTCCACATTCCAGAGTAATCTCCCCTGGGCAACGTGAGTGAGGGCATGTGTCATCTTTTCTACTTTGCCAGGGAACTAGCAGGTGGAGGACTCGGGAGAGGGGAAAAGGAGAGAGAATTTGATTGTGCTGTTGGCATTAATATTGTAAACAGCTTTGGTAAGTGGGCTTAGAAAAATGATGCATTAGATCAGGAGTTCTCAACCTTTTAAAGCCAGGGGTCGGGTCATGCTCCCTCAGACAGCTTCGGGGGCTGGATGGCCATTTTGCCCTTCTTTCACCACATGGCACTTCCTGCTGTGGTGGACGCAGTGGGGGAGCACATGAAATGGTGCCACAGGCTACATCTAGCCCAAGGCTGAGAATCCCTGCATTAGATAGTGGAATGAATCAAGGTCTATTCCACACTCTGTTGAAGAGCAAAAAGGCATGCACTGGAGACAACTGAGGGAAACTACAATAGACCTTTGTTTGGTTGAGCCAGCCATTTTCCTCTCCTTCATTCCAGCCTTTTTGACAAATTAACCTCCCAGTTCTGTGTTCCTAGCAAGGAATAAGGTGGCCACAATGTATTTAATTTCCCCCCATTCTCATACTCCTGAAAAATACTAGCAGCCTCTGTCTTTCACTGTCTCTCTTCCTCCTCCACATCTTACCAGAATGACAGTAAAAGGACCTTTTCTTGATAATCATGAAAAATTATAATAGTCTACCATTTACTACTTCTAGGGAAGGCTGGCTAAGAAATCCATGCAAACAACAAATCAACGGATTGCTTTATTTCTGGTTCAGAAAGATATAATTTGTTAAAATGAAAATTAATGATAATAATCCTTTCTTTTGTTTGCAGAAGGCAGTCTAGCTACCCTTTCTATAATGCCACCTTTTTGTTGGTTCCATTTGCTTCGATCCAGTGTTTGAAAGATTTGCTGCCCAGGCAGTGATGGGATATAACAGGTTCTCACCAGTTCTCCAGAACCAGTAGTAACTTTTTCCACTGTCCCGGAGAACTGGTAGCAGCTTTTTTTGGGGGGAACCACCTTCGGGGCTTACCTTTTCACTGGTTCCCCCACTGCGCATGTGCGCCAAGCATTTGGTGTGCATGCATGCCTACAGTGCTTGGCGCGTATACACAGCCTCCTTGCTTCCTCCCAAGCAGGGAGGAGGAAGAGAAGCTGCTAGCCTGAAGCTCCCTATAGTCTGCTCCCCAGGGTAAGTGACTCACCTTTGGATGTGGTGTGTCTGTGTGTATTTTAATGTGTATTTAATACCTTTACCTATATTGACGTACTAACACACTTCCTAAAAAGGCCTGGTGGCCTGGCTTGGGGTTTTTAAGTGAAGTCTTGGAGTTACCTCATCAATAAGCTACACCTGTTCTGTTCCAATTGCTCTTCCAATTGGAGAACCCTTAAGGAGGTACAGCTGTTTTACATTTACATTAAGGCATATTATCCTAGAGAACTGGTTAGGCAAAGACTTAGTACCTAACTTCTTTAACTGTTGAAAAGTTGAAAAGTGCCAAAATGAAGCCATCTTGTGGTGAGTTCATTCTGTAGTTCCTTCCATCTGACCTAGTGTGAGAAAGATTAGCCAGAATAAGCTTTAAGCTCTGGTATAAAAGCTCTGGTTGATTTGTGTTTGGGGTGGGTGGGTGGGTGTATTTAATGTATTTTTTATTTTATTCATTTAATTTATTTACGGGTTTGTGTTGTGGGTGGGTGGGTGGGTTGAGGGGTGTGTGTGTGCGTGCTTATTTATTATTATTATTATTTATTTTTTTCTTTGCCCCCGCCCATGAAATCATGACATCATGACGTTAGCTCCGCCCACACTGTGATGACATCACAGTGAGGTAGTAAAAAATTTGACATCCCACCACTGTGCCCAGGTTATGCCAGATTGTATTCACCATCTTTGAGGAGGGTCTTTCTGTGTGCCCCTCTGAATGGACATGAATCTCAAGTCCACTGGCTCAGATCCAGGAAGAGTTTTATGGCAAGGACAAATATTCTTGAGGGTACGCAAGAGCAAACCCAAGTTAGAAGGTGGAGGAGGAGCTCATTGGACAAGGAATGACGTAAAAAGAGGACATGGCTGAGGAACTTGACCTCCCCTATATGTCACTTGGAGGACCCTGAATAGGCTGAGGGTTGGAGTGCTTCATTGCAAGACCAACATGCTCAACTGGGCACTGCTGGTGGGCAACAACATGCTGTGTGAATGTGGAGTGATACAGAATCCAGAACAGTTACTGGTCTGTCGATTACTACTAGAAATATGCACTGATGAGGACTTAAGTTTGGCTAAGCCAAGAAAGTGGCTTTATTTTGGCAGTCCAGGGTTTGATTAGGACATGAAAGAAGAAATTGGTTGAGAGAGAGGGAGATAGAAAGAAAGAGAGAGAGACAGACAGAACATGTGTAGATGGATCAGGGTTATATTTAGAGGTAAACATTTTTTCCAAATGCTGCTGCAGTCTCCCGGGACACAGAGGAACAAAGAAGCACCACTGTTTTCTGTGTGTGCATTATGTCACAAAAGGACGAGGTGTATTTTGAACAAATTGCTGAAAGTGTGACTAAATGAAGGAAGGATGGTTGGAATGAAAGAAGGATGGAAGGAAGAGGAATTTCCCCCCAGTCAATAATGATGTACTAGTGATGCTGGCCAACATAGAGGTGAAATCTGTTGAGGCAACTGGAAAACAGCGTCTTTCCATTGAGTTATTGCACCCATCTAAACTATCAATTGAATACAAGATGGAAAAGAACACAACTAAGCATGGGCTTTTAACATTTTGCTCACCTCATTTGCAGCACACTTACTGTCACAGTGCAATAGATGCAAAACAAATAACTTCCTTTCCTTCACACAATAACACATCTGGAAGGGACATCAAGGACTATTTAGCCTAGTTCAAGGCTTCTCAACCTTGCCCCCCCCAGGTGTTCCTGATCTTCAATTTTTGGAAGCCCTGATCAGCAGGTGTAGTGACTTGGGCTTCTGGGAATTGAAGCACAAGAACACATGAGACTCAGGGTTGAAACCGTGGTCTAATTGACTGCCATTGGAGGAACTCTACCCTAAAGAATCCCCATGAGAAGCCTCTCCACAGTCTCTGCTTCAGAATCTCTAAAGAAGGAGAGTCCACCAATTTCCAAGCCAATCTTTTGAAGAGCTCTGACTGTGAAGATACTTTTCCTAATGTCGAGTCAAGAACCTGCTTTCTTTACTTTGTATCTACTCATTCGGATTTTGTCCTTTGGCTCTGCAGAGTAGAAACCTGATTTATTTATTGCACGGCAACTCTTCCAATACCAGAAGACAGCTGTCATAGTCCTTCTCAGTCTTCTGTTCTCCAGGCTAAACAAACACAGGATCTGTTTCCAGAATCTGTAACATCTTGGTTGCCCTTCTCTGGACAAATTCCAATTTGTTGCTGTCCTTCTTAAAAGGAGAGAATTGGACAATGGAATTTGGGTAAGGTTTAACTAAAGACTAACATGTCCTTCACTATATCTGTTGATGTGGCCTAGACTTAAAATTGGCATTTCTGACAGCTGTTCACACAGTCTTATCTGCCAGTTTCGCTTTTACTCATGTACTTATCTTTGAAACTCTCAAGTTATTTTCTGACCCATTCGTGGAAATTTGCAAATTTTAATGAGTTCTCAAATGGCACAGCTAACAAAATTCACACTCATCTCCCCCAACCAAAAGTAGCAGTTGCAACCATTCCCAGTACAGAGCAGACTTTAGTGTATCTATTTGCTGTTTCACTTTTCAAGACAAGGAACATATTGAGGAGTGGGAATAGTTGAAAGTCCTAAATTATCACCCGCAGAAAGTCCGACTCTTCAGGGATATAAGCCAACGAGGTTTAGAAGCTAAGCACTCTGAACCTACTAATTTCATGGACACACCTGTCAATTTTTAAAAAGTGATATTTTTAAAAATCCCTTTTGTCCTTTTTAGGGGAAAAAAAGTCTATCCAGGTTATCCTGCTATGGTAATAGAGTAGACCAATGATGGTGAACCTTGGCAGTCCAGCTGTTCTTGAACTTCAATTCCCAGAAGCCTTGATCAGCAGGAGTGCTGACTCAGGCTTCTGGTAACTGAAGTCCAAGGACACCTGGGGTGCCAAGGTTAGCCATTCCAAGAGTAGACCGTACTGCCAGCGACTCAACGCTGAATGTCAGGCGGTGGTTAACTAACCTGACCACCCTGAGGACTAACAGTCTTGGGTGGCAAAGTCCATCGGGAGGGGTGATGGTCCCAAAGTGGATTAAATCCCACTTTAATCCATCTTAATGGAGGACCAAATCTTCATCCATCCTGGCCTGAGGATGATGAGGACTTTGTGTGCCAAAAGGGCTCAGGACCAGAAAGTGACTCATGGAACTAGATCAGTCATATTGGTCTCATGCTGCGATGCAGAAGCTCAATGGAAGACCATTGCATTATATTCTCAGGACAGTCTTCATGGCTGATTGTCATGTTGATTGACAATATTCAGAATCAGATACTTTGCAAGAAGATGAAAGGGGAAAAATAAGCATTTTAATAGGTTTCTCTCAAGAACAGAACAGTAGGAACCCATCCTTACTGTTCTATTTCGTATGAAACTTTTGTGTGTTAAGAGCAGGCACCTTTATCAGATCATGTGGATGAATATCGACATTTCCTTCTGTCTACGATCCTCAACAATCTTTACTCATTCAGATCTACCATAGGTGTGTCAAAAGCAAGCCATAAACCACCCTGGAAGTGCAGCTCCTCTGGAGGCTTAGTGGTTAAGACGCTGAGCTTGGAGACTGAAAGGTCAGGTTTCCATACCCGAGGGCTGCACTTGGGGACATGAAAGGAGCCTCATTCAGGCATCCCCTGAGCAGAGTTTCTCTAGCAAAAATCCTTTCAACTCAGGGTATTAACTGACATGGAATTATTATTACCCTGGAAGTCTGAAGGTTGCCACACTGTTTTTTCTCTCATACATTTTGCAGGAAGATTACTCAGAAGTAGTTTACATGGGTCCTTTGTTCTTAAAGATGCTCAGAGGAGCTGTCCGGGGTCCTGGGAGGGGGTGTCTTAGAATTCAGCACTTTGGATAGATCCTCCGAAGTTGGGACTAAAATCTGGAATAGATCCACTGCCTCCCCATGACACTGGAGTCACCAGGCTTCACTGTAACCTTGGTAACATTATGCAACCTTCTCAAAGAAGTTGTTCACTCTCTCACATCATTGAAATGTGATGATCTGGGGATGAGAGATTGTGATGTGTGCACGTGTGTGTGCGTTTTGATGGTTGCTTGCAATCTACAGTCAGAACATTTGGGCTAGGATTATGGACATTCACTTGACCTCATCTCTATAATAAAAAACCACTGTGTTTATATCAACCCATCAACAGCTATACCCATTTAGAGGATTACCATATTTCCAATCTCATTTCTGTTAAAAGAGGATTGTTGACCATTTTGAAAGCAAGGGTGGGGGTGGAGAAGGGGAGGTTGTTTTTCAGCTCATGGTGTTTATGAAGAGAGAGGCTGCATTTGCCTTCTCTATCATCAAGCCCATATGGGATAATTATTTCCCCAAAGAGCATGAGCAGAGTGTAGCTGTCCAGGGCCTTTTGCTAACATCAATAATATTTGTGTGTCTTTATCTATTTGACTCAGGAAGTTGAGCTACAAGGGGACTTTCCATGACCCCAAGTAAATCCGAAGTCAAGCATCCTAACTTAGGTCTTTAGAATGTAAATCAAAATAAAAGCATTTTAGTTTACTATTTTTAGTTTTGTTTTGTTATGCTGGAATAGCTATTGTAGTCTCTCTCTCTCTCTTTTTGACAACTGAATCCGAGTTGTACATTCTTCCGGACATTACCCAAGAGAAATAAGTCCGTATCAGAATACAATTGCCTTTTAAAATGCCAATATTAGGATACCCATGTATAATAATGGCATATTTTTAAAGGCACACTGCTATTTCTGTAGAGTGGGAAATTGATTGTTCCCCGGGCCCAGTTGGTTCCCGGCAACGGGGGACAGATTCTTATTTCTTGGTCTTCTTGTCCTGAAATGCACACTCCTGTTTCTCCGTTCATGGCAAGGGGACCTTCTTGAATCTCAAAACAACAGGTCAAGGAGAAGCAAAGGGGTCCTGGAGATACCTCCATCTCATCCTCACATTGCAACATTAATCCTGGTGGCACAGTGGTTAAACTGCTGCACTGCAGCCAAAAGGTTGTGAGTTTGATCCTTACCAGTGCTCAAGGTTGACTCAGCTTTCCATCCTTCTAAGGTAAGTAAAATGAGTCCCTTGCATGTTTGGGGCAAAAATGCTAGTTAATTTGTGAACTGCAAGTGGACTTCATCCGTGAAAGCTAACATTAAAATACAGCAGTTAGTACTACAACATTAAATGCTACAACATTTTTGTTTTGTTTTGTTTACTCTCTGATAAGCTTGAAACACAAACTAAGATGGCAACTATTTTTTAAAAAATCAACTATTAAGGTTCTTTTTGCATGGCATGTAAAGATCACAGGCATTGACTGTATATGGAAACTTTCTGAAAAAGTGAAACTCCCAGATTGGGACTCCGTAGGTAAGTGTTGGGGGTGAATGGGACTTCTCTGGTGTCCAAAAAGAGTGGATACTGTAAGAACAAAACATGACAAACTAGCACCCCCCCCCCCCAAAAAAAAAAGTCTGAAAGGAGTGGTCCCAATGCCGGAATACAGAGCCTTTATTCTCATTCATTAAAAAGGAAGTCCTTACAATTGTCATCCTAAGTGTACTGCTCTTGTTTTCTGTTTGGAAGCTCAGCATGGTTGGTCTTGGTCCATACCTGTGGATGGAAGACCACTAGGGATCTGTAGGTAGGGTTAAGAAAGAATCGTGACTGAGGAACCTTGGAGAGCCATTGTTACCAATCAAGGCTTCTACTTCTGCCGTATGTGATTCTGAATATTGACTCTTAGCATGGCGATCAGCCATGAAGATTGTCTTGGGAACAATATAATGCACTGGCCCTTCATCTGCCATCCGCATTGCAGCGTGACACCCATAGTACCACTGATCCAGTTCCACGAGTCTCTTTCTGGTCCTGAGCCCTTTTGGCACACAAAGCCCTCATCATCAGCCCCAGGCCAGGATGGATGAAGCTCCTAGCCTCCATCAAGGTGGATTCAAGTAGGATTTAATCCACTTGGCGACCATCACCCTTCCCTGCGGACTTTACCACCCAACGCCGTTAGTCCTCAGGGTGGTCAGGTTAGTTAACCACCACCCAACATTTTGTGTGTCACTGGCAGTAGGATCCAATCTATTACCATAGCAGGATAAACTACCCAGAGTGTAAGTCGAGGCTGAATGAGCAACAATGAATGAGATGGGCAGAAGATCTGATCAACTTCTTCTGTTCTTCTGCTCTATGCGTCAAGCATTCTTAGCCATTTTCACCACTGAAAGCGAACATCCCTGGTAAGAACCGATGGTGTGTTGATGACATGGAAGGTTGTCCTGTGGATTCCATGGAAAGGAACTGACATGTTCTTGTATCACAAGTTTGGTTGCTTGCGTAGATGCACATGATGCCTTGGGAGACTGGAGCATCCCACTGCAGCTAGCATTGTGAGGCAGCGCTCAAAGCATGGGCCCAAACAGGTGTCGGAAGAGCATCAAGGCAGACCTTTTGGAGGGCTGGTGGTGGAGGACGCTAGATGCAAATGATGATGATGATGATGATCAGCCTCGGTTGAAAACTTGTGTTTGCTCAGAAATGATTCCCCCCAGTCGCTTGCCTGTTCATGGCTTGCGAAATCTGTTTTTCTCTCCCTCTTTCTCTATGTGTGTGTCTATTTTTAGTCTCTCGCTAAGGAACAGTCAAGGCAGACGGGCACAGGACTAGCGTAGTCTAAATGCCAGCAAGTCTTTGAATCAAAACTAGGGATGCTTGCAAAGCAAATCATTTGTATATGTGTGTGTGTGTGTGTGTTTGAAAGACAATAGAAGCCAAGAGTGAGAGAGAGAATGGACAGGCTATCATTCATTCTTGAAACAGAACAGGAGAAGGTATTGTTCATGTGGATGGCTATGTTGAGTTTGCTAAAAGGCTGTGTCTGAAGAGAAATAGAAGAGAAGGAAAGGAAAAACACCTGAGGATCAGGTATATTGTCCTTGGTTGGACTGCAAGGAAGCAGTTCAAGTTGGCAGTTCAAGACCCAGGTACTGCGTGACAGATTAAGTGCCTGTCTCTGTCCCAGCTCCTGCCATCCTAGCAGATCGAAAGCAAGAAATTGCAAGTAGATCAACAGGGACCACTTTGGTGGGGAAAGATCTTGGGGACATGAAAGGAGCCTCGTTCGGGTGACCCCTGAGTGGAGTTTCTCCAGCAAAAATCCTTTCAACCTAGAATAATTTCTGACATGAAATAATAATAATAATAATAATAATAATAATAATGATGATGATGATGATGATGATGATGATGATGATGATGATGATGATGATGATGATGATGATGATGATGATGATGATGATGATGGTGGTGGTGGTGGTGGTGGTGGTGGTGGTGGTGGTGGTGGTGGTGGTGGTGGTGGTGGTTATTACTATATTATACTCCAGGTGTTTTTGGACATCAATTGCCAGAAGCCCTGATCAGCAGGAGTGCTAACATGGGCTTCTGGGAATTGAAGTCCAAGAACACCTGGAGTGCCAAGATTCGGCATCACAACCCATTGCTAGGGATTCACAAAGACCACGAAGAAGAACTTGATAGATGCTAGGACCACTGTAGCTAACCCATCATTAGAACATTGTTATATTTAACAAGGACATAGCAATAGCAATTACTGTATATACTTGAGTATAAGCCTAGTTTTTCAGTCCTGAAAATAGCCTTCACGGCTAATAGCTGTCACCACCCACTTCTCCCATCGGCACATCTCAATCGGCATGGAGAAAACTCCTTTCTACTGCATCTTATTTTCATGTACCGTAGTTTGATTTTTGAAACTCACTAAGCAGCTGTTGCATTTGGCACCCTCGGCTTATATTCAGGACAATCTATTTTCCTGGTTTCTCAGGTAAAAATTAGGTACCTTGGCTTATATTCGAGTCGACTTATACTCGGGTATATACGGGTACGTTTATATACCACCCCACATCTCTAGGCAGTTCAAAAGTGAATTAGCATTTTCCCCGAAACTTGCTGGGTCCTTATTTCACCGACCTTGGAAAGATGGAAGAAGCTGAGTCAACCTGGTCAGGATCGAACTCACAGTAGCTCAGCTCTACCTTTCTTTGCAGGTCCGATCCTCAGCTTTGCCCTCCAACCCTTGAGGTTGAGATTTGCGGCGCCCCTTCTATCCCAGTGCGAGAGACTGGCAACAGGTTGAGGGCTCCTCTAAGCTTGGAAGCCACCTGTGTTCTTTCCCAGAAAGGAAATGCAGGACAAAGTGAAATGCACAGACATGTACATGTACACACAGGGTTGCTAGGCAACCACAACATGCGCCTTCCTCTTTCCCAAACCCGAAATAGATGGGAAGCGGTTCCAAGAGAGGCAGAAACAGCGAGAGGAAGGTACATTTCTCATGGCAGTTGGTCCAGTAAGACCTCCTGGGAGCATAGAGGTCACCTGCTCAACCATCTGCGTATCTTTCTCCTCCTGGCACTCCTTACTCTCTCCCTACCACAACCCACTTCTCCATCTCCTTGATTTTCTCATCCTTTCTGCAAATTCTCCCCTACCATCTCGGTCCCGGCTACTCACTCCTCTTTCTGGGGTACACAGAAAGAGCCTCCTCAAAGATTGTGGCATTTTTGAACCACAACTGGGCATACCCAGGTAACGGCAACCTTGTGTTACCCGCTAATCTTTCTCAGACTAGGACAGGCGAACGAAACTGAAGAATGAACTCACCCAAGGGCGCCTTCGTTTTGGTAGATTCACGTCTGTCCTAGACATGGAAGAGGAGCCCCTCTTTCTGTCTCTCCCACCCGCTCACTCCCAGTTCCTTGTGTCATTTTGATTTATTGACTTGGATGGTTATAGTCTGCCCTACATCACAAGATCTCCACGCAGGGCATCAAGAAGAAGCAAATTAAGGCCATTTTTAAAAAACGAGGCATATGCAAAGCAATTCAAACCATCTGTGCCTGTGATTACAGAGGCAAATACATCTGGATTTGCTCTGCAGTTAGCATGGGGTAGTATTTTTCACAATGTCAAGTTCTATCCAGTGGTTCCCAGTATGGGCTCCACAAGTGGACATAAATTCCCAGAAGCCTAAGTCAGTCCATTGGGTGATCAGTGCTTTGGGGAATTGACTTAGGCTTCTGGGAATTGAAGTTCAAAGGTTGGGGAACAGCCACCCCTGTGATCTAGTGAGACTTAGAAACCTTCTTGATTAAATATTCTCAGTATCATTCATTTTTATATATTCATCCCCTTGTTCCAAAAAGATGATACATCTTGTTCTGGCTTTACTCCTTTCCCTTTCACTAATACATAATTTCCCCCAATATTTATCTAAAATCCTTACTTTACCTTCAACTCACATGTTAATTTATCATATCTAGCAACATTCCAGATCTCTTTCTACCAATTGTCCGATTCAAATTCACAATCTACTTTCCATTTTCAACAATATCACTGCATCACAAAAAAAAAAACCCCACCATTGTCTGCTACTTGGTCTAATCCATGTGTCCTGTATTAAATCAAGTGCGCTGAATCCAAATCTGAAGCCCGATTCTGCCTAGGATGTCAGGATCTAAAGTTAGCAAATCTTACCCTCTTGGTTAGGTTCTTGTGTTGATGATGCGGGGTATATTTGCCACAAATGTAGCAAAAATTGTGTGGTTTATGAAATATAGCTGCGCCTACTTATCTTTGGCTCAAAACAGACTCACTCTGGCCTAGCTGTACTATCCAATAAGATGGTATAGCACTAGAGACAAGCCCTTGGTTCCTTTCGCCTTATAGACCTTTTTCTGATGTCAGCTCATAGACTTGCCTAGACCTGCCCAGCCGTTGCTGGAACATGTGTGCCACCAGGGGACGTGATTCAGCTGAGGCAGGAGCAGACATAGAGGTAGCTGCAACTGTTATAATGTTCCCGTGTAAAAATATATTACCCAAATACAGACCATTTCGACAGCTATAGCACGCCTTAAAATCTGTATGTGACAGGCAAATTCTGAGTTCAGATTTGGAATCAGCACACTTGATATCATGTAAATTTCATGTGTTGTTCCCTGCAGCAAAATCGTTGTTCTGCAGTAATCTCAAAGCTGTAACTAATATAACAATCATCTCTTTCTTACTCCATTCTATGCATGTTTCCCAAACCCATTAATAATGCTATTTTTGGAGACTTCTCCAGTTTTATAGAAAACATTTGATTGATTTCCCAAAATAAACCCTCCATTTTCCAGATTTTATTCACATTCTTAGACTCCCACCATAAATGAAAATATGTTCTAACTTCGTTTTTTTACATCTCCAGCAGTCTTCTGAATATTTTGAATTATAATAACGTAAATGCACTGGGATCTTGTACCAGCTCCATATAGTTTTATAACAATTCTATTTAATTCTGGCTTACATACTGCTAAAAATATATTTTTTTAATGTTTTAAAAATAAACTACTAAGTTTAGCACTAGATCACCTCTACAAAGACCTTTGCCTCTGAACTCTGCGAGGGAGAAATATTTTTCTACATTTATGGAATTGCTCTAAGTCATATCAAACATTCAAGAGGGCTTTTGGCAGGGAGGGTTAGAGTTAAGGTCGAGGGGTCTGTGGTAGTTTATTGGTTAAGATGCGGAACTTGATGACTGGAAAGTTGGCAGGTTAGCAGTTCGAGGCCTGAGTACTGCACGACGGAATGAGCTCCCGCCTCTGTCCCAGCTCCTGTCAACGTAGCCGTTTGAAAGCAAGAAATTGCAAACAGATAAATAGGGACCTCTTCAGTGGAAAAGTAAACAGTGCTCCATACGCTCTGGTGTCTAGGCCTGTCCGCCACATGTCCATGGCAATGCTGGCTCTAGAGTTGGATATGACTGGCTTTTTGAGCAAGGGTGACCTTTAACTTTATCTACGGTTAAGGTCTCTTTCTGGACCCTCGATTCCTCACTGTTGACATCATTGTGGATGGCATACAAGTGCGAAAATTAAATTAAATTAAATTAAATTAAGAGAAATGGGATAGAAAATTAAGGTAAAGATGATGTTGACATGTTGCTATTGATGGTTATCATTTTTAGAAGCTGCATTTTGAGGCATTTATTTATGGGCACCAACACACACAGACAAACCCCACGAGATATATTTCAGTTGACCAATCCATTAATGATTTGAGTTCATCGGCATACTGATGGAAGCAGGGTTTTTGAAGACAGACCCGTTTGTTGTTCAGTCGCACATTCGATTCCGACCCTTCACAACCCCATTGACCACTGCACTCCAGGCACCCCTGTCCTCTGCCCTCCTCCTCAACCCTCCCAGCTCTGTACCCATTCTTTCTACAATACCAACCAGCCATCTCATTTTTGGCTGCCCCCTTCTTCTTTTGCCCTCCACCTTTCCCAGCATCAAGGCTTTCTCAAGCGAATCCTCTCTTCTTATTTGATGTCCAAAGTACTTTAGCTTCATCTTTACTATTTGCGCTTCTTAGGAGCAGTCAGGGTTGATTTCTTCTAAGATCGACCTATTTGTTCTCCTCGCTGTCCAGGGGACTCTCAAAACTCCTCCAACACCACATCTCAAAGGCGTCTATTCTTCACACTCAACTTTCCTAATGGTCCAGCATTCACAACTTTACTACATCACACCAAAACACTCTCTTTGAAGAGGATTCTGTTTTGTGTGAATCAGACAGCAAATTCCTCTTTTAGGGTTGCCACTTGCTGCCTGGAATTTTTATGAGCCTATGCAATAAAAATGACATTAATCATAGCATTTAAATGGCTTTAATAGGCACTCCCTCATTTTAGTCTTGCAAAGAACCAGGAGGGAAACTAGAGTTTTCGAGTAATTAGTTACAAATCACAACTAGCGTACAATAAATAGTAACTGCACATAGTTAAATCCATTCTGACTCATGGTGACCATTTCAAGGATTTCCTGGGTAGAAAATGCATAGAAGTGTTTTCCCATTCCCTTCTTCTTGGGACGGTGCAGCTTGTCCAAAGCTACACAGGTTGGCTTTTCTCCCAGAAGTATCATCACCGTCACCGTCACCGTCACCGTCACCGTCACCGTCACCGTCACCGTCACCGTCAATAAAGAAGAGTTTACTAGAGTACCATATATACTTGAGTATAAGCTGACCTGAATATAAGCCCGAGCTACCTAATTGTGACCTGAAAACCCACAAGAATAGATTGACCCGAGTATAAACCGAGGGTGGGAAATGCAGCAGCTGCTAGTGAGTTTCAATGACCAAAATACATGAAAATATGGTAAAATTAATTAAATTGTTGATGCATCTTAATCTTGGAACCCTCATGGTCATTGACCCGAGTATAAGCCGTGTCCCCTTTGGGGGGCTCATTTTGTGGGCTAAAAAACTTGGCTTATACTCGAGTATATATGGTACTCTAATCTACTAGAGTTACTCACAAAGATAAATAGATTTTTACTGGTTTTATGTAATTGTTGTACGCCGCCCAGAGTCGCTTGCCGAGTGAGCGGCAATACAAATGTGAATGAATGAATGAATGAATGAATGAATAAATAAATAAATAAGATCCTCATAAGATGCAAGGTTGACTCAGCCTCTTCCATCCTTCCCAGGGCAGTAAAATGAGACCCTGGCATGTTAGGGGCAAAATGCTAATTAACTTGTGGACAGCCCAGAGAGTGTATTGAGCATTATGGGGTGGTATAGAAACAGAATTGCTATTGCTATATCCTGGTTAAATATAACAATGTTCTAATTATGGCCTATTTGCCCCTACGCTCTATCAAGTTCTTCTTCACGGTCCCCGTAAATCCCATCTAGGTGGATTCACAGGTGACCATGAAGAAGAACAGTTACAGGTAATTGAGCCTGTCATTATAGAGTCCTGATGACAACAGGGTTTGAACTGCTGTACTGCAACCAAAAGGATGTGAGTTCAAGCCTGACCAGGGGTCAAGATTGACTCAGCCTCCCTCATCCCTCCAAAGTTGGTAAAATGATTACCCAGCACGTTCGGGGGGACAAAAGGCTAATTAACTTGTGAACCGCCCAGAGAGTTCACTAAAGGCTATAGGGTGTGATAGAAGTGCGATGGCTTTCCTTTTTCACTTTTGGCTTTGCTTTGTATGATTCTGATTCGTGACCAGATCGTATTGTGCATTTCCATTGTAGCGTTTTGTCTTCTTTTTGCTGGGTCTTTCTTTTTCCTTCCCCCGTCAGCTGTCTCTGCTTTCTACTTAGCCCAGCCTAGATTTTAAATATTTCATTCAGTGAAGCCAGCCATCCGGCTCCCTTCGGCTCAGAAAAACACAGGAGGAGAAGCAAAAGACAGAAGGGAAGAAGGCAAAATGGAGTCCAGAGGAATCGCTAAACTTCTCGTCCTTTCCGCTCTATGTCTTTTGTCATTTGTGCTCCCCAACCCCAGAAATGACATATTTGTTTCTGAGAATGTATTTTTCCCCTGAAGCAGGAAAATGTCATTGTCGCGAATTTGTTTAAGGCAGATTTTTGCTTCCCGTGAAGTGACCCACACACTATGATCACGAAGCTGTCATATCGGGCCCAATGGCAAAATGAGTGGAGTGGGAACTCTGAACTCTGATTCCCAATGGTCATGGGGGCGGAAGAGGCCATGCCAGATGGACTGGCTGTGAAGGCGCACCTTGTCCATATCCTCAAGGCTGTGGCAGTCCATTGCAGTCCTGGCGTTAAATGCTGCATGTCTCAATTCAGATGTGCTGATTGATATCATAAAGCGGAAAGAAAGGATCTCTTCTCCAGCATCTCAGAGTGCAGGATGAGTTATAATGGGCTCAAACTAAAGGAAGCCAGATGTAGAATAGCAGGAAAAACTTAAAAGTTAGAGCAGTACGACAGTGGAACCAACTGCCTTTAGAGGTGGTGAGCACTCCAGTACTGGAAGCATTCGAGAGAGAATCACATCACCACCTGTCAGATCTGCTTTGAATTGGATTGATGAACTGAGCAGAGGGTTGGAGTCAATGGTCACAAAGGCTCCTTCCAACTCAGCCAGTCTCTGATTCCATCCCGTCACTACTCACTGGTAAGCCTGCCAGTTCCTCCTAGTGATGGAGAAGGTTTCACTCTTAAACCCAGAGTTAGCTCCGAACTTGTGCCGTTTTCCTAGACAATGATCGTGTTTTGGTGGATAGGGACGGATGGTTTACAAACTAGTTGGGATTCATAGCAAGGAAACCCCTTCGAATTGCATCCCTTTCCACTTCTTGATTGGTGTTGTAGAGTTGCACAAAGATATTCCCGTGGGTTACCCTTGAAGGGAAAAGAACACAACACCCACACTTTCCCTGGAATGACCCTTCCGCCCTACTCCATTCTTGCGTGTGTCTCTTGCATAACCAATTCTCCCAGACTTCTTACAACTTTGGTTACTCATAAAGGTGTAAGGGTTTTTTTTACATAAGCTGCAGGAGAAACAATTAGTGGATCTGACATAGTGTGAGAATAAAGGATTCTTGCCTTAGAAATGAAGACTCTGCTATCAATGCTGATGAGGGGAACAGCAAGTCTAGGAGGGAGTGTGTGAGAGAGGGGGGGAAAAGAGAGGATGGATGAAAGAAAGAAAGAGAGAAGGAGAGAATGAAAGAGGGAGAGAGAGAGAGAAAGAAAAAGATAAAGAGAGAGAAAGAGAAAGAGAGGATGAAAGAAAGAGAGGGAGAAGGAGAGAATGAAATAGAGAGAGAAAGAAAGAGAAAGAAAGAAAGAGAGAGAGAATGAAAGAGGGAAAGAGAAAGAGAGAGGATGGAAGAAAGAGAGGGAGAAGGAGAGAATGAGAGAGAGAGAAAGAAAGAAAGAAAAGCAAAAGAAAGAGAGCAAGAGAGAATGAAAGAGAGAAAGAGAGAGGATGAAAGAAAGAGAGAAGATGAGAGAAAGAGAGAGAAGGAGAGAGAAGGAGAGAGAGAATGAATGAAAGAAATAGAGAGAAATAGAGAGAGAGAATGGAAGAGAGAGAGAGAATGAAAGAAAGAGAGAGAATGAAAGAAAGAAAGAGAGAGAGAATGAAAGAAAGAAAGAAAAAGAGAATTAAAATGAAAGAAAGAGAAAGAGAGAAAGAAAGACAGAGTGAGAAAGAGAATGAAAATTAAATAAAGAGAGAATGAAAGAGAGAAAAGAGAGAGAGAGAAGAGAAAGAAGAGAAAGAGAGAAACAACAGGCTTAAAGGCTGATATAAAAAGAACCCATTTCTATCTCTCTTCCAAATCCGATTAGCTGGTAAGAGGGCTCATACTAAGAGAACAGCAAAGCATCTTTTCTAGTTTCTCTTTTCTGCCGGCCTCCTCCCACTGTAACAAAACATAATAATTGATCTATTGATTTCTGAAACAGGCAACTGGTTTAAATATAAACAAACAAACACACACACTCACACTTTGCTGTAAATATGGGGGGGGGGGAGGAGAGGAAAATGGATTGGGCCATCCTCCCCTCCTATCTGTCTCAGCCAAACTGGGCATCTAATGTTAATTGAAAGTGAAATGAGAAATCCTTTAAAAATAGGAGAAGAAGAGGGAAACAAACAAACAAACAAACAAACAAACAAACAAACAAACAAACAAACAAACAAACAAACAAACAAACAAACAAACAAACAAACAAACAAACAAACAAACAAACAAACAAACAAACAAACAAACAAACAAACAAACAAACAAACAAACAAACAGTCCATTTGCTAAAATGCCCTCAACATCTGAAGCAATGCAGCCATTTAGTGGCCCTAGAGAATGTTAGATATATTATAGCAGTGATGGCCAACCTTGGCTCTCCAGATGTTCTTGGACTTCAATTCCCAGAAGCCCTGATCAGCAGGCGTGCTGACTTGGGCTTCTGGGAATTGAAGTCCAAGAACAGCTGGAATGCCAAGGTTGGCCATCACTGGACTATAGTGTAGTTCTGGCAGCTCATGTTCCATTTCTGGTGTCTTCCACCCGCTATAGCACATTCCTCATACCTACATGGAGTATAGGCTGCACTGAATTAGAGCTTTCTAGGAAGCTTCTTATAGGTACCAATTATCAGGTCACAGTTTCTTATGCTATTTTTTTTATTTCACATTTGCCTGTAAAATTCAAAATGAAATTCTTTGTAGTGTTTTTTTTAAAATCAATAATAGTTATTTTAATCTGTATTAGGCAATGTCAGCTTATTTTGTACTGCTTTTCTCTCTCTAGTAATTAGTTTATTTTGAATTTTTAAAAATCTATCTATGACATTGGTAAAACTGTGTATTGTGCCATCTGTTGATCTTTGACTGTACCTGTATCAATAAACTTATTCTATTTTTTAAAAATCAAATTGAAAATCTCTATGGTACACACACCATACAGGTGTTGTATGAAGCTAGGCAACTTTACATTCCTTTCAGGGGGGCTTTTATGTCACCAAATTTTGCTTCGCATCAGTGCACAAGCAAAAATGTTATAGCTCTTTTAGTTTTCCAGTACATTGACTTTACAGTCTTATAAACCAATTCAGCTGTACAGCACATATTGAATCTGATGGATTGCAGATACCACTGTGATACATCCCAAGGCTTCAAAGTGACCTCCAAACCCAACCACAGGATCCCTATAAACGAGTCTTCAAGGGCAGCCCCAATATTAAGCAGGGTTAAACAGCTGTCTTGGACATCAGATTTTGCATGATGTGGACAGGCAGCAAATTTTAGTCCTTCATTTCATTTTCGGTGATTTTCTTCTTCTTCCAAGTCTAGACCAGTTGTGAAATGGCCAAAATAAAGCCATCTTTTGGTGAATCCATTCTGCAGTTCCTTCGGACCTCATGTGAGAAAGATTAGCCAGCAACAGTAGCATGAAGAGTGTCTTGAGAATATAATGCAGTGTCCTTTCATCTGCTTTCCACATCGCAGCATGACACCCATAGTACCACTGATCCAGTTCCATGAGTCACTCTCTGGTCCCGAGCCCTTTTGACACACCAAGTCCTCTTCAGCCCCAGGCTGGGATGGATGAAGCTGCTGCCCTCCATCAAGATGGAGTCAAGTGGGATTTAACCCACTTGGGGACCATCACCCTTCCCTGTGGACTTCACCACTCAAGGCAGTTAGTCCTCAGGGGGTTAAGGTTAGTTAACCGCCACCTGACAGTCAGCGTTATTTTCGGTGATGTTATGGTGCCATCAAATCGTAACTGACTTATAGAGACCCTAACAGGATCATTCAAGGTAAGGGAGATATTTAGGAAATGTTTACTACTGCATTTTTACCTTTTCTTCCTTGTAGATACTATATGTTTGAAACATCAGGCAGCAAAATGGCTTTCATAGGCCTGCTGTTCCTGAGGGTGACCCATGTTCATTTGCATAGCTAGCCTCCCTTACTCCATACAATGTTCCTCTCATCTGAGACAACCAGACAAACAGCCTAATGTGGGAGCCATAAATGGGGCTCTTCTGGATGAGGCATGCCCAGCCATGTTTTGCCTTGTATACAAAGAAGACAGAACAGGAGGGAATTGGTCCCCTGAGCATTTTCTAGATGGCCTCCTTGCTTCCTTCCCAGTTGCCACACTCTAGGATGATTGCATCCTAGAGACGGGTGTGACAAAATTACTTCCAAAATAGTCAAGAGTTAATTTTGCATTAGGCTATGCCTTCCAGATCCAGGCTCCAGGCTCTTAGGACAGTGTGCATTTTATGTCCCATCCCTGAACCATGCCTGTATTCATTTTTTTAAAATAGCCCTAGACTTTCACACACTAGCTCTGCATCTATCTATCTATCTATCTATCTATCTATCTATCTATCTATCTATCTATCTATCTATCTATCTATCTATCTATCTATCTATCTATCTATCTATCTATCTATCTATCTATCTATCTCCTTCCATCCTATTATCTATCTTCTTCCTTCCTTCCTTCCTTCCTTTATATCTATCTATCTATCTATCTATCTATCTATCTATCTATCTATCTATCTATCTATCTATCTATCTATCTATCTATCTATCTATCTATCTATCTATCTATCTATATCTAATTGGACTTATACCCCGCCCATCTGGGATGGAAGCCCACACTAGACCAGGGGTTGCAAACTGATGCGTTCCATCTGGCTCTCGGTGACAACCCTGGAAGAGGAAGCTGGCGTGTCTACGACAGCCATAAATGCACCCACACATGCGCAACCACAACCACCACAGTTTATGGCAGTGTTTGCGGCAGGGGAAACCACGTATCCAGCCTCCTCAGATGTCTGAGGGGGAATTGTCCGGCCCATGGCATGAAAACCTTGAGAATCCCTTCTCTAGGCCCATCGTTCAACTTCCTACCTTTGCTCCCGGGGTGCTGGGAAATATTTCACTAACTCCCCACCTTGGAAAGTATCAGATGTTTTTGCCTGAAGACCTGAACCTGCCCCATCCATCAATCTTCTTAGTGTTCCACACAGTGGACAAAAGGATGGGAATTTGGACAGCCTTTGGACCTTGCAGGCTTTGGTCTAACATTTGGTAAAGGTAAGGGTTGCCATTGCTGGAAAGCCAGACATATCCGACTCTAGGGTTTGGTGCTCATCTCCATTTAGAGAGCATGCGGGAGAATTTTGGGGAGAAAGCATCTTCTTCTTCAAGTGCCATCACCAATCCAAATATTGGCTATTATTGCATGCCAATAGTCTTCCTGTTCTTAACTCCTCAGAACAGTTCTTCCATTGACATTCCAATGGTTCTTCAGCAATGAAGTCCATCTATATCCAGGGCCTCTTTCTTCCCAGGGATCTTTCCTTGCAGAGTGAGTTGGGGGATTCTATATTTCTTGTTGTTACTCATGATATGCCCAAGCTTTCTTTGTTTAATAGTCTTAAACAGTTCTTGTTCTTTATCCATCCGGCACAACATTTCTACATGAGCCACATGGTCAACCAATGGCTAAGGAAGAAGAAGCCAGGGCAGGTTGAGGACTTTGCCGCCCCTCCCCCTGAGCCCTCATTAACATATTATATTGTAATGTAATGTATTGTTTGTAAGCTGCCCTGAGTCGCTAAGGTGCGTGGGCAGCAATAGAAATTTGAACTAATAAATAAATAAATAAATAAATAAATAAATAAATAAATAAACCCGTGATATCCTTAGTAGCAGTCTGTAGATCCACATTTCAAAAGTTTCGATTCTCTTTTCAGATGCTTTAGTCAATGTCCAAGGGACTGCAGTGGCTCAAGTCACTAAGACGCTGACTGGGAGGCGGAAGGTCAGCAGTTTGATTCCCAAGTACTGCAGGACGGAATGAGCTCCCGTCTCTGTCCCAGCTCCTGCCAACCTAGCAGTTCGAAAGCAAGAAATTGCAAGTAGATAAATAGGGACCACTTCGGTGGGAAGGTAACAGCGTCCATTTGCTCCGGTGTCTAGTCATGCCTGCCACATGACCATGGAAACGTCTGCAGAAGCAGACAGCGCTGGCTCTTCGGCTTAGAAACAGAGATGAGCACTGACCCCTAGAGTCGGATACGGCTGGCTTTCGAGCAAGGAAAACCTTTACCTTTACTTTAGTCAATGTCCAAGCTTTGACTCCATACAACAACACTGGCAATACATAACACCTCACTATTCAGGTCTTTGTAGTGAGAGTTAGATGGACTACAATTAACATCGTCCCCAGGCATAGCCGCTTGGCCACAGTTACTAGGAAAGATGGGTTTGTAGAAACCCAACTGAGAAACTCAACAGGGTTTTACATTTGGTAAAAGATTGAAGCTGTGACAGCGTGGCTGAAGGATTTGTCTGTGTTTGTCAGTGCATGAACCTTGTTTCAATCAGATGAGCCAATTAGGTAATTTGTAAGCTTCTCCTTCAATTCCAGACTACTTTCCACCCCAGAATACTAAGCCTTCTGTGATAAGATATCACAGATACATTAAGTTTCTGCAGTTCATTTGGGAAAAAATAGGTCAAAAATCAAACCAGGCTCTCAAATGAAAATGAGTCATCTCACTTCAATGGAATATTTATGACAACTTCAATCCTTCATCAAAAGGCAAGCTTTGAAGCACTGTTGCAGAAAATAGCACATCTAGTTCCTAACCAGGGAAAGACAGGTTGAGAGAGAGAGAAAAATATTTTCAGTGTATGGAAGTGCTGCACCTGCAGAAGCAGGTCTTTGCCAGGGTTAAAGGAACCTTGTTGATCTATGATCAGGGCAGGAAGATGCATGATGGACACATAGGTCATTGTCAGAGCAATCCATCCAAATATAATTGTGCCCAAATAAATTGGTCCCCAAAACATCTAGAGATTCTGAAATCCCTGCTCCTTCAAGATCCTAGAACAGTGATGGTGAACCTCAGCACTCCAGATGTTCTTGGATTTCAATTCCCAGAAGCCCTGATCAGCAGGTGTACCAACCTGGGCTTCTGGGAATTGAAGTCCAAGAACACCTGGAGAGCCAAGTTTGCAGACCCCTGCACTATAATAACATTTTGCTTACTTGTAACTGTTCTTCTTTGTGGGCCCCTGTGAACCCAGATGAATTGGTTTAATGCATGTAAACCCAGAGGCCACAAAGAAGAACTTGATAGAGCGTAGGGGCTGATCTAGACCCATGTTTCCCAAATGCTGGTTTTTGGACTTCAATTCCCAGAAACCTAAGTCATTTCCCCAAAGCACTGATCAGCCAATGTACTGACTTAGGTTTCTGGGAATTGAAGTCCCCCTGTGGGCTGTGTACCCCTTGTTGGGAACCACTGATCTAGACAATAGGTCCTCAAACTTGGCTCTCCAGATGTTCTTGAACTTTAATTCCCAGAAGCTCTGATCAGCAGAAGTGCTGACTTGGGCTTCTGGGGATTGAAGTCTAAGAACACCTGGAGTGCCAAGATTCACCATCACTGTCCTAGAAGCATCTCTATTTTACAGGCAGAATTCCCGGAGGGTGTGTGTTTGGGAGAGGAGGGGAAGCTGAATGAATGAATGGGCAAGATCCTGAAAATGGGGAAAGATGCAGCCTTATTTTAAGAAGCAGAGTTGCTTCTGTTGCAGAGAGGCAGTCAGGCTTAGGAGTGAGAGTGCCAGATGGGGGCCAAGGCACTGGTTAATCTTGAACCAGTTGCTCTGTTGAGTCTGGCCAGGTTATACTGCTATGGTCATAGAGTAGAACTTACTGCCAGTGACTCAACACCAATCATCAGGTGGCAGTTAACTAACCTGATAACATAGAGGACAAATAGTAGTGGGTGGCGAAGTCCGCAGGGAAGAGTATTGGTCTCCAAGTGGATTAAATGGTCCCACTTGAATCTCTCTTGATGGAAGGCAGCATCTTCATCCATCCTGGCCTGAGGCTGAGGAGGACTTGCGGAACTGGATCAGTGGTACAGATGTCACGCTGTGGTATGGGTGTCACGCTGCAACGCAGAAGGCAAATGGAAGGTCACTACATTATATTCTCAGGACAATCTTCATGGCTGATTGCCAAGTTGATGGCCAATATTTGGAAGTGGTTATAGAAGAAGAAGAAGAAGAAGAAGAAGAAGAAGAAGAAGAAGAAGAAGAAGAAGAAGAAGAAGAAGAAGAAGAAGAAGAAGAAGAAGAAGAAGAAGAAGAAGAAGAAGAAGAAGAAGAAGAAGAAGAAGAAGAAGAAGAAGAAGAAGAAGAAGAAGAAGAAGAAGAAGAAGATTTACTCCAACCTTGTGTACTTTCTCAAAAAATTAGGTTTGTGGGTGAGAACTCAGTAGCCATGATTCTTAAACATGGAGGCTAAATTTGACCACATTTGCTTATATGTTCTAGTGATCTTGCCTGGATTTACTTACAATCACAGCTTGGTACTTTCAGGAGCTGTAACTCCCAGAATATGCCCACTGGGTTGTCTATTGCTCATACCAGACAAGAGACTTTATTCCACAGAAAAGATTTTGCCAAACTCTGCTTCAGAGTGAGTATGATACACTGGTATTGGCTGTAATGTGTAACAAATGACACATTAATTGTAATTAAATGTAGATGGTGGTTGTAAGGACTACTTTACATGATAATTATAGTGACCCCAACGGATTTTAGGATTATGGTGTCCCAGGGAGGTCCCCAAAGGCTAGATCTATCTCTTAGGTCAGCACTCTTGCTAATCAGGGCTTCTGGTCAGCAGGAGTGTAGACTTGAGCTTCTGGGAAATGAAGAACAAGAACACCTGGAGTGCCAAGGTTCGCCATCACTGTAGGGACATTACAAAATCAACCCAAGGTCCTGAACTCTCTTCTACAAATAGCTTCAGCACCCTGGACAGCTCTTGTACCAGTCATACTAAACCTTTCAACAGATTCTGCTCCTAAAGTTGGTTTTATATTTCGATTGTAAACCGCCCAGAGTGGACGTACATGTGGAACACATTATGCTCTTTAAGTGTGGTACAACTGTTTATATAAATGTAGTTAGTTAGTAAGTAAATAAATAAAAAATAAAAAAATAGTGGAGTCATCACCATAGTAGCAGGTCTGATGAATGTGAGTTGGGTGGGATTGAAGGGCTTGGCTATTTTATAAATAATATTTTTAAAGTCTGGCTGGACATCCCGCCATAGTAATGTAGTAGACCGTACAGCCAGCGACTCAATGCTGAGTGTCAGGTGGAGGTTAACTAGCCTGACTCCCTAAAGGGGCCAATGGCTACGAGCGGATAAGTCCTTTTGGGTGAGGTGATGGCTCCCTCAGTAGAGGAAATGCTACTGGGAATCATCATATTGGGGCCAATGGCAAAATGAGCAGAGGAGGAACTCTGATTCCCCACGGTCATGGAGGCGGAAGAAGCCATGCCAGATGGACTGGCTGTGAAGGTGCACCTTGTCCATAGCCTCAAGGCTGTGGCAGTCCATTGCAGTCGCGGTGTTAACTCATGCATGGTCTCATTTCATACATGCCACAGGAGATCAAGGGACTGCAGTGGCTCAAGTCACTAAGACGCTGACTGGGAAGCGGAAGGTCAGCAGTTCGATTCCCGAGTACTGCCGGACGGAATGAGCTCCCGTCTCTGTCCCAGCTCCTGCCAACCTAGCAGTTCGAAAGCAAGAAATTGCAAGTAGATAAATAGGGACCACTTCGGTGGGAAGGTAACAGCGTTCCGTGCACTCCAATGTCTAGTCATGCCTGCCACATGACCATGGAAACGTCTGCAGAAGCAGACAGTGCTGGCTCTTCGGCTTAGAAACAGAGATGAGCACTGACCCCTAGAGTCGGATACGACTGGCTTTCGAGCAAGGAAAACCTACAGGAGATCATAGTGTGTGGGTCACATCATGGCAAGCTGGGATCCACCTTCCACAAATTCATGCCAATGGCATTTTTCCCGCTTTAGGAAAAAAAATGCATTCTCGGATACGAGTTGCAGTTCAGGTACTTGAGTTCTGAATCACTTAACATGTTGTCGTTGTCAGCTGCTACTCGTATCTGAGCATACATTTTTCCTGGAAGTCATTTTCTCAGTTGATGGATGTGTCTCTGTTGACTCAATAAACCAATCCTGGCATGAAAAGTGCAACCATACACATTACACTGAAGAAGATGGTGGGACGGCGTAGTTGAGTTTGACAAAGCTTTCATGTTTGTCACTCGTCCTCGGTGTTTTCCTTAGAAGTGATTGGTAGCAACAGAGATGGTTGGACACCAAAGTGGGCGATTTATGGCCACTGCTTCCCAAGTTTGTGGGTTTATACCCGACACCTTCATGGTTTGTTTCAGCTGGTCATTATAATGCTTCAAAGGATCTCCACAAGGTCTTGTACCGAAGCTAAGTTCCCCATAAAGAATTTGACGAGGAAGCCTGGAACCATCCATACGGCAGACGTGCCCCATTCATCTAAGATGATGACCTATGATGGAAGTTTCAATGCTATGTACCTTGGTAACATCCTGTCTAAAAACTGCACCTGCGAACAGGAAGTGGTGAAGTGTATTAGTACTTAGCATGTAAGAAAAGTAAGATGCATCACATTGGATGGGGACTGAGAGAAACAATTGCCTTCGGTGTGGTTGTATTAAGACTAGATATAATTGGGACAGCTGCCTTAGCAAGTGAATGATGCTTGAGAGCATGGATGCATGTTTGCTTTCCAAAGATAAGGCCATGTTTAATAATCCAAATTTGTAACCAGGCATAGCTGAAATAAACAACAGGATGCCTGATTCACTTGTAGCTAAATGTAGGTTAAATGGATGCATAGCAGCACATGGAGAGAAAAGATGCAGGGGTGGGTGGTGGGTTGAAATTCATTTACTTCCCAGTTTAATTCAAACAGCACCTAATTCACACTTTCAGGACCAATGCGTGATTTGAAAAGCAATTGTTCGCCCAAGAAGAAGACTGAAAAAAAGTTATTGCAGGGGATGAAAAAGGTGAAAGAAAGAGGGCAGAAATTGTTTTTAAAAGGGAAAAAGGTGCAAGTGTCGGGATTGTTACAGGTCTTTGTATTTTTCTACTATAGGTGGGAAAGCAATAAGGTATTTGGGGAGGATAATTCAAAAACAGCTCATCTTTGGGGCAGAAGAGAAGTGTTTTTACTAAACCAGTCCAAAGGTTTCCACTGGATTACAGACAAATCTCTAATAAAGCGGAAGGTAAACTCGGCTCAGTAGGGCTGCAGTGGCTTAGTGGTTAAGATGCTGGACTTGACAACTGGAAGGTTGGCAAGTCAGCAATTTGAGACCCGAGTGCTGCATGATAGAGTGAGCTCCTGTCATCTGTCCCAGCTCCTGCCAGCCTAGCCGTTCAAAAGCAAGAAATTTCAAGTAGATAAACAGATACCATTTCAGTGGGAAAGGAAACAGTGTTCTGTGCACTCTGTTGTTTAGACATGCTGCCACATGTCCACAGAAATGTCTGCAGACGCAGACAGTGCTGGCTCTTTGGCTATAAACAGAGATGAACACTGAACCCTAGAGTCAGATACGACTGGCTTTGGAGCAAGGGCGATCTTTACCTAAACTAGGCTAGGCTAAACTGAGTTTAGCAAAGTACCTTGATGAACAAGTCACTGGCCATACAAGTCAAGGGGATTATCAATGTTGTACTCCAAGAACCCAAACTCCCCCCCCCCCAACCATTTCTTCCTCTATTCAACCTGAACCCTCTCTCGGCTGCCTCCATAAGAGAGAGAGTGGGAAGAAAGAAGCCCTTCAGGAGAGAAGCCTTGAGTTCTTCATAATATACCATTTGGCCTTAGCCACCATTGAGAACAAACCATTATGCTTCAAAGGCTCAAGATCAAAGATCGCAGGCAGAGCAGGGAGAAGAGAAAGAAATGATGAGAAGAAAGCACTCAAATTTATTGCTTCTTAAAAAGGCGACTGATTCTTGGGAAGCAAGCAATGAGAAACCTGGGGAACATAGTGAAAAGTAGGGACATCACATTGCAATCAAAAATTCGTCTAGTCAAAGCAATGGTATTACCTGTGGCAATGTATGGTTGTGAAAGCTGGACCATAAGGAAAGCTGAGCGCAGAAGAATAGACGCCTTTGAGATGTGGTGCTGGAGGAGAGTTTTGAGAGTCCCCTGGACAGCGAGGAGAAAAAATAGATCAATCTTAGAAGAAATCAACCCTGACTGCTCCTTAGAAGGTCAAATAGTAAAGATGATGCTAAAGTACTTTGGACATCAAATGAGAAGAGAGGATTCACTTGAGAAAGCCTTGATGCTGGGAAAGGTCGAGGGCAAAAGAAGAAGGGAGGAGGCAGAGAATGAGGTGGATAGATATTATTGCACACAAAATGGGCACAGAACTGAGTGAGTTGAGGAGGATGGTGGAGGACAGAAGTGCCTGGCGGACAGTGATCCATGGGGTCACAAAGGGTCGGAATCGATTGTGCGACTGAACAACAAACATGAATGTGTTTTACTAAACCAGTCCAAAGGTTGCTACTGGATTACAGACAAATCTCTAATAAGGAGGAAGATAGACTAGGCTAGGTGGGTAAGGAAGTGGCTTAGTGGTTAAGACTAACCACTTCTCCAGAAAACGCTTTTAGGGACCCAAGTCAAAAGATGTGAGAGCACAAGTCCTCTGAATACACAACCTTAGCGGTTATCAAATGGCACATAAAATAGAAGAATTCTTATTGCTACACAATCTCTAAGGCAGTTTTAAAAATGGGGTGGGGGTTACAGAGTCCAAATGGAAATGCATGACTTTCAAACTGAGTCTCGTATCAGCATGAAATCTGGCAAACTGTAGATGCTGAGCTTGATGACTGGAAGGTCGGCAGGTCAGCAGTTCGAGACCCGAGTACTGTACAACAGAGTGAGCTCCCATCTCTGTCCCAGCGCCTGCCAACCTAGCCGTTTGAAAGCAAGACATTGCAAAATACCATTTCAGTGGTGAAAGTAAACAGTGTTCTATTCCGGTGTCTACTCACGCCTGCCCCATGTTCACGGAAATGTCTGCAGATGCAGACGGTGCTGGTTCTTTTGGCTATAAACAGAGCTGAGCACTGAACCCTAGAGTTGGATACGACTGGCTTTCGGGCAACGGTGACCTAGATAGTCTGTTATCTCCAGAATGTAGAAGATAGTCTGCTACATGGCAACAGAAATAACAGTTTATAGGAGGTAGCATTGTAAGACAATAATCTTTTCTTTTCTTTTTGCGGGGGGAGACCAGATATCTGGCCTCCTTACATTGCGTCATGACAGTTCTAAAAACAAGCAATAACTCATATATTTTTAAAAAGAAAGGAAGGAAGGGTAAGAGTTAGGAACAAAACCCAAAAGAAATTCGTGATTTCTACTTCCACAGGGAGAACAGGTTCAAAGCACATCTCCCGTGAGAATGCTGAATTTATTTCAGCTGTTGAAAGGGAGCGTGTTCCGTTGCCTGTCAAAGGAAGCCGCCTGAAAATGGTGTAGCTTGTTGAATAATTCAGTGCCCTAAAAATAATGTTGCCTGTCCATTCAGCTCAGGGTTAGGAGCACGCAGATTTCACATCCGTCGCCCCCCAAAAGGGGACACTTTCTAACCTGTAAAAAGGGAATGAGATGCGCAAACAATGAAGAAAATGGAGTGTTTCTCTCACCTTCATGCACAGGCGAGAGGAGATTTTTCTTTCTGGTTCATCTGTATTCTACACATTCTGAGGTTGAATTGTTGGTGTTGTAGATGACGATGATGTTGTTGTTCTCTGTTAGTGTGTATGAAATCCCCAGCCGACTTCTTACTTGGTGAACTGAGCGGTAGACATAATTTTGTCTTCTAGACGTTCTTGTAACCATTTCACCATAGGGCGACTTTCCTCAGAAAGGTCTAAGACAGGGGTTTCCAAACTTTTCATGCCCCGAGGCGGTCACGTGGTTGAGCGGGCCAGTCACATGGTTCCTCCTGCCATAAAACATGTCTGCGGCTGTTGTGAAATGTGTTTATGGCAGGGGTGGGTGTATTTACGCATTCGCGGGTGCATTTTACGGCAGGAAGAACCACGCGACCGGCCCGCTCAACCACGTGACCGTTTGTGAGAGCGGTGAGGGCAGCCATGGGCCACATGAAATTGTGTTGTCGGCCGGGTCTGTAGTTTGGTCACCCTTGGTCTAAGAACTAAAAATTGAAGCTGCTTACCAGGGAAGTAAAAGATGTTTCCTAAATTCTTTGTTCTGTTGTCTCAACTTGACATGACCAACAAGCCACTGTTGACTCCTACAAGACTCTTTTCCATCAAGTGATAGTGAAACAAGACATCCTTTTTACTCTCCCATGAAGGTTTCCAGCACTTCTGGAAATTTTGCCCGCAAAACCATTGCTTGTGTGTCCCGATCAAACTCTGGAATGCCAAAATGAAGCCACTTCCTCCAATTTGTTGTTGCTCAAACCCAAGTCCTCGTCAATGCATGTCTTTGGCAGTTTCCCCCCTGAAAAATGGAGTACGCTCACAGGGAGAAATCACAGAACAATATCTGTTGGTTAAAAGAGATACAAATACCCCATCCAGTGCTGCTAATAATCAGCTTCAGTTTCCCCCTCATCCTTATCTGAGAGAATAAGAAAAACAAGGATTCACATCCCTAATTAGGAGGTTTGTTGTGGCCACACACACAAATAGAGGTGACCTTCGGTGAGTTTTATAATACCGCCAAGCCTCTTTCCCGTGAGACCACTTAGCTCAGTGCTGAGGGGAGAGAAGCTAATTTTCACAGTATAATTTATTTTTCGTTGATGTGCTGCTACATCGAGCATTAATCAAGACAAACCTGGTGTGCATAAGTCCTGTGAGAGGCGAGGAATGGAGGGAGGGGATGGGAGCTAGATTCGTAGGGAATCTGAAAGGTGCATTTTTTTTAACTGATGAAAAATACACTTTTTTGCTCAATGTTGATAAACACCATTAGGATTTCCCCTGGGGGTTAACAGGTTCTGGCCACTGGAAGTCTCCCTGGCGTGTTTATATTTTATCAAAACATCTTGCGATAAAGGAACATGGCAGGCTTATGAATAATGGCAGCTCCCATACCGACACATTAATGCTTAATGAACCTGATTCCATGCCACTGGTAAAAAGAAAATCGGCTGCAACCTGTAATTTCTGACATTTCCAAGATGGACTCCCTAGTGCCTTCATAACCCACACAATGAACTTTCAGAGCGCCACCACAGGGCCATTCATGTGGCTGTTGGCCCTTCGTTCTTCTGAAACAACACCCCCTCAAGCCCACTGTTGGCAAGCATCTATGCCAGGCACATGGAAAACCCTTGGCTTTCCATTTTGTTGCCTTTCTTTGAATCCTGCCTGCATTTCAATCTTCCTCATTTATGTCAAGTCATGAATCTTATATCCCCCCTCCCTCATGGAAATGTGTACAGATTCCTCACAGTCCCTTGAGAAGAAAAATGTTCCATAATGCATGCAAACTTATTTAAAGACCTGTCTATTCCTAATGCATAGGTTTTATATACATTTCCCCATTATTGTGAAGGGTGCTTGGGTTATAGCATTTTCCATCCGCAGTGGTAAAAATATATACATGATTTTGTTTTCTGTGCGATGTGGTTGGGAGGGATGATGGAAAGGAGGTGTGGAATGGACAATTTCTGCACATACCTCGAGACTATCAAATTTGTTTCCTACTTATAGTCTATAACTGTCAAGAACGCAATGCTTAGAGTTGACAAGTCACTGTCTTGCTGTATGAAATCCACATTCTATGGACCTCTAAACACCTCGTTATGTTAAATCCAGATGCAGAAATTTTCTCAGGGTGCTTCATATGCTCTCCATGCTTTTTTGCAGGCTTTGTGGAAAGAAATCCTACATGCATTGGGGGCAAAACTAAACCCCTATATATATTTGGGGACATGCAGGTGGGTTCATGCAGCTGAGTACTTAAAGGTTTGTGTGCATTTTAGAGGTAACAACAATAATAATAATTTCATGTCAGGAATTATTCTTGGTTGAAAGGATTTTTGCCAGAGCCCGAATGAGGCTCCTTTCAGGTCTCCAAGATCTTTTTCCCACTGTAGTGGTATCTATTTATCCATTTGCAATTTCTTGCTTTCGATCTGCCGGGCTGGCAGAAGCTGGGACAGAGACAGGCGCTCAAAACATCACTCAGTACCCGGGTCTCGAACTGCTGGCTTGACGGCCTTCCAGCTAACAAGGTGAGCTTCTTAACCACTGAGCCATGGCAGCCCAGAGGTGAGCATAATATGGTCGGAATTTTCTTTACATTTTTCCAACCCTAAACAAGTTTTTTTAAAGCATTATTTTACTTGAATTGCATGCCGACAACTGTATGGCCATCTTCCTAAAATTGTGTCTATTTCCACTTTTGATCTGGGACTACTGAGGAGATATAGATCAGATAAACGTATCAACAACAGACAGCACTTCTCACTCATTTTGTTACAGATGTTACCTGAAAAATAGTTGCCTTTTAAATGTAGGGGAACGTCTCACAGGCAGGGTTGAATCAGGAACCAAAAGACCACATTAGACTGTGGGTTCAAGTAGAAAGGAGTTCGTTGTGTTAAAGGTCCCATTTCAACTCAACAAAGTCCACCCAACAAATGAGCCCCTAACTTTGAAAATAAGCCACAGACAAATTGTTTGATACAACTTAGAGAAGTTTATTTATTTATTTATTACTCACATTTCTACCGCCGTCGCCTCCCCTCGCCAAGGCGACTCCGGGTGGCTTACACATAAAACACATCTGCCACTGCAACATAATCGAGCAGTACAAGTAAACAATACAATATAATAATGTCTCTGTGTGTCAATCAGTGATGGGATGTCAAAAATTCTACTACCACGCCATGACGTCATGGACGTCATGGGCGTGGCCAATGTCATGACGTCATGACATCATGGGCAGAGCCAACGTCATGACATCATGACGTTGTGGGCAAGGCCAAAAAAAATAAAAAAAAATAAAAAAATAAACATGCACACAGACCCGTAAATAACTTAAAGAAATAAAATAAATAAATAAATAAAATAAAAATTAAATAAAAGTACACCCACCCACCCAAAACACCATAAACCACCCACCCACCCCAAACACAAAACCCTCACTTACCCTTCTTGGGGCCGACGACCCCCATGGCCCGGGGCCACACGGCAAGGCACGCCCCATCGCCGCCGGAACCGAGGAGGAGGCGGGGCGCTCCATGTTGGCTCCAATTTTTAAAAAACCGGACCCGGAGCCACTGCCTGCTGCTACTGTCGCCGCTGCTGCCGCCTCCCGCCATCGCCATCGCCGGGGGGGTGGAAGGAGGAGAGGGAGGGGACTGGAGTGCCGGGAGCGTTTCTGTAATTGATCCGGGTAGATGCATTTGCTTTTTCCCTCCTTCCTTTTCGTTCCGGAGCTTTCTCTTCCCTGCCTTGCCCGTTGATCGGCTCCCATCCCGTCTTCTTCGTTGCCGCCGCCGCCGCTGGAACCGGAGGAGGAGGAGGCGCGCTCCGCTGGCCTGGGGCGACGGCGGCAATGGCGGCGATGGCGATGGCGGGAGGCGGCAGCAGCGGCGACAGTAGCAGCAGGCAGTGGCTCCGGGTCCGGTTTTTTAAAAATTGGAGCCAACATGGACATGGAGCGCCCCGCCTCCTCCTCGGTTCCGGCGGCGATGGGGACGGCAACGGCAGCAGCGATGGCAGGAGGTGGCAGTGGTGATAGAAGCACCAGGCAGCAGCAAGCGGCGGCAAGCGGCTCCACAGGAGGCTCCAGTCAGGGGCGGCCGGATCCAATTTTTTTTAAATCGGAGAAAAAAATGGCTCCAATTTAGTGCGCATGTGTCAGATTGAGTTTCTGCGCATGCGCACTAAATTGGAGCCATTTTTGCTCCAATTTTTTTTTAAATTTTCCTCCCGGTGAGGCGTCCGATCCGGACGCCTCAAAAACGGTTTTACCCCCACGGAGAGCCCTCCGGAAATCCTTAAAACGGTTCTGTGGATCCGGTCAGAACCGGTGTCATCCCATCACTGGTGTCAATGGCAAGGCCCAGAGGGGTGAGCGGGAGCGTCCTTGTACTGCTCGCTGCTGGCAGTTTATCCTCCTCCAGGCATCGATGGCGGAGCCCGGAGGGTAGGCGGGAGCGAACCTCCAAACGCCCACAGCTGGCGGTGCTTCTCCTCCTCGGAACATCAATAGCCACCCCCATCGTGCAGGCAGGGCAAAATGGCCGTCTGGCCCTCAAAGCTGATTGAGAGCTGGCTTGTAAAGGATGGGCTTGTAAAGGTTAAAAAGTCAAGACAAGAGAGATGGTGAAGTAACTGGTTATTTGTTACATGCCTCGATCCTTTCCCCCTGTAACATCATTTAACTTGGCTTGTCCTCCATTTTGTTGGAGGGCAGCTGGGGAAAAAGTCAGAATGTAGCTCAAAACTTGACTTAGGATATCGCAGAGACGCATAAGAATTTGTAACCAGATGCCTTTGAGGTGAGAGACAAGTGAGAGGTGCTACGTTTCCTCCTGAGAAGGGTGCACGAAGCATTTCCACGGCTGTGCCACCAACAGATGGTTGTTTTTCCTTGGATAGAAATCACACGCTTTGCCACTTCACAGGAGGAGAGGCGACAGAATTGGAACACGGAGAAAAGTCTCCTGCTTATAGCAAAGGGAAACATTGTCAGCACTGGGGAGGAACAGCAGAGCTCAGGAAAGTTAATCAGGCACATGAACCAAAACTCATAGAATCACCAACCCTAAATAACTCATGTTGTGGGGGGATGTGACCAATGACCCCGAAGGTATTGTCTTATAACTGGCTCATATTTTTAAACATTCAGGTTTTTTTATTCCCAGGATCTCCCACAAATTGTCCGGCCCCTGATGCCAATTCATTTGGCCCATGCTGCCCTCATCGCTCCTGGAAGCGGATGTAAAATGCGCCCACACGGGTGTGTTTTACTTCCACTTCCGAGAGCGACAAGGGTGGTGTGGGCCAGATGAATTGGTGTTGGGGGCCAGATCCAGCCCACTGGCCATCGTTTGGGCACCCCTGGCTTAAGCGGAGAAAATGGCAGCCTAAAACCTGTCTCATCCTGTTGCAAAACAGATTGCAAGGGGCATTTTACTTCTGCTTCCAGTGGGAAGAACCGTGTGACCTGCCTGTGGTCTGAAAAGTTTGGGCACCCTTGTTTGTAGAGTGTGTGTTTTCAAAAGGAATGTTTACAAGTTCTGATATGGATATTGACCTCTGAAGGATATTGACCCAGGAGTAGTCTGGTCAGCTTGTCCTGCTGTGGTAATAGAGTAGACCTTATGGACAGTGACTCAAAGTTGATCGTCAGGTGGCAGTTAACTAACCTGAGAACCCTGAGGATTTTGCCTTGGGTGGCGAAGACCACAGGGAAGGGTGATGGTCCCCAAGTCGATTAAATCCCTCTTGAATCCATCTTGATGGAGGGCAGCAGCTTCCTCAATACTGGCCTGGGGCTGAGGAGGACATTTGTGTGCCAAAAGGGCTCAGGACCAGAAAGTGACTTGTGGAACTGGATCAGTGATACTATAGGTGTCTTGCTGTGATGCAGAAAGCAATTGGGATGCCATTGCATTGTACTGCTCCCAAGACAATCTTTATGGCAGATCACCATTTTTCATTTAAAGATATTTCAAAGGTGTGTGTGTGGAATGAACGCGTGGGGCTCCTGTTACGATATTGCAGGAGGCTGGCCCTTCACTCGCAATTGAAAACTAAGAGAGAGAATGTTGTGGTTTTCTGTCCAGATCTGTGCAAATGATGCGCGTGAGGGTTGATATCAGCCTGTCTTGAGACACGTACTCCAGTTTCAGTACCTTGGATATCTTGGAGTTGTTATTCAGCGAGGAGTCTTCATATTGAGTAGACATCTCCTTGATGATATTCTGCACAACTTCTGTCCATGATGACCTGTCCCTGGCAGTTCTTTTCCATGGTGGTCCAACATTTTTCTTGAGAATATCTTCCCATCTATGAGGTGGTCTTCCTTTGGGTCTTTTGCAATCTCTTGGATACCAATTCATTATTCTGGCGCCCCGTCTATTCTCACTTGTGTGTGCAAAATAGCCGGCAACTTTAATTGTTGGCTAGCTATTCTGTTACTATGTCTTTAAGCAGTGATCTTTGAAAGATATCCTCATTTTTTTAACTGTGTTGTAGGGATTTATTTATTATTTTATTTATTTAATCAAATTTCTATTTCCGCCCAACCTACGGCCTGCACCCTGGCCCTGGCCCCCGATGCTATCACATCCAGCCCATAGCTGCCTTTTTTGCACCTGGAAGTGGAAACGGGTGCATTTACATCATCCATAAAACACGCCTGTGCCCACGCATGTGGAAACTTCCCCATGGCTGGAATAAAGGCAGAAATGGGTGCATTTATGTCCACTGTAAATGTGCCCACTTCCGGGGCATGGTTCAGCCCACAACGCTGTCTGAGAGCGTGGTCAGGCCTGTGACCTATAAAGGTTGGCGACCACTGCTTTAACTTTTTAACCCTTTTAAACCCTTTTAACTTTTTAAATGTGATCAATGTTTTTTTAACTGTGTTTTTAAATTTGTAAGCTGCCCTGAGTCTCTGGATGAGGGTGGGGGTACAAATGTGATAAAATAGATAAATAAATTTATTGACAAGTGAGATTCCGAGCATTGATCTCTCCATGTCTCATTGTGTCTTCATGTCTCAGTGTGTTACTTGCAGCCGTTTTTCTCCCGCAGCTCTTCAAGGCCAAATTTCACTGCCATAGGCGATGGTTTTCAAGATAGTAGAATTGAACAAACTTGCTTCTGGTTTAGCTTTTGACTTCAGGATGGCCAACAGCTCTCTGAATTTCCCGATTTCAGTGCAGGGAGTCGGTGCAGACAAAGTCTCACAACCTGATAAAAAGCGAGGGTGGCAGGAAAAAAATCCAGGCGGGATTCTGAGAAATGGAAGGAAGACGGAACTGAGATAGTTTCCTATCTTCCTGCACCTCAGAATCCTAGAAATCCCATGAATCTGGCCTTACACCCAGTGCTTCAAATGTTGCTCTCCATGTAGCTGCATTGCTAATGGTCTTCTCTGGTTCTGACCAGTATGGTGGCTGCCGGGAGTGGGTGGAAAATGATGGGTTCAATAGCAAACATGTGTCCTTGGCTTTCTACCTCCTTAAAAATGCTTTAATCTCCCGGAGGAATCAGATTCTAGGCCCCTATCCTTGGTTACCTAGCAACCTTCTTGGATTCTTGTTTATGGATGGCATCTTTTGTTTTCTGCTCTCAGCGGCAAAAAATAATTCATTGCCTTTTTGAAAACCACTCACAGACTTTCCTATACACTTGTGTACACACACACAAGCTGCACATCAGCCAAAGTCCAGCCTTTTGAACTTTGACAAAACACAAATAGCATAAAATTGCCTCTCGGCAGTAACATTCCCTTTTAAGTATGTTTTCTTTTCAAATGGATCAAAGCTTCCGGAGGCTCATAAACCAGAGTTTCCTATAAGCTTGTTCAAAGAGGCTCACGGAGTCAATTTGTGCCTTTTCAAAAAGTAAGAGAGCATTTTCCTCTTATATTGATGCTAGCTAGGAGCAGGTTGGGTCTTGCTTCCATGGCTAGAGGAAGGAAACGCCCAAACTTCTTTCTTTCTTTCTTTCTTTCTTTCTTTCTTTCTTTCTTTCTTTCTTTCTTTCTTTCTTTCTTTCTTTCTTTCTTTCTTTCTTTTTTTTTTGTTGGTTCGTTGGTTGGTTCGTTCATTTATATATATATCCCACCCATCTGGGATATTTTCTCACTTCTTTGGTCAAAATCCTACAGAGGAAACCCATCTGCATAAGGTTGTCATGCAACCAATTGTGTGATCATTTACACAATGGGAAGGAGTTTGGGCCCACAATGGGCAGCCTTGGAAATATCTCTGGTTGGTTGCTTATTATTATTATTGTTGGGTAGGAGGTGTATTGCACAATTTTTGTGAATATTGTATTACAGTATATTGGATAATTGCTACATTCTATTGTCATTTTGCTGTGTGGTTTTTGTCTTATTGCATTGCTGTATTCTACTGTTATATCATATTGTATTATATCATTTTTGATTATACTGGTGTTGTTATAGAATGTTATATGTATTGATTCTGTGAACCGCCCTGAGTCGGTTTCACTGAGTAGGGCAGTATATAAATCGAATAAATGCAATGAAATATCTCCCATTGTTTGCATCATTGCGCCTATAGGACTATGAAAGTCCATACCATAAGGGTGGGGCATGAATAAATAAATAAATATTCACTGGTAAAATCTTCTTTTCACATTCTGACCTCCACTTCAAGCAATTGAAATATAGATTTCTGTTATTTTTCCTCGTCCTCCTCCTCCGTTTGCACAACAGGAAGCTCTTAGGAATTTCCTTTGGAAAACTGTGTCTTTCTTGTGTTTGAATCTATGGGGATGGTTGTGGTAGTAAGTTCGAGCCATCTCATGGCAAGAGATCCACAAAGAATCTTGCATTACCCTAAAAGAAATCCTGCTGAAATGGAAGTTCAATAGCTGTAGAAACGAAATTAAGGTACAGTATTTGTGAAAAGGGAAGAAGGAAAAAGCCAAAAAAGAAAAAAAATTGCTGACTATCTAGTAACCCTATTACAGAATGATGCTTTGCTTAATCTCCAAGCCCGGGGTCCCCAACCTTTTCAAGGCGGGGGCCCAGTGACACTCTCTCAGTCAGCTTCAAGGGCTGGACAGCCATATCGCCCTGCCTGCATGATAGGGGTGGCCCTTTTGACCCCACAACTTCAAAGGGGTGGCCATTTTGTTTCTCAAATGACCTTGAAGGAGTGGGAGGCCACATGAAATGGTGCCATGGGCTGGATCCAGCCCGTGGGCCTCACCTTGGGAACCCCTGCTCTAAGTGAATCCAAAACCAGAGAGAAAACAAGTTGTAAAAGGAACCAGAGCAAATCGGAGTGTGTAATTCTGGTTCTTAACAGCCCTGGCATGGAAGATTAGGTGGCATTATTTTCTTATTGCTTTTTGTATCATTGCACCAGACTAGATTTCTTTTTTCTCCTTGCTGGGCTGTTTAGAGGATCATTCATGTGCCGTACATTGGAGAGCCACAGTCAGGGTAGCATTGTATACATGAGCAAAAAAAAGGGGGGGAAAAGGAAAGGAAAGGATAATTTCTCATACCCACAAAGAAAACAATTCCTCTTATCTATCTTTCTGTCTATCTCTGTCTGTCTTGTCGTCATCATCAGCAACTCAATCTGAGTATACTTTTTCCCCCTGCCCCAGGCCTGGTTTTCGTGGCCTTCGCCCTCCAAGGCAATCAGGAAAAATGCCACTGGTGTGAATTAGTTTAAGGTGGACTCCAGCTTGTAATGAAGGGACCCACACACTATGCTCACGGAGCCATCTTCTGCGGCACATATGAAATGACACTAAAGTATGCACACAAATAGATATAGACAAAAATGTACTCGCACACTTCCCCTCTCTTTTGTTCTATGACAGATTGTAATGGTCATTAGCTATAAGCAATAAAATGTTGATCAATTGATTGATATATGATCTGCTGCTGCTGTCGTGTATGATTCCCAGTGGCTCATCTTGAATGTCTGCTCCGGTCTGAATTTTTCTTTCTGGAAAATGGTTAGCTCAAAGTGGACACATTTGCAGAGACTGTTTACATGGTCAACTAGAAGCAGTCACAAATTAGCTGGATCTAAGCCTAAGCCAGCAGAGTTGGGGAAGGTTCTGGTGAAACTTCCTTCTACTGTTTAGGAAAAAAATCACAAATATTTGACTCCATGTCCATGATATAATCTTCTGTTGAATGCTGTTGTAGATACAGCACTGTGAAGAACCAGAGAGCTGGAAGTTGGAAGTCTTTTAAAATTGCTTGATATGCATATAAACATGCCTCCATGTGGTGAAAAAAGTCATAACATCAATGTACTTCCCACCCTTTACCAGAGGTATAGAAATCTGTACAGTATTCTATTATTACTGTCTCTCTCCCATTATTAGTAAATAATGAACCCATCTCATTTGCTGGCCTGCCAATTACTACAAGAAACTTGTACTGATGAGGATTTGAACTCAGCCAATGCCAAAGGCAAGATGGTGGCTTCATTTTGGCAGCATAAAGTTTTATGGATTTTCCCTTTCAAGACGGCAGTGGAGGAGGATGAACAGAGCGAGGACTGGCCGTGATAGATGTGAAGCCACTCTGGTTCACATGGGGATGGAAATCCTCTCTCCAATGTGACCGTGTAGAAGAAGACCAAACCATGGACCACATTATATTTAGGTGTCCTTTACACACATTTGGAGACACATTGGAGGACTTGCATAGTGCCACAGATGAAGAAGCCCTTCAATGACTTTCAAACCTGGATGTGGAACTCTAGCTAGGAACATGAGATGGACAATTAGCACTTACTGTATATATCAACATTAATGTAGACAACTGAAGTTCCTCATACAATCAATCAATCAATCAATCAATCAATCAATCAATCAATCAATCAATCAATCAATCAATCAATCAATCAATCAATCAATCAATCAATCAATCAATCAATCAATCAATCAATCAAGGTTTATGTGGACATGAATGAAAGAAGAAGGAGGAGGAGGAGGAATGCGTCTCTTTTGAAGAAGAAGAAGAAGAAGAAGACAGCAATAATAAGAATGATTATCATTCAGAAGAAGAACTAGTAGAACTGTCTTGCCTCCAGATTCAGATATGGTTACTGTGGACCAGCTTCAGTAATGCCGTTATTGGTTTGCTAAAACATTTACTGAGAAGGCAAGCTGTCAAGTTTTCCAAAGTACTCTTCTCTGGGCTTAGTAATTATACAATTGAGGGGCTGAGGGGGAAGCAAAAAGTTCCCAGAGGTCAACATTTCTTCCAACTGGACAGTCAAGAAATAAACTCTCCTTGCTTGAGTAGAATTCATACCAGTTGACTGATATTCTATTTAAAATACAGTAGATGAATTGTAAATTATGAAGGGGATCATGCTGTACTGAGACTCGGACATGCTTACTCTAGGTAAAGATCAGCCTGTTGTATCTGACTCTAGGGTTTGGTGCTCATCTCTATTTATAGCCAAAGAGCCAGTGCTGTCTGCATCTGCAGATGTATCCATGGTCATGTGGCAGGCAGGACTAGATACGAAACGCTGTTTACCTTCCCACCAAAGTGGTTCTTATTTATCTATCTCTTTGGCTATAAGAGATGAGCACTGAACCCTAGATTCAGATACAACTAGCTTTCAAGCAAGGGCAACCTTTACCTTTACCTATGCATCAATTTTTTTAAAAAAAGATTCATTTGAAATGTGGTGCTGGAGGAGAACTCTATAGATAGTCTGAACTGCCACATGTGATGGATAGAAAACCAGGCTTATGTTTTTGCTAAGCTGTAATGGACATTTGTGAGTGTTGTTCTCTGAAGGGGAGGAGATAGGTTGCATTATGGGTTATTTACTAGGGGAAAATTGTGTACTAGACAAAACAATCTTGTGTTCTGTGGGGAAATGAAACTTAGGGTTTCCAGACTTAGAAAGGATTTCATTGTTTTCATTGTGCTTCCTGAACTGAAGATGTTCCATTTGCCTAGAATTATTTTTGCTTCCTGAAACTTTGAATTGTAACCTACTTTTGCTAAAATTCACCATCATTTCAAATGAAGGACTGGAGTTGTTTAATTTTCTATCTGCTACCTGCCTGACTCAAGTCAGGATCTGTAAGAAGGCAAGACATATCCTGAATTGCTTAGCTACAGGGTGTCAATTCTGCCGTGTCCCCACTAAATTGTAGGCCAAGGCTTCTACTCGGGAGTAACGGGAGCGTGACACCATAAAGATGAACAATTGGGCCCTGGAGGAAACCCATGCCTGAACTCTCTCTGGAGGCGAGGACGACGAAGCTAGCTGAGGTTGTCCAATTTTGGGCACATCATGAGAAACCAAGATGTTCTGGAAAAGACAATAATTCAGGGAAAAGTGGAAAGCAGGAACTGAAGACCAGACATGATATAAATTGACTCCATGGAGAACCACCGGCTTGTGTTTGTAGGATCTGAGTAGGGTTGTTGAGGACAGGGCTCTTTTTCATAGGGTCACCAAAAGTCGGAGATGACTTGATGGCATGTAACAACAGCAATGTATGTCACCATGTATATGACTGTACTTAAACCCTTTTAGTAACTGTTCTTGAGAGACCTCCTCCTCCTGCCTTTACTCAATATGATCTACTTATCCTTCATTTTCAGTTCCATGTCATAAGGGGCATTTCCCCTTGAAAGCTCCTACGAGATTTACCATGGGTTATTCAGCTTTGCGCTCTTTCGACGATAATGGATAATTTTTGAATGGATAGAAAGATTTATTAAGTAAGTTGAGCGTGAATGTCTGAGAGGAGATTATTGTGAGGGAAAAACAACCGTGCACTTAAACAACACGGGAGATAAATTGAAAGGCATCCTTTAAAAGTCATCTAACTCTGTTTAAGGCTAGATGAAAGATTACCATCAGCAAATTACTCAGCAAGTCAAGTTTAAAAATCACTTTGTGGCATGCCACCGGGAATACCTCAGTGATTTAGGAATCTGGTGCAGAGCCAGGAGTTGGGAATTCTTGAGTGGGCGGCATAGAAGTACAAAAATTCAATTCAATTCAATTCAATTCAATGCTTCCCGGGAAAACAACCAACCTGTGTCATCATGGGCAAGCTGCACAGTCCCAAGGGCACCCCCTAGAGAAGTGGTGGCCAACCTTGGCACTCCAGGTATTCTTGGACAACAATTCCCAGAAGCCTAAGTCAGACCACCAGCCGACCAGGAGGAAGGAAATGGGAAAGTTTTTCTACGTCTTCTCTACCTAGAATCCCCTGGAAAAGGTTGCCAGAAATCAGAATCTACTTAATGGCATGTGATATACATATAAGAGCACTAAGGGAGCTATAATTTTCTAAAAGAAACATTTCAAAAACCTATTTTTTCCCCAGCCCTACCCAGAGGTGTCCAGGTTTGAACTTGGGTCTATTCAAATGCAAAGCTGACACCTTGCCACTGAGTTACAGGGAGATCCACCTGGAAGTGGAAGTGATGTTTGTTGGGTGGCACAAATCCACTCTGATTTGCTGCCTTCACATTAAAAGAGCTGTCCATGGTCCTGAAGCTATTTTAAATTAAAGAGGGGTGTGTGTGTGTGTGTGTGTGTGTGTGTGTGTGTGTGTGTGTGTGTGTGTGTGTGTGTGTGTGTGTGTGTGTGTGTGTGAGAGAGAGAGAGAGAGAGAGAGAGAGAGAGATTATTCTGAGTTGAAAGGATTTCTGCAGGGGATGCACGAATGAGGCTCCTTTCATGTACAGGTGGCCCTTGCTCAAAAGACAGTCGTATCTGACGCTAGGGTTCAGTGCTCATCTCCATTTACAGCCAAAGAGCCAACGCTGGCTGTGTTTGCAGACATTTCTGTGGACATGTGGTTGGCTTGACTAGACACGGAATGCTGTTTACCTTCCCACCGAAGTGGTCCCTATTTACCTACTTGCAATTTCTTGCTTTCGAACTGCTAGCAGGAGCTGGGACAGAGATGGGGGCTCACTCCACCGTGCGGTACTCGGGAATCGAACTCCAGCCTTCCAGTCATCAATGTTCAGTGTGTCTTAACCATGTGAGCCACTGCGGCCTGCTATGTTTTAGGTAACAGCAGTCTGCTATTTTTAGGGAATAGCTTTTGCCAACTTGGAGAAGATTATAGACTCAATCTCAGAGGAGATTCATCACAGACAACCCACCCCTTGACACCCTACTGGTGTCTCTAGTCATTCCTTGAACACTGTAAAAAATGGAAAGGACTACATACCAGTGGAGAGAAATATACACTCTGTTCTGAGACATTGCTAAAGGACATTGCTCACACTGAGAGACACACCAGTGCTCTCCCTGAACCATGTGGTAGCCAAGCAACACTCGCTCTAGAGGATCAAGCAAGCATGAATCAACAGAATGAAGTGGCCTTGAATTTGCTTGGAGAGATTGACTGCTCAAAATGCAGGGGGGAAAAGACCTTTCTTCTTGGAGTAACGGTTGATGCATACCAGTTACTAAAGGAGGTGTAAATGCCCCCTTTTTCTAAGGAAGGTATGGCTTTTACAAGTGTCTTCTCAGATGTCAAAAGCTGTTAAAATGTTGAAGCTTGTGCAGGCCTAGAAGCCTTAGGTCTAAGGTTCACTTTCCAGCGAGTGGTGCCGTTTCTGGGTTCGTAATGTTCACGCAAGAAGAGGCGGAAGGAGTCAAAGCCATCTGAGAGCTCATTGTAGCCATTTGGTAGAGTTTATTCTTGAGATTGGAACCAGTAGGGAGGAAATAAAGGTAAAGGTAAAGATTTCCCTTGCTCAAAAGCCAGTCATATCTAACTCTAGGGTTGAGTGCTCATCTCTGTTTCAAAGCCGAAGAGCCACCACTGTCTTCTTCTGCAGACGTTTCTGTGGTCAAGTGGCAGGCATTAATAGACACTGGAATGCACAAAGTGCTGTTTACCTTCCCACCAAAGTGGTCCCTATTTATCTACTTGCAATGTCTTGCTTTCGAACTGCTAGGTTGGCAGGATCTGGGACAAAGGCGGGAGCTCATTCCGTCCTGTGGTACTTGGAAATAGCTTGTTTACTTTTGTCTTGGATTTGTCTTATTACAACGCATGCCCACACCCACACATTACATGGATAGAGTTGCCATAATTCTCTCCCACAAAACCAGGACAGAAGTATACTTGACTAAAATTGACAAAATAGCCTTTTTAAAAATAATAATAATAATGTAATGACAGCTATAAAACACTTTCACATTAAATATATCAATACATAAATGAATTTATTAACAACAGTTAATTCTTACTGTAAGATGATCTGTTGTACTTCTGAAAAGTTGTGTCATGGTCAACTCTTAGCATCCTCAGTTCCAGGAAACACACTGGTCACATTTATCGGGCAGTGGTGTGAAGTGAGGACCATTAAGATTTGTCTCCAGGTATGTGCCAACTCCAATGTGGCAGTAAATCGCGCGTTTGATGGCGAGAGTTTGAATTTATTTTAATGGTGTGTTATACTAAACAATCAGTAAGCTTTAAAAATCCTGGACTTTAACATGCTTTTTATTGAACTGGCTGAGACAATTTTTCCAACCTTGAATCCAGGACAACCCTGGTTTTCCATGACATAAGGCAACCCTATAAATGGAGCCCTTCCTTCTCAGAAAAGATTATATATATGGGTCCATCTGGAAAAAACCACAAGGTTATGCTGCTGACAGAAAGTGCTGTATAAAATACACCTGAGCCCCATGTTGTTGATTCAGGTTTGTGATAGCAAGGGAGCAGAAATCACTCAGGTGAAACGAAATGATTAATAAGGCCAGGAGAAAGACAAAGAAGGATTAGAGATACACTCGTCATATGGTATCTCTGGACAACGGAGAGTTAATGGGTTGGGTCTACGTTGCAGGTGACTCAAAGAAAGAAGTCACTGAACGCTGGGCAGCAAGTGAAGGAAAAACAGGCACCAATACAAAATCTTTCTGAAAACAGAGCCAGATTCACATTTGCGTAATTTGCAGATGGATGCTATGTATTTACTCAGCTATTAAGTTCCACTGAATTAGGGACTGGGGAGGATTAGGCCATGCCAGCTGGGTTGTTTTTTTGTTTTTTTGGGGGGGGGGGAACTGTGGGCCAGAAAAAAGGAAACATTCCTTCCAAATTCTTCTCAATAGGACACACAGGGAATTTCACTGGGGAAGTGGCCAAAGAACGGAAGCCAAAAGGGAGCCAGAACCCTCTTCAGGCCTCAGATGATGATGATGATGATGATGATGATGATGATGATGATGATGATGATGATGATGATGATGATGATGATGATGATGATGATGATGATGATGATGATGATGATTATTATTATTATTTCATGTCAGAATTATCCTGGGTTGAAAGGATTATTGCTGGAGAAACTCCATTCAGCAAAGGTTTCCCTTGCTCAAAAGCCAGTCGTATCCGACTCTAGGGTTCAGTGCTCATCTCTGTTTCATAGCCAAAGAGCCAGTGCTGTCTACTTCTGCAGATGTTTCTGTGGTCATGTGGCAGGCATGACTAGACACTGGAGTGCACGGAAACGCTCTTTACCTTCCCACTGAAGTGGTCCCTATCTACTTGCAATTTCTTGCTTTCGAAGTGCTAGGTTGGCAGGAGCTGGGACAGAGACGGGAGCTCATTCCGTCCTGCAGGGAATGCCCAAAATGAAGCTCCTTTCATGTCCCCATGATCTTTTCCCACTGAAGTGGTACCTGTTTATCGCCTTGTATTTTTTTCCTTTCAATCTGCTAGGATGACAGCAGCTGGGACAGCGACAGGCACTAAATCCGTCATGCAATACCCGGGTCTCAAACTGCCAACTTGCCAACCTTCCAGCTAACCAGGGTGAGATTCTTAACCACTGAACCACTGCAGGCATTGGATGATAAATAGATATGGAACCCCACCCCCCTCACCCATAAGAGAAGCTAAGAATCTATGCATCTAATAAATGAATACGGCAAAGATAAAGGTAAAGATCTCCCTTGCTCTGCTCGAAACCCAGTCGTATCTGGCTCTAGGGGATGGTGCTAATCTCCATTTGGTTAATTGGATGAGTTTGATGACTGGAAGGTCTGCCAGTCAGCAGCTTGAGACCTGAGTGCTGCACGACAGAGTGTGCTCCCATCTCTGTCCCAGCTCCTGCCAACCTAGCAGTTCAAAAGCAAGAAATTGCAAGTAGATAAATGGGTACCAGTTCGGCAGGAAGGTAAACAGCATTCCATGTCTAGTCATGCCTGCCCCATGTCCAGAGAAACGTCACCAGTCGCAGACAGCACTGGCTCTTTGGCTGTAAACAGAGATGAGCACTGAACCTTATAGCCAGATACGACTGGCTTTCGAGCAAGGGTGACCTTACCCCTCAAGGCTCACTTTTGTGCTGTGATTTGGGGTTAAATTATAAGTCAAGGGGAAATGTACATTTCCAGATGTTTATGAATGGTTTCCCTCCTGGCATGCAGTTCTTTCAATACTGGAAACCTGAGCCCTTTTAGCCCAGTGGTTAAACTGCAGTACTGCAACCAACAGACTGTGAGTTCGATCCTGACCATGACTCAACATTGACTCAGCCTTCCATCCTTCCAAGGTTGGTAAAATGAGTACCCAGCTGTGTTAGGGGCAAAATGCTAATTAATTTGTCAACCACCCAGACAGTGCACTAAGCGTTATGGGGCAGGATAGAAGTGTGATTGCTTTTCTCTCAATCACCAAAGAAAAGCCACTTGGTGTGCAAAATGTGGGGTTAACAGGCCAGGATGTGCACAGAGAAACACATGCTTTCTGAAAAGCGCTCTCTTCCGCAAGGCGCCCGGATGCTCTCGTCTCGTCCAGCCACTTGCCAGTTGATTAACTCGTCTGCTGAGGGGGCGGAGGTGGGAAGAGAAAACAGAAACACGAGATGCACCTGCTAGTTCAGAAATTAATTTCAGGACCGGCACAAATTAAGTGGAGGGTCTGGTGGAACAGGAGAACAAAACTCCCCTTCTGAATTGTAGCCAGATCCACTTGGACAACCTGACATTTTGGTACCTTCACTGATTTGGCATCTGTGCCACAAAGCAGGTCCCTCTGCAGCAGGTGGCATCAGGAAATCCGCCCCGTGGAAAATGACCAGCCTTTAGTCTCCTCGCTCCAGTGCAGCGTCTGGTGGCAACACGTAAGTACAAAGCGGTAGCAACGTGAGCCGGAGTCTCCCCCGCCATTAAGCGGTAAGTAATTAGTATGGCAGAATCTGTAACCCAATGGGGCTCCTCTAAGCTTTTATGAATTAAACCTCAAATCCAGGCTTTGTTAGCGGCTGTGATTAGTTAAATGCTTGGAACCAATTTTCAGCCATCCTGAAATGAACCCCTCCCCCCCTCCCTGCCCTGTCCTGCATCATCTCCTAATTAACTGCATCCCCTGAAAGGGCTCAAAGGACATCTTTCAAAGGTAGGGAAGACCAAACGAACGAAAAAAGAGTGGCCTGTAATGAAACAGAGCAGAACAGAGCAGATTGTGGGGTGGGTTGAGGTATGTAAAAAGAAATCACCATCACACTCAATTAATTGCAATGTGTTCCCCTTCAGTAAGCTAAAATAAAGCATGTAAGCATTCCCTTCTTTTTTCCTACTTCAGTGTTCAATTGTTTTCTGTTTCTTTTCTTTTGAAGGCTACAATTCTTGCTGCATCAATTGGACCATTTGGAGAACATTCCTTTTTTTATTAAACTATAATTCCCAGAATCCTCCTTTCACCAGAGAGAGAGAGAGAGAGAAAGAGAAAAGAAGGAAGGAAGGAAGGAACGAAGAGGGAAAGAAGGAAGGAAGGAAGGAAGAAAAAAGAATGAAAGAAAGAAAGAAAGAAGGAGGGAAGGCGAGAGAGAGAGGGAGAAAGAAAGAAAAGGAGGGAGGGCGGATAGAAGGAAGGAAGAGGGAGGAAACAAAAAGAAAGAGGGAGGGAGGGAAGGAGAGAGAGAGAAAGAGGAAGAAAGAAAAAAGAGAGAAAGAGGAAAGAAAAAAGAAAAAAGAAAGAAGGAGGGAAGGTGAGAGAGAGAGAGAAAGAAAAGGAGGAAGGAAGGATGGAAGGAAGGAGGAGGGAGGAAACAAAAAAGAAAGGGAAGGAGGGAAGGAGAGAGAGAAAGAGGAAGAAAGAAAGAAAGAGGAAAGAAAAAGAAAGAAAAAAGAAAGAAGGAGGGAAGGAGAGAGAGGGAGAAAGAAAAGGAGGAAGGAAGGAAGGAGGAGCGAGGGAACAAAAAAGAAAGAGGGAGGGAGGGAAGGAGAGAGAAAGAGAAAGAAAGAAAGAAAGAAAAAAGAAAGAAAGAAAGAGGGAAGGTGAGAGAGAGAGAAAGAAAGAAAAGGAGGAAGGAAGGAAGGAAGGAGGAGGGAGGGAACAAAAAAGAAAGAGGGATGGAGGGAAGGAGAGAGAGAAAGAGAAAGAAAGAGGAAAGAAAGAAAGAAATATTGATTGATTGAATGAATGAATGAATGAATGAATGTCAGTTCTCTCTCTGGATGATCACAAAAGGGGAAACAGAGCTTTCCTGGTGTCAGAATGTGGAGCCAAATTCAGTTAGAGTGGCTAAAGAGGAGAATGGTGCAAATTTAAAGTGATGAAACTATTGGTAAGCCAAATACACATAGAAGAGGAGGAGGAGGAGGAGGAGGAGGAGGAGGAGGAGGAGGAGGAGAAGGAGAAGAAGAAGAAGAAGAAGAAGAAGAAGAAGAAGAAGAAGAAGAAGAAGAAGAAGAAGAAGAAGAAGAAGAAGAAGAAGAAGAAGAAGAAAAGAGACAGGAGTGATGAACAACCCAGGAGATAGAATCAAGCTCAAGTCAGTAGTAAAAGATAACCAAAGGAAATAGCAATATATCAGGGAAGTATTGCTGTTCAAGCATCTCTTAACTTGGAAGAAATCTCCTCTTATACTTTTCCTTCTTCTGGATAAGCCAACTGGGGATCCAGAGCAATATGAAGTTTTTTGACCACTTACAGAATGGTGTCGCAAGACACAAAGTCTGGATACGGGCCAGGATCTGGTGCATCCTTACACACTGAATGAGAACTGTATTTGTTGTTTTTGCTCTAGAGCGGTGGGGTTCCCAACCTGAGGTCTGTGGGTCAGATCTGGCCCACAGTACCAATTCATGTGGTCCACCACCACTCCAAGGGCACTTGAGAAACAAAATGGCCACCCTCTTTGAAGCTGCTGGGACAAAATGGCCACCCCCATCATGCAGGCAGGGCAAAATGGTCACCCAGCCTTTGAAGCTGACTGTGAGAGCATGACCTGGCCCTCGGCTTGAAAAGGTTAGAAACCCATGCTCTAAAGAAATATGCAAATTGGTAAGACTCTGCATGACTCTAAATGTGCAAAACTGAAACCTATGAATAGCTACAGCCTTATTGCTTGGCCTGTTGTAGGGAAACCCCGGAAGCACCGGGTGGGTTAGTTGCATCTTTGTGAGCAGACCCACCCATCTTTCTGCACTTGTGATGAGCATGCATTTCAGTGAGCTTTTTGAACACATTTCCCCAGAATACCATAGCCAGTAAAAGATGGATGTCTTGCTTTCATACTCTCATCGGGGAGCTTCTGAATCCCTGATAAATTATCTTTCCTATGAGTTATTCCCAAAATTTCTTCTCAGCCCGAACCAGAAACATCCTGTTTGAGTCTCAGCAGTTCCTGATTTTCTCTGGCCTGAAGCATTTGCTGCTGATGCATATTTAATGACTAATAATGGGATTTCTCTGTTGATCTACTCATTGAAGATTTCTTTCCACCTTGATAGACTTTCAGGTTAACTGCTTTGCTCAGTGCCTCCTAACAAAATTGCGAGTCGATAAATAGGTATCGCTTCAGCGGGAAAGGTAACTGATGTAGACACAACCCACTGAAAATACAGCTTAGACTTAGATCCTCCTATGTTATGAAGCAGATTGGGCAGCGAAAACACAACTCTACAATAAAAAGCACAATAACATTTTAAAGGTCTATCTATTCAGGTTTGTCAGCTGAAAATGGTTTCTACATAAGCTTCCAGGAAAGCGGTCTAAATGTCAAACAACATATCCTTGTTAAATCGCTGTCTGTAGAGAATGCCTTTAGGCTTTGACAAAAGCTTCATGATCTTCAAACCTGTGAATAACAAATATCAAGAAGCCCCCCCCCCCTCAAGTAACTTTTCAAGATCCTATAATGATGTTTTGGGTAACTCAAAGCAGGTCTGAAGTTCTTCTTCTCAAGTCAACTCCCCCCCCCCCCATCTCTCAAAGCCTTATTGGAGGAATATTGAATACAATGGCATAACTCTGAACCACTATCTTCTCTCTACAGAGTGGCCCATAAGTCCCTACCCATCCATATACAGTATTTTATGTATCCAGTGTATCTGTGTGCTGTGTGGGTAGGGACCCATGGTGCCACCCTGTAGTAAAGGGCTGCAGTGGCTCAGTGGTTAAGAAGCTCACCTTGCTAGCTGGAAGGCCAACAAGTCGGCAGTTCAAGACCCAGGGACTGCCTGACGGATTGAGTGTTCCCAGCTCCTCCCGACCTAGTAGTTTGAAAGCAAGAAATTGCAAGCAGATAAATAGGGAACACTTTGGTGGGGAAAAGGTCTTGGGGACATGAAAGGAGCCTCATTTGGGTGTCCCCTGAGCAGAGTTCCTCCAGGAAAAATCCTTTCAACCCAGAATAATTTCTGACACAAAATGATGATGATGACGACGACGACGACGACGATCATCATCATCTCTAGTCCTTTGGGATTTCTCTGTATGGCTGTAGTGCCTCCATGCCACAAAATCTCTTCCTCTTGGCCTATGACAGGACACGAGCTGGAAGCCCAGTGGGACGGAGATTTCTCTGAATGGCTGTTTCAGGCATTTTGCCATTTGTTGCTTTCTGCTCAAATCCAAGGTTACGGATCACCGTGGGTCACTCTTAAAAGGGCAGGGCAAAGCATTCTTCCAAATACCCTCTCCGAGGTCCCAATCCACTAATAGCAGAATAATCCTCTTACCCAGGCCAGATCAGGCCACCGGGAGGAAGCCATACATATTTATTTGCAGAAATTACAGCTGTTCCTGGGACCCCCTCTTCCCCCCTCCCCATCCACTGCATTAGCAAAATGTTCTAATATACAAGTCCATGCCGGTCACTTATATAACCCAATTTCAGGCGTTTTTAGGATAGTATATTTAATTAAAATAACACTGTTATTAACATGATGCTTATTATCCTCTTCTACTTTACTCTTCCTTCCACTCAAAAGGGCTGTCAGGGTCAGAGGTTATGAAATATCCATTTTTGGGCTTCTACTTTCATGTCCTGATCAAACCCTGGAGTGCCAAAATGAAGCTACGCTCTTGGCTCTATTGTTGGCCAAACTTAAGTCCTCATCAGTGTATGTTTGTGGCAATAATTGGCAGACCAGTAAATGAGCCAGATTCTGTGTCTCTCCACATTCACAGCACATGTCGCTGTCCACCAGCTGCCCCCCACTTGAGCCTGTTGGTCCTGCATTGAGGGACTCCAACCCTCAGTCTATTCAGGGTCCCCCAAGTGACGTAGGGGAGGTTGAGTTCCTCAGACATCTCCTCCTTTACTGATGTTCCTTGTCTGGTGAGCTCCTTCCTTTATCTTCTAATTTGGTTTTGCTCTTGGAAGAATGTTTGTTCTTGCCATAAAGCTCTTCCTGGTATGGTCAAAGCAAACAAGCATGATATGTTTCATTGCCAGCAAAATTTTGTTTTGCTCTTGCGTACCCTCAAGAATGTTTGTTCTTGCCATAAACCTGGAGTGTTGATATATGATAGGCAGACCAATTTTGCTAACATATTACCTGGAAAAGTAGTCCCCCTTTTCTCCATCATTGCTTTCCTGGTCAGGGAGCAGATTGTGGCATAAAAAGGACAACTAACCATTTTGACACCCTGGACTTTTAAGCCCTAGCCATCGTCCCACCACAGAGGTCATCCTCTGCCCAGCAGCCCAATGGGAGTGCTTCTTCCCTCCCCCAGCACATAATTCACCCCGCCCCTCTGCCCAGCAGTACAATGGGTGCGCTTCCACATCCCCCCCCCCAGCATAGATTTCGTTCTGCCTCTCTATTTGGACATGCAGTGTCTAAAATGTTCCAGCATCAAAGTGACAGAAAGATTTATGCCTTCAAGATGTAAATTTTTGCACTCTTGAGATTTTGGCGCCCTGGGTTAAAAGACCCGGTCCACCTTCCACAATCTTCAGTACCTAAATGCGAATGCAAGGAGTACGGGAAGCAAGCTAGAAAAATTGGCACATGGCGCCATTTCATGCGACACCCCCCCATCGCCTCCAACACACCAGGAAGTTCCATGTGGTGGAGCAAGCCCAAAGTGGTCATCTGGGCCCCCAAGCTGTCTGAGGGAGCATGACTCGGCCCCCGGCTTAAAAAGGTTGAGACTCTTGCTATAAACTGTTCAAAAAGAACCGACAGGGCAGAAAGGGAGGTGGGGTAGCGGTATAAGTTAAAATGACATATCCCTGCATAGGAGGATGAGCGTCTATGTTCCATAGAGAGCATCTGGATAAATATGATTGGCTGGGGCCCAAACGAACATGACAGTTGGAATCCACTATTTCAGATGGTGAACCTGATAACTATCAGGTCAGCAGGTCAGCAGTTTGAGAGCCGAGTGCTGTGCACTGGAGTGAGCTCCCGTCTCTGTCTCAGTTCCTGCCAACCTAGCAGTTTGAAAGCAAGAAATTGCAAGTCAATATGCAGGTACCATTTCGGCGGGAAGGTAAACAGCATTCTGTACACTTAGGTGTTGAGGGATACCTGCCACATGTCCATGGAAATGTATGCAGACACAGGTAACACTGACTCTCTGGCTACAAACAGAGATGAGCACTGAAGCCTAGAGTCGGATATGACTGGCTTTTGAGCAAGGGTGACCTATTGACCACCCGATCATGGAGAAGATGTGGATGAAACCTTTGAAAAGCAAAATGCAAAAATGTCATCGATACACCATGTACCAGTAATGGGAGATTTCAACTATGCTGATATCTGTTGGGAGACAATTTCTGCCAACTATGGCCCTTCAAAAAATAAATACATCCTGGCTTGTGTCACTGATTTTCTTCTACAAGGAGTGGAGGAAGAAACTAGAGGAGTAGCTATCCTTGATTTGATTCTAACCAGTAGAGATGACTTGGTAGAGGAAGTGACAGCTAGAGGAACTCTGGGGGAAAGCGGCCATGTTCTACTTGGGTTCTTGATCTCAAAGGAAACAAAAGTGGAGTGTAGCCGCACGTACATGTTGGAATTTAGAAAATCAAACTTCAATAAACTCAGAACAATGATAGGTAAAATTGCATGGCAGAAGATACTTTCTGTTAAAGGAGTCCAAGAGGGGTGGGAGTTTCTAAAAAAAGAAACCACATCTAGAGTCCTCTGTTCAATTCTGGGCTCCACACTTTAAGAAAGATGCAAACAAACTAGATCAGGTCCAGAGAAGGGCAACAAGGATGAGAAGAGGCCTGGAAACCAAATCCTAGGACAGTGATGGCGAATCTTGGCACCCCAGCTGTTCTTGAACTTCAACTCCCAGAAGACCAAGTGTCCGTGAATCTACACAAATGGGTTTACTGGCACTCCAGCTGTTCTTGGGCTTCAGTGCTCAGAAGCCCACATATGTACACCAAACCCATTCATGTGGATTCATAGGGACTTGGGCTTTTTGGAATTGAAGTCCAAGAAAAGCTAGAGTGCCAAGGTTGGCCATCGCTGCCCTAGGAGGAAAGATGGAAGGAACTGGGCATGTTTAGCCTTGAGAAATGGAGACTGAGAAGGGATAGAATGACAGCTCTTTTTCAAATTCCTGAAAGATAATCCTACAGAGAAGGGAAGGATCTATTCTCCATTATCCTGGAATGCAGGATGTTTAATAACAGGCTCAAACTAAATGAAGCCAGATATTGACTGAATATCAGGGTAAACTTCGTAACTGTTAGAGCAGTACAACAATGGAACCAACTGCCTTGAGAGGTGGTGAGCATTCCAATGTTTGAAGCATTCAAGAGTGAGAATTCAATTCAATTCAATTATTAGACTTGAATTGGACAACGATCTATCATATCTACTTTGATTTAGATTCCTGCACTGAGTGACTTGATGGCCTCATCAGCCCCTTTCAACTCAGTTATTCTATGATTCTACAACTCTAATCAAGCTCTGACAGCAAATATTTTGCCCAGGGACTGTAAATCCATCAGACAGCATCTGCTTTGCAAACCCAAATCTCAACTTCAGTTGCCAACAAACTCCAAGTAAAAAGCCAGGAAAACGATCACTGTTGGACTGGTATGGTTGGACTGTATCTCTCATGAGCTCTAGCTAGTACAGTATCAAAGGATCATAGGATGTGTAGTCCCGCAACATCCTGATGCACCTTCCTCATCCATGACTTAAAATATTTGCGCAAGAAGTGGGACACTTCTTTCGTGGAGACCTTGACGAACCATCACTCACAGGTAACTGCACCCAACAATCTCCACTTTCAGGTGTACTGGTTTTGTTCTTCCAGTCTCTCCCTCCCAGACCCTTCAACTGATCAGAAACTCGCAGCTTGGCTCACTGACAGAGTTCCAAGATGGCCATCTGATTATTAAAAAATAAAACCTGGCATCCAGCCTGCAACCTACTTACACATTAATCTTTTTTGACAGATGCTGATGAGAAAACACACTTTCAGCTCCCAGGAGGCGGACAAGCGCGCTTTTCCAGCGATGTTTTATTATCCTTTAAAAGCTATCATCTTCATCTAATTATGAACTCCTGAGCTCTTAAGGCCTGAGTGTGGAGGACTAGGCTTCTGTGAACCATACTGGGTCTCTCTAAGTCTCAATGGAGACCTCATGAATCCAGAATCAAACACGCTCTGTATTTTCAGTGAGCTGAAAACTAAGATAGCCAATTCTTCTTCTTCCACGTCCCGATCAAACCCTGGACTGCCAAAATGAAGCCACTTTCTTGGCTTTGCCACTGGCCAAACTTAAGTCCTCATCGGTGCCTGTTTCTGGCAGTCATCGGCAGACCAGTAAATGAGCTGGATTCTGTATCTCTCCATATTCACACCACGTTGTCCACCAGCAACCCCACTTGAGCATGTTGGTCTTACATTTAGGCACTCCAACCCTCAGCCTGTTCAGGGTCCTCCAAGTGACATTGGGGAGGTTGAGTTCCTCAACCATCTCCTCCTTTAATGATATTCCTCTCCAACGAGTTCCTTCCTCTGTCTTCTAATTTAAGAGTAGATCAAACACCTCTGGGTCCCAGGCGAACTGCCATTCTCTACACCCTTTCATGTCAACCTAGCAATTGGAAAGTAAGAAGTTTGCAAGTAGATAAACAGGTACCGCTTGGGTGGGAAAGGTAACAGCATCCCGGTGTCTAGTCTTGCTTGCCACATGACCACAGAAAGGTCTGCAAATGCAGACAACACTGACTATTTGGCTATAAACAGAGATGAACACTGCACCGTAGAGTCAGATACAACTTGCTTTCGAGCAAGGTGACCATTACCTTTACCTTCTCCTACCCTGGACTTTGCCTGGAATGCCTTTCAATTGTATAGTATCCTCCATACAGCTGGACTCAGTGGCATTCATCCAGAAGTGTTACAATAAAGGCTGAAATCTTATACACACTCATAAGGGACTTAGGGTGCAATCAGACGTGCGTGCTGGATTGCATTGGGTCACACTGGAAAAGGTTGCTTTGTAGGGCATGGTCTTCTTTAAACCGACTCTTTTATGCCATCAGACCTATATGCCTCCAGATGTAATTCAAGGTGCTGGTTTTGACCTTTAAAGTCCTTCATGGTAGCGGGCCAGGATACTTAAGAGACTGCGTCACCCCAAGGTTTTCGACCCGTCCTATGAGAGCAGACCATAGGGGCTCCCTAGTGGTCCCATCAGCCAAGGAGGCACATCTCACTGGGACCAGGAAGAGAGCCTTCTCGGTATCTGCTCCGGCCCTATGGAACCTCCTGCCACTTGAATTGCGCCTCCAGGCAGAGTTGCTTCCCTTAGGAGAGCCTTAAAAACGTGGCTATGCCAGCAGGTGTGGGGTAGATGTGGTACCACAACCCAGGCCTGCTGGCTTATTTAGCCCAGCCTGGGGACCTTATTTACTCTTGCTTGGGTGTCCTTCTTTTTAAGGGGTTTGGGGAGGTTTTATGGATGTTTTTAGATAGTTTTATAGTATTTAGTTTTAATTGGTATTAGGTATGAGTTTTAGCTGATGTTGTGAGCTGCCTTGGGTTGCTCAGGTGAAAAAGACAGTTAGATAAATCCAACAAGTAAATAAATAAAATAAATAAATCTGGTCCCTGATGCTCCAGCTGAGTCATGAAACAAACAAGGACAAAACAAAACAACCCTGCCCCTCAGATCAAAAAGATGTGGGTACAGAATCAGGTTGGTGCGTGATTTTTCCATACGTTGTGTAGTTGCTACAGAACAGCTTGGACTGGACCATGCCACAGCTTACTTCTGAGTAGATGTGTGTACAGACCTACAGCTGAAGCGTTTTGATTCGTAGGTATAGCAAAACATCAAAAGAATGTTACGGTGCTAACATCAAAAGAATGTGCACATTATACTGATACCAGGTCTAACAAAAATTGCACTCCCATACTGGTCACAATGACAACAATTTCGTGTCAGGAATTATTCTAGGTTGAAAGGATTTTTGCAGAAGAAGCTCCGCTCAGTGAATGCCCAAATGAGGCTCCTTTCATGTCCCCAAGAGCTGGGACAGAGACGGGCGCTCAATCCTACATGCGGTACCTGGGTCTCGAACTGCCAACTCGCCAGCCTTCCAGCTAACAAGGCGAGCTTCTTAACCACTCAGCCTCCGCAGCCCCTCATAGTGGTTGTGCGATCTACCAGCCATGCGGTCTATCAATCACTAATTCCATTCCAGTTACTGTAATAAAACCACACCATTCCTCACCTTGCTTTGGGACCTCTCCAGTGTTCCTTCCAAGGCGAATTATTCAAAAATCCCCCCTAGAACTCACCCAAAACTTGGCAAGGAATGCATGTTCGCCACTCTCTCAGCCACATCCGGCTGAACAAACCTGGGACTTGTCTGCATACAGAGCCCAGCCAAATTAGTGGTAGAGAGGTAAAAAGGTAGCGTTAAAAAGGAGGCCAGTGGACTTACTGCATCTTACCCCTGCATCCCAATTCCAATGAACACACATTGATTGAAGAAAGTAGTTTAATTAAAGTTGAAGCAAGGTTCTTGATAAATCAGGTTATAGATCTCAGCATAGAAAGATATACTAATCAAAATTAGCTTTTAGAAAAAGAATGCTTTCAGACATATCCTTCCCTAAATAAAAACAAACTATCTATCTGTTCTAAGTTACCGTATTGAAGACTTAGGGAGGTGCGGCCTGTTGAAATGGCCTTTCTCCCCCCATACTGGTGTTTTCTTCTTGACCACCAGATTCGAACTCTTCCCTCCATTTCTTTCTCATACCATCCACTTCACTCTCCCAGGTATGAGGTGATCCTGGGCAACCAGTATAAATCCAATCAGGTCCCAGTGTTGGGAGTAAACAACTCTGTTTCTTATGATGAAGCTTGGCACCTCCCTGTCTATCTCTTCCCATCTGGGACCCAAGGAGTGAAAACAAACAGGTGGCCTTTTGCTAGCAAAAGAAGCCACACTTCTACTTAGTCTAAACCCTAATAAACTCCATCTTGGATATGTTTAATAACTTGAGGTCTATCCTATGATGGTTACTCTGTAATTTGCTGTCCCTCAATGTGTTTCCTGGGCCAGAAGTATGTCACGTTTATATTAACCACACATGTTCATTAGTAGAATACTCTTGTTACTAAAGTCCCTCAATATTTATTGTGATTGTTGGTTAGTCTTGACAAAGACCTTTTGGGTGAATTCATTCCTTAGTTTCTTTGATTTGATCTAGTGTGAGTAAGATTAGCGGCTCAACAAGGTTGTCGTTGCATAGGGTACACCCGATTGTGGTTCAAAAATGTACCACAATCTTTGAGGAGGGTCTTTCTGAGTACCCCAAGGAAAGCACAGATAAAGATTAAATATATAAGATATATATATATATAAAAGGGAAATGAGGAGAAATAAAACAAAAGGCTATTTCCAAGCCTGAACAGAAATTCTGTAGTTTGGAAGAGTCTGAAAAAATGAGCGCAGGAGGCATTATGCAAACTTAATTGAGATGTGATGCGTGCTTAATTAAGGGCCAGAGCACAAATGACATTAATTGCATCAATGCAATTAACATGCACTTGAGAAATAATGTGAATCCCAGCTGCAGAAGAGGGGCTAAGGAGCAGTTGGTTTGGGAAGGAAGGTTTAATCCCTTTTCCTATTGTAAATGGCATTGGCCAACCATGCGGTTCAGTTTGGATGCCATGGAAGGCTTTGCAGGGACATTTTCATCAGGTCAGTGGATGAGTTAGGCTTGAATTGTTGGTTCCTCCTCAAACCCACAGTCCTTTCCAATCTTACTCCTTCCGTGGTGACCACTATCTACACCCCCTCCCAAATTTTACCTTGAGCTTTGTTACAATAAGGAGGAAGTGAAGTACACAGAAAAAGCCTCCTCCATGATAGCACTGCGGCACATAAAAATAAATCTTGTCTGCTACTTGGTCTAATCCATGTGTCCTATACGAAATCAAGTGTGCTGAATCCAAATCTGAAGTCCAATTCTTTCTAGGATGTCAGGATCTTAAGTTAGCAAATGTCACCCTCTTGGTTAGGTTCTTGAATTGATTATGCAGGGTATATTTGCCACAAATGTAGCAAAAGCTGTCCGGTTTATTAACAGAGCTGCACCCGAACCAGTCCGAACCAGCTGGAGCCCAACACTGAATCTTCCCTTGTAAGAATATATTACCCAATGGGTGACCATTTGAACAGCTATAGCATGCCTATAACTTTAAATCTGTTCGTGACAGGCAAATTTTGAGTTCAGATTTGGAATCAGCACACTCAGTAGCATGCAAATCACATGTGTTATTCCCAGTAGCAAAATTGTTGTTGTGTAGTGTTGTGGATACTTTTTACATATTTGAACCACAATCCGGTGTAACCTGAGCTACGACTAATCTTTCTCATACTGGGCCACTGGACACAGAAGAAGAAGATTTATAGCCAAAGAGCCAGCACTGTCAGCATCTGCAGGCATTTCCGTGGTCATGTGGCAGGCATGACTAGACGCCAGAGTGCACGGAACACTACCTTCCCATTGGAGTGTGTATTTATAATTATCTACTTACAATTTTTTGCTTTTGAACTGCTAGACTGGCAGAGACAGGAGCTCATTCCGTCATGCAGCTCTCAAACTGCTGACCTGCCGACCTCCCAGTCATCAAGTTCAGCGTCTTAACCACTAAGCCAATGCAGCTTCCCTACCCTCACTAGCTAGCTCTAAAAGCTAAGATACAAAAACATGGTTTGGATTGAGGTACCGGTCACCGGAGTTTCAATGCATGGATGGAAAGGTGAGGTGAGGTTTTGCTGCATGCATTTCCCTCCCGCTGGCGCTGCTTTCCGTGAACTACTGCAATCTGACACATCTGTCGAAAAGAAGGAAGTCAACACAAGATAGGAAGTTGGGTTGATATGGGGGGGAAATGGGTCCAGATTGCCGGTAAAACACAGGAGCCCTCAGGTTACAATTTCAAAACCAGCCTATTCTTCCCCTCTAAAAACACTTCTTGCTGTAGGCATTTTATTGGGCATACTTTCCACCCCCCTGCTGCTTTTAATGATCACTGCCTACTAGTAAGAGATCAAGTGACAGCTTTCCATATGGTTCCTCTTCCCCTTTTGCCCTTGAATGAGAAGAAGCTTTGTCTGTACATCGGAGGCTATCCAGAGCGACCTTGTTAAACTCCCCCGCCCAATGTAAAATTAGACACAGGCTTCATTACTGCGTCTAAAAAACTGCTACCGTATTTCGGCATAGCTTGGAAAGTTCATTTGGGAGACTGCAGGATCCAGAGTCTCTCCCCAAGTAAGCCGGGGAATTCCACTTGAATCCATCTTGAGGAAGGGCTGCAGCTTCATCCATCCTGCTTCATCCATCCTGGCCTGGAGCGGAGGAGGATTTTGCATGCTCAAAGGACTCAGGACCAGACAGGACCAGAAAGTGACTCATGGAACAGGACCAGTGGTATGGGGGTCACGGTGCGATGCGGAAGGCAGATGAAAGGCCACTGCATTATATTCCCAGGACAGTCTTTATGATTCATTCTGTGAGGTTGCTCGCTATGCGAAAAATTCGCTATGCGAGTCTGACTCGCATAGTGAATTATTTACTATGCGAGTCGGACTTTCCCTATGGAAAAACTCGCATAATGGGCGTTTCTATGGGGAAAACTCGCATAGCGAAAAATTCGCTATGCGAGTCAGACCGCTTAGCAAAAAACTTGCTCATTCTGTAAGTTTTTCGCTAAGCGAAACGCTCGTTATGCGATGTTTGACTGTATTCTGATTCGGATATAGCAAGAACAAGAAATAATATAGAGAGAGGGTACCCCCCCAAAAAAAAAGTATATACATTTTAAGAGATGCTATCTATTACTGTGGTGGCTTAGTGGTTCAGGCATTGAGGCTGATGACTGGAAGTTCAACAGGTCGGCAGTTTGAGACCTGAGCACTGCACGATGGAGTGAGCTCCTGTCAGCTGTCCCAGCTCCTGCCAACCTAGCAGTTGGAAAGGGGGAAAAACTGCAAGTAGATAAATAGGTGCTATTTCAGCGGGAAAGGTAACAGCGTTCCATGCACTTTGGCATCTAGTCCTGCCTGCCGCGTCAGCACGAAAACGTCTCCAGATGCAGGCAGTGCTGGCTTTGGGGGCCATAAACAGAGATGAGCACCGAACCCCTGAGTCTGATACGACTGGCTTTCGAGCAAGGGAGACCTTAACCTTTTTTGAGACGTTCTCTACAAAGCTTAATGAACAGAGACTACGGCTCCCCGAATGTGTTGCAGTTGCCATGGCTACCCTTTGTAAAAACCAGGCTTATATCCCGAAACTCTCCTGGGAACTTGTCTTCTTCTGTTTTGTTTGTTTTGCTAAAGGTACCAGAATCCTACCTGGGGTGATTTCTGCTGATTTCAGGTAGCTGTAGTGAAATAGAAATCCCAAAATCCCATGCCTCAATTGCACTACGGTCCCATTCAGGGGGCAATTAGAACTCTTCCTGAGTTCTGGAAACACAAGAAGAATAGAGGGGGGGGGGGGAGAGAGAATCTAACTTTGACCTTAACCATTGACTCACACCATAAATATATTAGAATTCTCTTTCAGATAATTGCTCGTAACCCATTCAATTCATTAAAAAAAATCTTGTGCAGAAGAGTTAAATATGTCTTTAAATTCAATTTCCTGTCTAGATCTTTTAAAAAAAAAATCACAGACAGATGGAGGGGGGAAACACAAGCACTCATTCAGTCCATAAAAGTACCAACATTTAAAAATGTTTAAAAGTTAAAAAAGAAGAAGGGGATGCCTAGATGTCTGTTGCCAGCTTCGGTTTTTGTTTGAGGGGCTCTTGAATCGAGAGCCAATGATTCTGCAGTGCAAAACCAGGATTGTCCCGGATTCAAGGTTGAAAAAAAATTGTCCTGGCCAGTTCGATAAAAATCATGTTAAAGTCCCGGATTTTTAAAACAAATGTACTGTGTTGATATAATTAATGTGAAAGTGTTTTATAGCTGTCATTAAAGGCTACCCACCCATTTTTGCCAAGTATGCTTCTGTCCCAGTTTTGTGGGAGAGAATTATGGCAACTCTAGACAGGAGCTCGCTCCATTATGCAGCACTCTGGTCTCAAAGTGCTGACCTGCTGACCTTCCAGCCACCAAGTTCAGCATCTTAACCACTAAGCAATGAAAAGCAACATCCTTCACAAAGAAGGTCCTTCAAAGAGGTTTCTTTCAGTTAGATCCCTCAGCATCTGATCTATAGACAGATGGAGAGAAATGCTGCATTTTCCAACAGGCAAGCATCAAAGCTTGCTACATCTTCTAGGGGTTGTTCACGCGACTGCACAACGTAGCAAATAAAAGTTAGTGATGTAAGGTGGGACTAGAGATGGAAAGTCTTGAGGGAGTTAGCTAAAAATCCCAGAATTCCAGGGCCAGAGCCATAACCATACATCATGCTTTTAAAAATGTTATTTAGCATTTATTAACCAGTTATTCTGGTTAAAAATCTGTCGGCAACTTCACGTAATTTACAAAGGCTTTCCTAAATAAAAGCTTCATTGACTGACCAGCTTCTCTTGATAAGAAGCTCTAGAGCAGTGCTGGCCAACCTTGGCACTCCAGCTGTTCTTGGACTTCAATCACCAGAAGCCCAAGTCAGCACTTCTGCTGATCAGGGCTTCTGGGAACTGAAGTCCAAGAATTGTTAGAGTGCCAAGGTTCACCACCACAACTCTTGAGTCATGGTTCTTAAAGAGGGGGCGCAATTTGATTTTTAAGACCCAGGTACTGCATGATGGATTGAGCACCAGTCTCTGTCCCAACCCTTGGAGACATGAAAGGAGCCTCATTTGGGCATTTACTGAGTGGAGTTTCTCCAGCAAAAGTCCTTTCAGCCCAGAAAAATTTCTGACATGAAATTATTCTTATAATACCTGGAAACCATGAGTAGACTCATAGGGGTAGAAGCTGAGAACGGTTTCCTCCATTTCTTATATCTCCATAGCATTTTGTACATTACCTTCTCCTGGATCTGTTTTAAGATGTCACTTGGGAGTCTTCCTTTCTCTGTCACGCACACACAGCAAGTTCAATAATTAACAGTGCAAACAGCATCTTTGGGACACGGAAGGCGCAGAGCTGCACAGAAGCCCAGCTGTTGTGCTAAAATAGCATAAACCATATACACAGAGACAAGGGGGAGGGAGACTCAAAAACACTTGGCGTAAAGTATAATAAGGATTGACGACAAACACCAGACCACTGGACTCTCCTTGTAGACGAATCACCCCTCCAGAAATGAACATAGGATGGCCAAAAATGTGTGTTGAAAGTCTCGATTTAAAGAGGTGTAAAATATCCTGGGTACTGCATGATGGATTCTCTGCCCCAACTCTTGGGGACATGAAAGGAGCTTTATTCGGATGTCACCTGAGCGGAGTTTCTCCCGCAAAAATCCTTTCAACCCAGAATAAATTCTGACACAAAATTATTATTATTAGGGAAGTTCCAAGCTTGGTCTCACGTACAGACATGCTTAAGTGCAAAGATCTTTGGGAAGTGGAGGAACAAGAATAAAGGTTTAAAGGTAAAGGTTTCCCTTGCTCGAAAGCCATTCTAAAAAGTCTCCATATTTTCTGAAATCAGAATACAGCTTCATGCTGTTCAGAGCCAGCTTCAACCTTGTAATTTCTTTCCCTCTTTTCCCACCCATTTTGGCCTGCAGCCACTGTAGCATGTGTTGCCTTCCTGTCACATCTGATGAGCTGAAAGGCTTCAGGAAAAGACGAGTCAATATTTGAACATGGCTCTTCACCAGGGGTGAGTCACTCTGTCTCTCTTGGTTGCTCTTGATCCATGAGCTCCTCCCTAGGTTTGTTCTGACTCTGAATTTTTTGGTTCCAGACTAGCCTGGTTCCAAACTAGTCTTCCATACCTGCCGTTACTGGGTAACCAAATTCTTTCAAAACCTGCCTTGCAACATATACTCAAAGAACCAATATCGTACAGCAACATTGTAAATCCTGAATACTTCGTCATGTTGGCAGGGTGATCCTAAGAAGTCAGTGGCATCATGTAAGGGGGGCCACCGCCCCACCCCGGGTGGCATTTTTTGGGCTATGGGTTTTCTTGGACTACAATTCCCAGAAGCCCTAGTGGGAGTGGGCGCCGATGTCCACCAGGGGGCGGCAAATTTGGCTTAAGCCCCCGGGCAGCTGAAGTCCACGTGATGTTACTGTAAGAAGTGTAAACCAAAGAAGGTATTCCCCCCCCCCCCGCCTCCCAAGCACTGTTTGAAATATATACAGTATTCACATTCAGCTGATCTCTCGCATTTAGAAAACATGTCAGAAGTCCATTGCAGGACAAAGGTATAAATTGCTGGGATTTCTCTCTCTTCGAAACAGATAAGGCACCAAATCCTTCTTTTATTCTTCAGATTTTCATCTTCTATTTCTGTTTGGTAAGAGAACAGAGGAATTAACACCGCATTCCAAGCACCTAGACTGGAAACAATAACCATTAATTAATTTCTTTAAAAACTCTATCTTGATGAAGCGTTTTGGAGAATTTGGAAGCTTGCCTATTTTATGGATTTATTGTGATTTTCATAAACATACCGCCCACCTTATTCCTTTAAACTGGCACAGCAAACTTCTTTTCTTGTCTCTTATTCTAGCAAAGTGTGCTTAAACATTATTTCCAATTTTTCCCCTTTCTTTTCTACAAGGATTGCTTTTTACCTGAACACACAATTAAAGGTTGGCTACCAGCCCTAAAAAAAACTTGCAGTGATTCTCTCTCTTTCTTTGGGGGAAAAAGTCCTAGATCAGTGGTGGCGAACCTATGCCACACGTGGCAGAGAGGGCACTCCCAGACGTCTCTGTTGGCATGCATGCTCTCACTTCTTCCCTTCCCCAGCACAGAGTTCACCCCACCCCTTTGCCCAGCAGCCTAATGGGAGAGCTTCCTCCTTTCCCCCTCTACACAGAGATCGCCCTGTCCCTCTGTTTGGGCATAGATAGATAGATAGATAGATAGATAGATAGATAGATAGATAGATAGATAGATAGATAGATAGATAGATAGATAGATAGATAGATAGATAGATAGATAGATAGATAGATAGATAGATGGATGGATGGATGGATGGATGGATGGATGGATGGATGGATGGATAGAAAGATTTATTTATTTATTTATTTATTTATTTATTTACTCACATTTGCTATCCCGCCCCAATCGGGTATAGATAGATAGATGGATGGATGGATGGATGGATGGATGGATAGATAGATAGGAAGGAAGGAAGGAAGGAAGAAGATAGGTAATAGGAAGTAAGGAGATGATAGATAGATAGATAGATAGATAGATAGATAGATAGATAGATAGATAGATAGATAGATAGATAGATAGATAGATAGATAGATAGATAGATAGATAGATATGAAGGAAGGAAGGAAGAAGATAGATAATAGGAAGTAAGGAGGGAGATAGACAGACAGACAGACAGACAGACAGACAGACAGACAGACAAACAGACAGACAGACAGACAGATAGATAGATAGATAGATAGATAGATAGATAGATAGATAGATAGATAGATAGATAGATAGATAGATAGATAGATAGATAGATAGATAGATAGATAGATATTCCCCATCATTTGAGAAAAGAATGCTGGAAGGGGTTATATTTGTAAATTCCCGTGTGCATCTAGATCAGTGGTTAGTGATCTTTGGGGACTTGGGAATCAAATTTGTACACCAGACTTGATAAATGAATGGAAAGTGCTTTTAAAATGAATGGTTTTGGGTTGAGACAGCTTATGGAACTTTTACGATCAATCCCTTGGAGCAGACACCTGGCATACATCACAGTTTCTTCCATCTGGTGTGATGGGGGCAAGGAACCAGTAATAAACCAATAACAGATGCTACCTGTCACCAGCATGGATTCGACCGAAATGGATTGTCAGGTCAAATGGGGAACTCTTAAACATTTCCATTCAAGTAACTTATCCCTTGAGATGGAGACCTTATGAAGGGCAAAGGCAATAAAACATGGGTTCGATTGGACAAAATGTATTCCATAAATCTCACTGCTAGATGCGCCCAAATAAGTCCTTTGGGGTTTTAATACAACTTTCTGATCAGAAACATCTGGGGTTTTTTCTGCATGAGAGAGAGAGAGTGAGAGTGAGAGAGAGAGGCAGACAGACAGACAGACTCTAAATTCCTTGTTTTCTGGGAAGCAGCTAAATTGAGTTCCTCCTTGCCATCTAAACTCCAGATACAAAGCTTGAGGACAAAGATGCCTGGTTGTGGGACTGCAACACCATTCTTCTCTCTGTCAAGAGTGGTGACACATTTCTCCACACAAGTGAGCACAGTGTTTTACACAAAAATGCCAAGTTTTGCATAGATTCTGCAGAGGGAAAATTGTTCTATTTGCATAAATTGCACAAATTGCCCAAAATGCGCAAAATGAAGCAGATGGCTGCTTTCTTTTCAAATCTGAGGCATCGGATGGGCTATTTGTGTCCCTCATAGCTATCAACCTGGCATTCAATGTTTGTCCTATGTGTGCACGTAGGTTTTTTTTTCTCCCTGTTCAGCAAGACCTTTCTTGAAAGTGGTTTGGATTCGACAAGCCATAAAAGAAAAGACACCGTCCGCTTTCTGCCTGGAGGTCCCTCAACTAGCTTTTTAAAAATGGATGAAATCAGCCTTCTCTAGAGTCTTTTGTGATGTTTCCTTCATATTTTTCTTCAGAGGCCAGTATTCACTATTGAAATCAGAACTCATGTTCTCTTTGTTAATTTTCTTTTATGAATGAATTCATTTGTAAAGGAAGCAGGGAAAGAATTGTTCCGGACTTGCCGTTCTCTCTGGGCCCTCTGCCAAAGCAAAAACAAAAAGGAACCATTACTTGACAGTATCAAATCAATGCAGCCTTTTTTTGGCGGTGGCGGCGGCGGGGGGGGGGTAAGGTTTGCTGTCCATTCGAAGAGATTGTAGAACAGGGATTCACAATCTATGGCCCATGGGCCAGATCCAGCCCATGACACCAATTAATCCAGCCTGTGGTGAGGAGCCTGCCGCCAATACCACTGGAAGCACCACAAATGCACTGGAAGCAGCGAAGACATGCCCAAAATGTACTGGATGCGCACAAAACTCACCAAAAATGGTGAAAACACACCAAAACACACCATATACACAAAAATGGAGAAAACACACTGTCCTTGCTTCCATTGCTACGGAAAGTGGTGGAAACAGTGAAAAAAAATTGAAAAACTTGCCACCGGTGAAAGTGGTGGAAGCAACCACACCTTCGGCCCGCACAGCTATCTGAGGGGACATGGTCCGGCCTGTGGCGGGAAAAGGTCCAACATCATCTAATGTGGAAAAGTTGGGGCTAAAAACCTTCTGAGAAAGGAAGCCATTTATCAGCTTGCACCAATCTTTGACTTGGACCCTGGAGTGGGCAGGGAAGAGGAAGTGGTCAATCACAGCTGTGGACCACCCACTCTCCGCCCAGCGTTGAGAGAAAGATGGAAGGGAAATGCAATGAAATGCATCCATGTGTACATGACTAGAAAATGAAACTGCCTGTATAAATCTTTGATATATTCAACATGCAGACCATCACAGCTCTGATCACTGATTCAAAGTGATTTAATGGAACTGGAAGGCTTTCGGGAAGGGGGTGGTGGGTAAGTGATCAGTGGGTGGAAGGATCTTCTTGACTGAAGAAGATTAAAGTGTTTGGATGTTGTGAGTTTAGAGAAATAAAGAGCAAAAGAAAGGGGTGAGAGAAGCGAGGAACTGGGACAGACCAAAGTTCTCACAAGCACAGCATTCTGTACAGGGTCCAGCCAAACACTGGTCAGAAGTACACAGAACAAGATGGACAAAACGTCTTGAGGGTACACAAGAGCAAAGCCAAATTAGAAGATGGAGGGAGGACCTCACTGGACAAGGAACATCATTAAAGGAGGAGATGGCTGAGGAACTCAACCTCCCCTACGTCACTTGGAGGACCCTGAATAGGCCGAGGGTTGGAGTCCCTCAATGCAAGACCAACAGGCTCAAGTGAGGACTGCTGGCGGACAACAACATGCTGTGTGAATGTGGAGAGATACAGAATCTGGCTGATTTACTGGTCTGCTGATTACTGCCAGAAAACATGCACCAATGAGGGCTTAAGTTTGGGAGATGACAAAGCCAAGAAAGTGGCTTTGTTTTGGCAGTCCAGGGTTTGATCAAGATACTGAAGAAGAAGAAGCTTTCTACTTCAGTTACTCAACAAATGATTATCCACAGGCAGAACTCCTATTATCCTAGTTGCAAGTAGGATATTTTGAGTAATGCAACCAATAACTGCAAGGCAACATTTTAAGTAGAAAGAGCAATGTCAATGTTACTTCATTGTAATGGAGAAGAAGAAGTCATTTTCAAAAATTACTTTTTAATGGCATTTTTAGAGGCATTTTGACGGGGATTCTTCATCCTCCCCTTCACCCACCGGATGGAGAAAGAAATATTCCTCATTTCCATCATTTCCCTTCTTTGTCTTGGCTTTCCCCCTGATGCCTCTTGTGTTTAATTATGCTTTGTTTTGAGGTTTATTACTGCGGGTTGGGTGGGGAAAGAGATGCTTAATTTGCAAATCTGATGGCACAGGAAAGGACTGCTGAAGACATCCTGGTTTTGGTGGCTTGACCTTGAAGCCACCACATCTCAGCATAAGGCCAGATTCCAGGGTGAGATGATAGGTGGACGGGAGGAAAGAGGCACATTTGATGTGGAACTCCACAGGTTTCTTTTCCTGCCACTTTGGCATTTTGCTTTCTGTCTGGGACTGTGTTGATAAAACGTCTTGGTCTCTTTAGGTAAAGGTAAAAGTTGCCCTTGCTCGAAAGCCAGTCATATCCGTCTCTAGGGTTCAGTGCTCATCTCTGTTTGTAACCAAGGAGCCAGCACTGTCTGTGTTTGCAGACATTTCTGTGGACATGTGGCAGGCATGTTACCTTTCCCACCAAAGGGGTACTTATTTATCTACTTGCAATTTCTTGCTTTTGAACGGCTAGGCAGGCAGGAGTTGGGACAGACGATGGGGAACTCACTCCATCATGCAGTATTTGGGTCTTTAACTGCTGACTTGCTAACCTTCCTGTCATCAAGAGAGCCTGTATGCATATGTGAGAATAAAGCCTTTCTCTCTCTCCTATTTTAATGCATTAATTCCTTTTGGTACTCACAACCAAATGAGATGAAAGCTGTCCATTGCTGGAACCATTGATGTCCTCTTATATCCTCAAGTAGTAGGCTTTGCTTGGGGAAATAAAAGGAACAACAACCCACTGGCAACTTGCCTTTCATGGTGATTAATGTACCTTCTTTTGACACTGCCTACCCAAGGTTGTGTCTTCTAAAAGAGAGCCATTGTCGTTGACTGCAACTCAGTCCGAGAATACATTTTTCCCCCTGCCCCATGGGGGCCTAGTCTTGGAGGCTGGTGGTTCTGGGCCATCTTCACCCTTGAAGTAAGCAGGAAAAATGTCATTGGCATGAATTTGTTTAAGGTGGATCCCAGTTTGCCATGAAGTGACCCACACACTGTGATCACAGAGCCATCTCCTGTGGCACGTCTGAAACGAGACATGCAGGATTTTACGCCGGGGCTGCAATGGACTGCTGCAGCCTTGAGGATATTATCAAGGTGCGCCCTCACAGCCAGTCCATCTGGCGTGGCCTCTTCCACCTCCACGACTGTTGGGAATCAGAGTTCCTCCTCTGCTCATTTTGCCATTGGGCCCAATAGGATGGTTTCCAGTGGCATTTCCTCCACTGAGGGGGGACCGTCACCCCACCCAAAGGGACTCATCTGCCAATAGCCATTGGCCCCTTTGGGGAGTCAGGTTATTTACCACCACCCAACACTCGGTGTTGGGACACTGGCTGTACGGACTACTCCATTATCATAGTGAAAAGTCCGGGCAGACATGTTAAAAGAGAGCAGTCACTAGATATCTCACAAACTGAGCAATAAGAAGGCCCTCACCTCTACTGCCGGGGGCTGCAGTGGCTCAGTGGTTAAGAAGCTCGCCTTGTTAGCTGGAAGACTGGCAAGTTGGCAGTTCGAGACTCAAGTACTGCAGGACGGATCCGGCGCCTGCCTCTGTCCCAGCTCTTGAGGACATGAAAGGAGCCTCGTTTGGGCGTTCCCTGAGCAGCTTCTTCCACAAAAATCCTTTCAGCCCAGAATAATTTCTGACATGAAATTATTATTATGAAATTATTATTACCTCGACTACTGCCAACTCAGTTCTCAACCTAGAAACTAAACTGAATGCTTCTTTGGGAGTCTAGAACGAAGTAGTTGCGTGTACAGTCTCAGTGCTTGATGCTCTGAGGCACTGGTATTTACATTTATGTCTAGTGACATTTCCTCCGTAGCTTGAGGAAACTGAAGCCATTGGTAAAGACGGGGTGGTGGTGGATAAAAACCCTGCACATATGCACACTGTTACCATGCTGTTGCCAAGTAAATACATCTTGGTTTCTCCAGGGGGGCAATGGCAAAGGGGATTTCAGTAAAGGAAATAAACCCCAAGCAGATTTGGGGGAATTGAAGAAATTAAGGAGTAAGCAGCTTGGTACACAGGAAGCCAGACATAGCATGAATATTAGGAAAAACCTCTTAACAGTTAGAGCAGTACGACGATGGAAACCATGACCTCAAGAAGCAGTGAGAGTGCCAACACTGGAAGCATTCAAGAGAATATTGGACTACCATCTGTCAAATGTGCTTTGATTCAGATTCCTGTATCGAGCAGAGGGTTGGTCTCAATGGCTTTAAAGGCCCCTTCCAACTCAGTGATTCTTTAATTCTATAGTCTTCCAAGGCGCTCAAGAGTAATCTTCTTGCTAATACTCTTGAGTCATTTCTGCAACACCATCCCATTCCAACGTGCCAAAATCCCAAATGTAGCAATTACATCCTATACACCAGAATACATTATTTGGTGTCTCCCTATCCATTTGCTGGATTTTAATAATGATCATTTTTGTTTCCCTCAGCCCAAGAATACAAATCATGTTACAGCACTATAGCACCACACACTGTCCAAAAATATGTTCTGGGGCATTTTGTCCTCATTTTGTCCCTTATTAAAATGCAAATCTTTGTTGACATTGATGGGTCTCCCTCGTTCATCATGTTCAGTAATGATACCTCACATTGCTTTGATGAATTTCGTGCTGTTATAATTTAAATGCATCTTGGGGCGTGTGGCTTTTGACGATTGCTTCGAGATTAATTGAGGAAGGAGCATTATGTCAAGACAGACCATTGGTCTATACAATTTGTACTGTCTACAGTAGGGGAGGGCAAAATACAACCATCTCCATCTCAACATTTCTCACTTGGGTTGTGCTGCTAAGGTAGGATGGGATATCAAGTTTGGTACTTTTCCGACTTCAACAGTTAAAAAGGTCTTTGGTGCACAGAATGGGATTTTTTGTACCCTTACCTAGAGATGCAAGTAGCTGCACCCCAACATACCTGACATTAACATATAAAACTGCCTTATAACACATCAGACCTGATCACTGTCCAACAACGATTTTCCTATTGGGAATAACACATGTGATTTACATGATATCACGTGTGCTGATTCCAAATCTCAACTCAGAATTTTAAGTTTATTATTTTAAGGTGTGCTATTACTTTTCAAATGGTATTGGGTAATGTATTTTTACATGGGAACATTGTAACAGTTGCAGCTACCACTATGCCTGCTGCTGCCTCAGCTGAATCACATCCCCTGTTAGCATGCATGTTCCAGCAGCGGCCGGGCATGTCTGGGCAAGTCAGTGAGCTGACGTCAGAAACAGGTCTATAAGGCGAGATGGACCAAGGGCTTGTCTCTAGTGCAAAACCATCTTATTGGATAGTACAGCTGGGCCAGAGTGAGTCTGTTTTGAGCTAAAGATGAGTGAGCACAGCTGTGTTCATAAACCACACAATGGACCACTGTCCTCCAAGCACCCCTGTCCTCCACTATCCTCCTCGACCCACCCAGCTCTGTGCCCTACAATACCATCTAGCCATCTCATTTTTGGCCTCCCCCTTCTTCTTTTGCCCTCCACCTTTCCCAGCATCAAGGCTTTCTCAAGTGGATCCTCTCTTCTCATTTGATGTCCAAAGTACTTTAGCTTCATCTTTACTATTTGACCTTTTAAGGAGCAGTCAGGGTTGATTTCCTTCTAAGATTGACCTATTTGTTCTCCTTGCTGTTCAGGGGACTCTCAAAACTCTCCTCCAACACCACATCTCAAAGGCATCTATTCTTCTGTACTCAGCTTTCCTAATGGTCCAGCTCTCACAACCATACATTGCCACAGGTAATACCATTGCTTTGACTATGCAAATTTTTGTTTGCAATACAACTGGCTTTTGAGCAAGGGTGACCTTTACCTTAAAATTGATTTTAATTGAACAGCATATGTAAGAACCCTTGTGGCCCCGTGGTAAGCTGCAGCCACAAAACCTACGGTCGCTGTGAGTTCAATCCTGATGGAGGGAGGGAGGGAAGGAAGGAAGGAAGGAAGGAAGAAAGAGGGAGGGAGGGAGAGAAGGAAGGAAGGAGAGAGAAAGAGAAAGAAAGGAAGGAAAGGAGGAAAGAAAGAAAGAAAGAAAGAAAGAAAGAAAGAAAGAAAGAAAGAAAGAAAGAAAGAAAGAAAGAAAGAAAGAAAGAAGGATAAACAAACAGCAAGCACTGCTCCATAGACATCACAACTTGAAGACCCTGGACTCTATCTGAGAAATAATAAGTGGCCGAGCCATTTTTCCTGACATTTCCCCTGCCCACCCCTGGGGCCCTCCCGAGAAGAAATAGCGGCAGAGAGGAGGCGACTGGATCCTGCAAAACATGTCTCCATCTCCAAGCCTGCTTCTGTCTGCATTGGATGTTTATAGTTGCTCCAGGAAAACGGTGGCAGTCTGACGCCAAAGTAATAGCTCTGAATAAAGCTGTCCTTGGGCTCACTCAAATTAATAAACTTACATAATGCTCTTAACGCAGGGGGGAAAATGACTAATCCTGCACCATCGGATTCATGAGCACAGGAGTCACACCCGCTGGAAAGAAGCTGCTCTGGATGGTCGGATGGGGTGGCGGCGTTGATTGTGTTTGGGGTGATTGACAGTAACGAGACTGTTGTGTGTCTTCTGATCTTGCGATGGGGATGGTCCTTGGAGTCTAGGAAAACAGATAAGCAAGGGCGGTGCAGTGGCTTAGTGGCTAAGAAGCTCACCTTGTTAGCTGGAAGGCTGGCAAGTCAGCAGTTCAAGACCCGGGTACTGCATGACGGATTGAGCGCCTGTCTCTGTCCCAGCTCTTGGGGACATGCAAGGAGCCTCATTTGCGTGTTCCCTGAGCGGAGCTTCTCCCGCAAAAATCCTTTCAACCCAGAATAATTTCTGACATGAAATAATTATTATCTCCAGCAGCCTCCTGAATATTTGGAATCATAGTAACATAAACGCACTGGAGTCATGGACCATCTCCGTATCGTTTTATAACAATTATTTTTAATTCTGGCTAATATATTGCTCAAAGAATATTTTAAAAAAATATTTTTTAAAAAAAATTAAGTGCTAAGTTTAGCACTAAATCACCTCTACAAAGACTTTTGCCTCTGAACTCAGTGAGGGAGAAATATTTTCCTTAATTTATTGATTTGTTCTAAGTTATATCAAACATCTGAGAGGGCCATTTTGGGAAGAGATTAGGGTCAAGGTCTAGAGGGCTGTGGTGGCTCAAAGGTAAAGGTTTCCCTTGCCCAAAAGCCAGTCGTATCTGACTCTAGGGTTCAGTGCTAATCTCTGTTTCAAAGCCGAAGAGCCAGCGCTGTCTACTTCTGCAGATGTTTTCCGTGGTCATGTGGCAGGCATGACTAGACACCAGAGCGCATGGAACGCTGTTAGGAGCACCTAATTCTGCCTCACAGTTGAGTTGGCCTTGAATCTAACATATATCAAAAGCCTTGTTAATAACCATTTATTTAACTGGCTATTAAGAAACAGACAAGCAAGGAATGTTTGATGTATGTTCTAAATTTGTTTTAGATGCTCCCCCCTTCCCAGCCATTTATACTTGATTATTTTAGACTGTTAGTTTATTACCTTGCTCTAAAGCCAGTCATATCTGACTCTAGGGTTTGGTGCTCATCTCAATTTATAGCCAAAGAGCCAGAGCTGACGAGGATCTAGCAACACAACATGGAACAAGGATGGGAAGGAAAAGCAAGTGAGATTATGAGCAATGGAATGAAATCAAAGCCGATTTCTCACACCCTTAATTGGAAATGTGAGTGGAATGCAAAATGATGCACTTTAAAAGTCAAATTTTATTTTGTGAAATAGAGCAGAATCCATGCAGGGCATTTAACAATATTTTTTATTGTTCAGTCACACAGTCGAGTCCGACCCTTTGCGACCCCATGGACCACCACAGGCCAGGCTCCCCTGTCATCTGACATCCTCCACAGCCTGCCTAGATCTATGCCCACTGTGTTGACGATGCCATCTAGCCACTTCATCCTCTGCTGTCCCCTTTTCTTTTTGCCTTCCCTCTTTCCCAGCATCAAGGCCTTCTCAAGTGAGTCCTCGCTTCTCATTTGGTGGCCAAAGTACTTGAGCTTCAGCTTCAGTATTTGTCCTTCCAAGGAGTATTCAGGGTTGATTTCCTTCCAGATGAACTGATTTGTTCTCTTTGCAGTCCAGGGGACTCTCAAGAGTCTCCTCCAGCACCACAGTTCAAAGGCGCCTATTCTTCTGTGTTCAGTCTTCCTTAGGGTCCAACTCTCACAGTCATACATTACTACTGGGAATACCATTGCTTTGATTATGTGGACTTTTATTGGCATGGTGATGTCTCTACTTTTTATTATGCTGCCTAGGTTTCTCATAGCTTGTCTCCCAAGAAATAAGTGTCTTTATTTCATGGCTGCAGTCACCATCTGCAGTGATCTTGGAACCCAAAAAGGTAAAGTCTATCACTGCTTCCATCTCTTCCCCTTCTTTTTGCCAGGGAGTGATGGGACCAGATGCCATGCTTTTGGGTTTTTTGATGTTGCGTTTCAGGCCAGCTTTTGCACTCTCCTCTTTCACCCTCATCAAGAGGCTCTTTAGATCTTCTTCATTTTCTGCCATTAGGGTAGTATCATCTGCATATCTCAAGTTGTTGATTTTCATCCCAGCAATCTTAATTGCTGTTTGTGCTTCATCCAGCCCTGCATTATGTATGATGTACTCTGCATATAAGTTAAATAAGCAGGGTGACAATGTACAGCCTTTTCCTATTCTAAACCAATCAGTAGTTGCGTATCCTGTCCTAACTGTCGCTTCTTGACTCACATACAGATTTCTCAGAAGACAGATGAGGTGGTCTGGTACTCCCATCTCTTCAAAGACTTGTCACAGTTTATTGTGATCCAGAAAATCAAAGGCCTTGGTGTAGTCAATGAAACTGAAGTAGATGTTCTTCTGGCACTCCTTTGCTTTCTCCATGATCCAGCGAATGTTGACAATTTGGTTTCTAGTTCCCCTGCCTCTTTGGAACCCAACCTGCACCTCTGGAAGTTCTTGATCTACATACTGCTGAAGCCTAGCTCGTATGATCTTGAACATTGATGCAGTGGAACATTGCAGTGGAACATTGCATCTTGAACATTGATGCATTGATCCAATTGATGCAGTGGAAGTCCTATCCAGGTGCCTGGAGGCTGTCAGGGTCTGGATGGGGGACAACGGGCTACAACTGAATCCCGGCAAGACTGAGTGGCTATGGGTAAGGGGTCCTGCGCTATCTCGGGAGTTACCATCTTTGGTTCTGGATGGGGCAGTTTTGCCCCAAACAGACCTGGTGCGTAATCTGGGGGTCCTCTTGGACTCACGACTACTGCTCGAGGAGCAGGTGGCAGCCGTGGCCAGGAGGGCTTTTGCACAACTTCGTGTAATACGCCAGCTACGCCCACTCCTAGACCGGGATTCCTTGCTCATGATCACACATGCTTTGGTCACCTCCAGACTTGATTACTGTAATGCGCTCTACATGGGGCTGCCCTTGGTGACCATTCGGAGGCTGCAGCTGGTCCAGAATGCGGCTGCTCGGGTAGTGATGGGGTGCGGGCGTTATGCTCGTGCCTCACCACTGCTTCGGGAGCTGCACTGGTTGCCAGTATGTCTCCGGGTGCAATTCAAGGTGCTGGTTATTACCTTTAAAGCCCTACATGGTAGTGGGCCAGGATACTTAAGAGACCGCATCGTCCCAAGGACATCTGTCCGTCCCACCAGGGCGGATCGGAGAGGCTCTCTTATCATTCCATCGGCTAGAGAGGCGCATCTCTCTAGCACCAGGAGGAGGGCCTTCTCCGTGGCCGCCCCGGCCCTTTGGAACCTCCTGCCAACTGAGTTACGTCTCCAGACAGAGCTCCTGCCCTTTCGGAAGGGCCTAAAAACCTGGCTGGCAGGGCAGGTATGGGGGTCCAGGAACATGGGGTCCCATGTTGGGTGGCTGATATGATGGGACAGCCACCCCTCCCTCACTCTTTTAAACTTTTAAAATCTTTTTAAACCTTTTAACCTTTTTAAATCTTTTAAATTTGTGTAAATTCATGGTTTAATTCTTTTTTAATTGACTTTTAAGTAATTTATGAACTTTAAGGTTTTAATTTATGAATTTCTGTAAGCCGCCTAGAGTCAGGTTCGCCTGATTAGGGCGGGGTAATAAATCTAAATAAATAAAAATAAATAAATAAAATGATCTTGAGCAAGATCTTGAGCATGATTTTGCTAGCGTGTGAGATGAGCACAGTTGTGCAACAATGTGAACATTCTTTGGCATTGCCCTTCTTTGGAATTGGAACATAGACTGACCTTTTCCAATTCTGTGGCCACTGCTGCATTTCCAAATCTGTTGGCATATTGAATGCAACACTTTAATTGCATCTTCTTTTAGGGCTTTAAATAGCTCAACTGGAATACCATCATTTCCACTAGCTTTGTTATTAGTAATACTTTCTAGGGTCCACTAGACTTCACACTCCAGGATATCTGATTCGAGGTCAATGATCACACCACTGTGGTTGTCAGGGACATTAAGGTCCTTTTTGTAGAGTTCTTCTGTGTATTCTTGCTATCTTTTTAAAAATCTCTTCTGCCTCTGTTAGGTCCCTACTGCTTTTGTCCTTAATCATGGCCATTTTTGATTGATACATTCCCTTAGTTTCCCCAATTTTCTTGAAGATGTTTCTGTCCTTCCCCTTCTGTTATTTTATTACTTTGCACTGTTCATTAAGAAGGCCTCTTTATCTCTCCTTGATTTTCTTTGGAATTCTGCATTCAGTTGAGAGAATCTTTCTCTTTCACCTTTGCTTTTTGCTTTTCTTCTTTCTTCAGCTATTTGAAGAGCCTCATCAGACAACCATTTTGCTTTCTTGCATTTCTTTTACTTTGAGATGGTTCTAACTGCTGCCTCCTGTAGGATGTTATGAACCTCAGTCCATAATTCTTCAGGCACTCTGTCTGTCAAGTTTAATCCCTTAACTCTATTCTTCACCTCCACCATATATCCAATATTAACTATATTGGCCTGATGAAAAAATAAAATAAAAGGATCCTTTTTCATTTTCTCACACAGCATTTAACTACCTTCAGTAGAAAATGGAGCTTGGAAATTTAAATGCCAATACAAGAATTACCTCATGAGTAGCAATGGGGGCGAGACGTTAATTTAATACTCATTTTAATGGAATCTTGTGCAATTTCACACTTTTGACCTAGCATGGAAGCTGAAACTTACTTCTATTTTGAAACTTGTACTCTTCCAAATTTAGCAATGTGCTTCTCTGATTTTAGAAATGTGTATTGGGGAACATGCATATTATAATGGATATATTATTAGAAACAGCATTAAAAATGCAAGGAAATTCCATGCTAGAAGTTCATATTAGATATAATTGTGAACAAAGCTATGAGGGCTTTGCTTTTTTTTGGGGGGGGGCTCAAAGTTTCAGAGGAAACAAATTTAAACTGCTCTGAAGTTGGAGATGAACGAAAGTCAAAATAAGAAAAATGACAAATGGGGAAAACTGATAGCAACAGAATCTTTGGTCTCTTAACATGGCCACTGCTAGCATGAAGATGGTGGAAATAGTATCTTCTAACCTAACTTTTCAGGGACTGCGGTGGCTCACGTGGTTAAGATGGTAAACTTAATGACTGGAAGGTTGGCAGGTCAACTGTTTGATACCCGAGTGCTGCATGATGGAGTGAGTTCCCTTCTCTGTCCCAATTCCTGGCAACCTAACAGTTCAAAAGCAAGAAACTGCAAGTAGATACATAGATATCACTTTGGTGGGAAGGTAAACAGCATTCGATGCACTCCGGTGTCTGGCCATGCCTGCCACATGTCCACAGAAACATCTGGAGATGCAGACAGCGCTGACTCTTTGGCTATAAACAGAGAAGAGCAGTGAACCCTAAACTCAGATATGACTGGCTTTTGAGCATGGGCGACCTTTACCTTTACGTACCATGGAGGCTTTGAAACTTTGATCCTGTTGATGCGAAAGCATGCCAGGGTGTGTTTTTCTGATTTCCTCTCCCACCTGTACTTCTGCGGCTTCACGATAAGTCCATTCTTCATCCTTCATTACTGTCGCCCAATTAAAAATGATGATGAAAGATACTACCTTTTCTCACAAGGCTTTCTGCAATTAGATATTTTGCTGAAAGCGTCTCAGGCTGCCTCGAAATCCAGATGCTCCCCACCCCTTCTAGCTGTGTCACTTTCGCTTAATTGCATTAATTAAGAAAGGTTTGTCCCTCCCAGTGCTTAATGAATCATATTTCTTGCATAGGAAAGTTTCCTTAACCTGATATCACAGATAAGTAGGTTAACAACTGCGTACAACACTCTAAGATGGTTAGAAATGCAGGCTGAATGCAAAAAGAAGAAGACTCAAGGTGGAATAATCAACTGCCATTACAACTGAATAGGCAAAGTAAAATATCCTGTCAGAAGCAGATGATAAAACGAAAACTACTCCCGGGGAAAAACAAGCCAACTAAAGTTTTCTTCCATCACTTCAAAAAGAACCTTTTTGTGTCAAATATGTTTTTTTCCCAGAGCTTGGGAGTTTGCCTTTTAGCAGTACAGTGGCACCTCGAGTTACAAATGGTTCGAGTTACAAAAATTTCACAGTACGAATGAAAATCAATTGAAAACAACAGCTCAAGTTACAAATTTTTCTGGAACAGATTAATTGGTTTTCAATGCATTCCTATGGGAAAACATGTTTCAAGTTATGAATTTTGGCTTTCAATGCATTCCTATGGGAAATTCGAGCTGCAATTTTTTCATAACATGAAAAGTGCCTTAGAACACATTAAGTTTGTAACTCGAGGTACCACTGTAATTAGTTGGTATGCTGTCAAGAGCTGAAAAGGTAGTTACCTTTCATTTCTTTAGTTTCCCAAAAACTTTGGAAAGGGAAGGTGAAAACGGAAAAGAGAAAAGGATGCCCTGGAGTCAGAAGTGGAAGTAACATGCACCCGCACATGCGCAAAACCTTGCCATAAATGCCCCTGCAGCTGTTGTAAATGTAGGTTATTTATGGCAGCATTTTGTGCATTCATCGTTGTGTTTAAATTCCACTTCCTGGAGCAGTGCGTGTGGCGCAGGCCAGGTGATTTGGGACCATACCACAGTTTGGGCACCTCTGATGTATATACTGTATTCCCCTTCTTTAAAAAACAAAACAAAAACCAACTGCTTGCTGTAGGTCTAAGTTAGGCTGAGAAGCAGAATTATTTTTCTTTCCCCCTCACCAGATAGTTAAGCCACCAAACTACCGATTAACACTACATTCTATCTAAACCATTCCACTGCCCTCGCTGCTACCGGAAGCAGAAGCAGATGCATTTGCAACAGCTGTAAAAATGCACCCGTGCATGCGTAAATGTGCCCATGTCCTCCGTAAATGCACCCATGTTTACGACAGCCATGGATGGATTTTACAGCAGCATTTACACAGGGAGGAACCATGTGACCAGCCCGCTCATCTGTCCGAGGGGCGTGGTCCGTCCTGTGGTGCGAAAAGTTTGGGAACACCTGATCTCAACCATTTTTTCCCACCTGTGTCCTCCAGATGTCATAGATTACTGCACCCATTGGATACTTTCAAGGTGGATAATGGTAGGTCTTTTTGGACCACATCATCTAGGAGTCCTGATCAGAGATTGGAATGGTTCCATTTTTAAACAACATGAGGGATTCTGGTTAAAGTGGTCTGAAACTGAAATATTGATGTAGTGTAGACAGAATGGAAGGGTTCCTTTTGCTCCTTTTGCAGGGCCACTAGAGGTGTTAGAACACCAGTACAGAACATCTGCATTATCATCAAGAGACATAAGAGAAGACAGGATTATTATTATTATTTTGTAGTTTGAAACAATGGTCGCTAGATGTCGTCTTTACCCCAAAGAAGTCCACTAGCTTCATCAGCCTTGAGAAATCCAATTCTGCATTTATTCATTTGCAAACTAAGGCTAGGGATGGGTGAGGAATTTTGTTTTGAGGTGTGTTTATAAACATTTAACAAAATTATTAAAAGTATTCATACTCGGAATGGAGAGAGCTTGAATTTCCAAATGAGAGAGAAAATAAAATTTAACAGATTCATACAACCAATCCCAGAGGTTTTGCTCTCCAAAGAGTCTTTGTGCCCCTGTGTATTCAGTTGAGGTAATCCTAAATGAGGCTCAGTAGTTCTCTGATAGGAACCTGCTCTCGAACAGTTGCCTGGTAGGCTCTCCAGGCTAGAAATAGCTGTAACCAGTTTAATTTGGCTGCCACAAGGAAGGAAATAATGAAAAATAATGTAAGGATTGTAAAAATCCATACATGGGCAGATAGCTCTTCTTCTTTCATGTTCAGGTCAAACTTTTAACTGCCAAAATGAAAGTACCTTCTTGGTTTTTGTCATTAAATCCTTATTGGTACATGTTTCTGGCAGTGATCAGCAGATCAGTAAATGAGCCAGTGGATCCTGTATTTCTCCACATTCACACAGTATATGTTGTCGTCCCCCAGCAGCTCCACTTGAGTATGTTTAGGGACTCTGACCCTTGGCCTATTCAGGTCCTTCCAAGTGATGAAGGGGAGGTTGAGTTCCTCAGCCATCTCCTCTTCCTTTAATGTTGTTCCTTGTCCAGTGAGCTCCTTCCTCCATTTAATTTGGTTTTGCTCTTGCATACCCTCAATAATATTTGTTCTTGATATGAAACTCTTCCTGGATTTGAGTCCTGGATACCTAGATAGTTAGATAGTTAGAGAGAGTGAGATGCTGCTAGGCAGCTCAACAATGTTTGGATAATTTGTGGGGGTTGTGAGGGAGGCCGACTAAAACTCCAACAATTCCCCAGTCAGGATACATCGCAATCGTCATCGTCATCGTCATCGTCATCGTCATTGTCATCGTCATCGTCATCGTCATTCTCATTGTCATCGTCAATGTCAGACTTGTTGCTGCCCCAATTGCAGAGGGACTCTGGGCGGCTAACAAAGATACAAAATATACAGTTAATGACCCTACTGAATGGAGCGGTAATTTTCAACGTTTTCAGGCTGCGGGCCTGACCATGCCTCCTGGGCAGCTGATTGGGCCGGTCACATGGATCCTCTCATTCAGAAGTAAAACGTGCGACACACGTGCTCAGAACGCATTTAGTGGTGTTCTGCACATGTGCAGGGTGCAGTTTTTTCTGCTTCCTGGTTTGGCAAGAGTGTGATGAAATGGCTTTGGGGGGGGGGCAGGTCTGGCCCACGGGTCATAGGTTGTGAATGCCTGGAGGATGCTGGGTCTTGTAATCCAACAAAGTCATGTTTAAAAACTCTTGTAAGTTGGCCAGAAGATAGATAGATAGATAGATAGATAGCGAGAGAGAGAGAGAGAGAGAGAGAGAGAGAATACTAGATCCTTGATTGTGAAATCAAGCATAAAAGAGCAGCTTTTATTTAACAATAAAACTACACCCAATGCAACTTCTGGCTCTTTTGTCATGGGGAGGTCATGCTCTCCTGCTTGTAAATAGATTGTAAAATCTGAAGTAAGCACAATCTTTCAATGCCAATATTTTTTTTAATTACCTTCCTCTCCCCAGGAAAGGCCTATGACCTTGTGTGCCAGTTGTCGATTTAAACTCTGCCATTTCTGGATCAACTTTCTCTGTAGCTAAAGGCTGACCTCAGCTTCTGAAATAGATTTCATGCTTAATGGGTTTTTGTAGTTTTCTCATACTCCCCTTCCTTGTTCCTCTGCCCACAATCTTGGCTTTCTCCCCTCCCCTTCCCCACACTGCCAGTATAAAGCTACCGACATTGGGGAATACACATTTACCTGAAATGAAAATCAATCCATCACTGGACACTTTTCCTGTGTCATTTTCTGAAAGGAGGCAAAAGTATATGTGAAGGAAGAGAAGAACAAAGGTTGAAGTTTGCAGAAGTAGAAAGCTGATGACTGGTTCCATCCTTCCATCCTTCCTTCTTTTCTCTCTCTCTCTTCCTTCTTTCTTTCTTTCTTTCTTTCTTTCTTTAACCCTTCAATTTATCACCAAGAGTGGAAAAAAACAACACAATACTAGTTTTTTGAAAAGATATTGTTTGCTTGGAATTACAATTAGAAAGGTTTTTTTTCTTGCCTCAGATAACACCTCACCCTATTTGCATGTATTAAGACTTTTGTTTTGCTCTTGTCTTCTCCCTCCTGCTTTTCTACTTTGAAAGAGAGAGGTATTTTACAGCTCCCCGTCTTCCAGGCCACGTGGCTGGAAGAAAGACTTTACTTCTTTCTAAACAAACTTCACTAAGACTCCTGAGTACATGCATCTCCTGACCTCATTTTGTGAGTAAATGCTACTTTTCTTCCTCTCAAGTATCTAGTCCAAGTGTGTTTATTAGCTAGCTGAGCTAAAAAGGGGATGAACTAGAAGACTTGCATTCGAACATAAAATTATCTGTAAAAGAACCTGCCCCGCTTTGGCTGTGCAGCTGCTACAAATAACTTAACAAAAAGAAGCTTGAAGAAATGACCTGACTGCCTATAAGGCAGCTTCCTCTGTTCCTAATTAGCCCATCTTCGTTTGAGAACCAGGGCACAGGCACTGGAGAAACTGCAAAGGCAACTTGCGCCACAAAAACGCCATGGATGTGTGAAGAAAAGGTAACATCTCTCCTGACTTTATGACCCTTGTTCTCCCTGGGCTGCAATTATTCTGGCTAACTGAGAGATCTGTGGAAGAAGGGCCAATTAGAGTTGACTTAAATTGTCAGACTGCTAACGACCTAGGAAAGGTAAAGTTAAAAAACCCTCAAGCATTGGACCCAGCAGGCCTGGAAAACTCTTTCTAATTCTCTCTTCCGCTGTCCATTGTTTTAATGAGATGTTTGGAAAAGTGTGGTGGAAGTCCAGAAAAGAATTGCACATGGTAGAGATTTATTGCACATGGAGCACCCGATGTTAACCTGACAAGTGAAAACACTTTCAGCTTTATCATATGCAGCATGAATAGGGACGGATGGCGATTAGGGAGAAATGCTCTGGGACTGAGACAATTCCGTTTGGGAATCAACCTGGAGTTCCACCACCACCAATTATAGATTTTGCTTCTTCTGTTTGGGTGACTGATATTTATGAAGAACAGATCCATGTGCATTGGTTCAGACGTGTGATTGTGCAAAAGAGAGGAAGGGAACTCTTGTCTAGGTTGTTCCTTTATAAGAGCTGTAAATAGAGTGCAAGGAACTGTGGTGGCTTAGTGGTTAAAATGCTGAACTTCATAACTTGAAGGTCCGCAAGTCAACAGTTCGAGACCTGAGTATTGGATGATGGAGTGAGCTCCTGTCTCTGTCCCAGCTCCTGCCAACCTAGCAGTTTGAAAGTAAGAAATTGCAAGTAAATAAATAGGTACCACTTCAGTGGGAAGGTAAACAGTGTTCTGTTCACTCCGGTGTCTAGGCATGTCTGCCAGATGTCCACGGAAACGTCTGCTCTTTGACTATAAATGGAGATGAGCAACGAACCCTAGAATTAGATACAATTGGCTTTCGAACAAAGGCAACCTTTACCTTTACTCCAGATAGAGCTGCAAGCGAGGCTCTTCTCTGTCTGCGAGGCCAGTCAATGCAAAGACACCCAGGGAAACCCAAATTCCCCAATGTGACTTCATAGCAATTGAATGCAAGTGAATTCACGTTTCCTCCTCTATTTAGTTGCATACATCTGTCCAAAGCGATCTGTTAATCTCCTGTGCTGTTTTTCTGATGCTCTGGTCTGTGTTGAGTGGCACAGGGATCATCGACTTTGCGTTATTCTATCCTATCCCTACAACCTTCTGTTTAAGGAGTTCAGAGAAATTAGCCTGTAAGTTTCACTCTTTGTCTGATGAAGTGGACTTAATCCACAAAAGCTAACAATAAAAATATAGCAGTTAGTCTTTAAAGTGCTACATTGTTTTTTATTTTATTTTATTTTGTTTTGTTTTGTTTTCTGATATGCCTGAACCACAGACTAACACGGCTACTATTCCAAAAAATTCAAGCCTTGATTTTCATATGTAACTTTCCCAAACATACCCATTTTGTGCTTACCCTCCTTTAGTGTGTAGTTTTCTATGCAACGTTCCTAATATACACGTTTTAATGCTTCCCCCATAACTGCACCATAACATTGGGAGGTTTGCAGAACTTGCTGAATAAATGCATTTCAATCTACATATTAATGGAGGAACTGGAAATAAAATTGTCACTTTAAAATGCCAAGCAGAAGAATTTTAAAAAAAAGAAGAAAAAAAGCAAAAACCTTTTTTGTCATCAGTACTTGTGTGGATAACGCAGAAGGGCCTTAGCAGTTAGTCTTTAAAGTGCTACAGTGCTTTTTATTTTGTTTTCTGATATGTAGATCACATGTTATTCCCAGTAGCAAAAATCATTGAACTTTCCTTGTTCCTGTAACCCATTTACTGACAACTAGCTCAGAGCAGAAGGAGAAAAGAAGTTGACTGTCTACGAATGAAGCAGGGAGCTGTTCCCTTGATTCTGCACAGACAGAAGGAGCTTTCTCTTATTCAGGAAAGGTAGCAAAATATCTCAAGCATCATAAAGCCCACAAGCTGCCCAAATGCAACTGTAATTAACATTCAGGAATTTGCATGCATGGACTGTAATTCTGGTGCCAAGTTTTTTTTTTATGTATTACTTCATCATTTTTGAAAAGCAGAGTGTTACAGCCTCCTCGGCGATTTTGACATTTTTGAACCACAATTGGGCATTACCTTGATAATGGCAACCTTGTGTTGCCCACTAATCTTTCTCACACTAGGCCAGGCAAAAGGAAGTGCAGAGTGAACTCACCAAAAGGTGCTTTCATTTTTGCAGTTTCACGTCTGGCTAGGGTTGCCATAATTCTCTCCTGCCAAACCGGGACAGCCACGTGATGTCATTGCATTCTTCGAACTGTGCATGCATCAGACAGGGCTGTCAGGGAGACTGCAGCTCTAACATCCTGCAGAATCCCCATCCAGGACAGACAGCCTTCATTGGTTTAAAATAAACTGTAGTCAAGAGTCCCCCCCCCCCGGTGTGATTCTTCTTGCAAAAGACTATTCTTGATGGTTCTATTTTTATTTTTTAAAATAAAATTTATTGGGCCACCACCCTTCCTGCCCCTGAGATCACCCCAACCTCTTCATACATAATTGAAAGAAAGGCAGGGTAGCAGGGAATTAACTCTCTGCAAAAATCCCTTTGTGAGGGGTGATCTTGCTTCCTTTGTTCAAATTTAAAAATCCGGGACTTATACATGTTTTTTCTTGAACTGGCCAGGACAGCTTGAATCTGCGAAAATCCTAGATAACTGGGACATATGACAACCCTATGTCTGGCCTAGACATGGAAGAAGAAGATTGCTTCCTAAGTCCCCAAACAAGTGAGGAGGTGGAGAGTGGACTGTTTAAGTTGGGGATGTAGTGTTTCATGTTCTCTGTTTCAGAAAACGGGGGATAATAACTATGCATCAGAGTTGGTAGAAATTGCAGAATTCCCCTCAGTTGTTTTTAAGCTCAGATCAGGGCTTTGAAATATATTCTGATTCAGCTAGGATATGAGTCTCCAACTCTTTTGATCTGATCACAGATTGGAGACAATGTGTAGATGTTAAATCTCCCACGGATGTACAGTTAGCATGCAGGTGCATAAAGTTCGATACATTTTCATCCCAAAATAGAAAATAACCCTGCTGAATTCCAGAGATGTGCTGTGTGTTGTGGGCATTGCTAGATGGAAGATGGTAGAAATAGCATCTCCTAACCTAACTTTTCAGGGACTGTGGTGGTTCAAGTGGTTAAGATGCTGAACTTAATGACTGGAAGGTTGGCAGATCAGCAGTTCGAGACCCAAGTACTATATGATGGAGTGAACTCCCATCTCTGTCCCAGCTCCTGCCAACCAAGCAGTTCAAAAGCAAGAAATTGCACATTGATAAATAGGTACCACCTTGGTGGGAAGGTAAACAGCATTTTGTGATGTCTAGTCATGCCTGCCATATGTCCATGGAAATATCTGCAGATGCAGACAGCGCTGGCTCTTTAACTATAAACAGAGATGAGCACTGAACCCTAGAGTTGGATACAACCAGTTTTCGAACAAGGGCAACCTTTACCTTTACTGTGTACTGTAGGCACTGTTAAGAATTGCTCTTTTTTAAATTTTAATTTTATTGATTTCCATGACTGTCCTAGCATGGGCAAAGCAGATGTTCTACCATTAAACAAGATATCTTCCACACACACAAGATGTAAAGAATATTTGTAATTTTACTCCTCTTTGATGGAAAAGAAGTATCTCAATGTTTTTTTTTTTGGGGGGGGGATGGGACCACACCAAAAATGATTAATAGCTGCAACAACCTGTGCAAAACTGAAGAAATCAGCCTTTTTTGTTAATTAATGGTATCAGCAAATGATCATAATCACAACTGCAACTTGTGGATTTTGCATTAAAATGGGCTCCCAAAATGTATTGTATTAAAAGCCTTGTGCTTTATGTGAAACATAGTTTTGTGCAAAATACATTTTTGTGCAAAATAAATTTTTGCACAATATCCAATATTTTGCACTTTTTGTAGGTCTCTTTGGTAAATAGAAATCCACTTCTCACAGTCTTGCCCAATGAGAGAAAACTGTTGACATTTTTGTTCTCACCTCTTGTTGGTATCACTCCACCTAAGATCAGGAGAGAAGTAGCAGCAGACTCTGACAGAACTAAGCAAAAGAATGACCCTTGACTGGATATGAATGAATATGAGCCTTAATTCCACCAGCTCAGATCCAGGAAGAGCTTTATGGGAAGAACAAACATTCTTTAGGGTACATAAGAGTAAGACCCAGTAGCATCACATGGGAGGGCCCAGTGGGGGCGACTCTGCCCGGGCAGCACTTTTTGGGCATATGGGAGTTCTTGGACTACAATTCCCAGAAGCCCTAGTGGGAGTGGATGCTGGCATCCACCAGGGGGCAACAAATTTGGCTTATGCCCGGGAGACTGAAATCCACACTACGCTACTGGTGAGATCAAATTAGAAGATGGAGGAAGGAGCTCACTGGGCAAGGAACAACATTAAAGGAGGCCATGGTTGAGGAACCCCAACCTCCCCTTCGTCACTTGGAGGACCCTGAATAGGCTGAGGGTTGGAGTCCCTAAATACAAGACCATAATGCTCAAGTGGGGGCTGCTGGTGGAGAACAGCATGTGTGACTATGAAGAGATACAGAATCCGGCTCATTTACTAGTCTGCCACAAACATGCACCAGTGAAGACTTGGGTTTGGCCAACGAGAAAGCCAAGAAAGTGGCTTCATTTGGGCAGTCCAGGGTTTGAGTGGGACATGAAAGAAGACCTACAAAAAAAGGAGAATGAGTAGAGATTCCTTTACCTGTACAAATTTTAGGCAGCCGCTTCTCCCAGTCCTGTCTACAGATACACCAAACTCAGCCGGTGCCTTTCCTAGTTTGACAAGCGTGTTTCCCCTACTGAACAGCCATGTAGTTCTTCTGTCGTATGCAGCTGATTCTTAGATCCCGGGTAAAGCGATTGACAGGCTAAATGTTTGTGTTTTGCAAATACTTAAAAGCATGTATTGAAAACTCCAGCTTTGGCAAGGCTTCCATCATTCACCCATGAATTATGAATGACTGTTAATTAAGAACTTGGCAAATTAATCAAAGTCAGCCAGAGTTCAGGATAGCTTTCCAAAGGTTCTTATGTGAATTCCAGGAAATGTATATGATTCATAAATTTGGCAGGCAGAGTTTTGAAAGTGTTGCTTTTTTCCGCTGTCTCTCCTGGTCACGTTGACATTGAACCAAGATACAAGAATGAAATTTCATACAGGATGAAACAGATTAAAACTCAACTAATCTAAAATGAAAGCCCTGGGGGTAATTCTCTCCACATTTCGGACAATTTTAAAAACTATTTCCCAATCTAAAATCCTTAGGCTCTGCATTTAACTAATTAAGCCAGCCCTATTTATGTGTTTTAAACTGATACAGGGACATTCACGTTAGATACAGTATATAAATCCTTCTTTGTTTCATTTTCACAGGAGGAAAGAGGAAAGAGCAAGCCTTCCTCAAAAGGTTTGAATTCAGCATTTCTTTATTAATTTCAGATACAAAGCATAGGTCCTACTTTTTAGATGCTTAGAAAAACTATAATACAACTATTACAGCTTTAGTTTAAAACCAAGTGGGAAGGAGGAGGTAAAGAAATATAAAATATACTAGTTTCTGTTTTTCTACTAGGTTTCTCATACCTGCCCCAAACCTATTATTCAATCAAAATTTAGGTTACTTACTTACTTAATCACCTCCTCTTCTACCTTACAGTGTAGACAGAGGATTGCACAAAGGGTCTCCATTGGAATCTCTCCTTTGACAACTCCATGGCTTGTCTCAGGTCACTCCTGCAAACATGGAGGCCCTCCTTGATGTTGTCAATCCACTTGATGCAGTGCCTGCTTCGGGGTCTTACCCCTGCACTCGGGTATCCCACGCCTGCCGCGGGATCCTGGTATCAGCCATTCGGTTGACGTGACCAAGCCAGCGTAGCTGACCCTTCTCAATTGTTCTCGGCTGAACATTCAGGTTTTGTCTGATAGTCGTGTTTCGCACTCGGTCGTGCTTGGTTTTCTTGACCTTCCTCAGATATCTCATCTCCATTGTGTGCAGTTGGCTGTAATGCCTGGAGGTGAGCAACCATGACTCACTGCTATACATGAGCATAGGAACAAAGGTCAGTTTGTAGACTGTCATCTTAGTGGCCTTTCTGACTTCGTCCTTGTTGAGGAAGCCCCAATTGATCGTGTAGAAGAGCCTTCCAGCAGCTGCCACCCTCTGATTGATCTCGGGACTCATTTGTCCCCTTTCATTAACTATGGCACCAAGGTACTTGAAGTCTTCTAACTGCTCTAGAACTTCCACCTTTAGCCAGAGGGTATGCTGCTTCTTGCTCCTGGAGATCACCATGGTCTTCATCTTTGCCATGCTAACGGACATCCCTCTTTTCTCAGCTCCCTGTTCCAAAGGTTTAGACTGAATTGGAGTTGGGAACTGGACCTAGTAATGAGAGCTACATCATCAGCAAAGGCCATCTCGGACATCTGGACTGGCTTCATCTTCCAATATCCCAGGGTCATTTTCTTAGCACTAGGCTTTGTGTTCTTTATGACGACAACCATGAGCAAGGTAAAGAGATAGGGCGAGAGACTGTCTCCTTGCCTTACTCCAGCACTGGTCATAAATTCGCTGGACTTTTCTCCTACTGTCCGCTCGTAATTTCTGCATGGTCTATAGAAACATTGTACAGCCTGTATCAAGGACATCTTAACTGTCTTTGCCTCTATCATCCTCCACAGTTCTTTCCACAGGACTCAATCAAATGCCTTCTCCAGGTCAATGTAAGCCAGGTGAAACCTCCTTATTGTACTCAATAGTCTACTCAGCCACTTGTCGTAGAGCGAATATTAGGTTCTGGATGCTCCTATTGGGTTTGAATCTGCACTAAGTTTCCACCAGTTGTCTTTAACATTGTGCTCGTAGCCACCTTTCTAGTATCCTGGAGTAAAGCTTTCCCGGGATGCTGAGAAGGGAGATCCCTCAGTGATTTTGGTACTCTCTATTGTCACCCTTCTTAAAAATAGGCACAATTACAGATACTTCCCAGTCCTAGGGGATGGTTTTCGTTTGCCATGCAAGCTGTAGGACTTGAAGCAGAAGCTGCTTTCCTCCGTCTCCCACTGAAATTGAAGTGTGACAGACACTTGATACTTTACCATTGTGTTTTATCTTTGGGATATCATTATTGTGTACTGCATTGCTTTTGCCCATAATTTATTTTGCTTGGTTTGTTTGGTTTTGTGTATTACATTTAATTTTATATTGTTATTTATAGAAATCTTTTAATTCTTTGGCTATAAATGGAGATGAGCACTGAACCCTAGAGTCAGATACAACTGGCTTTCAAGCAAAGGTGACCTTCAAGTTTATATGGGGAAGCAAAATGTATTTGTTATTTGTAGGAACCTTTCAATTTGTTGTACACCACCCAGAATGCGAGGTCAGCAGTTCGAGACCCGAGCGCTGCATGGCAGAGTGATGTAAACCAGTGGTTCCCAATGTGGGACCCATGCTCCACAGGGGTACTTCAATTCCCAGAATCCTAAGTCAGTCCATTGGCTGATCAGTGCTTTGGGGACTTGACTTAGGCTTCTGGGAATTGAAGTCCAAAAACCAAAGGATGGGGAACACTGGTGTAAATGGAGATTAGTACCACCACTCCTAGAATCAGACAAGGCAGGCTTTCGAGCAAGTGAGACTTTGACATTGACGACTTTAAATTAATCTTTGTAAGAAAAACACACAGAGGTCCTGAGATGAAAGGTGTTCGGGAGGTGTCCAATATGCTTAATTACACCTTACAGGAGCTTTATGGTCAGGTTCTTGTCAACTCGCCAGCCGTTCAAGGCTGACATCATTGCAGACGTTTTAATGGCATCCCAGTCTTGGCTAGCCTGCCTTTGCTAATGGCAGCAAAAACCTCAGGGGTGGCCAAACCGCACAAAAGGACTCAATCAGCTTCTCCATCAGGCAGCCCTTCCAAACAGGGAGGAGGTGGCAGGGCGCTAAGCCCCCCCCCGCCCCCCAGTATGAAGCGAGAAACATAGGCCGCAAATTATATGGGAGATCCCCCCCCCCCTTTAAAAGGCATCGCTAACTAGAAAATGGACTTTGCAGTCTTAACGCTGAAATAGTTGGAGTGGTGATTTTGTAAAATATTTGGAGTTCATGCCCACACAGAGGAATACATTCTTTGGCGGCCAACTCCCAACCCAATCGCACACATCTGGGAGGGGCTGTGGGAAAAGAATCACCACAATAAACATTTAATTAAAGGGCCCCCAAAACCTGCCTTTGAACACATTTTTATATCTTTCATATCAAAGGCTGAAGCAAGAAAGCCGGCACAGTCGTATGTCGGTCTACTCCTCGCTACTGTAATTATGATTATATGTTTACCAACCAACCTACCCCTTCATTTTCAAAAGCTTGGGAGCCAGACTAGAGCTGGGGGAATTTTGGACAAGCTTCCTAAATACATATGTTTCAAGTTGACTGAAATGTTTTCTTCAGCTGTAGCTCAAGGGCTTCTAGCATTTTAAAAAAAAACATTCTGCACTAGTTAGACCACATCTAGAGTCCTGTGTCCAATTCTGGGCACCGCACTTTAAGAAAGATGCAAACCAAGGAGAGAAGCTACAGAGAAAGCTACAGATCAAGGCTTCAGGATGATCAGAGGAGTGGAAACCAAACCCTAGGACAGTGATTGATGGTGAACATTGGCACTCCAGATGTTCTGGAATTTCAATTCCCAGAAGCCTTGATCTGCAGGAGTGCTGACTTGGGCTTCTGGGAATTGAAGTCCAAGAAGACCTAGAGTGCCATGGTTCGCCATCACTGCTCTATGAAGAACGACTGAAGGAACTGGACATGTTTAACCACGAGAAAAGGAGACTGAGAAAGGATATGATGATCGCACTCTTCAAATACCTGAAAAGTCTTCTTCTTCTTCTTCTTCTTCTTCTTCTTCTTCTTCTTCTTCTTCTTCTTCTTCTTCTTCTTATTATTATTATTATTATTATTATTATTATTATTATTATTATTATTATTATTATTATTATTATTATTATTATTATTATTATTATTATTATTATTATTATTATCATCATCATCATCATCATCATCATCATCATCATCATCATCATCATCATCATCATCGGCATTAAAAATAGAGACAAAGAGAAGAATTAACAAAATGTTCACATAGCTGACTGCAACCTACACAACCGTCGCTGGCCATAGCTTACACAACAGAGTATTAAGAATTACGGCTTCCATATCTGTTAACTACTTTATCTAGAAACTGAGCAACTTATGAACATTCAGCAGTACAGAATTTGAGGGTATAAAATGTGCACAAACAATTGTTGACTTCTGTCATATGAACCTTATTGAGTAATTATTGAACCGATTGAGTAATTATTGAACTTATTGAACCTATTGAGTAATTCTGGTGAACTAATATCTGTAAATGGTCCTAAAGAGGAAGGGAAGGATCTGTTCTCCATTATCCCAGAGCACAGGACGCATAATAACGGGCTGAAAATACAGGAAGCCAGATATAGGCTGAATATTAGGAAAACCTTCTTAACAGTTAGAGCAGTACAGCATTGGATCCCATAGCCTCGATAGGTGGTGAGCACTAGAAGCCTTCAAGAGAGAATTGGAAAGCAGCCATTTGTCAGATCTGCTTTGATTTGGATTCCTGCACTGACCTCAAAGTCCCATTCAAACCAGTGGCATAGCATGGGGGGGGGGCGCCTCACCCCAGGCGGCACTTTTTTGGTGCAGCAAAATGTCACTTGGGGATATGGGTGTTCTTGTACTTCAATTCCCAGAAGTCCTAGAGGCCACTGCGGGGATGGGCACTGGCATCTTGGGCCCCACCTAGGGGGCAGCAAATTTGGCTTATGCCACGGGTGGCTGAAACCCACCTCCTGGGCCCCAGGCGGCTGAAACCCACGGAACGCCACTGCTTCCAAGTCCATCATTCTATGATTCTATGAAGAATTTACTTAGCTATTTATAAGGCAGAATCTGAGACAAGGGCTTGGACACTGAGCATGGACAAGATGGAACGGAATCCAGAGGGGAACAACCAAGATAACAAAGGTACAAGAAACCCAACCCTGCAAAGTCTTCTTCTTCCGAGTCTAGGCCAGATGTGAAACTGCCAAAATGAAGGCACCTTTTGGTGAGTTCATTCTGCAGTTCTTTTTGCCTGACCTAATATGAGGAAGGCTAGCCAACATCACAAGGTTGCCATTACCAGGGTACATATGATTGTGGTTCAAAAATGCCAAAAATGTTTGAGGAGGCTTTTTCTGGGTACCTCCACCACCTCGTGATGGGTAGCAGAGTAGTTTAGCTAGCGATACAAGAGGCCCTAGAATAGTTTAACACAGTAGGAGGAGGAGGAAGAGGAGGAGAACAAGAAGGAGGGGGAAGAGGAGAGGAGGAGGAGGAGGAGGAGAAGGGGGAGGAGGAAGAGAAGAAGAAGAAGAAGAAGAAGAAGAAGAAGAAGAAGAAGAAGAAGAAGAAGAAGAAGAAGAAGAAGAAGAAGAAGAAGAAGAAGAAGAAGAAGAAGAAGAAGAAGAAGAAGAAGAAGAAGAAGAAGAAGAAGAAGAAGAAGAAAAAAGACCTCTTTCTTTTTCTCATTTTTATTTTTGTTGACTTTATGGTGCAATATGTCTCTTTTCTTAAAAAAAGAAATGGGATTCAAGCTACAGATAAAGAAATAAACAATGAAACCATAAAACGTTAATGATCTTTGTTCCGCTCAGCCACTAAAAGCTGAATAGCCTGACTTTTCTGGAGCAGTCATGGTATTACCACAGGAATTTCTGGAAGTGTTTTTTTTTCCTTTTCAAAAAGGGGATGGAGCTCCCACCCCCCAACAACCCCCTTTTGAATGGTTTCAGCAATTATGAACCCGGGCCTTTTTCATTATATAAGAGACAGGCGTTTCAGACATGTTCAGAAAGACCCAGAGGCATTTCAAAATAAAACAAACCTCCTTCTGATCATCCTGGCACTGCTCTAGCCAGTTCACCCAAGTTTACCAAAATGCGGTTCAAAGGCACTATCTAATTTGGAGTTAGAAAAGTCAATAAATGTTTTATTCACAAAGTATCACGTTCCTATGTGCTTTGTTCTGACCCAGCAGATCCTGCCCAAGTCCTGGCTGCATTCGCCCAGGAAGCCATCAATAATATCTTGGACAGCCAAGGTCAAAGCTGCCAAAATACAAAGACATTGGCTGAAGTCTGGTTACTTCAAGGAGAGATGTACATAGCTTTCACACTGCACCAGTACTTTCAGATGGAAGAACTATATTTTGCGATGACAGGGGGGGGAGGGAGTAAATTATCCTTTGTAGAGTTTGCCCAGCCAAGAGAACGACCCAGTTTGAAAACGCTAAGCAGGCAAAAAATGTTGAACAGTAGAGCTTTGTCATGGCTAAGAGACCGTTAGCATCTTAGGCGAGAAGAAAAAATATCTGTTGAACTCAAATCCAAAATTAAGACGGTTTCCTTGAGGTCAGGAAGGCTTGACTGTTTGCCAAGTGGTTTGGCAGCCACACTAATGAGAGACGATCCAGAAATATTGTTCAACTGCACACATGCCTACGCAGCTTCCACCTTCAAAGAATATGCTAAGCAAGTCCCCTGGTTCTCCAGGGCAAGATCTTCCATGCTTCGGTAGGACACTACCTCGGACATCCTCCCATAACTGTTAAGAAACATCCAAAATGAACGGCCTACTAGCTACATGGTTGAAGCCTGTGGTTGCCATGGGGGCGTCCTAGGAATGGTGGCCATGGGGCTGTGGTGAACCTTCTGGGCACACCTGCCACCACAAGCATGGGTTTCGGCGACCATTGTTCAAATGCCCAAAGGAATGCATCTGATAAAAACATCCCTACATGCATCAGATAACATTAAAAATCGGGTAACACTCAGACTTGTGGAACCAAGTTTTAGCGTTATCTGAGGTTTTAATCTTCAATGCTGTTTGTTAATGGCACATTTAATTGATTTTAATGTTGGTTTTTTTAAATAGTGTGCGTGTATTACATGCCTTCGGGGGGGGGGGCAACCAAGACAACCAAGGTACAGGAAAACCAGCCCTGTAAAATTTTCTTCTTGTGTGTCTTGGACAGATGTGGAATTGCCAAAATGAATACACCCTTTGGTGAGTTCATTTCTTCAGTTCTTTCAGCCTGACCTAGTGTGAGGAAGATTAGCTGGCAACACAAGGTTTCTGTTACCAGGGTACACCCGCCTGTGGTTCAAAAAATACCACAATCTTTGAGGACGCTCTTTCTGTGTACCCCATTTAATGCACTGAGAACAACAGAGTGTCACAAAAAGAACTGGTCATACTGATCATAGTTTGGAAGGCACCTTGCTTTGTTGTATACTGTATATACTTGAGTATAAGTCTAGTTTTTTAGTTTCCAAAATGAGATCCAAAAAAGGGACTCGACTTATACTCGGGTCAACGACCTCGAGGGTCCCAAAACCGTGGAGGTGCAAATTCAAACATACATTTTTTTAAAAGCACTAACACTACCGTAAAAATGTGAAAACATACCCACACAAATGTCTGAATAAATTAATTGTACCGAATTTTCATGTATTTTAATTGCTGAAACTCACTAGCAGCTGCTGCATTTTCCATCCCCAACTTATACTCTGGTCAATCTATTTAGCTAGTTTTAGAGGTCCAAATTAGGTACCTCGACTTATATTCGGGACAACTTATAGTCGAGTATACACAGTAATTGTTCATGAGGAATAAGAATGTTTGCTCATTTGACTTCTTTAAAACAAACATCTGCCTAAAACCCTGTCCTTGGAATTCTTTCAGCTTGTAATGAAGTGTCATTTGTAACCTTTAGTTTGGCCCTTCTACAGGGAAAACCTCAGGTCCCAAGGTAGGAACTGGAAGCAATATTTTGCTGGGAAAGAACATTCCTCTACATGACTTCATCGAAGGCTTTGCTCCGGGAAAGAAGGTGTCAATTATGCCTCCAATGCCAGGGCCCAGAAGCCAGGACCATGAAATGGCATCTGTGATTTCTCAGTATGGACTGTTCTTCATGGCCAATTAATCTCATTCCACTTGAATTGCTGATGAATGAGTAGGGGAAAAATGTTCGAGTCATGGTTGGCTTAACATCCAGAGACACCGTAAATTGAGATCAAGATGGGGAGGGAAAGGGGTAAAAGATGATGACTTTGAAGTTGTTGGGTTTGTAACTTGTGAGTGTCCCATGATTATTTTAACTGGAAAATGCTATGGATCAAAGCGATTGTAAAATAGGGTGAAAAATACCCCCCACATGCCCTGGTGTCACACTTGGCCAAGGAAATTGGAAGGCATTCCATCATTAGAGGGCTCCAACATTCTTAGCCTTCCATGAATACAAGCAAGAGACGAAGCCAATGTTAACCCAAATCCAGAAATCCCACTTTTATTTCCGTTCATTATGTTTTTATATATATATTTTGAAATAAAAATGTGAGGAAGACCTAAAGAAGCTCCTGATAAGGTTGAAAGAAGTGCAAAAGCTGGCTTGAGACTCAGTATCAAGAAAACCAAGATCATGGCCACAGGTCCTCTCAGTCCCTGGAGAATAGATGGGGAAGAAGTAGAAGCAGTGACAGATTTTACTTTCTTAGGATCCAAGATCACTGCAGATGGAGATGGCAGCCTTGAAATAAAAAGGCGAATGATTCTTGGGAGGCAAGCGATTAGAAACCTGGGGAACAGAGTGAAAAGTAGAGACATCACATTGCAAACAAAAATTCATATAGTCACGCCCTGGGCAGCCACATTCAGAACCAGCTGTAGCTTCTGGATGGTCATCAAGGGGAGCCCCATGTAGGGAGGTGTCACTCGGGACCTGCTGTCCAGGAACCAGAGGTGGAAGCAGGGAGTTGGAACAAGGGACAGATAATAAACATCGGACCCTCGTTCCCCAAGTGCGGCCCGCCCCTCGGTCCCCACAATATCGCCACATGACCAGCCCGCAGCATATAACACTATATATAATTGCTCCCTGATGGCTAATTTATGGCAGAAACGGAGCATCAAATAATCTAGTTAGGAGCGCGACTAGAATGCCTGAGGTTTGGGTTTCATCCCTTCAGTTTTTAATTACCTGGTTTCGCTTCTAAAACAACAGCGGATGGAGTCGCATTTCTTGACCGTTTCATTTATGTACAGATTTTGATACCAAGCCCCTAACAGTTCATCTGCATGTTTCATGATCAGAACCACTGGAAATGTCACAGAACCGCTGTGACGTTTCCACAGTTACCAGGTTGCATGTTTTCTGCCATACTTTCCCTGTAAATGGGAGCATCAGTAAAACAGGAGGAGTCACGCAAAGCTAAAACAAGGAAGGAGACTAAAAAACAAATGAGATGGCATAAACAGATGGGAAGACCAGGTCAGTGGTTAGTTCATGTTAGGAAAATGTCCTCTGTCAGTGGCCAGGGATGCTGTTCTTTGTATGAGGGTGGGCGGTCCATTCTGTACATTGAATTGTGGATGTCGCTACAAACAGACAAATAAATACATTAAATAATTTGCCCACAAACATTAGCACACGAAAAATCGTATTTTGTGCAAACCCCTCCCCACATTATAAGGCAACGTGCAATGCTTCCTGGGGATTGCTGGGTTCTGTAGTCCAAATCTGCACATCTCTCTTTGAGACTAATTTATTTATTTATCTATTTATTTATTCATATTTCTCCACCGCCCTTCTCACCGAAGTGACTCAGGGCGGTTTACAAGTAATAAAACAAAATCACAATAAAACACAAACACTACCTAAAAACCTCAAATACACAACTGTTAAAATTAAAATTAAAATCTAAAAAGATTAAAAGCACAACAAATGCTACATTTTACTCATCTTACTAATTAAAAAGTAGAGGGATAAAGGGACTCAGATCATCCAGCGAGATTAGCAGTTTATGAAGAAAACCCTGACTGCTCCTTAGAAGGTCAAATTGTAAAGATGAAGCTAAGGTACTTTGGACATCAAATGAAAAGAGAGGATTCACTTGAGAAGGCCTTGATGCTGGGAAAGGTGGAGGGCAAAAGAAAAAGGGGGCAGCCAAAAATGAGATGGCTAGATGGTATTGTGGACGCAATGGGCACAGAGCTGAGTGAGTTGAGGAGGATGGTGAAGGACAGAAGTTCCTGGCGGACAGTGGTCCATGGGGTCATCGCAAAGGGTCGGAATCGACTGTGTGACTGAACAACAACAAAAACAAGAAGAAAACTAAGATTTTCCCAGTTATGGATAATTTTTACCTTTACAGAGTTATCAAAGACTCTACCGGGGCAGGAACTAACAAGCAAGCCCTGCTTAGATCAACAAGGCTTATTGCCAATATAAGTCCCAGTATGTAAAGGGAAACCAGTAAACTATGCATTGCCTGTTTTAGTCCTAGAATCAGAATGCCTCCCACCCCCCTCCTTGACTGCGGTTCTGTGATGGTTAAGCCTGCCCTTTAAACCCATTAAAGTCTGCAAATCCCAAACAAACTTCTTAGCCGTAGCAAATATTACAAATTGTGATTCTCCAACTGCTGTGTTCCTGGGTCCTGGTTCTTGTAAGCCTCTGTTGACATTTGATTGCTCCGAGTCTCGGGTTCTTTAAAACCATCCTAGCTCTGTTTACACCTCCATTCTCAGCAAAACCAGGCTTTTCTGCTGAGGTTTTGCAGCCAGGGATACGAGCCAAAGGCATCAAAGAGAATGTTTTCTTTACAAATATATACATTGGAAACTATTACTTGCTTCTTCAGCAGGTCCACGAAAGACCCCCATGTACTGGGCCAGAGTACAAGAAAGCAGGGCATCAAAAATCGGGCCAATTTAAAACAATATGTCGGAGTACCAAAGTGTGTGGCAACTGGAAATTGTAGGGTTTCTGGAAACCACAGCAAGGAGCCAATGCACTGGAAGTTCAGCTGGTGCCTTTACTACTCTCCATCTACTCCCAGCCATTCATACTACAAGTTGATAGCACCTCATATGGTGTGTAGTGAAGGCCACGGTGGTTAAGATCACGACTTTGACAACTAGAAAGTTGATGGGTTGGCGGTGCGAGACCCCGAGTGCTGCACGGCGGAGTGAGCACCTGTCGTCTGTCCCAGCTCCTGCCAACCTAACAGTTTGAAAGCAAGAAATTGCAAGTAGATAAAGAGGTACCAACTTGATGGAAAAGGTAACAACATTCTGTTGTTACCTTCCCACAGAAGTGGTGCTGTATACACTCGAGTATAAGTCTAGTTTTTTTTAGCGCCCAAAATGAGATCCAAAAAAGGAACTCGACTTATATTCGGGTCAACAACCCTGAGCGTCCCAAAACGAGGTGGTGTAAATTCAAACAAAGATTTTCTAAAAAGCACTAACACTACTGTAAAAACTCAAAAACAAACCCACACAAATGTCTAAATTAATTAATTTTACCATATTTTCATGTATTTTAATTATTGAAATTTACTAGCTGCTGCTGCATTTTCCACCCCTGACTTATACTCGGGTCAATCTACTTCCCTAATTTTAGAGGTCCAAATTACCATGTTTCCCCGAATATAAGACACTGTCTTATATTTTAAAAACTCCGAAATATGCACAAGGTCTTATTTTCAGGGGATGTCTTATTTTTCCATGACAAAGAAGAATACAGTACACATTTATTGCTGATACAGAGGATCACCAGGGCAAGATTTAGGTGAGTACCTTATTTTTGGGGAGGCCCTTATATTTCCGAAGTGGGGGAAAATAGGGGGGGTGCCTTACTATAGGAGGAGGTCCTATATTTGGGGAAACAGGGTAGGTAGCTCAACTTATATTCAGGATTACCTGTAGTCGAGTATATATGGTACTTATTTATCTACTTGCAATTTCTTGCTTCCGAACTGCAAGGTTGGCCTTACTCTCTTGTAAATATCTGCAGGATTGCACCTTTAGATTTAAATGCAGTTACCAGTCCCAAGGAGAGAAGACTGGTTGAATGCTGAGTCTACGCACTTGTGCAAATCTCAGCAAAACAACGGATCTACAGTATTTGGAGCGAACATCTGAATTCAGAAGTCACACTCCTACTTCTCCTGGGAGATGCAGCCTAAAGAATTACAGTAAACCCTGGGTTTTAGAAGAAAGACTGTCTTTTAAGAAGGAGTGAGCACTTCGGGGTGGGGGGAGCCTGTTGTTTCCAAAGGTAATGTATGGGAGGAAATTTACATCTGGATCTGCTCCGAAGTTGAGAACTACAGCGATTACATCTGTGGCACAAAACCTATGAGTTATGCTCACGGTAGCCCTTCCACAGGGACTGCTGGGGCTTAGTGGTTAAGACGCTGAACTTGATAGCTGAAAGGCCGGCAGGTGAGCAGTTCAAGACCTGAGTGTCACACGATGGAGTGAGCTCCCGTCTCTGTCCCAGCTCCTGCCAACCTAGCAGTTTGAAAGCAAGAAATTGCAAGTGGATAAATAGGGACCACTTCAGGGAGAAAGGTAAACAGCATTCCATGCTCTCCGGTGTCTAGGAATGCCTGCCATGTGTCCATGATAACATCTGCACGTACAGACAGCACTGGCTCTTGGGCTATAAACTGAGTTGAGCAATGCACCCCAGTGTTGGATACGACTGGCCAGTGGTGGGATGTCAAAATTTTTACTACCCCACCATGATGTCATCACAGTGTGGGTGGAGTTAACATGATGTCATGATGTTGTGGGTGGAGCCAAATAAAATAAAATAAAATAAAATAAGCACACACACACACACATGCACGCACACCCTCAACCCACCTACCCACAACACAAACCCATAAAATAAATAAATAAATAAATAAATAAATAAAATACATTAAAATACACCCACCCACCCAAACACCACCCCACCCACCCCAAACACAAATAATCCAGAGCTTTTAAACCAGAGCTTAAAGCTTATTCTGGGGGGAACCAGTGAAAAGGTAAGCCCCGAAGGTGGTTCCCCCCAAAAGCTGCTACCGGTTCTCCGGGACACTGGGAAAAGTTACTACCAGTTCTGGTGAACTTGTGAGGACCTGTTACATCCCATCACTGCGCCCTTTACCTTTACCTTTACCTAGTCTTTCCGTTGCCCACTGGGTTTAAACGGTAAGAAACTAGACTTGAAATTTTAAAAATGCTTTTTCCAAAGGATAGGTCCTTCTAAATTTATTCATGTTATGAAAAAAAATCAAAACCACAAGAGATAAAAGAGTTTTCTCCGCTCACCATCTTGAGATTAAAGGCTTCAGCCTTTCCTGCTTGGAAAACGAGCGTGTCTTGGAAAGTCGTTCCAGTATTTAGACATGTCCAGAAGTTGCAAATTACCCACTCTTCCGTCCTTAATGAGTACAATCTAATGTACACACTCTTTCTCTTCAGTGCTTAATTACACCACATTTCAAGATTATTGTAAAGCAATGGCTTTGTGGAAAACAGCGGCGGCTCTTTCCCATTACTAGATTGCTTCGTAGCAACAAACGTTGTATGGGGGGGGGAAGCCCAATACATGTTAATACAGGCATATTGGGAGTTACCGCAAGCACTCAACGAAAGCCCCATCCTGTCACCTAGATAATAAACTCATCTGCTTCCTCAACCCTTCCTTTTAAGAAACATGTCCAGCATCCAACCAAACCACAAGGCTGAGGCACCAAAGAGCTGTAGTAACAAGAAGGTACTGGATGTCTTCGTAGTGCAGAAGGGTTGAGAGCAAAAGCAATCGAAAAAATGAAATGAAATGAAACCTCGTGGCAACTTTTAAGGTTCACACGTTTGTTGGGGATGGGATTTTCGTTTTGTTTTAAAAATAATATTTTTATTTTTATTTTAAAACATTAAAAAATACAAGAACAACAACAAAATCATTTACATATAACATATAAGTACAAACACGGGGTAGACACCCCCACCCCCGGGGGTGACATTAGTTCTTATCTAAAACAACTACAGTCAGACCTCGCATAAAGAGCATCTCGCTTAAAGAGTAACTCGCTTAAAGAGCAGAATTTTCTCTGAACGTTCGCTTTGCTTAACAAATAAAACCAACCAAAAACTCGCTTAACAAATAAATTGGGGTTCGCAATCCCCCCCACAATTGGTCACTTACAATGGTGTTTCGCTTAAAGAGCAAACTCGCTTAAAGAGCAATCCTGTGGAACGCATTATGCTCTTTAAGCGAGGTACAACTGTATTTAAACCAATTAGACATGTTATACATGTCCTTTCCCCTGGCTCCAAAATATCATATACAGTAAAACTTTCCATAAAGAGCACCTCGCTTAGAGACTAACTTGCTTAAAGAGCAGAATTTTCTCTGAAAGGTGGCCTTGCTTAACAACTAAAACCAACCAAAATCCGCTTAACAACTAAATTGGGGTTCGCAATCCCCCCCCCCCTGAAGTCACAGTTGGTCACTTACAATGGTGTTTCGCTTAAAGAGCAAACTCGCTTAAAGAGCAATTTCCATGGGACGCATTATGCTCTTTAAAGTCAGCAGTTCAAGACCCGGGTACTGCATGACAGATTGAGCGCCTGTCTCTGTCCCAACTCTTGGGGACACGAAAGGAGCCTCATTTGGGTGTTCCCTGAGTGGAGTTTCTCCCGCAAAAATCCTTTCAACCCAGAATAATTTCTGACACCACATTATTATTATACCACGTGGTGTGGCTACAGTCTCCGAACTTTGATTTATGAAGCCCCTTTGGCCGCCATTATGAAAAATGATGCAGTCCAATCTGGCATTAGATGCACTTTTGTTCCTGCTTTATTTCTGCCTAGGTGGGTTTTTTTTAAAGAGTTGATTAATACCCGACTGGAAATCCATAATAACATTGCACTTAATGGCAAAATGGTGAATACCTTTTAAAATTATAATCTGCAGTCTAGACTGTAGATTTTACAGGATATTACATTCCTGTGCCACTGGATAGCAGCAATATTATATACCCTTATGAATTTGTCCTGACAGAATAGAAGCGGTGGATTTAATTCTTTGGGGAATTTTAAAAGATTGTTTCTGAAGTTAATTGCCCTGCCTTTCTGTGGTTGGGTTCGGCTTCCCAACCAGCCAGTATGTACTGGCCTAACCAGAATTTCTTCCTTTTGGATGGGTGCCAGGGGAAAGAGATGCGCAATCAGAATAGGAAATGATTGGCTTGGTCATTTTTTACCTCTATGAGATGTGCTCTTTTGTGAGAAGAGGGAAGGGTGTCCGGAATCACTCCATACTTGATCAATGGAACCGTAGCATTCCTTAATACTGCAGATTCTACTTTCCACCTCAAAAGAAGGGAAAGCATGGGACGCTGTTATCTTCCCACCAAAGTGGTACCTGTTTATCTACTTGCAATTTCTTGCTTTCAAACTGCTAGGTTTGGCAGGAGCCGGGACAGAGATGGGAGCTCACTCCATCATGCTGACCTTCCAACCTTCTAGTCCAGTGTCTTAACCGCTAAGCCACAGCAGTTCCTTCCCCTAGAACAGTGGTGACGAACCTATGTCACGCGTGCCAGAGGTGGCACTCGGAGCCCTCTTTATGGGCACCTGTGCAGTCACCGCAGTGCGGAGTTTGCCCTGCCTCTCTGCCCAGAAGCCCAATGGCAGCGCTTCCTCCCTCCCCCACCACAGTGTTCAGCCCACCCTCTGCCCAGTAGCCCAATGGGAGCACTTCCACCCTCCCCCAGCACAGAGTTTGCCCTGCCCCTCTGCCCAGCAGCCCAATGGGAGCACTTCCTCCCTCCCCCCAGCACAGAGGTCACCCCACCCCTCTGCCCAGCAGCCCAATGGGAGTGTTTCCTTCCTCCCCTGTTGCTGTGTTAGCACTTTGCTATAAATACCGTAAGTGGGTTTTGGGTTGCAGCTTGGGCACTCGGTCTCTAAAAGGTTCACCATCACTGACCTAGAATAGTTCTAACTAATTTCCAGCGTCTCTAGGCTGGGAGGCTTTTGGATTGAAGACATCTTCACCTGTCCAGGTGTACACTCACCTCTTGATGTACTGGCTAATTAGTACGACTCTTTTAAACAGCAATCAAAGTTTGCACTCTTAACCTGCAATTGATTTCACGATTCACAGTTGACTTTGAGCAATTCTTTCTACTTTGCCTACATCATAGGCAGAGTATATGCCGATCTTTTGAACTGCAGAAGGACAAAATACCTGGTTAAATTTTTGCTTCTCTACATTTGGGAAACAAAAATACAGAGCCAGGAGGCTCCCACAAGGTTTAAAGGTTTTTGCCCAATTCATCAGACACATAATATATCGTTTTAATATCTGTCTTGAAGCCCCAGCTGAATTTATAAATGGTTGCAGGAGAACACATTTAACTGATGTTCATCAACATCCATTTCTAATTCCTCAGGAAAAAATCCCTTTGATTAGCATTACTGATGTTTAAAGAGCTGCACTTTTAGAGTTTCACTTTGAATGTGGCTCAGTCATGAACAAAACTTTGTAAAGTTTTACAGAACAAATCTGCACTCTAAAACTGGGCCTTTCTTGCTAATATTAGCTGTACAGAATATTGATGAACACCTTGGGAGTTAACAGAGGTTATAGAATCCTTGACTGGAATGAATTTATTTTATTTATTTATTTATTCAGATTTATATTGCCGCCCACTCGTCGAGGCGACTCAGGGTGGCTTACAGTCAAAACAATATGCCCTTGCTCATATCAGCTGAGTTGGTAGTTAGGCAAGTTTTCCAACAGAATTTGTGGTATAATCCCATGCGGTTGACAAATGAAAGAGCAGCAGGGTTGCAGTTCAAGCCCCAAGTGCAGTGCTCTCCCTGTTTTCCCCAGCTCCCGCCAACGAGCAGTTCGAAAGCAAGAAATTGCAAGTAGATAAATAGGTACCACTTTGGTGAGAAAGGTAACAGTGCTCTGTACACTCTAGACATGCCTGCCATGTGGCCATGGAAACGCCTGCAGACACAGACAGTGCTGGCTCTTTGGAGATGAGCATCGAACCTTAGAGTCTGACACAACTGGCTTCTGAGCAAGGGAGACCTTTATCTTCACTTGCAAGAAATTGCAAGTAGATAAATAGGGATGACTTCAGCGGGAAGGTAACAGCATTCAATGTGCTCCAGTATCTAGTCATGTCTGCCACATGACCATGGAAACGTTTGCAGAAGCAGACAGCACTGGCTCTTCGGCTTTGAAACACTGACCCCTAGATTTGGATACGACTGGCTTTCGAGCAAGGGAAACCTTTACTTTACTTTACTTTACTTTACTTTACTTTACTTTACTTTACTTTACTTTGACACCCCCCTGTTGGGCACGGACCCCACATTGGGAAATACTGGTCTAAGTAAAACAAGGCATGCAGCAGACAGCTGGCAAAGTGCAGAAACTTTTGACATGTTTAGCATGTTGACTGATCTAGAGTCTGGCCAGGTAATCCTGCTATGGTCATAGAGTAGACCCTACTGCCAGTGACTCAACACCAGTCGTCAGGTGGCGGCTAACTAACCTGATAACCCTGAGGACTAATAGCCTTGGGTGATGAAATACACATGGTGATGGTCCCCAAGTGGATTAAATCCCACTTGAATCCATCCTGATGGAGGGCAACAGCTTCAGCCATCTTGGCCTGGGGCTGAGGAGGACTTTGTGTGCCAAAAGGGCTCAGGACCAAAAAAGGACTCATGGTGGCGAACATATGGCACGCGTGCCAGAGGTGGCACTCGGAGTCCTCTCTATGGGCACCTGTGCAGTCACCGCAGCGCAGAGTTTGCCCTGCCTGGGTGTCACACTGCAATGTGGAAGGCAGATGGAAAGCCATTCCTAGAACAATGTTCACGGCTGATCACCATGAGGAGAGCCAATATTCTGAATCGGATACAGCACAAGAAGATACTGTTCCAACCTGGAATAATTTAACCATCTAGACCAAGATGGCCAATCATTCTGTGCCATGGGCCTGGCCACGCCCCCAGAGCAGGCCGGACCAAGCCTCCAGAAGCGGAAGCAGGGCGTATTTACAGCTGGCGTAAATGTGCCCATTTTAGTGTTTCTGTCATCCATGGGCACTTTTGCGCATGCATTAGTGCATTTTACGGCTGACATAAACTTTTCTGCTTCTACTTCTGGGTGCGAGGGAGACAGCGACAGGCCGGTTGGAATGGCATTGTGGGCCGGGGCCGGCCCACAGGCCGTTAGTTGAGAAACCCTTGATCTAGACCCACTCACAGTGATGTACTCTGGAGCTCTGTGAAAATTAACAAACTTCATTCAAAACATTCCGATGAGTGAAAAAGGAGAAATGATTGGGGTGTTTTTAATCGTAAGGAACCTCCGTTCAAAGCCAGATAGTACAATGCGGCATTCAACATGACAAGAACTTTGTAATTCATTCAGGAGTAAATGCATGCATTTACCACTGAAAACAACTTTCTGTATCTTGTCACTCCATGTGCCTGCCATAATTTTTGAGCCTGGCAGGAATCCAACCCCAGTAACTTCAACAACCTCAGCTTTACAGGAGAGAGAATTCGACACTCTGCGAAATGATGCTCTCGCAAGCAGTAATCCATCTCCCTCCGGTCAATGACTGTTCCCTCCTCCTTCCTTCCATCTAATTCAAACCATCTTTGCCTCTGACTTCTCCTTCATTCGTTTCTTTTTTCAGTCCTTGGTGGAGTGGAACAGTGAAGTCACATTTGGTTGCCCAGATGTGGCCTGATGGAATTGGGACTGGCTTCCTTGAGCTGCAGAGAAACCTTGACTCATTAGTCAAGTTGCTTTGGCTCTCTCCATTGTTGACAAGAAAAACCCTTCTGAACAGAGGTTTAAGAAATCAGCAGGGGGAAAATATTTACTGGAAAACTACACCCCGAACTTAAGCTCCAAAGAGCTCAAGGATTTGAGTCATGCCTTCCCTCCGCAGTAATGCCAGAGCGGCACCCAACCACCAAAGTGATTTATGGCTAATAGGTGCCTTAAACAGCTTGCAAACAAGGTATGGGACTGGCTGTACTCACCCTAGGTAAGGCTACCATGTTTAACCTCCAAGAATGAACAGAAGTGTTTGTGCCAGCTGGAATAAATTGCCCTTAAAAATAGCTTTTAAAAAGATGGCTTGAGACTCCGTATCAAGAAAACCAAGATAATGGCAACAGGCCCTATCAGTCCCTGGAAAATAGATGGGGAAGAAGTAGAAGCAGTGACAGATTTTACTTTCCTAGGATCTAAGCTCACTGCAGATGGTGATAGCAGCCATGAAATAAAAAGGTGACTGATTTTTGGGAGGCAAGCAACGAGAAACCTGGGGAGCATAGTGAAAAGTAGAGACATCACATTGTAAACAAAAATTCGCATAGTCAAAGCGATGGTATTTCCGGTGGCAATGTGTGGTTGTAAGAGCTGGACCATTAGGAAAGCTGAGCGCAGAAGAATAGATGCCTTTGAGATGTGGTGTTGGAGGAGAGTTTTGAGAGTCCCATGAACAGCGAGGAGAACAAATAGGTCAATCTTAGAAGAAATTAACACTGACTGCTCCTTAGAAGGTCAAATAGTAAAGATGAAGCTAAAGTACTTAGGACATCAAAAGAGAAGAGAGGATTCGCTTGGGAAAGCCTTGATGCTGGGAAGGGTGGAGGGCAAAAGAAAAAGGGGGCGGCCCAAAATGAGATGGCTAGATGGTATTGTAGAGACAATGGGTACAGAGCTGAGTGAGTTGAGGAGGATGGTGGAGGACAGAAGTGCATGGCGGACAGCGGTCCATGGGGTTGCAAAGGGTCAGAATCGACTGTGCGACTGAACAACAACAAAAAATAGCTATCCCAAGTGAAACACGTGGAGTGGAAACATCTCCGTGCTATGCGGTCATAAGTCTTTATAATCAAGAAGGGGTATACAGAAAGAGCCCCCTTGAAAGTTGTGGTATTTGTGAACCACAATCGGGCGTACCCTGGTAACGGCAGCCTTGTGTTGCCAGGCAATCTTTCTCACACTAGGTCAGGCGAAAGGAACTGCGGAATGAACTCACCCAAAGGTGGCATTATTTTGGCAGTTTCACATCTGGCCTAGACATGGAGGAAGAAGAAGAATCAAGAAGGGGTGAGTCACACAGGGCCTTCCAGAGCATGGCTTAGAAACATCACCTTTTTTTGACTAGAAGCGTAGAATCATCATATTATTATTTTTTACTTTTAAAAAATCCAGTCCAATACCCAATATCGATTTGTCATCGCTTATCTACTTAAGTGCAAATCAACTGAACTCCAAAATGTTCTATCCCTTGCCTTCTGTTTCCATCTCTGGAAGAATTGTCAAGGAGTTGAATCTGGGCCATCTACACTTGACAAATTCAAGCATGGAAATAGTCTTACACTGCCATTCTGCAATGTGGTCGAGCCAGATTGAAAAGGTTGAGAACCCCTGTCATAGATTGTCACATTAGCACTGTCTGCATCTGCATACGTTTCCATGGACGTGTGGCAGGCATGACTAGACACCCGAGTGCATGGAACCCTGTTTACCTTCCCACCAAAGTGGTCCCTATTTATCTACTTGCAATTTCTTGATTTCGAACTGCTAGGCTGGCAGGAGCTAGGACAGAGACGGGCGCTCATTCCGTCCTGCAGTACTCGGGAATCAAACTGCTGACCTGTCGACCTTCCAGTCTTCAAGTTCAGCATCTTAACCAGTAAGCCACCACAGTCCCTATGGGCTGGTAGATTAGTGTAATTGCAATTGCTAAAATGTTGCAATTTAGCAGGAAATATTTCCAGAACCAGTTGTTTTCATGACTATATAGAAAAACAAAATTTGGATGTAGGGCAATCTCTAATTTTTTATCACACCACATCCGTGGCAATGCGGACTGGGTGATGGTCCTTCAACCCGACATAATCCCAAGGCTGTTGTGAACCGTTCGCATGGGGTTCTATGAACCCCCCTGGCGAACCCCTCGGGATGGGCGCTACTGGTTCGGGTGAACCGGACCGAACTGGTAACATCCCATCACTGTGTGGAGGTGAGAAGCCCTTGAAACACCACCACCACTCCACAACAAACTCTTTGGAGGAAGGGTAATTTGCAAGTTTGAAGGAAACATTTTCCATACACACTAAATGTTATACGATGGATGCCAACCAGAAGGAAGTGGATTGTTCCGTTGTGCAGCCCAGCTCCCTACATGACGGGGATGGTTGTTTGCACAGATGCACAGATGTTTCCAATGGAGATCAAATACTTTGCTTCCAGTCTCTGAAATCAGCCCTGACACACAGTTCGCCGTTCCAGGAAAAGCTTCTAGACATTTCAATTACTGTTTTCTTTATGGCCAAAGGCTGTTTGCGGAATGCGAAGGCAGCCAGCCAAGTCCTGGAGATGAGTTCAGGCTCAAAGAAATAACATGGCACCGCTCCGTGGCATGATATGCAATTCAGCGCAGAGCTGAACGCGAGCCAAGTTCTCCCATTGCTTTCGATCAAGCTACCGTGCTCTTGATAGTCAGGGTGATGTAGCGGAGAGAGTGAAAGACGACAACTCCAGATGCGTGGGGTCAAATTCACCCCACTCAGCCATGGAAGCTCAGGGGAGTTAGAACTCTGACAAAGCCACTCCTTAAATATTTATTTATTTATCACAATCAAAGACCAGAACAGAATATAGACAAAACGTTCACAACACGACTGAACTTACTGTGGTAGGGATACAATACAGATTATAGAATGCTCTACCAGTGATGGCCAACCTTGGCACTCCAGGTGTTCTTGGACTTCAATTACCAGAAGCCCAAGTCATCACTCCTGCTGATCAGGCCTTCTGGGAATTGATTGATTGATTGATTGATTGATTGATTGATTGACTGACTGACTGACTGACTGACTGACAGATTGACTGACTTTGCAATTTTCTATTGTCACCCAATTCAACACCGACTCTGGGCAGCTAACAGCATATAAACAACATTACCATCATAACTAAAACCCTTTAAAAACCCATAAAAATACTCACGAAGATTACCCACCCCACCCCATCAGTTAAAAGGGGCAGGGCGCAATCTTGTTAAATGAGCCAGCAGGTAGGGGTCACCACTCCCCCGGTGCCCCACACCTGCTTTGCCAACCAAGTTTTAGCTCTTTCCTGAAAGGCAGCAACTCCATCTGTAGCTGTAACTCGGTTGGCAAGTGTTTCCATAGGCCAGCTTACAAGAGTTTTGAAACATGACTTTGTTGAATTACACAGACCCAGAACTGCCAATCAGTAGGGTCATTAAGGTATCCTGCCTGGAGAATTCTAGGCATTTTAGTCTGCCTCTCTCACAACTCCCACAACTTTACTTAGCGGCCTGCCTATCTATCTATCTATCTATCTATCTATCTATCTATCTATCTATCTGTCTGTCTGTCTGTCTGTCTGTCTGTCTGTCTGTCTGTCTATCTCATCATCAACTGGAACTCGTATCTGAGAATGCATTTTTTTTCTTGAAGCAGGAAAAATGCCACTGGTGTGAATTTGTTTAAGGTGGATCCCAGCTTGCCATGAAGTGACTCACACACTGTAATCATGGAACCCATCTCCTGCGGCACATATGAGATGAGACATGCAGGATTTAACACCAGGACTACAATGGACTGCCACAGCCTTGAGGATATGGACAAGGTGCACCTTCACAGCTAGTCCATCTGGCATGGCCTCTTCCGCCTCCATGACTGTTGGGAATCAGAGTTCCTCCTCTGCTCATTTTGCCATTGGGCCCAATATGATGGTTTCCAGTGGCATTTCCTCCACTGAGGGGGACCATCACCCCACCAAAAGGGGCACATCCACCCATAGCCATTGGCCCCTTTAGGAAGTCAGGTTATTTACTGCCACCCAACACTCGGCATTGAGTTGCTGGCTGTACGGTCTACTCCATTACCGTAGCAGGATGTCCGGCCAGACATATCTCTCTCTCTCTCTCTCTTTCTCTCCATCCATTAAATGAACAAGGCGGGGCTCTAGGAGGGGCCTAGAGATGAAATGCATCCCGATATTTTGGAAAAGGGCCCTCTTTGCTCATTCCAAATCTGGCTGAACTCAAAGGATGTTCGCCCATCACCCAAGTGGATAAAATGCTTTGAAGGCAGCAAGCGTTGCTATTTTGGGTCTGCCAGGTTTCCTTCCAGGAGTTGAAAGTAGCAAATAAGTGGCCTCATCAATGCATGACTTGAGTTCTCCCACATCATTTTCTGCCTGTTTACCTGCAAGACATGTCCAGAAGCCTTCCAATATGTTTTGAGAAGTCTTGGATCTGTATCAAGGGCTTTCCCCCCTCCTCAACTTTAAAATTATATCTCTTGCGGGACATTTTGAAAGCTTTTGTGGAGGCAGCCCTTGGAGCAAATAAATGCCTCCTGGGGAAAAAGACAAGCTGAACTGGGAGGGTTCGCAGAGTTTGATGAAAATTACAGAGCAGTCACATTATTATGCCAGCCTGACTAGTCAAAGATTTCAATTCAGATCCAGTCTGCTCGAGGGAAAAGTAATTTCTTTTCTTTTCTTAGGAAAAAAACAACACAGCGTTCTCAGGATCTCTGCAAACAATTAAGATTATTAAGCAGGTTCACTCATGCATTCAACCAAGGGCAACTTCTCAGATCTCTCTGGCTAAGCCCAATCTCTCTCCTTTTCCAACCATCCAGAGTTTTAAAAGCCCACACCTCTGACAAGAGATAGGATGACAGGCTGGGCAGGGCTGCAGTAAACCAGGGCTCCGGTTGCACACCCAAATTATGAGTCTGGCAGGTGGCCCATCAGATCAGCAGCCTCTGAGTTACATAGAAATGTCCAAATTACAATCTCGTCAGCTGCGAAGAACATGGAGTTCTCCCGTTGACTTAAAAAGGGGGGAAAAAAGACACAGCCTTCATTCAATCCCGCTGGTTTTTTATCCTCCTTCCTTCCCCTGTTTAATTCAAAACATACTTCTCACTACCACCCCTGTCCAACTTCTTCTGCTTTCGTGTCCAGATCAAACTTTGGACAGCTAAAATGAAGCCATGTGGTTTATTGTCTGTACACCACCCAGAGTAGGAACTATCCCAAAAGGGGGGGGGGGGGCTGTATAAAATTTTAATAAATAAATAATGACGTTGGGGAGGTTGAATTCCTCAGCCATCTCCTCCTTTAATGGTATTCCTTGTCCAGGGAGCTCCTTCCTCCATCTTCTAATTTGGTTTTGCTCTTGTGGACCCTCTAGAATGTTTGTTCTCACCATGAAGCTCTTCCTGGTTCTGAGCTGGAGGACTTGAGGCTCATCTCCATCCAGATGATGTCGAGGGTCCTTCTCTTGCTTAGTTCGCTCAGTGTCTACTTGTCTCCTTATCTTACATGAAGCAATACCAACAAGAGGGTAGATTTCCTCAACTAGTGTAGGTTAGAGACATCCCGTCACTATATTATTTATTTATTTAGATTTATATCACCGCCCACTCGCCATTGCGACTCAGGGCGGTTTACATTCAGAAAAAAAAGAAAAAGGAAAAAAAAAACACAGCACAAACAGCTAAAATCCATTCCTCCTCCCGGCCAGAGGACGTTAATCTTTTCCTTCCCTGGGCAGGTAGGGCCCAGGATTAGGAAGTGGAAGCTTCTATCTAAAAACCTTAAAACTGTTAAAATTTTAAAATTAAAATCTAAAAAAGATGAAAAAACAGATTAAAAACACATCAGGTGCTACAACTACTAATCTGAAAGTAGAGAAAGAGAGGGGCTCAGATCATCCAATGTGCTGGGGTCATTATACCACCCCATATCTGTCCTGCCAGCCACGTTTTTAGATTCTTCCTAAGGGCAGCAGCACTGTCTGGAGATGTAGCTCCATTGGCAGGAGGTTCCATAGGGCCAGAGCAGACACAGAGAAGGCCCTCCTTCTAGTGCCAGAGAGATGTTGTGAACCGGTCGCCCGGTACATTAGATTACTATTGCGGTAGGATTGCCTGAGATGTCTTCTGTTTTCTTCCACTCCACAGAAACTCAAGAGCAGGGTTTCCCACTCTGTTCAAGCTGGGGGCCAGGTCACGCTTTCTCAGTCCACTTCGAGGGTCAGACAGCCATTTTGCCCTGTCTGCATGCTGGGGGCACCCATTTTGTTCCAACAGCTTCAAAGGTATGGTCATTTTGTTTCTTGAATGCCCTTGGAGGGCTGGGGGACCACATGAAATGGCCCCGGAGGCCCCGGATCCGACCCATGGGCCTTCGGTTGGGAATCCCTGCCCAAGAGTATTGTGTAGGGTTCTCACGTCACCCAGCATCCATTTTCTTGACATTTCAGGTCCAGGAATAGAGGATGGCCTATCACGATGCCCAGGGCCGTAGCCAGGATTCCAGATTGGGTGGGGTGAAAAATTTTTCAGGAGGGGCAAAAATTTCAGTGTGACAATGTCACATTCACATATATAACATTGGCATCCTGGGTTTTTGACACACACACACACACACACACACACACACACACACACACACACACACACACACACACACACACACACACACACACACACACACACACACACACACACACACACACACACACACACACACACACACCAGCTACAGTGCTGATGATGCCACAGAGGCAAGGAAGGTGAGGGTTAGGAAGAATGAGTTTTCCCAAAGGTTTCTGCTGTTACTTCCAGGGCTTGTGCATCAAGGACATTCATGAGTTACGATGGTGATGCTCTGCTCCCTGCCCTGCCTTAAAAAGCCAAAGGGGAGGAAACTGGATAAGGAGCATGTAGGAGTCCTCATTTGGTTCCATCTTGCCATTTGGAGCAAGACTCAGAAGCTCAAATCCACATTGAGTTTATGAGTGTCATCTGAGAACAGGTGGTGGAGGATATCTGGTCTCTTACAAACACCAAATGATTTCCTCTCCATAGAACGACCAACCCTGAGGTTTTGTCTCCTCATTTGGAGACCAGGAGAAATTTGCCAGTTCCCTAAGGACTGTGGTGGCTTCGTGGTTAAGACGCCGAAATTGACGACTGGAAGGTCAGTAGGTCAGCAGTTTTGAGACCCGAGTGCTGCATGACAGTGAGCTCTCGTCTCTGTCCCAGCTCCTGCCAACCTAGCATTTTGAAAGCAAGAAATTGCAAGTAAATAAAGAGGGACCACTTAGATGGGAAGGTAAACAGCATTCCGTGTGCTCCAATGTCTAGTCATGCCTGCCACATGTCCATGGACACGTCTGCAGACGCAGACAGCGCTGGCTCTTTGGCTATACATAAACAGAGATGAGCACTGAACCCTAGAGTCAGATATGACAGGCTTTCGAGCAAGGGCGACCTAAGGTATGAGATGCCATCCTGAAGTCTGGCAATCTTAGATGAACCTGAGGCTTTCTGACCTGCAGCCTATTGTTTTGGTTCAAGCACTGACAGTGGAGCACAGATTGAAATGGATTTAATTCAGTAGGCCCAGTTAAGAGAGTAGAATTGAAATTTGGTTCCACTGAAACCAATGGAATGGAATAAGCATGGGCTGAGTCTCATTTATTTCGATGCTTAACTAATTTGGCCTAGATCCAGCTCACAGCTACGAAATCAGATCAGTTCCAGGACAGTTCGGAAAGGCTGGAAAAGTTAACCTTTTTGAGGCACAGTTCTAATCATCCACTAGCTAGTAGGACTGGTCAAATCTCTGGTAGATACTTGATCTTCAGCCTCTGCCACACAAAGATTAACTAGCGATGAGTCTGAAAAGATTACATCCAATAATAATGAGATTCTGGCAGGATCTGACTTAAAGACTAATGATTTGGCTCCGCTTGGCAACTATCATGTGGCATTAGTCAACACCTAATAACATCTGACAACTGGCAGGCAAATTTAACAAGGCTTGGCATGAGCGCAAGAGGTAGCATTGGCGATAATTAAACCAAACCTTGCAACAGGAGTCGATATTTCACAGCCGGTTGGCCGGTTGCCAACCGTTCGGGCGCATGTATCCATGTTTCTTCTCCAACCAAAGGAATATTTTGCAGGCCTCTGGGAGTCCTAGTAGAACACATCTGGAGGTGATGTGTTGGTAGCACGGGAAGCTGCATTGTTTTGTCTCACTAGCAAGGGCTGCAAAACCCTGAGGAACCTGTTTAGTCAGGAGTTTGGAAACAAAAAAATGAACATGTGCAGTCAAAAGAACATTGTGTCTGTTCGGATTCTCAGCTCTCTGTTTCCTCCAGCAATGCTGACCTTCTGTTCTATGGAAGCAGAGAGGTTCATTGTCAGGGTCATGGGCATAAGATCAGGCTGTATCAGGAAAGGGGTCCATTGAAGGTCGAGGCAGCAGCCATTTTTGGAACACCCGGTGGTCACACCGACCGACTGCTGCGCAGCCTAGCCAAGGCGGCTTGCCAAAGAATGACACATTTGACAGCAAAACAGTGTTCATAATGAGCGGCGTGGAAAATGCCACAAAAGCACCATTGAAGCTCTCCAGCATTCTTCGCCCAAAGAAAGGTGCCCCATCTTTTGAAGAGGACAGAAAACAACCCCAAATCTAGTCAAATACTTGACGGCAGCCTTCGTCACCTTAATTCACTACCAAAGTTCTGGACTCCACTGATTGTTTATCTTAAAGGTTTCCCTTGCTCGAAAGCCAGTCGTATCCGACTCTAGGGGTCAGTGCTCATCTTTGTTTCTAAGCCGAAGAGCCAGCACGGTCTGCTTCTGCAGACGTTTCCATGGTCATGTGGCAGGCATGACTAGACACCAGAGCGCATGGAACGCTGTTACCTTCCCAACGAAGAGGTCCCTATTTAGCTACTTGCAATATCTTGCTTTCGAACTGCTCGGTTGGGCAGGAGCTGGGACAGAGATGGGAGCTCATTCCGTCCTGCAGTACTCGGGAATCGAACTGCTGACCTTCCGCCTCCCAGTCAGCGTCTTAGTGACTTGAGCCACTGCAGTCCACTGTCATGCTGGCTAGGACTGACAAGTGTAAGGTAAAGGTCCTACTTGCTCGAAAGCCAATCGTATCCAACACTAGGGTTCAGTGCTCATGTCTGTTTATAGCAGAAGTACCCAACCTACAGCCTGCAGGCCGGGCCAGGCCCATGGCATCATTTCACGTGGCCCGCCACCTCAGCAGCACCTGATAGTGGAAGCGGACGTGTTTATGCCAGCCATAAAATGGGCCTGCAGATGCATAAATGCACCTATGCCTGTTGTAAACACACTCGCTTCTGCTTCCGGGAATGTGGTCAAGCCCACCCAGCTGTCCGGGGGACGTGGTCAGGCTCAGACATAAAACGGTTGAGAACCCCTGGTTTATGGCCAAAGAGTCAACTCTGTCTGCATCTGCGTCTGTGGACATGTGGCAGCCATGCCTTGACACTGGAATACACAGAACACTGTAACCTTTCCCACCAAAGTGGCACCTATCTATCTACTTGCACTTTCTTGCTTTCGAACTGCTAGGTTGGCAGGAGCTGGGACAGAGACAGGAACTCACTCTGTTGTGCAGCATGCGGGTCTCAAACTGCTGGCCTGCTGTGTGGAAGGTACAAAAATCTGGAGGTGTTTGCATGGGGCAAAGCTGAATTATGGCCACTGTTCACCCCCTCCCCAGTTGAGTTCAAGCCATTCACCCAAAGCCTCCCAACCATCACCGCTGATGCTTCTGATTCCACAGCCGCCGCCACTTCCTCGCTGACGTTTCAAATACAGACCCACAAACCCAAATTATGGGTCTAAAGGATAACCTCAGAAAGCTGATGTCAGGAATGTTTTTATTTATGAATCTCCAGCTTCTGGTTTTAGATCCCAGATATTGAAACTCGTATGAGAGTTACTGTAAATTGTGCAGTCCAATAAATAGGTCACAAACGGTGGGGAGCTTGGTAAAGGAGAAAGGAAACCCGCGTGGGGATGCCACCATGCGACCGGGGTGCCTGAGGCTTAGGAGGCGCTTAAACCACCCCGTCCATACTCAGGCGTCAGGAGGAGCTTGGCATCCGAACCTTGGAATGACGTGTTCTGGGCAATCTTTTCTGCCGCCGATGAAAAGAAAGGCATCTGGGCTTTAGGAGGGGCCTCAAAATTGGACAGGGCTTGCTGGAAACCAGCCGCGTACTTCTGAAGATCGTTGCTGAGCCACTCAGCAATGCTGGCTTCCTCGGGGCAGCCCTGCTTGAAGAGGCAGACTGTGTTGATGGCGTTGCTGCGTTCGTTGTCCTTGATGACGATGACGTCTTTCTCCTCCAAGTTTTCCAAAGCCAGGTCCAAGTCATTGGAAGAAACCGAGACGATGCTGGACTGGCTCATGGTCTTCTTGGCTTTGCTCAGGTCCTTCTCCTTGAGGTTGAGCGTGGTGACGTCAATGAAGCAAACAACTTCGCAGTTTTTGTCTTTCGGGATGCCGTGTTTGTAGAGGTCTACCTGACACAGGGATGCCTGGCTGTTCAACCAATCTATTTCCTGAGACATCTTTGGGATTTAAAAGAAAATGCAGTCAATTAATGCCCAAGGTCTCAAACGTCCTTTTCTCAGTTGCCTGGCCCGGATGGCTTTGCCAGACTTCCGAGGCTGTTTGCTGACTCCTGTGGCCAATTTCCCCTTCCTATGGATACTTGGTTCCTAAGCAGCAATGATGTCACAAACCATAAGCCTCATCCAACCAATAGGCAGTAAGCCAACCTCCAACAAGAAGCTACTATGGGGTGGTATATAAGTGTCATTGCTATACTTTGCTTTACTGTCCAGCTTTCATCTAGAACCATGATGGCCAACGTTGGCACTCCAGGTGTTCTTGGACTTCAATTACCAGAAGCCCAAGTCAGCACTCCTGCTGATCAGGGCTTCTGGGAATTGAAGTTCAAGAACACATGGAGCGCTAAGGTTCACCATCATTGTTCTAGAGCATGTAGAGATGTAGATGAATTATACCTCCCAGCTAACTAACTGATACCCAGATGGCTAGGGTTGCAGGGAGTTGCAGTTCAGCATCCTCAGAAAGGATGCAATATGCCAACTGCGGTGGGTCAAGTAGTTAAGATGCTGAACTTGACAACTGGAAGGTCAGAGTTTGATTCTTGAGTACTCCACAACGGAGTAAGCTCCTGTCTCCATCCCAGCTTCTGCCAACCTAGCAGCTCGAATGCAAGAAATTGCAAGTAGATAAATAGGTACCACTTCAGTGGGAAGGTAAACTATGTTCCGTATACCCTTGACCAAAAAACGGTACACTCCTATCTGGGACGGTCGTCCTCTTCTACCGAGCGTGCAGCTTTGGGAGGGACGCACATGGAATGGTGAGGGAGGATAGGGAGGAAGAAGCCAGGGCAGGATGAGGACCTTGCCGCCCCTCCCCCTATGCCTATTCCAACTGCCAGGGGAAGAAGAAGCCAGGGCAGGATGAGGACCTTGCCGCCCCTCCCCCTGTGCCTATACCAACTGCCAGGGGAAGAGGAAGCCAGGGCAGGTTGAGGACCTTGCCGCCCCTCCCCCTGTGCCTATACCAACATATTGTATTGTAATTAAATGTAATGTATTGTCTGTAAGCCGCCCTGAGTCGCCATGGCGAGTGGGCGGCAATATAAATTTGAACTAATAAATAATAAATAAATAAATGGGGAGACCCACCTAGCCAGCCAGATCAGCCGAATCAACTCTGGTGATCAATGGGGTGACAGATGCCACCGCCAGATCGCCCTCACATCCATGCCCTCGGGTATTGAGGCATGTCCGCCACATGTCCACAGAAACATCTGCAAATACAGACAACACTGGCTCTTTGGCTATAAACAGAGATGAGCACTGAACTCTAGAGTAGGATATGACTGGCTTTTGAGCAAGGGTGACCTTTACCTATTCTATAACATAGGACTGTGATGGCTTAGTGGTCAAGATGACTACTGGAAGGTTGGCAGATCAGCAGTTAGAGACTCGAGTGCTGTAGTCAGGTTCACATAAGCAAAATTAACAGCAAAAGAACATCCTTCCAAATTATAGGCAAGGTACCTGAGATGCTCAGCTCAGCAGGACTCAAATTTGATGAAGTTATCTGATTTCACTTTGAAGCACTTAAGAGATTTATCTGTTGGCATATTGCAATCCTCAAACCGATACTCACCCATCTCCACGGTGTTCAGGGGAATTACGCAGGGCCTTTGACCAATGCTCTATTTTGGGCTTTATCTTCATTCTGTATCCCTGGTTTAAATCCAATTTTTGCAATAGTTGAGTTGGTTCGATGTGCCTAATTAGTTTTTCAAATGAGGTTTTTCTTGAAACTTACTTTGGAACTGTTAAATTGTTTTTATTGAGTCTCCTAGAACCCCTTAGGTTATCCTGTAGAGTAGACCATACTGCCAGCAACTCAACGCCAAGTTTCAGGGAGCGGTTAACTAACCTGACAACCCTAGGGACTCACAGCCTTGGGTGCTGAAGTCCACAGGGAAGGGTGAGGGTCCCCAAGTGGATTAAATCCCACTTGAATCCATCTTGATGGAAGGAAGCAGCTTCATCCATCCTGGCCTGGGGATGATGGTGAGGACTTTGTGTGCCAAAAAGGCTCAGAACCAGAAAGTGACTCACGGAACTGGCTCAGTGGTACGGTGGTCATGGTACGATGCAGAAGGCAGATGAAAGACCACTGCATTATATTCTCAGGACAAGTCTTTATGGCTGATCACCATTAGGATCGCCAATATTCGGATTTGGATATGGTAAAAGAAGAAGAAGGTCCCCTTGCCAACATGATCAGTTGTCATGGACGTTGTAGTCCAATAAATATTTTTTTCAACCTATGTTTACAGGCTGCTTTTCCAATGGGTTTCCTGTTTTGTTATAGTGAAAACACTTCAAAATACCAGTAGGCAGAAAAAGGTTTCAGGGATATGTTTCTCTGGAGAGTCATTTTCAGCAGGGATGCTCTCAATGCATGCCCTTCCTCACTGCTGTTTGTCTCATCTTTCCATCTTGAGCCTAGGAGCTGTGGTGGCTCAGTGGTTAAGAAGCTCACCGTGTTAGCTGGAAGGCCAGCAAGCGAGCAGTTCAAGACCTGGGGTACTACATGCTGGATTAAGCACCTGTCTCTGTCCCAGCTCATGGCGACATGAAAGGAGCCTCATTTGGGCATTTCCTGAGCGGAGTTTCTCCCACAAAAATCCTTTAAACTCAGAAGAATTTCTGACACGAAACTATTATTATTATCTTGAGCCTGTTCTTACTAATTCCTTCTCTTTAAATCAAAGGGGAAAGAAGTCTGTCTTTGTTTCCTTCAAGTCTCTTATTTGCGTGCAAACATATCTACATTTTAACTGATGAGTTAGCACCACAAATCAGCCGGAGATTTCTTTTAAGTGTGCTGGAGCCCAACCATAACATCTTGAGAAATTGTTGGGCTTGTATCATCTGCCTTGTCAAAAAATGAGATATGGTAGGATGAACTTTCCAAAGAGAGCATTTCAGCTCAACCTACCGTACACTTTGGCTTCTGTAAGAATTTATTGAGACCAACAGAGAGCTGGAAAACATTATAGGCATGTTTCTGGCTCGCGGCACTGTTCTGTGAGTTACGGATACATTCCAGTTTATGTTCTATCCATCTCTTTTCCCGACTTGGGTAATGTCCCAGCATGGAAGTGGAGAATTGAGGGGAGACTAACTAGCCATGTCTAAAAACATCATGCTCACCAAACAGTCTTGGATATCCGCACAGACAGTAAGACAAAAATCATATGGAATCTGCCATGCTTGCTGTTGATAACCCATCTGGCCTTTATGAATCTATATGTAATGTGTTGTACATGATCTCACTCCATGTGGTTAGTCAATCCTGCCACAAGACAGGAGTAAACACAGTGTATGGTGCTTTAAGAACATCCTGCTTTACATGAAGTCCGGCCCATCTTCGCCTTTTGTGTCCAGATCAAATTTTGGACTGCCAAAATGAAGCCACTTTCTTGGCTTTGACGTTGGCCAAACTCAAGTCCACATCGGCACTGTTTCCAGCAGTAATTGGCAGACCAGTAAATATGCTGAGTTCTATAGCCCCATTCACACAGTGTGTTGTTGTCTGTCAACTGCCTCCCACTTGAGCCTGTTGGTCTTGCATTGAGGGACTCCAACCCTCAGCCTGTTCAGGGTCCTCCATGTGACGTAGGGGAGGTTGAGTTCCTCAGCCAGATCCTCCTTTAATGTTGTCCACTGTCCAGTGAGCTCCTTCCTCCATCTTCTCATTTGGTTTTGCTCTTGCGTACCCTCAAGAGTAGAGTTGCCATAATTCTCTCCCACAAAACCGGGACAGAAGTAAACTTGACAAAAATGGGCGGGTTATCTACAAAATAGCCTTTAAAAAAAACAAACATAATGACAGGTATAAAACACTTTCACATTAAATATATCAATACATAAGTGAATTTAGTTACAACAGTTAATTCTTATTGTAAAATGATCTGTTGTGCTTCTGAGAAGTCGCATCGTGGTCAACTTTTAACATCCTCAGTTCCAGGAAACACACTGGTCACACCGATCGGGTGGTGGTGTGAGGCAGGGATGTTAAGATTTGTCCCCAGGTATATTCCAACTCCAATGTGGCAGGGAATCGCTCATTTGATTGTGAGAGTTTGAAATTATTTTAATGGTGTGTTACAATACACAATCAGTACGTTTTAAAAATCCGGGACTTTAACATGATTTTTATTGAACTGGCAAGGATAATTTTTCCAACCTTGAATCCGGGACAGTCCCGGTTTTCCGGGAAGTACGGCAACCCTACTCAAGAGTGTTTCTTCTTGCTATAAAGCTCTTCCTGGTTCTGAGCCAGTGGACTTGAGACTCATCCATTCAGAAAAGGGGATGAAAGGGAGACATGGGTGGAGAGATACAGAATCCGGCTCATTTACTGGTCTGCCAATTACTGCCAGAAACATGCAGCAATGAAGACTTAAGTTTGGCCAACCACAAAGCCAAGAAAGTAGCTTCATTTTGGCAGTCTGATCTGGACACAAAAGGAGACAGTCTCAAAAGGGAATGGGGGAAACCTGGAAAGATGCCAGAACTGATTTGATGGCATGCAATTATTATTAGGGCATCAAGGACCCTGTTGTTCAGGAAAAAGAAAGGCCAAACAAAGAAGAAATAAAGAGTGCACGAGGGGAACTCTCTCTCTTTCTCCTCAGATGAATACCAGATGGATATGCTGCCAATCAGGTGGAAACAAATGGAAGATGGGACGAAGGCCAAATCTGCTAGCAAAGAACATGTTTTATAAAGTACAAAGCATTGCTTAAGGCAGACTCGGTATGGCAGGGAGAGACTGCAGACGGAGCGTTGAATTAATTGCACTACAAGAGACAGCGGGCATCGGCTTCAGCCACATCTAAAGACGAACTACCTGAACAGAGAGCCAATTAAGTTCTCCACATATTTAAACACTGCGCTTCTGAAGGGAAAGCCTCCAAGAAAGCTCAAGGTTCTTGGAAAACGATGACAAAAAAAGCAATTTATTCCATGACAGAAATGACTTATTTTGGATAGAATCGCAGCAGCGTAACAATAGCAGCTGAAAACAGAGGAGCACAGAGGGTGACATGTGAAAACATGTGCATTGCTTCATGTCAGCGGAAGAATACATTATATGAACTTGGCTCCCATTAAAACCAGTAGGAAAGGGAAGCGTGAGCGAAGTCTCATTAATTTAAACAGAAACGAAGCAGTAAGTCCGGTATCCTTTATTAACTGTTTAGTCATTTGGCCGTATCAGGTTAAAATGTGAGTTACACAGAAAGAGCCTCTTCAAAGACTGTGGTATTTTTGAACCACAATCGGGCATACCCAGGTAACAGCAACCTTGGGTTGCTGGCTAGTCTTTCTCATACTAGGTCAGGCGAAAGGAACTGCAGAATGAACTCACCAAAAAGGTGCCTTCATTCTGAAAGAAGGAGAAGGAGGAAGAGGTTATGTAAAGGTCACCTTTGCTTGAAAACCAGTTGTATCTGACTCTATGGTTCAGTGCTCATCTCTGTTTCATAGCCAAAGAGCCAGTGCTGTCTGTGCCTGCAGACATTTACGTGGTCATGTGGCAGCCATGACTAGACACGGAATGCTGTTTAACTTCCCACTGAAGTGGTCCCTGTTTATCTACTTGCAATTTCTTGCTTTTGAACTGCTAGGTTGGCAGGAGCTGGGACAGAGACAGGAGCTCATTCCGTCCTGCAGTATTCGGGTATCGAACTGTTGACCTGCCTCCTTCCAGTCAGCGTCTCAGCCACTTGAGCCACTGCAGTCCGTGATTTAATAAAATTAGATAAAATATAATTACAGAAGAAGACTAAAAAGAGATCAAAAGTAGCATGATACAAGCACAATAAAATGGGAAATTTACTCAATAAAATCCATCTCCTTTGCATGCAACCCCTATCTGATCAATAAAACATCTTCTCTTTTGAATGGCCTCAACGATAAATGTTTACATACAGTAAAACCTCACATAAAGAATGCCTCACTTAGAGAGTAACTTGCTTACAGAGCAGAATTTTCTCTGAATGGTCACCTCGGACTTGAATTCACCTACAGTGTAACTGTTGAGCCATAACACTTAATAACAGAAACGAAGCAGATTATGGCTTCCAGGGCAATTGTGCTAGTAGGACACTAGACAGGGTAGCTAGAGGAATTCTCATCGCTATAGTCCAGGGGTGGGTGGGGAATTTTACCAGTGGTGGGACAATAATACAACTAATTTATCTAAAATTTCCAAAGGATCATTTTATTTATAAGGAAGGAAAAGCAAAAGTCACCTTAAATTAAATTGGATTTCCATCTTAATGTATTGTCTAGCCATTTCTGAGCACCCTTGCTAGAAACCCTTGGTTTAGCTGTTTTAGGTAAACTCTCCATAAGTCGGGAGGGGCAAAATCCAATTTCTAGTTAAACAAGAGCTGAAACTGCAGGTTAAAACTGAATGCCTGAAGCACGAGCGCTTCGTCTCATCTCCCTCCTGAGTATTAGCCGCAAGTTTAAGTTGGATCAGCATCTCCAAACCAAAGAATATTTTTAGATATTCGTGATTTGCAGGTATTTGGAAACTGGCAAAGGGGAAAGAGACGTGGAATAAGTTACGGTCATAAAACATCCATACAACCCTCAATTTCAGATCCCTGGGGTAAACTGGCACAGTACATGTGGCACAAATTATATTTGGCTATATTTATGGAAGACCGGCATGCTGAGTTTATTGTGTTGGCAGGCTAAACATTGCCCCAGTAAAACAGAGGCCATTGGTTTCTGCTGGAAACTGCCTAACCTTCTGAATTTATAAGAGACGGATCACTGACCACTCCTTTGCTGGAAATACAAGCAGGATGAAAGGGTGGTTGATAGTCTTTGTTGCATCTGTAAATGCCTAATTAATGAATAAGAGGGAAATGGATAAACAAGGAAGTTCCCCCCTTGCTTGTAACACTAGTAAAGGTCTCCCTTGGTTGAAAGCCAGTCATGTCGGACTCTGTGTTATGGCGCTCCTCTCCATTTACAGCCAAAGAGCCAGTGCTGTCTGTCTGCAGAGTTTCCGTGGTCATATAGCAGGCATGACTAGACACTGGAGAGCAGGGAACACTGTTACCTTTCTAGCTGAAGCAGTACCTATTTATCTACTTGCAATTTCTTGCTTTTGAACTGCTAACATCATGACCATTGAAACGTCTGCAGATGCAGACAGCGTCTTTGGTTATAAACAAAGATGAGCACTGCCCCCTAGAGTCAGACACAACTGGCTTTCAAGTAAGGGAGAGCTTTACCTTAAGACAGTAAAACTCCATTTTACGGAAAAAGTCCGTTTCGTAGCCTTTACTGTAATATGTTTTTTTCTGTAAAATGAAGCAAACCCATAGGAACTCTGAGGGAAACTGTTCCATAAATTGAATTTTTCTCCGTAAAACAGGACGTGATTTCCCCAGAATTTCCTTCTGTAAAGTGGGGTTTCCATAAAATGAGGCTTCCTAAAACGGGGTTTAACTGTAAACATATTAATTGCATGACTGTGGTGGCTTAGCAATTACGGAGCTGAATTTGATGACTAGAAGGTCAGCAGGTCAGCAGTTTGAGACCTGAGTACTGCACGACGGAGTGAGTTCCCGTCTTTGTCCCAGCTCCTGCCAACCTAGCAGTTCAAAAGCAAGAAATTGCAAGTAGATAAAAAGGTACCACTCCAGTAGGAAGGCAAACAGCATTCTGTGTATGCCGGTGTTTAGTCATGCCTGCCAGATGTCCATGGAAACGTCTGCAGAGGCAGACAGCGCTGGCTCTTTGGCTGTAAAGAGAGATGAGCACCAAACCTTAGACTTGGGTATGTCTGGCTTTCAAGCAAGGGCTACCTTTACCTAATCCACAAAAGCTCACAGTGAAATACATCTGTTACTCTTTAAGATCCTACAATAACTTTACAACAGGCAGGGAAGGTGAACTGAGGCGGAAGTCGCCCCCGACAGTTTTGAATGTAGGGTGTGTGGGGTTTATTTTGCTCCCATCCCCGCTTTGTGTGTGTGAGTGACAGGTCACAAAACGCACAGGGTGGTGGAGTGAATTTCACGCTTGCTGCACGTAACTGCGCTTTACAAACAGCTCATTGTCTTCGACTTGATCCACGAGCTGCGTGTGTGTACAAGCCAGGCTGGAATCAGACGGACTCCTCCTCTGAACCTCAGACGTCAGGGCCTCGGAGGGTGAGGGAGAGATACCCCACTGACTTCCCTTTCTTTCCTTTCATCCATATAATCTCCGGTGCAGAAGGAAGGCAAGACTACGCCTGCACAGGTTGGTTAAAACCAAGTCAAAGAGTTGGAACCATAACTAGGGAGGATGGCTGGGAAGCCCACAGCAATGCGCATCAAAGAAGGGACTATAGTGACACCAGGAAAATGTGTCAAAAAGCAATATGCAAATAGTTTTGGTCTTAACCAGGTACAAGCAGGTTCTGTGGTTGATTTATAGGATTCTGTAACTAGTTTTTTCTCTCCCCTCTGGTTCTATGTTCTTGATTAGGTCGAGGTCTCCCTTGTTTGAAAGCCAGTTGTGTCTGACTCTAGGTGCTCATCTATGTTTACAGCCATAGAGCCAGTGCTATCTGCATCTGCAGATGTTTTCGCAGTTGTTTGACCGGCATGACTAGATGCCGAAGTTCACAAAACACTGTTACCTTCCCTGGTGAAGCGGTACCTGCTTATCTACTTGCAATTTCTTGCTTTCAGACTGCTAGGATAGTAAGAGCTGGGACGGACAACGGGAGGTCGCTTCGTTGCGCAGCACACGGCTCTCAAACTACTGACCTGCAATAGATAAATAGGTAAGGAAAGGTAACAGCGTTTCGTGCACTCCGTTGGCTAGTCATGCCTGCCATGTGACCAGGGAAACATCTGCAGATGCAGATAGTGCTGGGTCTTTGGCTATAAACAGAGAGGAGTACTGTACCTTAGCGGTGGACATGACTGGCTTTGGGGCAAGGGAGACCCTTTACCTAAATGGGTGGGGCTGCGGTGGCTCAGTGGTTAAGAAGCTCGCCTAGCTAGCTGGAAGGCTGGCAAGTTGGCAGTTCGAGACCTGGGTACTGCAGGACGGTTTGAGCACCTGTCTTTGTCCCAGCTCTTGGGGACATGAAAGGAGCCTCATTTGGGCGTCCCCTAAGCAGAGTGTCTTCCGCAAACATCCTTCCAAGCCAGAATAATTCCTGACACGAAATTATTATTACCGGTACCTAAATGGTTTGGCGCTATTGTGAAGGTGCCACTAGACTCATTTCATGGTGGTGGGTGCAGATGAAAACGGCGTTGCAATTTTGGAACTTTGGATCGGAAAGTTATAGGGTCTTCAATAAACAATGTCCACTATCCTGACTCCTTCCTTGCTTTATTCCTCCAGTCCTTTCCTAGCAAGATGATTAAACAGGAAAGTTTGGGGAACTGCAGACATAGAACAGCACCACCTTGTGGCACGTGGCCTGGGAAAGCTCACATCATCTGTCTCTGACCCTTCTGAGCGCACTCTCTGGTGTGCCTAAGGATGCTCACGCTGCTCGTCGCGACTCATGAGCAGTGTCCGCAACTTATGAACAGTGTCCTAGTTACATTAGAAGCAATGGACTCAGGAGCAGGGTTAATAAATAAATTGCCGTATTTGCTGGCATATAAGACCCACTTCCCTGCACCCCCTTAAAATACACTGGAAAAATTGAGCACATCTTGTACTATATATAGTGGCCTAGAGTGGGGTATTTTGGTAATAACAGGGTGCTTTTTATACTTCAATGCATCTTATACACTGGCAAATATGATAATTAATGTAAAGCACTTTTCTTGGGTACACAGAAAGAGCCTCTTCGAAGATTTTAGTATTTTTAAAATCCATAATCAGGCGTACCCTCCATTAGGTAAGAACCTTGTTGGGGTGCGGGGGCTTGAGCGGTCTAACTAGGCAGTGTTGCCTATCCTTTGCCAATGAGTTTAGGCTGGGATTAAAACCCACCAAAGCGTCCTCCATCAGATCCCGTGGGCCAGGAGAAAGCGGAGAGCACATGTCATGGCCCGCCGAGCCAGCGGGTGACGTGATATTCAAATGGCTAAAAAACACCATGCATATGAACTTGATTTCTCAAGTCGATTTGGACGTGTGGAATGTTGTTGTGGAGACGTCTATTAATGCACAGAATCCTCACTGAATAAATGACTCCAAGCTATCCAAGGGAATCAGTCATACCCCAGGCAAGGGCACTTTAAAATCCGAACTGCCACTGTAGCTACCACCACCGCCGCTGCTCCCCTCCTCTGATGTTTTGGGTGTTTTTTATCGTGATAGTAGGTTCTGTGTATTGTTTTTTATTGATTACTGTTGTGAGCTCCCCGGAGTCGCGTTCTGCCCCAGGGGGCGGCATATGAGTTAAAATTAATAATAATAAAATTAATAATAATCTTGTGCCAGCTATACATTTTGGCAGTTTCATGTCTGGCCTAGACTTGGAAGAAGAAGACAAGCAGGATGCAGAAACTGGACAGAGCTGAGACATAAGTGAATCAGAACTTGGGAAAGTTACTTTTCTTGAACTAAGGTAAAGGTTTCCCTTGCTCGAAAGCCAGTCATATCCAACTCTAGGGTTCAGTGCTCATCTCTGTTTCAAAGCCGAAGAGCCAGCGCTGTCTGCTTCTGCAGACATTCCCGTGGTCATGTGGCAGGCATGACTAGACACTGGAGTGCACAGAACGCTGTTACCTTCCCAGCAAAGTGGTCCCTGTTTATCTACTTGCAATTTCTTGCTTTTGAACTGCTAGGTTGGCAGGAGCTGGGACAAAGATGGGAGCTCATTCCATCCTGCAGTACTCAGGAATCAAACTGTTGACCTTCTGCCTCCCAGTCAGCGTCTTAGCCTCTTGAGCCACTGCAGTCCTTTTCTTTAACTTCTAGTCCCCAAATCTTCAAGTCGGTCGTTGCACAAAACCAGGGCTTCCCAACTTTTTCAAGCCGGTGGCTGAGTGATGCTCTTTCAGTCAGCTTCGAGGGCCAGAAAGGGGCCACATGAAATGGTGCCATGGGCCGGAAGCGGTCAATGGGCCTTAGATTGGGAATCCTGGCACAAAACAAATTTTCCCAAGCTCTGAGCTACTGTGTGGTAGCCATTCGATATTGCTTTGTCATGACTCTGTCCTAAGAAATCCTTCGGATTTTTCATATGGAAAGGTACTGAAATTTCTCTTCCCAGGGCATGTCGCCGAAATACAGATCTCAGAATTCTTTAAGCTGAAGCCACAGCCACTAAAGCACAGTGCAGACAAACCCTGTATCACGCCCTAGAGCCCCAAATACATTTTGGGGACAGTAGCATTTCCCTTCTCTCCAGGTGAAATTTGGAAGTTGTGCAGTTAATTGGCACTAAAATAACAAAAATTTGCTGGGGAAATGTCCATGATCCCCTCCTCTCTCCCACATTGGCTCAAGAATCTACAATCACTATGTAGAGACAATATTGATTTTTTTGGTAGATTATGTGAGCTGAATAGGATCACACAGAATGATGAAGGATGCAAGACGATAAAGAACTGTCTGGATCCCCAAAATGACAGATGGCTTGGCAGACCTGCTGCGAAAGCTTTTTGTTAGCACATACCGTTAATCCCATAAAGATTGGCCAGGTCTATATTTGCTGTTTAAAAGTAGTAATTATTTCTTCTAAATTGGTGCAAATCCCAATTACTGTACAACAGTACTTTAGAGTAGAAATGCAGTTGGCCCTTGCCAAAAAACTTCAGTTACCTTGGATATCTTGGAGTCATTATTCAGCAAAGATCCCTTGTATGAGTATTACTGGCAGTTCCTCTCCATGTTGGTCCAACATTTTTCTTAAGAAAACCTTCCCATCTGCGAGGTGGTCTTCCCCTGGGTCTTTTCCCATCTCTCGGGTACCAATTCATTATTCTGGCACTCTCATCTATTGTCACTTGTGCGTGCGACATGGCCAAGCCCACCTTCATTTGTTCGTCAGGCATTCTGTGACTATGTCTTTTAGCAGTGATCTTTGCCTGATATCCTCAATGTTTACTTTATTGTGAAGTGAGATTCCGAGCATTGATCTCTCTGTGGCTCATTTGAGTTACTTGCAGCTGTTTTTCTTGCACAGCTATTAGCCTTATGGCCAGGACTACGCATGGTGAGGCAAAAAAAGTCTTCTAAATTCTGAACTTACACAACCATGGATGAATATGACAATGGGTAGAAGAATCAACTGAAAACAGAGTATTTCTCACTATTTGCTCCCTCTCTCAAAAGTTTGCTTGCTTGGTTTTCCAGGGTAGAAATTTCAAGTTTTTACAGGGTTGTTGGTCTAAAGCACGGGTTCCCAACCTAAGGCCTGCGGGCCGGATACAGCCCTCAGCACCATTTCATGTGCCCCCCCCCATCCCTCCAAGGGCATTTGAGAAACAAAATGGCCACCTCCATTGTGCAGGCAGAGCGAAATGGCCGTCTGGCCCTTGAAGCTGATTGAGAGAGCATGACCCGGCCCCCGGCTTGAAAAGCTTGGGAACCCCTAGTCTAAAGACCAGAAGGCAAACTATTTAAAAGCATGCAAGCCCTCCAAAACGTCAGACAAGGTGGAGCAAGGAGACTGGATCTTCAGCTCTTCCTGGGATCTTGCTTTGGAATCAGAATGAAGAGGGGATGCCCAGAAGCAAAGAAATGGGTGTCAACTGGAAAGAAATAGCTTTCACCTGAAGGCAAAACCAAATTCAAAGATGGAGGAAGGAGCTCACTGGACAAAGAACATTAAAGGATACAGCTGAAGATCTCAATCTCCCCTACGTCACTTGGAGGACCCTGATAAGCTGAAGGTTGGAATGCCTAAATGCAAGACCAACATGCTGAAGTGGGGGCTGATGGCGGACAACACCACGCTGTGTGGATGTGGAGAGATATACAGGAGAGATACAGAATCCAGAGGGACTGCGGTGGCTCAGTGGTTAAGATGCTGAACTTGATGAATGGAAGGTCACCAGATCTAGACCTGTGTACTGCACGATGGAGTGAGCACACATCTCTGTCCCAGCTCCTGCCAACCTAGCCATTCGAAAGCAAGAAATTGCAAGTACCGGTAGATAGAGACCACTTCAGTGGGAAGATAAACAGTGTTCTGTGCACTCCGGTGTTTATTTATGCCTGCCATATTTCCCTAGAGTCGGATACAACTGGCTTTCGAACAAGGGCGATCTTCACCTTTACCTTACAGAATCTGGACCACCTACTGGTCTGCCAATTACTACCAGAAATTGTACTGATGAAGATTTAATTTTGACCAATGACCAAGCCAAGAAAGTTTGCTTCATTTTGGCAGTACGAAGTTTGACCTGGACAGAAATGAAGAATCTGTAGAACTTATTGAGAGCCAGCACCTTAGAAATTCTCGGTCTTCCATCTTAGAAATGCCTTCTGGCTTCCTTTTGTGACACCCCAAAATCTGCTGCCAGAGGTTCCCCCTCCCCCTCACTTCTGGAAGCCAAAAGACCACCAGCTCCGTCAAGATGCTCTGCAGCTGAGTTGTGTAGACTTCTGCCTGCCAGCTTCCCTTCCCCACAGTAGCTACTACAGTTCTGCAATCAGTTGTAGCTCCTGCTTGCTGCTGCCTGTTGCTAGCAGGAAACCGGAAACCAACCAGACAAGGCGACTGTGTCTGCATGCGAGCGAGCGAGGGAGCCTGATGTGTAAGTTTTGCAAAGCACTGGGGGAAGCTGCGGAGAGGGGGTGAAATGACTCAACCCCACCCCTCCTCAAACTTCCTTCACTTTATCTGAGACCAGCAATGGTGTGAGATATTTCCCATTCCACCATCTACAAAACCCAGGCCCATCTCTTTACTCAGAAGTAAATGCCACGGATCTGAATGGGAAGAGAACTTTTTTTAAAAAAACTTCTGAGTCAGAGAAGAATGGGACTTTGTTTGGTTCCAAAGATTGCCACTGAACAGCCAAGCCAGATCCTATCGAGTGACGGCGAACCTTGGCACTCCAGATGTTTTTGAACTTCAGTTCTCAGAAGCCCTGATCAGCAAGAGTGCTGACTTGGGCTTCTGGGAATTGAAGGCCAGGAACACCCGGAGAGCCAAGTTTGCTGACCCCTGACCTAGAGAATCACATGGGAATTACCAAGGTTAGCCATCACTGTTATGCCCTTCTTTCCCCAAGTAAATCCCACTGATCTCTGGGCAGCTGTTTTCTTCTTCTTCAATTCCGGATATTGGTGATCATCATGGCAATCAGCCATGAAGATTGTCCTCAAAATATAATGCAGTGGTCTTTCATTTGCCTCCTGCATCGCAGCATGGCACCCGTACCATTGATCCAGTTCCTTTCAAGTCACTTTCTGGTCCTGAGCCCTTTTGGCACACATAATCCTCTTCAAGATCTATGCTCACTGTGTCAATGATGCCATCTAGCCTTCTCATCCTCTGCCATCCCCTCTCCTTTTGCCTTCAATCTCTCCTAGCATTAAGGCCTTCTCAAGTGAGACCTCTCTTCTCATTTGGTGGCCAAAGTACTGTACAGTATTTGAGCTTCAGCATTTGTCCTTCAAAGGAGCAGTCAGGATTTATTTCCTTTAGGATTGACTGATTTGATCTCCTTGCAGTCCAGGGGAGTCTCCTCCAGCACCACAGTTCAAAGGCGTCTATTCTTCTGCGCTCAGCCTTCCTTAGGGTCCAGCTCTTACAGCAGTTTTTACTCCATGTTAAGCTGGGGATTTCCTTTCTTTCCACTTGGCCACGTGCAGGACTGCCAGCATACAACCCAATCCTGACCTTTTTTCCCCACTCTGAACTAAACCTAGTGGTGGTGGTGATTCTGTGATTTTTTTTAAAAAACACCATTCAGAAATAAGCCTCATTCACCTTTCAACATATTCTGCACATGATAGCAGCCCATGCAGGCCGATCCTATCCCACTGGCACATTGATTCCAAAGGCTGCTTCCAATTTTTGGAAGAAAGTTAAGTCTTGTACTCAAACTGACATCTTGTACTCAAACTGTCACGGAATTAAATTTCATTTATAAATATTTTGCCAAGGGCGTGGGTGGGTACCAAAACCTAGCTGTACCTACTAGCGAGCAATTTCCCCCATCGAGAGCAATGACTATAAGGCGAGCAAGCACCGCGTATGGCTGACTCAAAGGCCGGCCAGGCTCGACACCCGCTCCTATCTCTTTAAGAATAGAGCCCCCTCCCCCGTCCACCATAGGATCGGGGGCAGCGCACTCTGCAGTGTTACTGTAGAGCCTTCATCTCCTTCTTCATCCTCGTGCACTCCATTTCCTACCCAATTAAAAAACAACCCAGCACCGCACACCCACTTCACGTATAGGATCGGTGCTGTTGTTGTTTTTAAAGTGCGTGGACTGCAGTGGCTCAAGTCACTAAGCCGCTGACTGGGAAGCGGAAGGTCAGCAGTTCGATTCCCGAGTACTGCAGGACGGAATGAGCTCCCGTCCCTGTCCCAGCTCCTGCCAACCTAGCAGTTCGAAGGCAAGAAATTGCAAGTACTGTAGATAAATAGGGACCACTTCGGTGGGAAGGTAACAGCGTTCCGTGCGCTCCGGTGTCTAGTCATGCCTGCCACATGACCATGGAAACGTCTGCAGAAGCAGACAGCGCTGGCTCTTCTGCTTAGAAACAGAGATGAGCACTGAACCCTAGAGTCGGATTCGACTGGCTTTCGAGCAAGGGAAACCTTTACCTTTACTTAGACGCATCCTAAGCACCAGGCATTTAAAGTAAAGATCTAAAAAGTGGGGGATATGAGATAAAAAGAGAGTTAATCCACACAGTCCCGGATTTAGTTTTGCAAGTTTAAAAAAAAAAAACCCAAAAGAAGAAACTTCATAAACTTCCTCCCGCGCAAAGAAGAGCGCAACTCAAGCCCAGCGTGCCCCCTCCCGCCCTCTCCCCGCCGCGCATGCGCGCCTGGGCCCGTCCCGCGGCCGCCCTTAGCAATACACTCGGTCCCGTCCGTCCACTCCGCCCCCCCCCTCTTTCCCCACTTGGACTCGCCGGTGAGTTGTGAATGGGGCGGCTGTTTGTCCGAAAAGGGGGGGGGAGAGAGGCGCGCGCGCATGCGCACTTGCCAGGAGACCCGGCCGGGAGAGGGAGGGAAGGAGGGAGGGGGAGGAGTGAAAGCGCCGCCTCTGCCTTCACCTCCTCAGTGGCTCCTGAGGCGCCTTGGCGGGCGGGTGGCGGCTTCCTTCGCGGGGTTGTGTGGCGTGTGTGAGGGGAAATGAGACCCGGTGGGTCCTTTGCCTGCCCTTGTTGCCCCCTCAGCTCCATTAAGAGCCCGCCTGTGAGGGGGGAAAGAAGAGTCCCAAGGGGTCTGTGAGGGTGAGGGGAGCCCAACCGCCGCCCGCCCCCCTCCCGCCACTCAGCGCCGGCGGCAACGGCCGCTCCTCCGCCTGAGGTAAAAGAAAAGAGAGGCACAAGCGAGGCCCGGCCGGAGAGGGAGGCGGAGAGAGGGTTGTTTCCCCTCAGGCGGCGCTGGGGGTCGTCCGAGGCTCGCCCGCCCCCCCGGCCGGTCGGACATCCAGGGCTTCCGTCATGCCGCGGGTGGTCCCGGACCAGCGCAGCAAGTTCGAGAACGAGGAGTTCTTCAGGAAGCTGAGCCGGGAGTGCGAGGTGAGGCAGGGGAAGGAACGGGAACGGAGGGCGGGGAGGGAGGGAGGGAAGGAACGGAGGGCGGCCGGGCGGGGATGGAAAGAAGGAACGGAACGCCTAGGAAGGAAGGAACGGAGGCTGGGGAGGGAAGGAAGGAACGGAGGCTGGGGAGGGAACGGAGGAAGGAACGGAGGCTGGGGAGGGAACGGAGGAAGGAACGGAGGCTGGGGAGGGGAGGAAGGAACGGAAGCCTAGGAAGGAAGGAACGGAGGCTGGGGAGGGAACGGAGGAAGGAACGGAAGCCTAGGAAGGAACGGAGGCTGGGAACGGAAGCCAGAAAGGAAGGAAAGAACGGAGGCTGAGGAGGGAACGTAGGAAGGAACGGAGGCTGGGGAGGGAAGGAAGGAACGGAAGCCTAGGAAGGAACGGAGGCTGAGGAGGGAACGTGGGAAGGAACGGAGGCTGGGGAGGGAAGGAGGGAACGGAAGCCGGAAAGAAAGGAAAGAACGGAGGCTGGGGAGGGAACGAAGGAACGGAAGCCTAAGAAGAAACGGAAACCTAGGAAGGAATGGAGGCTGAGGAGGGAACGTGGGAAGGAACGGAGGCTGGGGAGGGAAGGAAGGAATGGGAACGGAGGAAGGAACAGAGGACCGGGAGAGAAAGAAGGAACGGAAGCCGGGCAGGGAACGGAGGGAAGGAACGGACGGGGCACTCCGCATTCAACCAGCTCCCGGGACCCTCCGTCCTTCCAACCGGCGGCTTCTTTCCCCGACGGGCGGCAGCGATGGAAATCCACAGAAGTGATGGGCTGAAATTCATTCCTCTCCGCGGCTGGTTGCTTTTTGGGAAGCGTGGTTTTTGGAGCTGCGGAACCCAGAATTTGGGTATAATTAGCACACCCCGCAGCACAGATGTGTTACTTATGGGGAAGCATTGCTTTAGATTTGCGGAACCCAGAATTGGGGTATAATTCACAGCCTCCTGGCCCCGGACATGTTACTTATGGGGAAGCGTTACTTTAGGTTTGCAGGAACCAGGATTTGGGTATACAGTAATTCACACCCCTTGGGTCCAGACACGTTACTTATGGGGAAGTGTTACTTTAAGTTTGGGGAGCCCAGAATTTGGGTATAATTCACACCCCTTGGGTCCGGACACGTTATTTATGGGGAAACATTACTTTATATTTGCAGAACCTAGAATTGTGTTAAAATTAACACACACACACCGCAGTGCAGATGCATTACTTTTTGGAAACTGTACTTTAGATTTACAGAACTCAGGTTTGCAGTGAAATCCAGCCTCCTTAGCCCAGACCCATTACTTTTTGTGGGAACATTACTCTGGACATACAGAACCCAGAATTGAGGTCAAATTAACACACTCCTACAGCACAGACATGTTACTTTTTTGAAACGTTCCTTTGCATTTACACCCAATTAAGCTCTCATTGTTGCCCATACTAGTGAGGGTGATGACAGGTATGCCTAAAGCATCTCAAGAACACTTGTGTAAAGAAGGCAAAGTTTACACAGGGTGCTTGAAACAGACTTGTTCTTGTGTATCAAATATATATGGTGGTTGCTTTGTGCTTGGTTGGACATAACCTTGGTATCTTTATGAGGTGTTCTATATTAATAACATTTGTAAAAACAAAAACTCTCTGTGTTGGAAAAAAGGTTAGTTAATCTGCCACACTGCTTTTCAAGATGCGTTTTTATTAATGTCTCACATTTCACATCCTCCATGTGGCACATGTTTCCTTTTAGGGCAGTGATGGCGAACCTTGGCACTTGTGTTCTTGAACTTCAATTCCCAGAAGCCCAAGTCTCTGTGCATGCAGTGAACTCATTCATGTGGATTCACCGAGACTTGGGCTTCTGGGAATTGAATTTCAAGAACACTTTGAGTGCCAAGGTTCGCCATCCCTGCCGTAGGGATTCCTTAATTTGGAGCACACGTGGCTGCTCCTATTTCCCCTTCTTCAATGTCCAGCTCATTTATAGCATCTGTTGCCTCACATGCTACTGATGACATTATAATGGAAAGCCAACTTCCTATTTTGAGGCTGGAGCAACTCATACATACACACCTATTTCTGTGGCTGAGTTCTCTGTTCCTGCTTTGCTGTCACAAAATTGGAAGATAGATTCTGTGCGGAGTTGGTTGTTATTGTTTTCCTTGCACTCAATATAAGCCTGTAGTAGTGCATTGTGCAGTTTATTTCACTACAGGATTATGCAGTTGTTGTTTTTTTAACCCAATTGCACATGAAATATACTGTATGGTATTTCTAATCTCTACTGTCTAAACCACTGCTTTTCATAGATACCTTGCAGCTATTCTCTGGCTGGTATTGCAATTTAAAAACAAACCTTCTTTCATACACTTTTTGCCTCCTCCGCGGTGTTGTGGACACTCCTTCTGTCTTCTACCCTCTGGTAAAACAACTTGCATATCATATTTCATGGTCCATGAACAGTTTGTTCTAGTACAGGTATCTATGCATAGACAGTCAACTGTACTGGAAGTCATAGTTTATTTTTCAAATAATGTTGAGCTGCTTAGGAAAACATTATTTTTAAGTTAAGATTTGTGAGACCAGTGGTATATTGATAGAGTATTGTCTCCCAGGGAGTATAGTGCTGTACTCCGTTTGTAACTCAATGGGTGATCTCTGCAGACTTGTCCTTATCTCTTCTCTAGCATTGTAAAACAGGCAGGATTTGTTTTTTGATTTGGCCCATGTTTTCTTGCAGATTAAATACACAGGCTTCAGAGACAGACCACATGAAGAACGACAGGCCAGATTTCAGAATGCTTGCAGGGATGGACGATCTGAGATAGTGAGTATATCAGCTTCCACTCTGTGTTCTGACCAGCATGAAGACACAGCTAGTTTCATTTCAGACAAGAAAAAAAAATGACATAATTCTTAGGAACTTATTCCATTTCCTCATGTTAGTATGCCAGTATGAAATAAGAACCCTAATCTCCTGTTTCTGAAAGCATTTGTTGGTTCTTAGAGCTACCTATCTAGTCTCTTCATAATTTAATGAGAATTAAAGTGTCAACTCTTACGTCTATAGCTGCAGATTCCCCGGTTGACTGTATAACAATATAATGATTATTTTTTAAATTTGTACTTTTATGAGTTAATTATACCTAATGTATACTTAACTTGTATTTAATTTATTATTATTACATAAATCTGTTATTAATTTTTATCTGATCAGAGATATAGCTAGACACACAGTTACATGTGAAAGCTTAGCTCTTGCTTTTTTTATTAACAGTTGCTGATTGGGTCTTTTTCTTAAAAGTATTTGCTGAGATTTGCCCACAAGATCTTCCAAACAAATGAATAATCAAATACACCTCATTTAGATTGCTAGAGTTGAAGAAGAAGAAAAAACACAGTGCACTAAGCCACAGTGGTTAGCTTGGCTGATTGTAGATGATTCACAACTCATCCAGGGTGCTTGTGTGTCCACAAATTTGGTCTAGCTTCCATCATGTAAATGGCACCGTAGCATTTTCATTTATGAAATTGCTAAAATTATTAGATTTCACAATTTAAACAAAAATCCCTGCCTTTAGTTCACAGTCCAGTTGTCTAGTTATGAGGTATCTGACTGACTGTCCAGTTAAGAGGGATCTAACTGTGGAGCCAGAATTTGAAAGTTTGATTCCCTGTTGTGCCTCCTTCTAGGAGAAGAGCCAATTTGGTAAGCTGACAGTGCCAAGACACCCCAAAAGAAGGGATTGGCAAACCACATCTGTGTGTTCTATTTCTAGAAAACCATGGAAAGGGTCTCCATAAAGTTGGAATTGACTTGATAGCACATCATCATCATTATACATTAGTAAAATGCCTGTGAGAAATCATGTTTGAACTAAGTAGGGGTTCATACGTAACAGTAAACACTCAGCAGATAGATAAATAATTACCCAAGCAGGAAGCCCCCTCAAAATGAAATATTTCTGTTCAGTCTTTAAGGTGCGACAACAATTTTTGTCTTCTTTTATTTACTTTGATATTCTTACACAGGCTAACATGGATACCACTTCAAAATTTTCATGCATAAAAGAGAAATTCAAATCCTAGTCCATATATTTTATATTATGTTTTGTAACTGAGAACATTTTCCTTTGTGGTATGAATTATAGCAATAGCAGGATTCTTACTTCTGAAGGCTGCTTTAGATGATTGAATACTCAGATCACTGCATTGTAGCATGATCTTGATGTACCAAAGAACTGTAAGTTGATGTCGGTTTCTACTTACTAAATGAGATATGTGCTCATTACCTGTACATGACAGATAAAGTACAGTTTCAGTTATTTGCATTTCCACATTTCATAAGATTATGTTTTTTAGGACATGGCTGCCGGATCTGTTGCTAAGATCTTATGATTTTAGTCATATAAATAACCACAATTAAGCTACCCTTTTCAAAGTTGTTGCAAAGCAGTGTAAAACGTGTCCAGTATGACAGTAGCATTTCCGATGAAAACAGCTTTTCTCACAACTGAAATGTTGATAGTTAACCTGCTACACATGCTGTGTTAACTTGAGATCTCATATTTTTGACCTGAATAAAATCATACTTGTCTAATTAAGATATTTATCTCTTCCATTTGGATTTAAATTATAAACCAAAGTGTACTGTGTCAAAAACAATTTAGGACTTGCAAAATAACTTATTTCCTTCTTTTTGGTATAGCTGCAAGGAGGAGCTTATTTTTAAATTAAATTAACCACAACATTTTTTTTTCATTTGAACCTTGTAAACTATGGGAAAGTAACCACATATTATGATTTGGATGTAATACTAAATTGTGACTAATAAAAGACAAAAATATTCCACATGCTCATATGTACCCAGGAAATATAGAAGTGTATAAGCTGCGGATTTGCCTGGCCTGGTTGCTGTCATGATAAATCATGGTTGGTCAAGATACCTAAATGCAGCCATTTGATATTTAAAAATAACCAGTAGAAAGTAAAGAACATTAATGCAAACATATGTTGATTTTGAAGTTTGTACTTTACTGGTGAAGAGTGTCAAATGTTGAACAGCATTCCAGCTTTTAAAAAAAGAAATGCTGAAAAATTTGCTTCGGAGAACCAAGTGGCTGATTAAGATTACTGTATTTAATTTTAGAGGCCAATTTCCAGGCCACATATGATAAGATACTCATATGTTTATTTTGTGAGCCCTGTGTGGGTATGAAATCCTTGAAAACATAACTTTGCTGTCAAGGTTACATAAAAAGACACTAACAATTTTTATTGTATCACATCTATTTATCTGAAAGTTTTACAAATTTGCCTACAAGTTAGCATTATATAAACTAAAATTGTGCTACAATCTGCATTATGTTTTCTGAATTAAATTACATCTGTTATTTTACATATTTAGAATTTATAAGAAAAGAAGCTACTACTACCCTTTGTGGTATAATGGATAGGGTGTTAGACTAGGTCTTGGGAGATGTGGTTCGAATCTCCACTTGGTTATGGATGCCTCCTAGGGGCAGTACAGTATTGTAAAAACTCTCCTTGTATATCTTGAAAGCACTAGTAGAGTTACCATGGCTTGGCAGGACTAAACATAACATGATTAATAGAAATATTTCCTATTCAAGACTGTAGCCAGTTGAGAACCACAAGCCCTGCCCTGTTGGAGGTTTGTCGAGGCTGAATTTCTCTCTTTCATGATGCCCTCAACTCTGCTAGGTAAAAGTAAAGGACACCCTTGCTTGAAAACCAGTCGTATCCAACACTATGGTTCAGCGCTCATCTCTGTTTATACCTAGAGAGCCAGAGCTGTCTGTGTCTGCAGACATTTCAGTGAACATGTGGCAGGCAGGCCTCAACCCTGGAGTGCATGAAACTTTGTTTACCTTCCCATCCAAGTAGTCCCTATTTATCTACTTGCTATTTATTTATTTATTTTATTTCTTCAATTTATACCTCTGCCCATTCGCCATGATGACTACGGGGACCTTACATCAAACGTTATAAAACCCCACATAAAAACATCCCTGCAATAAACATCATAAAAACCCTAAGCTTAAAACTTTTGACCATCCTCTGCCTTCAATACCAACTATTATTATTATTATTATTATTATTGGACTTATATACCGCCCAATCGACAATGCGATTCAGGGTGGCTCACAACAATACCACATCTAATACATTATACACATATCACAATGCAATAAAATAAGATACAATTAGCATAAGTCAAAACATCACAAATCAACTACCATCATAAAACGTTAAAAAAGTTTTTTAAAAGTCATTTAGAATAACTAAAAAAGTAAAGGTAAAGGTTTCCCTTGCTCGAAAGCCAGTCATATCCAACTCATCTCTGTTTCTAAGCCGAAGAGCCATCGCTGTCTGCTTCTGCAAACGTTTCCATGGTCATGTGGCAGGCATGACTAGACACCAGAGCGGATGGAACGCTGTTACGTTCCCACCGAAGTTGTCCCTATTTATCTACTTGCAATTTCTTGCTTTCGAATAACTAAAACTAGAATAAAAAAGCTAAAACCAGTGTCTTGCTTTCAAACTGCTAGGTTGGCAGGAGCTGGGACAGAGACTGGAGCTTACTCCATCATGCAGTACTTGACAATCGAACTCCAACCTTCCAGTAGTTGAGTTCAGAATCGTAACCACTTGAGCCACCGCTGGTTTAAGGCTGGTAGTTAGTCCCGAGTAAACTGAACTGAATGCTTCATTTTTGTCTTCAATGTCAACATGTTCAACATTGTGCTAGTTAATAGATTCACAGAATTTGCCTGGCTTCTGATTTCTTTGTGCATGTACTCACACCTCTATTTACTTTTGGAGAAGCATTGAGAACTGCTTCGAGGAAGTAAAAGGAAACTCTATGGGGTTTTTTTTTTTTGCAACAGTGATTTGATTAGTAGCATTTTCCTCTTTCCTTTTCCTCTCTAAAAATACTGGCAAAAGGTGGCTGTGAAAAATAAGATTATTGATCAAGTACTCTCAATTAGAGTAGACTCATTGAATCAGTTTCTGGACAGTGAGTTAGCACATAGGGAAATCACACTGATTCAGTTGGTCTAGTCTAGTTTGAGGCTATCAGTTGGATTTAGGCAACGAGCTTGGGTTTTACAGTAATTGCAAATGATAGTTCCCTCAGCATACAATGACTAGAGCAGGGATTTTCAACCTGCGGCCCATGGACCAGATGTGGCCCATGACACTATTTCATCTGGCCCACCACCACCTCCAGCACACCAGGAAGTGCCATGTGGTGGAGGAAGGGCAAAATGGCCATACAGCCCCCAAAGCTGTCTGAGAGAGCGTGACCCGGCCCCTGGCTTAAAAAGGTTGAGAACTTCTGGAATAGAGTTCCTGTAATATTGTCTCCTCCCATTCATATTCCATTTGTGAAACTTCATGAAGTTTGGAGAGTATTCAAACAAAAAAAAAATATTTTTTTTGTATCTTAAAAATGCCATAAGTTTGGAGAGTCCACTGTTCCACTATATGCTTACCTTCATTTCACTTCTAGATAGATACTGATCCAACTTTGATGTTAGAGAGAATAATTTTAGTACACTGTAGATCATTGATGTGATTGCCTTCTAGCATTACACAGTTTGTGCTTATAAATCTAGTCTTTTACTCTTAACTAAATATTTGTTTTAAATGTACATATAATCACTTAACCCAGAAGCATCTCTAGATCTTCTTTGGCATTTCAAAAACATAGGGCTTATGTACAATATGCAACAGTTTTATTTTACAAAAGAGTAGACAGTTTTGTCTTAATATTATTACACAAGATTTAAAGCCCTCCATCAAATTTTTTTGTCTCAACTGAAATAAAGCAATAGGTATGCATAACTGTACATGTATTCAGCGTTGCCATGTAGGCATCCAGTACAGTATAAGAATACTAAAGAAGCAGACCACATTTTCTTATATTGCATAGTAAAGCACTGTGTATCTTTGTTATAAGGCAGTTTATAGTAGCATGATTTTATCTAATTGTGTTACTAGTAGCATTCAATTTATGAATAAAAAGTGGGGGTGGGGGTTGATCATAAGAACTGGCTCCTGAAAGGTATTAGAAAGGTTAATGCATGTATGGGGCTTCTTTTTACTGCTGGACTTTCTATAGTAAATTCATGGGATGTTCTTTAGTCTTATTTTCCACATTTCCTAGTAATGTAGATAACTTAATATTGACATTTTCCCCCACTGTATACCTGTGCATGGTTGACTCTCACCATTTTCCCCATATTATAAATGCTGTGCAAAGTTGTCAAAAACTGCAGCCAGCTTATTTTTCTTCTTTGAAGATAGTTAACTGTAGGAATATAAGTATGCATCTTAAAACTTTCTAACCACAGTAACATGAGGTTTTCTGATAGCATTGTGAAATAGTTCTTGATTGTTCTGCATGAAATAGATTATGATATCTGCAAGAACAATTTAAATCTAGTATTGATTCTGTGCTGTATCTTACATCTGAGGCAGCTAATGGCAAATGTTGTCAAAATGAAATCAGATGTTTGTAACCTAATATTTAAGAAAAATGATGAGAGGGTGTTTTTGACTTTGAGCATTCTCTGTGCCCCTCAGCTTTAAGACATAAACTGATGTAAAAATAAATGACTGCCTGCATAATTTATGTAATGTCTTGCTCCCTGATTCTGTTTGTATTGATTTTTCTAAAAGGCTTTTGTGGCCACAGGAACCAATCTGTCTCTCCAGTTTTTTCCGGCCAGCTGGCAGGGGGAGCAACGGCAGACTCCAACTCGAGAGTATGTTGACTTTGAAAGAGAAGGAGGCAAGGTAAGGACAAAAAGTGTGGATTATAACTGTGTAGGTGTACTTTACATATTTTTAAAAATATGAATGGGATGGGTGGGTTACGATATGAAATGTGTTTCCTTTAGTCCTACATATTAGTACTCTTTTAGTTTTCTTTGAATAATTCTAGACCTTTATCTATTGCTTGGATAAGTCCATGCAAAGTGTATTATAGCATGAATGTTAACATGGCAACAGTTTAGTGGTTCCTACATAGCTGTTGCTGAATTTCCAAGATAATCACAAAGGAGAGAAAACATTCATCTATGCATGTTCAATGTCAATATCACAATAAATGTTTTCACTTGATAGCAACAGATCAATTGATCAAAGGATCAGGGTCACAGATTGAGTGAAAATACTGAAAACTACACAGTGCTGAATTTCCAATAAATAGTCCATACTTTTCACAAAGCGTTCTTCTGAAATCCTGTGTAAGCTATTTTAGACATATAACACCGAAGATAAATTATTGTATTTGTTTACAAACAAAAATTGATTTTTCTGTTTATTCATCGCGATTATATCTTTATTTTGGCCTTTGAACTATTCTAGTATTTCATATAAATACATAAAAACTGTAAAATGGCAATTTTTGTTTTGGAAGGATAGCCTAAACATTTTAAACAAGTTTCTAGTTTGATTTGTCAAAATTGAAATGTAATGGGGAATCTGGAGGTTGCCATGCGAAAAAAACATTGGAAAAAAATTGAAGAAAGTAGTTAATTCAGTAAACAATTTGGTGTGATGGTGAGGAGAGAAACTACACATACAGGTTAATTTATCACTTAAGAATTCAAGTAATTCTTTTGTTTCCTTGCCAGTTAGCATATTCAAGCATGGGAGGAAAAATGTGTGTTAATAACATTTTACATGCAGTTGTTGAGACTGCATATGCATCTTGTGAAACTGTAGGATTAAAATTTTGGAATCAGACCATAGTCAGATACAGTGATCTTAATGGACCAAAGTTCTGATTAAATCTGATTCTTTCTGTGTTAACTATCTTTGTTTTGTCTTCTGTTAAATTCATACTTTATAACACACTAAATGTGATTTGCCATACTGAAACTGATAGCTTCCATTTATCGGCTTCCATATTTCAGCACAAAATCATGAAAGAGGCAGGGTACTTGGTTGTGAGCTTAAATTATCTTCCTTAGTGTATAAATTTTTAATTAAAGATTTAAACCTATATTAATTTGTTCCTATCTTTAGTCTTTTCCATACTCAGGAAGTATTTGTTGTACATCACAATGAAAGCTTACTGATAATTTCTTCTTCTGCCCGATCCGAATCTGAATATTGGCGAGCCTCATGGTGATCAGTCATGAAGACTGTCCTGAGAATATAATGCAGTGGCCTTTCATCTGCCTTCTTCATCCCAGCATTACACCCATACCACTGATCCAGTTCCACTAGTCACTTTCTGGCCTGAGCCCTTTTGGCATGCAAAATCCTCATCATCATCCCCAGGCCAGGATGGATGAAGCCACTGCCCTCCATCAAGATGGATTCAAGTGGGATTTAATCCACATGGGGACCATCACCCTTCTCTGTGGACTGCTCCACTGAAGGTTGTTAGTCTTCAGAGTTGTCAGGTTAGTTAACCACTGCTTGACACCCAGCGTTGAGTCTCTGGCAGCATGGTGTACTCTATTACCATAGCAGGCCAGACTGTTAATTTCTTAGGGAAGTTGTTTTAATGAGACAACAGAACAGAAGAATAGGTTCTAAGAAAAGAAAAGCTTGCAGTTCAGAAATCAGGAAAATGCGAGTTGACGCTGGTCTCATGCCTGCCACTTGGCTGGTGGTGAGCTTGGAACAGACAATGCATCTTATACAGCAGACTTCCAAAATGAATATTGGAAGAAAAGATACATTTATTTTCCCATGTTTGTTTGATTTTATGATGCATGTAAACATGCCATTTGGGTGTGGACAGATACTGTACTGTTTCTGCTTTGCATACCCTGCAGGGATGAAAGTGATACAACTGGCTGGATATAGTTGGAATTATTTGATAATTTCTTGAGAAGGGAAGTGAGGAACACTCCTTTCTTGGAGTTTAACTGTTTTACGTTTGATTAGCCTCTAATAAGGAACTACAGAATGAATTAACCAAAAGGTGGCTTCATTTTGGCAGATTCAGGTCTGCCAAGTCATGGAAGAAGAAAAAGTGGTACAGCAGTTTTTACTGTGTTTCCTTAGTCTTTATCTCACTTACTAGTAGTACTTGTTTGTTTCTTCTCTTTATTTACTGCCATTATTCATAAATCCATAGAGGAAAATGTCATAATTTTACTAAGATTGTAAAATTTAAAAAAGGGCCCAAATTCTGAAATTAGTACTGTTTTCTTTATTACATTTTTATACCACCCATTTAGGATATTTCCCACTCTGGGTGGTGTACATACAAATAACAAAATAACATAATAAAACAACCAAATGAGTACATCATAAAATAACATACCTGGCCTTTGTGGGCACAAGAGGGTCAACTGACTAGCTAGTTTATTGTTAAGGGTGTGATATTTTTAAAGGCTTCCTTGAATAGGAAAGTTTTATTTTATTTTTTAAACAAGGATATCCAGGGTTGGGGCCTGTCACAGCTTCTCTGGTAATGTGTTCCTCTTCCTTCTTGCTATCTCCTCAGTTCCTCCAGTGCTTGTTTACTTGTTCCATCTACTAAGTTCAAGGTTTTGATGTTAACATGCCATCCTAATGGTATTTTATTATTGGCTGCCCATGGTTGTGTTCATCACTAAGTTGGGCAGGATATAAATATAAAACTGCACAACAACGGTTTTGCTACTGGGAATAACACATGTGATTTACATGATATCAAGTGTGCTGATTCCAAATCTGAACTCAGAATTTGTCTATCACGTACAGATTTTAAGGCATACTAGTAAAGGTAAAGGTTTCCCTTGCTCGAAAGCCAGTTGTATCCGACTCTAGGGGTCAGTGCTCATCTCTGTTTCAAAGCCGAAGAGCCAGTGCTGTCTGCATCTGCAGACGTTTCCATGGCCATGTGGCAGGCATGACTAGACATTGGAGCGCATGGAATGCTGTTACCTTCCCACCAAAGTGGTTCCTATTTATCTACTTGCAATTTCTTGCTTTTGAACTGCTAGGTTGGCAGGAGCTGGGACAAAGACGGGAGCTCATTCTGTCATGCAGTACTCGGGAATCAAACTGCTGACCTTCCGCCTTTCAGTCAGCATCTTAGCGACTTGAGCCACTGCGTACTATAGCTGTTCAAATGGTCAGTAATTGGGTAATGTATTTTTACATGGGAACATTATAACAGTTGCAGCTACCACTAGGCCTGCTGCTTCCTCAGTTGAATCAAGTCTCCTGGTGGCATGCATGTTCCAGCAGTGGCTGGGCAAGCCAGTGAGCTGACATCAGAAATAGGTATATAAGGTAAGATGGGCCAAGGGCCTGTCTCTAGTGCGGAACCATCTTATTGGATAGTATTTGCTAACTCAAGATCCTGATGTCCTAGGCAACTCTGACTTCAGATTTGGATTCAGCACACTTGATATAGTGATACCTGGATTAGACCAGCGGTTCCCAATTTAAGGCTGGCCTACAATGCCATTTCATGTGCCCCCCTCCAAGGGCATTCAAGAAAGAAAATGGCCATGCCTTTAAAGCTGTTGGGACAAAATGGTTGTCCCTTTCGTGCAGGCAGGGCAAAATGACTGTCAAAGCTGACTGAAATACCGGATAACGTTTACCTTGGATAACGCTAAAATCGCATAACGTTAAGTAATCTGGGGAGGAGAATTGGATCGAATAACGTTAAGGTCCTATGGGATGGATCGGATAACAACCGCTAAAGCCTGTGCGGTTACAATGTATCTCTACGGAGCTTTAACGTTATCCAATACATCCTATAGAATTTTAACATGGATAGGATAACACTAAAAATCGGATAACACCAAGACTTGTGGAACCAAGTTTTAGCGTTATCCGGTATTTTACTGTATATATATTTTTGCGAATGCAGTGTAATCAATTGCCCATTCTCTTCCCTCTGTCTTTCTGGTCAGCAGAATGTTTTTTCTGGCTCTTTTCTGTTTTGGGTCTCCACTGAGAAGACAACCACATGAAGATGTGTAAAAGCATCACAGACAAAAGAACATACCAGTCTTGAATGCCGTTTCCTCGCTGATGCTTAGGAGAGTCTGCAGACTATAGTTATCTACGATGGATTGGTTAATTGTTGAAACAGCTTTCAAAAATGAGTATGTTTTCAGCAAAAGTCTAAAACAATTGCAAGAGCAATGTCAGAGCAAAAAAGGAAAACCATCCCATGTACAGTATTGGGTTTCATAAAATTAAAGATCCTGCTCCAGAAATTGTACAGGAGATTTCAGGAGCATACAGCACCAGCAGACTGGCTACTATTACAGTATATACTTCACCAAGAGTTGAAATAGGAAGCCAGAGGAACTAACAGATTTGGGGATGCTGTCACTTTGACCAAAGCTTTCAGTATACAAACTAGCAGGAAAAGAAATTTAGTTTTTGTAGTCCTAGAATAATAATAATACAGAGTACAGTAATACCTCATATAACATTAGTATCGAATAACACTAAAATCGCATAACATTAAGGAATCTGGGGGGAAGAATTGCATCAGATAACAGTAAGATCCTATGGGATGCTTCAGATAACAACCGCTAAAGCCTGTATGGTTACAATGTATCTCTATGGATCCCATAGGATTTTAACATGCATCAGATAACACTAAAAATCATATAACACCAAGACTTGTGGAACCAGGTTTTAGTGTTATATGAGGTTTTACTGTACAATTAAAAACTATTAAAAGGTGTTCTGTAACTAAATAGAACAGTGTAACTCAGTGAAGCTTAGGAGAGTCATGAATGAATAAAAGTCTACAAATGATTTGCAGTATTTTCCCTTAAGCACTTATTCATGGCAAGACCACCATAGTTGCCAGTTGGCATTCTTCCATACATCTGGGCAACAAACCACATAAGGAGTAGCCAGTGATCTGCACAGCTGTGGGATAATGTCACTCAAGAGACAGCATTTCGAGTACTACAAATAAAAGACAGAGTTTTTTCTGCACTGAAGAGACGCCAGACAGGTTTTATGTAGATAGTGCTCATGTTACCAAACACGTTGTCATAGAAATGACCTCCCAAAGGAAATAAATCTTGAAAAATTAACAATCACAGATTAAAATAAGAGCAAGGAGACCATTTCTGTTTAGGGCAGTTTCCCAACCTTTGGGGGTTTTTTGGACTTCAATTCCCAGAAGCCTAAGTCAATTCCCCAAAGCACTGATCAGCCAGTGTACTGACTTAGGCTTCTGGGAATCGAAGCTCCCTTGTGGGGTATGGGCTCCATGTTGGGAACCACTGGTCTAGGGCTACATTTCCTGAGGGGGTAAACCATAAGTGGTCAAGTGGTTAAGATGCTGAACTCTCTGACTGGAAGGTTGAAGTTCAATTCCCAGGTACTGCATGACGGAGTGAGCTCCCGTCTCTGTCCCTTCTCCTGCCAACCTAGCAGTTCGAAAGCAAGACGTTGCAAATAGATAAATAGGGACCACTTTGGTGGGAAAGTAAACAACGTTCCGTGCACTCCGGTGTCGAGGCATGCCTGCCACATGTCCACGGAAACTTCTGCAGATGCAGACAGCGCTGGCTCTTTGGCTATAAACGGAGATGAGCACTGAATCCTAGAGTTGGATATGACTGGCTTTTGAGCAGGGGCAACCTTTACCTTAAACCATAAGGAGGCAAAAGCTAGCATACAGGAGCCCTGTGGTGGTTTTGTCCTGGCACCAGGCTGGGCTACAGCTGCAGGCCATCTCTAGACTCTGCAGCAGAATCTTGATATCCAAAATCCCAGTTGCTACAGAGTGAGAATGCCAGGGTGGCATTTCAGATTGAACAGAGCAGTCCTTTCAAGATGGTTCTTGGCATTCCCATAGCTGGTCGGTATTTCTCCTTTTTCTTCTTCCTCACACATCATACCGTAGTGTCTGTATATACAGATCAGGAAGGAAAACGAGGGAGGAAGTCTGATAGAACTGTGATAGTTTTGTGACCTTGGCTGGTACCCTCATAACGCTATTGAATGAAATATTTCTAGGGTGATTTGACAGGCAAATGTTGAAAGAAAGAAAGAAAACCCATAAAACCTTCATAACCTTTGTTTGCTCTTTCTTCTGGTGTTATCTTCTTGCAAGGAAGAATTGGCATATTAATAGCTGCTTCATAATATCATTTCACATCCTGTTTTGTGACTCAACTTCCTTCCCCAAGAACATATTCTCATTAAGTATTCTAGTATGAGTAACATACTATTGTGGTATCCAAACTGTTTGACATCTTCATGGAGAACCACATGCTCTTACGTTTGGTCAATATTGAGGTATCAAGATAATTAATCTAGGTAATCAATTTCCTTTCTCAGCTCAGTTCCCCCACTAGACATTCTGATTGACCGCTCAGTGTGAAACATTAAATTGCTCGGAAATGGTGCATATTCTGAGAAATACTACAAAGTACACTCTTTCATAGTTTTTTTTTAATTCAGCCTTATATAGAATCCTAACATTTTAGATATTTGATGTTCTGTTATAAACATGGTAAGTTATTCATCCACTCAGCTAAAAACCTTTAGAAACATAATTCCGACGGTATATATTCTAGCTTTTAATTTTTTAAAATGTCTCCCCCTCTTCTTTTGTTTTTGTTAAAACAACTGGCCAGGCTCCACCTTTCATGTGTGCAGTAGTAATAGAGGACAGTACCCTTTGCATCACTTCTAATAAAGCACGACCAATTTATTGGGCTTTAGTTTAAGAACTGACTTTTAGTTAGCTTGGAACAGACACTGGATCAAATGTTTTAATTATTATGGGATTACTAAAGTTGCTGCAGAAAGATTTCCCTTGAATCAGAATAGCCAGTCTTCAATATGTCTGATGGTATGAAGAGTTCTAGATTCGTTAGAAGTGAGGTTCCCTTCATAATCTGTAATATTCCGTACTATAGATGATGGTTTGTAAAAATACACCAATGAAAGTCAGTGTTTTACCATTTAGTGCAGGGGTTTGCAACCTACAGCCAATGGGCTGGACGCAGCCTGCAACGGCAAATCATCCAGCCCACGGTGATAACCCCGGAAGCAGAAGCAGGCATGTTTATGACAGCCATAAACATGGATGCGCAAATGCACCCACCGCAGATTACAGCAACGTTTACTATGGGGGGAACCATGTGTCCGGCCTGCTCAGCTTTCTGCGGGGGAGTGGTCCAGCCTGTGGTGTGAAATGGTTGCGAACCCCTGATTTAGTGGCTGCTTTGATTTAAGTGCAGATCGAATCAACAGTCAAGCATAATTACTGTGCTTAATAAGCAGAGTGGCATTTCACTGTGTTTATATGAATAGGGAAAGTTGTCTATAGTACAATGTAGGCAGTGACTCACACCTGACTATCTTCTACAAGAATGTCTGATCAGCATGTTTGCCGGAAATATGACTGAAAACAAATGCCAGAGAAATAGAGTATTCATGTCTTTTTGATATGGTGACTGATAGTGTGCTGACTCACTAACTGATGGACCATGTGCATTCAAAGTTAGAAACATTTCAGTTGTTTTAAAAAACAGAAAGGCTTCTGTGGTAACATTAAGATACAGTGTAGGGAGGAAGTGTGATGCTGTCACATTGATTTATTTCTTGAGTTTCTGTGGCAAATGAAGCTTCTTAGCATCATACTGTATATAGCTTTAAAATAAAAGGTCTAAAAATGAAGATCTGAAAATTTAAAGCTGAATTTATGTCATCTTTTGATGACACCATGAAGTTTAATGGACTAGAATAAGAAATTTACAAGTAATAGTAATAATAAAATAATGGAAGCCTATGAAGAATTGGCATTTTGTAAAGCTTAGAGTAGAACTGTCTAAGATGTGTTGAGGAAGTAGTAGAGTAGACTTGGAAATGAAGCCTCTAAACTATCTCATCTGTTGTTTATTAATATGAATGCTTCATAGCTTTGCTTTTCTAACATTGTAAGTCAATGAAACCTTAATTACTAAGTGCATGAAAGTGTTCCTTTTAAGAAATTTTGCAAAAAGCCTTTTTGGGAGAACTAAGGCAGCCTCACATAAGTGAACACTGTAGAATTATTAAAATCTTCAACAGGACTTTCATATTTGAACTATAACATTCTTAACACAGCATGGTAGTTCTAAACCATCTTGGGACCTTTATAAGCAAAACCTCTTTTGCTTAGCAGGAGTCAGTAGTATATTTCTGGATTGTAAATGCTGACCCATACTACTGTGTCAGTGCTGCAGATAAAGTAATACAGAAACTAACAAGCTGCATGTTTTTGCTTGTGCCCAAGATGTGTGGTGAATACACTGCGTAGACCACTTGTTCCCCTCCCAAATAGGTACTCTGCAGTTTCAAAGGCACAGTTTCCACATAACCCCCCCCCCGGGCCCGGCATACAACCAGCCCCCACAGACTGCCCTAGAACTTTGGAAGGCAAGCAAGGAGCTACCAGATAATTGAGCAGAACTACACAGTTCTCTACTGTCTGGCCAAGAACAACCATGGCCTGTGTGGAAAGCTTTAAACAGACTGTGTGCCAGGATAGGAAGATCAAGGTCTAATCTGAGAAAGTGGGGTTTCCCTGTAGATCAGGGGTTCCCAACCATTTCAACCCGGGGGCCGGGTCACGCTCTCTCAGTCAGCTTTTAGGGCCAGACGGCCATTTTGCCTTGCCTGCCCAATGTAGGTATCCATTTTGTCCCAACAGCTTCAAAGGGGTGGCCATTTTGTTTCTCAAATGCCCTTGAAGGGGTGAGGGGCCAAATGAAATGGTGCCGGGGCCAGATCTGGCCTGTGGGCTTAGGTTGGGAACCTCTGCTGTAAGATGCTAGCCTGTGTGAATGCGGAGAAGAACAAACAATTGCACACATGATACAGTGCACACGATGCCCCTCAACATGCTCTGAGGAGGACCTTACGTTGGCAAGAGGAAATGTTGTTGATGTGGCCCGATATTGGGCAGACGTCATCTAGCCCTTTTAAATTCTATTTTGTTTTTAGATGTGTTAATTTTAGTTTTGTATGTTATTATATGCTGGTGGTACCTCTGGCATGAATAAAATTTCAAAAGAAGCCTCTGTGTGTGTGTGTGTGAGAGAGAGAGAGAGAAGGGGGGAGCACATGCAGATTATTTGATGGTTTGTTTTTTATTTGAGGAACTAAGGGGTTATATCCAACTATCCAACCAATAGGTACTATTTTTTATCTTGAAAATCACACCTCCAATGCAGCCTGTGTTTTTCCTAATTAATCTTTAAAAAGCAGATTGGCACAACCACCTACCGTGAATTTTTGGCACCCTCGTTTACAATTCTTCTGCAGTATGGGCACAATATCGGTGTATGGCTTAAGGAAATGGACTTGACCCATAAAACTTCACTGACTATTTGATATATATTTTTACTGGTTTAATACAGTTATCACCTACTCCTTCTTTTATATTGTGTAAGGATCTCACCGCTTTCTTGGCTTTTTAAGAAACAGAGAGGAAATCAGTTTTATCTTTAAATAAGGAAATGTGGTCAAACTGCCGGCAGTTTGTTCCAAAATGTGGTCTTCTACCATTCTCCCTAACAGAAAGGAAATGGCACTGGATTGAAAATGACATTTTGTAAAGGAAAAAAGTTTGTAAGTAAAGGGATGCAATTATTGTATATACTTGCTGTAAATGCCGAGAGTTTTTTAATTGCATTGGGAGAATCATGATCTTTGAAAGAAATGTCCAGAGAAGTGAATGGTTTATTCTCTTAATACTGAAGTGCACTGAATGCTGTTTTACCTTCCTACCAAAGTGTCCCCTATTTATCTCCTTGCAATTTCTTGTTTTCGAACTGCTAGCTTGGCAGGAGCTGGAACAGAGGCAGGAGCTCAATCTGTCATGCAGTACCCGGGAATCGAACTTGGACCTTCCAGTCAGCGAGTTCAGCGCCTTAACCACTTGAGCCACTGCAGTCCCTGTGGGCTCATTTGCAGTATGTTAAATCTCTGTGTGAAATTCTGTATGTATATATATACAGTCTGCACTATTGGTATATATCTTTTCCTATTTCAGGTCTACTTAAAAGCACCTATGATTCTTAATGGTGTTTGTGTTATTTGGAAAGGTTGGATAGACCTCCAGAGACTGGATGGCATGGGCTGCTTAGAATTTGATGAAGAGCGGGCACAGGTAAGAAGGGTAGTTTTACAATTCTCAAATGGCGGTCCTTTCACTCATTAAAATCTGTGAACGTTAGAGAAAATTGTCTAAAAAGACATAGAAAACCCCAAGCATCACTGCTCTAAAAGATTTTAGATGTGGCAATTTCAGTCAACCATGATCAAACATTTACATCTCTCTTTTGATCTAAGGAAGAGGTTGTAAGAGATGGAGAGGCAATGGAAAATAGGAAGACTTTTCCCTTGTGTGTGAATTTTTTCAGAGGTTTTTTTTGTACTTAGCTTCTGTAATTTTCCTCCTCTTCCAAGCTTTTGACTTCAATATTCCTCATCCTTAAAAATAATTGCACTCTCTTCGTTTTTTAGCCTATTTGACTGTTTGTTCACCCCTTAGTTGAAGTAGTAGAAATTTCTGTCTTTCATGTTGGAGAATAGTGGGCTCACTTGAACTGTTTTCATGTGTACTCATTTGTTTTATGATAACTTAAGTACAGTTGTACCTCGCTTAAAGAGCATAACCCAGAGTTGGGTTTACCTGATTGGGGCGGGATAACAAATTAGAATAATTAAATAATAAATAAAAAATGCGTTCCACAGGATTGCTCTTTAAGCGAGTTTGCTCTTTAAGCGAAACACCATTATAAGTGACCAATTTGGGGGGGTGGGAATTGCAAACCCCGATTTACTTGTTAAGCGAGTTTTTGGTTGGTTTTATTTGTTAAGCGAAGCGAACTTCCAGAGAAAAATCTGCTCTTTAAGTGAGTTACTCTTTAAGCGAGGCGCTCTTTATGCGAGGTTTGACTGTAAAAGGAAATGGAAGGCAAAAATCTGATTTTAGCCTCAGCTAGAGTAAAATCTAGCTGGGACTAAACCTGCCAAGCTAGCAGTTCGAAAGCAAGAAATTGCAAGTAGATAAATAGGGACCACTTCAGTTGGAAGGTAAACAGCATTTCGTGCACTCCGGTGCCTGCCATGTGTCCACGGAAATGTCTGCAGACATAGACAGTACTGGCTCTTTGGCTGTAAACAGAGATGAGCACTGAACCCTAGAGTTGGATATGACTGGCTTTCGAGCAAGGGTGACCTTTACCTAGAGTAGACTCATTGAAATTAGTGACACTGTGATAGCATTGATAAACCAACCCCACTCATCTTAATAGAAGTAGTGTATGCTGGTTGGGAATGAAACTAGATTTAATGCTGCAAATCCTTTTTTATCAAGTGGAAGTCTGTGTGGCTCATTCACACTGAAGTAGGAAATACACCCTACTCTCTGTCACAATAGATTCCCCTACTCACAATGTTCTTTTGCTTCATACACCTTTTTATGCCAGGCATGCAAAGTATCTTCCTGGTCTACCCTTAAACAGGGTTTTATTTTGTTCCTTGTATTAACTAACAATATTCTGCCCTGCATTTTTTCAAGATGTTTCCATCCACCACTTAACCATATCTTCAAGCTTCTGCAGCTTCATATATTTCAGCCATTCTGCTATCCTTGCATTCTTGTCATGCCCCCTTAATTTATGAAATGGTAAAGTTTGGTAATGAAAGGAGTGAGATTCGAAAACAACAGTTGTTTAACCTTTTTAAAATGTTTTGTGTTTTAATTCACTTAAAATGCTCCTGTAATTTATAACCCAAAACAGTAAAGTTGTATATATATATTTTTAAGAATAAGGTGATCTTTATTATATTAATAATGACTGTAATGCTGTTTCTTGTAGGAAACTAACTTATACTTGTAGTTTTTTTCCAGAATTTCCATATCAGAAAAGGATTGTGTTTTTTGTTATATTATAAAATGTGCTAAGAGGATCCTGATCTATCACTGGAAAGTAGCAAATTTGCACATTGCCCTTCAGTGTGATGTACTTAGGACTTAGCTGATGTTGCTGATTGACAGATGTTTGTGTTAAGCTAATCAAGGCCACAGAGGGCCATCTTTCACATCATTTCACAAAATAGCTTTAGGATACAAGAAGTGCCCTAGGCAGAAAAGGCAATTTGACATTCTCTCACTGTAGACATTTTATTTAAAATTTAATGTACTTAGTCCCTTGATATATTAACATGTAGCTTGATTCACTGAAGCGATTTTTTTTTGCATCTGTAAGTCTTAGGAAAGGTTAGTAAAAGGATACATACCATCATGTCAAATGCAACATGGCTGTACTTTTGATAAATGTATCCTGCATGTAACATTTGGTATGAAAGTACAACACTGAAGAAAGAAGAAAGGATCTTATTTTGCCTAAAACAGTGCAACAAAATTATATTTATTGTTCTTCTATTTCCTCTCTGTAAGTCAGCTGTGAAACCTGCAGATAATTCACATATGGCTCAACAGAACTTTACTCTCCCTTATCCTCCCAACTGTTGAAAGTTAATTTCCATCTCCCATAGGATCCCTCTGGCTGTAAACCAAGGAGGACAGACTGGGTGGAATCCTTAGGTGGTTTTTGATCCCACAGTGGAACTGAATCACACTATTGTTTTTTAATAAGCATTTTAACTGTACATACAAACAATTCATTTGCACCTGGGGTTCTCAACCTTTTCAAGCCGCAGGCCAGGTCACATGTTCTCAAACAGCTGATCAGGCTGGACTGGTGGTTTCGCTGCCGTAAACACTGCTGTAAAACACATACATGGCTGTCGTAAACACATTTATGACCGCCATGTGTGCATTTACGGCTGTTGTAAATGTGTCCACTTTCGGGGACAGTGACAACAATGATGCGGACCACACGAAATGGTGCCATGGGCCATGGCCGGCCCACTGACGTTGGTTGAGAATCCCTGATTTACACTTATTCCATTTGCTAAATTTCTTTTGACAACTGATATCTGTTCTTAAGTTTGGTCAGTGAAAAAACACTGAATGGTGACTGTTCTGCATAATCAGAAACTAATCTCTTCATGCTGTCCTGTTCATCCTTACTCAATTTTGACTTTACACTCGTTGGCATCAAGAGTTACCTTGAAACTGATTTTGGGGAGGAAGGTGGGATAACAATCCAGTAAATTAATTAATTAATTAAAAAGCAGGTGAACAACCAATATTTTCTTGAAATGAAAGTAACACTGCATCTTGCATGTCTCTGTGCTTCTGGTTTGGTAGCAGGAAGATGCATTGGCACAACAGGCTTTTGAAGAAGCCCGAAGACGAACTCGTGAGTTCGAAGACAGAGACAGGTCCCATCGGGAGGAAATGGAGGTGAGAGTTTCACAGCTGCTGTCAGTAACTGGTTAGTACTCTACCAAAAATCTAGATATTTTTCCTCCAAAAAACCCTGTTTACTGTTTATAAGAATGTTGTTAAAATCTTGTATGTAATTTGAAAGTTTCCATTTTAATTCTGTTTAGGCTGAAAGAATTATATTAGTACATAATAAGTAAAACTGTTTTTAACATTAAGAAAGGATGCTATTTGAAATGGTGACATTAAACCAATTAAATAGAATTTAGGCTGATTTTATCTGCTATTGTTAATTTTCACTGTCCTATCTGACAAGAGATTCAAAACAAAATATATACTGTACTGTACTGTTTCAGTATGTTCCACATCAATAGCAGCATGCGGTAGAATTCTTCATTGAATTATATATCTACATCATTTAATAAGAGTTGATTATTTTGTATGTTAGATTTCGTGTTAGAAATTATTCTGGGTTGAAAGGATTTTTGCTGGAGAAACTCTGCTCAGGGGACTCCCGGATGAGGCTCCTTTCATGTTCCCCAGATCTTTTCCCACCAAAGTGGTCCCTGTTTATTTGCAATTTCTTGCTTTCGATCTGCTACGTTGGCAGGAGCTGGGGCAGAGACAGGCACTCAGTTCGTCATGCAGTACCTGGGTCTCAAACTGCCGACTTGCTGGCCTTCCAGCTAACAAGGCAGGCTTCTTAACCACTGAGCCACCACAGCCCCTTGTATGTTAGATCAAATGATCTAACATATTCCAGAGGTTGGGAAAATCTCTGAAGTACATTTTTAAGACACCAAACGTTGCGGTGGAAAGAGAGGATGGGAGTGTTAACTCTTCTTAATTTCTTGGATTACTGCCTCCCATTACTTCCAGTGGATCAGAATTACAGGGAATGTTAAAACGTTTACAGAGATGTGCCAAATAAAATAAGAATTATATCTGGCATTTGCAACCTATGGCCCCCGACACCATTCCATCCGCCCCTCCTTGTGTGATTTGCTGCATTTCCAGCAGCTTAAAAGCAATGTACGGCATTTCCGGTTTGGGGGAGAACAGATGGTTTTCAGGTCATTACCAGAGATGGCCACTAGAGGGTCTAAAGTGTGGTTTCCCATAGGAATGCACTGAAAACCAATTTCATCTATTTTAAAAAGCCAAAATAACCTTGCTGAGGCGGGGGAGGTAGGAATGTTCCTTTTGTTTACCTGTGTGGGGGTGGTGGTGGTATTTTTTTAAATAAGGTTTTCCCCGTCAGCCCCCTTCGTCTTATTCTCCATACTAGCATTTTCTGAACTATGCCTTCCTTGAACTAAAATGCTTGGTAAACACATCTACAGTTGAATTGGCCGTTTAAGGGGAGCTATTGCAAAATCTGGAATTTGCTTATTGGGCCTCCTGGGAAGTATTGCCTTCTGCATGAATCCTGAGGGAGTTCAATAGGTCTGGAATTTAGCAAAAGTGCTTTCTTAAAAGCCTCCCTTTTTGTTTTTCCACAAGGCAGCAGCTAGAAGTGCCCTTCACCAGTTATGACTAAGTTAAAGATAAGATTTCACATTAAAAGACATTTTATTTTATTTGGGATGTATTTGTTTTGGTTGTTCTGTTTTTGATTTGTTGTGTGTTTTTTTGTATTATCTGATATTGTGTGTACACCACCCAGATTGGGAAATGGGTGGGTGGGTGGTTAGATAGATAGATAAATAGATAGATAGATAGATATTTTTAAAAAATACACCAGCACCCCAGAACATTCTGTGGGAGTTTGATTTGGCTTAAAAAGGTTGAGAACCCTTGAATTATAGGACGAAAGGTAGCAAATGTAGGGATGAAACAGACAAAAAAAACTGAGCATAGGGGGAGCAAAACCACATTTACAAGACAAAGCAGGATGTAAAGGGAAATTTGGTATTTTGGGTTTCTAGCTGGAGGCTGATTCACAGAAGGGGTGGATGTTACATATCATATAACAACATCTGGAAAGTGTTGTCTCCTAGATTTCTTTTTAGTATGGATAGTAAAATGTCTTCTTGCTAGGAAGACTTTGCTGATGAGTTATATTTCAGAATCAGCACAGCCATAATGATGCTTTCCGAGTTCTTCCTCAAAACCATCAGTGCTGTTAAGTTGCAATAGTTGTGAGAGCAATGAAAAAGCTATTGACAAGCACAGAGATCTTCCAGGTGCCAAATTCTACACCCAGCAGCAAATTCTGATGCTTTCACAGCCTTTCTTAATGCACAGTTCAATTTTTTTGTAAAAACCCAGAGGATTGATTCCTTGTGCAATTAATTAGCTTCTCTTTGTGCCAGAAGGTTCACATTTTAAAATGGTAGCACGTGGAAGATTTTTCTTCCCAAAAAAAGGGATATGCCAACATTTGTTAATCATTTTAAACATGAAATTACAAATGCTGGCTATTGGGTACACTACTGTATGCTTAATTAGTATTCGTGGAGTGCCGGTCTTGCCACAGGTCTTATCATATAAGAGCATTACCTGTAGAACAGTTTTGTATTGTTGGGGGGGGGGGCAGTTAAGGATCTGCAGCCTACACTTCCAAAAGTATTTTTCCTGTCCTGAATTGGCATATTCTTCTCTGCAATTTTATTATTTGATTTAGCTGTAGAAATAGAATTCAAACCAGCTGAAGTGATTATTGTCTGGAATGATAATAGCTACATTTCAAATTGGGCAGCATAGAGGTAGGAGGAAAAAAATAGAATTAAAAATAGTATGTCTCTATTCTTGATGAGTGGATTACTGGTATAGTAAAATCCCATATAACGATTTTAATTCATTCCATGGATCTGGTTGCTATGCGATTTCGTCATTGTACGATTTTTCTTATGGAAAAAAATCATACAACTATTTTTCCTGGTCACGCATGCTTTGGTCACCTCCAGACTTGATTACTGTAATGCGCTCTACATGGGGCTGCCCTTGGCGACCATTCGGAGGCTTCAGCTGGTCCAGAATGCGGCAGCCCGGGTAGTGATGGGGTGCGGGCGTTATGCTCGGGCCTCACCACTGCTCCGGGAGCTGCACTGGTTGCCAGTTTGCCTCCGGGTGCAATTCAAGGTGCTGGTCATTACCTTTAAAGCCCTACATGGTAGTGGGCCAGGATACCTAAGAGACCGCATCACCCTAAGAATGTCTGCCCGTCCCACCAGGGCGGACCAGAGGGGCTCTCTTGTTACTCCATCGGCTAGGGAGGCTCGCCTCACGAGCACCAGGAAGAGAGCCTTCTCTGTGTTCGCCCCGGCCCTTTGGAACCTCCTTCCGACAGAGCTGCGCCTGCAGGCGGAGCTTCTGCCCTTTCGAAAGGGCCTGAAGACATGGCTGGCGGGTCAAGTGTGGGGACATAGCAATGCAGGTTCCCATCCAGGATGGCTAATTTAAGAGCAGCCATCCGCCCCCATCTGGTAGCTGTTATTATGGGTTTTTATCCGTTTTCACTGTTTAATGTTTTAAATTTTTTATGAATTTCTTATGAATTTTATGAATTTTAAGGCCATATATATTATGAGCTATGCTGTAAGCCGCCCAGAGTCGGGTCCGCCCGATTGGGGCGGGATATTAAATGCAAATAAATAAATAAATAATAAATAAATAAATAAAAAAGTGCTGCATGACAGAATGAGCTTCTGTCTCTGTCCCAGCTCCTGCCAACCTAGCAGTTTGAAAGCAATAAATTGCAAGTAGGTAAGTAGGTACCACTTTGGTGGGAAGGTAAACATAGTTCCATGCACTCTAATTTCTAAGCATGCCTGCTAGATGTCCACGGAAACATCTGCAGATGCAGACAGCGCTGGCTCTTTGCCTATAAACGGAAATGAGGATTGAACCTTAGAGTCGGATACGACAGGCTTTTGAGCAAGGGCAATCTTTAAATTTCTGTTATGTTAAGACACATGGGATCCTGGCCAGTATATGGTAATGGGAGACTTAGTTTGCACAGTTTGAAATGCTAAAAGGGCCAGTTAAATAATGCTGAGAGTCTTTGCAAAAGGTGACAGGAAACCACAGCTTCTTACCATCCTGTAAAATGAAATGCCAGGTACTTTAAACTTTTTCAGATTAGCAGTATCTTTCTAGGCCTACGAAGAAAGCCAGCTTCTAGCAGACTTTTCACTGTTCCATTTGAGAAATTACTGTATTGTTTTATGGCTGGTAGAGACGCTATAAATATATAATTACTATTGATTACTGTCAGCTCATATCTTGCTGTTACTCAGCCTCTTTCTAACCTGCATTGACTGAAAGGGGAGCATACATTACGTATTGCTTGACTTTGCAGAATTGATCTACTCTGTCTTCCATTCAACATTGATTCTGTGCAAGATGTAAAATTCTTGCTTGCTTTGGACATTCAGTGGGATTTTCACACTTGCACATTCCATGTAGTTCTTGAACCTTCAAAGTGCAATTTGCCTATTTAATCTTTTAGTTTCTTTCAAGAATATAGCATTCTGCATGCAAGTGTAAACTAGTGCAAATGTATCTGGAAGAGCCTTCCTAGTTAAAAGATGGAGTGAGCATGTCTTTGAAAACCTTTTAATACAGCTATAGATGAAGTCAGTTCTGTCAGTTGCATGGAAGTGAAGGCAATAGTTAATAATAGGGGCACCACTGAGAACTCCTCATGTAGCAATGCGGTGGCTTAGTGGTTAAGACGCTGAGCTTGAAGACCGGAAGGTCGGAGTTCAGTATGCGAGTGCTGCACGGTGGATTGCGGTGACATGAAAGGAGCCTCATTCGGGTGACCCCTGAGCAAAGTTTCTGCAGCAAAAATCCTTTTCACCCAGAATAATTTCTGACACAAAATTTATTTATTTATCTCAGAATGGTTGAATGCAAAAAAGAAAAGCAAGTGTTATTCCTGCCAGCCACCTACATTCCAGAAAGTCATGCAACTATTGATCTGTGTCAGTTGCTCTAACATTTCTCTTTGGTTTGTTTTCTTGTATAATCTAGCTGTTTTTTTTATCTTGTATAATTTCATTTTTCTATAGGGTCGTGAGATTTTTAAAAAAGAAAGAAATGTCAATACTTTTTTGCTTGATACCATTTGTCTTTAGATTTGTCAGCTCAAATTTTTCACATAATACTAAACATAAGTTTTTAGTGATGCAACACAATTTTAAAAAAAACCTGTGTACTTGTTACGGTCAGATTCTAAGTGTCTGTGCAGTTTAAAAAACTCATTCATGGTTTTGTTGTCTAGAACATTTTGAAAAATCTCAGTTTCTTTTCAGAAGGATGTGGGGTGGTATGTTTTCATATTTGCCCTCTGCATCTAGTATGATAAAAAGTAATATTGGCGCCAACTGCAGCAGATCACAGAAGGAGCTGCATGGTTATGTCTCAACTGTGTATAGTTGGAAATATATATTTGGCTAAATTAGGTTGTTCACATGCTTGCTTAGAATATATCTCAATCTTGCAGAAGAGTCTGCAGGGTACTTGGTTTGTAGAATCAGCCAAAGGAAGCATAAGAATCTACAGCCCCACAATGTTTCTGGCAAGTTAAAAGCACCATTTCATTTCATCTTTCGACTTGTATGCCGCTGCACTCGCCAAACGACTCTGGGCGGCTAACAAAGATACAAAATATATAGTAACAAAAACAATATAGCACAATTACAAGCTATCATATCGCAAAAAAAAAAAAAAAACATTTCAAAACATCCCCAATCACAGTTACAAAATATCAAATCATCAGAATACAATACAGTCACTATACATAATAAGACATTAGGGAGGAAAAAACTTTGGATACATCATGTCCTCTGCCAGCCCTGTGGCTGGGCCTTGGTGGCGGCCCAGAGGTCGGAGCCGGAAGCTCAATGACCCCAACAGAGACCAGAGCTCAATGTCCTGCAAGAGCCTGGTGGTCAGCGGCTCCCTGTCCTCCCCTGGTCATTGGGGGGGGCAGGCAGAGTCAGCTGTGGTGGCAGTCTTCGGCTGTCGAGAAGCCCAGCTGCTTTTCTGTCCTTCCTGGCCTTGGGATGGGTCCCAGAGTCAGCTGGCGGTGGTCAGCGGCCACCATGAATTGTGCCAGTTCAGTTTAAAATGTCATTTTAAAAGCTTTTCAAAGCTTTTTTGTTTGCTTTACATTTAAAATATTCTAGATCTTTTTAAGCATTTCCTCTCTCTTTCTTTCTTTCTGCCCCCAGGCAAGAAGACAGCAAGACCCTAGTCCCGGATCAAACCTGGGAAGTGGTGATGATCTTAAACTGCGTTAAGAGAAGCAGCAGTTATGTCCCAGATTTACTTTTGAAACTTTTCAAATGACGGAAGTTAAAGACCAGAAACTGTGATAACTGGGTATATACTTTAGTCTGTTCCCTGACCTGCAGCAGCCAAACTATCATGTCCTGCCATGGTTTGCACTATGTTTTTGTTGCATTACCTGCATTTTGGTTTTTTATAAATGCCATCAGTGGGAATTTGAGATTCTTGTTTTTCTATGCAAGCTTATAATTTTTGTTGGCACTATTTTAATGGTGAGAAAAACCTTTACGCAGCCATAAAGAAACAAACCTTAACACTTGTTCATTTCAAAATAGGTCAAAACGTTGCAGAATAAAGATTTTTTTTGTAACTTCTCTAAAACCAAAACTTTTAAAACTGATTTTTATATGAGATTTTGGAAAGGTTTTTTTTTATAATGTTCATGCTTTTAGATGTGCATTCTTTATGGTTTTGTTTTTAGCACTTTCCTTTTCTCTCTTTGCTTTAGACTTTATTCCTTGTTGCATTATGCAGTTTAAACAGTAAAACAGTATTGTCAGTCGATTCATTCAATTAAACTTGCTTTTAAAATTGCAATATCCCATGATCGATATTTTGGCATGTACGTTCATTTTTAAATGGCAACATGCATAAAGAGAGTTTGATTTCTTCTGTTGTAGATTATATGATATAGTTTCAGCTTGGCAATCAGTATCTTCCCTGTTCAAATAACCTACTGAAACTCATTGGAGTTTGGCATTGATTTTATTCAGGGATTCTGGTGGCGGAAAATGGAATGTCACAATTCTGTAATTACATTTAACATTTGGTTAGGCTGAGGGTAAAGGTGATATCTTTAATGCAATCATGTTGAAAACATGCTTTAATTGTTTTTATGCCTTATTCTTACTCCAATTTGGAAAGAAATATGGATAGAGGCATTTTAACTGTATATGGGAAGTCTCTTACAGTCAGAAAGATGTCCTTGGTTTTCATACAGAACAGTTTTCAGCATGATTAAACAAGGGGTTTTCAACATACGGCTTGTAAGCCACCCCAAGCCTGCAGGACCATTTCATGTGGCCCATGTTGACGCCACCGGAGGCGGATGCATTTACAACAGCTGTAAATGTGCTGCGGCTGTCATAAACATGTTTACGATAGCTGCAGACACATTTTACAGCAGCGTTTATGGTCCGGTCCCCCCCACTCAGCTGTCTGTGCGGCATGGTTTGCCTGCAGCTTTAAAAAGTTGAGAACCCCTAGATTAAACCCTTCCTGAGCCAGGAAAGGGAAGAGGGTGAACCTAGAAGAAGAACTTATGGAACATGCCAGTTAAGCTTTTCTAGGTTCATTCCTCTCTGCTGAGGAACGGTTTGATCCATTCCTGGATGTCTCTGTAGATCAATAAATCAATCACAAGTAGTTTAAGCCTCAGGATTGTCAACCTGTATTTTAAAATGCTGCATTACAAGGTGTTACTATAATGCTACTTGATCATTTTCTTCTCCAAAGTACTGAACATACAAAGGACCAAAGAGTACAAACCACTGAGTTAATAGTGAGAGAGTTTATGACTTTTCATGCTAGGCTATTTTTTTTCTTGAAAGTTGCTTTTTAATTATGAGCAAACGTGTTGTTGCTTTCATATAGGAAATCTGTGATGCCTTTTGACTACCTAAATAATTAGTTCTCACTCTTTGTTCTTCTAGTTGTTTTGGACTCCCCAACGGTTTGGGATTTTGGGAGTAGAAGTCTAAAACATCAGGCGGGTGAAAGGTTGAGAATCACCGATCTAAATGTTCTTGGAACTCCAACTTCCATCATGCCAGACTATTGGCCCTACTGGTTGATGGGAGTTGTAGTAGTGATTTTTGTGAGTGTATGCTTTACCTCTACTGAAACATTTGTGTGGATGCCAGCGTATGAACATGAAGTGTTACTAATGGTAACAGCTAAACTTCAAAGACTTGTAAAATTTGAATTAATTGAATTAGCTGATTCCGTGCATATTACCGTCCATAATCTTTTTATTATAACAGTTACTTGTTCAATACTGTTCTTGAATAGGTTCACAAATCAGGAGCGTGTTAACGGTTACATATTTTTGTTTTGCTTTGTTTCACATCATTGTTTTTGTGTATGTTTCCCTCCTTTGGTTAAGAAAAAATGGTTAAAATAATATACTTAAGGAAGAAACGTAAAAGAGAATAGAGTTTATTCAAAATTGCTATTATAGTCTCTTCTCTTGTATCCTCAAATACTGTACTGTTGTCTTATTGACAAGGGTGCCGAGACTACAGCCTGTGGGCCAGATCCGGCCCCAATGCCCTCATCGCTCCCAGAAGCGGAAGTAAAACATCCCCAGGTGCATTTTACTTCCACTTCTGGGAGTGATGAGGGCAGTGTGGGCCAGATGAATTGGTGTTGGGGTCCAGATCCAGCCCACGGGCCGTAGTTTGGACACCCCTGGTTTAAGCAGAGAAAATGGCAGCCTGTTGCAAAACAGATTGTAAGGTGTGTTTTACTCCCGCTTCTGGTGGGAGGAACCACATGACCGGCCCCCTGAATCACATGACCAGTCCATGTCTGAGGCAGCTCTTCTGGGAGTTGTAGTCCAAAAAACCACAGAGGCTCTCTGCACATCTAATTTCACGTCATCAGCACATGAATTAATCTGATTGCATTTCAGTTTGGGCGGTTTCTGTGTAAATAACTTCTCTCTTGTTCTTTGGAAACATGCTACTTAAACGGCTTCATTCAGATGATCATATCTTGGCTTGATAAACTGAAGTGTGAATGTATTGTTTATCCATGCATGCAGCTACTTTTCTCCTCCTTTCACTTGGAAACAGTCAAACCAGGAAGCCACTAACCATAACTTCCTGTTTCATTCAAACAGGGAAGCAGTGCTGGCCAACTTTGGAATTAATCTGGTCATTAAAGAAATGCCCAGGTTTGCTTTAAAAAAAAGTAGAGTTTTCCTGCTAGGACAGGGGTTCTTAACCTACAGCCTGTAGGCCAGATCTGGCCCATGGTACCATTTCATGTGGTCCGCCACCCTCGCTCATGCTGGAAATATCCGTGGACACATTTTATGGCAGCATTTGCAGTGGGGGAAGCCACCAGTCTAGCCCGGTCAGCTGTCGGATGGGGCGTAGTCCGGCCCATGGCATGAAAAGCTGAAGAACCCTGAACTATGAGGATGAAATGGGAAGCTATGGTTAATTAAGAGCTTCTGTCTTTGTTTGCTTTCAGTGTGAAGCTACTGGGCTGTAGTACAAATGAACAGTTCATTCACAAATCAGCTGAAGATATGATAGTATGAACAAAGCCACTACATCTTAATGCTGGCATTAAGATCACAAAACCTCTCCCTCTGCTAATTAGTGCAGACCTGTGAGACAAACATTAAGTTATTGATGCAATTTCTTTCTTTTTTTTCATAATTTCTATTTAAACAGAATTTGCATTGTCTCATTTGAACTTTACCTCTTAAGAGTTGCCTTAAAGTTTGAAGATTGCTTTTGCTATTTTTCCTGTTACATTAACCGTATGTCCATCTATAATAAATTTCTGTGTAGTGAAAAAATGTTGTCAATTACTTTCAAACAATTATAGCTGCCATGGTACGTTTATGTATGAAGAACAGTTTAGCAAATGTTCAAAACTATTGCCTTGTAAAGGAAAATGACAGGTAGCTTTATTGTCTGTTGTTAAGTGGTATCCAGTCACTATTTTAGCCCTTTTATTCATTCTCATTATTAAGTTCATTACACTAAAATGAAATTGGTAAAAACACATATGAACAGTACACTTTAGAATATTTGTTTAGACCAGCAATTCTCAACCAGCAGCCTGTGGTGTCATTTCATGTGCCTCCCCCTGCCTCCACACCAGGAAGTGTCATTTGGTGGAGTTAGGGTAAAATGACCGTCCAGGTCCCGAAGCTGTCTGAGGGAGTGTGACCTGGCCCCCAGCTTTAAAAGATTGAGAACTCCTGGTTTAGACTCTGGAGCATATAAAAACCAGTTCTGATTTCCGGTTCTTAGGAAATGTGATTCAGCCATTAATTGTCAGCACCATTAGTTAAGATATATTCCAATGTAGATGCAACCCAATGTGCAAAGGGATGTGAAATGATTCAGTAGAAACATGACTCCTTTTTCTTCTTACCTTTGTGCAGGCATATATATACGCATTTAAAGGGAAGGGATTAAGGTGGCTCCAGCAGTTAGGATCCTGAACTTGATGACTGGAAGGTCAGCAGGTCAGCAGTTCGAGACCCGAGCACTGCATGACATAATGAGCTCCCATCTCCGTCCCAGCTCCTGCCAACCTAGCAGTTCGAAAGCAAGAAATTGCAAGTAAATACTGTAAATAGGGACCACTTCAGTGGGGGAAAGATCTTGAAGACATGAAAGGAGCCTCATTCAGGTGTCCCCGGAGTAGAGTTTCTCCAGCAAAAATTTTCAGCACCTTTGTGTGCTTCTGACATGGTTTTAAAAAAATTAGGACCAAAGAAACTCGAGCCTCAGGCCCCAAAACAACCCTCTGAGGGTCTTCAATGCCTACAGCCCTTTCCCCCATGAAACTCTGGTGCTTTCCTAGGTGTTCTAATTTCCCCCCCTCCTATCTGGACAACTCTTGGCAATAAAGAGTTTTAAACTATTATCTTAATATTTTTGACCTCACATTTTTGCCTTTGATGCCTGAATTTCTGGAATTGAAGGTTGCTCAGGAGTTTATCTGTTCCTGAGCAACAGGATTTGCATTGTCTCATTTGAACTTTACCTCTTAAGAGTTGCCTTAAAGTTTGAAGATTGCTTTTGCTATTTTTCCTGTTACATTAACCGTATGTCCATCTATAATAAATTTCTGTGTAGTGAAAAAATGTTGGGATTCTCAACCTTTGGTCCGTGGCACCATTTCATGTGGGCCTCCACCACACCAGGAAATGCCATGTGGTGGAGGAAGGACAAAAATGGCTGCCTCCCCCCCCCCCCCGGAAGCTTTCTGAGCGGCTTTAAAAGGTTGAGAACTCATGCTCTAAAAAAGCCCAGTTTCTTTTCCTATCTCAGTTGGCCCCGAACCTTCCAGATTCACTCATATAACCCTGTAACCTAAATATAATGCACCGTCTGTCTAAGGCAGGGGTCCTCAAACTTGGCTCTCCATGTATTCTTGGACTTCAATTCCCAGAAGCCCAAGTCAGCACATCTTCTGATCGGGGCTTCTGGGAATTGAAGTCCAAGAACATCTGGAGAGCAGAGTTTGAGGACCTTTGATCTAAGGAAGTGGGTTGTACTTCCCAAAAGCTTACACTGAAATGAATCTATTTTTAAGGAGCGACAATTCTTTGGGGTTTTGTTCTTGTTCTGCTGTCCCTGCTGAAAAAGATGAATATGGCTACCTGGTCAAAAACTGCTCCTCCCCCACCCAAACTTTCTCATTTGCCCATTTTGAATTCGTTTATATATGCACGCTCTGCCTAATTTAAGCCTAATTACCCTCTTTTATGGAAACTGCTTTACGAGACATTCCCCCCCCCCCCCCGAAGAAAGATCTGCCTCCCAGTTCCTTCTCTCTGTAGTGTGGAAAAACACAACTTGTGGGGGTTTATATTTTCCTTCTCTTTCTAGTAGAACAGTGTCACAACATCTCTTGGTTTGAGAAGCATATGACTCATTTCCTGACCTAGAGCCATGTCTATCCCGTACCATCTGCCTCCAGGTTCAGGAGAACTGGTCCAAGTCCTAGTCTTATTTAGAATGTGGCCGTTGGTTACAAGTACTCTAAGGGACTGCGGTGGCTTAAGGTTAAGATGGTGAGCTTGAAGACTGGAAGGTCAGGGTTCGATACCCAATTACTGTATAGCGGAGTGAGCTCCCGTCTCTATCCCAGCTCCTGCCAATCTAACAGTTCAAAAGCAAGAAATTGCAAGTAGATAAATAAGTACCATCTTGATGGGAAGGTAAACAGTGTTCTGTGCATTCTGGTGTCTAGGCATGCCTTCCACATGTCCACGGAAACGACTGCAAATGCAGACAGTGCTGGCTCTTCAGCTATAAGCAGATGAGCATTGAACCCCAGAGTCAGATATGACTGGCTTTTGAGCAAGGGCAAGCTTTGGTTATGAAAACATGGCACTGTGGCTAACAAGAAGAATCGAGACTTGTGCTTTCAGCAAAGAAAGAGAAAAGGCTGCTGAATTGCATATAGCAGTGATGGTAAACCTTGGCACTCCAGGTGTTCTTGGACTTCAATTCCCTGAAGCCCAAGTCTGTGTGAATCCACACAGATGGGTTTACTGCACATTTGTGTGGATTCACAGAGACTTGGGCTTCTGGGAATTGAAGTTCAAGGACAACTGAAGTGCCAAACTTTGCCATCACGGCATATAGTCGTCTAATATGGCACAAAGCCTACCGTCCTGAATCCATTCTCGTGGAGATAAGCCTGTTAAAGACAGTGGGACTTACTTCTGAATAGATACATTTAGATCTCGGCTCTGAGAGTGGTAAATCATATCTCCAAATGTTTGCAACTGTTTGTTTTAGCAGCGCTGGTCTAAAAGCTATGAACAGGCAAAAGGAAAATATCTTTCGCCTAATATTAGACATTGGGATTACCACAAACATTTTCTCAGCCAAGACACAGGCAAAATTTGTTCTTACAGCAGCTCCTGTTTGCTTCAAAGTCCTCCTCAGCCCCAGGCCAGGATGGATGAAGCTGCTGCCCTCCATCAAGATGGATTCAAGTAGGACCATTTAATCCACTTGGGGATCATCACCCTTCCCTGTAGACTTTGCCATCTAAGGCTGTCAGCCCTCAGGGTTGTCAGATTAGTAAACCACCGTCTGACACTCAGTGTCAAGTCACTAGCAGTATGGTCTACTACTCTATTACCATTGTAGGATAACCTGGCCAGACTGGGGAGACCATTCACACACATCATAAATCAGGGGTTCCCAAACTTTTCAAGTCAGAGGCCGGGTCACGCTCTCTCAGTCAGCTTTGAGGACCAGACGGCCATTTTGCCCTGCTTGCACAATGGGGGTGGCCATTTTGTCCCAACAGCTTCAAATGGGTAGCTATTTAGTTTCTTCAATGCCCTTAGAGGGGTGGGGAACCACATGGATTGGCACTGTGGGCCAGATCCGGGCTACAGGCCTTAGGTTGGGAACCCGTCATAAATGATCTACAGCTCATCATTTGCTTAAACACTATTGTTTGCTAGGAGACGTCGTTTGTTTCCCAAAATGGCCAAAAGTCTTTCCATGTTACTAGAGAAAAGATGTCAGCAGTTCCTGTACAGAATTAAGTACAGACAAACCTCTACATACAAATTTAATTCATTCCTCGAGGTTGGTTGTATCTTGAAAAATTCTTATCTTGAATTTCTCACAGGAATGCATTGAATGCCATATCTTGAAAAAATTCTATTAAAAATTTCTATCTCGAACCTGATTTTTTTCTGAGATTTCTGGCTATATCTCAAGTCAAGCCATTCTTATCTCAAGGTTTGACTGCAGTCGGTTTATCTTTTGCCGTATCTGAATATTGGCAATACTCGTGGTGATACAAAGTCTCTCCTGAGAATATAATGCGGTGGCCTTTCATCTGCCTTCTGCATCGCAGTGTGGCCTCCGTACCACTGATCCAGTTTCACAATTCACTTTCTGGTCCTGAGCCCATTGCCACACAAAGTTCTTATCATCATCCTCAGGCCAGGATGGATGAAGCTGCTGCCCTCCATCAAGATGGATTGAGGTGGGATTTAATCCACTTGGGGACCATCACCCTCCCCTGTGGACTTTGCCACCCAAGGCTGCTAGTCCTCAGGGTGGTCAGGTTACTTAAAATCCGCCTTACACTTGGCATTGAGTCACTGGCAGTACAGTAGGTCTACTCTATTCCCATAGCAGGATGACCTGGTCAATCTAGGACAGAAAAAGCCATCCTTTTATAGCTTGCAAATATTTTGGTGGGCGTCTGCTGAATAACACGCCAGCTCCCCAATATATTTGCCCCTAGTGCTGACTCTCCTCGGTCTGTGTCTCTTACCCAGCCTTCCCTCTCCCACAGGGAGACAGGAGACAACGCGTTCTTTTACAACCCTGAAAGCCAGAGATGAAATGTGGCCAGCCAAGATCTCTCTTTAATGTTCGGAGCACCGAAGGGATGTCTCCAGAGCAGCATGCAGTACGTATTATCTGTAAAGTAAATTGCCTTTGAAAAATCAGGAGGAACAGGCTCATCTGTTTCTAATGGTGGGTGCAGATTCAGCTCTAACGCTGCATGAATCACAGCTCAAAATTCATCGGGGGGGGGCAGCGTTTCTTACATTTCGGCAGCTGTAATGAGTATCAGAAGGGATAGGATGGGCCAAGGCACCGTTGGGAGGAACCTGCGGCTATTTTATGACCTCATGATCCTTCTGTTTAGAGCCACGGTCCCTTCCTTCCCCAAGGTTTACCCTGCAGGACCACAGATGTCTTCAGGGCCTTGAAGACAGCTTGTCTTCCCAATGTGATGCTGGATCAGCAAGCAACATGTCAAAAGCTACTGAGCCCTCCTGGCTCCTCTGGAAGCACAATGGGCGGGATGGATTCTCTGCTGAAATCAAAACCAGACTGGCACGCCCGCTGCTGAGACGGGCTGCTTCTGTTGTCAGTTGTCTGCTGGCTTTCTTCTCCCCTTGCTGCCATTTCCATCAAAAGATAATTTAATAAAGGCGCCATTTAGTTTATCTGATTGCATTGCTTTGCATTCAGGAAATAGCAGCCATGAAAGGCTTTTGGTTTATGATACAGTACGTTTTGCTGAAGTGTTTGCTTTTCAACTGGTCTGGCTTTAAACCACGCTCAGACCGGGCATCCCTTCCGAAAGAAAAGTGCCCCTTTAAGTTGGACACAGAAGGATCCTTCCCAAAAGGAGATGGCCCTCCAAAATCCCTTCAAATAAAATATCAGAGAGTAAACAAAAGAAAAAGACAAAATACAGTAAAAACCCCTACTTACGAAAAAAAAGTCAGTTCCATAGGCTTTTGCTTAAATCGGTTTTTACGTAACTCGAAGCAAACCCATTAAAAAAGGAGGTTTATGTAACTCGAAGCAAACCCATAGGAAACAAGTGTGGGGACACAGGAGTGGGGGATCACACGTAGGGTGGTTGGTCTAAGGGACAGTCTCAGTTTCAGTTTAACTTTCTGACGCTGTTTTTAATGTTTTTATGATTGTTTTAAAGTTTTAAGCATTAAGTTTTTAGATGACTTAGTATTAACATAGGATTACCTATGATTTTAATTTGTAAGCCGCTCAGAGTCAGGTTTACCTGATTGGAGCGGGATAGTAAATACAAGTAGTAGTAGTAGTAGTAGTAGTAGTAGTAGTAGTAGTAGTAGTAGTAGTAGTAATAGTAATAATAATAATAATAATAATAATAATAATAATAATAATAAATTGTGTAAATCGGGACATGGTTTTAGCACAAAATCATTATGTAAGCTGAATTTTATGTAACTCGAGGCATATGTAAGTAGGGGTTTTAGTATACATTGTGGCAACGTAAAGACTGCTGTATTTTGATGTTAGCTTTATTTATTTATCAAATTTCGTGGATCAGGTCCTTCAATTAGAAGACCTTTCTGTAAAGAGGAAACTACATAGCTTACGGAACCAAACTTCACGGCAGTAAATCTGAACCCCAGTCAGGGAGCTTCTGTTATTACTGGTTGTAAATAACCGTACAGGTTTGCAAATTTCTCTGTACCGCAGCCAGAATGTTGTGAGTTGGATCCTGATGGAGACCAAGGTTGACTCAACCTTCCATCCTTCCAAGGTGGGTAAAATGAGGTCCTAATTACCTTGTGAACCGCCCAGAGAGTGCGCTAAGCGCTATGGGGTAGTATAGAAGTGTCGTTTCTATTGCTTCACCATTTAAATTAAGAGATCAAAAAAATCATGAGTCCCAGGAAAAGCCAATGGAAACGTTTTTTTTGTTTGTTTGCTGTGAAATTCTTCCTCCCTCCACTTTATCCCCCTTATTGCCTGTTCAAAAGCACTGTGGGAGGCAGACCAGAGGGAGGCTTCCTCAAGCTTGGGAAAAACCTCAGATCCTGTGTCTTTTGTCGCCTTCTTTGCAAATGCGGGAGGGAAAAGCAAATGCCTGGGTGTTCTGGAAGGACTTGATTTAAAGCATATGTTCCAAAAAAAGGGCTGGGAACCTTAGCTGCCTTTTCCCCCAAAGGCCTTAAAAAGAAGCACAGCACACAGAGTTAACACCATCCCAAGGGGTTAAGACGCTGAACTTGACGACTGGAAGGTTGGCAGCTCAGCCATTCAAGACCTGAGTACTGTACGATGGAGTGAGCTCCCGTCTTTTGTCCCTGCTCCTGCCAACCTAGCAGTTCGAAAAGCAAGACATTGCAAGTAGATAAATAGGGACCACTTCGGCAGGAAGGTAACCAGCGTTCCATGTACTCTAGTCATGCCTGCTACGTGTCCACGGAAACGTCTGCAGACACAGACAGCGTTGGCTTTTTGGCGACAAGCAGAGATGAGCACTGAACCCTAGAGTCAGACACAAATGGCTTTTGAACAAGGGAGACCTTGATTTTTATCTAAATCATCCCATTGGGACTTTCTTGCATCACTGAGTGAAGTTAAAAATGATACCCCTGAGGAGCTTTTCTTGAAGCTTGTCCTCCAAGATATCTCAAATAAAACAGTCTGATGAGAATGAGGTAAAAACCCCTTTGCCTTCTCTCACACTGGGCGATGCTGGTCAGACATGCTAACTACACAGCTTCTCTAGGATTTGATTTTGACTTGATTTGATTTATTGGATTTATATGCCACCCACTACGCGACTCAGGGCAGCTAACAGCAATCACAATCCATCTGATATTACAATACAATAAAATATACCATATATACTCGACTATAAGTCATCCCGAATATAAGTCGAGGTGCCTAATTTGGACCTCTAAAACTAGGAAAATAGATTGATCCGAGTATAAGTCGGGGGTGGAAAATGCAGCAGCTGCTAGCGAGTTTCAATAATTAAATTAAAATATGGTAAAATTAATTAATTTAGACATTTGTGTGGCTATGTTTTTGAGTTTTTATGGTAGTGTGAGTGCTTTTTTAAAATGTATGTTTGAATTTGCACCACCTCGTTTTGGGACCCTTGGGGTCGTTGACCCGAGTATAAGTCGAGTCCCCTTTTTGGTCCTTATTTTGGGGGCTTAAAAACTAGACTTATACTCGAGTATATACAGTAATAGAATACAATACAGAAGAATAACAGCATGTACATCAACAATATATCATAAAACACCAGTGTACATCATAAGACATTGCAAAATAAAGGCATCCTTTGGTGAGCTCACTGCAGTTCATTTCGCCTGACCTAGTGTGCGAAAGTTTGGCTGGCAACACAAGGTTGGTGTTACCAGGGTGCTCCCGAGTGTGGTTCACAAATAGCACAGTATGTTTATTTCCAGGATTTGCTGGAACAGATAGCAAATAAAAGCAAGGGGGTGGTGGAAATTGAAGAAAATTCATATGCAGAGGTAATACTGCCAATAGGCCGCTAGATGGACGTCTTCTCCTAGATATCAGGCCTCTGTATGGCAGGCCAACTCTATGTCATTTTGCAGCCATTGCTTAAAATAGGGGTACCCAAACTTTTCAGGCCACAGGCCGGTCACGTGATTCAGCAGGCTGGTCATGTGGTTCCTCCCACCGGAAGCGGAAGTAAAACGCGTCTTGCAATCTGTTTTGCAACAGGTATGTTTTGCAATGGGATGAGATAGATTTTTAGGCTGCCATTTTCTTTCTTTAAAGCAGGGGTGCCCAAACTACGGCCTGTGGGCCGGATCTGGACCCCAATGCCAATTCATCCGCCCCATGCCACCCTCATCGCTCCTGGAAGCAGAAGTAAAACGCACCCATGGGAATGGAAAGACAAGCCATGCAGGCATATTTTACGTCTGCTTTTGGGAGTGGGGAAGGCGGTGCGGACTGGATGAAATTGGCATCAGGGGCCGAGGCTGGCCCACGGGCCATAGTTTGGGCATCCCTGGCTTAAAACCTGAGCTGACCCTGCTCTCTCTTTACCTTCTAAGTTCTCCTTGATCTTCCATCTATTTGTCTCCCTATTCCTTATCTGAGACTATGCAAGGAGCCCTATCAGGGCCTTAACTTTTCTTTTATAGCTTGGGAAAGTTACTCCAAAACCAATTTTTTATCACAACAGGGGAGGAATGAAACACTCCCAGTGGGCTGCTGGGCAGAGGAGCAGGATGAACTCTGTGCTGGGGGGAGGGAGGAAGCACTCCCATTGGGCTGCTGGGCAGGGGGGGGTGAACTTTGTGCTGGGGGAGGGAGGAAGCACTCCCATTGGGCTGCTGGGCAGAGGGGTGGGGCGAGAGAAGTTACAACTTTCCTTCCTCGTTTCCTGAGTCACTCCAGGCCAGGTGGACGTCCAGTTGACAGCCTCGTCAATCCTCGTAATTGCCAGCTCAGCTTGACACATGTTGAACTCTGTGAGAACGCTGCCCACTAATTACATGGCCATCTGGACAATGGGAAGCTCAGATACTTCACGGCTGTAGATGGAGAAATGGATGGGAAAAGAGGAGGCTTCTCTTGCAAAGCGGAGGGAGGGCAGGATTCGAATCTGTGTGTGTCTCCCCCCCCCCCCATGCCGGCTCCTCATTTGACTGACTTTGGTGTCTTTGGAAGGATGGAAGGCTGAGTCAACCTTGAGCCCTAGTCAGCATCGAACTCGACCACCTTTCGGTTGCAGCACGGTAGTTTAACGTTGAATTGTGGTGCACTAAGAGACTCTTGAGAGCTCCCTGGACCACAAGGAAATCAAATCAGTCCGTCCTCAAGGAAATCAACCCTGGCTGCTCCTCGGAAGGACAAATACTGAAGCTCAAGTCCTTTGGACACCACATGACAAGAGGGGACTCACTGGAGAAGGCCCTGATGCCGGGAAAGATCAAAGGCAAGAGGAAAAGGGGTGGCAGAGGATGAGTTGGCTAGATGGCTTCGTTGACATGGTGGGCTTAGATCCTGGCGGACTCTGGTGGATGGCAGATGACAGAGGAGCCTGGCGTACTGTGGTCTATAGGGGCGTATAGGGTCAGACTCGACTGTGCAACTGAACAACAAGTTCAACCACTGCACCACCAGGGATCATTAACTCCTTTGCATGGACTCGAAGAACAGGGTGGTTGGCCTCACATATCTATTCAGGGTTGTCATAAGTTAGAAGTGAAAGGATAGCACGTAACAGCACAAGGGGATGATTACAATTAGGGTTGCCATATGTCCCGGTTTTCCACGATTTTCCTGGATTCAAGCTGTCCTGGCCAGTTCAGGAAAAAACATGTAAAATTCCCAGATTTTAAAAATTGAACAAAGGAAGCAAGATCACCCCTCACCAAGGGATTTTTGCAAAGAGTTAATTCACTGCCTCCCTGCCTTTCTTTCAATTATCCTGCTTGAAAGCGGCGAAGGCAAAGCAGCACCCTGAGTAGCCCGCCGGGGAGGGGAGGCACTTGCAAGTGAGATAATTGAAAGAAAGGCATAGAGGCAGTGAAATAACTCTATGCAAAAAATCTCTTGGCTCACCTTGAAGTTTGGGGAACAAGAAGTCGTCCTCAGCCCTTTTACTCAAAAGCCTGGAGGGAGCAAGAAATACCCATATCTAAGAAGCCAAACTTCCACCATATACTGGGACGGAGGCTGTCCCGGTTTGGGTGGGAGAGAATTATGGCAACCCTAATTACAATATAATCTATTACAATATAGATTTGAAGCACACCTTATGTTTTAGTTATCTAAGATTTGAGAAATGATGCCCTAATGCCTAATTCATTCATTCTCCCCAACCCACACATTTTTATTATTTTTTTAAAAAAAACAGCAATACCTAGAGAAAATTCTTCCGGGTCTAGGCCAGACGTGAAACTGCTGAAATGAAGGCACCTTTTTGATGAGTTCATTCTGCAGTTCCTTTTCACCTGACCTAGTATGAGAAAGACCAGAGTACACCCGATTGGTTAAAAAATAGCACAATCTTTGAGGAGGCTGTGTGGAACCCTAGAGAAAAGAAAGGCCCAAAATTAAATTGTCAAAATACAATCCCCTAACAGGAGATGGTTGAAAATCTTCTAAAGTCCCAAACTGAAGGTACATGTTCCAGGAAATGTAGCAAAACCAGCCACCTGAGTTGTTTACTATTCACACCCAGGTTGGGATTTTTTGACCTGAAGAGAAAGACATCTTAACCAACCCCTGCAAAAAGATTACCATATATACTAGAGTATAAGCCCTGAAAACGAGGTCCCAAAATGGGACTCGACTTATACTCAGGTCAACGTAAACACTCAAAAACATACCCACACAAATGTCTAAATTAATTCATTTACCTTATTTTCATGTATTTTAATTATTGAAACTCACTAACAGCTGCTGCATTTTCTACCCCCGACTTATACTCGGGTCACTCTATTTTCCTACGGTAGTTTTAGAGGTCCAAACTAGGTGCCTCGACTTATATTCAGGACGACTTATAGTTGAGTATATACGGGGTAGTCTTCTTCTATTTTGCTTCTTCTTTTACCCCATCAGGTGTCAAGGGAGATGCAAGTTTCTTGCTCTGCCACTTCTATCAGCCTCCACCAGTGTGGTTTGGTGGTCTTGTAATATGTCTCTGGTGTTCTCTCTACACCTTCCTCTGGTTCAGCCTCGTGGTCTTTCCCCTTCTCCTCTTTCCACATAAGCTTTATAAGATATGGAATCCCAAGACATTCTCTCCAAATGGGCAAAAACACTTTAATTGTTGTCTCTGGATGTAGTGCAAGATTGGTTCTGTTCCGATTCTTTCCTGTATAACCTTATTCCTGATTTTATCCCTTCTAGTCACTCCAGCAGCTTTCCTCAGGCATCTCATTTCTGTGGTGAACCACTTTTGCTTGTTTTGTTCTAAGTGTCCATGATGGGCACTGGTAACGTAAGTGGTAATGAATATGCTTTGTATGAGGTGTTTCTTTGTGTTGATTTGTATTGCCTTGTGAATAGCAAAGTTTGTTTATTACATTTCTATTCCGCCTATTTGGGTGGTACCCCACTCTGGGAGGTGTACAAGCAGATAGGTAAGAAGAGTTTGGGAGTAACAGATTGACGTGTAACATGCTAATGTTGAACTTTTTTTCCTTTCAAGGATTGTATCTATGCTTTTTGAGAGTAAAACTTAAAAGCTCTTAAGATTTAAAATATGCTCACGAACTATGGGAGAAGGGCAAGGCCCACAGGCCAGGGGAGAGTGGGTGTTGTCATCCCATGGGAGTCCAAGGCTGACTGGCTGGGCTGGGGGATGGTGGGCCTTGTAGTCCTAGCGGAGTCTGAGGCTGGATGGGCTGGTAGGTCTTGTCATCCCACCGGAGTCCGAGGCTGGCTGGGGGATGATGGGCCTTCTTGTCCCAGTGGAGTCTGAGACTGGTCAGGCGGGCTGGGGGATGGTGGGTCTTGTAGTCCCAGCAGAGTTCGAGGGTGGCTGGGCTGGGGGATGGTGGTCCTTGTAGTCCTAGTGGAGACTGAGGCTGCCTGGGCTGGGGGATGGTGGGTCTTGTAGTCCCAGCGGGGTCTGAGGCTGGCTGGGCTGGCAGGTCTTGTAGTCCCAGCAGAGTCCGAGGCTGGCTGGGGGATGGTGGTCCTTGTAGTCCCAGCGGAGACTGAGGCTGGCTGGGCTGGGGGATGGTGGGCCTTGTAGTCCCAGCGGAGTCTGAGGCTGGCTGGGCTGGCAGGTCTTGTCGTCCCAGCAGAGTCCGAGGCTGGCTGGGGGATGGTAGTCCTTGTAGTCCCAGCGGAGTCCGAGGCTGGCTGGGGGATGGTGGTCCTTGTAGTCCTAGTGGAGACTGAGACTGACTGGGCTGGGGGATGGTGGGTCTTGTAGTCCCAGCAGAGTTCGAGGGTGGCTGGGCTGGGGGATGGTGGTCCTTGTAGTCCTAGTGGAGACTGAGGCTGCCTGGGCTGGGGGATGGTGGGTCTTGTAGTCCCAGCGGGGTCTGAGGCTGGCTGGGCTGGCAGGTCTTGTAGTCCCAGCAGAGTCCGAGGCTGGCTGGGGGATGGTGGTCCTTGTAGTCCCAGCGGAGACTGAGGCTGGCTGGGCTGGGGGATGGTGGGCCTTGTAGTCCCAGCGGAGTCTGAGGCTGGCTGGGCTGGCAGGTCTTGTCGTCCCAGCAGAGTCCGAGGCTGGCTGGGGGATGGTAGTCCTTGTAGTCCCAGCGGAGTCCGAGGCTGGCTGGGGGATGGTGGTCCTTGTAGTCCTAGTGGAGACTGAGACTGACTGGGCTGGGGGATGGTGGGTCTTGTCGTCCCAGCAGAGTCCGAGGCTGGCCGGGCTTTGTAGTCCCACCAAAACAGAGTCCGAGGTTGGCTGGCGGGCTGGACTGGGGGATGGTGGGCTTTGTAGTGTTCCCTTTCCTCCTCCAAAGAAAAGAAGGGAAAAGGCCGGGCAGGCGAGGAGGGGCGGTGGAGTTGGGGGCTCCGCCTCTGCCTCCGCCCCGGGGCCGGCCTTCCTCCTCTTCCTCCTCCTCCTCCTCCACCCTCGCCTGACGGCCGCCGCGGCTGCAAAATTTCGGAGTAGTGTTTTTGTTTTGCAGCAGCCGCAAGTGAGGTGAGGCCAGGGGGTCCCTCCTCCTTCTCTGCCTTCCTCTTCCTCCCTTCTTCGCCCCCGGGGGTGGGAGCGGGAGGGGCCAGGACTGACCCCCCCCTCCAAAGGCATGGTGGGAGGGAGAGACCCCTTTTAATTGGGGGGGGGGGGGAAACGACCCTGGGGGGGGGGCTATTCTTAAACCAAAAGGGGTGGTGGTGTTTCCTCCTCCTGGGTTCTCTTCCTCCCCCCCCTCCTAGGATAAAACGGGGGGGGGGGTTTGTCTTATTACTGAGCCTGGGAGTTAAAGGGGCAGCTGTTTGCTGGGGAAGGAGTGGGGGTGCCCTTCGTCCGCCCCCCCTCCGCTGCTCCCCTTAAGCAAAGGCTGGCTTTAGGGATGAAGGAAAGTCCTTGGTGGGGGGGGGGCATTATATGGGGGAGGGGGAGGAACTTGGCTGCATCCCCCCCCCCCGAAAAAAGCCCAGGATGGAGGGTGGGGGTCAGTGGATCCTCCCCCCCCCCCCCAAAGTTGGCAGGGATTTACCCTGATGTTGAAATGAATTGTTAGGGAAGGAAGGAGGGTGGATTGTGTTTTTTTTTTTTAAAAAAAAGATACTGTACCCCAGGAAAGTATTTATGGGGGGGGGGGACTAGGAATGTTACTGAAGGAGGAAGAAATGTTGGCAGAAAGTTTTATTGGCTGGTCATTTGCTCTTTCTGCATTAATTCTTGGTTCATCCTGGAAGAGGGGGATCGGGAAGGACAACCTGGGGGTTGGAAGGGAGAGGACTAAGTAGAATGTCTGTCTATCATTATATATAAAATCTATCACTATATATCATCTATCTATCTATCTATATGTTATCTATCACTATACTGTATATAATATCAATCTATCGCTATATGTATTCTGTCTGTCTGTCTATCTATCACTATATGTAATGTTTATCAATCTATCACTATGCTGTCTGTCTGTCTGTCTGTCTGTCTGTCTGTCTATCTATCTATCTATCTATCTATCTATCTATCTATCTATCTACTATTCTGAACCATCATTCTGTCTATCTATCTATCTATCTATCTATCAATCAATCACACAGGTCAGAAAGAGCCATCCCTTGTATATACAGTGGTACCTCGCTTAAAGAGCATAATGCGTTCCACGGGATTGCTCTTTAAGCGAATTTGCTCTTAAGCGAAACACCATTGTGTGTGTGGGGGGGGGGGATTGCAAACCCCAATTTATTTGTTAAACAAGTTTTTGGTTGGTTTTAGTTGTTAAGCGAAGCAAACATTCAGAGAAAATTCTGCACTTTAAGCGAGTTAGTCTTTAAGCGAGGCACTCTTTATGCGAGGTTTGACTATAGATAAATATATAGAGAGATATTGGGAGAGATAGATAGATAGGTTGGAGTAGATATAGGGGGTGGCTCTTTCTGACGTGTGTGATTTTGCCCTTTCTTTGTACCCCAACTATAGATAGGTAAGGGTTTTTTACCCCTATACATGTGTTTCTGTGCTGTAAAACCTTTGCCCCAAATAGGAGTTAATAGGTTTTTTTGGGGGGTGGGGGGTGTCTATGTTGAGGTACACCCAACCTATTTGTATTTATGGAGAGGCAGATTGGAGTTTCCCTTGCAGGAAGGTCATTCATGAAATATATACATTCGGGGTGCTGATGGGTTTGCACAAGGGGGTTGTTACCCAGCCCTCCTTTATGTGCTGTACAAGTTTGGGGTAACTCTAGGCCAGGGATTCTCCACCTGTGGCCCATGGGCCGGATGCGGCTCGTGGCAAAGTGCCATGTGGTGGAGGAAGGGGGAAAAGGCCATCCGGCTCCCAAAGCTGTCTGAGGGAGCGTGACCCGGCCCGCAGCATAAAAAGGTTAAGAACTCCTGTTCTAGGCGCTGCCCCATTTGGGACAATTAATTTTAGCTCGTTTCTTGTTAGCGAGGTGATGCCCTTGGGCAGGGATGAGATTTGCCTTTTGCCCTCAAGTTTGGGACCCAGAAATTTTTTAGTCTACATCTCCCATAAGCCCCATTGGCAAAGCCAGGCTTTGGGGCTTCTGGAGGTTGTAGTCCATCAACGTCTCCAGGCCTAAGTTTGGAAACCCTGCTGAGCCAGATGTCGCTTGGATCTTGCGTTTGTGTCCGAAATTAATTGCCTCCTAATGGGGAAAATCAAATAAATGATTGCATTTTAAGCCCCAAGGCAGGCTTGGCTTTCCCTTTGGGTGGAGTGAGGTGGCGGATTTGTAGGCTCTTCATTCTGCCGTTATTTTTGCTCTGAGCTACGAGAAGGTTTCGGCAGTAAAGACACCTTGTTTCAGGTGAATGTGGAAGCCAAGGAGGGGGCGGTCTTTCTGCTGGGCCTCAGGCTGCGAAATGTATTGGGCCACAAAGTGTGTGTGTGTTAAAGGATGATCACTTATATAGTATGCTGCCCTAACTGCATGTCACAGGGGGAAGTAGATAAGGCCCTTAGAATGATCAAGGGGGGAGGACAGTGTACCCCAAAAGTTCAGACTCAGTCCCTGTTTTTCTATAAGCCTCTGCAGGAGTTCTCAACCTTTTTAAGCTGGGGGCCGGGCCATACTGCCTCAGACAGCTTTGGGGGCCGGACGGCCATTTTGCCCTTATTCCACCACATGGCACTTCCTGGTGTGGAGAAGGTGGTGGTGGGCCACATGGAATAATGCCATGGGCCACATTTGGCCTGCAGGCTGCAGGTTGAGAATTCCTGCTATTAGGGAATGCAAGATATTTTCCTACAAAGTGTACCTCTTCCGGAAAAAAGGGGGTTCATTTTTGGGAGGTGTTGGAATTTCCTTCCATTTGCAGGCACACTTATTCAGTGGGGTGTGTCTCCAATTCTTCTTTTGTGTCCTGATGAAAGCCTGGACTGACGAAACAAAGCTGCTTTCTTGGCTTTGTCGTTGGCCAAACTCAAGTCCTCATCATTACATGTTTCTGGCAGTAACAGGCAAATGAGCCGGATTCTGTATCTCCACATTCAGACGGCACATGTTGTTTTCCACCAGCATCCCCCACTTGAGCTTTTTGGTCTTGCATTTAGGGACTCCAACCCTCAACCTATTCAGGGTCCCCCAAGTGACGCCGGGGAGGTTGTGTTCCTCAGCCATCCTTTAATGATGTTCCTTGCCCTTCATCTTCTAATTTGGTTTTGCTCTTGTGTACCCTCAAGAGTGTTTGTTCTTGCCATACAGCATTTCCTGGATCTGAATTCCCAATGATTATTTCTCTTGCGAAGACAGGATATGGATTTGGGGCAGGGTGTAGAGGATCTCGCTGTGTTGGAGACGGTTTCATAAGTGGTCAATCCCGGTTCTTGACCTTAAAGAGAGGAATTTTGCCCTTTCCATTTTGCTCAGGGTGTGTACGTGTGGTTTTATAAAGACCAGTATTTGGAAAGTTTCTGGATGTCCTAAAAATAAGCCCCCCGCCTCGCCTATTCACGCACAATAGGGTGGTGCTGGAGGGCAGAGAAAAAAGGGTTCTCCCAAAACTGGCAGTAAGGGAAGCAATAAATTTCATTTTTTGTTCCTTGCAAAGAAGAGTTGAAAACAGACCAGCTTGTGTGTCTTCGAGTTCTCAAAGTGTTTACTCTTCCTATCTGTTGTTGAGTGTGGATGTCGCCACACAGCAAGCATGATTGGAAGGATATATACAGGCCCAGGGCGGATTGCCACTGTTTGCGTTATATAATTAGCCTGAATGCTCAAAGTTTAGAATGTCTACAGTAGTGTTACCCAATCTTTGGGTTTTTGGACTTCAGTTCCCAGAAGCCTAAGCGTTGATTATCCAATGGACTGACTTCGGCTTCTGGGAATTGGAAGTCCACCAGTGTCTCGCGGAACATCGTTTGGGAAATGCTGATCCATGGCAGGGATGGCAAAACTTTTCATGCTGTGGGCTGGTCACATGGTTCATTGGGGTGGTCATTTGGTTCCTCCCACCGGAAGCAGAAGTAGAACACGCCTTGCAATCTGTTTTGCAACAGGATGAGATAGATTTTAGGCTGCTATTTTCTCTGCTTAAACCAAGGTTGCTCAAACTACGGCCTGTGGGCCAGATATGGCCCCCCGGCACTAATTCATCCAGCCCACGCCGCCACCATCGCTCCTGGAAGCGGAATTAAAACACGCCTGCACAGGTGCGTTTTACTTCCGCTTCCGGGAGCGACGAGGACAGTACGGGCCAGATGAATTGGCATCTTGGGCTGGATCTGGCCTACAGGCCGTAGTTTGGGCTCCCCTGGTTTACAGGATGGTAGAATCCTTTTCCAAACTCATGCTGAGCCCCCCGGCAAGCTATTCATGATGGCACAATCAACAACTACAGCCTTGAAATTGCTGTGGTTTCCTCCTCCGAGCTTGAGCAAAGGGAGGGTGTTTACACATCGCGTTGGCTTATGACCTTTGGGTTGGAAGGATAACACACTGAAGTATCTGCTTCTGTCTCTTGTCTAGGTGGGACAACAGCAGCATTGTGAACCTGCCGTGTGATCACTGGGCTGCTCCCCTGCCTGGGCCAATGCTAGATCTAGAGGTGGTCCCAGAGCGATCTCTAGGGAACGAACAATGGGAATTCACCTTGGGTAAGTACTTCACTGCCTTCACGAGCATCTCATTTGCCAGGTTTGAGTTGGGTGGACCTTGACAAAGGTACCATCTTTCCATTGTTTGTCTGGGCACGAGATGCAAGGTGGAAGACAACTTCAGGCACATCTAACCTTTGAGATGTGACGACAGCAAGGTGGAATTTTTCCCTCCCCACGAGTGGAGCAATGTATTTACAAAGTACAGTTCTGGATTGTGAGACCTCTTCCCCATATAAAAACCTCTCTTTGATGTAGCAACTTCAGCAGCAAGAAATCGAGCAAAACCTTGTTCTCTGCCGTGCTTGTCTCTCAAAATGCATTAAGGGAATATTAAAAATAAGACTTGACATTCCCAGTCTTCTGAAATGAACGAACCCAGAATTGCATCATCGAATTCCACACTGCTGTGCGGTTACATCCATTCACGCTCTACCCATAGGTGTTTGCTGAAGTGCCCTTAAATGAATGAGGTTGTGTTTTGTTTTGTTGTTTTCCTTTGGCATCGCTGTTCCTGTAATTTTAGCATGTTTAGCAACACCCATCAGAAATCACATGGTTGTTGCTCAAAACACCTGGCATTTAGCCCAGGCTCCTAGAAGGTAGGGTGTATTTTTCCAGACAAAGATTTTGGTCTTCCATAACACCTCTAAATGGGACTGCGGTGGCTTAATGGTTAAGACATTGAACTTGATGACTGGAAGGTCGTCAAGTCAGCAGTTCAAGACCCGAGTGCTACACGACAGAGTGGGCTCCCATCTCTGTCGCAGCTCTTGCCAACCTAGCAGTTCAAAAGCAAGAAATAGGTATCGCTTCGTTGGGAAAGGTCACAGCGTTCCGTGTTTAGTCATGCCAGCTGCATGACTCTTATAGCTCTTCGGCTATAAACAGAGATGAGCACTGAACCCTAGAGTCAGATATGACTGGCTTTCGAACAAGGGAGACCTTGACTTTTACCTAACATACCTAAATGAAACTTTAGGTATTAATATAGCAGTTCCTTATTGGAAGAGAAACAAGCAATTTCTGGAAGAGATTTAAGATCTGGATGTCCCATCTGGAGAGTGTCTTCTATTTCATGGACTTGATACACAAAACCTGACATTAAAATCCAGGAATTAGTCTTTAAGGTGCCACAGGATTTTTTGTTTGTTTGTTTTGTTTACTCTCTGATATGTTTGCACAGACCTAACACAGCTACCACTTCAAACAATTTCTTCTATAAGAGGAATTTTTGAAGTCGTAGCCATGTTAGTCTGTTGCAAGCATATCAGAGAGTAAACAAAACAAAAATGTTTATTTTATTTTCACATTTGTATACTCGCAGAGCGACTCAGGGTGGCTTGACGAGGTATGGCAGACACATTAAAAATACGATAATAAAATCCATCCAAAGGCCATGACCTCCTCCATAACAATTTAGATTAAAAAGATTTAAAAGAATTCAACAAGTTAAAAAAATAGAAAATTAAGAGATTACAAAGCTAAGATTAAAATTAAGATAAGAGTGGGGAGTCAGATCAACCAACAGGTTGGGGTCATCGTGCGGTCAGTAACCCCATACCTGCCCCGCCAGCATTGTTTTTACACCCTCCCTGAAGGGTAGCAACTCTGTCTGGAGACGTAACTCTAATGTTGTGGCACCTGAGAGACTAACTCCTGTATTTAAATGTGAACTTTCATGGATGAAGTCCACGTCGTCAGACACTCTTCATGTCTCCTTATTAACTATATACAATCAAACCTCGCATAAAGAGCGCCTCGCTTAAAGAGTAACTCGCTTAAAGAGCAGAATTTTCTCTGAATGTTCCCTTCACTTAACAAATAAAACCAACCAAAAACTTGTTTAACAAATAAATAGGGGTTCGCATTCCCCCCAAATTGGTCACTTTCAATGGTGTTTCGCTTAAAGAGCAAACTTGCTTAAAGAGCAATCCTGTGGAACGCATTATGCTCTTTAAGCAAGGTACCACTGTACTGTGTAATGGATAGAAACTCAAGTTTGGGAGTCAAAAGATCTGGGTGCGAATACCTGCTCAGCTACATTGAGGTCAGTGGAATTCATAAATCCACTCTTGAAAAATTCTCACTTGGCTCTAAACATCTATTAGGGCAGCTATTAATTTATTTATTTTATTTTACTCTCTCTGCCCATCTAGAGAATGGTACACAATTCAGGTGAGATTAGACTAAATATATGGATCAGAATATATGATGAAATATATGCCTCAGAAACCTATTTCTTTTTTATCTGCTGCTTTTTATTTCTCCATTCTTTTTTTGTCGGAAAGTAGAAAATTTTCTGTTGGTTGGTTTTTTTTTTTAAACCCACCCTTTCTTGTTAGATATTAAACTACTGTTTGTTGTGGGTGGGGAGTTTTGATTGGTTTGGATGTTGTGAGAAACTGTGGTTTAATGAGTCCTGGGAGTTTTCCATTATGATGCACGAGCAAAGAGAGCAGAAGATAAGAATTGAAGGGTGGGTTTTTGTTCCCACAGTGTGTTTGGAAAATAACTAGATAGGTTGAAAAGGCAGACTGTTGTTTACTTTTAAGTCCTGGGCCTGGGAATTGAAGTCAAAGAACACCTGGAGTGCCAAGGTTGACCATCACTGGTCTAGACCAGGGGTGTCCAAACTACGTCCCGGGGGCCGGAAGTGGCCCCAGACGCCAATTCATCCAGCCCGCAAAGCCCTTGTTGCTCCCGGAAGCCATTGTGACCAGCCCGTGGCCAAAAAAGTTTGGGAAACGCTTGTTCTAGAACCTTCATTTCCTGCTGCAGTTGGTTGCTGGACATTTTAGTCTGCTGCTTCAGTTAGAGCAGTGATTCCCATGCTTTCCTTGGAGGGAAAAGGGAGTGATTTTACTTTGTTTGGGTCTATTCTTACAGGTAAAACTTGGCTAAAATTATAATTTAATTTGCTTGCAGCTGACTTTTCTGTTTCCTACGCCTCTGCCCTTCATATCTCAAGTCTGCACCAGAGCTTACAAATTTTCGATTTTTCAGTCCACTTCTTTTGGAGACAAATATAGATAGCACAATGCCACAAACCTCAAAGCCATTGAAATCTCAGTGGTTCCAGGGAAACTCGAGACGTTATGTCTAATGCATCTGTTCCGATGGTGCCAAGCTACAAGGGGAATCCCAGAGGTGTGCCATTGAATAGCGTCTCTGTAGAGCTATTTATCAGCCACATCACACCACAGGGCTAAAATGATTTGAGAGGAACAGCCATGCTGTGGTACCAGTAGTAAAGGTAAAGGTTTCCCTTGCTCGAAAGCCAGTCGTATCCGACTCTAGGGGTCAGTGCTCATCTCTGTTTCAAAGCCGAAGAGCCAGTGTTGTCTGCTTCTGCAGACGTTTCCGTGGTCATGTGGCAGGCATGACTAGACACCGGAGCACATGGAACGCTGTTACCTTCCCACCGAAGTGGTCCCTCTTTATCTACTTTCAATTTCTTGCTTTCGAACTGCTAGGTTGGCAGGAGCTGGGACAGAGACGGGAGCTCATTCCGTCCTGCAGTACCAGTATAATGATAATAATTTCATGTCAGAAATTATTCTGGGTTGAAAGGATTTTTGTGGAAGAAACTCTACTAAGGGGATGACCAAATGAGGCTCCTCTCATGTCCCCAAGAGCTGGGGCAGAGACTGGCACTCAGTCCTTGCCAGGACCTAGAAACGGAAGTTTAAGAATATCTGGAGTGCCAAGTGGTCATAATCTATTCTCTCCTTGGGGTGACATGAACCACCCCATGAGTATAAAGAAGGAGGCAGGTAGAAGTACTTTAGGCTGGTCATGGGTCGCGATCGCCCTTGCTCAAAAAGCCAATTGTATCCAACTCTAGGGTTCAGTGCTCATCTCTGTTTATAGCCAAAGAGCCAGCACTGTTTGCGTTTGCAGATGTTTCCATGGACATGTGGCAGGCAAGACTAAACACAGGGGCGCACGGAACACTGTTTGTCTTCCCACTGAAGTCCCCATAGGTCTCAAACTGCTGACCTGCTGACCTCCCAGTCATCAAGTTCAGCATCTTAACCACTAAGCCACCATTAGACTGATGTTGGTCTAACTAGTGATGGTCAACCTTGGCGCTCCAGGTGTTCCTGGAGTTCAATTCCCAGAAGCCCTGATCAGCAGGGAGTGCTGACTTGGGCTTCTGGGAATTGCAGTCCAAGAACAGCTGGAGTGCCAAGGTTAGCCATTGTTGGCTTAAACTGTGGGTAGGAAGAACAGTGCAGAGAAGCCCCCACTGCTTGCTTGTTTGCTGTGAAAGGCTGACGCAAGCATTCACAATAGCCTCTCTCTCATCCTCTCCATTTGTTTTCTCTCAGAGGTTGCATCGTTAGGGAGAAGTCTTGTTCTCACAGCTAAAGAAAAACCGATCTAGCAACAGCTTCATTCCAGAAGTGACGAAACTCCTGGTTGAGCAACCAGGAGATTTCCTGGAAAACCAGCGGCCTTGACGTTCCTCCTGCCAGGATGGTCGAGGAATGTTGAGAAAGAGGTTTTTCCGGACTTGTGAGCTGTGGTTTGGTTAACATGAGTTGTTTTCTTGCCCTCAAGGTGTGCTGATCCATCATGGCTAACTGTTGTCCCTAGGAGGTTTATTGGGGAGGGAGGGGGGAGAATGTTTTCACTTCAGTGTGCAACCTGACATGTGACTCGGGTGCTCCAAAACACAATGGTTTGATGATCCCCGAAATACAGAGAACAATGTGATGTCTTGTTTTGAAAGGGAATCCTTTGAATCGAGCTGACCACCCTTTTTCTGTGTTAAACAGCATCTTTCCCTATGTCTGCTTTTCTCGCTTCAGACAGTGTCAAATGGGGATCTAATATGACACCTGAGTTGCAAACCCTGGTCCCTCAGAGCTAGAGCCCCCACACAGGGGCCAGATCACCCAGTCGGGCAGATGGACCCTCCAGGTTATTTACCACCACCCAACACTAAAAATGTTGAGTCGCTGGCTGTACAGTCTACTCCATTAATGTAGCGGGATGTCCAGCTAGACCTTTCTTTCTTTCTTCCTTCCTTCCTTCCTTCCTTCCTTCCTTCCTTTCCTTTTTCTACCTTTTATTTCTTTCCTTTCTCCACCTTTCTTTCTTTCTTTCCTTTCTCCGCCTCTTCTTTCTTTCTTTCTTTCTTTCTTTCTCCCTTTCTCCACCTCTTCCTTCTTTCTTTCCTTTCTCCACCTCTTCTTTCTTCCTTCTTTCTTTCCTTCCTTTCCTTTTTCTACCTTTTCTTTCTTTCCTTTCTCCACCTCTTCTTTCTTTCCTTCCTTTCTCCACCTCTTCTTTCTTTCTTTCTTTCCTTTCTCCACCTCTTCCTTCCTTCCTTCTACCTCTAAGGTTAATAGGACCACAGTTTTATCATCTCTATTTTAACCAGACTATTTCTGTGGAACAGGCTCGCTCATAGTGTCTTGTGCCTACCCTGTTAGAAGATTGTCCAGATTGGTAGCCAGGTGTGGATTTATCTGCTTGGAAAAAAAAGACCGATTGCTTCTGATTTTATGAAAGGTTCACCCGCTGGAGCAAAACGTTCTGCATTTTGTTGGTGGACAGCGAGCAAGAGTCTCGCCCGCTCCTGGACCCTGCTGAGCAAACACATTTCTGCCAGTGTGGCTTGGGGCAAGAAGATTTATGACTTACTTTCATTTTCTACTTGCAGGGATGCCATTGGCTCAGGCTGTAGCCATTCTTCAGAAACACTGTCGTATCATAAAAAATGTCCAGGTTCTCTACAGTGAGCAGGTAAGGAAACAGTATGTGTTTGTGTGTGTGTTCGTTCCTTCTTCCTGTGACATTCAGTCACCCTCCCCTGTCGCCACATCCTGGAGCATGTGGCTTTCTAAAAATTGCATACTGCTCATGTGTGTATAAGCAATATTTGTTTTAAGTCCAGAAGTGTTTGCCTGCAGTTTTGAGAGGCTGATTCCACATTTAGCTTTTCACAGAATCTGTATTTTACTAGAAGGGGGAGGTTGGCAAACTAAGCCAAAGAAACATCGGGTTGAAAGAGAAAGCTTGCCATATTTCTGTCTCATGGGAAGGGCTTCTACTTTTGAGTCCCGATCAAACCCTGGAGTGCCAAAAAATGAAGCCACTTTTTGGCGTTGGCCAAACTCAAGTTCTCATCAGTGCATGTTTCTGGCAGTAATCGGCAGACCAGTTAATGAGCAGTGGCTCAAGTGGCTAAGACGCTGACTGGAAGGCGGCAGGTCAGCAGTTTGATACCCAAGCACTGCAGGACAGAATGAGCTCCCGCCTTTGTCCCAGCTCCTGCCAACCTAGCAGTTTGAAAGCAAGACATTGCAAGGAGATAAACAGGGACCACTTTGGTGGGAAGGTAAACAGTGTTCCGTGCACTCCGGTGTCTAGTCATGCCTGCCACACGACCACGGAAACGTCTGCAGAAGCAAACAGTGCTGGCTCTTCGGCTATGAAGCAGATGAGCACTGAACCCTAGAGTCAGTTACGACTGGCTTTCGAACAAGGGTGACCTTTATCTTTACATTCACACAGCACATGTTGTTGTCCGCCATCAGCTCCCACTTGAGTCTGTTGGTCTTGCATTGAGGGACTTCAACCCTCAGCTTATTCAGGGCCCTCCAAGTGACGAAGGGGAGGTTGAGATCCTCAGCCATCGCCTCCTCCTTTAATGCTGTTCTCTGTCCAGTGAGCTCCTTCCTCCATCTTCTAACTTGGTTTTGCTCTTGCGTTCCCTCAAGAATGTTTGTTCTTGCCATAAAGCTCTTCCTGGGTCTGAGCTGGAGGACTTGAGGCTCATCTCCATCCAGACGATGTCCAGAGTCGTTCTCTTGCTTAGTTCTCTCGGTGTCTGTTGTTACGTCTCTCCTTATGTTAGGTGGATCCCAGCATGAGAGTTTATTTTCTCAGTGGTATAGGTTTGAGGGATCCTATAACTATACGTATTGTTTCATTAATAAAATAACTGTATGCTGCCTTCCTGTTTATCTGAGCCCTCATTTCCTCTATGGTTTCACCTCATCAAAGCTTGAGGGAAACCTGTCTCTCTTTTGACCCTCGTTTGTCAAGTCGGGTGTAGACTTATAATTCACTTCTGAATCCACACAGACACCCTTGTGGCCTCTCGTCATGGCTCTTGCCTGACCATAAGATTTGCAAAAGAGGAAAGGAAGCCACAGACAACAGGAGCGACCAGTGTTTCCTCAAAGCTTTCCGGCTTTCTTTTCAATGCTGGCCCTGGTTAATAAACATTCTGTGCAGGGAATCATGCTAACAAGGCTTGCGTCTTCCACATTAACGATAACAGCGCTGATGCCTCTTGTAGGCTATTATTTCTTCAGACTACTTTTCCAGTGGCATTGAGAGGCTTCTGGACAGTTCTCAGTTCTGCTTGCAAAAAAGTATTTTTATTTCATTAGGTTATCAGGGGTGCCCAAACTATGGCCTGTGAGCCGGATCCAGCTCCCAACGCCAATTCATTCAGCCTGCACCGCCCTCATTGCTCCCAGAAGCAGGAGTAAAACATGCTTTTACTTCCGCTTCCGGGAGCGACGAGGGCTGCACAGGTCGAATGGGTTGGCGTTGGGTCCTGGATCCGGCCCACGGGCCATAGTTTGGACACCCTGGGGTTAGATCATGTGCAAAGCAAGAATCGTTCTTGAAGACAGCTTCTTCCTGGCATTTGTGAGAACAGCTCTATGGAGAGTATTGATTTGCCAGCTTTTATCATTTCATTTTAGGATCTCCTAAATTCCTGATTGCGGTAACTATGGCAATTGGCAACACACTACAGTAAAGCAAAGTGCTGTGCCTTGCTTTCGGAGGAGGATCAAAATGATTTGTGCTTGCATGATTGAAATCAGTCCCATGAAATCTCATTTCATTCTGTCACCATCTGGAGACCCTGTCAATGGACTTCTGCAGTGGTTTGCTGTCACATGGAAGTTCTCCATGGATGTTCTGATCACCATGGAGTGAATGTGGTTCAGGAGATCCTGGAAACAAATGAACAGAGATCTGGAAGGATGTAATTGAATAATGTCCTCATTTTAGTGGGACTGCGGTGGCTCAAGTGGTTAAGATGCTGGACTCTCTGGCTGGAAGGTTGGAGTTCGATTCCCGGGTACTATATGACAGACTGAGCTTCCGTCTCTGTCCTAGCTCCTGACAATTTAGCAGTTCAAAAGCAAGACATTGCAAGTAGATAAATAGGAACCATTTCTGTAGGAAGGTAAACATTATTCCATGCACTCCAGTGTTGAGGCATGCCTGCCACATGTCCACAGAAACGACTGCAGACGTGGATATCGCTGGCTCTTTGGCTGTCAACAGAGATGAGCACTGAATACTAGAGTCAGATATGACTGGTTTTTGAGCAAGGGTTACCTTTACTTTTATCTCTCATTTTAGTAAGCTTAATCTTCTTCTATGTCTAGGCCAGACGTGAAACTGCCAAAATGAAGCCACCTTTAGGTGAGTTCATTCAGCAGTTCCTTTTCCCCGACCTAGTGTGAGATGGATTAGCTGGCACAAGGTGGCCATTGCCTGGGGTACGCCCAATTGTGGTCCCCAAATACCACAATCTTCGAGGAGTCTCTTTCTGTGTATCCTTTAGTAAGCTTAATAATGTGGGTATTGACATTTTATTTGAAGAAAAATCCATACATTTAAAAAGTGATGCAATATTTCTTCTCTCCTCCAATCTGCAGTGGCTTCTCATGCTCTGGTCCAAAGGATGCCCATGCTTGAAACATCCTTGTTAATGGCAGTTTTATTTTAGATGCATCAAAGTACAGTACCACTGTAAATGCAAAACAGTCTCAAATCCTGCTCTGTCTTTTAACACTTCTGCTCTGAACTTGGAAATATAAAAAATGTCTAGGTTTTGTGGCACACAAGGTCTACTTTCTTTTCCCGAAAGCAGTAATTTTCCATTTTCTGCTGACTGCATGGGAAATCTCTGAAGCGCTTCAGCTGTTCAGACAGTGCCAGAAGAACCAAGCTTGATCATTTGCTTCCGTGAAAGCAACAGGCTGTTTAAGTTCAGCTGACATGCAAGTCTTACCCAAAAGTTCCTGGTCTAAATAGGTAAAAGGGAGGCGATTTATCAAAGTGCAGCTTCTATTCTGCCGGTTTTCTGGCAGCTTTTATTCATGGAACAAACAACTTTTCCCTGTGCCGGCTGGGAGAAAACCTCTGCTTTGTAGAGGATGTAAACACTACACTGGTCCCATCAGTAAAGGTCAAGGATGCCCTTGCTCAAAAGTCAGTTGTATCCGACTCTAGGGTCTGCAGACATTTCCATGGACGTGCGCCAGACATGACCAGATAAGGAATGCTGTTTACGGAATGCTATTTACCTTCCCACCAAAGTGGTACCTATTTATCTACAGTAGGACCCCGCATAATGAAAAAGCTCCATTCCGCGGAGCTTTATGCTATCCATCCCCCCCCCCCCCGACACAGGAAACCCGACTCAGGGCGGCTCACATAATAATCATACAATATAGACAATACAATATACACAATAATTATACAATATTCATCCTACAAGAACAGCATATTATAATATACAACAATACTATACTGTAGCGGCCTCTCCGCCCCAGCCGCAGGCGAAGTCGGTGGCAGCAGTGAAATCCTGTCACCCCGCTGCCGTAGCGGCCTTTTCAAGCCCCGGCCAAGGGCACGGCACCGGCGGTGGAGGGATCCTGGTGCCCATTGCTGCAGCGGCCTCTCCGCCCTAGCTGCAGGCAAAGTCTGAGGGTGGTGGCGGCGAGGTCCTGCCACCCGCCACCATAGCAAGCTTTTCAAGCCCTGGGCAAGGGCGGGATGCCAGCAGTGGAAGGGTCCTGGCGCCCTTTCCTGCAGCGGCCTCTCAGCCCCCTTATGTGTATCAAATGGGCGATACCTTGCATAAAGAAAAGAAAATGTTTGTATAGTATTAAAGTAAAGTAAAGAAAAGAAAATGTTTGTTATATGGGGTTTTCATTAATACCCCGCTTAACAAAAATCCTGTACAACGGGGGAAAAAATTGTTACGCGGGGTATTACGATTGCCGCCCGAACGTTTCGTTGCATGGAATTTTCATTATACGAAGCATTTGTTATGTGGGGTTCGTTATGCTCTGCACCTTCTGGGCATCCAGTTCAGCATTTTAACCACTCGAGTGACTGGTCCTATCAGCCTCTTAGAAAACCAATTTCTTTCTCTGTCTTTCCAGTCTCCTCTTAGCCATGACCTCATCCTTAACCTGACTCAGGACGGAATCAAACTTCTGTTTGATGCTTTCAATCAAAGACTGAAGGTAAGTGTTTACATTAGGAAGCACAGCTCTTTCCCCACCTAAAACGCTTTGATGTTTCTGTGCCCTCTGCCAACGTTGGCCATGACGTTGACTTGTTGTGTAGATAAAGAGCAGTACCTGTGGTGTTGGGAGGTTTAGAAGGACCCCAAGATATGAAGTATAAAATAAATCTTTGGGAGCTGGCCCTCCCCACATTAAAAACAGACAAAAATAATGAGCAATTTTAGTAAATAGACTTGCTGAATAATGAGGCAAAAGAACAGTCAAATGGAATAGATCTGTAAAGAAATTCAGTATACAGTTACAACCTGATTGTATTCTATAAAGTGGATGTCATTGCTAAAGGCATTTCTGTAAGCCATTCTGCATGCTCATCTTGATTCAGTTATTCCAAGATATTTATTTCATAACAAGCAATTATTTTCCTCCTCTTTTTTGCCGAAGGAAATTCTTGGCCTTCATTAAATAAATCCCTTCAAAATGTAGTCAGTTGCAATGCTCAGTTTAGTGGATCAATTAAATGTGCTTATGGCATGAAAATTAATCTGGGTAATAAATATTCAGTAAGATCGTCAACACAGTTTACTTCCGGGCCATAATTTTGTCTGTTTTAGTCTTTTTGTCCCATTTTTCTCTTTCAGATCCATGCATTCATTTGCTTTCCTTTAAAAAAAAATATAGTATCTAAGTATCTATAGTATAGTATTAAAGTAAAGTAAAGTATAGTATAGTATTAAAGTATAGTACAGTAATACCTCGGATAATGCTAAGATTTTGTTCCACAAGTCTTGGTGTTATCCGATTTTTAGTGTTATCTGATGCACGTTAAAATCCTACCGGATGGATCGGATAACGCTAAAGCTCCATAGAGATACATTGTAACCGCACAGGCTTTAGCGGTTGTTATCCAATCCATCCCATAGGACCTTAACGTTATTCGACCCAATTGTCCTCCCCGGATTACTTAACGTTATGCGATTTTAGTGTTATCTAAGGTAAACGTTATACGAGGTATTACTGTATTGTATCTAAGCTCCACTCTTCTGTTCAGAAACTACTTGAATCTCTCTTTCCCAGTCCCTAGTGTGGACTACAGTGGCTTAGTGGTTAAGACACTGAACTTGATGACTGGAAAGTCAGCAGTTCAAGATCTGAGTGCTACATGACGGAGAGAGCTCCCGTCTCTGTCCCAGCTCCTGCCAACCTAGCCGTTCGAAAGCCAGAAATTGCAAGGAGATAAATAGGCACCACTTTGGTGGGAAGGTAAACAGTGTTCCATGCACTCCAGTGTCTAGTCATGCCTGCCACATGTCCATGGAAACATCTGCAGACACAGATAGCGCTAGCTCTTTGGCTATAAAGATGAGCACTGAACCCTAGATTCAGACTGGCTTTCCAGCAAGGGTGACCTATTAGGACTTCTGTTGTTTGTCATTTTAAAAAAATGTTAAATATGAATCCTGCTCTTCAGAAATAATGTTTATTCATTCCTTCCTTTAGGTGATTGAAGTTTATGACTTGACAAAAGTGAAGTTAAAATATTGGTAAGTGGCTAATTGGTGAAACGTAGGCAACTCTTCCTTCTCCACTTATAGGACATTTCCACTATGGCCAGTTTACATTAAAACAAGCAAAATGACCTTAAAAATAATAATCCCACTGATATTGGCAACATATAAGAAATAAAAATAACTAAAATTCTCCACTAACATATCGGGCCGGAAAATAAATAATACTCAAAATTAATTGACTTTAGGGATGAATTCTTTGAATGCCTTTCTATACAATTCTGTCATTAAATGTTTCTTGGATATATTCAGAGAGGAAGCCAGGCAGAACTTCATAGGCAGAGTCTTCCTCAACAGAAGTGCCATCACGAAGAAGGCTGACCGCGTAGTTGTACAGTCTTTCTCCTCCCAGAACAAGGCAGGATATTAAGTATAGTGTGAGACTTGTTTACATTCTGGATTTTTCCCCCCAGAGATAATAATTGCAATTCTCTCATTGAGTTTCTGCTCAGCTCTGGAACTTGTTGGGTGACCTAGAACTGGACTTTCTCCTGCAGGTTCTCTACCGTAGGGTTGTCACGAGATGGGAAAGGGTTGTGGAGAGGTATACCAAGAATTGAAAATAACAATAAAATTGGAGATGTCCCATCTTTTTGTCTGTCAAGAAGTGTATGAAAGTAGAGTACTTTTGGAATATCCTTATTGCAAGATATTGGAGCTAAAGAACCTGGACCAGCAATGGGAAATATTTGTGTATTAATATGGTTTGCACAATACCTGTACAACAGAGCCACAAGCATTCTGATAAATATAGTGGTTCCATCAATAACCAATTCAAGAAGATGCATTCTACAATACAGAGTCTTATCTCAAAGAATCTTTAATCTTTGACTTCACCGAAGATGCTGACAATTATTTATTATAATCTCTACTCTTACATTGAGAAAGGGCTGTTTTGTTGGTCCCTTTTTAAAACAGACACCATTACATTCACGTTGACAATGCAATACAGCGGCAAGAGAGAAGGAAGAGGAGATTGTGACATTTAAAATAGCTTTGTGCCCGTTTCCTGAAAATATCCTCCTGTAACCAGTGAAGCAAAAACAATGGAAATTGAAAGCTTTCTTACCTGGAATTAAAAATGTATGAATGTGTATTTATGACTCTGTGGTTTGGATTTTGGTTTTGGCTTCTGAAAGTTTTCCAATAGACAATTAATTCGGAACTGTAGAGGAAATTTTGTCATTAAATGTTAAGTTTATAGGCTGAATTCTCAGAGGCTGAATGTTAATCGTGGCATCCTCCATCGCTGAGCGTCTCTGGTGAATGCTTTCCACTTGGCTTCCAGTACCCTGTTCACATAACGGGAATAATTATCTCCTATGAAGTTAGTTCAGATCAACATGAATAATAAACGAATCTTGAAGCGTTTTGCTATTTTAAGGCCGAATGAACGTGTACAGAAGCATTCAATGCTATCCTGGTTCAGAAGTGTTAATTTTCTTTCTTTCTGCCCTTTTCTTTTAGTGGTGTTCATTTTAACTCTCAGGCAATTGCTCCAACCATAGAACAAATTGATCAGTCTTTTGGCGCAACGCATCCAGGAGGTAAGTGGCCATTCTTGACACAAACCATTCCTGGATCTGAGCACGGTCTTCCCTAACCTTCTTCCAAACATTTTGATCCAGGGAGCAGGGACCGTGTCTGGTTTGATCTATCCCCTGTCCTGCTCTGTTGATATACTGGGTCCTCCCCCCCCCCTTTGTTTAATCCAGGAGTCCGCAAACCTGGCCCTCCAGGTGTTCTTGGACTTCAATTCCCAGAAGCCCTGGCGATCAGGAGTGCTAACTTGGGCTTCTGGGAATTGAATTCCAAGAACATCTGGAGGGCCAAGTTTGCTGACCCCAAAACCCTTTCTTCTGCCCCATTTTTCTAGTAAACAGAGTTGAAGGGGCCGTGGCGGCTTAGTGGTTAAGACACTGAACTTAATGGCTAGAAGGTTCGAGACCTGAGTGCTGCATGGCAGACTGAGCTCCTGTCTCTCTCTCAGCTCCTGCCCGCATAGCCATTCGAAAGCAAGAAATTGCAAATAGACAAATAGATCCCACTTAGGTGGGAAGGTAAATAGCCTTCCGTGCACTCAAGTGTCTAGTAAGGTCTGCCACACGTCCACGGAAACGTTGGGAGGCGCAGATAGCTCTTTGGCTGTAAACAGAGATGAGCACTGAACCCTAGAGTCGGATACGACTGCCTTTTCAAGCAAAGGTGGCCTTTACCTAAGTTGGAGCCTTAGCTGCTGCTATATTTTATAAATATTTTGGGTGCATAGTCTCTGGTGAAGGGCCAAACTGCCCAACGGCGCTTCCCGGCACATCCAAGTAATCAGAAATTCTATTTTTTTTTTCTTAAATCTGTGTCTGTGTGTCTTTTTCCAGTGTACAACTCCGCAGAGCAACTTTTCCACCTCAACTTCAGAGGACTGTCTTTTTCTTTTCAGTTGGACTCGTGGACTGAAACTCCCAAGTATGAGGTTAGGAAACGTCTTGGCTAATAGGTACCATTTCGGGAACGAAAACAGTCGCTGAGTTGGGGAGACCTTAGCAAATTCTTTCCCTACGCTTTCTTGGTGGGGTTCTGTTTTAATAATCATTTTTATTTGAGTTTTAAGACAAAAATAACAACATACATATCAACGTGAAATAAAGAAATAGAAACAAATTAGAAAAGACAACGAACAATATTATTCTGTTAATCAGGTTTACACATTAAGAAAAAGAGGGGGGACTTGTTAGGATCAAAAAAGAAAAAAAATCATTTTTTCCAAGTACACCTTGGTTTTTTTAACCATTTCTTGTTAAATAGCTGATTTACTGATTTTTTTTACTATTGCATCTTACACAATATATAGTATAATCTCCTTGCTATTTACAATGTCCATGAATTTACCATATATTCATTGTACAATTATTATTTTCCCCAAAAACTCATTATGTCACATACTCCTTTGTAACCCTTCCCCCCCCCAGTGTGTAATCTAGAAAAGGTTTCCAAATATCCCAAAATCTGTTGCCTTTTAAAAAATTTAATTCCCAAGTAAGCTTATCATTTAATGCCATTTCCCATACAGTGGTACCCTGTATAATGAACACTTTGTATAACAAAGTGTTTTTGTGCTATTGGCAATACCACAGGATATACCCTGTATAATGAACTTTTTTTTTTCATTATATGGGGTATACCCCATATTATGTGGGGTATTGCGAATAGCGCTTTGCATAACGAAAAAATTCCTATAACAGAGCTTTTTCATTATGTGGGGTCCTACTGTTTCTCTTTATACCAATTATCAATTTCAAGTTTTACGTTAGTTTTCCAATTTTTGGCAATTTGTTGTCTTGCTTTCGTCAGAAAGATGGATAACAATCACTTTTATTTGCATCTAATTTCATCTCTTCAAAATCTGTTAATAAAGCAATTCTTACATTAAGTTTCAATTTAAATTCCGTTGTTTTTTCAATTTCTTTTTCTAATTTATCCCCAAATGCCAAAGTGACATTACAGCTCCACCACATATGTTCATATGTTCCCAGCTTTTGATGACATTGCCAGCAATTTTTCGATTTACTGTTATCAATTTGATTTAAATGAACCGGAGTCAAATACAGCCTCCATAACATTGTATAATTATGTTCTTTAGCTTTTGTTGATAAATTTCTCATAATCCTACCCACCCATTTGTTTCCCCTCCAAAATTTTATCTTCAACTCTGTCTCCCAAATTTTCATCAAAGTATCCTGGTCATTGTATTTTTGTGGATACAAACAGGAAAGTGTTATAAATTGAAAATAACTTTATGTTGATTTTCCCACAGCCCAACTTTGCCCATGGGTTAGCTTCCCTGCAAATCCCGCACGGTGCCACTGTGAAGCGCATGTACATCTACAGCGGAAATAATCTGCAGGACACCAAGTGAGTTGGCTCTTGGGTTCTGGATAAGAATAATTGTACAGCACAAAGACGATATTGCTACTGGGAATAACCCATGTGATCTACATGATATCGAGTGTGTTGATTCCAAATCTGAACTCAGAATTTGCCCATCACGTACAGATTTTAATGCGTGCTGTAGCTGTTCAAATAGTCGGTAATTGGGTAATGTGTTTTTACATGGGAACAGTGTAACAGTTGCAGCTACCACTAGGCATGCTGCTGCATCAGCTGAATCATGTCCCCTGGTGGCATGCATGCTCCAGCAATGGCTGGGCAAATCAGTGAGCTGAGGCCAGAAATAGGTCTATAAGGCGAGATGGACCAAGGGCTTGTCTCTAGTGCGAAACCATCTTATTGGATAGTACGCTAGGCTACAGTGAATCTGTTTGGAACTAAAGAGGAATAGGCACAGCTGTGTTAATAAAGTGGACAATTTTTGCTAAATTTGTGGCAAATATACCCCGCATGATCAACACAAGAACCTAACCAAGAGGGTGAGATTTGCTAGCTTAAGATCCTGACCACCTAGGTAGAATTGGACTTCAGATTTGGATTCAGCGCACTTGATTTAATATAGGACACATGGATTAGACCTAGTAGCGGACAATATTTAATCTTTTTTTTGTGATGCAGTGTTATATGCCACCAAGTCAATTCTGATTTTCATGGGTTTTCTAGGTAGAGAGTGCTCAGGTTTTACCATTCCTTTCTTCTAAGTCAGTGATGGTGAACCTTGGCGCTCCAGGTGTTCTTGGACTTCAATTCCCAGAAGCCCTCATGAGCAGGTGTGCTGACTTGGTCTTCTGGGAATTGAAGTCCAAGAACACCTGGCATGCCAAGGTTCACCATCACTGCTCTAGAACAAGGGACTGCAGTAGCTTAGCAGTTAAGACGCTGAACTCAACAACTGGAAGGACGGCGGGACAGCAGTTTGAGACCTGAGTGCTGCATGCCGGAGTGAGCTCCTGTCTCCATCCCAGTTCCTGCCAACCTACCAGATCGAAAGCAAGAAATTGAAAGTAGATAAATAGGCACCACTTCGGCAGGAAAGGTGGCAACATTCTGTATGCTCTGGCATCTAGTCACGTCTGTCCACAGAAATGTCTATAGACATAGACAGCGCTGGCTCTTTGGCTATAAACAGATGAGCACTGAACCCTAGAGTCGGATACGACTGGCTTTCAAGCAAGGGAAACCTTTACCTTTACTTAAATTATTTTCTTCGACAATCTTTTTTATTACCATGCCTTGCTTCTGCTGCATTAACTACTTGTATAGGAAGTAAAGGGGCTGTGAGGCTCGGTGGTTAAGAAGCTCGCCTTGTTAGCTGGAAGGCTGGCACGTCGGCAGTTCAAGATCTGGGTACTGCATGACAGAATGAGTGCCTGTCTCTGTCCGAGCTCCTGCCAACCTAGCAGTTCGAAAGCAAGAAATTGCAAGTAGATAAATAGGGACCACTTTGGTGGGACAAAGATCTTGGGGACCTGAAAGGAGCTTCATCCGGGCGTCCCCTGAGTGGAGTTTCTGCAGCAAAAATCCTTTCAACCCAGAATAGTTTCTGATGCAAAATGATTCTTATTATAGGAAGTAAAGGAGGAGTCAGTTTGTTTCTGTGTCATTCTTACCCATGATCCTACGGTTTTAGGGCTCCTGTGATGAATCTCAGCTGTTTCCTTGGAAACGTGTATGCCGAGAACGTTGATGTTCTAAGAGATGGAGCTGGACCCTCAGGTTTACGGCTTCGCTTACTCACTGCAGGTATTTATTTATTTATTCTTCATTTATTGGGCTTCTCTACCGCCCATCTGGGTGTTTATCCCACTCTGGGCAGTAAACAAGTAGAGAAACCAGTAAGTATTGTGCTGTTATCTCACCCTCCAGATCAATTCTCTTCTTTTGTTCTTTAGCTTCTGGTCCAGGCGTATTAGCCGATGCCAAGATGCGGGTATTTGAACGCTGTGTATATTTTGGTGATTCGTGCCAAGACGTTTTGAGCACTTTGGGATCTCCTCACAAAGTGTTCTACAAATCAGAAGACAAGGTGAGCCAAACTAATGCAGATTTTTTATTTGTCTGATAAAAGATCTGCTGTCTGGCCAGGTTATCCTGCTATGAGAAAACCTGGAGTAGACCCTACTGCCAGGGACTCAACGCCGGTTGTCAGGCAGTGTGCTGACCCACCCAACTGGCACAGTCGCCGCACAACGGCGCTACACAGAGAGTCTGTTCAAGGAGAGTCCAAAAAGCCAAGTCAAAAGAGCAAGCCGAGATCTGGTTACCGGTGGGGCAAGCAAGTGTCAAGTCCAAAGGATGTCCCGGGGCGTCGTCATGGTTGGCAGAGAAGTCAGGGACACAGCAGGCGGGTCGGGGTCTAGACAGGCAATCTGAAGTCAAGCAGGGTGTCAGTCTTTGCACTGAAGAATTGTACCAACACTGGAATGTTGCAACAAGCTTACTTATAAGCCTCTCAGCTAATCAGTATCAGCTGGGAACCTTCTCTGGTAGTTTGCTTGTGTCGCAGGTGTAGCACCTTTCTGACTCTTTCCCTGACTGAGGGCTGATCACTGTCAGAGTCAGACTTCTGATCTGATAGGTCGTCTGCCTGGGGAAACAGAGTTGGGCCAGAAGCAGGCTGAGATTCCTGGTTCAGGACATTCTCAGGTTCGGGTCAAGGCAGAACTGGGCTGGGCTTAGGAAATGCCTCCTGATCCAGGTCATCTGAGGAAGGCTGGATCACAACAGGCAGCAGTTAACTAATTTGACAACCCTGAGGACTAATTTGACAACCCTGAGGACTAATGGCCTTGGGTGGTGAAGTCCACAGGGGAGGGTGATGGTCCCCAAGTGGATTGAAACCCACTTGAATCTATCTTGATGGAGGGCAGCAGCAGCATCCATCCTATCCTGGGGGCTGAGGAGGACTTTGGGTGCCAAAAAGGCTCAGGACTAGAAAGTGACTCGTAGAACTGGATCAGTGGTACTATGGGTGTCAAACTGCGATGCAGAAGGCAAAATGGAAGGCCACTGCAATGTATTGTTCCCAGGACAATCTTCATGGCTTGATTGTCACGAGGATCGCCAATATTTGGAATCGGATACGGCACAAGAAGAAGATAAGAGATCTAATTATTTTATTTTACTTCACAGATGAAAATCCATTCACCCTCCCCTCACAAGCAGGTACCTTCAAAGTGCAATGACTATTTCTTCAACTACTTCACGCTCGGAGTGGTAAGTTGCACATTTTGAAAGCTTCCTTTTATGCACCGCTTGAGTCATGCTCACCTCCTTTCTGGTGGGAATCAGTGCTGTCCCAACTCTCCAGTTTTATTGTGGCCAGATATTTGATCCATAACTTTTTACATTTGCAAACTTGGTTAATGGTCTTGTTATGCTGTTCGGGTGTCATTGAGCCCATTCTGCACATTTGTTACCCTATGTGTGCAAAATGAGATCGTAGTCCCTGTAAGCTCATTAGCGGAGAGGACGGTATTACTGCCTGGTTTATGAAACAGTCTAATGGGAGAAACGGCTCTAATTAAAGAGAAGCAGCTTCAAAGAATAGCAGATTGGGCACAAATGTTTCTTTGCAGGCTTCCAAAGAAATAACGTCTTCTTTCGTGTCTCGGATCAAACCCTGGACTGACAAAATGAAACCACTTTCTTCGCTTTGGCCAAACTTAAGTCCTCGTCGGTGCATGCCTCTGGCGGCAATCGGCAAACCAGCAAATGAGCCGGATTCTGTATCTCTCCACCTTCACACAGTGTGTTTAGAAAGTGACCAGGCTTTTACACACAAGACTTTCTTTCTTCTTTAAAGACTAACTGCTGTATTTTAATGTAGAATATGGAACGCTTCGCGAATTTGCGTGTTACGGAAATTTGTGAAGCGTCCCATATTTTACATTAAAATACAGCAGTTAGCCTTTAAAATGCCAAAATGTTTTTTTGTCTTTTTGTTTTATTTCGTTTACTCTCTGATTTGCTTAAACACAGACTAACACGGCTACCGTTTCAAACATTTCTTTCTTCTGCACCTCTGGAGTGTTGTTTTACTGTTTTAGTGCTGATTCACTTCATTTCTTTCCCCTTTTCACCCACAGGATATCCTTTTCGATGCAAATACTCACAAAGTGAAGAAATTCGTTCTGCACACAAATTACCCTGGCCATTACAACTTCAACATGTGAGTAGATAGGACTGGATTTGCTCAACTTTCAGCTTCCATTTGGAGAACCTTGTGATAATGGAAGAGAAGTTTGTTTTGCATCCATTTGCAAACCAACAGGGGCAAGTTTCATAGCACGTTGGAATAAAACAAGGGATTTTCCATTATTGTCGGCTGTAAAGAGCTACAATGTTACTTTTCTGTTAGGATGCCCAGTCATTGTGTGCCTCTGTTCCTAGTGTGTATAAATTGATGCCATAAGATTTTACTCTTATGTCTGATGAAGTAGACTTGATCCACGAAAGCTCACATTTAAATACAGGAGTTAGTCTTTAAGGTGGCACTTTTTTTTGCTATTCTTTTTTGCTATTACTTCCTGTTATGATAAAATATTTTTAAGGGACTGCGGTGGCTTAGTGGTTAAGATACTGAACCTGACGACCGGAAGGTTGGCAGGTCAGCAGTTTGAGATCCGAGTGCTACATGACAGAATGAGCACCTGTCTCTGTCCCAGCTCCTGCCAGCCTAGCAGTTTGAAAGCAAGAAATTGCAAGTAGATAAATAGGGTCCACTTCGGTGGGAAGGTAAACAGTGTTCCGTGCACATGGGTGTTTAGTTATGTCTGCTACATGTCCACGGAAGTGTCTGGAGATGCAGAGAGCCTTGCATCTTTGGCTATAAACAGAGATGGGCACTGAAACCTAGTTTGGATACGACTGGCTTTTGAGCAAGGGTGACCTTTACCTTTACCTACGACAGTGATGGTGAACCTTGGCACTCCAGGTGTTCTTGGACTTCAATTACCAGAAGCCCAAGTCGGCACTCCTGTTGATCAGAACTTCTGGGAATTGAAGTTCAAGAACATCTGGAGTGCCAAGGTTCACCATCACTGACCTATGATAATAGTTTATGAAGCAGAGGGCTAAGTAAATGTGTGGTATGATGGACGCATCTCTTTTAGAAAGAAACATGGTCTAGTCCACTGTTTGCCAACATTTGATTCTTGGACTTCAGTTCCCAGAAGTCAGTACATTGACTGATCAATGCTTTGGGAGATTGAATTCCAAGGACCAAAGATTGTGAAACACTGTTCTTGTCCATTTCTGGTTTTCTAGCATTTCCTTGGAGGCTCACGTAGGGAGCATCTTCTGGAAAGCAAATGTGTACTTTTTAAGATGTTCCATCCCATGCAGTATACTAAGTCCTGCTCTTGTCTGTGGTGTCTCCTGTAATTTCAATAATTACAGTAATTTCCTCTTGGCAGAGTCTGGAACAGGCGAATTCCAATTTTGCTCTACAAAATGTACTTTTGTAATTTGACAAACCTGGTTTGTTTGTTTGTTTAAAAAAACAACAAGGCCCACCTTCATAAAAATGCGACATTTGTTATGCAGTAGAGATATAACGTGCTTTGAATAGTGAGATGTTACATATTCCCAGTGTTGTACGGAGTTGAAGTTTGGACATTTGACTAAAGCAGAGATTCTCAACCTGTGCCTGTTAGCCAAATGTGTCCCATGCTGCCATTTCATGTGGCCCCTCTCCGCCTCCACCACACCATGAAGTGTGACGTTGTGGTGGAAGACAAAATGGCCATCCGGCCCCTGAAGCTGTCTGAGGGAGTGTGACCTGGCCTCTGGCTTTAAAAGCTTGAGAACTCCTGCACTAAAGCATGTGAAAAGAGAATCGAAACTATTGAAATGTGGATCTACCGACAGCTGCTAAGAATATCATGGGTGGACCATGGGACTCATGTATACGTGTTACACTGGATGGATAAAGAACAAGAACCATTTAAGGCAATGTATGGTTGTGAGAGCTGGACCATAAGGAAAGCTGAGCGCAGAAGAATAGATGCCTTTGAGATGTGGTGTTGGAGGAGAGTTTTGAGAATCGCCTGGGCAGCGAGGAGAACAAATAGGTCAATCTTAGAAGAAATCAACCCTGACTGCTCCTTAGAAGGTCAAATAGTAAAGATGAAGCTAAAGTGCTTTGGACATTAAATGAGAGGAGAGGATTCGCTTGAGAAAGCCTTGATGCTGGGAAAGGTGGAGGGCAAAAGAAGAAGGGGGCGGCCAAAAATTAGATGGCTAGATGGTATTATAGACACAATGGGCACAAAGCTGAGCGAGTTGAGGAGGATGGTGGAGGACAGAAGTGCCTGGCGGACAGTGGTCCATGGGGTCGCGAAGGGTTGGAATCGACTGTGCGACTGAACAACAACAACAAGCAAAGAAAGCTCCAACACCTTGGCTATATCATGAGGAAGGACATAAAGTACAGTAATACCCTGGATAACGAGAGTACCCAATAGCGTGAAAACCACATAACGCAACAAGATTTTCAGGAAAATCTTGTATCGAATAACGCGATTTTCAGGAAAATCTTGTATCGAATAACGCGATTTTCACGTTATCCGATACAAGCGTATGTGTGTGTGTGGGTAGTTGGATTGGGTAGAACATCTACCCAATCCAATCCCCCCCCAGCGCCCGTCCCCACGATGTTCCAAAAGGGTAAGGGGATCCCTCATACCCTTTCGAAACACCATGGAGGCGTGCGCCGGCCAAACGCGGTTTGGGGAGCATACGGAGATTTTCTCTATGCTCTCCAAACCGCGTTTGGCAGGCGCGCCAACACGCCTGATGTTTCCATAGGGTATGGTCCCTCATACCCTATCGAAACACCATGGAGGCGTGCGCCTGCCAAACGCGGTTTGGGGAGCATACGGAGATTTTCTCTATGCTCCCCAAACCGCATTTGGCAGGCACGCCAACACGCCTGATGTTTCCATAGGGTATGGTCCCTCATACCCTATCGAAACACCATGGAGGCGTGCGCCTGCCAAACACGGCTTGGGGAGGATACGGAGATTTTCTCTATGCTCTCCAAACCGCGTTTGGCAAACGCGCCAACACACCTGATTTTTCGATAAGGTATGGTCCCTCGTACCCTATCGAAACACCATGGAGGCGGCGCCTGCCAAACGCGGTTTGGGGAGGATACGGAAATTTTCTCTATGCTCCCCAAACCACGTTTGCCAGGCACGCCAACACGCCTGATGTTTCGATAGGGTATGAGGGACCATACCCTATCGAAACACCATGGAGGCGGCGCCTGCCAAACGCGGTTTGGGGAGCATACGGAGATTTTCTCTATGCTCCCCAAACCGCATTTGGCAGGCGCGCCAACATGCCTGATGTTTTGATAGGGTATGGCCCCTCATACCCTATCGAAACACCATGGAGGCGTGCGCCTGCCAAACGCGGTTTGGGGAGCATACGGAGATTTTCTCTATGCTCCCCAAACCGCGTTTGGCAGGCACGCCAACATGCCTGATGTTTCGATAGGGTATGGTCCCTCATACCCTTTCAAAATACCATGGAGGCGGCGACTGCCAAACGCGGTTTGGGTGGCATACGGAGATTTTCTCCGTATGCTCCACAAACGGCGTTTGGCAGGTGCGCACCCGATCTTTTTTTGCATTGTTTGATCAATGTATCGAACAACGTTAAAAACCGGACAACGTCATGACTTGTGGAACCATGTCATAACGTTATCCGGGGTACTAGTGTATAGAATACAGTAAAACACCGGATAACGATTGGATCGGATAACGCTAAAATCGCATAACGTTAAGTAATCTGGGGAGGAGAATTGGATCTAATAACATTAAGGTCCTATGGGATGGATTGGATAACAACTGCTAAAGCCCGTGCAGTTACAATGTATCTCTGTGGAGCTTTAGCGTTATCCGATCCATCCCATAGGATTTTAACATGGATCGGATAACACTAAAAATCGGATAACACCAAGAATTGTGGAACCAAGTTGTAGCGTTATCCGGTGTTTTACTGTACTCCCAACTCGCTCTGCAAGGAAAGATCCCTGGGAAGAGAGGAAGCCCTGGACGTAGACGGACTTCACAGCTGAAGAACCTGAGAGACTGGTGTGGAAGGTCCTCAGAAGAACTCTTCCGAGGAGTTAAGAATAGGAAAACTATCGCCACGATGACAGCCAATACCTGGAATGGATACAGCACCTGAAGACATTTTTTGTGCAGACAGGAGGGGACAGTGTGTAGAACAGAATGCATATTTGACCCAGTCATAAGACTACATTTTACCTCTTGCTTCTGTAGAGAGCGAACTGCTTCCTCCCCACCCAAATCCCTTCCATCAGCTGCAGGGTGGCATATGGCTGATTGCTTTAAGATGGCCAGTGAACGATTACCACATATCTTAGAAGTCTAAATGCAGCCGTAAAGCTTCAGAGGGTTGAGGATATTTGCAAGCAAGCCATGATTGAGTGAGTCACTAATTGTATCTGAACCAGGAAACTGTAGTCAGCGGCCTTCAGGAGCTTAAAATAGGATACTAAGTCACTTCTTCTACCAAAGCTAATAATGAGCATTTTCTAGTTATATTAGTACTGTATATAAACAAATCCATGGTTAAAAAGAGGCATCTTGAAACACTATGGTCCATGGGCCGTATCTGGCTCCCCGGTGCCAAATCATCCGGCCTACACCACCCTCGCTGCTCCCAGAAGCAAAACACGCCTGTGCGTGTGCAAAATGGTGCCGTAAATGCACCCAGGTGCATTTATGGCAGCATTTTGTTCATTTGCGGGCATGTTTTACTTCCGTTTCCTGTGGGAGGAACCACGTGACTGGCCCGCTGAACCACATTGGCCCGTGACCCAAAATGTTTGGGCACCCCTGCCTTAAAGACAGCTGCTGTATTTTACTGTTAGCTTTCATGGATCCAGTCCACTTCATCAGACAGAAGAGTAAGGCTTCATGGCACCAATTTACACACATCAGGTACGAAGGTACAGAATGGTTAGCATAATGGACAAATATACAAATGAATGTGATCTTTTACAACTGGTAATACCTGTTATTCAGATTAGTTGTGAAGCTTTGCCCTGTTGACTTGCAAATGGTTTCTAGAGGGATGCAAGACAACCATTGTGGCATTACACAGTTGCAAATGAGCATACCCTAGCATCTAGTGTGTGAGTTGCCTAGGACAAACACCAAGTTCTTCCTTTGTTCTCAGAGGTCGCCAAAGGTCTTTGTCCCAGGTCCTGCCAACCTAGCAGTTCGAAAGCAAGAAATTGCAAGTAGATAAATAGGGACCACTTCGGTGGGAAGGTAAGAGCATTCCGTGCACTCTGGCGTCTAGTCATGCCTGCCACATGACCACCTGCAGAAGCAGACAGCGCTGGTTCTTCGGCTATTTATCTACTTGCAATTTCTTGCTTTCGAACTGCTAGGTTGGCAGGAGCTGGGACAAAGACAGGAGCGCATTCTGTCCTGCAATACTCGGGAATCGAACTGCTGACCTTCCGCCTCCCAGTCAGCGTCTTAGCCACTTGAGCCACTGCAAAATGCTGAAACTTATGGTGGATATTCAGTTGAAGGCTGTGCTGTATAATCGAGGTGCCTGAACACTGTTGCCCGCGTCTGGTTTAGAACGCATTGCATGTAGAACTGAACTGCTTTTGAAAGGACGCAGCAGTCTTGAAGCTTGGCGTTTCTGCTAACAATTCCGTAATTTCATTGTTTATAGCTACCATCGTTGTGAATTCAAGATTCCCCTGGCCGTCAAACGAGGTAAGCAAGACATGTTGTCGGGGAAAAGGCTTAGCAGAAAACCTAAAGATGTAGACGTGGAATAGATCTGTTTGCCAGTCTGAGTCAAGACGTTTTCGTAAGAGATGGCCAAACGTTTGCTTATTCGTGGAGGGAGCCAGTGGCAGTAAAAATAACCGACGATCCAAATGTCATGGTGACCACTCTGGTGACTGAACGTTCAACCACGTTTGTGTCCGGCTGTGCAAAGAAAGAAGCCTGCTATTGAGTGATTGATCCGGCTATGAGAATATGTAGAAACAGGAGTCAGAATTCATTTTGCTTCCTCTGCTCTGCAATGTCCCCCTAAGCTGAGGGTACCCAAACTTTTCAGACCATGGTCCGCTCACGTGGTTCAGGGGGCCGGTCGTATGGTTCCTCCCACTGGAAGCGGAAGCAAAACGCACCTTGCAATCTGTTTTGCGACGGGATGAAATAGATTTTTTTAGGCTTTTCTCTTATTAAACCAGGGGTGCCCAGACTATGGCCCATGGACTGGATCCGGCCCCTGATGCCCTCTTCGCTCCCGGAATCAAAAGTAAAACACGCTTGTATGATCGTGTTTTACTTCTGCTTCTGGGAGTGACGAATTCCTTTCAACCCAGAATAATTTCTGACACGAAATTATTGTTACTCTCTGCAAATTTTGCCCTGTTTGTGCATACATTCGGGTGAGAATTAAAATACTGGCAGACAACCCATGCTGTCGGTCGAGGAAAAAAATGAACTGTCTACAACAGGGGCTTGCGGCCTAAAGGTCTGTGGGGCAGATCCGGCCTGGGGTGCCATTTCATGTACCACCCCCCATACCTGCAAGGGCATTCGAGAAACAAAATGGCCACCCCTTTGAAACTATTGGGACAAAATGGCCATCCCCATCGTGCAAGCAGGGCAAAATGGCCATCCGGCCCTGGAAGGTGACTGGGAGAGTGTGACCCGGCCCCTGGCTTGAACAGGTTGGGACCCCCTAGTCTACAAACTTGTATAAAGTCAGCCAATGTCGCTCCATGTTTTGTTGATGGCTAGAGACCCATCCAGTCAACTCTGAATCTTCGTTCAGCCCCACTTGAGATTCCTGCGGGTTGAAAGGGCTGGAAATGTGCTTTATTAAAGGAGAAGCTGAGATTCCCTAGGAAGTAGACATACAGTATTGCATTTGCTGTACTTCTCTGAGCTCCTGCAAATTAATTTCTACATACATAAAACTTTCAGTTAGCATTTGCTGATTGCTTTTACTCCCAGGATCCTGCTTAGGAGCAGGGAAGCCTAGTTATCATTGAAGTGGTAGCCGTGTTAGTCTGTGCCAGCAGATCTCAGATCTACTTACCGCTGTCTTTCCGGCACATTCCAGCTTCTCCAAATACTAAGTCTGGTATGTTTTTCTAAATCTGCCCTCAAATCGCTTGCTATTTATTCTCGGCTAGCAGTAGACCAAGGTAGACAGTCTGGCTTTGCCCGAGGGCCATTTTTCTGCATCTGGAACCCTTCAGAGGCTGCTTGTAATAATAAATGCGTGCCATCCAGTCCGCTCTGACAATCCATTCCAGGGTTTTCTAGGTAGAGATTCCTCAGAGGTGATTTTCCGATCCCTTCCTCTAGGGGGAGGCCTTGTGACTGTGCAGCTTGCTCAAGGTTACATGGGTTGGCTCTTCACTCTCAGGTGACGCAGCGTAGGAATTGAACTCCCAACCTTTGCTTCTACAGCCAGATACCTAAACCACTGAGCTATCCATCAGATGCTGCATAGACCACTATCATCATCATCATCATCATCATCATCATCCTTTATAATACAGGCAACTCAGGGGAGATTACAACCAATCAACAAACATACAACACACAGTTAAAAGTCTAAAAACAATTTAAAACAACATATCATTCCTTTAAGTAATGAGTAACTTATACTCGGGTCATCGTAAACACTCAAAAACATACCCACACAAATGTCTAAATTAATTAATTTTATCATATTTTCATGGACTTGAATTATTGAAACTCACGAGCAGCTGCCGCATTTCCCCTCCCCCCCCCCCCGACTTATGCTCGGCTCAGTCTACTTTCCTCGTTTTAGAGGTCCAGATTAGGTACCTCAACTTATATTTGGGACGACTAATAATTGAGTGTGTATGGTAGTCATCTGATCATATCAGGTTAAAATAAAATACATTAAAGAAAATATGATTACATAAAACAGGATAGAAATAGGTTAAAAGTAGAGTGATAAGAGTCACAATAACTTGAGATATAAAATTTAGTCAAAATGATTTATCAATAAAATTCATTACCTTTATCTGTAACCCCTATCTGATTAAAAAAAAATCTTTTCTTTTGAATGGGCCCAACTATAAACTTGACAGTTCTAATATTTACTTATTTATTTGTGCCCTGAGGGATGTATGTTAGTCTTTTGTTAAGAGTCCCAGTATCCGATTTTGTCGAATAATGTCTGTAGGCCATTTGTAGGCAGAGGCCACGAATAGCCTCCCAAAACTTAGTAAGTAGCAGGAATGGACTTTGCTCACGAGTAGGACTTCTTACACACCAGGGGTTCCTTCCTGCTTCTGAGCTGCTGCCTCCTGGCTGAGCAACCAGTGTAGATAAGGTAGCCCTGAGCCGAGTAATCACTCCAGTCATCTCGGGTCTTTTAAAAATATACTGTAATCAAAGAAAGTTACCGAAGAAAGTTTATCGAAAGTTCAGAAAGTGTATTAAAATAAAGAAAGCTGCTTTTTGGGGGGAAGCCCAGCGCCCCCTCCTTTCTGCTTAAGCATCTATTCTACATGATTGCAGTTTCCCCTTAGCTCATGCATCAGGTCCAAGAGAGTGTGTCTGTTTCTGGCCCCCACCGCCTGGGTTTTATCTCCTCTCAGGGTCCACCTCCTTGCCATTCTCCTAAAGCAGGGATTCTCAACTTGCGGTCCATGGGCTGGAAGTATGCCATGCCACCATTTCCCATGCCCCCCCCCATGCCTTCACCACACCAGGAAGTGTCATGTGGTGAAGGAAGGGCAAAATGGCATTCCGGCCCCCAAAGCTGTCTGAGGGAACGTGACCCGGCCCCCAGCTTTAAAAGGTTGAGAATGCCTGCTCTAAAAGAATCTAACCAATGATCTTACAGCATGACATGTCCATCACTTCTTCCCTCCCCCAAGTACAGAGTTCACTTTCCCAGCAGTCCAAGAGGAACACTTCCTCCCTCCCCCACAGCACAGAGTTCACCACGCACCTCTGCCCATCAGCCCAATGGGAGCGCTTCCTCCCTCCCCCCAGCACAGAGTTTGACCCGTTCCTCTGCTCAGCAGTCTAATGAGGGCACTTCCTCCCTTCCCCAGCACAGAGTTCACTCTGCCCAGCAGCCCAATGACAGAGCTTCCTCCCTCCCCCCAGCACAGAGTTCGCCCGTCCCTCTGCCCAGCAGTCCAGTGAGGGCACTTCCTCCCTTCCCCAGCACAGAGTTCACTCTGCCCAGCAGCCCAATGGGAGAGCTTCTTCCCTCCCCCCAGCACAGAGTTCGCCCCGTCCCTCTGCCAGGCAGTCCAATGAGGGCACTTCCTCCCTTCCCCAGCATGGAGTTCACTCTGTCCAGCAGCCCAATGGGAGTGCTTCCTCCTTTCCCCCAGCACAGAGTTTGTCCTGCCCTTCTGTTTGGTCATTCAGTTTCTAAAAAGTTCACCATCACTGTCCTAAATCCTTCCATGAACAGAAACTCACATTTTTCCCTTGGGAAAAGTAGGTAGGGGAAACAGAAGGCTCCAGAAGGGAGCTTGAGAACAATAAAGGCTCAGAGCTGAACGTTGCCTTCCCCTGTTATATTGGGTTAACAGGAGAGCATATTTCTGGATCTCATGTACAGGAAAGACACATGCCAGGATGCTCATGCCTGTAGAAAGCCCAGAATGCTTGTAAGCATTTGTCAAGAATAACACACAATTTATGCAAAATATTCCTAATTGTTCGCATGTATGCTTTTTGTGTGTGTGTAAGGTTTCTGTAAATCCGCTCTTATATATACACTGGATGAAAAGCAGAGTGCAAAGGTAGCAAATAAATAAATCTAAGTAGTCTTGTTGAGAATTTTCTCTGTTCTTGCCTTAAACAGAGAGCACCGATTCACAGATGGAAACCTGTACGACGTACAGCAAGGTAAAACACAAAGCAAAGTCATGTTTGATAGCGTGGCGGTGTTGATCATAGCCAGTGGTGGGATTCAGCAGGTTCGCCCCGGTTCGCCAGAACCAGTAGCAGAAATTCTGGCTGGCGCCGCCCATCCAAGTTTTGAAATAAAGTAGTCCTAATTTGGGTGCAACACAGGGCTTTTATTTATTTATTTTATTTATTTGTTCTAACTTGTTATCCCGCCCCAATCGGGTAATCCCAACTCTGGGCGGCTTACAAAACAGGAATAAAAATACATAATTTAAAACCATCGTTATCAAGATTCACTTCACTATTAACAATTAAAAATGTGAGTTAATACAATATTAAAAAATTAAGCTAAAAAGAAATTGAACATTTTCAAATTACAAAATTACAGGAATTTTAAAAGAGCAAGGGCAGGAGTAAGGAGGCAAAAGCAGAGGGTGGCTTTCTCCTGGCCATGCCCACCATGCCACGCCCACAGAGTAGGTAGAAAAAAAATTGAATCCCACCACTGGTCATACTTCAGCCTTGGAATGAGTCACTCTCTCTCGTAGGGGAAACGTTGGTTGTTTGGGCTCGAAGACTTAATGAGTGACTCCACAGTTAATCTTTTTGGAACCAAATGAGTAACATGTCTGTTTGTGAGTCTCCAACGGTGCAAACTCATGTTCAGTTGCATCCATTTGGCAGGGAAAACTGTGTTTCACCTAGAGAAAAAGATTACCGTATTTGCTGGTGTATAAGACGCACTCCCCCCTTAAAATACACCAGAAAAACGTAGTGTGTCTTATATTTCAATGTGTCACCATATTTGCTGGTGTGTACGCACACTTTTTCCCCTTAAAATACACAGGGAAAACAGAGGGCATTTTATACGCCAGCAAATACGGTACTATCAAGCTCTTAACAGCCTTTAATTTTTTTAAAAAAATAGAAAAACTCTTTATATAGCCTCTAATAATGTTGGTGGGCAGAGCTTGGAAGAGTTAATTTTTTAGGAACTGCAATTCCAAAGGTTCCTTATAGGCCAGTGGTTCCCAACATGGGGGTCCACACCCCACAGGGGGACTTCAGCTCCAAAAAGCCTAAATCAGTGATCAGTGCTTTGAGGAATTGACTTAGGCTTCTGGGAATTGAAGTCCAAAACCCAAGTGATTTCCAACCTTTGCTTCTTGGACTTCAATTCCCAGAAGCCTTGGTCAGTCCATTGGCTGATCAGTGCTTTGGGGAATTGACTTAGGCTTCTGGGAACTGAAGTCCAAACACCAAAGGTTAGGAAATACAAGGCCATACAGACTGGACCAAAAGTATAATTTTTCTAAGTTCTAGAGTTGGACGCAAAGCCATAAATACCTGTCAGTAGGTGGACAGGAGAACAGAGACCCACTAAACACCCAGTTTCCAAACCCAAATGGAACTGTTTGTTTAGCAAACTACTTATTGTGTTAGTTCATTAGTAAAATGACCGAGCAGGAATAAATTATAAGCTAAAATCACAAGATCCAGAGATGCTACTAAGTTTCAAGAGCTTTCCAGTCATTCAGAGGTTACGTCTAATACGGGGTTGGACGCTCACAGAAGTCTACTGGGTGATCTACAAATGAACCCAAGCAATTAAAAATGACAGAATTACATTGAGGGAAAGCTGTGGTATTGCATTTGTGATAAATTAGAACAAAGCAAAGACACTGGCTTATCAGTGTTTTGGGGGGATTGACTTGGGCTTCTGGGAATTGAAGTCCAAAAACCAAAGTTTGGGAAACAGTGGTCTGAAGTGAAAGATTGTTGTACAGCAGAAGAACGAAAGGTAGACAAGTTTCTCCAGAAAGGAAGGCCACTCCTGAGAGCCTTTCTCTTGTAACCATAAGCTAGACTAGAATTAAAAGCCATAAGCTAGACTTTAAAGCAGGGGTTCTCAACCTACGGCCTGGGGGTCGGACCCAACCCACAGCACCATTTCATGTGACCTTCTTCACCACTGGAACTGGAACCAGGCACGTTTACAACAGCCATTGATGTGGTTTACTGCAGCGTTTACGGCGGGGGGCGGGGGCCACCAATCCGGCCCGCTCAGCTGTCTGAGTGGGCGTGGTCCAGCTCACGACTTTAAAAGGTTGAGAACCCCCTGATTTAAAGGCAAAATGCACAAACCCAACCTTCACTTTCTAAGGCTTTTTTTTTTTTTTTGTATGCTTACAGTGGGACAGTATTCAGGAACTCCTTGGACATCCAGTAGAGAAGCCGGTTGTCCTTCACAGGTAAAGATTGTGTCTGTTTTGGAAGACATCATATAGCCAATTCGTGTTACTTGTAGAAAGAGTGGTCTAATTATCTGTACCATCAGAAACCATTTTGATAATTCCATGCTGCTGCTTAGAAAGATGAGAGATAATAGAAGTACCTTAATAGTGTGAACAAGGGGCAGCTTCTGATATACAGTCAAACCTCTACATACGAATTTAATTCATTCCTCGACGTTGGTTGTATCTCGAAAAATTATTATCTTGAATTTCCCATAGGAATACATTGCCATTTCCCATAGGGATGCATTGAATTTTGTATCTCAAAAAAAAAGTCCTATTTAAAATGTGTATCTCGAACCTGATTCCCCCCCCTTGAGATTTCTGGATGTATCTTGAGTTTTTCTCAAGTTGAGATATTCTAATCTCAAAGTTTGACTGTACTCAGTCTCATGAAATCGTAGAATAGGTGAATCTGACCTCCTGCTCAGTGCAGGAATCCGAATCAAAGTAGAATCATCTGACAAATGGTGGTCCAAGTCTCTCTTGAAGGCTTCCTGTATTGGAGCGCTCACCAGCTCTCAAGGAAGTTGGTTCCGCTGTCGTACTGCTCTAACCATTAAGATGTTTCCCTCTGATATTCAGCCTTCCTGTAGTTTGAGCCCATTATTACACATCCTTCACTCTGGGATGACGGAGAACAGATCCTTCCCTTCCTCTTTACGATTACGTTTCAGGTATTTGAAGAGTGCTATCATCATCCTATCCCCTCCCAGTCTCCTTTTCTCCAGGCTAAACATTCCCAGTTCCTTCAGTCTTTCCTCCTCAAACAGAGCATTGCTCAGCCTTGAGAAAAAGGAAACTGGAGAGGGATATGATAAGTAATGACCTTTAAAGCCATACATGGTAGTGGGCCAGGATACTTAAGTCACTCCAAGAACATCTGTCCGTTCCACCAGAGCGGACCGGAGAGGCACTCTCATTGTCCCATCGGCTAGAGAGGCACATCTCTCTAGCACTAGAAGGAGGGCCTTCTCAGTGTCCGCTCTGGCCCTATGGATCCTCCTGCCAATTGAGTTGCGTCTCCAGACAGAGTTGCTGCCCTTCAGAAAAGGCTTAAAGATGTGGCTGGCAGGGCAGGTGTGGAGTACCAGCAATACGGTAGCCCCAGCCTGTTGGCTGATTCGGTAATACCCTTCTCTCTTTTGATCTTTTAAACTTTTAATCTTAAATGTTTTATCTTGTAATTTTGTAACCAATCCACAATCCCAACCAAAGAAGAGGTGAAAGGATTATTCACCTCTTCTTTGGTTGGGATTGTGGATTGGTTTATGTTTTTATGTGAGCCGCCCAGAGTCCTTGGAGTGTGGCGGTGATAAAAATTGAAATAAAATGTATTTTTATATACATTGCCCAATGGAGATAATGGAATCCTAGACCTGGGAACTTTATTTTAGGAATTGCAAGGGTAATTTTTGCAAGAGTATATTGTTAGCTTGTAAGTAGAGAAGCAGAAGAAATGCCCAGTGAATCTTCACTGTTTTTGCTTGCTGAATGGGATATGCGCATTGTTTCAGTCTAGAAGGTCCTCCCGATCTTTCAGATTTCAACTTCCAACCTTCCTTCACCAGCAGACCTCATAACTCTTCACTTTAGCTAAGGAAAACAACTTTCAGGTTAAGCAGTATCTCCCACTGGGATTTTGAATAGAAGATCTTCTATTCCTGCATCACAATAAGTAAATAAATATTGTCTGCTGCTTGGTCTAATCCTGTGTCCTATACTAAATCATGTGTGCTGAATCCAAATCTGAAGTCTGATTCTTCCTAGGATGTCAGGATCTTAAGTAAGCAAATCTCATTTTCTTGATTAGGTTCTTGCGTTGATCACACAGGGTATATCTGCCAGAAATGTAGCAAAAAAATTGTCTGGTTTATTAACGCAGCTGTGCTTGCTTATCTTTAGCTCAAAACAGATTCACTATGGCCTAGTTGTACTATCCAATAAGATGGTTTCGCACAAGAGACAAGCCCTTGGTCCACCTCACCTTATAGACCTATTTTTGACGTCAGCTCACTGCCTTGCCTAGACATGCCCAGCCACTGCTGGAACATGCATGCCACCAGGGGGCGTGATTCAGCTGAGGCAGCAGCAGGCATAGTGGCAGATGCAACTGTTAATACTGTCCCCATGTAAAAATACATTACCCAATTACCGACCATTTGAACAGCTGTAGCACATCTTAAAACCTGCACATGATAGGCAAATTCTGAGTTCAGATTTGGAGTCAGCGCACTCGATATCATGTAAATCACATGTGTTGTTCCCGGTAGCAAAATCGTTGTTGTGCAGTGTTATACCTGCTGCTTTGCTTCAAAAGAGCGACTAAACAGTTTCGCTTTTTACTCCAACCTGCTTTTACTCTCTTTAGGTCGTCTTCTCCAAACAACACAAACCCATTTGGATCCACGTTTTGTTTTGGACTCCAGCGGATGATCTTTGAAGTGAGGAAGGCAAATCTATTTTGCCAGAAGCAGCCAGGATGTTACAATGTTCTGTTCTCATGGGTTGAAATGCTTGCTGCACTAAAACTCATCTGGGAAATGGGAGGTTTAAGCTGCATTACGGGGTTGAAGAATTCTTTCTTTTCTCTTCCGGGTTTAATGTTGCAAAGACGTGTTCATCTCTTAGTCTGTTACCTGTTGGACCAGTTCCCTGGCATCCCACGCAGCACATGGATCACAAATGCCACAGAATGTGGGGTTAGGAGAGCTTGTCATATTTAAGAGGCTGTCTAGGAAGCCCACAGCCCATTACATAGCAGTGTCCATGTTATGTAGCTCAAGTCACTAGTCCTGTGGATAATGCTGGCACACTCTTACTACTAATCTTTCTGGCCATATCTCTGGAGGGGTTTTGGCTTCTCTGTTCGATTCTTTATTAGTTGATTAGCCAGCCGGCCGTATCGAGTTAAAATGTAATAAGTTGGATTGAATAAAATAGGTAAAGGCCTCCTTTGCTCAAAAGCCAGTCATACCTGACTCTAGGGTTCGGTGCTCATCTCCGTTTACAGCCAAAGAGCCAGCGCTGACTGTCTGCAGATGTTTCCGTGGTCGTGTGGAAGGCATAATTAGATGCCGAAGTGCACGGAACACTGTTACCTTTCCCGCCAAAGCACTACTTATCTACTTACAATTTCTTGCTTTCGAACAGTGAGGTTGGCAGACCTTGGGTCAGATGACAGGAGCTCACTCCGTCACGTAGTGCTCGGGGTCTCGAACTGCTGGCCTTCCGGTCGTCAAGTTCAGCCTCTTAACCACTAAGCCACCACTGTCCCAATTGAATAAAATACGATTACATAAAACGAGATAATAGGAGATTAAATGTGGGGTGATATAATATCAACAAAATGAGATATGTAAGAAAAATAATGCAATGAAATAATCATTTAAAAATTCAGATGTATTCAATTAAATTGATTGAGTAAGATGTATTCAATTAAGTTGATTGAGTAGGATCGCCCGTGCTCGAAAGCCATTCGTATCCGACTCTAGGGTTCAGTGCTCATCTCTGTTTATAGCCAAAGAGCCAGCGCTGTCTACGTCTGCAGACGTTTCCGTGGACCTATGGCAGGCATGCCTCGGCACCTGAGTGCACGGAACGCTGTTTACCTCCCCACTGAAGTTGTACCTATTTCTCTACTTGCAATGTCTTGCTTTTGAACTGCTAGGTTGGCAGGAACTGGGGCAGAGATGGGAGCTCACTCCATCATGCAGTACTCAGGTCTTGAACTGCTGACCTTCCAGTCATCAAATTGAGTACTCAATTGAGTAGCCCTGGCTATAAATTTGACAGTTTTGATAACAGCAAGTCTGTTTGTTTGCCTTGACGGAAGTCAACATCTCTGTCCCTGCTCCCTCTTTCTCCAGGTGATGCAGAATAACCACATAGCGTCGGTCACTATCTATGGCCCTGCCAGACCCAGCAACCAGTTGAAACCATCGGATCTACCCCAGTGAGCAATACCGGATGACGGGAATGCTAACGAACCAGTACAGCGTGCCTTGATTTGCTGCCACTTATAGAAAAGCACGATGTCGGGTGGGATTTGTGTGTGTGTGTGTACGTGTGTATGTAATGGAAAAAGGACCCTGTCTCTTTCCATCTGTGTGAGGGACAGGAGAGAGCATGGAACCAGCCAGATGTGTGCGGCTGGTTTTTCCTCTTCTCATTTCTCCTTACCCTGTGGAAGGGTAGACATATTTGGACCGCCCTGTCTTTTCTTGAACCGGAAGAAGGCTAGGCAGGCGCTGGGGCGATGCACAAATGATGGTGTCACTTAGAAGCACAAACTCTTTGAACCTTGAAGCATCTGGAAGCAGGTATTGGAGATCTAGATACAGATATATAGATAGATTTTTTTTTCCTTTACACTCTGTCTCCATGTTAATTATATTAATGATGGTGGTTGAGTTTGTGTGTGTGTGTTTTAACGAAAAGAGACAACGGTGTGGATGTGGCTGGTTGTATGCACACTCAGAACGTATATATAGGCTGTATATATATATAAAATAAAGTACGTGGGTATTTCTGTGGCTTCGGACATTGTACCAAACACGACAGGTATGTCGCATACGTGTCTATGATTTCAGGCATCACATGTTTGTCTTAACGTCGGAATCAGCGCAAAGCAGCATGTGGCGAAGACTTGGTTGTTACATTTTTGCACTACATACACTTTAATTACTTGATAAAGCATTTTTTAAAAAAAATAATCTTTCAACTGAGCATCTGTGTACGGGGCATGAGTGGGGGTGAAAGGGTTTATTTAATGGTTTTGCCATGCCTAAAGCTTATTTATACCGTGGGTGTGGATCCCACCTTTTTCTGCACTAACTATTTACTTGACCTGCTAAAGCAACTCATTTTCCGCCATGCCTGGTTAATATATGCAGTTTCCCAGAATGAAGAGAAGAAAAAGGAAAAAAGTCAAGTAGATTATACCTATTCATTTCTTAAAGCTTTTTGATAATGTTTTTGGCTTTGTTCTTAAAAGTGTGGAGGGTATTCAGAAACACGGTCGCCTTGTCTCGCGTGTCAGACTAGAATCCCTCCCTTCCTTGCCCTGTAGGGAATGGTAGTCGGAGGAGCAGACCGTGTGCCAGAGGTGGCACTCGGAGTCCTCTCTATGGGCACCCATGCAGTTACCCCTGCACAGAGTTTGCCCCGCCCCTCTGCCCAGCAGCCCAATGAGAGCGCTTTATCCCTCCCCCAGCATAGAGTTCACCCCGCCCCTCTGCCCAGCAGCCCAATGGGAGCACTTCCTCCCTCCCCCAGCACAGAGTTCGCCCCGTCCCTCTGCCCAGCAGCCCAGTGGGAGCGTTTCCTCCCTCCCCTGCTGCTGCGTCGGCACTTTGTGATAAATAAGTTGGTTTGGGGTTGCAGTTTGGGCACTCAATCTCTAAAAGGTTCGCCATCACTGCAGTAAACCTAACAGGCTTCCATGAAACCCGATCCTGGTGGATCATGCCCTGACATACCATGTGGGCTCTTTGAATCCCTCCCCATCTCTTTGTTTTGCCAAAATAATTGCCAAAGAGATCCTTGATCTAGTTATGACATTTCTGTACATGCACAGCGGCATGGCATGCCCTATCCTTCTCCACCTTGAGCAGACAGAGTCTTAGTGGCTTCACGAGCTAAAGGGATGTTGTTTGCCAGTCATTCTCTCAAGCAGGGAAATAACTGGAATTTTTGCAGCTTTCTTGCCAGTCTTATTGTGGGGAACGTCTGTCTCTGTCATCTTTGAAGTATACCTGTTTTTAAAGCAAGGGGGTTGGGGGAGAGAAAGAGAGAAGAGAAAATGTATAGTTTTATCCCATTTTTAATATTTTGGTGTAGCAACTTGCAATATATATATATGTATCTATATATTACAGACTTTTTTGTGAGTTTTGCAAATGCGTGTACAGATTCTTTTGTAAATATGGGACTTTTTTGTAATTTTAACTCCATGTACAGTGTAATCTTGTATAGCTTATCACTGAATGAGGGATAGGAGTTTTTAGAGTGTTATTTACAAGTTTCGAAAATACTCGGACCAGTAGCAGGGATAAATAAATGTGTCACATGATGTAAGTGTGTTTGGAAGTGTCGGTGAACATGTGTGGACTCCTTTTTGCTGTTTAGTCTTCCTGTATACTGTGACATTCTATACTGTTTTACTTAAGATGAAAAATAAAGGAAAGCCTTGCTGAAAATGTAATGGGGCAGAGTAAGGAACATTGTATAATTTACCTTTCCTTGTGAATGTTCTTCTCCACAATGTACTGTTTTTCCTACAATCAATGCTTGCAAAGAAAATACCAGTTTTCCCCCACCTCTCTAATATGAATCCTGTTTTAAATAACCTTCCTGTAAATTATACAAAATGTACTAGCATGTACGTTGAAAAGGACAAATAAAGCAAAACTCAGTTATTGTGTTGTTAAAATGCAGTTGCTGGGTATGTGTATTTTGCAGTTGAATCCTCTAATGCTATTGCTTTTGGTCGTTATGTTTTATAATCCTGCCTTTCTTCTGACGAGGCGGAAGGTACTGTGTGCAGTTTTCCCCTCGTTGGCTCCATTGCATCTTCAGAACCACAGTGGGAAATCCTGGAAAGCTCGGGCAGGTAAGGGACCAGAGTTGGTCAAGGAACTCCTTGTCTCATGTTTGTGTATTTGGATTCTGAGCTCCACCATGGCAGCTTTTAGGTCCCCAAGTGGTGGCTTTGTGGAGTGGCGTCTGGGAATATATCACAACAGAGGGATGAAAATACAGTCATACATCGCATAACGAATTTAATTCGTTCTGTGAGGCTGCTCGCTATGCGAGTTTTTTGCTATGTGAGTCAGACTCGCATAGCGAAAAATTTCCGCTATGCGAGTTTTCCCCATAGAAACGCTTGTTATGCGAGTTTTCCCATCGGGAAAAGTCCGACTCGCATAGCGAAAAATTCGTTATGCGAGTCGGACCGCTTAGCAAAAAACTTGCTCGTTATGCGAGTTTTTTGCTAAGCGAAACGCTCGTTATGCGAGATTTGACTATAGAAGGCCAGAGAACATAGTAGATCAGTGACCCAAGTATGAGATCAACATAGCAAATCAATGACACAAGCAGATCAACGACCAAGAACGCCATAAACGACTTATGTCTCCTGAAAAAAACAAGAGACAAATTGGTGTGTTTGTTTGGTGATACTCTACCTCGTTCAAGGTTTTTGGCTGTAGCCAACAAAAAAAAATGGTCAGGCCGTCGGTAAGCTGGACGGAAATTGCGAGGGCCAAACAGATTGTGTTGTCTAAAAGACAGATTGCAAGAATGTCCCTGTAAATCTTACATTTCTGACACAGGTGATCCCCCCTCCCCCGGTGTTTATTTCTTTCAAGCTGGCCTAACTCTGCAGATATGGCAAGTGGTTTACAAAAGGCCAAAGCCTTCTCGGCTCCTGCCTAATTTTTGGTCCCCAACGGCATCAGCTCGATTCAATATTTTTCTGCCCGGAGCCCAACGTTCCCTCTAATGTGAAACACATTTCTCTCTGCAGTGCCAGTAATCACATTACGTGACTGAATTTACAATTGCGGATCCCTGGCAATTTTCCTTCTGTTTCTGCCCGGCTCAAATCAAGGCTGCTCTCCCCCCCCCCCCGGTACGCCTAGGATTAGGTTGGCGGTTTATCACTTACAAACGTCTTAGTGCACTTTTCCTCCACTTACTGGTAAATGTTTATGGGATTGAGATGGAAAACTCACGGCCCTCCAGATGTCATGCAATTGCAACCTTCGAGTCACCCTTGGCAGTGTAGTCAATAACAAAGGATCCTCAGCTTTCCAGTCCAGCAACATCTGGATGGACAGATTCCACCCAGCCCTGGCTTATGGCAAAGAATGTGTTAAAGGCAAAGATCTCCCTAGCTATGGAGACTAGGGCTCAATACTCATCTCCATTTATAACCAAGGAGCCAGGGCTGTCTGTGTATGGAGATGTTTCTGTGGACATGTGGAAGGCATGACTGGAGTGCATGGAACACTGTTTACCTTCCCCCACCAAAGTGGTACTTATTTTTCTATTTGCAATTTCTTGCTCTTGAACTGTTAGGTTGATGGGAGCTGGGATGTGTCTTCCAGATGCTTCATCAATCTTATCCACTCTAGCTATAGCCTGTGTCTGATGATAAAAACCATAATGCCTTTTAAAGGCAGCAAATTGGAGATGGTTGCTATAGCACAGTGATGGAGAACCTTGGCACTCCAGGTGCTCTTGGACTTCAATTCCCAGAAGCCCACGTCAGCCTTCCTACTGATCAGGGCTTCTGGGTATTGAAGTCCAAGAACACCTGGAGTGCCAAGGTTCTCCATTACTGCTCTAGCAGATTATTCAGTCAGTTTCCTTTGGAACATCTTTTCATATCTCCATTACATCCACCTTCCCCCTCCACGAGCCGGAGGTTAGGAGTTTTTGAGTTCCCCATCTTGCATCCCAGAAGAGCCAGCCTGTGTAACTCTGGTCAAGCTTTGCAGTCCCAGATGAAGGGAACTGTAAGCCACTTCTGTGATGTGACAGTTCCCTTATAGCTCAAAAACCCAAGAAGCAGTTCATCCAAGTCAACTTTGACTTGACAGCACAAGCCTTCGGGCTATAATAATTAATGCACCTTTGCCTTTTATCTGCATTTTAAAAAAAAGAAAATACGAACATCACAGCCGGGTAAAAAAAAAGAAAATACGAACATCACAGCCGGGTAAAGGGATTCGTACTTTATGGGGGTCATAGTAGGTTGGAGGCCAGATTTCATGCTATCTTTTCCTGCTGCAATCTTGGAAGAAATTAACCCATTCAAGTTGCGGTGTAGGCTAGGAGGAACTCTTCCACTGCTGCAGTTTTGAAAAATTAGCTGCTAAATGTTTCTTATAATGTGCTCTTAACCTGCAGCCCTAGAATTTGGAAGCAGAAGTCGTCAAACTCAACCTGACTTGCTTTAAAATCTCCATGTATTGCCCATGCCATACCCAGGTTGACATTTGCTTCCGCCCCTAACTTGCATTGAAACCCTTTAGCGGTCCACCTTTTTCCATCCTGGAAAAGCAGATTTTTCTATTCGCATCTCCCGGGAATTGGCATCTCCTTGGGAATCCATGTCGCCAGTCTGTTCATGGAATAAGCCACAGTTTAAATAAGGAGTCACACTCACTGAAAAAGACCCACCTGAAACGGACTTGAATCGGAGTCACTTCGAAATCCTGCCTTAGATGTCTACCCTGTTGACTCCAAGCCACAACTGCAGAAAACTGGTTAAATACCCTCTGTCAGCACTTGATCTCTCTCATTGAATCACTACTGCATTGTGTGACAAGTACCGTATTTGCCGACATATAAGACGCACTCCCCACCCCTCAAAATACACTGGAAAAATTGAGTGTGTCTTATACACCAGTAATAGACCACCACCACCACCACTGGTGCAGTTTGGCAGCTAGCTGTCACTGACCGCTAGGAAGTGGGTGGCTTCCAAAGCCCGACCAATCTCACCTTCCCCATTTCCTGATGGTCAGTAGTGGTGGTTAGGATCTGCTGGGCAAGAGGCTCCTAAAGGAGAAATCTTGCCTGGGCTGAATCCCAGCCGGTCCCCCCACCGCCTCCTGAAAGGATCCTTCTATCCCCCATCCTACCACCAAGCGATGAGAGAGGGATGGGGGGGGGGAATGGACTTCAAAGAGCCTTCTCTCCCCCCATCCCACTTTTCTTAGAAGATCCTTCTCTCCCCCCCCCCCCATCCCACTTTCTTTGGCTCCTGCAGTTAATTTGGGAAATTAATGAAAAAATGTAGCAAATTATTATTTTCCTTTTAAAATGTGTATTAAAAAACCGGGGTGTGTCTTATACTCTGATGCGTCTTATACGCCGGCAAATATGGTAAATTCTGTCATATTAGAAATGGGTGGTTGCCTCCTTCACGTAGGTCAAAGAATCATTGAATGACCCTCCATGGGCAAACCAACCCTTAGTTGCCGTAACTGTTTGTAATGCCTTTAGTTTTGATTTTCCACTTGAAAGCCTTCTTTATGTGCTTCTTTTGAGTACAGGAGAGGCGTGGATTGTGCAGCAGGTTCCACATAAGCCAGATCTCTGCCACCTTCAAGCTATGGACCACCATGAGGTCTTTGTAGAAGCAGGGATCAAACGTCTGCAGGTTAGGGGCAGCTGAGGGCTTCGCTATCCCAAAAGTCTTGAACCCTTCATGCAAAACGGGCTTCAGGTTGATTCGTTGCAAGCACATGCCTAAGAAGACGTCATCAATGGGGAAAAGTTCCACTTGGCCACAGGCCTCGGAGAGTTTCTTCATGGTACTGCTAGATAATAAGAACCCTCCGCCTCCCGCGTAGGCTGGATACATGCCCAACCCGTACATCGTCTCCGGGATGTAGTACTTGCTCTGGCGGGTCCGAATGGGATGCGCATTGTAGATGATATCTCCAACGAAAAGGTCCTCGGAAGCATTGCGGCTGCCGAGGAAACCGATGATGTTTTCCACGTTGACGAAAACATCAGCGTCCCCTTTGAAGATGAACTTGGCGTTGGAGCAAAACTCGTCAGCCCAGCGTAGGAAATGGATCTCTTTCAAAGTCAAGTTGAAGAAAGTGTCGAGAAAGTCCCACAAGAGGATGTCCCGGTACATCAGACTCTCCTGGTGAATGAGGCTTTCCCACGTTGGCAGGGCTGTCTTGTTCTTTGGGACAGCCAGGAGGAAAAGTCTCTGCACCTGAGCCCCGTTGACCAGACCTTCCCTTCCCCATGTTTTCCGTACAACCTCCCGGCGGTCAAAGTCCTCTACCAGCGATTTGACCACAATGAGCAAGAAGGGTCCGCTTGGGGTTCTTGTGCACTTCTTGGGTTGATTGATGAGAAGGTCAAACTTCCGGTTGTCTTTGTTTCTAAGGTAATTCCTAAAGTCAAAAGTTGAATCTGTCGGTAGTGGAGTGGCAAGTGGGTCCTTTTTACTCGCCTTGTCGTCATGATTGACAGAAGAAATAATTCTAGGTCCTGCTCCGGTTGCCTGACCTCTTGGCTGATGGTGGAGGTCTGCGGAATGATAAAAACCCTTGTGTGCTCCAGCTGAAGGTATCTTCTGGCCTTTCAGATGTTCCGCTCGGAGGGATTTATGACTCAGTTGCGAGTAGAGTATGGTGAGGAGAGCAGCCACCAGGCAGAGTGTACAGATAGCATCACCCTTAAGTTGAACTCTCATTATTTCCACAGGTAGGTAAGGAACGCCAGTGTTGTATTAGGTGAGTTCTCTGTTGGCCACCTGGAAAGACAGAAACAGTAGTTCAGAAGAGAGTCTGCAGAAATTAAGAATGGGTCTTTGTTTTTAAAGCTATGGAGAAGGGCCCTCTTAGCAGGGGTGACATGGTTCATGCATCTTCCCCACATAACTCTATGCTCAGCAGAGTGTGGTGGCTCTGGCATAGGTAGCAAAGGGTTCTATGGAATTTATCCTAGCAGGAATACAGTTGTGTTATCATTGAAATGTGCTCAGCCTTCTAGTTCAATTTTACACATTATGTCTGTCTGTCTGCCGTCTATATCACCCATCTAGTATGGTAGCTACTTGGGCAATTTACGTAGGTTAAAACATAAAACATCTTAGGTAAACGTAAAGGTCACCCTTGCCTGAAAGCTATTCGTATCCAACTCTAGGGTTCAGTGCTCATCTCTGTTTATAGCCAAAAAGCTGTCTGCGTCTGCAGACGTTTCCGTGGATATATGGCAGGCACCACTAGTGCACGGAACACTGTTTACCTTCCCACTAAAGTGGTACCTATTTATCTACTTGTAATTTCTAGCTTTCAAACTGCTTGGATGTCAAGAGCTGGGACAAAGGCGGGAGCTCGCTCCATCCTACAGTACTCGGGTATCAAACTCCGACCTTCAAGTTCGGCATCTTAACCACTAAGCCACCGCAGTCCCATAAAACATCTTACCAACTATCAAAAATGTTCTTTAGGGACACTGAATGCAGTTTAGAGGTACCTTCAGCTGAAACTTTCTAATTGTTGGCCACAAAACAGTGTGCAAAACGTGGTAGATCCTTCTACCAAGCAACGTGTTTATATTGGTGTTTTGCCCTGTGCTTCTTCACTCTGCTTTCTCCAGAAAAGAAATTATATCTTAACGGGCGATGCAATAAGCAATGGAATTAGTTATATTTTAAACACTGCATCACAAGTGGTGAAACTGTAGTGCAGCCAAAACATTGTGAGTTCGGTTCTGACCAGGACTCCCAAGGTTGACTCAGCCTTCCATCCTTCTGAGTTTGGTAAAATGCGTCCCCAGCATGTTGGGGACAAAATTGCTAATTATCTTGTGATGTGCCCAGACTAAATGCTATGGGGCAGGAAATCAGTGTATTTGCGATTGCTGTTTTAAGCACCACAACCGGTAATAATAATACAGGTAAATTGTTTCTCAAGCATTGAGAGAAGCAATTCTGAGGCAGCCATGTTGACCATAAAAACAAAGTCCAAATTCCAGACTCAGTTATTTGGGTAGTTACTTGTAGGCTATTTGGCAAGCAAACTAATAATAAAAATGTGTGTAAATTTTGGAGGCCACTAGAGTCCACCTCATAGCAAAAGACCATTTTGGTTTCAACTGTTTATTTCTCCTATTCCTATTCCTTACCCTGTCCGCCTTTGTCTGGCCAAGTTGTCCTGCTATGGTTATAGAGTAGACCATACCGCCAGCAACTCAACGTCAACAGTCAGGGGTCGGTTAACTAACCTGACCACCCTGCAGACTTGGGGCTTTAGGTTGTGAAATCCACAGGGAAGGGTGAGGATCCCCCAAGTAGCTTAAATCCCTCTTGATGGAGGGCAACAGCTTCATCCATCCTGGTTTGGGGCCGAGGAGGGCTTTGCATGTCAAAAAGGCTCAAGACTTTAAAGTGACTCAAAGGAACTGGATCAGTGGTACTCTGGGTGTCACGCTGCGATGCAGAACGCAAATGCAAGGCCACTGCTTTATATTCTTGGGACAATCTTCATGGCTGATCACCATGAAGATTGCCAGTATTCAGAATCTGATAGAGCACAAAAAGAAGAAGAAGCTGCCTTTGCCAAGCCTTTGAAGAGACCTGTACAGTTTCATGCTTCTCTTCTCTCATATAAACACTGCTCTAATTTAATTCATCTTTACTAACAGGACTGAATCACTTTTGATTTATTTTTTTGGGGTTTGCTCCAGCGGTTGGCAGTTAGACGAGGCATTTCGGAGCATCTGCCAAGGCTCCTTATCTATATGTGCTACCAAATCTTGGAGCTATGACCACTTTGCGTCACACACACGCACGCGCGGTTGTGACCTATTCACCTATTGAGTACGCAGAAACCTTCGGAATTTGCTCTAATTAAGTGGTGACTTTGCTTTGCTGACTGCAGTGGCTCAAGCGGCTAAGAAGGCGCTGACTGGAAGGCAGCAGGTCAGCAGTTCGATTCCCGAGTACTGCAGGGCAGAATGAGCTCCCGTCTCTGTCCCAGCTCCTGCCAACCTAGCCGTTCGAAAGCAAGAAATTGCAAGTCGATAAGCAGGGACCACTTCGGTGGGAAGATAAACAGCATTCTGTGCGCTCCGGTGTCTAGTCATGCTGGCCACATGACCACGGAAACGTCTGTAGAAGCAGACAGCACTGGCTCTTCGGCTTTGAAACAGAGATGAGCACTGACCCATAGAGTCGGATACAACTGGCTGTCGAGCAAGGGTGACCTTTATCTTACCTTGTTTTGCACAGATTTGCACTGATTGTCTTTCCTGTGTGAGAGGCAAGCTGCTGATATGAAGTCTTGGCGCTTGGGCCTATGTTTAATATTCTAGGCTCAGGGCTTGGAAAGATGGGAATCCACATTTTCCATGACTGACAGTTTTAGCCTGCCAATATCTTGGAGATGACGGGAAAGCCAGCAGAATCTTGGACTCCTCTATACTTGAGTTAGAGCTCAGACTTTCTTTGGCTGGAAGGAAAGGCCCTTGAGTTAACCCAAACTGGAAACTTATTTGCAACATAGCTCGCCCTTGCTTGGAAGCCGGCTGTATCCGACTCTAGGGCTCAGTGCTCATCGCTGTTTATAGCCGAAGAGCCAGCACTGTCTGTGTTTGCAGACATTTCCGTGGACATGTGGCAGGCATGCACGCAACACTGTTTAATCTACTTGCAGTTTCTTGCTTTCAAATGGCTAGGTTGGCAGGAGCTGGGACAGAGGCGGGAGCTCACTCCATCGTGCAGTTCTCGGGCCCCGAACTGCTGGCCTGTCGACCTTCTAGTCATCAGGTTCAGCCTCTTAGCACCAGCCTTCTAAAATCTGTAACCCTCCAGATGCAGACTACAGTTCCCATTATCCCCTAGCCAGCACATATTGTATGTCCCTTGCGGAATCCAAGCTGGTTCCACGCACTCACTGGACACATGAGAACTCCCAATATGCAAACAATTCCCATCTATACTGAGTTTTCTCTACTCACTTCGGTTCTGGCCCCCTTTCTACATGGTCCGCATTAGCGGCCAAAGCTGTCTCTGTAACAGCAGGAGAGAAGAAACTGATCCTTTGTATGGATCACAGAGCACTATTTTCAAACATCACCAGATGTTTGGATGGAATACAATTTCCCTGCCTGATTGCTTTTAAAGGCTACCTGCCAATTAAAGAAAGTTCTTGGGTTTTTGTTTCTGGAGTTTATACCCAATAATCGAACAGCTGTTTTATCACTCTTCCTGTTCAGTTGCTTGGTGAGCGTCCTCAAAGGTTGTGGTATTTTTCAAACACAATCCTGCGTACCCTGGTATCGGCAACTTTGTGTCAGCGGCTAATCTTTCTCACACTAGGGCAGGCGGAAGGAACTGCAGAAGGAACTCCCCAAAAAGTGCCTTCATTTTGGGTAGTTTCACATCTGGCCAAGAAGGAGAAGGACGGTGGCGATGAGGACGACAAGTATGATGACAATGTTGTCGACCGCCACGACGACGACAATAACGATAACATTAATGGCACATTACAACGATGCGTGGATTTGCAAAACAAAATAAAAACAAATAATAAACTACAGTGGTACTTCATACAACGATTTTAATCCATTCTACAGGGCTCGCTGTTGTATGAAACAATTGCAATACGATGCATGGATTGTATAGCGATTTTTCCTATGGGATGCATCGTACAACGATTTTTTTTCGCTAAGTGGTTTTTCCCAGTGAAAAATTGTTATATGGTTTTTTTCCATAGGGAAAATTGTTCTGCGGGACACCATTTCCCCCAAAAAACCTAATTGTTATGCGATTTCGTTGCTATACGGGGCGATTGTTGTATGAGATTCCACTGTAAAATAATACTGCTCCACTTTAAATACTTCCTGCTATGTTTTTATTATGAGTTTTCGTGGATCAAGTCCACTTCTTCAGACAAAGGAGTGAAATTTCCAGGTATGGTTTATATACACCAGATACAGAGGTAAAGAGGTTACAAGGTAAAGAGGTTACAAGGTTAAGAGGTAAAGAGTAATCAAGCAGAATGACAGATGCACATGCATATCAATACAGCTTCCTACAGCTAGCAGCAATAAATGTGCAAAAGTTTGCAGAAGTTTCTGAACTGGGGAGAATGTACTAGAAACCATCAAACTCAGGTGCTTAAAGCTTTCGTGTCCCATTAGCAGGAAAGGCTAATCTGAATGTTTTTGACTTTCTTTGAATACATTAGAAAAGGAATGGACAAAGTCTTCTATCCAGGGACGGTATTTCCTCCTCCCAAAGCAGGAGAGAGGGAGGGGAATAGTTTCAAGTTTTCTGAAACAGATTTTTAAAATTGAATCCTGCAAGAAGCGGGGCTGTGACATATTTAAAACATGGAGTCAAAGGGCAGGAAAGCAACTTGTTTTGTTTCAACTCAGAGAAAAGAACCCACCCTATTTTTTTTATTTTTGGAATGGAGATTTCGAAATCGGCCTCCGAAGGGTTGCAGAAAACCCAAGGGGAACTCTTTACCGACCGTTTCCCTAGAACAGAAGCAGGCTGGGTTCAAGAAAGGACTGGGTGGGGGAGTCTTGTCTTGTGGCATCTCAAAGAATAACCATTTTATCATCACGATGCCCAAATTGTTGTTGGTTTTTTAATCTTCAGTTTTGCTGCATGACTCGGTTTTCATTAGAACAGGAAAACAACCCAACCGGGAATTGATGTGATGTTTGCATATTTGTGTTGCTGACATTTAGCACTGTAAATGTAGCCAATAGTCATTCTGCCTCAAAGCTTGGAAAATTTGCTTTTTTTTTAGTACAGCTAGGGTTGCCATACGTCCCGGAAAACCGGGATTTTCCCGGATTCAAGGTCAGAAAAACTGTCCCGGCTAGTTCAATAAAGCCCTGGATTTTTAAAACTTACTGATTGTGTATTATAACACACCATCAAAACAAATTTGAACTCTTGCCACCTTGCATTGAGTAGGGGGTTAGACTCGATGGCCTCAAAGTCCTCTCCCACGGTGGGTTACCATATCTCAGGATTTGTCCTGAGATTTCCTGCTCTAAGACAAATCCTGAGATATGGTAACCCAGTCCCACCTCAGTTATTTTGTAATTCTATGAACACAGTTCTAGAAAGTGAAGTGAAAGCTGCTCTGAAAGCAATAGGAAGAAATAAATCAATACACGGAATACCAAAAGAATTTGATTTGGATTCCTGCATTGAGCAAGGGTTTGGGTTCAATGGCCTCAAAGCCCCTCCCAACTCAGTGATTCTAGGATTCTATGATCTCCCATCATCCCCAGAGGGCAGAGATGAAGGCGAGCCTATGGAAGGTCATGTGTTCCCCATTCTGTTGCTATTAAATGCGGTCAAGCTTCTTCTCACTCACGGAGACCCTATAAATGTCCTGTCATCGGCAGCCCTGCTCAGCTTTTACAAACTCAAGCCATCTCATTCTTTTGGTCTTCTTTCCCTGCTTCCTTTCACTTTTTCCAACATTATTAATTGGGTGGTTCTTCTGCTTGTGCCATATCTGAATCCGAATATTTGTGATCATCACAGCAATCAGACATTAAGATTGTCCTGAGAATATAATTCAGTGGCCTTCCATTGGCCTTCTTCATTGGAGCATGACACTTGTACCACTGATCCAGTTCCACCAGTCACTTTCTGGTCCTGAGCCCTTTTGGTACACAAAGACCTCCTCAGCCCCAGGCCAGGATGGGTGAAGCTGCTGCCCTCCATCAGGATGGATTCAAGTGGGACCATTTAATCCACTTGGGGACCATCACCCTTCCTTGTGGACTTTGCCAAGGCCGATAGTCCTCAGGATTGTTGGGTTAGCTAAGCACCGCCTGATGATCGGCGTTGAGTTGCTGACAGCATGTTCTACTCCAGGGGAGTCCCCAACCTTTCCAAACTGAGGGCCAGATCATGCTCTCTAAATCGGCTTCGAGGGCTGGATGGCCATTTTGCCCTGCCTGCACGATGGGCGTGTCCATTTTGTCCCAAGTGCTTCAAAGGGGGGGGGCATTTTGTTTCTTGAATGCCCTTGGAGAGGTGGGGACCCCCACAAGAAATGGTGCCACAGGCCGGATCCAGCCCATGGGCCTTAGATTGGGAACCCCAGGTCTACTCTTATTACCATAGCCAGATCACCTGGCCAGACGGGTAATTGGGCGAGGTAGAAATTAATTAATTAATTAAGATTTTTAAACTGAATTCTCTTTCCTTGATGGTAAAAGCAAGTAAACTGCTGCATTTGTCACTGTCTGGTTTCTTTAGCCTGCTATTTATCCTTTTTGCTTCCAGAGACTAAGGGAAGATGACCACGTCTTTTTCTCCATCTGTAAAGGCAACGTGGAGCCAGGTTGAGTCAGCAGGAAAAATCTTGCATCCCGAGATATCATTGTGTCTTCTTTCCAACGATTGCTTCATTCTTGTGCGGCGATGGATTCTGTTCTGCAACACACACACACAACAGAATCCATCGCCACACAAGAATGAAGCAATTGCTGGAAAGAAGACACAATGAAGTCTCAAGCATATTATATATATATGTGAATGCCAAGATTAATTTCTGTCTGGCCGAAGACACAGAAAGCCAGATCCTTGGGAAAGGTTGTGGGATCCCTCCCCGCTGAACTACAACTCTCAGAATTTCCCAAGCTGGCAGGGAGTCGTTTCAAGTTGACTCATCCCAAATCGATCTGTTCATAAACTTTTCCAAACTCCGTGTGGCCCTGCTGACTAGATGATTCTGGGAATTGTGTTGTCACCATGTAACTGCCTTGGGCAAATCTGGGGATCGTAATGGCAAGAAACCCTTTTTCCAAGCATTGCCATTCTCCCAAGTTAATTTCCTATTTGATAATAACTGTTTGCTATCAAGTCTGTGAAGGGACTGCAGTGGCTCAAGTGGCTAAGATGCTGATTGGGAGGCAGAAGGTCAGCAGTTCGATTCCCGAGTACCACTGGACGGAATGAGCTCCCGTCTCTGTCCCAGCTCCTGCCAACCTAGCAGTTTGAAAGCAAGAAATTGCAAGTAGATAAATAGGAACCACTTCAGTGGGAAGGTAACAGCTTTCCGTGCGCTCCGGTGTCTAGTCATGCCTGCCACATGACCATGGAAACGTCCGCAGAAGTGGACAGCGCTGGCTCTTTGGCTTTGAAACAGAGATGAGCACTGACCCATAGAGTTGGATACGACTGGCTTTCGAGCAAGGGAAACCTATCATGTCTGTACCATACGAGGCCTATGTGGAAAGAGGAGAAGGACAACGAGGAGCACAAGGCAGACCCAGAGGAAGGCGGAGAGAGAACGTCAAAGAAATTTATTATTATTATTATTATTATTATTATTATTATTATTATTATTATTATTATTATTATTATTATTATGTGTCAGAAATTCAGGTGGAAAGGATTTTTGCTGGAGAAACCCTACTCAAGAAATGACCAAATGAGGCTCCTTTCATGTTCCCCAAGAGCTGGGACAGAGACAGGAGCTCAATATGTCATGCAGTACCCAGGTCTCAAAAGTGCCGAGTTGCCAGCCTTCCAGCTAACAAGGCAAGCTTCTTAACCACTGAGCCACCAAAGGAGAAGGAGGAAGAGTCATCATCATCCATCATCTCCAGGACAAATACTAACTTGCCAGAGCAAAATTATCACAATTAGCTGAAGTGAAAGTATGTTGTTGGTGCTTTGGAATGTACTCAGGGTTCGTTCAAATACCACGTGACCATTTTAGGGGGAGGAGGTGGTCTACCAAAAGTCATGGAAAGTCACAGGGGGGGGGAGGCAGGGGGGATTCGGCGTGAAGTCACGTGACTCCACATCCAGCTGCCCATAGATGGATTCAAGTGGGATTTAACCCCCTTGGGGACCATCACCTTCCCCTGCGGACTTTGACACCCAAGGCCGTTAGTCCTCAGTGTTGTCAGGTTAGTTAACTGCTGCCTGACACTCGGCGTTGAGTCACTGGCAGTAGGGTCTACTCTAGAGGGTGACCAAAACACTATTTGGATCCCAAGAATGGCAGCAGTTCTGAGGGAATCCCAGAAGCAACCCCGACGCCCAAGTCTGAGAAAGTTTTGTTAGGATGTCATGCTGGTTGTCAAAGTCTTGGCATTTTACTCATCCAAAGCTGACTTTTCCAAACTTAGCTGTGGAGCTAGACTTTGACTGGGTCCTTTGCCTCTTTCCCTTTGGGATTTCCCCTTCACATTTTTCCAGGCCTTAAGTCTCAGCCCTGTTTTATTATTTGTTTAGCCCAATGGAGCACATTCTTTCCAATGTACCTCTTGGGCGCATGCCAGATTTATTATTTATTTTGAAAGGTGCATTTGCTTGGGTCTGTGTGCCATCTTCAAGTTTGCCTCCCTGGCAAGGTTCTCCTATGAATGCTGTCTTGGTAATGCAGAGGAAAAGAAGAAAAAGAAGGGAAGAAGGAAAAACCCTCAACATTTCTACCAAAGACCTACTGTTTCTCCTCTCCCAAATGCCAGGACAGAAATAAATATAAACCAATCTGGGGGGAGGGGAGGACTGTTACTTGTTGATGTGCAAGAAAGGGGTACATGAATAGTTTGAATGATGGCCTTGCATGGAATGGAAGGGGCCTTTTCCGTGGACACGTGGCAGCCATGACTAAACACTGGAGTGCACAGAATGCCGTTTACCTCCCCATCGATGTAGGACCTATTTATCTACTTGCAATTTCTTGCCTCTGAACTGCTAGGTCGGCTGGAGCCGGGGGATGTATTTAGCCCTAAATTGGGGGGCAGAAAACAAGACTGCAGCTTGCACCAGTACGTCAAACAAACACAAACAAAATGTGGCGTCCAGATGGTACTGCGTTACAGACCCTAGCATCTCTTACCACTGGAGACACTGGCCAGGACACATGGGAGAGGCTGTGTTATAACATCTGGAGTGTAAAAAAACAATCTGTTGTTTTGGATGCTGCTAATCAGCTACGTGATTTTACGCTGGAGCCAAGCCTAAGCAAAGCATCACCTGCAAGGTCTGAAGGTACCTTCCCTGAGTGACTGAGACGAGTGTGTGGATATATGACAGAACATCTAAGCTAGATTGACTGTGGAAATTCTGCAACCGACAGAAGTATAGCGGCCTATTAAAGCGTTGTCTTTCGCTGCTAAACCAAACCCAATTTTTGCATAATGGCTTTTATGTGTGGCCAGTGGAGAAGACAAGGAGACTGCTGGGCTGAGGTGGTCGAAATAATTAATCTTTTTGAGTGCTACCTGTAGCTCTCACAAAGTAGAGCCAAGGCTGCATGTTAAGTATTTACTCAGTGGTAAAGGTAAAGGTCGCCCTTGCTCAAAAGCCAGTCGTATCTGACTAGGGTTCAGTGCTCATCTCCATATGCCTGCCACATGACCACGGAAACGTTCTGTAGGACTAACCGTCTCTTCTGCCAGAGCGTCGTTCATATCTTCCTGGGTAAATGTGATGGGTTTTGTAGTCCAACTAATCTGGAAGTTGCCAGGTTGATGACTAGCGTTGAAAGCTGTCCTGTATTTGGACAGTTGGGTCTACTTTAATACAGTATTGTCTACCTCACCGTCTACCCAAACTATGTTCCGTGGAACACTGGTGGACCTTGATTCCCAGAAGCACTGAGTTCAGTACGCTGGTTGATCAGTGCTTTGGGGAATTAACTCAGGCTTCTGGGAATTGAAGTCCAAAAACACCCAAAGTTTGGGAAACAACTTGTCTACATGTTGATTGCCAGTGGCATTTCAGGGCTTCAGTTCTGGTATTTTTGAGCCCTATGTGGAGATGTCAGGAGCCTTTGGGAAGCCACCCATGTGCTGCGCTGTCAAACTACAGTTCCCTCTTCCCAATGTGGTAGTGGGAGATGGTTCCAGAAGACACTGGGCAGAAATCTGGTTGATATCCATTGAAAAGATGGACCTTCGTGGGCCACATGGAAATGTGATACATGAACAATGAAAACACTGTGTGCTGTTGCCAATCCACCCAGCCCTTCAAAAATTAGGATCATTTTCAGAGCTCTTCCATGGTTTCTATTAATGGGGAGACATTTCTGCATGAGAGTAACATCTAAGGAACTAAATGGGTTATCCAGTCCAAGCTGCAAGGTCCATGCAAAACTTGGAAAAGTTACTTATTTGGCCTTGTTGTCTGGGGATTCTCTGAAAAGCAGGCTAAGGAAGTAACTTTTTTGAGCTCTGAGCATAACTCCAGAAGTTTGAGTGCTTACATGAAATGTTCTTAATTCTAGACCCTGGGGGAAAGGGTGTGTTTGTAGGGTGTGTTTGCACATGCATAGTTCTCATTACCACTATGGGGCTGTGGTGGTTTAGTGGTTACGATGCTGAGCTCGATGACTGGAAGGTCGGCAAGGTCAGCAGTTCGAGTGCTGCATGACAGAGTGAGCTCCCGTCTCTGACCCACCTTCTGCCAACCTAGCAGTTAGAAAGCAAGACATTGCAAGTGGATAGATCGGTACTGCTACGGTGGGAAAGGTAGCAGCATTCTATGTACTCTGGTGTTTAGTCATGCCTGCCATGTGTCCACAGAGACATCTGCAGACGCAGATAGCGCCGGCTCTTTGGCTGCAAATGGAGATTGAGCACTGAACCCTAGTTAGATGTGACTGGCTTTCAAGCAAGGCAAGAGCGACCTTTGCCATTACCACCGAGAAATGCTCGAGAAACATGCTTCCTGTTTTTCACCCGATGGAAAACCCACAGGTAACTTTCTCAAGGGAAGCCAAAGAGCTGCTCGGGGGAAGAGTCTCCAGTCACTACTGGTGTTCCTTTTTCGTGCCCGCGAAGCAAGACGGAAGAGTGCAAGAAAGCAAGAGAGACAGAGGAGGGTGCAAAGCCGAAGACACTTGGGGGGGGGGGGAACTGTCAGTAGAGCGAGGGCTCTCCCCCAATGATACCCGCAGGGTTAACACGTACTTACATCCAAAGCTGTCACGTCAGCGCTGCATCCTTGCAGTAGCATTCAGACCAAAGGCTGCCAAGTCAGCACATCTGGATTGCGTTACTGCTGGCATTCCTCGGCCTCTGGATGTATAGCCCAGGAAATCCTAGCTACGGGGAAGCCTTCCTTTGAGCGTGTTTCCATAAGTCGCTCTCTTTTTGTGCACGGCAGCATGCAAAACATATTCAACTCTACCGTCTCCACTCGCAAACCTTTCTCTCTCTCTCTGTGTGTGTGTCTGTATCTTTTTATCTGAGCTGGTCAAACAATTCCTCGGTTTTGTAGACAGCACAGGATCTCAGCCGCCTTCTCCGAAGTCCTAGTCACGTGATCTGAGCAGATGTTCCGAGCCAAGAGAGGAGGGGGAGCAGCTGGGCCCCAGTCCAGGGACAGATGTTGGCCAGCAGCACCGGAGGAAAAGAGGGAGAGATGTGCTTGGCTGCGTATGAGAGAGAGATTGCAATTTGCATGCTCATGGAACAATGGGTTGGAAGATCACTTGACTGTGCTTTTAAAAAAATCATAAAAAGAAAGAAGCAATAAAGTTGTCTCCTTGTAAAAGGAGAAATCCTAGGGGATGGTTTTGGTTTTGACTTGGGTGTGAAAATAAAAAGAGCGACAATTGAACTCTTGACCCACAAATAGCCACAGATCCTCCTTTATGGGTGGGAGCATCTCTAGTCCAAATTTTTCAAACAGTTACTTACTTGGACGATGGCACTCAGCCTCCTTACCAACGTGTCTGTACCAGTGCAAGGAACTCTGGGAGATATTGTTGTTCAGTCGCACAGTCGATTCCGACCCTTTGCGATGACCCCATGGACCACTGTCCGCCAGGCACTTCTGTCCTCCACCATCCAACTCAACTCACTCAGCTCTGTGCCCATTGTGTCCACAATACCATCCAGCCATCTCATCTTTGGCCGCCCCCTTTTTCTTTTGCCCTCCACCTTTCCCAGCATCAAGGCTTTCTCAAGCGAATCCTCTCTTCTCACTTGATGTTCAAAGTACTTTAGCTTCATCTTTACTATTGGACCTTCTAAGGAGCAGTCAGGGTTGATTTCTTCTAAGATTGCCTCAAAAATAACCTTTTCCAACTCTAGTCAAAGCTAACTTCTCGAACTAAGAAACCATTTCTTCTCTGACCCCCCCCCCCCCAATATTCACCTCTGTCCCACTGATGTACGCGGCCATGGGGAGGCTAGAGCAGGGGTTCCCAACCTTTTGGGGCTGGTCATGTGGTCATTGGTGCCTTCCACCCAGAAGCAGAAGTAAAACATGCGCACACATGCGCATAAAACTTCTGGAAATGACCAGCGGGTTGTTTATGGCAGCATTCCACACATGTGCGGGCGCATTTGACTGCTGCCTCCGGGAGTGGCAAGGGCACTGTGGGCCAGATGAATTGGCATCGGGGACCAGACCCAGCCTATGGGCAGTAGGTTGGGCTAGAGTGTGAGCCAGGGATCCTCAACCTACGGCCCATGGGCCACATCTGGACCATGGCACCAAATCATCCAGCCCACATCCTTGCTCCAGCCGCCTCAATCCTTGTCTCCTCTGCATGGCTTGGCATGTCCCTAACGGCGCTCCATAGCAGGGCGGATGTTGTAAGGCTAACAACATCTGCCCTGCTACGGAGCGCTGTTAGGGACAGACCAAGTGGAGGAAGCAGTGGCGGAAGCAGCTGTGTTTCTGGCGGCCACAGGAGCGTTTCACCCACACGATGCAGCTCCTCCAGGCAGGGAAGCAGTGGGGGGGGGGGTCGACGTGGTCACTGCTGGGGGGGACGACCACCAGTCCGGCCCCTCAACAGTCTGAGGGAGTGTGGCCCGACCCTTGGATTAAAAAGGTAGAGGACCACTGGGTGTAAGCATAGCCCCAGCTCAAAAGAGCTCTCCTTTGTATTTCTGGATTCACATCGGCTCATGCCCTTTCGGCTACCTCAGGGACAGCTCAGAGATCAGAAATCTCAAGGACCAGAACTCGGACCAGGTGCTAAGCTGTTGGGAAGGTTGCCACGTCATATATGACTTTAGAGCAGGGATTCTCAACCTGCGGTCAAATGTGGCCCACAATGCCATGTCATGTGCACCATCACCACCTCCACCACACCCGGTCATTCCATGTGGTGGAGGAAAGGCAAAATGGCCCTGGCAGGCTCCCAGAGCTGTCTGAGGGAGCGTGACCTAGCCATTGGCTTTAAAAGGTTGAGAAGTCATGCTTTCGATAGCTGCAGTTGACTCTTGGGGAAGATCAACTCCCAAGAAGGCAAACGTTGAGACGTATCAGGGAGTTCAATACATTCCCAGCTGTTTGGCAATAGCATTCATAGACACAACAACGGAGTTCATCGAAGTGCAGATAGAAGTGGAGGCCACACTTTAGGGTTTTGCCCCCAACGCAAAATGTTCCCTAGTGGTGGCAAACTTTGGCACTCCCGGTGTCCTCGAACTACACTTCCCAGACCCCTGATCAGCAGGAGTGCTTCTTCGTCTTCTTTCATGTCCCGATCAAACCCTGGACTGCCAAAATGAAGCCACTTTCTTGGCTTTGTCGTGACCTTTACCTTTACTAAGGCACTTAGAAGTCTCTGTTGAAAAGCTACCATTCAAAGAAGTGCAGTAGAGCGCTCTAGCAAGGGAATCTAACTCCCTCGCCAAGCAGCAGACCTTCCGGATTCTGCACGATGTGACCGTGGAAATCAAAGTGATGTCAGACTACTACAGGCTATGCAAATCAGATGCGCTTCCAGGACCGTCAATCTTGTCATTATGCATTCTTCTTTATCTGGTCATTTGTAGACATTAAAAAGGCACATAGGGTGATAGAAAAAGGCAGGTAGGTTACAAGGCAAAGACGCCAATGGGTTCACCCAACCTCTCATAATTCTCTGCACAGAAGTGGGTACCGTATATACTCGAGTCTAAGTCGGGGTTTTTAGCTCCCCCCCCATGAGGTCCAAAAATGGGACTCGACTTATATGCGGGTCAATGTAAACACTCAAAAAGATACCCAAACACATGTCCGAATTAATTAATGTTACCTTATTTTCATGTATTTTAATTATTGAAACTCACTAGCAGCTGCTGCATTTTCCACCCCGACTTATACTCGGGTCAGTCTATTTTCCTAGTTTTAGAGGTCTACATTAGGCACCTCGACTTATATTCGGGACGACTTATAGTCGAGTATATACGGTAACTGCATGACTAAAGTCATGTCTGGAAGCACCCAGGATTGTAGAGATGAAGCCACAGAAGTATGGAGAGGTAGACTCTCTACTGGAAAAAAAAATATGGCTGATGAAACGGCTATAAGGAAGTGACACAGAGACCCACATTCATATGAAGTGTCTGAATAACAGTGTAAACATTGCCAAATCCCAATCGTTCCCATTTAAAAGTGAAGTTCTTCCTTGCTCAAAAGACAGTCATTTCCAACTCTAGAGGATGGAGCTCATCTTCGTTTATAGCCAGAAAGCCAGCACTGTACGTGACTGCAGATATTTCCGTGGTCATGTGGCAGGCATGACTAGAGTGCATGGAACGTTGTTACCTTTCCTGCTAGGTTGGCAGGAGCTGGGACAGGCGCTGGGACCTCGCTCTGTCTTGCAGTACTTGGGTCTTGGACTTTCCAGTCATCAAACGCAACATCTTAACCGCTAAGCTTATTTAGGGAATTCTAGAGCTCTTTGGCTATAAACAAAGAAGAGCACCGAATCCTACAGTCGGATAGGTCTGGCTTTTGAGTAAGGCTTTTCCCCAGCTGTTTTTATAGGGTTTTCAGAAGCCAGTGAGGTCTGATGTCACTGTCTTCTAAAACATCTTAGCGCACAAAACCCTTTGCTAAGAAGAATCCCTCTTCCAGTTGCTTCCTGAACATATCTCTATTCCTAAGAACATCCCCATTTTGACATTGAAGCAGGAAATGGCCTTCCAAATGTAGTTCTGTTTCTGTCCTGGGACAATTCTAGCTTGGGTCTACCCTTGTTGTTGGGTCTACCCTTGTTGAGTCCAGCCTTGTTGGGTCTACCCTTGAATATCCTAAAGTGCAGTCAATAGCTCTATAGATGTACAAGTGTACTCAGCAGCACGATCTTGTTTCTAGTTGTCCAAAGCAAGGCTTTTACCCCTATGCGTTGTAGTTACTTTCCTGGATCCCTAGAAGTTCCTCTGCTATGCTGATGAGGCCGTTGTCTTCCAAGGCAGCGACGAGTCTCTGTATAGTTGCCCTCTTGCCCTCGGAGTCGATAAACCTACGGAGCAACTGGTAGGCCTGTTCGTACAGACCTTCCCTCTCGTACTCCATGGCCAAGTTGTCGATGACGGGGTCCCGGAGAGCGCGGCAGTTCACCTGCAGGGACCGGCCGACCTGCTTCCACTTCTTGGAGATGAGTTTGGCAAACTTCTGGTGATCGCCTGGTGTGATGCGTCGGTTCACTTCCGGAAGGAAACAGAAGACACACGTAACACAATTAGGTCTCTTGTGCATGTGCTTCACAAGCAGATGTGTCTACTCTTCACTCCTACACTTACATGCTTTGCAATGACTCATCAGATGGACCTTTGCTCTCCCCTCCCCGCCCAGTTTGGACTCTTTAGGGAAGGGGCTCTAACTTCAATCTGTAGTAAAGTCAGACATTGAAAAACAACAGCTTGCAGCCAATGATTTCATTCAAAAAACAAACCCTGGCTGGAAATCCTTGAAACAGGGTACTAATTGTAATGGAATTGAAATGGGGGGGGGGGGTTCCTTGGTTTATGAGTTTAAAATGGATGCTGTTGTTCACTTTCCTTCCTAGGAGAGTGGTAGATTCTTGAGAAACCAGAGGTTTGGAATTGGGCCATGGGTCCTGGTGCAAATCCCCCCCCCCCGCCACAAAGATAATCAAAATAATGTAAGAATGGAAAGGAACGGAGAGTTTGATGGACATTTTAAATGTTGAAGTCTTATTGGGTAAGAGAGAGGAAAAGGTGGGACAAAGGATGAAATATGGTTTTTATTCTCTTAGTACGGTAAAGAAGAAACACCATTGTTTTAAGCCTTGTGTGTTCTCCCAGGCACTTGATGTCTGACTCATTTGGACGACACTTTCATCATCTGGCCTAATCCTGCTTCCTTGGCTAGATTTGGTTTGGGATTCTGGACTGCACTGCAGTTATTGTTTGGCCTGTTACCTGGCTGTCCAGGATCCTGGTGATGATGCTATCTACAAGCCAACCATGATCTGGACTCTGACATTTACTTTACAGTTGTACCTCGCTTAAAGAGCATAATGCGTTCCACAGGATTGCTCTTTAAGCGAGTTTGCTTTTTAGGTGAAACACCATTGTAAGTGACCAGGTTTTTTTTTGGGGGGGGGGGATTGCGAACCCCGATTTATTTGTTAAGCGAGTTTTTGGTTAGTTTTATTTGTTAAGTGAAGCGAACATTCAGAGAAAATTCTGCTCTTTAAGCGAGTTACTCTTTAAGCGAGGTGCTCTTTATGTGAGGTTTGACTGTACTTCACTTTTTTCCTAAATATTTTTCGAGTGCACTCTAAAGGAGACCCAGATAAATGCAATTTGTTTCGCGCTGTGCTGCTAGGATTGAAAAGTCAACCATCTTCACCGATAACCAGTCATTTGTCCTCTTTTAGATACTCACCAAATTTCTGGTCCTGGAACGTGAAGGTGTCCACCTGGGACAAAGAGCCTGTAATCTCCAACGAACAGTCCAATGGGGGTGAGGACTTCAGAGAGGAAGGTGGAGAGTTTGAAGAGGAGATCGAAGAATTCAGTGATGGAGGAGGTGAATTTGGAGGAGAACACCTGGGGTCAGCTTTTCTTTCTCCACAACAACTCAAGTACTGGAGGGATTCTTCAAGCGCCGTGATCTCCTCGTCTCTGAGACGGTTAGGCTAAAATACAAATACATAGAGGGAGTTGAGGCTGGATGCATTCAGGGGTTTAGGTATGTGGTTGCCGAGCCAAAAGTTGGGGGTTCAATTCCCTGCTGTGTCTCCTGTGTCGCCTGGGGAAAGCTGCACAGTCCTAAAAGAAGGGAATGATAAACCATTTTCCTGTATTCTCCGCCTAGAAAACTCTGGAAAGGGTCACCATAAGTCAGAATTGACTTGACAGTACTTCAGTGGAGGAAATGCCACTGGAAACCATCCTATTGGGCCCAGCGGCAAAATGAGCATAGGAGGAATGACTGTTCTGGTTCCCAACTATCATGGAGGAGGAAGAGGCCATGCCAGATGGACTGGCTGTGATAATATCCTCAAGGCTGTGGCAGTCGATTGCAGTCCCGGGGTTAAATACTGCATGTCTCCCTTCATACATGCCACAGGAGATGGCTCCGTGATCATAGTGCAGTGGTGGCGAACCTATAGCACACGTGCCTGAAGTGAGACTCGGAGCCCTCTCTGTGGGCACCCGTGCATTCACCCCAGCACAGAGCTCACCCCACCTCTCAGCCCAGCAGCCCAATGGGAGCCCTTCCTCCCACCCCCAGCATAGAGTTTGCCCCGCCCAGTGGCGTCGCGCAGCGTTGAGCCGCCTGGGGCGAAGAAGAAAATCGCCGCCCGCCCCCCCCCCCGCTCGCTGCCCCCCCCACCGCTCGCCCCCCCCCCCCCCAGGCAGAAGGCGCTCCCTCCCCTGCTGAATAGTGGGCACCCCCCCCTGCCAGCCCGCCGCCAGAAGTTCGAAAAAGGTAAAGATCGCGGCTCGACTGCGGGGGTTAGCTGGGATCCCGAGGGTTCCCCCCATCCTCGCCTAATCCCCGCAGAGCCGTCCGCGTGCACGCCCGAGGATTCAAAAGGGTAGGAATACCCTTTCGAATCCTCGGGCGTGCGCGTGGGCAGCTCTGCGGGGGTTAGGCGACGATGGGGAAAACCCTCGGGATCCCAGCTAACCCCCGCAGTCGAGCCGCGATCTTTACCTTTTTCGAACTTCTGGCGGCGGGCTGGCAGGGGGGGGTGCCGACCCACCCACCCAGCCAGCTTGCCGTCAGACTGGGCGCTCGTCGGGGGGGGGGTGGCGCCATAGCGGGGAGCCCCTGGCTGCTGGCTGGGTGGCTGGGGGGGAGGAGGTGGGCAGCGCGCGCGTGCAGGACTTCCCAGGTGTGTGGAGGGCGAGCCTTTTGCTGGCGAGCGCTGCTCGCCTCCGTCCCATTGGCTAGGGTACTCCTTTAACCGGCCTCGGTTGCTGGCGACCGAGGCCGGTTAAATGAGTACCCAAGCCAATGGGACGGAGGCGAGCAGCGCTCACCAGCAAAAGGGCCGCCCTCCGCCTGGGAAGTCCTGCTTCCTTCCTAAGCCCAGGCAGAGGGAGGAGGCCAAAGTGGTGAGGACATTTTGCCGCCCCCTGAAAGCCGCTGCCCGGGGCATCCGCCCCCCCCGCCCCCCCCACGCTACGCCACTGGCCCCGCCCCTCTGCCCAATGGGAGTGTTTACTTCCTCCCCTGCTCCTGTGTTGGCACTTTGTGACAAATAAGTGGTTTTTTTGGGGGGGGGCGGGTGCAGTTTGGGCACTCGGTCTCTAAAAGGTCCGCCATCACTGTGTGTGGGTCACTTCATGGCAAGCTGGGATCCACCGCAAACAAGCTCACGCCAATGGCGTTTTTCCTGCTTCAGGAAAAAATAACGCATTCTCGGGTGTGAGTTACAGCTGATGACTAAAACGGCTATTATTAAAACCTTCCATTAGATTCCCAGTTGAAGACTGGTATGAAATTAGCAGTTCAAGACCTAACAAGGACCTAAAGACTCTCAAGGTCATTGGCAGCTACTCTTATCCAAGCATACCTTTCTCCTGGAAACCCCTTTCAGGAAAAATGCCACTAGCATGAATTTGTTGAAGGTGGATCCCAGTTTGCCATGAAGTGACCCATACGCTGTGATCACGGAGCCATCTCCTGCGGCACATATGAAATGAGACATGCAGGATTTAACGCCGGGACTGCAATGGACTACCGCAGCCTCGAGGATATTATCAAGGTGCGCCTTCACAGCCGGTCCATCTGGCATGGCCTCTTCCACCTCCATGACCCTTGGGAATCAGAGTTCCTCCTCTGCTCATTTTGCCATTGAGCTCAATAGGATGGTTTCCAGTGGAATTTCCTCCACTGAGGAGGACCATCACCCCACCAAAAGGGGCACATCCACCCATAGCCGTTGGCCCTTTTGGGGAGTCACATTATTTACCGCTGCCCAATACTCGGCGTTGAGTCTCTTAAGGTAACATCTAAGTATATAGGTCAGGGATTTTCAACCTTTTCAAGCTATGAGCCAGACCATGTCCATAAATGCTGCCACAAAACGTGTCCACGGCTGTCATAAACGCAATATGACGGCCACGAGTGCATTTATGGCTGTTGTAAACACATCTGTGTCCACTTCTGGTGGTGGCGGCAGTGACAATGTGAGCCACATGTAATGGTGCCATGGGCTGTGTCCAGCTGTAGGTTGAGAACCCGTGATATAGGTGGTTCCTGGTAAAGTTTTTTAAAATAAAGTTAGGCTATTCAAGTCCAATAAATCCAAAATTTCCAAATATCTAGGGAGTCTTGAACCACCACAATACTGCATGGGTGCTGGCTCTAGAATATGGATGGAGTGGACGCTAGATTTTGACACCCAGATCTGTCTGCAGTTTTTGTTACTGTTGTAACTTGAACCTCGAGAGTCACCTTTTCAAGCTGGATGCATTCCAGGCAACGGTCTTCCTCCCGAATCATGGAATCCAGCTTTTCAGCCCCAGCTTTCAGCTCTGTTTCCACCGGGACCAGGCTGGTCATCGACAAAGTGTTTTTGAGATGTTTCTGGAGAGAGTCTTGGAGAGCCCCATCCCGATAATTCTGGAGAAACCGCCGGCAGTTCTCTTGCCGGGAGAATTTGAGCTGGACGATCAAGTGAGGTTCACTGCAGTAGACCTTCAGCATGTCCACTCCATGGAGGCTACCTGTAGAATCTGTGGGGGAGAAACGGAGGTGAGATTCAATGGCTACCAACTCATCGCCCTTGATGACTGCTTTGCTCCTAACCTTGGCGCCTTTGGTTCCTAGTTCACTGGTAGAGAATTTGCTTTGCATGTCAGACAATGCAGGTTCCACCCAACAATCTCTTGTTTCGAAAATAATAATTGAAATTGTTGAAATAGGCCGTGTTTCAAGCATATCAGAGAGCACTCTGCATCTCTAGACATTTCCATGGATATGTGGCAGGCATGACTAGACACCAGAGTGCCTGGAACACTATTTGCTTACCACCACAGTGGTACCTATTTGTCTACTTACAATTTCTTGCTTTCGAACTGCTAGGTTGGCAGGAGCTGGGACAGAGATAGGAACTCACTCCATCATGTAGCACTGGGGTCTTGAACTGCTAAGACTGACCTTCCAGTTGTCAAGTTCAGTGTCTTAACCACCAAGCCACTGTAGTCCCATGTGTCATTACACATTTGCTAAGGAGCCTCTGTACCTGATGTGCATAAATTGATGCCATGAAGCCTCACTCTTATGTCTGATAAAGTGGACTTGATCCATGAAAGCTCACAATTTTACTCACAGATTACCATGAGGATTGTTAATATTCAGAATCAGATACGGCACTAGAAGAAGAAGAGGAGGCCTGATCCAGTCCACATACCTGCCAGTGCCAGCTTGAACGCCCTAAACACATTTGGCCTCTGCTGAGGATTTCCATAGAGGACGGGCAGAAGGACCTTCTCCGACTTTGACTGGACGAACAGGTAAGCACTCCCCACCCATGGATTGACATTATCTCCCATCATCCTGCTCTCTGAAAGAAAAGGGGGGGGGGATATCAAAATACAAGACTATTTCAGATACATCCTAGCTACTTCCATAAATCACTGCCTTATGGTTGTCAAAAATTTCTTTTAATGTGGAGTGATACAGAATCCAGCTCATTTACTGGTCTGCCAATTAAAATTAGAGATGTGTGCTGATGGAAGTTTGGTTTTGGCCAATGACAAAGCCAAGAACGTGGCTTCATTTTGGCAGTCCAAAGTTTGATCTGGACATGAAGGAAGGATAAGAATACACCTGGAGCAGTGGTGGAATTCAGCAGGTTCACCCCATTTCAGTGGTGGGTTCCACAACATTTTACTACCACACTATGGGCGTGGTATGGTGGCCATGACCAAGGGGAAAGCCCTGCGTTGCACCCAAATTAGGACTACTTTAGTTCAAAACTTGGATGGGCAGGGGCAGCCAGAATTTCTGCTACCGGTTCTGGCGAACTGGTGCGGCCCGGCTGGTTATTACCTTTAAAGCCCTTTATGGAAGTGGTCCAGGTTACTTGAGAGACCGCATCGTCCCAAGGACATCTACCCGGCCCAACAAAGCGGGCCGGAGAGGCTCTCTGGTTGTGCCATCAGCCAGAGAGGCACATCTCTCTGGCACTAGAAGGAGGGCCTTCTCAATTTTGCCTGGGTCACAAAAAACACCAGCACATTGTCCATAGAGGCCAACTTGTTGGCAAATGTGTAATGCCACAATGCTTGTCGCATCCACCCTTTGAATGCGATGCATCAGCTTGCAAGGGAAGCATGTTTTGCAACCGTTTGCAAGAGGGAGCCAGGCTTTGCTGCAGGTTTGAATCACAACTGGGGACATTCCATTATTGTCAGTTGTAAAAAGCTGTAATATTACTTTTCTGTTAGTCTGGCCATTCATTGTGTACCTGATGCGCATAAATCAAGGCCATGAGGCCTCACTCCAGTGGTGGTGGGTAGCAACAGGTCCGCAGCCCCCGGCTGGGTGTTTGTGTGTGTGTAGCAAAATTGGGTGGCCTTTGGGCAGGGTGGTGGTGAAATTGACCCCCAATGCCTTCTAGCTATAATGCCTAGTTTTTTAATATTAAGTTTTTAAGTTTCTTTTAAATCTTTTAATTTTTGAACTGGTTTTAAATTGTTGTTAATGCTTATGTGTTGTGAATCACCCTGGGTCCCTTCAGGGAAGAGGGCGACAAACAAATTTAAATAAATAAATTGGGTGGCTTTCAGCCCCCCCCCCCTTGAGAGGCGATGCCACCTCCCTGCCCTGTCCAGACTAACACAGCTACCCTTTAAAAAGTTTTATTCTGTGCAAGCACATCAGAGAGTAAATGAAACAAAAAGACTAAAACGTCGTGGCACCTTAAAGACTAACTGCTGTATTTTAATGTGAGCTTTTGTGGATCGAGTCCACTGGCTCTTTGGCTATAAACAGAGTTGAGCACTGAACCTTAGAGTTGGTAACGACTGGCTTTCGAGCAAGGGCAACCTTTACCTAATAACAGACGATCCCTGATTGGTATTCAGACTTGACGTCAGTTTTTGCCCCTGCAAGGGGTTCAAGGTCTCCCTCGCTCAAAAAAGCCAGTCCTATCCGACTCTAGGGTGCAGTGCTCATCTCCATTTACAGCCAGTGCTGCCTGTGTTTGCAGATGTAGACATGACCCTATGGCAAGCATGACTAGATCGCCCATGGCATAGGCTCTGCCCACGGTATGGTAGCAAAAGCTTTTGCTGCCCACCACTGACTCACTCTTACGTCTGATGATGTGGATTTGAACCAGGAACGCTCACAGTTAAAAACAGGAGTTAGTCTTTAAATTGCCACAACGTTTTTTTTGTCTTTTTCTTTTCTGTTTTGTTTGTTTCCATCCTGATTGCATTTCCATCCGTCCTCGCCAGCCCTGTCACACGGCAGTAACATACTACCAAGCGACGATTCAAAGTTGCTAGATCCTTGGAAAACTTTCCTCCCCTTCGGATTTCTGCCTTTTGACTTCCAATGCTACACTGTCGCTGATTTAATTGACTAACCCTGCGTTGAAACAATGTTGGACCCAACAACTTCTCCTTCTCTTCCCCCCTCTCGTTGCGCTTCCTCCTTTCTCCTTTCCCAGGACAAACCCGGGCCTGGGTTCGCAGGCGCCCTTTAATCTGGATTAGCTCGTCCAGGTCAATGCTTCCCTGGGGTTGTTTTTTTTATTATTATTATTTAAAACTATTTATTTAAATTTATTTATTTAATTTATTTAAAACGAGCGATCAGCTAACATTCAGAAGTAGGGCTTCGGAAAAGAGGTCTTTGGAAAAGTCAGAAAACCTGTTTTAACTCCGTCGCTTGTCCGGGACGTGGGCGGCAGCTGCCTCTGCGGATTTCGGGAGAAAACGTCCCCGGAGCGTCCCGGGGTCCCGATCTCAGGCTCTCGCGGTCAACCAAGGAATTCGACCCGGTTCTCCCCGAGTCCGGCCAAAGAGGCGCCCGCCTCCCCCTTCCCGGAACGCACCGGAGCTCAGCCGCTTCCCGGAACGCGCCGGGCTTCCCTCCCCTCGGCCTACAATTCCCATCAGCCCCCGCCCGGCAGGAGCCACGGGGAGGGCCGATGGGACTTGTAGGCTCGGCTTTGCCCGACGCGCTGCGCTTTGGCGGAGATGGGGGCGGAGGGGAAGGTCCGGAAATAAAAATGAAATGCGTAAAAGCACCGTGTGTGTGTGTGTTGTTCGATCTACCTGCAGTGGCTCAAGTCACTAAGACGCTGCCTGGGAGGCAGAAAGTCAGCAGTTCGATTCCCGAATATTGCAGGACGGAATGAGCTCCTGTCTCTGTCCCAGCTCCTGCCAACCTAGCAGTTCGAAAGCAAGAAATTGCAAGTAGATAAACAGGGACCACTTCGGTGGGAAGGTAACAGCATTCCGTCCGCTCCGGTGTCTAGTCCATGGAAACGTCTGCAGAAGCAGACAGCGCTGGCTCTTCGGCTTAGAAACAGAGATGAGCGCTGACCCCTAGAGTCGGATACGACTGGCTTTCGAGCAAGGGAAACCTTTACCTGTCTCACACACTCACACACTGTCTCACACGCAGGCACGCACCATACAAACTCTCAGGCACAATCTCCTTTTCTTTCTTACACACACAGAAACTTTCACACACAGACGACTTCTCTTTCTCTGTCTCTCTGACACACACTCTTTCACACACTCTCTCTTACACACTCACTGTCTCACATCCCCACTCTCTCTCTCACGCACACTCTCCTATTCCCCCCCCCCCCCCAATTACCTTCCCTGGTCGGTTCCGATGCGCTTCCCAAGCGATCCCTTCTGCCTTTGCGCAGTGGGGGGGGGGGGGAGAGGAAAAAGACAGACAGACCGACAGACAGATGCGTTCCCAGGACCACGTGGCTTTCCCAAGGAAAAGGGTCCGAGGAGACCCTTTAACGACCCCAGTCTGGTCTCCCTGAACCGCTGGATGAAGTTCCCTCCTCTCTCTCTCTGTGAGTCTGCCTTATAAACTCTGGCAAGGATCCGAAGTACTGTTGCAGGTTTTATTTTTGTTTATGTGTCAAAGATTACTCTGGATTGAAAAGATTTTTGCAAGGGGACGCTCGAATGAGGCTCCTTTCATGCCCCCCCCCCCAATCGTGCAGCTCTCAGGCATCGAACCCGTGTTTCCGGGTCTGCGACCCTAGTGCCTTCACCCCCACGCCCCGGGGAGAGGTTGAATACGTGAGGGCTGATGTAGCTCAAAGGTGCCCAAACTTCGGCCGGTCACATGGTTCCACTGGAAGCGGAAGTAAAACGCACCTTGCAATCTGTTTTGCAACAGGACGAGAGAGACTTCAAGCTGCCATTGTCACTGCTTAAAGCAGGGGTGCCCAAACGATAGCCTGCAGGCCAGATCCGGCCCCCAACACCAATCCACCTGGCCCACGGCACCCGCGTCGCTCCTGGTAGCGGAAGTAAAATGCGCCTGTATGGGAGCATTTTATTTCCGCTTCTGATGCTGACAAGGGTGGTGTGGGCCAGATGAACTGGTATTGGGGCCCAGATATGGCCCACAGGCCGTAGTTTGGGCACTCCTGATGTAGCAGATCAACCACCATGTATCCAACCTCTCCCTGTGTTGCTTTGAATGGGGGCCCTACAGAGTTCTCCTCCTCCTCTCTGGGACAGAAAACTGTATACCTGTGTTCACAGAGACCCTGGCGGTGCAGGGGTTAAAAATGCTGCACTTCAGCCACAATATTGTGAGTTCCATCCTGACGGGAACTCAAGGTTGGCTCAACCTCTTCCTTCTGTCCATCTGAGGTCGGTTAAACCAGTCCCCAGAATGTTGGGGGCAAAATGCTAATTAACAAGTGAGGGCTCCAAAGTGCTAGAGGGCGGTGGTGTAGAAGTGTGATTGCTATTGCTGTATCTTCGTTAAATATAACAAATTGTAAATATAACAATCTTTGTTAAATATAACAATCTTTGTTAAACATAACAGTCTTCTAATCATGGGCTATCTGCAGTGTCTATTTCTGCCCCTACACTCTGTCAAGTTCTTCATGGTCCCCTGTGAATATCACGTTCTTCTTCATGGTCCCCTGGGAATCCACACAAATGGGTTTACTGCACGTATGCACGGTAAAAACCCATCCCTGTGGATTCCCGGGGGACCGTGAAGAAGAGCTACAGGTAAGCAGCCTGTCCGTATAGGCGCAGGGGTTAAACTGCTGTCCTGTAGCCACAACATCGTGAGTCCTATCCTGATGGGGAGCATGGTTGAATCAGCCTCTCCCATCCTTTCCTGGTCAGTAAAATGAAAAGCCCTCTTGCTCTGCATGTTGGGGACAGAATGCGCAACATGCTATAATATTATAGCTATAATATTATAGCATTATAATATAGCTATAATATTATAGCATTATAATATAGCTATAATATTATAGCATTATAATATAGCTATAATATTATAGCATTATAATATAGCTATAATATTATAGCATTATAGCTAGCCATGGTCAGATCACTATCTGGTGACTCTAGACTTCCTAGGGGCAAGACTCCACTGTAGGGAGGCAGGGCCGATTAAATGGGTCCGCCCCCGGCAGCGACTAATGGATCCTGAAGGATTCCAGAGGGAACTGGGGTGTTGTCCTCTTGACCTGCAAAGCGGTTCATCTGAGGCCCTTGTTGACGCTTGGGACAAGAGAGCGACCGCAGCCTTGGATGTAATAGCTCCACTACGGCCTCTCCATGCCCATGGGGATCGATCTGTCCCTTGGTTTACAGAGGAATTGAGGGAGCTCAAACGGGCTAAGAGACGCCGAGAACGCCACTGGGTGAAAACTCGGAGCGAGTCTGATCGAACACGGGGTTAGAGCAGCTATTAAAGAGTACCTAGTGGCGATGGGGGTGGTGAAGCGACAATACTTCACCACTCTTATTGCCTCCGCAGATAACTGCCGAGCGGCCTTGTTCCGGGTGACCAGGTCCCTCCTTGGTAGAGGGGGGCCGGGCCCTGGGTGGCAGGGATCGGCTGAGGGTTTTGTTGATTATCTGTCGGAGAAAATCGCTCAGATTCGCTCCAAGTTAAATCACGGCGTGGAACGTACGAAACTGGGGTTGACCAAGGCACAGTCTAGCCATGTTATCTGGGATCGGTTTGATCCAGTTGGCCCTGAGGAAGTGGACAGGCTTCTTGGAGCTGCTCGCGCCACGACTTGTGTACTGGACCCATGCCCTGCCTGGTTACTCAAAGTTTCCAAGGCTGTAACAGGTGGTTGGGTCGAGGTGATTATTAATTCATCATTAAAGGAGGGGCATTTTCCAGCACCTTTCAAACATGCTTTGGTACGCCCCCTCCTAAAAAAGACATCCCTCAATCCTACGGTGCTTACTAACTACCGACCAGTATCCAACCTACCCTTTTTAGGTAAGGTTTTGGAAACGGCTGTGGCGCAGCAGCTACAGGAAGTCCTGGATGAAGCGGATTATCTGGATCCTTTTCAGTCAGGATTCAGGCCCGGATATGGTACTGAAACTGCACTAATCGCTCTGGTGGATGATCTCTGGAGAGAGCGGGATGGAGGTGATCCGTCTGTCCTTGCTCTTCTCGATCTCTCAGCGGCCTTCGATACTATCGACCATAGCATCCTTCTGGGTAGGCTCCAAGGGCTGGGGATCCAGGGCACAGTGTTGTCCTGGTTTTCCTCATTCCTGAGGGGCAGAACCCAGTCGCTGTGGTTAGGGAAGGAGAGGTCCAGTCCTAGGCCCCTGCAATATGGGGTGCCTCAGGGCTCGGTACTTTCTCCTCTCCTATTTAACATCTATATGAAGCCACTGGGTGAGATCATCCGTTCCCACGGGGTAAGGTATCATCAATACGCAGATGATACCCAATTGTAAATCTCGGCCTGTGGGGACCCAAGCTGTGCGGTGGAAGTCCTTTCCAGATGTCTGGAGGCTGTAAAGGTCTGGATGGGGGACAACGGGCTACAGCTGAATCCCGGCAAGACTGAGTGGCTGTGGGTAAGGGGCCCTGTGTTATCTCGGGAGCTGCCAGCTTTGGTTCTGGATGGGGCAGTCTTGCCTCAGTCGGACCCGGTGCGTAATCTGGGGGTCCTTCTGGACTCACGACTACTGTTCGAAGAACAGGTGGCAGCTGTGGCCAGGAGGGCTTTTGCACAACTCTGTGTAATATGCCAGTTACGCCCACTCCTAGACCGGGATGCCTTGCTCATGGTCACACATGCTTTGGTCACCTCCAGACTTGACTACTGTAATGCGCTCTACATGGGGCTGCCCTTGGTGACCATCCGGAGACTGCAGCTGGTCCAAAATGCGGCGGCCCGGGTAGTGATGGGGTGTGGGCGATACTCTCATGCCTCCCCACTGCTTCGGGAGCTGCATTGGTTACCAGTATGTCTCCGGGTGCAATTCAAGGTGCTGGTTTTGACCTTTAAAGTCCTATATGGTAGTGGGCCAGGATACCTAAGAGACCACGTCACCCTAAGAACATCTGCCCGGCCCACAAGGGTGGATCAGAGAGGCTCCCTTGTTATTCCATCGGCGAGGGAGGCGCGCCTCTCTTGCACTAGGAGGAGGGCCTTCTCCATGTCCGCCCCAGCCCTGTGGAACCTCCTGCCCACTGAGCTGCGTCTTCAGGCAGAGCTCCTGCCCTTCCGGAAGGGCTTAAAAACCTGGCTGGCAGGACAAGCATGGGGACCCACGAATGTGGGTTCTCATGTTGGGTGGCTGATTTAAAGGACAGCCACCCTCTCAGTTTTAACTCTCAGTTTTAACTTATCATCTGTGTGCATTGTGTGCTCTGTTTTTTAACTTTTTGTGATTTTAAATTTAAATATTAAGTTTTTTATTATAGGCTTATCCTATGTTTTAACTATGATGTAAGCTGCCCAGAGTCGGGTTCACTCGATTGGGGCGGGATAACAAATGCAACTAAATAAAATAAATAAATAAATAAATAATTATAGCTATAATTATAGCTGTAATGCCTAGCTATAATGCCTGGTTTTTAATGCTAAGTTTTTAAGCTTCTTTTAAAACTTTTAATTTCTAAATTGGTTTTAAATTGTTGTTTTGCTGATTGTGTTGGGAATCGCCCTGGGTCCCTTCGGGGAGGAGGGCGATAAACAAATTTAAATAAATAAATAAATAATAAACAAACTTGTGAACCACCCAGAGAGGGTGCTGAGCATATGGGACAGGTTTATGACTGTGAGTGCCGTTTTGCTTTGTCCTCTTGGACCCAACAAAGAGTCACGGCTGTGTTTGCACATTGCTTGCAACCTGCCTGCCGTTGGTGCTTTACTGCTAAATTAAAAATTATGTAAGGAGCAGCGGAAATCACAAAGGGCAAGTTATGATTCCCCCTTTGTGCAAGGCCTATTAAAGAGAAAGATACACACAGCCCAGCCTTGTAGCAAACACAGGGAAGTGACTTCATCTCTCTTGGAATGCAAACAGTACTTAACCGGTTTCCTTCCTCCTAAGCCCCCGCAGTGCACATGAGAGGAAGAGAACCAGGGCCTTCCGCCGGCCGACGACAGGATCAGGAACCCTCTACCACTGGTAAGCATGCCACGAAATGATTTCTCTGGCGACGAGGAGCACCGCTGCTCTCCCGGAGGCTGCTAAAAATAACACAGGAGATGATGATTCAGCCTGGCTGTGCCTAAAGCTGCACGTTGATTTGCTTTTTCGCTCTACTCTGTGCCAAAAAAAAGGCCCTTGTGATAAAAGTTCCCAGTTTGTGTTCTTGAGCTGAAGGGGGGGATTTCAAGAGAGGTTGCCCACGGTTTGCCCTTGAAAGAACAGCGCTTGGGAAAGAAATACCAATGGCTTTTTAAAAAAAATTTAGAAGTGGAAAATCTGAACAAGCTTCCTATTCAGAGAAAAAACAGAAAGATGTTTTGGTTGTTTTGAATGGTTTTTTTTAAATGTTTAAGGTAATTTTATGTATTGATGATCTTGAAGTCGTGAGCTGCCCAGAGTCGCTTGTTGAGTGGGCGGCAAATAATTTGATTAAAGAAAGAAAGAAAGAAACATTCACAGACAGGTACAGTATCTCCTTGGCAAGGGAGAGACAAAATTAGGTCTGACTATGGCCTCCCTTAAATACCAGATCAGAAAGGGCAGGTTATCCTGCCTGGTAAGAGAGTAGACCAGGCGTTCTCAAGCTTTTAAAGCCACGCTCTCTAATAATAGCTTGGGGGCCGGACGGCCATTTTGCCCTTCCTCCGCCACATGACACTGCGGGGTGTGGTGGTGGTGGGGGCACATGAAATGGTGCTGAAGGTTGAGAATCCCTGGAGTAGACCATACTACCAGCGACTCAATGGTTGACTAACTTGGCTGACACCCCTGTGGACTAACGGCCTTGGGTGGTGAAGTCCACAGGGAAGGGTGATGGTCCCCAAGTGGATTAAATCCCACTTGAATCCAACATTATTAGCATAACATATAAGCATACAAATCGATGTGGTTTTCTAAAACTGGTAACCCCTGTTATTCGGATTAGTCGTGAAGCTTCTCCCTGTTGAATTGCAGATGGTTAGTAAAGGGTTCCCAACCTAAGGCCGGATCTGGCCTGTGGCACCATTTCATGTGTCCCCACCCCTCCAAGGGCATTCAAAAAGCAAAATGGCTGTGACTTTGAAGCTGTTGGGACAATATGGACATCCCCATCGTGCAGGAAGGGCAAAATGGCCATCCAGCCCTCAAAGCTGACTGAGAGAGTGTGACCGGCCCCCAGTTTGAAAAGTTTGGGAACTCCTGGATTAACAGAGGGATGCAAGACAGTCTTTAAAGTGGCACAATGTTTGTTTTTCTTGTTTTGCTTATTCTCTTATATGCTTGAAACACTATCACAGCACCTCTGTGTACAATATTTTTACCCCCTTTCCAGTGTGAAAGAAAACTACACTCCAGTTTCCCCCAAACCTGCTGAGAAAGGATGCCTAGGATGGACCCAGAGGCCTGGAAATATGTTCCAGAGGAGATTCTGGCCCACATTTTTTATTACTTGCCTCTTAAGGACAGGCACACGGCCTTCCAGGTGTGCAAGCAATGGGCAGTGGCCGTTTCGTCCAGTTCTGTCTGGGGCTTTACGGAGATCAGGTAAGCAGATAATCAATCAATCAATCAATCAATCAATCAATCAATCAATCAATCAATCAATCAATCAATCAATCAATCAATCAATCATTTTATTGCACCAGTCAGTTGGCCATGGCAAAGCACAACAATTAAAACTGACACAATAAAATTGGTACATATCGAGATTGAATTCATAATAGGTAAAACAATTCTTCCCTTTTTGCTACTGTTGTCAACTAACTTCAGTTAGTCAGGAATCTTTAAAGGTCCATAAAAAAAGGCCCAGAGATAGACCAGGACTAATTCAAGTCTACTTTCTGCCTGGGACCATGGTGCCTTAGTGGTTAAGACACCGAGCTTGAAGACTGGAAGGTCGGAGTTTAATACCCGAGTGCTACACGACAGAGTGAGCTCCCATCTCTGTCCCAGTCAACGTAGCAGTTCGAAAATAAGGAATTGCAAGTAGATAAAGAGGTAATACCTTGGTGGGAAGGTAAATGGCGTTCTGTGGTGTCTAGTCACGCCTGCCACGTGTCCATGGAAATGTCTGCAGATGCAGACAGCGCCGGCTCTTTCGCTATAAACAGAGATGAGCACTGAACCCTAGAGTTGGATACGACTGGCTTTCCAGCAAGGGCAACCTTTCCCTTTACTTTCTACCCATTCCTCCTGAGGGTGCAATAAATAGGTTTGCCACGAGGGGACACTATTTCACGCTCCATCTTAGACATGGGCTTTGCAGTCCTGCCTAACAACCAGCTGCTGCTAAAGACAACTAGAGAGGAAGGGCCTTCTTTGACAGGTGATGGAGGAGGTTCGAAGTATAGGTGGACATTTCTCTCCATCCATCATGAAGGGACCATTTGAAGGGTCAAGGCTCACAAGGAGCTCCCACTCAAGCCTGTTGTGTACGAAGAGGCACCGCACAACTTTGTGTCAAGGTTTTGGAAAGACAAAGAGAGCAGAGCATGGAATCACACACAGTCACATCGTCTTAGGCAGTGAGATCACTTCTGCCAATGCAATGGGAAACTAGAAGTTACAATTACAGTATTAACAAAAACAATTAACCAATGTAAAAAAGAAGAGGACGTTGGTTTTCCCAGCATTCTAGTTTAAGGGTAGGTAGAGGCAGTGCTGGCTCTTTCTCGACAGAGATGACCACAATGACCATGGGTGACCACCCATGACCACAATGGCTTAGTGGTTAAGACACTGAACTTGACAACCCGAAGGTTTGAGATCTGAGTGCTGTACAACAGATTAAGCTCCCGTCATCTGTCCCAGTTCCGGCCAACCTAGCAGTTTGAAAGCAAAAAATTGCAAGTAGATAAATAGGTACAGTAATGCCTCAGATAACATTTGCATCAGATAAAGCTAAAACCACATGACGTTATGCAATCTGGGGGGGGGGGGAATTACATCGAGTAACGTTAAGACCCCATGGGATGCATCTGATAACGTTCACTAAAGCCTGTGCTGGTTACAATGTATCTCTATGGAGTTTTAATGTTATCCAATGCATCCCATAGGATTTTAACACGCATCAGATAACATTAAAAACCAGATAACACTAAGACTTGTGGAACCAAGTTTTAGCGTTATCTGAGGTTTTACTGTACTGCTTTGGCTGGAAAGGTAATAGCATTCCTTTACATTTACGTAGAGAGGAAGGCAAAGGGTACTCGAGTGGGTGTCAGTTTGACTCAACTGAGCATCAAATCACTTCTCACCCCCCCAGGCTTGGTGCCACTGCTGGGGTGCTAGATCTGTGGAAAACCAAGGGGGGGGGGAATGAGCAAGGAGAGAATCCACAGAGAGGAGGAAACTGGCAGTCAGACCTTGTTTGCAGTCCTCATTGGCAGTAAATGAGTCAGATTCTGTATTTCATTCACAGAGAGTGTTGTTATCCACCACCAGCCAGCACTTGAGCATGTTGGTTTTGCATTGAGGGGTTCCAACACTCAGCCTATTCAGGGTCCCCCAAATGACACAGGGGAGGTTGAGTTCCTCAGCCATAGCCTCATTTAATGTCATTCCTTGTCCAGTGAGCTCTTTACTCCATCTTCTTTGGTCTTGCATACCCTCAAGAAAGTTTGTTCTTGCCATAAAGCCCTTCTGGATCTGAGCCGGTGGACTTAAGGCCCATACCTGGTTCAGAGGATGTCGAGGGTCATTCTTTTGCAGTGTCCCCTGCTACTTCTGTAACACTAGAGCAAACCAAAGACTCTAATTAAGCATAATTAATTAATTTTTTAAAAATTGATCTCACAAATCTGAAGCCTGTCCAGCTCTACAGTTCATCCTTAAACCTGTTGAGCACAGTTTTGATTCCCCCTCTCTTTCTCCCTTTGATCTTTCAGGTGTGACAAAGCCGACGATGGACTCACGTTGCAGAGTCTGGGTCAGTTCCTCCGCCATATCAAGCACCTGAAGATTGTGTTTGACCAGTCCGAGGAAGCCACCCGGAAAAACGTCACCCACATTTTTGACACACTGGCCCAGGAGAACCACAGGTTGAAGGCGCTGTGCGTCGAGTGCCGAGGAGAGAACCCGTATTTCTATTCTGGCCAAGATATCTTGCACAGCATCCAGAAAGTCTGCCATAGCCAGAACAGAGCTGACCTTCAGCAGATCGATTTCCGGAAGATGCCCTTCACCCTGGATGACGGGACTGTGCGCCTCATTGCCACACGCAACCCGAACCTGCACACCTTGTACATCAACAATCGCACCTTGGTGTGCAATGTCACATCAGATGCAGTTGTAGAGGTGTTGAGGTCTTGCTTGAAGCTCTCTACCTTGGGCGTCTATTATGCCAGCCTCTCTGAGGAGGTCTTCCGGGAACTGGTGAAGCCCAACCGTGTGCCGCTCAAGTGCCTGGAAATTTTCTGTGAGCGCATGGACAAGTATATCCCTGTCATCCCAGAAGAGCTGTGGGCCGTAGTGAGTGAGAAGTACCCCTGGCTCCGGGTGGAATTGGAACTGGACCACACGGTCCCTGCCTGGAAAATCCCTCGCATCTTAAAGCCCAATGTCCCCGTCACTACGTTGCAATTGAACACCTACACGTACATGGTCAACCAGATCAGGTTTGTCACCAGCAGCTACAGCAGGACTTTGGAGAAGCTGGTCCTTCATACCACCTCGTCCGATGACCTCAACTCTTCCCTGGTTGACCTGGCCAGAAGTTGTGTGGGTTTGAAAGAGATCCACTGCTATTGTGTGGTTAGTCAAGCTGTGATTGATGCCTTCCTCTCCCATTGCAAGGGGCTCAAAAGATACACTCTAAAGACCACCAAAGAACGCAGTCCCTGGAAAGCGACGGTGGTCCAGTAGTTCTACAATTTCACCAAAGAGTGCATTCATCTTCAATCTCTCATCTGGAGCTTATGCTACTCTACATACATAGCAATCACCAACTGTGGGTCAATGTAGACGTTGAATGTCATGCATGTCCTCCAAGATTGTCCTGTTCTTCTACCTCCAAAGTGAGATTTCCTCAGATATATGTGCCTCAACAGATTCACCAATAAAGCCTGTCCTTATCTTCCAGTGACCAGTTAGAAATCAAAGCACACTAAGTGCAAGATATGTGCATGAAGAAAATCACACATTATGACAACCAGAAGTTTTACCCCTGTCAAGAGAATACTTATTCTAAGTATGTCTTAAATAAATCATCTATTTTTATCTTCAGTTTACTCCCCAGAGAGCTGACAGTGTGTATAATATGGGTTCTCAACGTATTCCTGCCACGGGCCGGACCACGGGCTGAGCGAGTCAGTCATGTGCCCCCCCAGCATAAATGCTGCTGTAAACCACATGTTTGCACAGGCATGGGTGTATTTACAGCTGTGGTCCACTTCCAGGGCCATTGCTGTGGGCCGGATGGTTTGCTGCCATGGGCCGAGTCTGGCCTGGATGCTGTAGGTTGTGAACCCCTGGTGTACAATATAGGAAACAAACCATAGAGTTAAATGAATGGGTGGAGTAAGAAACTGATTGTTCAGAATGTAGACACAGAGACACATTTTAAATAAAATAATTGGCTGAAATTCTGCTGTGCACTTCCCAAAATGCATCAATTTTGGCAGTGAACTGCCATAAATAAAAAAAAAATCCTGTGGTTTTCTTTGTGGCACATGGAGCTGCAGAAATCAGTATGTGAATGGAGTTTTCTTAACTTAAGGCAACTCGCTGTGAAAGTTATGCCATTTGTGTAATTGTACAACAGGATCTCAGCCAAGTGTGGTATAGTGATGAAACTGGCATTTGAGAAAAGCAAATTATAATTTAAAGAAAACCGAGGTTAACCTTGGTTTAGTCCAGTGATGGCAGTAAACCCATTAGTGTGGATCCACAGAAACTTGAGCTTATGGGAATTCAAGTCCAAGAACAGCTGGAGTGCCAAGGTTTGCCATCACTGGTCTAGGCTCTCACTCTCTGTCTGCCTATCTTTCAACATTGTGCTGTTTGTGACGGGGGTGGGGAGAATAAAGTTGGTTAAACAAGTAAAATGTACAGTGGAATCAGGTGGTTAAAATACAGACTCTGAACAAACATAAACAGAATTAACCCTATTATTTTGGAAAACTGAGAACCACACTCTTTATTTGCCCTGGAAATATTCATAGGAATGCATTCCTGTTCTACACATTTCTATATATATATTCCCCCAAATCTTGTATGATTAAAACAAAGCAGAATTCTGTGATACTGAATGATCAAAGCAGATGTCTGATTTTTTTAAAGGCAGTATTCTCTTGTTCTGTTTAGTATTATTCAAATGGAGGCAAGAAGTTGACAAAAATGTCTTAGTTTATTCTGCAAAAAATATTCTCAAACTGTATTATGTCAGCGACATGGGAATGGGAAGAAGGGGTGAGGGTTGAAGCCATCCTCCCCTAAACGAGGTGATAAACATGTTTGTTCATCCATTAATGTGCCCATTTCACAGCCTAGGAAAGTGACTTTTCCTTGGGGAAGCTGCTTAGCCTCAGAGCAGAATCAGGAGGCAGAAATGGGGAAATATTTTTGATGACAACCCTGGAAACAGTCACCACAACTCTGAATTAAAACTACATTATTAGGTGGAGTTATAGGATTATATCAGAGGATAAACGCTGGACTTGATGACTTGAAAGTCAGCAGCTTGAGTCCAGAGTGCTGTGTGGTGGAGCTGTCCCAGTTCCTGCCAACCTAGCCGTTTGAAAGCAAGAAATTGCAAGTAGATAAATAGGCACAGCTGTGGTGGGAAAGGTAACAGTGTTCCCTGTACTCCGGTATCTAGTCATGCCTGCCATGTGACCATGGAAATGTCTGCAAATGTCTCTTTGGGTGTAAATGGAGATGAGCAGAACCCCTCAAAAGAGTCAGAAACGACTGGCTTTCAAACAAGGAGTGTTGTTACCGAGGATTATATTGGACTATATCCTTAAATCTGAACCCCCAATTATAGAGTCTCTTAGCTGGAGAGGAATCTCATGGGCAGAAAAACGGTGTAGTGCTGAATAGACACGACTAGGAGGATTGCAGCCTGTTTGAGGCATTAAAAGGGATTCCTTCATCCCTATACAAACACCATCCCTCTGGGACTCAAGGGGTTAAACCTTACCTAGGCCACGCCCACTCCATCCTTCCTTCCTTAAGGGTCCAGGGAGAGGTGAATGCCTGCAGGTGCGCATCCCATGCCAGGTGTGGCTCCAGCTGAAAAAGCACGATGGAAGCAGGCGGAGGAGAGCGCAATTCCTGTCCACACGGGGCTGAGTTTGACACCGACGCCAGAAGCGCTCCTGTTTGCGGAGGCCAAAGATCCAGGTGAGGAGGGTCTGGGTGAAGTCCGGAGGCTGTTGGGCTTCCAGACCAGTGGACAAGTTTGCCTTGTGTGCCGCCTTCCCCCCCAGGCGAGAGACTCGAGGTGGAGGATGTGAGGCTGGAAAGCCAGGACTGCCCTTATAGGCCAAGGTATTTGAAGGGGTGGCCTTAGCAGTCTGTGCCTCCAGCATCTTGGAGAGTATGAAAGCAAGACAAAACCGAGAAAAGAGGAAACAATAATGTTCTGGCACTTTAAGACCAACTGCTGTATTTTAAAGTTAGCGTTAGTGGATCAAGTCCACTTCGTTAGACCTAAGAGTGAGGCTTCATGGCATTAGTTTATACATTTTAGTTACTTCCTTAGACCCTTCCATGCTATGTCTGGCAACCATATCAGGTACAGAGGCACATGTTTGGCTAGCAAAACAAATAAGTTTACCAACCAGTGTTGGCTCTTTGCAACCAGTAATAACAGAAGATCCCTGATTGGGCTTCAGATTTATGGCCATGAAGTCATGTGGCAGGCAAGACTAGACAGTGAAGCACACGGGATGCTGTTACCTTTCCTGCCAAAGCAGTACCTATTTATCTACTTGCAATTTCTTGCTAGTCTAACCCACTATGCTCCGTCCTAGTGCTCTACTTTTGGGACGGGTTGCATGTACTGTAGTTTCCTTTTCATGTTGATTTGGCCATGTCGATGGTGCCTGGTTTTCCCTCCCTTGTTTCTTTGTCTTCACCTCACACCACAAGGCCTCAGGAAGAAGGTCAAGTGTGGAGCCACAGAGGGAAGGCCTTTCCAAGTTGCATCTCTCCTTCCAGACCCAGCTCCTGTCGGCCTAGCAGCTCGAAAGCAAGAAATTGCAAGTACATAGATAAATAGGGGCTACTTTGGTGGAAAAAGATCTTGGGGCAGCCCCTGAGTGGAGTTCCTCCAAGAAAAATCCATTCAACCGGGAATAATTTCCGACATGAAATTATTATTACAGTATAACACATAGTCATTTTGCTTTGGAAGATGTTTGCATTCTCCTTCATCAAATGCTCTTGAGAATGTTTTCCCTTATTGCCTGGGCTACAGATTGGGTCATTTCAGAAGGTTGGTCTTTTTCACACTGAGGAGTAACAGCACCAGTGGTTTGCCTCTAAGTTCCCCAGAAGATGACGACCCTCGACCTCCACCCTTGGAACTACATGCCGACGGAGATCCTGGAACACATATTCTCTTTCCTTCCCGTCCGAGACCGGCACAATGTCTCACACATCTGTCAGCTCTGGGCTTCTGCCGTCTCATCCGCCTCGGTCTGGCACTTTACAGAAGTCCAGTAAGTCTTTCGTAGCTGTGGCAGCCCGTTGGGGACTCCTCAAGTCAAGCCAACAAGCAACTCACACAACCCTTAGTTGGCTTCTGTGATTGATTCAAGGTTGTAGTGTTTATATAGGTCTGTGATGGTGAACCTTGGCACTCCAGCTGTTCTTGAACTTCAATTCCCAGAGGCCCAAGTCCTTGTGAATCCACCCAAATGGGTTTACTGCATGTATAGGCAGTAAACCCATTCTTGTGGAGTCACAGGGGCTTGGGACTCTGGGTATTGAAGTTCAAGAACAGCTGGAGTGCCAAGGTCCACCATCACTGATACTGGTAAAGGTAAATGTCTCTCTCGCTCAAAAGCCAGTTGTGTCCACCTGTAAGGGTGGTGCCCATTTCTGTTTACGGCCAAAGAGCCAGCACTATCTGCATCTGCAGACATTTCCGTGGTCATGTGGCAAGCAAGACTAGACATGCCACACTGTTACCTGTTTATTTATTTGCAATTTCTTTCTTTCAAACGGCTAGGTTGGAAGGAGCTGGAATAGATGATGGGAGCTCACTCCATCATACAACATTCAGGTCTCAAACTGCTTGACTGTCACTTTCCAATCAGCCTCTTGAGCCACTGCCATTTCTTATAAAGGGAAAACACATTTCTCTTAATGTCTTTTCCCTCCTTGTCTAATTTGGTGCTTTGAAAGCCACTTCTTGAATGACAAGGACTAGCATGCTGCAGTTTGGACTGGTAGGGGACCTGATTGGTGGAACATGGATAGATGAGTCACAGTGTTACTGAATAAAATGGTCTAAAAGTTTTATTTTGCTTCACCTCTCACAGTAGAAGTTGGTCAGCAGCAGAGTTGTGATGGTAAAACTCCACTGGTTTGAGATTGTGGTGTTTTTTAACCACAATCCAGCTTAACCTAGTAATGGTAACCTTGCGTGGAGGCTCGTCTTTCTCACACTAGGTCAGGTGAAAGGAACTGCAGAATGAACACACCAAAGGGTGCTTTCATTTTGGTATTTTCACATCTGGCCTAGATACAGAAGAAGAAGATTCCGCTCTTTGTGGAAGTCTTCTGAGGCGTAGACGCTGTTTAGAGGATATAGTTTATCCCTATGGCTGGTTCCTGTAAAGCTGGAATCCTCAACCGTGTTAAGCCAGGGACCGGGTCAGACTCCCTCAGGCAGCTTTGGAGGTCTGACAGCCATTTTGCCCTCCTCCACCCCATGGCACTTCTGGGTGTGGTGGAGTTGGGGGGGGGCACACGAAATGGTGCCATGCATGGACCACTGTTTGAGAATTCCTGCTGTAAAGTTCAGAGTAAAACACAGAGCCCTACCACCAGTGATGGGCATCAGCAGGTTCGCACCAGTTCGCCAGAACCGGCAGCAGAAATTCTGCCTGGCCCCTCTGCCCATCCAAGTTTTGAAATAAAGTAGTCCTAATTTGGGTGCAACACAGGGCTTCCCCCAGGCCACGCCCACAGTGTGGTAGTAATTTTTTTTGTAGCCCATCACTGCCTCCCACCCATCTAACCCCCTGATTTCTTTCCTCTCCATCCTCTTCCAGCTGTGATTCAGAAGACTCCGACAAGGAGGAAGAGGATGGTGAGACCTCCAGCACCTTGCTGCAGAAGATACATCCCTATATGGGCCATATCAGATACTTAAAGATAGTTCTTGACATGTTGCTGGAGTTAAACCGGAGGCTGGCCTGCATAATCTTAGATGTGATGATGTGGAAGAGCTGTAAATTGAAAGTACTTCAGATTAAATGTCATGGCAAAAGCCCCTTTTTCTATTCCGGTAATGACTTTATGTTCAGTTTGGGGCGGCTCTTCCAGGGCATGGAGGCGGCGACCATGCAGCACATTGATTTCCGCCATGTGCCTTTCGTTTTGAACAACAAGCTGATCTCCCTGGTGGGCAGCTGCAGCCCAAATTTGCGCACCCTCCTCATCAATAACCACGGGGCGGGGCTCACGATCCTGAGGACGGAGACCATTGTTGAAGTTCTGAGGGCTTGCCCCAAACTCTCTACCCTGGGGGTCTCTTACGCCGTCCTGTCGGAGAGGGTCTTCCGGGAGCTGCTGAGACCGAACCGAGATCCTTTCAAATACCTGGAGCTGTTCTACGATGGCAGGGGAAACAACATCCCTGCCGACTGTTGGACGTCAGCGAGAGAGAGGCACCCCGGTTTCCGCGTGGGCCTGGAGTTTGCGGTGACCATCTCAGAGCACAAGATGACTCAAGTCTTAAAGCCTTACCTGCCCATCTCTGAGTTGCGTTTCAATGCCTTCACGCACATGGCCAACCAGGTGGCTCTTGTGACTAACTTCTACGCCGGGACATTAGAAAGGCTGGTGCTTCACTCGGCCCCTTCCATTGAGTTGAATCTGGCGTTGATATGGCTGGCCAGGGCCTGCACGCATCTGAAAGAGATCCACTGTTTCTGTGTGGTGGCCAAAGGAGTGGTGGAAGCATTTCAGCGCCACTGCCCACATCTGAAAAGGTACACCCTTTCCCACAAACTCTTCTTCTGTGACAACCCCCCGACGGTCGTCCTATGACTAGGAATGGACTGGTGCCGCTCATTCAGGACATATCTATGTTCTTTTTAGCAGGAAGTGTAAGCAGAACAGATTCCGGTGGCAGCTGCTGGCTTAGAAGAAAAGTGGGACATGTGTCTTAAAGGACCAAGTGGGGGAATTTTTATATAAACGATTGACCTTTAAACCCACCAAATAACATATAGAGGTAAAGGCACAGACCTCTTATTTAAAATGGTGTAAGCAACAGAAGTCTCTCTCTGAACTAGTTGGTGTTTTATATGTATTTTAAACAGAAATGACTTTTTTATACAGTTGCTGATTTTAATACTTTTTAAATAGTCGTTGGAATATTCATAGTAATTCACAATCACAAATCAAAATAAAGATGTGTATTGAATAAAGTGTTTTTACATCCCTGCCTGATGGTGTTATGGGAATAAAGTTTGGATGCAAGCAACAACTTTTCTAACATGTTATGTGTTCTGTTAAATGATAATTTCGTGTCAGAAATTATTCTGGGTTGAAAGGATTTTTGCTAGAGAAACTCAACGCAGGGGACACTCGAATAAGGCTCCTTTTATGCCTCCAAGATTTCCCCCCACTGAAATGGTCTCTATTTGTTTACTTGTAATTTCTTGCTTTTGAAATGCTAGGCAGGAGCTGGGACAGAGACAGGCACTCAAACCGTCATGCAGTACCCGGGTCTCGAAATGCCGACTTGCCGGCTTTCCAGCTAACAAGTCGAGCTTCTTAACCACTAAGCCCCCACAACCCCTCTATTAAATCAAAGGTGGGAAGGGTGGGTCACTAGAAGAGATATTTGTCCTTCAGTTCATGAGCAATAGAAAGAGTTTCTGATCAGTAGATGGTAGTGGCCTTGGAGTATTCAACAAACATTAGGTGCCCAAATCACTCCTTGTCCATCGCCCTCCCAAGGTGCCCAAGCACGTCCCTGCTTCGACTTCAATTCCCAGATCACAGTTGTGCCAACTTCTGGCAATTGAAATCCAAGAACAGCTGGAGTCAAGTGCCGAGGTTGGCCACCAGATTCACTTAATTGAAGCTCACTGGCATCAATAGGGCAGGTGCTGAATAACCTCAACTGGATTGGTTGTAGCCATTGAGGCTTTCAAAGTGATCCCTTCATAGAAATACTGGTAAAAGAGTTAATATATGCATCTGTGTAACTCACAGCCACAAGATGGTCCTTCTCAGCCCTCTCCCCCTTCTGCAACCATCCAGCAATCTATGGTTCTCCTATTTTCAGGGACGCTGCCTTAGAAAGAATCATGGTGACATTCCACCCATCCTTCTGGGACCGAAAGGGTTAAACTGACCATAGGCCATGCCCACTCCATCCTTTCTTCTTTCTATGGTCCAGGGAGAGGTTCATGGCATGCAGGTGTGCATCCTTCCCACATCAGGTGCGGCTCAGCCTGAAAAGGCACGATGGAGGTGGGTGGAAAGCGTGATCCCTGTCCACACGGGACTGAATTTGCTCCCGACGCCAGAAGTGCTCCTGTTTGCGGAGGCCAAAGATCCAGGTGAGGAGGGTCTGGGTGAAGTCGGGAGGCGGGCAAGTCTGCTTTGTGCTCCGCCTTTTCCCAAGGAGAGTGACAGCACAAGCCTGGAAAGCCTGGGATGCTCCGTAAAGATGAAGTCTTTGAAGGGAGTAAGTTTGGCTGGTGTTAGATATTTAAATGTCCTAGCGGCGGGAAAATCGCCGCTACCCATTGGTCAGTGGGCTGGGTCAAGCAGGGTATTTAATCCCCTGCTGACCCAGCCGTTGTTGTTGTTGTCTGTGCTAACCACAATAAACAGACGTGTTGTTTGGTTCACCCTTAATGGCTTCCGTGTCCTCACTCCCGCGCCCTGATCTCCGGATCTAACACTGGCGACGAGGATGGGATATTGAGGAACGGACCAGAACCATCACACACACCAGAGCCACCTCTCACGAAGGCACCTCGCCATGGCTGCTTACGTTCCACCGGCTCCCTTCCAACCGAAGGACGAGAGATGGAAGAGCTATATGGACCGTTTTGAGTTCTCCCTGCTAGCTGCGGAACTGGGAGAGATAGCACCAGAGCGGAAGAAGGCGTTCTTCCTCACCCACTGCGGAGCCAAGGTCTACGAAGTGGCCCAGTCCCTGGTGGATCCAACACCAATCCTGGACGTCTCATGGGAAGCACTACAGTTGGCCCTCAAGAACCACTATGCACCGGAGCCATCGAAGTTCGTGTTCCGGATCCAGTTCCGGGACCGATACCAGATGCCAGGGGAAACCATCGGCGAGTACGTGGCCGCCCTAAGGGCAGCAGCCGTCCCGGCGATATTCGGGCCATTCCTCGAGGACTCCCTGACCGAGCAGCTTATCAGAGGAGTCCGCGACAACAAGCTCCGGAAGAGGCTATTGGCCCGGAGAGACCTGACCCTGGCCGGGGCCATCGAGGAGGCCAGAGCTTTCGAGCTCTCGATGTCGACCGCATCCTCCCTCAACCGGTCCCCGTCGGCGCCCCGCCAAGCCTCCGCTCACCATCAAGACGTCGTTTCTGACGAGGACGAAGAGGAAGAAGCAGAGGTGTGTGCGACCGACGGGGGAAACTCGGGCAGGAGCGGCCAGCGCTGCGCCAGCTGCGGAGGGCCACACCAGCGGGCACATTGCCGCTTCAGGGAGGCCATCTGCCGCTATTGCGACAAGCGGGGACACATTGGGAGGGTCTGCCGGGCAAGGCAAGCGGAGAACCAAGCTGACCGGCAGATTCAAAAGTTCCCGCCGGGCAAGATGGCCGCCAAACAGAGGACAAATCAGAGGCGCCAGGGACGCAACAGCGGCAAATTCGAAGATGCAGAGACGCACACGCTCACGATAAGCCACACCGCCACACAGAAGGGAGAGAAGTACCACGCCACAGTCACGATCGACGGGGCAGAGTGTCCGATGGAGGTCGACTCTGGGGCCGCCATATCCATCATTCCGTGGAGGTGGATGAAGAAGACATTCCCGGCCCTAAAAGAATCAGACCTTCAGACCCAGAGGATCCGAATCAAGGACTGCCAAGGCAAGTTCCTCCCCGTCGCAGGACAGAAGTGGGTCCGTGTCAAGTACGGACCGAAGGAAGAAAGCCTACCGCTGACCGTAGTCCACGGTAACATCCCGACGCTACTGGGCACAAACTGGTTCCCCGCCCTGGGACTGTCCATCGCTGGCATCCACAACACTGCGACTGACCCGCCCGGGGACACCTCGCTGAGGGACGACCTGATGGCCGAATTCCAGGACGTTTTCGGGGAAGGATTGGGCAGGTATGTGGGGTCCCCTATTTCATTTGCACTCAACCCGAGCGTTGCCCCCATCCGACTTAAGGCCCGGAGAGTCCCACTGGCACTCAAGCCCAGGGTCGAGAAGGAGCTCGACAAGCTGGTCGCCCAGGGAATCCTCGTTCCCGTAGACCACGCTCGGTGGGAGACCCCCATAGTGACCCCCATCAAACCGGACGGGTCAGTGCGCATCTGTGCGGACTACAAATGCACGATCAACAAGGCATTAGAGCCGAGCGCGTACCCGGTTCCCGTCATAGACCACTTACTCCATTCACTGGGCCCTGGCAAGATCTTTGCCAAGCTTGACCTGGCCCAAGCGTACCAACAGCTTCCGGTGGATGACACTACGGCCGAAGCCCAGACCATTGTCACACACCGGGGGGCATTCAAGTGCACGAGGCTGCAGTTCGGGGTCAGCATAGCTCCGGGACTGTTTCAGAGCACGATGGAAAGGCTCCTCCAAGGACTCCCGGGGGTGGTACCCTATTTTGATGATGTCCTGATAATTGCGGGGGATCCCGGGCAGCTCAAAGACAGGGTCGCCGCTGTCCTGGCTAAATTCAGGGCCGCTGGGCTCAGGGTGAAACGGGATAAGTGCCTGTTGGGGGTCCCCTCCGTGGACTTCTTAGGGTTCCACATCGACGCCAAGGGCATCCACCCAACGAAGGGAAAAGTGGAAGCGATTCGGAACGCCCCGGCCCCGAAAAACAAGCAGGAGCTGCAGGCGTTCCTGGGACTCCTGAATTTCTACGCGACCTTCCTGAAAGGAAAGGCCACCGCGGCTGAGCCCCTACACAGACTGTTGGCCGCGAAGGCAGAGTGGGTGTGGGGACCCGAGCAAAAGTCAGCTTTCGCTGCTGTTAAAAATCTTCTCTCCCAGGACAGTTTCCTGATCCAATACAACGCGACCCTGCCACTGGTCCTCGCCTGCGACGCGTCTCCCTACGGCGTCAGCGCAGTCCTGGCCCACTGACTGCCCAACGGCCTCGAGGCGCCCATCGCCTATTACTCCAGGACCATGTCGCCGACGGAGAGGAACTACGGCCAGATCGACAAGGAGGCGCTGGCGGCAGTGGCAGGGGTAAGAAAGTTCCATGACTACTTGTACGGCCGGGACTTCGAACTTGTGACTGATCATAAGCCCCTATTGGGACTCCTGGCTGGCGACCGGCCTACACCCTCTGCCTTGTCCCCCCGGATGCAAAGGTGGGCCATTTTCCTGTCGGGGTACTCATACACCTTAGTCTACCGGCCCGGGAAACACATGGGAAATGCTGACGCCTTGAGCAGATGCCCCCTCCCGACCCAGGAAGGCGCGGAACGGGGGGAAGCATCGGTTCTTGCCCTGGACATCCTGGACTCTGCCCCCACTACGTCGGCCGAGGTTGCCAGGGCGACGGCGCGGGACGCCGAACTTCGGGCCGTTTCCAGCTGGGTTCAGCGGGGGTGGCCGGACAAGGGGGAAGGGGAGTTCAAGGTATATTTCGACAAGAAAGACGAACTGTGCTGTGTGGGGGGTTGCTTGCTGTGGGGGGACCGGGTAGTGGTGCCCAGGAAAATCCGCCCCAAGGTCCTAGAAACACTGCATGCCAGCCACCCGGGAATAGTAAAGATGAAGGGGTTAGCCCGAAGTTACGTGTGGTGGCCTGGTATTGACAAGGACATAGAGTCGTGGGTGGCCAAATGTACACCTTGCCAATCATCACGACCCAATCCACCAGCAGCCCCGGTCAGAGAATGGGAACAGCCCTCGGGCCCATGGCAGAGGATTCACATCGACCTCGCTGGCCCATTCCACGGCCAAACATTCCTGATTGTAGTGGATGCCTACTCGAAATGGTTGGAGATCCGACTCCTGAGTAGCACCACAGCCAGAGCAATGATCCGGGAACTCAGACAACTCTTTTCCACACACGGCATTCCCGACACCCTAGTCTCTGACAACGGGCCTCAGTTCACGGCCACTGAGTTTGAACAGTACCTGGCATCCCTAGGAACCAGGCACGCTCTCACATCCCCGTTCAGGGCGCAAGGGAATGGGCAGGCTGAGAGATTCGTGCGCAGCGCAAAGGAGGCCCTGGAAAGGCTAGGACCCGGGGACTGGCAGGAACGCGTAGACACGTTCTTGCTGGCCCAACACAACCTTCCCTGCGCTGCCATGGGAAGGGCCCCCGCAGAGTTACTCATGGGTAGGAGACTCCGTTGTCAGCTTGACCGGTTACACCCTAGGTATTCTCCAGACAAGTTCAGGGGGGACCAACCACAGGGCCGGACACTGGCCATTGACTCACCAATCTTCGCTAGGAACTACGCGTCGGGCCACCCGTGGGAAGAGGGAACCGTCAGCGAAATGCTGGGCCCCTACACCTACAAGGTTCGCCTCGCTGATGGTCGGACATGGAAACGCCATGTCGACCAGCTCAGGAGGCGAACGAGTCCCGACACGGATAGCAACCTCCCCCGGGGAGTGCAGACCGGCGCTGAGCCAGACATGCACCCGATGGACGAACCGGTCACCGACCCGGTTCGGCCAGAAAACAGCCCCATTCACACAGCACCATCACCGGCCAGCTTACCGTGTGGAACAGGCTCACCCCCGGTCACCGCGGAGCCCGACGCTCGTATTCCGGATCCGCTCCCAGCCCAGCCAGGGCAGAGCGGGAGCGACAGGTCCGCTCTGCCCGATGTCCCAGCGCCGACTGAACTGCGCAGGTCCGATCGAGTAAGAATACGCCCCCGTCACCTGGAGGATTTTGTATGCAAATAGCAGACTGGGGCATTCTGGGGGGAAGGGGTGTTAGATATTTAAATGTCCTAGCGGCGGGAAAATCGCCGCTACCCATTGGTCAGTGGGCTGGGTCAAGCAGGGTATTTAATCCCCTGCTGACCCAGCCGTTGTTGTTGTTGTCTGTGCTAACCACAATAAACAGACGTGTTGTTTGGTTCACCCTTAATGGCTTCCGTGTCCTCACTCCCGCGCCCTGATCTCCGGATCTAACAGCTGGGAGTAAGAAGTTTTGTATCCTACTATTTGCAAAAGAAAAGGGGACATTTAGAGTTAATCCGATTTACTACCAGAGATCATCTGCTAGTGTCAGCTGCAGGAAGCTGTATTGATTTGCAAACTTCTCTGCTGGTGGATATAAATTCACGTCTTGATTTCTTACTCCTGTATCTGATGAAGTGGATTGATCCACAAAACTTCACATTAAAAATATAGCAATTAGTCTCTAAAGAGCTGCAACTCCCCCCCCCCCCTGTTTTCTCCTTTGTTTTTGAAGGGGTTGCTGTGGTAGTCTCTCTTTCCACTCTTTTGAAGAGTATGAAAACAAGACAAAATAAATAGACAAAACAATACCATTGTGGCACTTTAAGGCCGACTGTATTTTAATGTTAGCTTTAATGGATCGAGTCCACTTGGTTAGACCTAAGAGTGAAACTTCATGGCATTAATTTATACATCTCAGACTGTTACTGACACACTCCCCCCATGTTATGTTGGGTACGGAGGTACATGCTTGGCTAGGGGCGAAAAGGGTTCAGATTTATTATAATAATTTCATTTCAGAAATTATTCTGGTTTGGAAGGATTTTAGCTGGAGAAATTCAATTCAGGGGATGGCCGAATGAGGCTCCTTTCATGCCCCCAAAAACCTTTTCCCACCAAAGTGGTCCCTATTTATCTACTTGCAGTTAATTGCTTTTGAGCTGCTAGGCTGGCAGGAGCTGGGACAGAGACGGGAGCTCATTCCATCATGCAGTGCCTGGCTCTCAAACAGCCTACTTGCCAGGCTTCCAGCCAACAAGTTGAGCGTCTTAACCCCTTGGCCACTGCAGCCCATTGTGTGTAAAGGAGCCACAAGCCTCATGGTGCAGAGGTTTAAAATGGCTGTGCTGCAACCAAAAGGTTGTGAGTTCCATCCTGACCATGGCTCAAGTTTGGCTCAGCTTCTTTCAACCTTCTGAGGTCAGTATAGTCAGTTCCTAGCATGTTGGGGGCAAAATGCTATTTAACTAGTTAACTGCCCAAAGAGTCAACTAAGGGCTATGGCATTGATGACGATCTGTAGGTTGGAAGGAGTTGGTACAGAGACTGACACTCAGTCCATCATGCAGTGCTTGGACCTCGAACAGCCGACTTGCCAGCCTTCCAGCAAACAATGCAAGCTTCTTAACCCTTGAGCCACCACAGCCTCCCTTCACATTTATTGCCATAAAGTCATGTGGCAGGCATGATGGTCAGTGAAGCACATGGAATGCTGTTGCCTTTCATGCCCAAACAGTACCTCTTTATCTACTTGCAATTGTTTGCTAGACTAACCCACTCTACTCCATCCTAGTGCTATAATTTAGGGATGGGTTTCACATGCTGATCACAACCAACATACAATAAACAGTTAAAAACTCTTTAAAAAAATTAAAAGATTAAAAACCATTTAAAACAACCTCTAATTCCTTTAACTAAATGAATAAGCAGAATAAGTGGGATAAGATCTGGGTTCAAATTCCAATTCTGCCATGCAAACTCACTGGGGAGGTGGAACTGGTCACTCCTTAATTATTTACATTGAAAGCTCTATCTGGGTCACTATCAGTTGGTTCTGACTTGGTGGCACATAACAAGGGACAGTGAAATTGCACCAGAGTAGCCAGCCAGTGACCAAGAGAGGTGTCTAATACTGTAACCAGAAAAACGTCTCAGGAGCCTGATATGATACAGAATCAAATCTCCATTCCTGCCTATTTCTCTAGAGCTGCGCTGATAACATGCTCTATGGTTTAATTAAAAACAAAATCACAATACTGCACAGCAGTTACTTTTTATGTACTTGTGGCATCCCTATCCTTTTCTGTAGTTTCCATTACATGTTCATTTGGCCATTCCATGTCGATAGAGCCTGGTTTCCTCTTCCCTGTTTCTGTCTTCACCCCACACCTCCCACCACAATCCCTTGGAAAGAAGCTCAAATGTGGAGCCATAGAGGCAAGACCTTTGCCAGTTGCAGCGTTCCCTCCATCGCACCACAAATGGTCAAAGGTGAAGGTGTCCTCCATGATGAACCTGACAAATGTGCAGGTGGCTCCCTGCCAGGATAGTAAGCAAAGCAATCACCCTTCTATACAACCCCATAGCAGCCTCTGAGCAATTCACAAGTTAAGTACCATTTTGCCCCAAAAATATAGGGACTGATTTTACCAACCTCAGAAGGATGGAAGAGGCTGAGCCAACCTTGAGCCCTGGTCAGGATGGAACTCACAACCTTTTGGTTACAGTACAGCTGCACCAGGGCTTGTGGCCCCTTAAAACACAGGGCCTGCAGTGGGTCAGTGGTTAAGAAGCTCACCTTGTTAGCTGGAAGGCTGACATTTCAGGTAGTTGAAGACCCAGGTATTGAATGATGGATTGAGTACCTGTCTCTGTCCCAGCCCCTGCCAACCTCGCAGTTGGAAAGGAAGAAATTGTGATTAGATAAATAGGGACTACTTTGTTGTGAAAAGATCTTGGGGACATGAAAGGAGCCTCATCCAGGTGTCCCCTGAGCTGAGTTGCTTTAGCAATAATCCTTTCAACCAAGAATAATTTCTGACATGAAATTTAATAACATACAGTCATTTTGCTTTGTAAGATATTTGCATTCTTCCCCATCAAGTCCTTTTAGGAATGTTTTTCATTATGCCCTGAGCTACAGATTGGGTCATTTCAGGTGGCTGATCGTTTTAACATTGAGGAGCATTGGCACCGGTGGTTTTCGTCTAAGTTCTCCAGAAAATGACGACCCTTGGCCTCCACCCTTGGACAGTGGCGTAGCGTGGGGGGGGCGGGGGGGGCGGATGCCCCGGGCAGCGCCTTTCAGGGGGCGGCAAAATGTCCCCTCCCCACCCTTTTGCTGGCGAGCGCCCCACGTGCGCTTCGCCGCTTGCCACACACCTCCGTCCGCTCACACCTCCGTCCGCTCGCCCGCCCGGCTGGCCGTCGGGGGCTCTCCGCCGCCTGTTGCCCCTGGCAGCGGCTTTCAGGGGGAGGCAAAATGTCCCCTCCCCACCCTTTTGCTGGCGAGGAAGAGAAAAAGGGGTTTTTTTTAGGCGGACAATTCAAGGAGGCTCCTTGAATTGTCCGCCTAAAAAAAACCCCTTTTTCTCCTCCTCGCCAGCAAAAGGGTGGGGAGGGAAGGAGGGGCACGCCCAGTCGCCCGCCCAGCTGGCCGTCGGGGGCTCTCCTGGCGGGCGGCCCGCATGCGCGCGGACGCTGCTCGCCTCCGCCCGCCCAGCCACCCACCCAACTTGCCGTGAGACGGGGCGCTCGTCGGGGGTGGGTGGCGCCGTGGCGGGGAGCCCCTGGGGGCTGGCTGGGCAGGAGGAGGTGGGCAGGAGGAGGTGGGCAGGAGAGCCCCCGACCGACAGCCAGCCCGGCGGGCGGGCCCCTCCTTGAATTGTCCGCCTAAAAAAAAACACTTTTTCTCCTCCTCGCCAGCAAAAGGGTGGGGAGGGGACATTTTGCCGCCCCCTGAAAGCCGCTGCCAGGGGCAACAGGCGGCGGAGAGCCCCCGACAGCCAGCCGGGCGGGCAAGCGGACGGAGGTGTGAGCGGACGGAGGTGTGTGGCGGGCGAGCGGACGGAGGTGTGTGGCGCGCGTGCGCGCACGCGTGCGCGCGCGCACGCCGCTAGTCACCAGGGGGCCGGCTTCTACCTGGGTCAGGGGGAGGGGGCGGCGGCAGCGGCGTCCTGGGGGGGGGGGCGGCGAGTTTGTTCTTCGCCCCAGGCGGCTGAAGACTGCGCGACGCCACTGCCCTTGGAACTTTATGCTGACGGAGATCCTGGAACGTATTTTCTCCTTCCTTCCTGTCAGAGACCGACACAATGTCTCACGCGTGTGCAAGCTCTGGGCTATGGCCGTTTCATCCGCCTTGGTCTGGAGCTTCACAGAAGTCCAGTAAGTCATTCGTAGCTGTGGCAGCCCGTTGGAGACTCGTCAAGTCAGGCAAACAAAGAATCAACTCACACCATCCTTCATTGGCTTCTGTGATGGATTCAAGGTTGTAGTATTAATATATGTCTGTGGTGTTGAACCTTGGCATATGTGCAGTAAACCCATTTGGGTGGATTCATGGGGACTTGGGCCTGTGGGAATTGATGTTCAAGAACAGCCAGAACGCCAAGGTTCGCCATCACTGATATTGGTAAAGGTCTCTTTTGCTCAAAAGCTAGTTGTGTCTAACTCTAACTCTCTCTCCAGCCAACAAGCCAGGACTGTCAACATCTGGAGACATTTCTGTGGACGTGTGGCTGGCAAGATTAGATGCTGGAGCACAAGCTATGTTGTTACCTTTTCGGCCAAGGCAGTACCTGTTTCATCTCCCTGCAATTCCTTGCTTTTGAACTGCTAGGGTGGCAGGAGCTGGGACATAGAGAGGAGCTCATTCTGTCCTGCAGTACTCGGGAATCAAACTGCTGACCTGCCATCCTTCCAGATGTCAAGTTCAATTTCTTAACCACTAAGCCACCATAGTGCCTTAGGTAGGGAATACACATTCCTCCGAATGCCTTTTTTCTCCTTGTCTAATACAGAACTTTAAAAGCTACTTCTTGAATTAGAATGGCTAGCATGCTGCAGTTTGGACTGGTAGGGGCCTGACTGGCGGAACATGGATAGATGAGTAATATTGTTACTCAATGAAATGGTCTAAAAGCTTTCGTTTGCTTCACTTCTCCCAGTAGACATTGTTCAGCAGCAGTGTTGTATTGGTAAATCTTCACTGGTTTAAGATTGTGGTATTGTTGAACCACCATCAGGCATACCCTGGTAATGGTTACCTTGTCTTGCCAGCTAGTCTTTCTCACACTAGGTCAGGTGACAGGAACTGCAGAATGAACACACCAAAGGGTGCCTTTTGTCAGCTTCACGTCTGGCCTAGACATGGAAGAAGTAGATGTCCATTCTTCTCAGATGTTATCTGTGGTACAGACCCTGTTTAGAGGATGTAGTTTATCCCTTTGGCTGGTTCCTGTAAAGATCAGATTAGAACATGGAGCAAATTCCCTGCCCTCCCACCCATCTAACCTCTTGACTTCTTCCCTCTCCATCCTCTTCCAGCTGTGATTCAGAAGAAACAGATGAGGAGCAAGAGGAGGTCGTTGGCGATACCACTAGCAGATTTCTGCAGAAGATACAGCCCTATATGAGGCATATCCGATACTTAAAGCTAGTTCTTGACATGTCCCTTGAATTCAATCAGAGGCTGGCCTGCATCATCTTAGATGAGATGGCGTTGGAGAGCTGCAGGTTGCAAGGAATTCAGATCGTGTGTTATGGCAGAAGCAACTTTTTCTATTCTGGCGAGGACTTCCTGCAGAACTTGAGACGGCTCTTTTGGGGCATGGAAGAGGCAACGATGCAACACGTTGACTTCCGGAAGATGCCTTTCATTTTGGACTATGGGCTCATCTCCCTGTTTGTTGGCTGCTGCCCAAACCTGTTCACCCTCTTCATCAACAACCGCGGGTCCTCTATGGTGTTGACAAAGACCATTGTTGAGGTTCTGAGGAGTTGCCCCAAACTCTCTACCCTGGGGGTCCCTTATAGTGCCCTGTCATGGAGGATGTTCCAGGAACTGTTGAGACCGACTCGAGAGCCCTTCAAAATGTTGGAGCTGTTCTGTGCCGGCTCATATAAGGAGATCCCTGCAGACTGTTGGATCTCAGTGCGAGAGAGGCACCCTGGTTTCCGGGTGCGGCTGGAGTTTGCGGCAACCGTCAGAATGCAGGAGATAACTCGGATCTTAAAGCCTCACATTCCTATCTCTGAGTTGCGTTTCAATTCCTTCACAGACATGGCCAGTCAGGTGAATCTTGTGACTAAATTCTTTCCTGGGATTTTAGAAAAGCTGGTGCTGCACTCGGGCCCTTACGATGATTTGAACCTGGCATTGATACAGCTTGCCAAGGCCTGCTCGCGTCTGAAAGAGACCCACTGTTTCTGTGAGGTGGACCAAGAAGTGGTGGAGGCATTTCAGCAACACTGCCCACATCTGGAAAAGTACACCCTGTCCCCCACTATGTTCTTCTGCGACAATCCCCCAACAATAGTCCTATGAGTAGGTATAGACAGGTGCTGCTCTTTTCGGATGAAACCACGTTCTTTGTAGCATAAGGTGTAATCAAACAAGAGTCCTGAGCAGCTGCTGTCTTAGAAGAAAAGTCATAAAGTTGTCTTAAAGGACCAAGTTGACCGACTTTTATATAACCTATGGAGGTAAAGGTTCAAGACCTTATGCAGATATGGTGCAAGAAACAGAATTCTCCTTTTGATCAGGCCATGGTTTTATGTATATATATATATGTTAGAAAACATCTCATTTTTACACCACTGCTGATTTTAATTTTTTAAAATAGTTGTTGGAATAGTCATAGTAATTCACAATTACAAGTCAAAATAAAGATGTGCATTGGATGAAGTATTTTTGCACCCCTGCCTGATGGTCTTATGAGAATAAAGATTGGAACTTTCTTAACAGATGTTATGTGCTCTGTTCAATGATCATTATTCGTCAAAAATTATTCTGGCTGGAAAGGATTTTTGCCAGAGTAACCTGGCTCATGGAGTCCTGAGGCTCCTTTCATGCCCCCGAGATGTCTTCCCCAAGAAATGGTCCCTATTTATATACTTGCAATTTCTTGCTTTCCAACTGCTAGGTTAGCCGGGCTGGGACAGAGACGGGCGTTGAAACTGTAATGCTGTACTCGAGTCTCAAACTGCCAAATGGCCGGCCTTCCAGCCAGCAAGACAAGCTTCTTAAACACTGAGGCATCACAGTCCCTCTGTTAAATCAAAGGTGGGAAGAGGTGGAAGGGTGGGTCATTAGAAGAGATGATGAGCTATTGAAAGAATTTCTGATCATCAAGATGGCAGTGGTTTACCCATAAGCACCTTTTCTTATTTTTTTCCCTTAAACTTCTTAATGGTTAGAGGAGTTCGACAGTGGAACCAATGGCCTCAAGAGTACTCTAATACTGGAAGCGTTCAAGAGACAGTTGGATCGTTATCTGTCATATCTTCTTTGATTCGGATTCCTGCATTGAGCAGATGGGGATGGACTCAATGACCTAAAAGGCCCCTTTCCAAATCAGTTATTTTATGATTATTCTTCTTCTACTGCCATATCTGATTCTGAATATTGGCGATCTTCATGGCGGTCAGCCGTGAAAATTTTCCTGGGAATATAATGCAGTGGCCTTCGATTGGCCTTCCACATCACTGCGTGACACCCGTACCACTGATACAGTTCTGCTAAATACTTTCTGTTCCCTAGTCCTTTTGCTACACAAAGTCCTCCTCAGTCCCAGGCCAGTATGGATGAAGTTGCTGCCCTCCATCAAGATGGATTCAAGTCAGATTTAATCCCCTTGCGGACTCTTTCCCTTCCCTGTGGACTTCATGACCCAAGGCTATTAGTCCTCAGGGTTGTCAGGTTAGTTATCTGCCACGTGACGATTGGTGTTGAGTCTGTTGGCAGTAGGGTCTACTACTCTATGACCCTAGGAGGATAACCTAGTCAGACTATGGTTCTATGACACACCAAATGTGAAGACAACTCATTGGTTCTTCTTTGTCTTAGCCCAACCATGTGTTGCTCAAGTGCCTGGAAATTTTCTGCGAGCGCATGTTCAAGTATATTCCCATCATACCCCAATGAGCTGTTGGCCATAGTGAGTGAGAGATACCCATGGCTCTGGGTGGAACTGGAACTGGACCACACAGTCTTTGCCTGGAAAATCCCTCACATACTAAGCCCAATGTCCCCATCAATACATTACAACTGAACACCTACACGTACATGGTCAACCAGATCAGCAATTGAAGTCCAAGAACAGCTGGAGTCAAGTGCCAAGGTTGGCCACCACATTCACTTAACTGGAGGGGAAGCTCACTGGCATAAAAAAGGCGGGTGCTGAATAACCACACCTTGGATGGTTGAAGCCTATTTGAGGCTTTCAAAGGGAACCCTTCATAGAAATGTTGGCAAAGGTGTCAATATATGCACCTGTGTAACTAACAGCCACAAGATGGTCCTTCTCAGCCCTCTCCCCCCTTCGGCAACCATCCAGCAATCTATGAATCTCCTATTTTCAGGGACACTGCCTGAGAAGGAATTGTGGTGAGATCCCACCCATCCTTCTGGGACCGAAAGGGTTAAACTGGCCATAGGACACGCCCACTCCATCCTTTCTTCTTTCTATGGTCCAGGGAGAGGTCCATGGCATGCAGGTGCGCATCCTTCCCATGTCAGGTGCGGCTCAGCCTGAAAAGGAGCGATGGAAGCAGGTGAAATGCGCGATCCCTGTCCACAGGAGGCTGAAGTTCCTCCCGACGCCAGAAGTGCTCCTGTTTGCAGAGGCCAAAGATCCAGGTGAGGACGGTCTGGGCGAAGTTGGGAGGCGGTTGGGCTCCCCGACCCCTGGGCAAGTCTGCTTTGTGCTCCGCCTGTTCCCCAGGCGAGCGACAGCACAAGCCTGGAAAGCCAAGGCTGCCCCAAGACAGGGCTGCCCCGTAAAGGTAAAGTCTTTGAAGGGAGTAAATTTGGCTGGGAGTCAGAAGTTTTGTCTCCTACTATTTGCAAAAGAAAAGTGGACATTTAGAGTTAATCCGATTTACTACCAGAGCTCATTTGCTAGAGCCAGCTGCAGGAAGCTGTATTGATTTGCATACTTCTCTGCCATTCTGATTAATCCCTCTATGCTTCTGTAACTGGTGTACATAAATTCATGTCTTGACATCTCACTCCTATGTCTGATGAAGAGTGGAATCTATCCACGAAAACTCATGTTAAAAATATAGCAATTAGTCTTGAAAGAGCTACCATCTTTTATTGTTTTCTCCTTTGTTTTTGAAGGGGTTGCTGTGGTAGCCTCTCTTTCCACTCTCTTAAAGAGTATGAAAACAAGACAAAACAAATAGACAAAACAATAATGTTGTGGCACTTTAAGACCGACTGCTGTATTTTAATTTTAGCTTGAGTGGATCGAGTCCACTTGGTTAGACGTAAGACTAGTGAGACTTCATGGCATTAATTTGTACATGTCTGATACTTATACCCTTCCATGCTATGTTGCGTACAGAGGACCATGTTCGGCTAGGAAAAAAACTAAGGGCTCAGATTTATTATAATAATTTTTTGTCAGAAATAATTTTCGGTTGATACGATTTTTGTGGGAGAAATGCTGCTCAGGGAAAGCCTGAGCTCCTTTCATGTCACCAAGAGCTGTGACAGAGATGGGGACTCAATCCGTCATGCAGTACCCAGGTCTCAAACTTCCAACTTGCCAGCCTTCCAGCTAAAAAAGCAAGCTTCTTAACCACTGAGCCACCACATCTCCCATTCCCATTTATTGCCATGAAGGCATGTGGAAGGCATGGCTGGACACTGAAGCACAAGGAATGCTGTTGCCTTTCATGCCCAAACAGTACCTTTTTATCTACTTGCAATTGTTTGCTAGTCTAACCCTCTCTGCTCCATCCTAGTGCTATAATCATGGGATGGGTTCCACATACTGTAGTTTCTGTTTCATGTTCATTTGGCCATTCCATGTCGATAGAGCCTGGTTTCCTCTTCCCTGTTTCTCTGTCTTCATCCCACACCTCCCACCACCACAACCCCTTGGGAAGAAGCTCAAATGTGGAGCCATAGAGGCAAGACCTTTGCCAGTTGCAGCGTTCCCTCCACCGCACCACAAATGGTCAAAGGTGAAGGCTTCCTCCATGATGAACCCGACAAATATGCAGGTGGCTCCCTGTCAGGATAGAAAGCAAAGCAATCACACTTCTATACCACCCCATAGCACTCTCTGAGTGATTCACAAGTTAAGTAGCATTTTGCCCCCAACATGTAGGGACTGATTTCACCAACCTCAGAAGGATGGAAGAGGCTGAGCTGTCCTTGAGCCCTGGTCAGGATGGAACTCACAAACTTTTGGTTACAGTACAGCTGAACCAGCGCTTGTGGCACACAGGGTCTGGAGTGGCTCAGTGGTTAAGAAGCTCACCTTGTTAGCTGGAAGGCTGGCATTTCAGGAGGTACAAAACCCAGGTACTGAATGACGGATTGAGCACCTGTCTCTGTCCCAGCCCCTGCCAACCTAGCAGTTGGAAAGGAAGAAATTGCAAGAAGATAAATAGGGACTAATTTGTTGGGAAAAGATCTTGGGGTCATGAAAGTGGCCTCATCTGGGCGTCCCCTGAGTTGAGTTTCTCTTGCAATAATCCTTTCAGCCCAGAATAATTTCTGACATGACATTTAATAACATATAGTCGTTTGGCTTTGTAAGATATTTGCATTCTTCCTCATCAAGCCCCTTTGAGAATGTTTTTCCTTATCCCCTGGGCTAATGATTGGGTCATTTCAGAAGGCTGATCTTTTTCACACTGAGGAGCATCAGCACCGGTGGTTTGCATCTAGGTTCTCCAGAAGATGACGACCCTCGACCTCCACCCTTGGAACTTTATGCCGACGGAGATCCTGGTCCATATATTCTCCTTCCTTCCTGTCATGGACCGACACAACGTCTTACCCATGTGTAAGCTCTGGGCTACCGCTGTTTCATCTCCTTTGGCCTGGCGCTTCACAGAAGTCCGGTAAGTCTTTTGCAGCTGGAGAAGCCCTTTGGGGACTCGTCAAGTCAGGCAAACAAACAACTCACACTATCCTTGGTTGGCTTCTGCGATTGATTCAAGGTTGTAGTATTAATATATGTCCGTGGTGTCGAACCTTGGCATACATGCTGTAAACCCATTCTTGTAGATTTGCAGGGATTTGGGCCTCTGGGAATTGAAGTTCTTTATTTTTTTATTTATTCAGGTTTTAAAGAATTAACAAAAATACCAACAATAACAGAGGATAAGCAAACTACATTTTCATTTTTCCATCCTCCTCGTAAATTTCAATTCAATTCTTACATTTATACATCTATATCATTCTTCATATATTTTTATTTATCCTCCAATTTTTATTCTTAAACATCGTTTTCTTATATACTAACTTATTTAATATCTGATTATCAACTTTTCTTAACCTAAATTGTTACTAATATAAAACAATCAAAGGAAATAATATCACCCATGTGCTATATACGTTGTCCTGAATTCACCACCTGTTTTTCTAACCATCTTATTCTCCCCAAAAACTCAATGTGTCATGTGCTGGCTCATTCCCTGTATTATTTTTTAATGTATGCACCAAGAAAGGTTTCCAAATGTCCCAAAATCTGTTTTCTTTAGTTATTTTTTAAAATTTAATTCACATTCTACTTCAAGCTAGTTCTTGAATAAGAACGGCTAGCATGCTGCAGTTTGGACTGGTAGGGGCCTAACTGGCGGAACATGGATATATGAGTAATATTGTTACTCAATGAAATGGTCAAAAAGCTTTCGTTTGCTTCACTTCTCCCAGTACATGTTGTTCAGCAGCAATGTTGTATTGGTAAATCTTCACTGGTTTAAGATTGTGATATCGCTGAACCACAATCAGGTGTACCCTGGTAATGATTACCTTGTCTTGCTGGCTAATCTTTCTCACACAAGTCCGGTGAAAGGAACTGCAGAATGAATTCACCAAAGGGTGCCTTCATTTTGTCAGTTTCACATCTGGCCTAGAAATGGAAGAAGAAGATGTCCATTCTTCTTAGAAGTTATCTGTGGTCCAGGTCCAGTTTGGAGGATATAGTTTATCACTTTGGCAGGTTGCTGTAAAGTTCAGATTGAGCAAATTCCCTGCCCTTCCACCCATCTAACCTCTAGACTTCTTTCCTCTCCATCCACTTCCAGCTGTGATTTAGAAGAAACTGGCGAGGAGCAAGAGGAGGTCGTTGGCGATACTTCTAGCACGGTTCTGAAGAAGATACAGCCCTATATGAAGCATATCCGATATTTAAAGCTAGTTCTTGACATGTCCCTTGAGATGAATATGAGGCTGGCCTGCATTATCTTAAATGAGATGGCGTGGGAGAGCCGCAGGATGCAAGGACTTCAGATCGTGTGTTATGGCGATAGCCTCTTTTTCTATTCTGGCCAGGACATCCTGCAGAGTTTGAGACGGCTCTTCCGGGGCATGGAAGAGGCAACCATGCAGCACGTTGATTTCCGGAAGATGCCTTTCAGGTTGGACTACGGGCTCATCTCCCTGGTGGCTGGCTGCAGCCCGAACCTGCGCACCCTCCTCATCAACAACCAGGGGCCCACAATGGTGCTGACAAACACCGTTGTTGAGGTTCTGAGGAGTTGCCCCAAACTCTCAACCCTGGGGGTCCCTTTCCATGTCCTGTCAAGGAGGATGTTCCATGAACTGTTGAGCTCGACTCGAGAGCCATTCAAACTCTTGGAGCTGTTCTATGATGACTCATATAAGGAGATCCCTGCAGACTGTTGGATCTCACTGCGAGAGAGACACCCTGGTGTCCGGGTGCGGCTGGAGTTTGCAGCAACCGTCAGAACGCAGGAGATAATTCAGATCTTAAAGCCTCATATTCCTATCTTTGAGTTGCGTTTCAATGACTTCACAGACATGGCCACTCATGTGAATATTCTGACCAATCTCTATGCTGGGACTTTAAAAAAGCTGGTGCTGCACTCGGGCCCTTACACTGATTTGAACCTGGAGTTGATCAAGCTCGCCAAGGCCTGCACGCGTCTGAAAGAGATCCACTGTTTCTGTGAGGTGGACCAAGATGTGGTGGAGGTATTTCGACAGCGCTGCCCACATCTGGAAAAGTACACCCTGTCCCCCACTATGTTCCTGTGTAGCAATCCCCCAACTGTACTCCTATGACTAGGTATGGACAGATGCTGCTCTTTTGGGATGATGCCAAGTTCTTTGTAGTGGGAGGTGTAATCAAACACGATTCCTGAGGCAGCTGCTATCTTAGAAGAAAAGTCAGAAAGTTGTCTTAAAGGACCAAGTTAGCAGACTTTTATGTAACCTATGGAGGTAAAGGTTCAAGATTTTATTCAGATACGGTGTAAGAAACAGAACTGTCCCTTTGATCTGGTCATGTTTTTATATATATCTCTTTAAAAGAAACCACTTTTTTATACAGCTGCCAATTGTAATATTTTTAATTGTTGTTGGAATAGTCATAGCAATTGACAGTCACAAATCGAAATAAAGATGTGCATTGGATGACGTATTTTTGCATCCCTGCCTGATGGGTGTTATGGGAATAAAGATTGGATGCAAGGAACAACTTTTCTAAGAGATGTTATGTGCTCTGTTCAATGATAATTGTGTGTCAAAAATTATTCTGGGTTGAAAAGATTTTTGCCGGAGAAACCTGGCTCATGGAGTCCTGAGGCTCCTTTCATGCCCCCAAGATCCCCCCCCCTCTACCAAAATGGTCCCTCTTTATCTAGTTCCAATTTCTTGCTTTCCAACTGCTAGTTTGGCAAGAGCTGGGACAGAGATAGGCACTCAGTCTGTCATGCAGTTACCTGGGTCTTGTACCACCAAATTGCCGGCCTTCCGGCTAACAAGATGAGCTTCTTAACCACTGAGCCATCACAGCCCCTCTGTTAAATCAATGGTGGGAAGAGATGTAAGGGTGGGTCATTAGAAGAGATGTTTGTCCTTCAGTTCATGAGGAATGGAAAGAGTTTCTGATCATCAGGTGGTAGTGGTTTACCCATAAGCAACTTTTCTTATTTTCTTCTTAAACTTCTTAACTGTTAGAGGAGTACGACAGTGGAACCAATGGCCGAAGGAGCACTCCAATACGGGAAGCATTCAAGAGACAGTTGGATCAATATCTGTCATATCTGCTTTGATTCTGAGTCTGCATTGACCATATTGGGGATTGGCTCAATGACCTAAAAGGCCGCCTTCCAACTCAGTCTTTTTATGATTCTTCTTCTTCTTCTTCTGCCATATCTGATTCTGAATATTGTCAATCTTCATGAAAATTTTCCTGGGAATATAATGCAGTGGCCTTCCATTGGGCTTCCACAACACAGCACGACACCTGTATCACTGATCCAGTTCTGCTAAATACTTTCTGGTCCTGAGTCCTTTTGCCACACAAAGTCCTCCTCAGTCCCAGACCAGTATGGATGAAGTTGCTGCCCTCCATCAAGATGGATTCAAGTGGGATTTAATACCCTTCCCTGTGGTCTTCATCACCCAAGGCTGTTACTCCTCAGGGTTGTCAGGTTACTGAACTGCCAGCTGGTGTTGAGTCTGCTGGCAGTAGGGTCTACTCTACATAGCAGAATTACCTGGCCAGAGTATGATTCTATGATGCACCAAATGTGGAGAAAGCTCTTAGCTTCTTCTTTGTTTAAGCCCAACCGTGTGTTGCTCAAGTGCCCGGAAATTTTCTGTGAGTGCATGTTCAAGTATATCTCCATCATCCCCAAAAACTTGTTGGCCATAGTGAGTGAGAGATACCCCTGGCTCTGATTGGAATTGGACCACACGGGCCCTGCCTGGAAAATCCCTCACATATTAAAGCCATATGTCCCCATCACTACATTTTACAACTGAACACCTACACGTGCATGGTCAACCAGATCAGGTATGTCACCAGCATCTGCAGCAGGACTTTGGAAACGCTGGTCCTTCATACCACCTCATCTGATCACCTCAACTCTTCCCTGGTTGACCTGGCGAGAATCTGTGTAGGTTTGAAAGAGACCCACTGCTGTTGTGTGGTTAGTCAAGCTGTGATAGGTGCCTTCCTCTACCGTTGTAATGGGCTCAAAAGATACACTCTAAAGACCACGAAAGAATGCAGTCCCTGGCAAGTGATGGTTGTCCAATATTTCAACAGTTTGATCGATGAGAGTGTTCATCTTTATCCTCTCATCTGGAGCTTATGCTACTCTACATCCATAGCATTTGAGTCACCAGCTAAGGGTCTAAGTAGACATTGAGTGGCATGTAAATCCTGAAAGATTAACCTGTTCTTCCATCCCCAAAGTGAGATTTCTTCAGATATATGTGTCTCAACACATTCACCAATAAAGCCTGTCCTTATCAGTTACCAGTCACAAAACAAATCACTCTTAAATGCAAGATATGTGCATGAAGAAAATCACAAACTATGACAAACAGATGTTATTCCCCAGTTGAGCGAGTACTTCTTCTAGTTATGCATTAAATGAATAATCTAATTGAATCTTCAGTTTACTCCCCAGAGAGCTGTCAGGGTGTACAATATAGGAAACATACCATAGAGTTAAACGAATGGGTCGAGTAAATAACTGCTTGTTCAAAATGTAAACGGAAATGCACATTTTAAATAAAACCATTGGCTGAAATTCTGCTGTGCGCTTCCCTGAATGGCATACATTTTGGCAGTGAATTGCCATACATTTTTAAAAAAATCTCTCTTTGTATTCTCTGTGGTACACTGAGTTGCACAAATCAGTATGTGTATGGAGTTTTCTTAACTTAAAGCACCGTTCTATGAATGTTAGGTTGTTTGTGTAATTGTACAACAGGATTTCAGCCATGTGTGGTATAGTGATTAAAGTGGAATTTGAGAAAACCAAATTCTAATTTCACAAAATCCTGATTAACCTTGGTCCAGTCCTGTCATGGTAGACCTTGGCACTTCAGCTGTTCTTGGGCTTCAATTCCCAGAAGCCATATTCTCTGTGGATGTGCAGAAATGGGTTTACTGTGCATATGTGCAGTAAACCCATTTGTGCGGATTCACAGATATTCGGGCTTCTGGGAATTGAAGTCCAAGAACCACTGGAGTGCCATAGTTCACTCTCACTCATCTATTCTCTCCCTCTCTGCCTATCCTTCAACATTGCGTTGTTGAGGGGGATAAAGATGGTTAAATAAGTAAAATTTACAGTGGAGTCTGGTGGTTAAAATGCAGACTCTGAACAAACATAAACAGACTTAACCCCATTATTTTGGTAAACTGAGAGCCACACTTTTTATTAGCCCTGGAAATATTCATAGGACTGCATTCCTGTTCTACACATTTGTATATATATTTTACCCAAATCTTGTATGATTAGAGAAGATCAGAATTCTATCATCTTGAAATATCAAAGGAAATGTCTGAAAAGAAGAAAGGAATATCCTCTTATTCTGTTTAGTTTTATTCAAGTGGAGGCAAGCAACCAACCAAAATGTTTTGGTTTATTCTGCAACTAATATTCTCCAACTGCGTGATGTCAAAGATAGAGGAATGAGAGGAAGCAATGAAGCCCTCCTTCCCTGAAGTTAGCGGATAAACCTGCTTTTTCATCCATTACTTTTGTCCATATAATTCACAGACTAGGAAAATTACTTTTCCTTGGACAAATAGCAGAGTTCCAAAGAATCCTCAGGAGTCAGAACTGGGAAAATACTTTCCCAGAACTGGGAAAATACATCATATTTTGAAAACCTTGGAAAAAGTCACCATAACTCTGAATTAAAACAAGAGCACCGAAACATCATTAGGTGGGGGTGAAGGATTTCAGTCTTATTAATCCCCAGTAGGATTATATCAGAGGGCTACAGTGGTTCAGTGGTTAAAGCACTTAGTTTGATGACTTGGATGTCAGCGGTTCAAAACCCAAGTGCTGGATAACAGAGTGAGTGCCTGTAGTCTGTCCCAGCTCCTGCCAACCTAGACGTTTGAAAGCAAGAAATTACAAGTAGATAAACAGGTACTGCTTTGGTGGGAAAGACAACAGCGTGCTGTGCACGGTGCCATCTATCCATTTATACACTCACAGAATTGTGTGCAGACACAGACAGCACGGGGTCTTTGGAGATGAGCAGAACTTCCTAGAGTTGGAAACGACTGGCTTTTAAGTAAGGATGGCCTTGACCTAGGACAGTGATGGCTAACCTTGGCCCTCCAGCTGTTCTTGGACTTCAATTCCCAGAAGCAAAGATCACAGGTGTACTGACTTCTGGCAATTGAAGTCCAAGAACATCTGGAGTCAAGTGCCAAGGTTGACCACCAGATTCACTTAGCTGGAGGGGAAGCTCACTGGCATAAATAAGGCGGGTGCTGAATAACCACGACTTGGATGGTTGCGGCCGTTTGAGCCTTTCAAAGGGAACCCTTCATAGAAATGTGGGCAAAGGTGTTAATATATGCATCAGTGAAACTCACAGACACAAGATGGTCCTTCTCAGCCCTCTCCCCCTTCTGCAACCATCCAGCAATCTATGGTTCTCCTATTTTCAGGGATGCTGCCTTGGAAAGAATCGTGGTGACATTTCACCCATCCTTCTGGGACTGAAAGGGTTAAACTGGCCATAGGCCACACCCACTCCACCCTTTTTTCTTTCTATGGTCCAGGGAGAGGTTCATGGCATGCAGGTGTGCATCCTTCCCGCGTCAGGTGCGGCTCAGCCTGAAAAGGCGCAATGGAGGTGGGTGGAAAGTGCGATCCCTGTCCACACGGGACTGAATTTGCACCCAACGCCAGAAGTGCTCCTGTTTGCAGAGGCCAAAGATCCAGGTGAGGAGGGTCTGGGCGAAGTCGGGAGGCGGTCGGGCTCCCTGACCGCTGGGCAAGTCTGCTTTGTGCTCCGCCTTTTCCCAAGGAGAGTGACAGCACAAGCCTGGAATGCCAGGTCTGCCCCGTAAAGATGAAATCTTTGAAGGGAGTAAGTTTGGCTGGGAGTCAGACGTTTTGTATCCCACTATTTGCAAAATAAAAGGGGACATTTAGAGCTAATCAGACTTACTACCAGAGCTCATTTGCTAGTGCCAGCTGCAGGAAGCTGTATTGATTTGCATACTTTTCTGCCATTCTGATTAATCCCTCTATGCTTTTGTAACTGGTGTACCTAAATTCACATCTTGACATCTCACTCCTATGTCTGATGAAGCGGAATTGATCCACGAAAACTCATGTTAAAAATACAGCAATTAGTCTTTAAAGAGCTGCCATCTTTTTTTGTTTTCTCCTTTGTTTTTGAAGGGGCTGCTGTGGTAGTCTCTCTTTCCACTCTCTTAAAGAGTATGAAAACAAGACAAAACAAATAGACAAAACAATAACGTTGTGGCACTTTAAGACCGACTGCTGTATTTTAATTTTAGCTTGAGTGGATCGAGTCCACTTGGTTAGACGTAAGACTAGTGAGACTTCATGGCATTAATTTCTACATCTCAGATACTTACTGACACCCTTCCATGCTATGTTGCGTACAGAGGTTTGGCTAGGAAAAAAAACTAAGGGCTCAGATTTATTATAATAATTTCATGTCAAAAATAATTATCGGTTGATACAATTTTTGTGGGAGAAATGCTGCTCAGGGAAAGCCCGAATGGAGCTCCTTTCATGTCCCCAAGAGCTGTGACAGAGATGGGGACTCAATCCATCACGCAGTACCCAGGTCTCAAACTTCCAACTTGCCAGCCTTCCAGCTAAAAAAGTGAGCTTCTTAACCACTGAGTCACCACATCTCCCATTCCAATTTATTGCCATGAAGGCATGTGGAAGGCATGGCTGGACACTGAAGCACAAGGAATGCTGTTGCCTTTCATGCCCAAACAGTACCTCTTTATCTACCTGCCATTGTTGGCTAGTTTAACCCACTCTGCTCCATCCTAGTGCTATAATCGTGGGATGGTTTGCACATACTGTAGTTTTCGTTTCATGTTCATTTGGCCATTCCATGTCAATAGAGCCTGGTTTCCTCTTTCCTGTTTCTCTGTCTTCATCCCACACCTCCCACCACAACCCCTCAGGAAGAAGCTCAAAGGTGGAGCCATAGAGGCAAGACCTTTGCCAGTTGCAGCGTTCCCTTCGCCGCACCACAAATGGTCAAAGGTGAAGACTTCCTCCATGATGAAACTGACAAATGTGCAGGCGGTTCCCTGCCAGGATAGAAAGCAAAGCAATCACACTTCTATACCACCCCATAGCAGTCTCTGGGTGATTCACAAGTTAAGTAGCATTTTGCCCCCAAAATATAGGGACTGATTTTACCAACCTCAGAAGGATGGAAGAGGCTGAGCAAACCTTGAGCCCTGGTCAGGATGGAACTCACAAACATTTTGGTTACAGTACAGCTGCGCCGGGACTTGTGGCCCCTTAATACACATGCACTGCAGTGGGTCAGTGGTTAAGAAGCTCACCTTGTTAGCTGGAAGGCTGGCATTTCAGGTAGTTCAAAACCCAGGTAATGAATGATGGATTGAGCTCCCGTCTCTGTCCCAACTCTTGGCAACCTCGCAGTTGGAAAGGAAGAAATTGCAAGTAGATAAACAGGGACTACTTTGGTGGGAAATGGTCTTGGGGACATGAAAGGTGCCTCATCCGAGCATCCCCTGAGTTGAGTTCCTCTCACAATAATCCTTTCAGCCCAGAATAATTTCTGACACGAAATTTAATAACATGTAGTCATTTGGCCTTGTAAGATATTTCATTCTTCCTGGTCTAATCACGTTAAGAATGTTTTTCCTTATTGCCTGGGCTACAGATTGGGTCATTGGAGAAGGCTGGTCTTTTTAACATTGAGGAGCATCAGCACTGGTGGTTTGCATCTAAGTTCTCCAGAAGATGACGACCTTAGACCTCCACCCTTGGAACTTTATGCCAATGGAGATCCTGGCCCATATATTCTCCTTCCTTCCTGTCAGAGACCGACACAACATCTCACACATGTGCAAACTCTGGGCTACCGCTGTTTCATCGACCTCGGTCTGGAGCTTCACAGAAGTCCAGTAAGTCTTTTGTAGCTGGGGCAGCCCATTGGGGAATTGTCAAGTCAGGCAAACAAACAACTCACACCATCCTTGGTTGGCTTCTGCGATTGATTCAAGGGTGTAGTATTAATATATGTCTGTGGTGTCGTACCTTAGCATATGTGCAGTAAACCCATTCTTGTAGATTCGTAGGGATTTCAGCCTCTGGAACCTGAAGATTTTTATTTAATTGAGGTTTTAAAGAATTAACAAAAAATATGAACAATAAGAGAGGATAAACAAAATACATACATAAAACATACTAAAAAGAAAAAAGGAAGATGATAATGATATTAGTAATAATAACAACATATCATCAACTAGACCTATCATCAGACATATGTTTTCATTTTTCCATCCTCCTCGTGTTGTAATGGTAAATCTTCACTGGTTTAAGATTGTGATATCACTGAACCACAATCAGGCATACCCTGGTAATGGTTACCTTGTCTTGCCAGCTAGTCTTTCTCACACTAGGTCACATGAAAGAAACTGCTGAATGAACTCAAAGGGTGCCTTAATTTTGTCAGTTTCACATCTGCCCTAGACATGGAAGAAGTAGATGTCCATTCTTCTTAGAAGTTATGGGTGGTCCAGGTCCTGTTTAGAAAATGTAGTTTATCCCTTTGGCTGGTTCCTGTATAGTTCAGATTAGAACATGGAGCAAATTCCCTGCCCTTCCACCCATCTAACCTCTCGACTTCTTTCCTCTCCATCCTCTTCCAGCTGTGATTTAGAAGAAACTGACAAGGAGCAAGAGGAGGTCGTTGGCGATACCTCTAGCACGTTTCTGCAGAAGTTACAGCCCTATATGAGGCATATCCGATACTTAAAGCTAGTTCTTGATATGTCCCTTAAATTAAATCGGAGGCTGGCCTGCATCATCTTAGATAAGATGGTGTGGAAGAGGCACAGGTTCCAAGGACTTCAGATCGTGTGTTATGGAAGTAGCCTCTTTTTCTATTCTGGCCAGGATGTCCTGCGGAGTTTGAGACGGCTCTTCCGGGGCATGGACGAGGCAACCATGCAGCACGTTGACTTCCGGAAGATGCCTTTCCGTTTGGACTATGGGCTCATCTCACTGGTGGCTGCCAGCAGCCCGAACCTGCGCACCCTCTTCATCAACAACCGTATGGACACTATGGTTCTGACAAACACCATTGTTGAGGTCCTGAGGCGTTGCCCCAAACTCTCTACCCTGGGGGTCCCTTACACTGCCCTGTCAAGGAGGATGTTCCATGAACTGTTGAGAACGACTCGAGAGCCATTCAAACTCTTGGAGCTCTTCTGTGCTGACTCATATAAGGACATCCCTGCAGACTGTTGGATGTCACTGCGAGAGAGGCACCCAGATTTACGGGTGCAGCTGGAGTTTGCGTCAACCGTCAGAACGCAGGAGATAATTCAGGTCTTAAAGCCTTACATGCCTATCTCTGAGTTGCGTTTCAATTCCTTCACCCACATGGCCACTCTGGTGGATCTTGTGACTAAATTCTATGCTGGGACTTTAGAAAAGCTGGTGCTGAACTCAGGCCCTTACACTGATTTGAACGTGGAGTTGATCAAGCTCGCCAAGGCCTGCACGCGTCTGAAAGAGATCCACTGTTTCTGTGAGGTGGACCAAGATGTGGTGGCGGCGATTCAGCACCACTGCCCACATCTGGAAAAGTACACCCTGTCCCCCACTATGTTTCTGTGTGACAATCCCCCAACTGTACTCCTATGACTAGGTATGGACAGATGCTGCTCTTTTGGGATGAAACCAAGTTCTTTGTAGTGGGAGGTGTAATCAAACCCGATTCCTGAGGCAGCTACTATCTTAGAACAAAAGTCGGAAAGTTGTCTTAAAGGACCACGTTAGTAGACTTTTATATAACCTATGGAGGCAAACGTTCAAGACCTTATTCAGATATGCTGTAAAAAACAGAAGTCTCCCTTTGATCTGGCCATGTTTTTATACATATCTTTGAAAAAGAAACCACTTTTTTTATACGGCTGCCGCTTTTAATATTTTTAATTGTCGTTGGAATAGTCATAGTAATTCACAGTCACAAATCAAAATAAAGATGTGCGTTGGGTGATGTATTTTTTTGCATCCCTGCCTGATGATGTTGTGGGAATAAAGATTGGATGCGAGGAAAACTTTTCTAACAGATGTGATGTGTTCCGTTAAATGATAATTTTGTGTCAGAAATTATTCTGGGTTGAAAAGTTTTTTGCTGGAGTAACCTGGCTCATGGGTCATTAGAAAAGATATTTGTCCTTCCGTTCATGAGGAATGGAAAGTGTTTCTGTTCATCAAGATGGCAGTGGTTTACCCATAAGCACCTTTTCTTATTATTTTATTCTTAAACTTCTCAATGGTTAGAGCAGTATGACAGTGGAATCAACTGCCACAAGAACTCTCCAATACTAGAAAGCGTTCAAGAGACAGTTATATCATTATCTGTCATATCTGCTTTAATTCAGATCCTTGCATTGAGCAGATGGGATTGGGCTCAATGGTCTAAAAGGCCCCTTTCCAACTCAGTTATTCTATGATTCTTCTTCTTCTACCATATCTGATTCTGAATATTAGCGATCTTCATGAAAATTGTCCTGGGAATATAATGCAGTGGGGTTCCACTGGCCTTCCACATCACAGTGTGACACCCGTACTACTGATCCAGTTGTGCTAATTACTTTCTGGACCTGAGTCTTTTTGGCACACAAAGTCCTGCTCAATCCCAGGTCAGTATTGATGAAGCTGCTGCCTTCCATCAAGATGGATTCAAGTCAGATTTAATCCCCTTGCACACCATTATCCTTCCCTGTGGACTTCTTTGCCCAAGGCTGTTAGTCCTCAGGGTTGTCAGGTTAGTTATCTGCCACGTGACGATTGGTGTTGAGTCGGCTGGCAGTAGGGTCTACTCTATTACCCTAGGACAGTGGTCTGCAATTGTGGCTCTCCAGATGTTCTTGGACTTCAATTCCCAGAAGCCCCAATCAGCAGGAGTGCTGACTTGGGCTCCTGGTAATTCAAGTCCAAGAACATCTGGAGAGCCACATTTGCAGACCACTGCCCTAGGAGGATAACCTAGTCAGACTATGGTTCTATGACACACCAAATGTGAAGACAGCTCATTGGTTCTTCTTTGTCTAAGCCCAACCGTGTGTTGCTCAAGTGCCTGGAAATTTTCTGCAAGCACATGTTTACGTATATTCCCATCATACCCCAACGAGCTGTCGGCCATAGTGAATTAGAGATACCCATGGCTCTGGGTGGACCTGGACCTGGACCACACAGTCGTTGCCTGGAAAATCCCTCACATCTTAAACCCTGATGTCCCCATCACTACATTACAACTGAACACCTACACTTACATGGTCAACCAGATCAGGTATGTCACCAGCAACTGCAGCAGGACTTTGGAGACGCTGGTCCTTCATACCTCCTCAACTGATCACCTCAACTCTTCCCTGGTTGACCTGGCCAGAAGCTGTGTAGGTTTGAAAGAGGTCCACTGCTCTTCTGTGGTTAGTCAAGCTGTGATTGATGCCTTCCTCTCCCATTGCAAGGGGCACAAAAGATACACATTAAAAACCACCCAGTAGTTCTACAGTTTGAACGAAGAGAGTGTTCATCTTTATTCTCTCATCTGGAGCTTATGCTACTCTACCTCCATAGCATTTGAGTCACCAACTGAGGGTCAATGTAGACATTGAGAGGCATGTATATCCCAAAAGATTAACCTGTTATTCTATTCCCAAATGAGATTTACTCAAATATATGAGCCTCAATACATTCACCAATAAAGCCTGTCCTTATCTGTTACCAGTCACAAAACAAATCACGCTAAATGCAAGATATGTGCATGAAGAAAATCCCAAACTATGACAGACAGATGTTTCCCCCTGGTTGGGAGAGTACTTCTTTTAAGTATGCATTAAATGAATAATCTAATTGGATCTTCGATTAACGCTCCAGAGAGCTGTCATGGTGTACAATATGGGAAACATACCATAGAGTTAAACGAATGGGTGGAGTAAATAACTGCATGTTCAGAATGTAAACGGAAAGAAACATTTTAAATAAAACCATTGGCTGAAATTCTGCTGTGCCGTAGTCTGTCCCAGATCCTGCCAACCTAGACATTTGAAAACAAGAAATTACCAGTAGATAAACAGGTACTGCTTCGGTGGGAAAGGCAACAGCATTCTGTTCATGGTGGCGTCTTGTCATGCCTGCCACAAGCTCACAGAAATGTCTGCAGACATAGACAGCACAGACTTTTTGGAGATGAGCAGAACTTCCTAGAGTTGGAAACGACTGGCTTTCGAGTAAGGATGGCCTTGACCTAGGACAGTGATGGCTAACCTTGGCACTCCAGCTGTTCTTGGACTTCTATTCCCAGAAGACCAGATCAGAGGTGTGCCAATTTCTGGCAATTGAAGTCCAAGAGCAGCTGGAGTCAAGTGCCAAGGTTGGCCACCAGATTCACTCAACTGGAGGGGAAGCTCACTGGCATAAAAAAGGTGGGTGCTGAATAACCACGACTTGGATGGTTGCGGCCGTTTGAGCCTTTCAAAGGGACACCTTCATAGAAATACTGGCAAAAGTGTTAATATATGAATCTGTGCAACTCACTGCCACAAGATGATACTTCTAAACCCTCTCCCCCTTCTGCAACCATCCAGCAATATATGAATCTCCTATTTCTCCAGGAATCTGCCTTAGAAAGAATTGTGGTGACATCCCACCCATCCTTCTGGGACCGAAAGGGTTAATCTGGCCATAGGCCACGCCCGCTCCATCCTTTCTTCTTTCTATGGTCCAGGGAGAGGTTCATGGGGTGCAGGTGTGCATTTTTCCCGCGTCAGGTGCGGCTCAGCCTGAAAAGGCGCTATAGATGCGGGTGGAAATCGCGACCGTGGTCCACATGAGGCTCAGTTTGCTCCCGACGCCAGAAGTGCTCCTGTTTGCGGAGGCCAAAGATCCAGGTGAGGAGGGTCTGGGAGAAGTCGGGAGGCTGCTGGGCTCCCCGACCGCTGTTTAAGCCGGGTTTGTGCTCCGTCTTTTCCCCCAGGTGAGCGACTCCAGATCAAGGCAGAAAAGCCAAGGCTGCCCCGTAAAGGTAAAGTCTTTGAAGTAAGTAAATTTGGCTGGGAATAAAAAGTTTTGTATCCCACTATTTGCAAAAGAAAAGGGGACATTCAGAGCTAATCCAATTTACAGCCAGAGCTCATCTGCGAGTGCCAGCTGCAGGAAGCTGTATTGATTTGCCAACTTCTCTGGCATGCCTCTGTAGCTGGTGTACCTAAATTCATGTCTTGACATCTCACTTCTATGTCTAATGAAGTCGAATTGATCCACGAAAACCCATGTTAAAAATACAGCAATTAGTCTTTAAAGAGCTGCATTGTTTTGTTTTCTCCTTTGTTTTTGCTGGGTTTCCTGTGGTAGCCTCTCTTTCCACTCTCTTGAAGAGTATGAAAACAAGATAAAACAAATAGACAAATCAATAATGTTGTGGGACTTTAAGACCGACTGCTGTACACTATTTTAATGTTAATTTTAGTGGATCGAGTCCACTTGGTTAGACCTAAGAGTGAGACTTTATGGCATTAATTTATACATCTCAGACACTTACTGACACCCTCACATGATATGTTGCGCAGTCGTATCAGGTACGGAGGTACATGTTTGGCTGGGGGGGGGGGAAAGGGTTCAGATTTATTATAATAATTTGATGTCAGAAATGATTCTGGGTTGAAAGGATTTTTGTGGGAGAAATGCTGCTCCAGTGATGCCCGAATGAGGCTCCTTTCATGTCCCCAAGAGCTGGGACAGAAACAGGCACTCAATCTGTCATGCAGTACCAGGGTCTCAAACTGCTGACTTGCCAGCCTTCCAGATAATAAAGCCAGCTCCCATTCAGATTTATTGCCATGAAGTCATGTGGCAGGCATGACTGGAAACTGAAGCACATGGAATGCTGTTGTCTTTCATGCCCAAACAGTACCTCTTTATCTACCTGCAATTGTTGGCTAGTCTAACCCACTCTGCTCTATCTGAGTGCTATAATTTTGGGACAAGTTGCACATATAGTACTGTAGTTTCCGTTTCATGTTCATTTGGCCATTCCATGTCGATAGAGTCTGGTTTCCTCTTCCCTGTTTTTCTGTCTTCACCGCACACCTCCCACCACAACCCCTAGAGAAGAAGCTCAAACACAGAGCCATAGCGGCAAGACCTTTGCCAGTTGCAGCGTTCCCTCCACCACACCACAAATGGTCGAAGGTGAAGGTTTCCTCCATGATGAACCAGACAAATGTGCAGGTGGCTCCCTGCCAGGATAGTAAGCAAAGCAATCACACTTCTATACCACCCCATAGCACTCTCTGGGTGTTTCACAAGTTAAGTAGCATTTTGCCCCCAACATGTATGGACTGATTTCACCAACCTCAGAAGGATGGAAGAGGCTGAGCCAAGCTTGATCTCTGGTCAGGATGGAACTCACAAACTTTTGGTTACAGTACAGCTTCACAAGGGCTTGTGGCACACAGGGTCTGGAGTGGCTCAGTGGTTAAGAAGCTCACCTTGTTAGCTGGATGGCTGGCATTTCAGGTAATTCAAAACACAGGTACTGAATGATGGATTGAGCACCTGTCTCTGTCCCAACTCTTGCCAACCTCGCATTTGGAAAGGAAGAAATTGCAAGTAGATAAACAGGGACTACTTTGTTGAGAAAAGGTCTTGGGGACATGAAAGGAGACTCATCCAGATGTCCCTTGAGCTGAGATCCTCTAGCAATAATCCTTTCAGCCCAGAATAATTTCTGACATGACATTTAATAACATACACTCATTTTGCTTTGTAAGGTATTTGCATTCTTCCACATCAAGTCCCTTTAAGAATGTTTTTCCTTTTGCCCTGGGCTACAGATTGCGTCATTTCAGAAGATTGGTCTTTTTAACACTGAGGAGCAAAGGCACCAGTGGTTTGCATCTAAGTTCTCCAGAAGATGACGACTTTCGACCTCCACCCTTGGAACTTTATGCCGATGGAGATCCTGGTCCATATATTCTCCTTCCTTCCTGTCAGGGACCGACACAACATCTTACGCATGTGTAAGCTCTGGGCTACCGCTGTTTCATCTCCTTTGGCCTGGCGCTTCACAGAAGTCCAGTAAGTCTTTTGTAGCCGGGGCAGCCCGTTAGGGACTCATCAAGTCAGGCAAACAATAACTCACACCGTCCTTGGTTGGCTTCTGTGATTGATTCAAGGCTGTAGTATCAATATATGTCCTTTCAAGTTGGACCACATGCTATGCTGTTACCTTTTCTGCCAAGGAGGAACCTGTTTATCTCCTTGCAATATTTTGCTTTTGAACTGCTAGGTTGGCAGGAGCTGGGACATAGACAGGAGCTCATTCCGTCCTGCAGTACTCAGGAATCAAACTGCTGACCTGCCATCCTTCCAGATGTCCAGTTCAATTTCTTAACCACTAAGCTACCCTAGTGCCTTAGGTAGGGAATACACATTCCTCTGAATGCCTTTTTCCTCCTAATCTAACACAGAACTTTAAGAGCTAGTTCTTGAATGAGAACGGCTAGCATGCTTCAGTTTGGACTGGTAGGGGCCTGACTGGCGGAACATGGATCTATGAGTAATATTGTTACTCAATGAAATGGTCTAAAAGCTTTCGTTTGCTTCACTTCTTGCAGTACACGTTGTTCAGCAGCAATGTTGTATTGGTAAATCTTCACTGGTTTAAGATTGTGATATCGCTGAACCACAATCAGGTGTACCCTGGTAATGGTTACTTTGTCTTGCCAGCTAGTGTTTCTCACACTATGTCAGATGATGGGAACTGCAGAATGAACTCACCAAAGGGTGCCTTAATTTTGTCAGTTTCACATCTGGCCTAGAGATGGAAGAAGTAGATGTCCATTCTTCTTAGAAGTTATCTGTGGTCCAGGTCCTGTTTAGAGGATATAGTTTATCCCTTTGGCAGGTTCCTGTAAAGTTCAGATTAGAACATGGAGCAAATTCCCTGTTCTTCCATCCATCTAACCTCTTGATTTCTTTCCTCTCCATCCACTTCCAGCTGTGATTCAGAAGAAACTGACAAGGAAGAAGAGGAGGAGGATGGCGGTACCTCTAGCACCTTACTGCAGAAGATAAAGCCCTATATGGGTCATATCCGATATTTAAAGCTAGTTCTTGATCTGTCCCTTGCATTAAATCAGAGGCTGGCCTGCATCATCTTTGATGAGATGGCGAGGGAGAGTCGCAGTTTGCAAGGACTTCAGATCGTGTGTTATGGCAAAGACTTCTTTAGATGTTCTGGCCATGACATCCTGCAGAGTTTGAGACGACTCTTCAGGGACATGGAAGGGGCAACCATGCAACACGTTGATTTCCGTAAGATGCCTTTCGAGTTGGACCAAGGGCTTGTCTCGCTGGTGGCTGGCTGCAGCCCGAACCTGCGCACGCTCTTCATCAACAACCAGGGTGACGCTATGATGCTGACAAACACCATTGTTGAGGTCCTGAATAGTTGCCCCAAACTCTCTACCCTGGGGGTCCCTTACCATGGCCTGTCAAGGAGGATGTTCGACGAACTGTTGAAACCGACTCGAGAACCATTCAAACTCTTGGAGATATTGTGTGATGTGACACATAAGGAGATCCCTGCAGACTGTTGGATGTCACTGCGTGAGAGGCACCCTGGGTACCGGGCGCGGCTGGAGTTTGTGGCAACCGTCAGAACGCAGGACATAATTCGGATCTTAAAGCCTCACATTCCTATCTTTGAGTTGCGTTTCAATGCCTTCACAGGTATGGCCACTCAGCTGAAGCTTGTGACAAATCTCTATGCTGGGACTTTAGAAAAGCTGGTGCTTCACTCGGGACCTTACGATGATTTGAACATGGAGTTGATCAAGCTTGCCAGGGCCTGCTCAGGTCTGAAAGAGATCCATTGTTTCTGTGAGGTGGAACAATATGTGGTGGAGGCATTTCAATACCTCTGCCCACATCTGGAAAAGTACACCCTGTCCCCCACAATGCTCACGTGTGACAAGCCCCCAACAGAAGTCCTATGAGTAGGTATGGACAGATGCTGCTCTTTTGGGATGAAACCAAGTTCTTTGTAGCAAACCCAATATCTGAGGCAGCTGCTTTCTCAGAACAAAAGTCAGAAAGTTGTCTTAATGGGCCAAGTTGACAGACTTTTATATAACCTATGGAGGCAAAGGTTCAAGGCCTTATTCAGATATGGTGTAAGAAACAGAAGTCTCCCTTTGATCTGGCCATGTTTTTATACATATCTTTTAAAAAGAAACCACTTTTTAAAATACAGATGCCGCTTTTAATATTTTTAATTGTCGTTGGAATAGTCATAGTAATTCACAATCACAAATCAAAATAAAGATGTGCATTGGATGACTTTTTTTGCATTCCTGCCTGATGGTGTTATGGGAATAAAGATTGGATGCAAGGAAAACTTTTCTAACAGATGTTATGTGTTCTGTTGAATGATAATTGCATGTCAGAAATTATTCTGGGTTGAAAAGGTTTTTGCTGGAGAAACCAAGCTCATGGAGTCCTGAGGCTCATTTCATGCCCCCAAGATTTTCACCCCATCAAAATGGTCCCCATTTATCTAGTTGCAATTTCTTGTTTTCGAACTGCTAGTTTGGCAGGAGCTGGGACATAGATAGGCACTGTCTGTCATGCAGTACCTAGGTCTCGTACCACCAAATTGCCAGCCTTCCAGCTAACAAGACGAGCTTCTTAACCACTGAGCCATCACAGCCTGTCTGTTAAATCAAAGGTGGGAAGAGATGGAAGGGTGGGTCATTAGAACAGATATTTGTCCTTCATTTCATGAGCAATGGAAAGAGTTTTTGATCTCAGATGGTAGTGGTGTACCCATAAGAACCTTTTCTTATTTTCTTCTTAAACCTTTTAATGGTTAGAGCAGTACGACAGTGGAACCAATGGCCGCAAGAACACTCCAATACGGGAAGCATTCAAGAGACAGTTGGATCGTTATCTGTCATATCTGCTTTGATTCAGATTCCTGCATTGAGCAAATGGGGTTTGACTCAACTGCCTAAAAGGCCCCCTTTCCAACTCAGTTATTCTATGATTATTCTTCTTCTGCCACATCTGATTCTGAATATTGGTGATCTTCATGGCAGTCAGTCATGAAAATTTTCCTGGGAATATAATGCAGTGGCCTTTGATTGGCCTTCCACATCACTGCGTGACATCCGTACCACTGATCCAGTTCTGCTAAATACTTTCTGTTCCCTAGTCCTTTTGCTACACAAAATCCTCCTCAGTCCCAGGCCAGTATGGATGAAGTTGCTGCCCTCCATCAAGATGGACTCAAGTCGGATTTAATCCCCTTGTAGACCTTTCCCCTTCCCTGTGGACTTCATGACCCAAGGCTGTTAGTCCTCAAGGTTGTCAGGTTAGTTATCTGCCACGTGACGATTGGTGTTGAGTCTGTTTGCAGTAGGGTCTACTCTATGACCCTAGGAGGATAACCTAGTCAGACTATGGTTCTATGACACACCAAATGTGAAGACAGCTCATGGTTCTTTGTCTAAGCCCAACCGTGTGTTGCTCAAGTGCCTGGAAATTTTCTGCGAGCGCATGTTCAAGTATATTCCCATCATACCCCAATGAGCTGTCGGCCATAGTGAGTGAGAGATACCCATGGCTCTGGGTGGAACTGGAACTGGACCACACAGTCTTTGCCTGGAAAATCCCTCACATATTAAAGCCATATGTCCCCATCACTACATTTTACAACTGAACACCTACACGTGCATGGTCAACCAGATCAGGTATGTCACCAGCAGCTGCAGCAGGACTTTGGAGACACTGGTCCTTCATACCTCCTCAACTGATCACCTCCACTCTTCCCTGGTTGACCTGGCCAGAAGCTGTGTAGGTTTGAAAGAGATCCACTGCTCTTCTGTGGTTAGTCAAGCTGTGATTGATGCCTTCCTCTCCCATTGCAAGGGGCTTAAAAGATACACATTAAAGACCACCCAGTAGTTCTACAGTTTGAACAAAGAGAGTGTTCATCTTTATTCTCTCATCTGGAGCTTATGCTACTCTACCTCCATAGCATTTGAGTCATCAACTGAGGGTTAATGTAGACATTGAGAGGCATGTACATCCCCAAAGGTTAACCTGTTCTTCCATTCCCAAAGTGAGATTTCCTTAGATATATGTGCCTCAATACATTCACCAATAAAGCCTGTCCTTATCTGTTACCAGTTACAAAACAAATCACGCTAAATGCAAGATATGTGCATTTAAAAAATCCCAGACTATGACAGACAGATGTTTCCCCCTTGTTGGGAGAGTACTTCTTCTAAGTATGCATTAAATGAATCATCTATTGGATATTCAGTTTACTCCCCAGTCAGCTGGCGGGGTTTACAATGTGTGAAACATACCATAGAGTTAAACGAATCGGTGGAGTAAATAACTGCTTGTTCAAAATGTAAACGGAAAGACACATTTTAAATAAAACTATTGGCTGAAATTCTGCTGTGCACTTCCCTAAATGGCATACATTTTGGCAGTGGATTGCCATAATTTTTTGTATATCTCCCTTGGTATTCTCTGTGGTACACTGAGTTGGACAAACCAGTATGTGTATGGTGTTTTCTTAACTTAAAGCAACTTTCTTTGAATGTTACGTTGTTTGTATAATTGAACAACAGGATTTCAGCCAAGTGTGGTATAGTGATTAAACTGCAGTTTGAGAAAACCAAATTCTAATTTCACAAAACCCTGATTAACCTTGGTCTAGGACCTCAACACCCCTGATAATCACAATGATGAGAACATTGAAGATGAGCCAGACATTCTAGAGAGTGAAGTCAGAAAGGCCCTAAAAAACACTGCAAACAACAAAGCCAGTGGAGTTGATGGTATCCAAGTTGAACTTTTCAAAGCCCTACAAGATGATGGAATCAAATTATTGCACTCTGTATGCCAGCAGATTTGGAAAACAAAACAATGGCCACAGGATTGGAAAAGATCTGTATACGTTCCACTCCCCAAAAAGGGTAATGCCAAAGAATGTTCAAATTATCGAACAATTGCGCTCATCCCTCACGCTAGCAAGGTGATGCTCAAGATAATACAGGATAGACTGCAACAGTACAGTAATACCTCATATAACATTAGTATCGAATAACACTAAAATCGCATAACATTAAGGAATCTGGGGGGAAGAATTGCATCAGATAACATTAAGATCCTATGGGATGCTTCAGATAACAACCGCTAAAGCCTGTGTGGTTACAATGTATCTCTATGGATCCCATAGGATTTTAACATGCATCAGATAACACTAAAAATCATATAACACCAAGACTTGTGGAACCAGGTTTTAGTGTTATATGAGGTTTTACTGTATGTGGAGAGAGAATTACCAGAAGTGCAGGCGGGTTTCAGAAGAGGCAGGGGGACTAGAGATCACATCGCCAACATAAGATGGATCATGGAAAAAACAAAGGAATATCAGAAACAAGTCTACTTCTGTTTCATTGATTACACGAAGGCTTTTGATTGTGTCGACCACAGCAAGATGTGGCAAGTAATTAAAGAGATGGGAATACCGGAACACCTTATAGGCCTCATGAGAAATCTGTACATGAATCAAGAGGCAACAGTTAGGACAGAAAGTGGAATGACGGAGTGGTTTGGAATAGGAAAAGGAGTAAGACAAGGCTGCATTTTGTCACCATGCTTATTCAATTTATACACAGAACACATAATGCGCAATGCAGGGATGGAGGAATCACAATTTGGGATCAAAATTGCTGGAAGAAATATCAACAATTCGAGATATGCAGATGATACCACCCTAATGGCAGAAAGTGAGGAGGACCTAAAGAGGCTCCTGATTAGGTTGAAAGAAGAAAGTGAAAAAGCTGGCTTGAGACTCAATATCAAAAAAACCAAGATAATGGCAACAGGCCCTATCAGTCCCTGGAAAATAGATGGGGAAGAAGTAGAAGCAGGGACAGACTTTACTTTCTTAGGATCAAAGCTCACTGCAGATGGTGATTGCAGCCATGAAATAAAAAGGCGACTGATTCTTGGGAGGCAAGCGATGAGAAACCTGGGGAACATAGTGAAAAGTAGACACATCACATTGAAAACAAAAATTCGCATAGTCAAAGCAATGGTATTCCCTGTGGCAATGTATGGTTGTGAGAGCTGGACCATTAGGAAAGCTGAACGCAGAAGAATAGACGCCTTTGAGATGTGGTGTTGGAGGAGAGTTTTGAGAGTCCCATGGACAGCGAGGAGAACAAATAGGTCAATCTTAGAAGAAATCATCCCTGACTGCTCATTAGAAGGTCAAATAATAAAGATGAAGCTAAAGTACTTTGGACATCAAAAGAGAAGAGAGGATTCACTTGAGAAAGCTTTGATGCTTGGAAGGGTCGAGGGCAAAAGAGGAAGGGGAAGGCCCAGGATGAGATGGCTAGATGGTGTTGTGGAGACGGTGGGTGCAGAGCTGAGCGAGTTGAGGGGGATGGTGGAGGACAGGAGTGCCGGGCGGACGGTGGTCCATGGGGTCGCAGAGGGTCGGAATCGACTGTGCGACTGAACAACAAAAAACAAAAAAGTCTCATCATGTTAGACCTTGGCACTTCAGCAGTTCTTGGACTTCAATTCCGAGAAGCCAAATTCACTGTTGATCCACAGGAATGGGTTTACTGTGCATATGTGCAGTAAACCCATTTGTGCAGATTCACAGATATTCGGGCTTCAGGGAACTGAAGTCCAAGAACTGCTGGAGTGCCAAAGTTCACTCTCACTTGTCTATTCTCTCCCTCTCCCTCTCCCTCTCTGCCTACCCTTCAACATTGCATTGTTGAGGGCGGGGTGGTGGTGGTAAAGCTTGTTAAATAAGTAAAATTTACAGTGGAATCTGGTGGTTAAATTGTAGACTCTGAACAAACATAAACAGACTTAACCCCATTATTTTGGTAAACTGAGAGCCACACTCTTTATTGGCCTAGGAAATATTCATAGGAATGCATTCCTGTTCTACACATTTGTATAAATATTTTCCCCAAATCTTGTGTGATTAAAGCAGATCAGAATTCTGTGATACTGAATGATGAAAGCTAATGTCTGAAAATAAAAAAGGTAATATTCTCTTATTCTGTTTAGTACTATTCAAGTGGAGGCAAGCAGCCAACAATATTGTGTTGGTTCATTTGAGAAGAAATATTCTCCAACTGCGTGATGTCAAAGATACAGGGATGAGAGGAAGCAATGAAAAATGAAGCCCTCCTTCCCTGAAGTTAGCTGATAAACCTGCGTTTTCATCCGTTACTGTGTTCATATAATTCACAGCCTAGGAAAATTATTTTTCCTTGTGCAAGTAGCAGATTCCCAAAGAAGCCTCAGGAGGCAGAACTGGGAAAATACTCCTGATGACATCATATTTTGAAAACCCTAAAAATGTCACCAGAACACTGAATTAAAACAAGAGCACTGAAACATCATTAGGTGGAGGTGAAGGATTTCAGCCTTATTAATCCTCAGTAAGGATTATATCAGAGGGCTACAGTGGTTCAGTGGTTAAAGCACTTAGTTTGATGACTTGGATGTCAGGGGTTCAAGACCCAAGTTCTGGATAATGGAGTGAGTGCCTGTAGTCTGTCCCAGATCCTGCCAACCTAGGCGTTTGAAAGCAAGAACTTGCAAGTTGATAAACAGGTACTGCTTCGGTGGGAAAGGTAACAGCGTTCTGTACACGGTGGTGTCGTCATGCCTGCCACATGGCCACAGAAATGTCTGCAGACACAGACAGCGCTGGCTCTTTGGAGAGGAGCAGAACTTCCTATAGATGGAAATGACTGGCTTTCGAGCAGGACGGCCTTGACCTAGGACAGTGGTGGCTAACCTTGGCACTCCAGCTGTTCCTGGACTCAGTGGTGTGCTAGCCAACAGGGATACAGGGACTCATCCTGGTGCACCCCAGTGACTGGCGCCTCCCAGAGGAAGGCAGAATTACGTGACTGGGTGACATATTTCACCCGGGCACCAGATTTCTCCTCTCCACCCCCAATGGGTGCCCTCATCACTCCCTGTCCACCACCCGCCCAAGGTGCCCAAGCACGTCCCTGCTTTGACATCAATTCCCAGATCATTGGTGTGCCTACCTCTGGCAACTGAAATCCAAGAACAGCTGGAGTCAAGTGCCAAGGTTGGCCACCAGATTCACTTAGCTGGAGGGGAAGCTCACTGGCATCAATAGGGCAGGTGCTGAATAACCCCAATTGGAATAGTTGCAGCCATTTAAGGCTTTCAAAGTGATCCCTTCATAGAAATACTGGTAAAAGTGTTAATATATGCATCGGTGCAACTCACAGCCACAAGATGGTTCTTCTCAGCCATCTCCCCCCTTCTGCAACCGTCCAGCAATCCATGAATCTCCTATTTTTTAGGGATGCTGCCTTAGAAAGAATCGTGGCGACATCCCACCCATCCTTCTGGGACCGAAAGGGTTAAACTGGCCATAGGCCATGCCCACCCCATCCTTTCTTCTTTCAATGGTCCAGGGAGAGGTCCATGGCGGCAGGTGCGCATCCTTCTCGGCGTCAGGTGTGGCTCAGCCTGAAAAGGTTGGATGGAGGCGGGTGGAGAGCGTGATCCCTGTCCACACGGGGATGAGTTTGCATCCGACGCCAGAAGCGCTCCTGTTTGCGGAGGCCAAAGATCCAGTTGAGGAGGGTCTTCTGGGCAAAGTCCGGAGGCTCTTGGGCTCCCCGACCGGTGGGCAAGTCTGATTTGTGCTCCACCTTTTCCCCCAGGTGAGAGACTGCAGCGCAAGGCAGGAAAGTCAGAGCATAAATGCATGTCTTGACTTCTCAGTCCTGTGTCTGATGAAGTGGGATTGATCTACAAAAACTCACATTAAAAATATAGCAATTCGTCTTTAAACAGCTGCAACTTTCTCTTCTCTGATATGTTTTTGAAGGGGTTGCTGTGGTGGTCGCTCTTTCCACTCTCTTGAAGAGTATGAAAACAAGATAAAACAAATAGACAAATCAATAACGTGGCACTTTAAGACCAACTGCTGTATTTTAATGTTAGCTTGAGTGGATCGAGTCCACTTGGTTAGACCTAAGAGTAAGATTTATTGGTATTTATTTCTAAAACCCAGATACTTAATCACACCTTCCCATTCTATCAGGTACAGACGTACATGTTTGGCTAGAAAATCAAATAAGTGTTCAGATTTATTATAATAATTTCATGTCAAAAATTATTCTGGGTTGAAAGGATTTTAGCTGGAGAAACTCAGTTCAGGGGACGCCCGAATGAGGCTCCTTTCATGCCCCCCAGGATTTTTTCCCCACAAAAGGGGTCCCTATTTATCTACTTGCAATTTCTTGCTTTTGAGCTGCTAGGCTAGCAGGAACTGGGACAGAGACAGGAGCTCAATCCATCAAGCAGTACCTGGGTCTCAAACAGCCAACATGCCAGGCTTCCAGCTAACAAGTCACGATTCTTAACCCCTTGAGCCACTACAGCACATTGTGTGTTAAGTGGCCACAAGTCCCAGTGCAGCTGTACTGCAACCAAAAGGTTGTGAGTTCCATCCTGACCAGGACTCAAGGTTGGCTCAGCTTTTTCCATCTTTCTGAGGTTGGTATAGTCAGTCTCAAGCATGTAGGGGAGTTGAGTTCCTCTAGCAATAATCCTTTCAGCCCAGAATAATTTCTGACATGAAAATTAATAACATACAGTCGTTTTGCTTTGTAAGGTATTTGCAGTCTTCTTCATCAAGTCCCTTTAAGAATGTTTTTCCTTATTGCCTGGGCTACAGATTGAGTCATTTCAGAAGGCTGATCTTTGTAACAGGGAGGAGCATCAGCACCGGTGGTTTGCGTCAAAGTTCTCCAGAAGATGACTACCTTCGACCTCCACCCTTGGAACTTTATGCCGATGGAGATCCTGGCTCATATTTTCTCCTTCCTTCCTGTCAGAGAACGACACAATGTCTCACGCATGTGCATGCTCTGGGCTACGGCTGTATCTACTGCCTCGGTTTGGCGCTTCACAGAAGTCCAGTAAGTCTTTCGTAGCTGGGGCAGCCCGTTGGGGACTCCTCAAGTCAGGCAAACAAACAACTCACACCATCCTTGGTTGGCTTCTGCGATTGATTCAAAGTTGTAGTGTTAATAAAGGTCTGTGGTGGCATACGTGCAGTAAATCCATTCCTGTGGATTCATGGGGAATTGGGCCTGTGGGAATTGAAGTTCAAGAACAGCCGGAATGCCAAAGTTCGCCATCACTGATCTTGGTAAAGGTCTCTCTTGCTCAAAAGCCAGTTGTCTCCATCTCTAAGGGTGGTGCCATCTCTGTTTCCAGCCCAAGAGCCAGCACTGTCTACCTCTGGAGACATTTATGTGAACATGTGGTAGGCAAGATTAGATGCTGGAGAACGTGCTGTGCTGTCATTTATTCCACCAAGGTAATACCTGTTTATCTCCTTGCAATGTCTTGCTTTTGAACTGCTATGTTGGCAGGAGCAGGGGCACAGACAGGATCTCACTCCATCATGCCGCACTTTGGTCTTGAACTGCTGACCTGCCAACTTTCCAGTTGTCAAGTTCAATGTCTTAACCACAAAACCACGACAGTCCCTTAGGTAGGGATTACACATTCCTCCTAACGTCTTTGTTCCTCCTTGTCTAATACACAGCTTTAAAAGCTACTTTTTGAATGGCAAGGGCTAGCATGCTGCAGTTTGGACATGTAGGGGCCTGATTGGTGGAACATGGATAGATGAGTAATATTGTTACTCAATGAAATGGTCTAAAAGCTTTCTTTTGCTTCACTTATCTCAGCAGAAGTTGGTCAGCAGCAGTGTTGTGAAGGTAAACCTCCACTGGTTTAAGTTCCTGGTATTTTTGAATCACAATCAGGTGTACCCTGCTAATGGTTACCTTGTCTTGCTGGCTAATCTTTCTCACACTATGTCAGATGACGGGAACTGCAGAATGAACTCACCAAAGGGTGCCTTCATTTTGTCAGTTTCACATCTGGCCTAGAAATGGAAGAAGATGTCCATTCTTCTTAGAAGTTATCTGTGGTCCAGGTCGAGTTTGGAGGATATAGTTTATCCCTTTGGCTGGTTCCTGTAAAGATCAGATTAGAACATGGAGCAAATTCCATGCCCTCCCACTCATCTAACCTCTCGACTTCTTTCCTCTCCATCTTCTTCCAGCTGTGATTCAGAAGAAACAGATGAGGAGCAAGAGGAGAAGGTTGGTGATACTTCTAGCACGTTTCTGCAGAAGACACAGCCCTATATGAGGCATATCCGATACTTAAAGCTGGTTCTTGACATGTCCCTTGAGATGAATTGGAGGCTGGCCAGCATCATCTTAAATGAGATGGCGTGGGAAAGCCGCAGGTTGGAAGGAATTCAGATCATGTGTTATGGCAGAAGCAACTTTACCTTTTCTTGCCTTGACATCCTGAAGAGATTGAGACAGCTCTTCCGGGGCATGGGCGAGGCAACCATGCAACGCGTTGACTTCCGGAAGATGCCTTTCATTTTGGACAACAGGCTTATATGGCTGGTGGCCAGATGCAGTCCGAACCTGCGCACCCTCCTCATCAACAACTGCGGGGCCACTAGGATCCTGAGAAAGGCCATTGTTGAGGTTCTGAGGCGTTGCCCCAAACTCTCTACCCTGGGGGTCCCTTACGCTGCCCTGTTCCAGGAACTGTTGAGACCGAACCGAGAACCATTCAAACTCTTGGAGCTCTTCTGTGTCCGCACATATACGAACATCCCTGCAGACTGTTGGGCCTCGCTGAGAGAGAGGCACCCCAGTTTCCATGTGCGGCTGGAGTTTGCGTCAAACATCACAATACAAGAGATAACTTGGGTCTTAAAGCCTCACATGCCTATCTCTGAGTTGCGTTTCAATGCCTTCACAGACATGGCCACTCAGGTGAATCATGTGACTAATCTCTATGCTGGGACTTTAGAAAAGCTGGTGCTGCACTCGGGACCTTATGCTGATTTGAACGTGGAGTTGATAAAACTCGCCAAGGCCTGCTCACGTCTGAAAGAGATCCACTGTTTCTGTGAGGTGGACCAAGATGTGGTGGAGGCATTTCAGCACCACTGCCCACATCTGGAAAAGTACACCCTGTCCCCTACAATGCTGTAAGAAACAGAAGTCTCCTTTTGTTTTTTTTTTAATTTTTTTAAAAATTTTTACAATATTAAAAATAAACTAACAAAACAATCTACAAAACATAAAAGAAACAATTACATACAAAAAAGAAAAAAGTAGTTCCCACGTACATCCTACAACGTTAAAAAAAATGAGAAGAGGAAGAGAGAGAAAAAAAAATACATGTCAATATAATATAATGTAATCAAACGTTGTTTTTTATACATTTGCTATACTGTATATTTTCATCTTTATATCCACTCTCCTCTTTAACCACCATATTACAACTTTAATATTTTGTACATGGTTCCTACCACCCAGTGCACTACAGTCCTTGAGTCTACCAGCCACTCCTTTTACAACTCATTCATTCTGCCAAAAATACATTGTATTCGGAGCAGGTTTTTCTCCTTTATTATCCATCAATGTGTGTTGCAAAAAAGGCTTCCAAATGTCCCAAAATCTATTTTATTTTATTAACCCCCATTTTATATTTAATTCCCATGTAAGTTTTTCATTTAATGCCATGTCCCAAACATCAACATACCATTTACCAATTTCTAAATTCATATCACCTTTCCAATTTCTGGCTACTTGTTGTCTCGCCAATGTCAAAAAAATAGACAATAACTCTTTTATATTTTCCTCTAAATTCAAATCCTCTAAGTCCGTTAATAAAACTATTTTTTCATTCAACTTTAAACGGATATTTAAAATTTTTTCTAATTCTTGTTCCATTTTATGCCAGAAATTGGAAATAATTTTGCAATCCCACCACATATGTTTGTATGTCCCAATTTCCTGATGACACCTCCAACATTTTTTTGAATTGCTACTATTTATTTGATTTAATCGAACTGGCGTCATATACCATCGCCACAACATCTTGTAGTTGTGTTCTTTAACTTTTGTAGACAGATTTCGCATCATCCTACTTTTCCATTTTTTCTTCCAGTTCTTATCTGTAATAGTAATACTCAAGTCCGATTCCCACATTCTTTTAAGGGTATCCTGGGATTCATCCATGTTGTTTATCATTTTATATAATTTACTTACTATTCCTTTTATCCCCATTGAACCTCTTCTTATTTTATATACCATCTCCTCGAAATCTGTCAACTGCCTTATTGGCTGTAATTTCATTTTATATTGTTTATTCCACTTATCCAACGTTAGTATCTGAAGCCAGTTCAATTTTAATTCCTTATAAATTTCTTTTTTTGTTTTTTCATTCTCAATTCGATCCAGCCAATCTTTTAATAAGATTATATCATATTTATACATAATATTTTTTATTAATTCTAAATTTTTAACTGGAAATGTTTTAAGATCTTGCAACTCTAATATTGGAGAGGTGTTTGGTGCCAATTTATCTTTCAACTTTATCCATACATTTATCATAGATTTTAGGACATTATTTCTTGGTTTTAAATCAAAAACTGTATTTTCCAGAAATTCTCCCTTTGCACACACATTACTATCTTTCATTTCTATCTCCCTCCATATGAGGTCCTCTATCGTTAAAAGTTTTACCAAGCCTTTAATTTGGAACGCCCTGTAATACGATTTAATATTAGGTAATCCCAAACCACCCTCTTTCTGCAGTTTATACCATAGGCTTTTAGGTATTCTTACTCTTTTCCCTCCATTACAATAATCATTCAATAGATTTTGAAAAACTCCTAGTTCTTTTTCAGATTGTTTAATTGGAAGGACTTCAAATAAAAAGTTAATCTTGGGTAATAAACTCATTTTACAAATTGCTATTCTACCAAACCAGGAGGTCTTCAATACCCTATATCGAACAATTTTCTTCTTAATTTCCTCTTTCACTTTATCATAGTTTAGTTTCTTCAAATCCTCTACATTGTCAGCAATGTTAACTCCTAAATACTTTATACTTTTCCTAATTTGAATTTTAAATTTTTCCTTAATTCTCCCTATCTCTTCCTTATTTAATTTACTAAAAATTGCTTCTGATTTCCCCCAATTTATTCTCAGGCCTGTTATCTCTTCAAATTTTTGCAAATGATCTTGTATCTTTTCCATATTTTTATAGGATCTTTCATTATAATTAAAGTATCATCTGCATACAAACTTATTTTTGTTCCATTTATCCCTTCTATGTTCGTATCACTCCTTATAGCTCTAGCCAATAATTCCATAGCCATTATAAACAAAATGGGGGGAAGAGGACATCCTTGTCTCATTCCTGCTTTAATTTCAATATCTTCTGTAAATGAGTCATTTACTCTTACCTTGGCATAACTACTTTTATAAAGTTGATTAACTACATTTTTAAATTTTTCCCCAAATTCTACTTTTTAAATTATTTCCCTAATAGTGACCCATTGTAAAGAGTCAAAAGCTTTAAAAATGTCTAAAGATAATAATCCTATTTTACCTTCTTTTCTCTTGTTTATTTGTAACAAATTTAACACCCTTCTTATTAAATCAGACATATATCTTTCCTTTAAAAAACCTGCCTGATCTGTATGTATATATTCCCCCAGAAAACTATTTAACCTATTAGCCATAATTGCTGTAAAAATCTTTGCATCTTGATTAATTAAAGAAATTGGACGATATGAATCAACCAATTCTAAATTTTTTCCTGGTTTTGGTATTAATACTATGATAGATCTAAGCCATGAATTTGGAGATTCTCCCCCCTCCAAAATATAATTATATAGCCTGGTTAATTTAGGAATAATAATTTGTTTAAATTCTTTATAAAATTCCGCTGGTAATCCATCTTCTCCTGGAGTTTTCCCTATTTTCAATTTATTTATAACATCTAATATCTCTTTCTCTGTGATTTGTTCTTCCATTTTAGCCCTATGTTCTGCTTTTATACTCTCCCCCTTGTGTTCTTGTAGATATTTTTCTAACTTGCTTAAATTTATTTTCTTATCTGTGTACAAATTTTGATAAAATTTTTTAACTATGTTAAGTTTCTCTACTATTTTATTGCACCTTTTCATATCCTCCCTTATTAAAGTTCCAATCTCCCCTTTTTCCTTCTTTTCTTTCACTGCTTTTGCTAACATTTTTGAACTTTTATCACTATACTCAAAATATTCCCTTTTCAGATAAATTAAATCTCTTTTAATTTTTTCAATATCCCTTCCTGCTATCTCCTTCTGTAACAGTTGTATCCTTTCTAAGGTCTTCTTCTCCTTTGTTTTGGCATGTTTAATTTGCAATAATTTAATCTCTTTTTCCAACTCCAGTTGTCTATCTTTATATTGTTTGTTTTTTAAACTCTTAAATTTAATACACTCACCCCTGAATACTCCTTTCATTGGATCCCAAATTACATTAAAATTTGTTTCATTGTTATCGTTAATTTTCCAAATTTCTTCCCAATTTTTCATTATCTGATCTTTTATCCCCTTGTCTTTAAATAATTTCGGATCATACCTCCAAGTTCTTATATTACTTTTATTTATTTTAAATTGTAATTCCACCATTACTTTGGCATGATCCGATTCCTTAAAAATTCCTACTTCTACATCATTTAAATCCTTCAATATAACCTATGGAGGCAAAGGTTCAAGGCCTTATTCAGATATGGTGTAAGAAACAGAAGTCTCCTTTTGATCTGGTCGTGGTTTTATACATATATTTTTAAAAAGAAACCACTTTTTTTATACGGATGCCGCTTTTAATATTTTTAATTGTCGTTGGAATAGTCATAGTAATTCACAGTCACAAATCAAAATAAAGATGTGCATTGGGTGACGTATTTCTTTGCATCCCTGCCTGATGGTGTTGTGGGAATAAAGATTGGATGCAAAGAAAACTTTTCTGACAGATGTTATGTGTCCCGTTTCATGTTAATGGCGTGTCAGAAATTATTCTGGGTTGAAAGGATTTTTGCTGGAGAAAACTGTCTCCGGGGACGCCCAAATGAGTCTCTTTTCATGCCCCCAAGATCTTTTCCCCCAAGAAATGGTCCCTATTTATATACTTGCAATTTCCTGCTTTCCAACTGCTTTCCAACTACTTTGGAAAAAAAAAAGCCATACTCCCTGTACAAGATCAGAATGACTTTTGGAAACTGTGAAGATATAGATCCCCCCAGACATTGTATATAGCACAAGGGTGATGTCAATGATGCAACTGAAAATAATGTGGAGAAGATTATGTTCCAAGAAATGTGGTTAATGTAATATTGTTATTCAGAGAAATTTGATATATGATCTTCATAATTTCATGTATTTTTGAAATTGTCTTGTTTTGTATTTTTGTATTTTTTTAAATACCTAATAAAAAATTTAAAAATATTAAAAAAAAAACAAGACCCAAGTGCTGGATAATGGAGTGAGTGCCTGTAGTCTGTCCCAGATCCTGCCTACCTAGACGTTTGAAAGCAAGAAATTACAAGTAGATAAACAGGTACTGCTTTGGTGAGAAAGGTAACAGCGTCCTGTGCACTGTGATGTCTAGTCATGCCTGCCACGTGGCCACAGAAATGTCTGCAGACACAGACAGCGCTGGATCTTTGGAGATGAGCAGAACTTCCTAGAGGTGGAAACGACTGGCTTTTGAGCAATCCTTGTCCACACGGGACTGGGTTTACACCCGACACTGTAACCATAATTTTGAAATTAGCATGTTTAGTACCTTAATTTCCAATAAAATATGCTTCTCTCACTATTTTGATTTGCCATCCACTTCAAGTTTAGTGTTTCACAAGCACCACACGGTACTATCAGGCGATTGTTAGCTGGGGGATGACTGCAACGGTTAATGTTTAATAAATTTACAAAAGACCTCAAACTGATTTCTTCTCAGATCAAATGGGCAAAGAAGAAACCGATTCATTGATGCTGTCCTGGAATTCTGAAGAAAAGGGGTTAATTGCTTCAGAAGTAAGCTATTGACAAGTCCTGAATGGGAGTTCTTAAATTGCCCTTTGTATAAAGGTTAATAAAAGGGTATTTTTTTGGTATTTCTTTTGCTCTGTAATATTTTGATTCTTAACATGTTTTGTTCTATATTTTTAAGTGAAACAGCACCCAGAGGTATTTCCCTTCAGGGAAAGCTTGCAAACCCAGGGACACTGTGACCTCTCACCTAGAACCAATTAAGCATAATCCTTTGAAGGTCACACCCTACTCAAAGAAGATAACAGCCATTACCACCCTGGAATCTCTCTTGACCATATGCAAACTGTGATGCTTGCCACCAGCAACAATAATGGGACTTTCCTTGGGAAGAGTCAACAATCAAGAATGTTTTAGAAGAGCACCATATATGGCTTTGAAGCGGACCTCATGGCAAATCTCTTCCCAGCCCTCCATGTGACATCCTGGACAAACCATAATTTGGGACTGGACTTCTCTCCCATGTGGACACTTCTGAGCAAATAAAATGGGGGGGGGGAGAGACCCATTTCTCTCCCATGTGATGCCTTGAACAAATGATGTTTGTGCAATTCCTTTCTCCATTTTCGAATGCTCATAAAAGCTGGATGCAGCATTTCCTGGGGGGTGGAACCTTGTTCATTTCCTGGTTCTACCCTGTGAAGGCAATCCAATTGTCTCACAGTCTTCCTTTTTCTGTCTCTATCCAGTGTTTATTTTTGTCTTTCTCTTATTCTCCAAGGAGACTTCTCTAATTGCACAAAGCTGTTTGTGGCTCCTTTCTTAGGTAGGGGAAATTATGTGGTATTTGGTTCCTGCTTCAACCCTGCCTGTGGAATGTTCCCTTAAATTTAAAAGGTTACAATTTTTCAGGTAACAACCCGATGCCAGAAGTGCTCCTGTTTGCGGAGGCCAAAGATCCAGGTGAGGAAAGTCTGGGAAAAGTCGGGAGTCTCTTGGGCACCCCAACCGGTGGGCAATTTTGCCTTGTTTGCTGCCTTTCCCCCAGGCGAGCAACTCCAGCGCAAGGCAGGAAAGCCAAGGCTGCCTGGTAAAGATTAAGTCTTTGAAGGCAATAAGTTTGGCTGGGAGTAAGAACTTTTGAATCCCACTATTTGCAAAAAAAAAAAAAAAAGTGTGTGTGTGTGTGTGTGTGTGTGTGCGTGTGTGTGTGTGTGTGTGTGTCATTTAGACCTAATTTGATTTACAACCAGATTTCATCTGCTAATGCTAGCTGCAGAAAGCTGCATTAATTTGCAAACTTCTCTGCTATGCTGATTAATCACTCTATGCCCCTATAGCTAGTGTATATACAGGCCTTGATGTCTCACTCCTGTGTCAGATGAAGTGGGAGTGATCCACAAAAACTCACATTAAAAATATAGCAATTAGTCTTTAAAGAGCTGCAACTTTTCTCTGTTTTCTGATATGTTTTTTGAAGGGTTTCCTGTGGAAGTCTCTCTTTCCACTCTCTTGAAGAGAATGAAAACAAGACAAAACAAATGGACAAAACAATAACGTTGTGGCACTTTAAGACCGACTGCTGTATTTTAATGTTAGCTTGAGTGGGTCGAGTCCACTTGGTTTGACCTAAGAGTGAGACTTCATAGCATTAATTTCTAAATCTCAGACACTTACTGACACCCTCCCGTTCTATATCGGCAGCCATATCAGGTACAGAGGAACATGTTTGGCTAGAAAACCAAATAAGGGTTCCGATTTATTATAATAATTTTGTGTCAGAAATAATTCCGGGTTGAAAGGATTTTTGTGGGAGAAATGCTGCTCAGGGAACGCCCAAATGAAGCTCCTTTTCTATCCACTCAGTACCCGGGTCTCGAACTGCCGACCTCCCAGCCTTCCAGCTAACAAGGCTAGCTTCTTAACCACTCAGCAACCACAGCTCCCCTTCAGATTTATTGCCATGAAGTCATGTGGCAGGCATGATTGCACATGGATTGGTGTTGCCTTTCCTGCCTAAGCAGTACCTCTTTATCTACTTGCAATATTTTGCTAGACTAACCCAATCTGCTCCTTCCTAGTGCTATAATTTTGGGGGAAGTTGTACATACCATAGTTTCCTTCCCATGTTGATTTGGCCATTCCATGTCAACAGAGCCTGGTTTCCTTTCCCCTGTTTCTCTGTCTTCACCCCAAATCTCCCACCACGATGACTCGGGAAGAAGCTCAAATGTGGAACTGAATGATGCATTGAGTGCCTGTCTCTGTCCCAGCACCTGAAAACCTAGCAGTTGGGAAGGAAGAAATTGCAAGTAGATAAATAGGGACAACTTTGGTGGGAAAAGATCTTGGGGACATGAAAGGAGCCTCATCTGGATGTCCCCTGAGCTGAGTTCCTATTGCAATAATCCTTTCGGCCCAGAATACTTTCTGACATGATATTTAATAACATATAGTCATTTGGCTTTGTAAGATATTTCATTCTTCCTCATCAAGCCCTTTAAGAATGTTTTTCCTTATGCCCTGGGCTACAGATCAGGTCATTTCAGAAGGCTGATCTTTGTAACACGAAGGAGCATCGGCACCAGTGGTTTGCGTCTCAGTTCTCCAGAAGATGACGACCCTCGACCTCCACCCTTGGAACTTTATGCCGATGGAGATGCTGGTCCATATATTCTCCTTCCTTCCTGTCAGAGACAGACACAACGTCACACGCATGTGTCAGCTCTGGGCTTCTGCCGTTTCAACTGCCTCTGTCTGGCGCTTCACAGAAGTCCAGTAAGTCTTTCGTAGCTGGGTCAGCACATTGGGGACACGTCAGTCAGGGAAACAACCAACTCACCCCCTCCTTAGTGGGTTTCTGTGACTGACTCTAGTTTGTAATATTAATACATGTCCATGCTGTCAACACAGGGCATACGTGCAGTAAACCCATTCCTGTAGATTCACGGGCCTCTGTGAATTGAAGTTCAAGAACAGCTGGAACGCCAAGGTTGACCATCACTGATACTGGTAAAGGTCTCTCTTGCTCAAAGGCCAGTTGTCTGCAACACTAAGGGTGGTGCCCCTCTCTCTGTTTCTAGCCCAAGAGCCAGCACTCTCTACATCTGGAGACATTTCTGTGGACATGTGGCAGCAAGATTAGATGCCATAGCACATGTCATGCTGTTACCTTTTCCTCCAAGGTAGTACCTGTTTATCTCCTTGCAATTTGTTGCTTTTGAACTGCTAGGTTGGCAGGAGCTGGGACAAAGACAGGAGCTCATTCCATCCTGCAGTACTCGGGAATCGAACTGCTGACCTGCCAACCTTCCAGTTGTTAAGTTCAATTTCTTAACCACTAAGGCACCATTGTGCCTTATGTAGGGAATGCACATTCCTCCTATTGTCTTTTGACGTGAATTTGATAAACAATGTACGTTTCAGTTGGGTGTTCTGGCAGCATCTGCAATGTAATGAAAATCAAGTACTTTCGATCAGCTGCCACCACAAAACTAAAGCACCCATGAAAATAATTCGGCTGCCCAGTGACCAAACCACAGAACCGATTCCGGTGACACAAAGAGTGTTTGAAAGAGGAAAGAATAACCTTTGCGGTTGTTGAGGAACCAGCCCCAACAATCGGCGCGAAGGAATTGAGTTTGCAATCTTTGGATCCAATGCAAAAGCCTTTATTAGCCCAGCTTGATGTCTCAAGCAGGCATATGAAGTGTCAGATCTGATCTGCTGTGCTTTGTCAGCTTGCAGCAAACCGCATGGCATATTTATAGAGTAACACACAGATGGAGTATACATGTTCAAAAACAGGGTGTTGCCCGGGAGAGGGAGGAGGGAGAAGGAGGAGGGTGGAAAGGGTGTAAGAGGGTGGGATATGGGTGGAAGGTGGAAAAACACCACCATATATCTAATCATGCAAAAACACACTTTCTAGCATCACTGCCTTAAGGGAATATATATGTTGCAAGCTTGCTGGTTGATGTTATCTTGTAGCAACTGGAGAGGCCCCTTAAGCTAAACATAGTTGTTATCTCTAAGAACGGGCATTTGCTTATCACTAAAAGCCAGGCATCTCAATGACGCATGCATAGTTCAGTGGGTCAAGCCCCAGTTGTATTTTTCGAGCTGTACACACAGTAATAAAATCTAGCATCCAGTATCAACACCTAATACAAGTCTATGATCTATAACACAAGTACATAAAGGGGGTACAATCATAATTAAGGCTATAAATGAATTCCTACATGTGGTGAAACTATTACATTTGAAATTGGACTTCAGGAATAAAAACTAAGAGGCAGTTTACAAAAAAAAAAAAGCCCCACCCACTCAGACAAGGTCACAAAAATGAAAAAAAAAACGAAAAAAACAAACAAACAAAAGGGGAAACATGTTAGAAACTGAATATGACAACTTCCTAAGATGGATACACTTTGAATACAACATGTGGAAAAGAATGACGCTGAAGCAGGAATCAACAACAAAGATATTAAGGAAAAACGTGACTCACAAAAATGACATTTTCGTGGTGGGGTTGGTTGGCGGTGAGCCAGCGATCAAACCGATCAACCGATCAAAGTGATCCAAAGTGCAATTGATAGAAGACATAATATCCTTTCCTGTGACACTTATACAATTTAGATCAGACTTCAGAAATATTTTGTATGAAGGTTTAAAAGAAAAAACACTTTCCCCCCCTAACCTTCCTTCAAAGAAAATATCTCTCCAATTCTCTCCTTCTCACTGGATGAGGAAGTAAATAGGCTGTCAACGTATTCGTTTAACGAGGGAAGGAAGGAAAGAGTGAAAAGGGAGGGGCAGAAATCAGGACACACCCAGCAGCGAAGAGATGAGCAAGAACTTTAAAAAGTTCTCATATTTGCTGCTTCTGGCTTGCCTCTTCGCTGCCTGGTGGGTCCTGATACCCCCTTTCTTTCTAACCTTTCAAAAAGAAAACCGACAGGTAGAATCTAAGGACAGTACCATCAGGGATTTAGTTCGCGGATTCAGTGTGTTGAATTATGCTCATTAATTCATTTATTTCTTTTATTTATTTAATTTCTTTTTATTTAATTGGGGGAACATGGATATATGAATAATATTGTTACTCAATAAAATGGTTTAAAAGCTTTCTTTTGCTTCACATCTCCCAGTAGAGGTTGGTCAGAAGCAGTGTTGTAATGGTAAACTTTCACTGGTTTAAGATTATGGTATTGTTGAACCACAATCAGGTGTACCCTGGTAATGGTTACCTTGTCTTGCTGGCTAATCTTTCTCACACTATGTCAGATAATGGGAACTGCAGAATGAACTCACCAAAGGGTGCCTTAACTTTGTCAGTTTCACATCTGGCCTAGACATGGAAGAAGTCGTCTTAGAAGTTATCTGTGGTCCAGGTCCAGTTTGGAGGATATAGTTTATCCCTTTGGCTGGTTCCTGTAAAGTTCAAATTAGTACACAGAGTGGAGTCCCTGCCCTCCAACCCATCTAACCTCTCGACTTCTTTCCTCTCCATCCTCTTCCAGCTGTGATTCAGAAGAAACTGACCAGGAGCAAGAGGGTGTCGTTGGTGATACCTCTAGCATGTTTCTGCAGAAGTTACAGCCCAATATGAGGCATATCCGATACTTAAAGCTAGTTCTTGACATGTCCCTTGAGATAAATTGGAGCCTGGCCTGCAGCATCTTAGATGGGATGACGAGGGAGACCCGCAGGTTGCAAGGAATTCAGATAGTGTGTTATGGCAGAAGCAACTTTACCTTTTCTTGCCTTGACATCCTGCAGAGCTTGAGATGGCTCTTCCAGGGCATGTACAAGGCAAGCATGCAGCACATTGACTTCCGGAAGATGCCTTTCATTTTGGACAACATGTTTACCTTGCTGGTGGCCAGTTTCAGTCCGAACCTGCGCACCCTCCTCGTCAACAACCACATGGACACTCTGATGCTGGCACAGAGCATTGTTCAGGTTGTGAGGTGTTGCCCCAAACTCTCTACTCTGGGGGTTCCTTACATTGCCCTTTCGAGGGGGATGTTCCAGAAACTGTTGAGACCGACTCGAGAGCCATTCAAAACCTTGGAGATATTCTGTGCCGGCATACATACGAACATCCCTGCAGACTGTTGGACCTCGGTGAGAGAGAGGCACCCTGGTTTCCATGTGCGGCTGGAGTTTGCGGCAAACATCACAATACACGAGATAACTCGGGTCTTAAAACCTCACGTGCCTATCTCTGAGTTGCGTTTAAATGCCTCCACAGATATGGCCGCTCAGGTGAATCTTGTGGCTAAACTCTATGCTGGGACTTTAGAAAAGCTGGTGCTGCACTCGGTCCCTTGCGCTGATTTGAACCTGGCATTGATTCGGCTTGCCAAGGCCTGCTCGCATCTGAAAGAGATCCACTGTTTCTGTGAGGTGGACCAAGAGGTGGTGGAGGCATTTCAATGCCACTGCCCACATCTGGAAATGTACACCCTGTCCCCCACAATGGTCTTCTGTGACAATCCACCAACGGTAGTTCTATCACTAGATGTGGAACAGGCAATGCGTTTCGGGATGAAACCAAGTTCTTTGTAGCATAAGGTGTAATCAAACCCATTTCCTGAGGCACCTGCTGTCTTAGAAGAAAAGTCAGAAAATTGTCTTAAAGGACCAAGTTGACAGATTTTTACAACAAGGGGTACACAGCCCACTAGTGGACTTCAATTCCCAGAAGCCTAAGTCAGTACATTGGCTGATCAGTGCTTTGGGGAAATGACTTAGGCTTCTGGGAATTGAAGTCCAAAAACCAGTATTTGGGAAACACTGATATAAACTATGGAGGTAAAGGTTTGAGACCTTATTCAGATATGGTGCAAGAAACAGAAGTCTCACTTTGATCTGGTCATGTTTTTATACATATCTTTTAAAAAGAAACCACTTTTTTTATACGGCTGCCGCTTTTAATATTTTTAATTGTCGTTGGAATAGTCATAGTAATTCACAGTCACATATCAAAATAAAGATGTGCGTTGGGTGACGTATTTTTTTGCATCCCTGCCTGATGGTGTTGTGGGAATAAAAATTGGATGCAAGGAAAACTTTTCTAACAGATGTTATGTGCTCTGTCAAACAATAATTGCGTGTCAGAAATTATTATGGGGTGAAAGGATTTTTGCTGGAGAAAACCGGCTCAGGGGACGCCCGAATGAGTCTCCTTTCATGCCTCCAAGATCTTTTCCCACCATGATGGTCACTGTTTATCTACTATCAATTTCCTGTTTCCCAACTGCTAGGTTAGCAGAGCTGGGACAGAGATGGGTGTTGAAACTGTAATGCAGTACCTGAGTCTCAAACTGCCAACCTGCCGGCCTTCCAGCTAACAAGATGAGCTTCTTAACCATTGAGGCATCACCACCCCTCTGTTAAATCAAAGGTGGGAGGAGATGGAAGGGTGGGTCATTAGAAGAGATGTTTGTCCTTCAGTTCATGAGCAATGGAAAGAGTTTCTGATCATCAGGTGGTAGTGGTTTACCCATAAGCTCCTTTTCTTATTTTCTTCTTAAACTTCTTAATGGTTAGAGCAGTACGACAGTGGAACCAATGGCCTCAAGAACACTCCAATACTGGGAGCGTTCAAGAGACCTTTGGATCATTATCTGTCATATCTGTTTTGATTCAGATTCCTGCATTGATCAAATGGGGTTTGACTCAACTGCCTAAAAGGACCCCTTTCAACCCAATTGTTATATTTATTTACAGTATTTATAATTCAAACTTGTATAGCCTCCCTACTCACCAGAGGAACTCAGGGTGGCTCAAAAAATTATAAACTCTGATACTTTAAAAGATTCAGGGATTATAAAGCTTATGACTATTTAAAACCCATTGCTAAAATTTCCCAACCATTTAAATAAGATAAAATGAAAGCACCCATCATTGTATAAGCCAGCAAAAGGGGGGGGGGGCTGTTGTGTCCTCTGTGCCCATCACTTCCATTGCCAGCTATGTTTTGAGGGCTTTTTCCTGAAGGGCAGCAGCTCAGTCTGGAGACATATTTCCATTGGCAGGAGGTTCCATAGGGCCGGAGCAGATACCAAAAAGGCCCTGCTTCTTGTGCCAGAGAGATGAGCATCTCTGGCTGATGGCACTTTCAAGGTGCCTCTTCGGCCTCCTCTAGTGGGACGGGCAGATGTCCCTGTGGTGATGCGGTCTCTTAAGTATCCTGGCCCACTACCACTATCACTGCGTGATGTCAAAGATACAGGAATGAGAGGAAGCAATGAAAAATGAAGCCCTCCTTCCCTGAAGTTAGCGGATAAACCTGCTTTTTCATCCATTACTGTGTCCATATAATTCAAAGCCTAGAAAAATTACTTTTCCTTGTGCAAGTAGCAGATTCCCAAAGAAGCCTCAGGAGGCAGAACTGGGAAAATACTCCTGATGACATCATATTTTGAAAACCCTAAAAATGTCACCAGAACACTGAATTAAAACAAGAGCAATGAAACATCTTTAGGTGGGATTGAAGGATTTCAGCTTTATTAATTCTCAGTAGGATTATATCAGAGGGCTACAGAGGCTCAGTGGTTAAAGCACTTAGTTTGATGACGTGGATGTCTGCGGTTCAAAACCCAAGTGCTGGATAACAGAGTGAGTGCCTGTAGTCTGTCCCAGCTCCTGCCAACCTAGACGTTTGAAAGCAAGAAATTACAAGTAGATAAACAGGTACTGCTTTGGTGGGAAAGGTAACAGCGTTCTGTGCACTGTGATGTCTAGTCATGCCTGCCACGTGGCCATGGAAATGTCTGCAGACAGAGACAGCGCTGGCTCTTTGGAGACAAGCAGAACTTCCTATAGTTGGAAACGACTGGCTTTTGACCAAGGATGGCCTTGACCTAGGACAGTGATGGTTAACCTTGGCACTCCAGCTGTTCTTGGACTTGTATTCTCAGAAGCAAATTTCACAGGTGTGCCGACTTCTGGCAATTGAAGTCCAAGAACAGCTGGAGTGCCAAGGTTGGCCACCAGATTCACTTCGCTGGAGGGTAAGCTCACTGGTATAAATAAGGCGGGTGATGAATAACCACGACTTGGATGGTTGCGGCCGTTTGAGGCTTTCAATGGAATCCCTTCTTACAAATGCAGGCAAAGATGTAAATATATGCATCTGTGCAACTCACAGCCTCAAGATGGTCCTTCTCAGCCCTCTCCCCCTTTTCTAACCGTCCAGCAATCTATGAATCTCCTATTTTCAGGGACGCTGCCTTAGAAAGTATCGTGGTGACATTTCCCCATCCTTCTGGGACCGAAAGGGTTAAACTGGCCATAGGCCATGCCCACTCCATCCTTTCTTCCTTTAATGGTCCAGGGAGAAGTCAATGGCGCCCAGGTGAGCATCCAACCAGGTGTGGTTAAGCCTGAAAAAGCGCAATGGAAGCGGGCGGAGAGCGTGATCCCTGTCCACATGGGGCTGGGTTGACACCAGATGCGCTCCTGTTTGTGGAGGCGAAAGATCCAGGTGAGGAGGGTCTGGGAGAAGTCGGGAGTCTCTTGGGCACCCCAACCGGTGGGCAAGTTTGCCTTGTTTGCCGCCTCCCCCCCACCCAGCGTCTCCAGCTCAAGTCAGGAAAGCCAAGGCTGCCTGGTAAAGATTAAGTCTTTGAAGGGAGTACAGTAAGTTTGGCTGGGAGTATGAACTTTTGAATCCCACTATTCGAAAAGAAAAAAAAAACAGGAGGGGGGACGACATTCAGAACAAATCTGATTTACAACCAGATTTCATCTGCTACTGCTAGCTGCAGAAAGCTGCATTAATTTGCAAACTTCTCTGCTATGTTGATTAGTCACTCTATGCCTCTATACCTGGTGTATATAAATTCATGCCATGATGTCTCACTCCTGTGTCAGATGAAGCGGGAGTGATCCACAAAAACTCACATTAAAAATAAAGCAATTAGTCATTAAAGAGATGCAGCTTTTCTCTGTTTTCTGATATGTTTTTTGAGGGGGTTGTTGTGGTAGTCTCTCTTTCCCCTCTCTTGAAGAGTATGAAAACAAGACAAAACAAATGGACAAAACAATAACGTTGTGGCACTTTAACACCGACAGCTGTATTTTAATGTTAGCTTGAGTGGATCGAGTCCATTTGGTTTGACCTAAGAGTGGGACTTCATAGCATTAATTTCTACATCTCAGACACTTACTGACACCCTCCCATGTTAGGTTAGGCAACTGTATCAGGTACAGAGGAACTTGTTTGGCTAGAAAACCAAATAAGGGTTCCGATATATTATAATAATTTTGTGTCAAAAATAATTCCGGGTTGAAAGGATTTTTGTGGGAGAAATGCTGCTCAGGGAACGCCTGAATGAAGCTCCTTTCCATCCGCGCAGTCCATCCTGCAGTACCCGGGTCTCGAACTGCCAACCTCCTAGCCTTCCAGCTAACAAGGCGAGCTTCTTAACCTCTGAGCCACCACAGCTCCCCTTCACATTTATTGCCATGACGTCATGTGTCAGGCATGACTGGACACTGAAGAACACGGAATGCCAGAGCAGTACCTCTTTATCTACTTGCAATATTTTGCTAGACTAACCCACTCTACTCCATCCTAGTGCTATAACTTTGAGACAAGTTGCACATACCGTAGTTTCCTCATGTTGATTTGGCCATTCTATGTCAATGGAGCCTGGTTTCCCTTCCCCTGTTTCTCTGTCTTCACCCCATATCTCCCACCACGACAACTCGGGAAGAAGCTCAAATGTGGAACTGAATGATGCATTGAGTGCCTGTCTCTGTCCCAGCACCTGACAACCTAGCAGTTGGGAAGGAAGAAATTGCAAGTAGATAAACAGGGACCACTTTGGTGGGAAAAGATCTTGGGGACATGAAAGAAGCCTCATCTGGATGTCCCCTGAGCTGAGTTCCTCTAGCAATAATCCTTTCAACCCAGAATAATTTCTGACACGAAATTTAATAACATATAGTCATTTGGGTTTGTAAGATATTTGCATACTCCCTCATCAAGTCCCTTTGAGAATGTTTTTCCTTATGCCCTGGACTACAGATCGGGTCATTTCAGAAGGCTGATTTTTGTAATACGGAGGAGCAACAGCACCGGTGGTTTGCCTCTAAGTTCTCCAGAAGATGACGACCCTCGACCTCCACCCTTGGAACTTTATGCCGATGGAGATGCTGGTCCATATATTCTCCTTCCTTCCTGTCAGAGACCGACACAACGTCACACGCATGTGTCAGCTCTGGGCTGCTGCTGTTTCAACTGCCTCGGTCTGGCACTTCACAGAAGTCCAGTAAGTCTTTCGTAGCTGGGGCAGCCCATTGGGGACACGTCAATCAGGCAAACAACCAACTCACCCCCTCCTTAGTGGGTTTCTGTGACTGACTCTAGTTTGTAATATTAATACATGTCCATGCAGTCAACACTGGGCATACGTGCAGTAAACCCATTCCTGTGGATTCACAGGGACTTGAGCCTCTGGGAATTGAAGTTCAAGAACAGCTGGAACGCCAAAGATGACCATCACTGATACTGGTAAAGGTCTCTCTTGCTCAAAAGCCAGTTGTCTCCAACACTAGTTGTCTCCCTCTCTGTTTCCAGCCCAAGAGCCAGCACTGTCTACATCTGGAGACATTTCTGTGGACATGTGGCAGCAAGATTAGATGCCATAGCACATGTCGTGCTGTTACCTTTTCCTCCAAGGTAGTACCTGTTTATCTCCTTGCAATTTGTTGCTTTTGAACTGCTAGGTTGGCAGGAGCTGGGACAAAGACAGGAGCTCATTCCATCCTGCAGTACTCGGGAATCGAACTGCTGACCTGCCAACCTTCCAGTAGTCAAGTTCAATTTCTTAACCACTAAGGCACCATTGTGCCTTATGTAGGGAATGCACATTCCTCCTAATGTCTTTTGAAGTGAATTTGATGAACGTCTTACATTTCGATTGGGTGTTCTGGCAGCATTTGTGATGTAATGAAAGTCAAGCACTTTCGATGAGCTGCCACCACAAAACTAAAGCACCCACGAAAATAATGGGTTACATCAACTGAAAGCTCACCTTAGCGACTTTCAGAAATGTAAAGAGCTATTGGCCAAAAATACAAAGCGATGATGTCATTGCTTCTGAAAGTTGCCTTGAAAAAAATGCAATCTTCACTGGAGGGGTCGGTTTTCGGCTGCCCAGTGACCAAACCACACAATCGATTCTGCTGACCCAAAGTGTGTTTGAAAGAGGAAAGAATGACCTTTGTGGTGACACTATTACATTTGAAATTGGACTTCAGGAATAAAAACTAAGAGGCAGTTTACAAAAACAAAAACAAAAAACAACCACTCAGATAAGTCACAAAAATGAAAAAACAAAAGGGAAAACATCTTAGAAACTGAATATGACAACTTCCTGAGGTGGATACACTTTGAATACAACATGTGGAGAAGAATGACGCTGAAGCATGAATCAACAACAAAGATATTAAGAAAAAACGTGACTCCCAAAATGACATTTTCGGGTTGGGGTTGGTTGGCGGTGAGCCAGCGATCAAACCTATCAACCGATCAAAGTGGTCCAAAGTGCGATTGATAAAGGACATAATATCCTTTCCTGTGACACTCATACAATTTAGATCAGACTTCAGAAATATTTTGTATGAAGGTTTAAAACAAAAACACACTTTTTCCGTAACATTCCTTCAAAGAAAATATCTCTCCAACTCTTGCCTTCTCACTGGATGTGGAAGTAAAGAGGCGGTCAATGTATTTGTTTAATGAGGGAAGGAAGGTAAGAGTGAAAATGGGGGGTGGGGGGTGGGGTGGAAATCAGGACCTACCCAGCAGCGAAGAGATGAGCAAGAACTTTTAAAAGAGAATGGGAACTGCAGAATGAACTCACCAAAGGGTGCCTTCATTTTGCCAGTTTCACATCTGGCCTAGGCATGGAAGAAGATTTCCAGTCTTCATTAAAGTTATCTGTGGTCCAGGTCCAGTTTGGAGAATGTAGTTTATCCCTTTGGCTGGTTCCTGTAATGATCAGATTAGAACATGGAGCAAATTCCCTGCCCTCCCACGCATCTAACCTCTTGACTTCTTTCCTCTCCATCCTCTTCCAGCTGTGATTCAGAAGAAACAGACAAGGGGCAAGAGGAGGTTGTTGGCTATACCTCTAGCATGTTTCTGCAGAAGATACAGCCCTATATGAGGCATATCCGATACTTAAAGCTAGTTCTTGACATGTCCCTTGAGATAAATTGGAGGCTGGCCTGGATCATCTTAGATGAGATGGCGAAGGAGAGCCGCAGGTTGGAAGGAATTCAGATCGTGTGTTATGGCAGAAGCAACTTTTTCTTTTCTGGAGTTGACATCCTGCAGAGCTTGATACGGCTCTTCCAGGGCATGGACAAGACAACCATGCAGCACGTTGACTTCCGGAAGATGCCTTTCATTTTGGACAAAATGTTTATCTTGGAGGTGGCCAGATGCAGTCCGAACCTGCGCACCCTCTTCGTCAACAACCGCAGGGCCACTATGACACTGACAAAGAACATTGTTGAGGTTCTGAGGCTTTGCCCCAAACTCTCTACCCTGGGGGTCCCTTACATTGCCCTTTCGAGGAGGATGTTCCAGGAACTGTTGAGACCGACACGAGAACCATTCAAAACCTTGGAGATATTCTTTACCGGCATATATACGAACATCCCTGCAGACTGTTGGACCTCGGTGAGAGAGAGGCACCCCGGTTTCCGTGTGCGGCTGGAGTTTGTGGTAAACATCACAATACACGAGATAACTCGGGTCTTAAAGCCTCACATGCCTATCTTTGAGTTACGTTTAAATGCCTTCACAGACATGGCCACTCAGGTGAATCTTGTGACTAAACTCTATGCTGGGACTTTAGAAAAGCTGGTGCTGCACTCGGGCGCTTCTGCTGATTTGAACCTGGCATTGATACAGCTTGCCAAGGCCTGCTCATGTCTGAAAGAGATCCACTGTTTCTGTGAGGTGGATGAAGATGTGGTGGAGGCGTTTCGACGCCACTGCCCACATCTGGAAAAGTACACACTGTCCCCCACAATGGTCTTCTGTGACAATCCACCAACGGTAGTCCTATCACTAGATGCAGACAGGTGTTGCTCTTTCAGGATGTAACCACGTTAGCATAAGGTGTAATCAAACCCGATTCCTGAGGCAGCTACTATCTTAGAAGAAAAGTCGGAAAGTTGTCTTAAAGGACCAAGTTGGCCGACTTTTATATATCCTACGGAAGTAAAGGTTCGAGACCTTATTCAGATATGGTGTAAAAAACAGAAATCTCCCTTTGATCTGGCCATGTTTTTATACATATCTTTGAAAAAGAAACCACTTTTTAATATGGCTGCCGCTTTTAATATTTTTTATTGTCACAGGAATAGTCATAGTAATTCACAGTCACAAATCAAAATAAAGATGCGCATTGGATGACATATTTTTTGCATCCCTGCCTGATGATTTTGTGGGAATAAAGATTGGATGCAAGGAAAACTTTTCTAAGAGATGTTATGTGTTCTGTTAAATGATAATTGCGTGTCAGAAATTATTCTGGGGTGAAAGGATTTTTGCTGGGGAAAACTGGCTCAGGGGACGCCCGAAGGAGGCTCCTTTCATGCCCCCAATGTGTTTTCCCACCATAATGGTCCCTGTTTATCTACTTGCAATTTCCTATTTTCCAAATGCTGGGTTAGCAGGGCTGGGACAAGAGTTGGGTGTTGAAACTGTAATTCAGTACCCGAGTCTCAAACTGCCAACTTGCCAGCCTTCCAGCTAACAAGATGAGCTTCTTAACCACTGAGCCATCATAGCCCCTCTGTTGAATCAAAGGTGGGAAGAGATGGAAGGGTGGCTCATTAGAAGAGATGTTTGTTCATGAGCAATGGAAAGAGATTCTGATCATCAGGTGGTAATGGTTTATCCATAAGAACCTTTTCTTATTTTCTTCTTAAACTTCTTAACTGTTAGAGCAGTACGACAGTGGAACCAATGGCCTCAAGAACACTCCAATACTGGGAGCGTTCAAGAGACGGTTGGATCATTATCTGTCATATCTGTTTTGATTCAGATTCCTGCATTGAGCAAATGGGGTTTGACTCAATGGACTAAAAGGTCCCCTTTCCAACTCAATTGTTATATTTATTTATAATTCAAACAGATGTCCCTGGGGTGATGTGGTCTCTTAAGTATCCTGGCCCCGTACCGCTATTACATTGTGTGATGTCAAAGATACAGGAATGAGAGGAAGCAATGAAAAATGAAGCCTTCCTTCCCTGAAGTTAGCTGATAAACCTGCTATTTCATCCATTACTGTGTCCCTATAATTCACAGCCTAGAAAAATTACTTTTCCTTGGACAAGTAGCAGATTCCCAAAAAAGCCTCAGGAGGCAGAACTGGGAAAATACTTCTGATGACATCATATTTTGAAAACCCTGGAAAGGGTCACCAGAACTCTGAATTAAAACAAGAGCAATGAAACATCATTAGGTGGGATTGAAAGATTTCAGCCTTATTAATCTTCGGTAGGATTATATCAGAGGGCTACAGTGGTTAAAGCACTTAGTTTGATGACGTGGATGTCAGCGGTTCAAAACCCAAGTGCTGGATAATGGAGTGAGTGCCTGTAGTCTGTCCCAGATCCTGCCAACCTAGACGTTTGAAAGCAAGAAATTAAATGTAGATAAACAGGTACTGCTTTGGTGGGAAAGGCGACAGAGTTCTGTGCACTGTGATGTCTAGTCATGCCTGCCACGTGCTCACAGAAATGTCTGCAGACAGAGACAGCGTTGGTTCTTTGGAGACAAGCAGAATTTCCTAGAGTTAATATATGCATCTGTGTAACTCACAGCCACAAGATGGTCCTTCTCAGCCCTCTCCCCCTTCTGCAACCGTCTAGTAATCTATGAATCCCCTATTTCCAGGGGTGCTGCCTTGGAAAGAATCGTGGTGACAATCCACCCATCCTTCTGGAACCGAAAGGGTTAAATTGGCCATAGGCCACGCCCACTCCACCCTTCTTCCTTTAATGGTCCAGGGAGAAGTCAATGGCAAGCCCAGGTGAGCATCCAACCAGGTGTGGTTCAGCCTGAAAAAGCGCGATGGAAGCGGGCGGAGATTGCGTTCCCTGTCCACACGGGGCTGGGTTTACACCCGATGCCTGAAGAGCTCCTGTTTGCGGAGGCCAAAGATCAAGGTGAGGAGGGTCTTGGAGAAGTCGGGAGTCTCTTGGGCAAGTCTGCCTTGTTTTCCGCCTTTCCCCCAGGTGAGCGACTCTAGCGCAAGTCAGGAAAGCCAAGGCTGCCTGGTAAAGATAATGTCTTTGAAGGGAGTAAGTTTGGCTGGAAGTAAGAACTTTTGAATCCCAGTAATAGCAAAAAAAAAAGAAAAAAAAAAAAGGGGGGGGGACATTCAGAGCTAATCTGATTTACAACCAGATTTCATCTGCTTCTGCTAGCAGGAGAAAGGGGCATTAATTTGCAAACTTCTCTGCTAAGCTGATTAATCACTCTATGCTTCTATAGCTGGTATATATATATATATATATATATATATATATATATATATATATATATATATATATATATATATATATATATATATATATATATATATATATATATATATATATATATATATATATATATATATATATATATATATATATTCAGGCCTTGATGTCTCACTCCTGTGTCAGATGAAGCGGGAGTGATCCACAAAAACTCACATTAAAAATCTAGCAATTAGTCTTTAAAGAGTAGCAGCTTTTTTCTGTTTTCTGATATGTTTTTTGAGGGGGCTGCTGTGGAAGTCTCTCTTTCCCCGCTCTTGAAGAGAATGAAAACAAGACAAAACAAATAGACAAAACAATAACTTTGTGGCACTTTAAGACCGACTGCTGTATTTTACTGTTAGCTTCAGTGGATCGAGTCCACTTGGTTTGATCTAAGAGTGAGACTTCATGGCATTAATTTCTACATCTCAGACACTTACTGACACTCGTCATGCAGTACCCGGGTCTCGAACTGCCGAACTCCCAGCCTTCCAGCTAACAAGGTGAGCTTCTTAACCTCTGAGCCACCACAGCTCCCCTTCACATTTATTGCCATGAAGTCATGTGGCAGGCATGACTAGACAATGAAGCACATGGATTGGTGTTGCCTTTCCTGCCTAAGCAGTACCTCTTTATCTACTAGCAATATTTTGCTAGACTAACCCACTCTACTCCTTCCTAGTGCTATAATTTTGGGACAAGTTGCACATACCGTAGTTTCCTTCTCATGTCCATGCTGATGGAGCCTGGATTCCCTTCCCCTGTTTCTCTGTCTTCACCCCAAATCTCCCACCACGACAACTCGAAATGAAGCTCAAACGTGGAACTGAATGATGGATTGAGTGCCTGTCTCTGTCCCAGCACCTGACAACCTAGCAGTTGGGAAGGAAGAAATTGCAAGTAGATAAACAGGGACCACTTTGGTGGGAAAAGATCTTGGGGACATGAAAGGAGCCTCACTCAGTGAGTGCCTGTCTCTGTCCCAGCACCTGACAACCTAGCAGTTGGGAAGGAAGAAATTGCAAGTAGATAAACAGGGACCACTTTGGTGGGAAAAGATCTTGGGGACATGAAAGGAGCCTCACTCAGTGAGTGCCTGTCTCTGTCCCAGCACCTGACAACCTAGCAGTTGGGAAGGAAGAAATTGCAAGTAGATAAACAGGGACCACTTTGGTGGGAAAAGATCTTGGGGACATGAAAGGAGCCTCATCTGGACGTCCCCTGAGCTGAGTTCCTCTAGTAATAATTCTTTCAACCCAGAATAATTTCTGACACGAAATTTAATAACCTATAGTCGTTTGGCTTTGTAAGATATTTGCATACTTCCTCATCAAGTCCCTTTGAGAATGTTTTTCCTTTTGCCCTGGGCTACAGATTGTGTCATTTCAGAAGGCTGATTTTTGTAATACGGAGGAGCAACAGCACCGGTGGTTTCCCTCTAAGTTCTCCAGAAGATGACGACCTTCGGCCTCCACCCTTGGAACTTTATGCCGATGGAGATCCTGGCCCATATATTCTCCTTCCTTCCTGTCAGAGACCGACACAACGTCACACGCATGTGTCAGCTCTGGGCTGCTGCTGTTTCAACTGCCTCGGTCTGGCACTTCACAGAAGTCCAGTAAGTCTTTCGTAGCTGGGGCAGCCAGTTGGGGACTCGTCAATCTGGCAAACAACCAACTCACCCCCTCCTTAGTGGGTTTCTGTGACTGACTCTAGTTTGTAATATTAATACATGTCCATGCTGTCAAAACTGGGCATACGTGCAGTAAACCCATTGCTGTGGATTCACAGGGACTTGGGCCTCTGTGAATTGAAGTTCAAGAACAGCTGGAACGCAAAGGTTGACCATCACTGATACTGGTAAAGGTCTCTCTTGCTCAAAAGCTAGTTGTCTCCAACACTAGTTGTCTCCCTCTCTGTTTCTAGCCCAAGAGCCAGCACTGTCTACATCTGGAGACATTTCTGTGGCCATGTGGCAGCAAGATTAGATGCCATAGCACATGTCATGCTGTTACCTTTTCCTCCAAGGTAGTACCTGTTTATCTCCTTGCAATTTCTTGCTTTTGAACTGATAGGTTGGCAGGAGCTGGGACAAAGACAGGAGCTCATTCCATCCTGCAGTACTCGGGAATTGAACTGCTGACCTGCCAACCTTCCAGTAGTCAAGTTCAATTTCTTAACGACTAAGGCACCATTGTGCCTTATGTAGGGAATACACATCCCTCCTAATGTCTTTTGAAGTGAATTTGATGAACGTCTTACGTTTTGATTGGGTGTTCTGGCAGCATTTGTGATGTAATGAAAGTCAAGTACTTTCGGTGAGCTGCCACCAGAAAACTAAAGCACCCACGAAAATAATGGTTACATCAACCGAAAGCTCATCTCAGCAACTTTCAAAAATGTAAAGAGCTATTGCCCAAAAATACAAAGCGATTATGTCATTGTTTCTGAAATTTGCCTTGAAAAAATGCAATCTTCACTGGAGGGGTTGGTTTTTAGCTGCCCAGTGACCAAACCACACAACCGATTCTGGTGACACAAAGAGTGTTTGAAAGAGGAAAGAATAACCTTTGTGGTGACACTGTTACACTTGAAATTGGACTTCAGGGAAAAAACTATGAGGTATTTTACAAAAAACACTCAGACGAGATCACAAAAACACAAAAATAAAAGGGAGAAACATGTTAGAAACTGAATATGACAACTTCCTTAGGTGGATATAGTTTGAATACAACATGTGGAAAAGAATGACACTGAAGCAGGAATCAACAACAAAGAAATTAAGGAAAAACATGACTCACCAAAATGACATTTTCGGGGGTGGGGTTGGTTGGCGGTGAGCCGGTGAGCCAGCGATCAAGCCGATCAACCAATCAAAGTGGTCCAAAGTGCGATTGATAAAGGACATAATATCCTTTCCTGTGACACTCATACAATTTAGATCAGACTTCAGAAATATTTTGTATGAAGGTTTAAAACAAAAACACACTTTTACCGTAACATTCCTTCAAAGAAAATATCTCTCCAACTCTTGCCTTCTCACTGGATGTGGAAGTAAAAAGGCTGTCAACGTATTCATTTAATGAGGGAAGGAAGGTAAGAGTGAAAATGGGGTGGGGGTGGAGGTGGAAATCAGGACCCATCCTGCACCGAAGAGATGAGCAAGAACTTTAAAAAGTTTTCACTTGCCTCTGCTGCTTTTGGCTTTCCTCTTTGCTGCCTGGTGGGTCCTGATACTTCCCTCTTTCTTTCTAACCTTCCTTCCTTAAAAAAAAAAGCGACAGGTAGAGTCTAAGGACAGAACCATCAGGGATTTAGTTCGTGAATTCAGTGTGTTGAATTATGCTCATTAGTTCATTTACTTCATTTATTTCTTTTTATTTCATTGTGGGAACATGGATATATGAGTAATATTATTACTCAATAAAATGGTTTAAAAGCTTTCTTTTGCTTCACATCTCCCACTAGATGTTGTTCAGCAGCAGAGTTGTATTGGTAAACCTCCACTGGTTTAAGAGTGTGGTATTGTTGAACCACAATCAGGTGTACCCTGGCAATGGTTACCTTGCCTTGCTGGCTAATCTTTATCACACTATGTCAGATAATGGGAACTGCAGAATGAACTCACCAAAGGGAGCCTTCATTTTGTCAGTTTCACATCTGGCCTAGACATGGAAGAAGATTTCCAGTCTTCTTAGAAGTTACCTGTGGTCCAGATCCAGTTTGGAGGATATAGTTTATCCCTTTGGCTGGTTCCTGTAAAGTTCAAATAGGTACACAGAGTGGAGTCTCTGCCCTCCCACCCATCTAACTTCTCGACTTCTTTCCTCTCCATCCTCTTCCAGCTGTGATTCAGAAGAAACTGGCGAGGAGCAAGAGGAGGTCGTTGGCGATACCTCTAGCAGGTTTCTGCAGAAGATACAGCCCTATATGAGGCATATCCGATACTTAAAGCTAGTTCTTGACATGTCCCTTGAGATAAATTGGAGGCTGGCAAGCATCACCTTAGATGAGATGGCAAGGGAAATCCGCAGGTTGCAAGGAATTCAGATCGTGTGTTATGGCAGAAGCAACTTTTTCTTCTCTTCCCTTGACATCCTGCAGAGCTTGAGACGGCTCTTCCAGGGCACGGACAAGGCAACCATGCAGCACATTGACTTCCGGAAGATGCCTTTCATTTTGGACAACATGTTTGTCTTGCAGGTGGCCAGATGCTGTCCGAACCTGCGCACCCTCCTCGTCAACAACCACAGGGGCACTATGACGCTGACAAAGAACATTGTTGAGGTTCTGAGGCTTTGCCCCAAGCTCTCTACCTTGGGGGTCCCTTACATTGCCCTTTCAAGGAGGATGTTCCAGGAACTGTTGAGACCGACTCGAGAGCCATTCAAAACCTTGGAGATATTCTGTGCCGGCCTATATACGAACATCCCTGCAGACTGTTGGACCTTGTTGAGAGAGAGGCACCCCGGTTTCCATGTGCGGCTGGAGTTTGCGGCAAACATCACAATACAAGAGATAAATTGGGTCTTAAAGCCTAACATGCCTATCTTTGAGTTGTGTTTAAATTCCTTCACAGACATTGCCACTCAGGTGAATCTTGTGGCTGAACTCTATGCTGGGACTTTAGAAAAGCTGGTGCTGCACTCGGGCCCTTGCGCTGATTTGAACCTGGCGTTGATACAGCTTGCCAAGGCCTGCTCGCGTCTGAAAGAGATCCACTGTCTCTGTGAGGTGGACCAAGAGGTAGTGGAGGCGTTTCGACGCCACTGCCCACATCTGGAAAAGTACACCCTGTCTCCCCCAATGTTCTAGTGCGACAATCGCCCAATGGTAGTCCTGTGACTAGATGCGGACAGGTGATGCTCTTTCGGGATGAAACCAAGTTCTTTGTAGTGGGATGTGTAATCAAACCCGATTTCTGAGGCAGCTACTATCTTTGAAGAAAAGTTGGAAAGTTGTCTTAAAGGAACAAGTTGGCAGACTTTTATATAACTTACGGAGGTAAAAGTTTGAGACCTGATTCAGATGTGCTGTAAGAAACAGAAGTCTCCCTTTGATCTGGTCGTGTTTTTATACATATCTTTTAAAAAGAAACCACTATTTTATACAGCTGCCAATTTTAATATTTTTTTTATTGTCATTGGAATAGTCATAGTAATTCACAATCACAAATCAAAATAAAGATGTGCATTGGATGATGTATTTTTGCATCCCTCCCTGATGGTGTTATGGGAATAAAATCGGATGCATGGAACAGTTTTCTAACAGATGTTACGTTCTCTGTTAAATGATAATTGTGTGTCAGAAATTAATCTGGGGTGAAAGGATTTTTGCTGGAGAAAACCGGCTCAGGGGATGCCCGAATGAGGCTCCTTTCATTCCTTGGACAAGTATCACATTCCGAAAGAAGCCTCAGGAGGCAGAACTGGGAAAATACGTCTGATGACATCATATTTTGAAAACCCTGGAAAGAGTCACGACAACTCTGAATTAAAACAAGAGCAATGAAACATCGTTAGGTGGGGGTGAAAGATTTCAGCCTTATTAATCCTAAATAGGATTATATCAGAGGGCTACAGTGGTTCAGTGGTTAAAGCACTTAGCTTGATGACTTGAATGTCAGCGGTTCAAAACCCAAGTGCTGGATAATGGAGTGAGTGCCTGTAGTCTGTCCCAGATCCTGCCAACTAGACGTTTGAAAGCAAGAAATTACAAGTCGATAGACAGGTACTGCTTTGGTGGGAAAGGCAACAGCGTTCTGTGCACTGTGATGTCTAGTCATGCCTGCCACGCAGCCACAGAAATGTCTGCAGACAGAGACAGCGCTGGCTCTTTGGAGACGAGCAGAACTTCCCAGAGTTGGAAAAGACTGGCTTTTGACCAAGGATGGCCTTGACCTAGGACAGTGATGGCTAACCTTGGCACTCCAGCTGTTCTTGGACTTCAGTTCCCAGAAGCAAATATCACAGGTGTGCCGACTTCTGGCAATTGAAGTCCAAGAACAGCTGGAGTGCCAAGGTTGGCGACCAGATTCATTTAGCTGGAGGGGAAGCTCACTGGCATCAATAGGACAGGTGCTGAATAACCACAACTTGGATGGTTGCAGCAGTTTGAGGCTTTCAATGGAATCCCTTCTTACAAATGCAGGCAAAGATGTAAATATAAGCATCTGTGCAACTCACAGCCACAAGATGGTCCTTCTCAGCCCTCTCCCCCTTTTCTAACCGTCCAGCAATCTATGAATCTCCTATTTTCAGGGACGCTGCCATGGAAAGAATCGTGGTGACATTTCCCCATCCTTCTGGGACCGAAAGGGTTAAATTGGCCATAGGCCATGCCCACTCCATCCTTTCTTCCTTTAATGGTCCAGGCAGGGAGAAATCAATGGCGCCCAGGTGAACATCCAACCAGGTGTGGTTCAGCCTGAAAAAGCGCGATGGAAGCAGGCGGAGAGCGCAATCCCTGTCCACACGGGGCTGGGTTGACACCCGATGCCAGGAGCGCTCCTGTTTGCGGAGGCCAAAGAGCAAGATGAGGAAGGTCTGGGAGAAGTCAGGAGTCTCTTGGGCACCCGCAACCAGTGGGCAAGTTTGCCTTGTTGCCGCCTTTCCCCCAGGTGAGCGACTCCAGCGTAAGGCAGGAAAGCCAAGGCTGCTTGGTAAAGATTGTCTTTGAAGGCAGTAAGTTTTGCTGGGAGTAGGAACTTTTGAATCCCACTATTCAAAAAGAAAAAAACAGGACGGGGGAGGGACGACATTCAGAGCTAATCTGATTTACAACCAGATTTCATCTGCTACTGCTAGCTGCAGAAAGCTGCATTGAATTGCATACTTTTCTGCTATGCTGATTAATCACTCTATGCCTCTATAGCTGGTGTATATAAATTCATGCCTTGATGTCTCACTCCTGTGTCAGATGAAGTGGGAGTGATCCACAAAAACTCACATTAAAAATCTAGCAATTAGTCTTTAAAGAGCTGCAGCTTTTTTCTGTGTTCTGATATGTATTTTGAGGGGGTTGTTGTGGTAGTCTCTCTTTCCCCTCTCTTGAAGAGTATGAAAACAAGACAAAACAAATGGACAAAACAATAACGTTGTGGCACTTTAAGACCAACTGCTGTACAGTACAGTATTTTAATTTTAGCTTTAGTGGATCGAGTCCACTTCATTAGACCTAAGAGTGAGACTTCATGGTACAGTATTTATTTCTTCATCTCAGACACTTACTGACACCCTCCCATTCTATGTTGGGAAGCCATGTCAGGTAGAGAGGAACATGTTTGGCTAGAAAACCAAATAAGGGTTCAGATTTATTATACAGTCAAACCTCGCATAAAGAGCGCCTCACTTAAAGAGAAACTCACTTAAAGAGCAGCATTTTCTCTGAATGTTTGCTTCGCTTAACAAATAAAACCAACCGAAAACTCACTTGACAAATAAATTGGGGTTTGCAATCCCCCCCACAATTGGTCACTTACAATTGTGTTTCGCTTAAAGAGCACACTCGCTTAAAGAGCAATCCTGTGGAACACATTATGCCCTTTAAACGAGGAACAACTGTAATAATTTTATGTCAGAAATAATTCCGGGTTGAAAGGATTTTTGTGGGAGAAACGCTGCTCAGGGAACGCCCAAATGAAGCTTCTTTCAATCCGCTCAGTCCGTCATGCAGTACCCGGGTTTCGAACTGCTGACATCCCAGCCTTCCAGCTAACAAGGCGAGCTTCTTAACCTCTGAGCCACCACAGCTCCCCTTCACATTTATTGCCATGAAGTCATGTGGCAGGCATGACTGGACACTGAAGCACATGGATTGGTGTTTCCTTTCCTGCCTAAGCATAACCTCTTTATCTACTTGCAATATTTTGCTAGACTAACCCACTCTACTCCTCCCTAGTGCTATAACTTTGGGATGGGTTGCACAAACTGTAGTTTCCTCATGTTGATTTGGCCATTCCATGCTGATGGAGCCTGGATTCCCTTCCCCTGTTTCTCTGTCTTTACCCCAAATCTCCCACCACGACAACTCAGGAAGAAGCTCAAACATGGAACTGAATGATGGATTGAGTGCCTGTCTCTGTCCCAGCACCTGACAACCTAGCAGTTGGGAAGGAAGAAATTGCAAGTAGATAAACAGGGACCACTTTGGTGGGAAAAGATCTTGGGGACATGAAAGGAGCCTCACTCAGTGAGTGCCTGTCTCTGTCCCAGCACCTGACAACCTAGCAGTTGGGAAGGAAGAAATTGCAAGTAGATAAACAGGGACCACTTTGGTGGGAAAAGATCTTGGGGACATGAAAGGAGCCTCATCTGGACGTCCCCTGAGCTGAGTTCCTCTAGTAATAATTCTTTCAACCCAGAATAATTTCTGACACGAAATTTAATAACCTATAGTCGTTTGGCTTTGTAAGATATTTGCATACTTCCTCATCAAGTCCCTTTGAGAATGTTTTTCCTTTTGCCCTGGGCTGCAGATTGTGTCATTTCAGAAGGCTGATTTTTGTAATACGGAGGAGCAACAGCACCGGTGGTTTGCCTCTAAGTTCTCCAGAAGATGACAACCTTCGGCCTCCACCCTTGGAACTTTATGCCGATGGAGATCCTGGCCCATATATTCTCCTTCCTTCCTGTCAGAGACCGACACAACGTCACAGGCATGTGTCAGCTCTGGGCAGCTGCTGTTTCAACTGCCTCGGTCTGGCACTTCACAGAAGTCCAGTAAGTCTTTCGTAGCTGGGGCAGCCAGTTGGGGACTCGTCAATCTGGCAAACAACCAACTCACCCCCTCCTTAGTGGGTTTCTGTGACTGACTCTAGTTTGTAATATTAATACATGTCCATGCTGTCAAAACTGGGCATACGTGCAGTAAACCCATTGCTGTGGATTCACAGGGACTTGAGCCTCTGGGAATTGAAGTTCAAGAACAGCTGGAACACCAATGTTGACCATCACTGATACTGGTAAAGGTCTCTCTTGCTCAAAAGCTAGTTGTCTCCAACACTAGTTGTCTCCCTCTCTGTTTCTAGCCCAAGAGCCAGCACTGTCTACATCTGGAGACATTTCTGTGGCCATGTGGCAGCAAGATTAGATGCCATAGCACATGTCATGCTGTTACCTTTTCCTCCAAGGTAGTACCTGTTTATCTCCTTGCAATTTGTTGCTTTTGAACTGATAGGTTGGCAGGAGATGGAACAAAGACAGGAACTCATTCCATCCTGCAGTACTCGGGAATCGAACTGCTGACCTGCCAACCTTCCAGTAGTCAAGTTCAATTTCTTACACACTAAGGCACCATTGTGCCTTATGTAGGGAATACACATTCCTCCTAATGTCTTTTGACGTGAATTTGATGAACGTCTTACATTTCGATTGGGTGTTCTGGCAGCATTTGTGATGTAATGAAAGTCATCTACTTTCGGTGAGCTGGAACCAGAAAACTAAGCTCACCTTAGCGACTTTCAGAAATGTAACGAGCTATTGGCCAAAAATACAAAGCGATGATGTCATTGCTTCTGAAAGTTGCCTTGAAAAAATTCAATCTTCACTGGAGGGTTCGGTTTTCAGCTGCCCAGTGACCAAACCACAGAACCGATTCAGGTAACCCAAAGTATGTTTGAAAGAGGAAAGAATAACCTTCGTGGTGACACTATTACATTTGAAATTGGACTTCAGGAATAAAAACTAAGGCACAGTTTACAAAAAAAAAAAAAAAAAAACCACACCACTCAGACAAGGTCACAAAAATGAAAAAACAAAAAGGAAAACGTGTTAGAAACTGAATATGACAACTTCCTAAGATGGATACACTTTGAATACAACATGTGGAAAAGAATGACACTGAAGCAGGAATCAACAACAAAGATATTAAGGAAAAATGTGACTCACAAAAATGACATTTTCGGGGGTGGGGTTGGTTGGCGGTGAGCCAGCGATCAAACCGATCAACCGATCAAAGTGGTCCAAAGTGCGATTGATAAAGGACATAATATCCTTTCCTGTGACACTCATACAATTTAGATCATGCTTCAGAAATATTTTGTATGAAGGTTTAAAACAAAAACCACACTTTTTTCCCCTAACCTTCCTTGAAAGAAAATATCTCTCCAACTCTTGCCTTCTCACTGGATGTGGAAGTAAACAGGCTGTCAATGTATTCGTTTAATGAGGGAAGGAAGGTAAGAGTGAAAATGGATGTGTGTGTGTGTCCAGTCTTCATTGAAGTTATCTGTGGTCCAGGTCCAGTTTGGAGGATATAATTTATCCCTTTGGCTGGTTCCTGTAAAGATCAGATTAGAACATGGAGCAAATTCCCTGCCCTCCCACCCATCTAACCTCTCAACTTCTTTTCTCTCCATCCTCTTCCAGCTGTGATTCAGAAGAAACAGATGAGGAGCAAGAGGAGGTCATTGGTGATACTTCTAGCACGTTTCTGCAGAAGATACAGCCCTATATGAGACATATCCGATACTTAAAGCTAGTTCTTGACATGTCCCTTGAGATGAATCGGAGGCTGGCCTGCATCCTCTTAGATGAGATGGCGTGGGAGAGCCGCAGGTTGCAAGTAATTCAGATCGTGTGTTATGGCAGAAGCAATGTTATCTTTTCTGGCCTTGACATCCTGCAGAGCTTGAGACGGCTCTTCCGGGGCATGGACGAGTCAAGCTTTAAGCACGTTGACTTCCGGAAGATGGCTTTCATTTTGGACAACATACTTATCTTGTTAGTGGCCAGATGCTGTCCGAACCTGCGCATCCTCCTCGTCAACTACCATGGGGTCACTATAATGCTGACAAGGAACATTGTTGAGGTTCTGAGGCGTTGCCCCAAACTCTCTACCCTGGGGGTCCCTTACACTGCCCTTTCGAGGAGGATGTTCCAGGAACTGTTGAGACCGAATCGAGAGCCATTCAAACTCTTGGAGCTCTTCTGTGCCCGTACATATACGAACATCCCTGCAGACTGTTGGACCTCGATGAGAGAGAGGCACCCCGGTTTCCGTGTGTGTCTGGAGTTTGCGGCAAGCATCACAATCCACGAGATAACCTGGGTCTTAAAGCCTCACATGCCTATCTCTGAGTTGCATTTAAATGCCTTCACAGACATGGCCGCTCAGGGGAATCTTGTGACTAATCTCTATGCTGGGACTTTAGAAAAGCTGGTGCTACACTCGGGCCCTTGCGCTGATTTGAACGTGGAGTTGATAAAGCTTGCCAAAGCCTGCTCACATCTGAAAGAGATCCACTGTTTCTGTGAGGTGGACCAAGAAGTGGTGGAGGCGTTTCGACGCCACTGCCCACATCTGGAAATGTACACCCAGTCCCCCACAATGCTCTAGTGCGACAATCCCCCAGCGGTAGTCCTATGACTAGATGCGGACAGGTGATGTTCTTTTCAGATGAAACCACGTTCTTTGTAGCATAAGGTGTAATCAAACCCAATTCCTGAGGCAGCTGCTGTCTTAGAAGAAAAGTCGGAAAGTTGTCTTAAAGGACCAAGTTGGCAGACTTTTATGTAAGCTATGGAGGTAAAGGTTCAAGACCTTATTCAGATATGGTGTAAGAAACAGAAGTCTCCCTTTGATCTGGTCGTGGTTTTATACATATCTTTGAAAAAGAAACCACTTTTCATACGGCTGCCGCTTTTAATATTTTTAATTGTCATTGGAATAGTCATAGTAATTCACAGTCACATATCAAAATAAAGATGTGCGTTGGGTGAGTTATTTTTTTGTATCCCTGCCTGATGGTGTTGTGGGAATAAAGATTGGATGCAAGGAAAACTTTTCTGACAGATGTTATGTGCCCCGTTTCATGTTAATGGCATGTCAGAAATTATTCTGGGTTGAAAGGACTTTTGCTGGAGAAAACTGTCTCCAGGGACGCCCAAATGAGTCTCCTTTCATGCCCCCAAGATCTTTTCCCCTAAGAAATGGTCCCTATTTATATACAGTACTTGCAATTTCCTGTTTTCCAACCGCTAGGTTAGCAGGGCTGGGACAGAGTGTTGAAACTGTAATTCAGGACCCGAGTCTCAAACCGCCAACTTGCCGGCCTTCCAGCTAACAAGACGAGCTTCTTAACCATTGAGGCACAGCCCCTCTGTTAAATCAAAGGTGGAGGAGATGGAAGGGTGAGTCATTAGAAGAGATGCTTGTCCTTCAGGTCATGAGCAATGGAAAGAGTTTCTGATCATCAGGTGGTAGTGGTTTACCCATAAGAACCTTTTCTTATTTTCTTCTTAAACTTCTTAACTGTTAGAGCAGTACGACAGTGGAACGAATGGCCTCAAGAACACTCCAATACTGGGAGCGTTCAAGAGACCGTTGGATCATTATCTGTCATATCTGTTTTGATTCAGATTCCTGCATTGATCAATTGGGGTTTGCCTCAACTGCCTAAAAGGACCCCTTTGAACCCAATTGTTATATTTATTTATAATTCAAACTTGTATAGCCGCTCTACTCATCAGAGCGACTCAGGGCGGCTCACAAAATTATAAACTCTAATTCTTTAAAAGATACATGGGTTATAAAGCTTATCACTATTTAAAACCCATTGCTAAAATATCCCAACCATTAAAATAAGATAAAATGAAAGCACCCATCATTGTATAAGCCAGCAAAGGGGGGGGGGGTGTTGTGTCCTCTGTGCCCATCACTTCCATTGCCAGCTATGTTTTGAGGGCTTTTTCCTGAAGGGCAGCAGCTCAGTCTGGAGACATATTTCCATTGGCAGGAGGTTCCATAGGGCCGGAGCAGATACCAAAAAGGCCCTGCTTCTTGTGCCAGAGAGATGAGCGTCTCTGGCTGATGGCACTTTCAAGGCACCTCTTTGGCCTCCTCTAGTGGAATGGGCAGATGTCCCTGGTGTGATGCGGTCTCTTAAGTATCCTGGCCCACTACCACCTTCACTGTGTGATGTCAAAGATACAGGAATGAGAGGAAGCAATGAAAAATGAAGCCCTCCTTCCCAGAAGTTAGTGGATGTAATGAAACGACATCTTTTTCCTAATGTTCTCAAAGCTTGGAGAGGACCTTGTTTAAACTAGGCCTCTAAAATCCTTTCTTCTCTGTGTCACAAGACTACGTGTCACGAGACAGCTTGTTTTTCAGTTCAAGTCAGTGTTCCCATTCCTTATCTCTAAGCTTGCTTAGTTTCCTGATGTTGTGACTACATGTTAGAGCCCTGACTGTACACGTGTGTCAACAATCCTATGTTATGGGAAAGTTCCCAACTGTCTCTGATTGGCCTAAACACGACACATGGTTTAGAATCTCCATCTTGGAGAGCAGAAGGAGTTCATTTTTGGATGTCTATGGATTAACATCTATGCCTGGGGACTATTCTTTTTCTTTTTCATCATGATTACCTAATGTACCTGTGGACTGTTACTGGACTGATTTATATGCTACTGACCTTTTATTTACGTTTCTCTATGGACTATGCTTTAAGAAACCTGCTACAATAAATCAACTTTTTTCTCTCTGAAGATTCTCTTTCATCAGCAAAGAACAGCACACGCACACAAGGCCTAACTACCTAACCACCCTTATTTCTTTCATTGCTTCATTAACTGAGCATTGTAACAGTTCTTTTAATGCAGGCCGGTTCTTTCAGAAGGCTGATAAGGGCTGTCAGTTCCCGTAATGAGACAGGGGTCTCAGGAACTGGAAAGGAGGGGCCCTTAACTGGGACGACCAGATTCTGACAGCGGATAAAACTGCTTTCTCTTCCACTACTGTGTCCATATAATTCACAGCCTAGAAAAATTACTTTTCCTTGGACAAGTAGCAGATTCCCAACAAAGCTTCAGGAGGCAGAACTCAGAAAATATGTCTGATGACATCATATTTTGAAAACCCTGGAAAATGTCATCAGAACTCTGAATTAAAACAAGAGCAATGAAACATCGTTAGGTGGGATTGAAGGATTTCAGCTTTATTAATTCTCAGTAGGATTATATCAGAGGGCTACAGAAGCTCAGTCGTTAAAGCACTTAGTTTGATGACTTGAATGTCAGCGGTTCAAAACCCAAGTGCTGGATAACGGAGTGAGTGCCTGTAGTCTGTCCCAGCTCCTGCCAACCTAGATGTTTGAAAGCAGGACATTACAAGTAGATAAACAGGTACTGCTTTGGTGGGAAAGGCAACAGTGTTCTGTGCACTGTGATGTCTATTCATGCCTGCCATGTGCTCACAGAAATGTGTGCAGACAGAGACAGCGCTGGCTCTTTGGAGACAAGCTGAACTTCCTAGAGTTGGAAACGACTGGCTTTTGACCAAGGATGGCCTTGACCTAGGACAGTGATGGCTAACCTTGGCACTCCAGCTGTTCTTGGACTTGTATTCCCAGAAGCAAAGATCACAGGTGTGCCGTCTTCTGGCAATTGAAGTCCAAGCACAGCTGGAGTGCCAGGCCCAAGGTTGGGCATCAGATTCACTTTGCTGGAGGGGAAGCTCACTGGCATAAATAAGGCGGGTGATGAATAACCACGACTTAGATGGTTGCGGCCGTTTGAGGCTTTCAAAGTGACCCTTCATAGGAATACTGGTAAAAGTGTTAATATATGGAACTGTGTAACTCACTGCCACAAGATGCTACTTCTAAGCCCTCTCCCCCTTCTGCAACCATCCAGGAATCTGTGAATCCCCTATTTTCAGGGATGCTGCCTTGGAAAGAATCGTGGTGACATTTCCCCATCCTTCTGGGACCAAAAGGGTTAAACTGGCCATAGGCCACACCCACTCCATCCTTTCTTCCTTTAATGGTCCAGGGAGAAGTCAATGGCGCCCAGGTGAACATCCAACCAGGTGTGGTTCAGCCTGAAAAAGCACAATGGAAGCGGGCAGAGAGCGCAATCCCTGTCCACACGGGGCTGGGTTGGTTGACACCCGATGCCAGACGCGCTCCTGTTTCTGGAGGCCAAAGATCCAGGTGAGGAAGGTCTGGGAGAAGTCGGGAGTCTCATGGGCACTCCAATCGGTGAGCAAGTTTGCCTTGTTTTCCGCCTTTCCCCCAGGCGAGCGACTCTAGCGCAAGTCAGGAAAGCCAAGGTCTTTGAAGGGAGTAAGTTTGGCTGGGAGTTTACAGAGGAACATGTTTGCCTAGAAAACCAAATAAGGGTTAAGATTTATTATAATAATTTTGTGTCAGAAATAATTCCGGGTTGAAAGGATTTTTGTGGGAGAAACGATGCTCAGGGAACGCCCACATGAAGCTCCTTTCATGTCCCCAAGAGCCGGGACAGAGATGAGTCCTCAGTCCGTCATTCAGTACCCGGGTCTCGAACTGCCGACCTCTCATCCTTCCAGCTAACAAGGCGAGCTTCTTAACCACTGAGCCACCACAGCTCCCCTTCACATTTATTGCCATGAAGTCATGTGGCAGGCATGACTGGACAGTGAAGCAGAGGGAATGCTGTTGCCTTTCCTGCCTAAGCAGAACCTCTTTATCTACTTGCAATATTTTGCTAGACTAACCTACTCTACTCCATCCTAGTGCTATAATTTTGGGGAAAGTTGTACATACCGTAGTTTCCTTCTCATGTTAATTTGGCCATTCCATGTTGATGGAGCCTGTTTTCCCTTCCCCTGTTTCTCTGTCTTCACCCCAAATCTCCCACCACAACGACTTGGGAAGAAGCTCAAACATGGTACTGTATGATGGGTTGAGTGCCTGTCTCTGTCCCAGCACCTGACAACCTAGCAGTTGGGAAGGAAGAAATTGCAAGTAGATAAATAGGGTCCACTTTGGTGGGAAAAGATCTTGGGGACCTGAAAGGAGCCTCATCTGGTCGGCCCCTGAGCTGAGTTGCTTTAGCAATAATCCTTTCAACCCAGAATAATTTCTGACATGAAATTTAATAATATACAGTAATACCTTGGATAATGTTAAGTAATCTGGGGAGGAGAATTGGATCAAATAACGTTAAGGTCCTATGGGATGGATTGGATAACAAACGCTAAAGCCTGTGCGGTTACAATGTATCTCTATGGAGCTTTAACGTTATCCGATCCATCCCATAGGATTTTAACATGCATCGGATAACACTAAAAATCGGATGACACCAAGACTTGTGGAACCAAGTCTTAGCGTTATCCGAGGTATTACTGTATAGTCTTTTGGCTTTGTAAGATATTTTCATACTTCCTCATCAAGTCTCTTTGAGAATGTTTTTCCTTTTGCCCTGGGCTACAGATCGAGTAATTTCAGAAGGCTGAACTTATTAACACTGAGGAGTTACAGCACCAGTGGTTTGCATCTAAGTTGTCCAGAAGATGACAACCCTCGACCTCCACCCTTGGAACTTTATGCCGATGGAGATCTTGGCCCATATATTCTCCTTCCTTCCTGTCAGAGACCGGCACAACGTCACACGCATGTGTCAGCTCTGGGCTTCTGCCGTTTCAACTCCCTCGGTTTGGACCTTCACAGAAGTCCAGTAAGTCTTTCATAGCTGGAGCAGCTCTTTGGGGACACGTCAATCAGGCAAACAACCAACTCACCCCCTCCTTAGTGGGTTTCAGTGGCAGGTAGAGTCTGAGGACAATACCATCAGGGATTTACGTCGTAAATTCAGTGTGTTGAATTATGCTCATTAGTTCCTTTATTTCTTTTATTTCATCTATTTGTTTTTATTTCATTGTGGGAACATGGATATATGAATAATATTGTTACTCAATAAAATGGTTTAAAAGCTTTCTTTTGGTTCACATCTCCTAGTAGAGGTTGGTCAGCAGCAGTGTTGTAATGGGAAATCTCCACTGGTTTAAGATTGTGGTATTGTTGAACCACAACCAGGTGTACCCTGGTAATGGTTACCTTGTCTTGCTGGCTAATATTTCTCACACTGTGTCAGATGATATGAACTGCAGAATGAACTCACCAAAGGGTGCCTTCATTTTGTCAGTTTCACGTCTGGCCTAGACATGGAAGAAGAAGATGTCCATTCTTCTTAGAAGTTATCTGTGGTCCAGGTCCAGTTTGGAGGATATAGTTTATCCTTTTGGCTGGTTCCTGTAAAGTTCAGATTAGAACACAGAGAGGATTCCCTGCCCTCCCACCCATCTAACCTCTTGACTTCTTTCCTCTCCATCCTCTTCCAGCTGTGATTTAGAAGAAACTGACCATGAGGAAGAAGATGGCAATATCTCTAGCACGTTTCTGCAGAAGATACAGCCCTATATGGGCCATATCCGATACTTAAAGTTAGTGTTTGTCATGTCCCTGGAGTTGAATCGGAGGCTGGCCTGCATCATCTTAGATGAGATGGCATGTAAGAACTGCAGGTTGCAAGGAATTCAGATGGTGTGCTATGACAGAAGCCTCTTTTTTTCTTCGGGTCAAGACGTCCAGCAGAGCTTGAGAGAGCTCTTCCAGAGCATGGACAAGGCAACCATGCAGCATGTTGACTTCCAGGAGATGGCTTTCGTTTTGGACAACAGGCTTATCTTGCAAGTGGCCAGATGCAGTCTGAACCTGCGCACCCTCCTCATTAACAACCGCGGTGCCACTATGGTGCGGCCAAAAACCATTGTTAAGGTTCTGAGAAGGTGCCCCAAACTCTCTACTCTGGGGGTATTTTACATTGCCCTGTCAAGGAGGATGTTCCAGGAACTGTTGAGACCGACTCGAGAGCCATTCAAACTCTTGGAGCTGTTCCATGATGGCTTGGAAAATGACATCCCTGTAGACTGTTGGACCTCAGTGAGAAAGAGGCACCCCAGTTTCCGTGTGCGGCTGGAATTTGCGCCAACTGTCACAACGCAGGAGATAACTGAGGCCTTAAAGCCTCACGTGCCTATCTTTGAGTTGCGTTTCAATTCCTTCACCCACACGGCCACTCTGGTGAAGCTTGTGACTAATCTCTATGCCGGGACTTTAGAAAAGCTGGTGCTGCACTCAGGCCCTTGCCCTGATTTGAACCTGGCGCTGATACAGCTTGCCAAGGCATGCTCACATCTCAAAGAGATCCACTGTTTCTGTGAAGTGGATGAAGAGGTGGGGGAGATTTTTCGACACCACTGCCCACATCTGGAAAAGTACACCCTGTCCCCCACAATGGTCTTCTGCAACAATCCACCAATGGTAGTCCTATGACTAGGTACGGACAGGTGATGCTCTTTTGGGATGAAACCACGTTCTTTGTAGCATAAGGTGTAATCAAATCCAATTCCTGAGGCAGCTGATGTCTAAGAAGAAAAGTCATAAAGTTGTCTTAAAGGACCAAGTTGGCAGACTTTTATATAACCTATGGAGGTAAAGGTTCAAGACCTGATTCAGATATGCTGTAAGAAACAGAAGTCTCCCTTTGATCTGGTCGTGGTTTTATACATATCTTTTAAAAAGAAACCACTTTTTTATACAGCTGCCAATTTTAATATTTTTAATAACTGTTGGAATAGTCATAGTAATTCACAATCACAAATCAAAATAAAGATGTGCATTGAATGACGTATTTTTGCATCCCTGCCTGATGGTGTTATGGGAATAAAGATCAGATGCAAGGAACAACTTTTCTAAGAGATGTTATGTGCTCTGTTAAATGATAATTGTGTGTCAGAAATTATTCTGGGTTGAAAAGGTTTTTGGTGGAGACACCAGGCTCAATGGAGTCCTGAGGTTCTTTTCATGCCCCCGAGATCCCCCCCCCCCAAATGGTCCCTATTTATCTACTTGCAATTTCTTGCTTTCTAACTGCTAGGTTGGCAGAAGCTGGGACAGAGTCAGGCACTCAAACTGTTATGCTGTACCAGGGCCTCAAACAGCTGACTTGCCGGCCTTCCAGGTAACAAGTCAAGCTTCTTAACCACTGAGCAACCACAATCCCTCAGTTAAATCAAAGGTGGGAAGAGATGGAAGTGTGGTTCATTAGAAGATATGATGAGCAATGGAAAGAGTTTCTGATCATCAGGTGGTAGTGATTTACCCACAAGCTCCTTTTCTTATTTTCTTCTTAAATATTTTAACGGAAACTTCTTAATGGTTAGAGCAGTATGTCAGTGGAGCCAACTGCCGCAAGAGAACTCCAATACTGGAATTATTCAAGAGACAGATGGATCATTATTTGTCATATCTTCTTTGATTCGGATTCCTGCATTGAGCAAATGTGGTTTGACTCAACAGCCTAAAAGGCCCCTTTTAACTCAGTTATTTCATTCATTCATTCACAATTCAAACTTGTATAGCCGTCCCACTCACTAGATTGACTCTGGGTGACTCACATAATTATAAACTCCAAAACTTTAAAAGATACTGTAGTGGCTATATCAGGGCAAAAGAATGAAAGAGACCAAACGATAGGTGAAAAAACAGCAAAGAGTTCTATTTACTGTTTGCATACATAGCCAGCAGGACTCAGTCTGGAAATGGTTTCCAAAAAGAACTGAGTAAAGACCACATTCTGCTTTGGCTTTTTATATCCTTTTTCCAGGAATACAACTGGGTACCTTAACCATCAAGCAAGCCCATTGCATAGCAATGAAATCAAACAAAACCCATTGGATAGCAATGACATCGAGTAAAGCCCATTGGATAGCAATTACATCAATAAATGTAATTACAGAAGTTATAACTATAACTTCTAAAGCACAAATAATTCAATAAAATACTTTCATGGTATAAACACTTCCACAGTTATCAAAACTTAACTTTTCTTGGTATAAGCACTTCCACAATTATCAAAACTTAACTTTTCTCCAAGTTCATGACCACTTAGAAAATAACTCGCTTAAAGAGCAGAATTTTCTCTAAATTGTCGCTTTGCTTAACAAATAAAACCAACCAAGAACTCGCTTAACAAGTAAATCGGGGTTCACAATCTCCTCCATTAGAAGTCAAAATTGGTCACTTACAGTGGTGTTTCACTTAAAGAGCAAACTCGCTTAAAGAGCAATCAGGTGGAACGCATTATGCTCTTTAAGAGAGGTACAACTGTATACTGATCTTTTCCAATCCTGTGGCCATTGTTGTGTTTTCCAAATCTGCAGGCATATAGAATGCAATAATTTGATTTCATCATCTTTTAGGGCTTTGAAAAATTCAACTGGAATAAGCACAAACTACTGAATAACCACAACAGGGATGATTGCAGACATTTAAGGCTTTCAAAGGGATCCCTTCTTACAAATGCTGACAAAGGTGTTAATATATGCATCTGTGTAACTCACTGCCACAAGATGGTCCTTCTAAGCCCTCTCCCCCTTCTGCAACCATCCAGCAATCTATGGTTCTCCTATTTTCAGGGATGCTCCCTTAGAAAGAATCGTGGTGACATCCCACCCATCCTTCTGGGACCGAAAGGGTTAAACTGGCCATAGGCCACGCCCACTCCATCCTTTCTTCTTTCAATGGTCCAGGGAGAGGTCCATGGCGTGCAGGTGCGCATCCTTCCCGCGTCAGGGTTGGCTCAGGTGCAGCTCAGCCTGAAAAGGTGCGACGAAGCAGGTGAATAGCGCGATCCCTGTCCACACGGGGCTGAGTTTGCATCCGACGCCAGAAGTGCTCCTGTTTGCGGAGGCCAAAGATCCAGGTGAGGTGAGGAGGGTCTGGGCGAAGTCCGGAGGCTCTTGGGTTCCCTGACCAGAGGACAAATCTGCCTTGTTTGCCACCTTTCCCCCAGGTGAGCGACTCCAGCGCAAGGGTAGAAACCCAGGGCTGCCTGGTAAAGATAAAGTCTTTGAAAGTAGTAAGTTTGGCTGGGAGTAAGAAGTTATATATCCCACTATTTGCAAAAGAAAAGGGGACACTTAGAGCTAATCTGGTTTACAGCCAAAGCTCATCTGCTACTGTCAGCTGCAGAAAGCTGTATTGATTTGCAATCTTCTCTACCATGCTGATTAATCACTCTGTGCCTCTGCTGTATATAAATTCGTGTCTTGACTTCTCAGTCCTGTGTCTGATGAAGTGGGATTGATCCACAAAAAACGCATGTTATAAATATAGCAATTAGTCTTTAAAGAGCTGCATTTTTTTGTTTTCTCCTTTGTTTTTGAAGGGGTTGCTGTGGTAGTCTCCGTTTCCAGCATCTTGAAGAGCATTAAAACAAAACAAATAGACAAAGCAATAACGTTGTGCTACTTTAAGACCGACTGCTGTATTTTAATGTTAGCTTTAGTGGATCGAGTCCACTTGGTTAGACGTAAGTGTGAGACTTCATGGCATTAATTTATACATCTCAGACACTTACTGACACGCTTCCATGTTATGTTGGGTACATGTTTGGCTAGGAAAACAAATAAGGGTTCCTGCCCAAACAGTACCTTTTTATCTACTTGCAGTTGTCTGCTAGTCTAACCCACTCTGCTCCATCCTAGTGCTATAATTTTGGGATGCATTGCGCATACAGTACTGTAGTTTCCTTCTCATGTTCATTTGGCCATTCCATGTCAACCGAGCCTGGTTTCCTCTTCCCTGTTTCTCTGTCTTCATCCCACACCTCCCACCACAACCCCTTGGGAAGAAGCTCAAATGTGGAGCCATTGAAGCAAGTCCTTTACCAGTTGCAGCGTTCCCTCCACTGCACCACAAATGGTCGAAGGCGAAGGTTTCCTCCATGAGGAAGCTGACAAATGTGCAGGTGGCTCCCTGCCAGGATAGTAAGCAAAGCAATCACACTTCTATACCACCCCATACCACTCTCTGGGCAATTCACAATTTAATTAGCATTTTGCCCCAAAAATGTAGAGACTGATTTTACCAACCTCAGAAAGATGGAAGAGGCTGAGTCGTCCTTGAGTCCTGGTCAGGATGGAACTCACAATCTGTTGGTTGCAGTACAACTGCACTGGGACTTTGGCCCCTTAAAATACAGGGGCTGGAGTGGCTCAGATAAATAGGGACTACTTTGTTGGGAAAAGATGTTGGGGACATGAAAGGAGCCTCATCCGGGTGTCCCCTGAGTTGAGTTCCTCCAGCAGTAATCCTTTCAACCCAGAATAATTTCTGACATGAAATTTAATAACATACAGTTGTTTTGCTTTGTAAGATATTTGCATTCTTCCTCATCAAGTCCCTTTGAGAATGTTTTTCCTTATGCCCTGGGCTAATGATTGGGTCATTTCAGAAGGCTGATCTTTTTATCATTGAGGAGCAACGGCATCAGTGGTTTGCGTGCAAGTTCTCCAGAAGATGACGACCCTCAACCACCACCCTTGGAACTTCATACCAACGGAGATCCTGGTTCATATATTCTCCTTCCTTCCTGTCAGAGACCGACACAATGTCTTACGCACGTGTAAGCTCTGGGCTACCGTTGTTTCGTCCTCCTTGGTCTGGCGCTTCACAGAAGTCCAGTAAGTCTTTCGTAGCTGGGGCAGGCAGTTGGGGACTCCTCAAGTCAAGCAAACAAATAACTCATGCCGTCCTTATGTGATTGGCTTCTGTGATTGATTCAAGGTTGTAGTGTTAATATAGGTCCGTGGTGTCGAACCTTGGCATACGTGCAGTAAACCCATTCTTCTGGATTCACAGGGACTTGGGCCTCTGGGAATTGAAGTTCAAGAACAGCCGGAATGCCAAGGTTCGCCATCACTGATATTGATAAAGGTCTCTCTTGCTCAAAAGGCATTTTTGTCCAATGCTAAGGGTGGGGCCCATCTCTGTTTCCAGCCCAAGAGCCAGCACTGTCTACCTCTGCAGACATTTCTGTGGTCATGTGGCAGGCAAGATTGGATGCTGGAGCACATGCTATGCTGTCATTTATTCCACCAATGTAGTACCTGTTTATCTCCTTGCAATTTCATGCTTTTGAACGCTAGGTTGGCAAGAACTGGCACAAAGACAGGAGCTCATTCCGTCCTGCAGTACTTGGGAATCGAACTGCTGACCAACCTTCCATTTGTCATGTTCAATTTCTTAACCACTAAGCCTTATCGTGCCTTATGTAGGGAATACACATTCCTCTTAATGTCTTTTTCCTCCTTATTTATTTATTTGTTGGGTTTATAGAAACGCCCTTTTCGCCTTAGCGACCCAAGCCTGCTCACAAGATCAGTTGAAACCCATACCCAATTAAAACCAAATGGTATCAAACATCTAAAACGTGCATAAAACCTCCCCAATCTCCTTTAAAAAGAAGGACACCCAGGCAGGAGTAAATAAGGACCCCGGGCAGGGATAAATAAGCCAGCAGGCCTGGGTTGTGGTACCACTTCTACCCCACACCTGCTGGCATAGGCATGTTTTTAAGGGAAGCAACTCTGCCTGGTGGCAGGAGGTTCCATAGGGCCAGAGCAGATATCAAGAAGACTCTTCCTGGTTCCAGTGAGATGTGCCTCCCTGGATGATGGGAGCCCCTATGGTTTGCTCTCGTAGGATGGGTCGAAAACCTTGGGGTGATGCGGTCTCTTAAGTATCCTGGCCCACTTCCATGAAGGGCTTTAAAGGTCAAAACCAGCACCTTGAATTGCACCCGGAGGCACACTGGGAGCCAGTGCAGCTCCTGTAGCAGCGGTGAGGTACGGGCATAACGCCCGCACCCTATCACTTCCTCGGGCAGCCACATTCTGAGCCAGCTGTAGCTTCTGGATGGTCATCAAGGGCAGCCCCATGGAAGGGCGCATTGGAATAATCCAGTCTGAAGGTGACCAGTGAATGGGTGACTGGAAGCTTTAAACTCTACTTCTTGAATTAGAACGGCTAGCATTCTGCAGTTTGGACTGGTCTGGGCCTGATTGGTGGAACATGGATATATGAGTAGTATTGTTACTCAATAAAATGGACTATAACCTTTCTTTTGCTTCATCTCTCACAGTAGAAGTTGGTCAACAGCAGTGTTGTGATGGTAATTCTCCACTGGTTTAAGATTGTGGTGCTTTTGAACCACAATCTGGATTAACCTGGTAATGGTAATCTTGCGATGCAGGCTAATCTTTCTCATACTAGGTCAGGTGAAAGGAACTGCAGAATGAACTCACCAAAGGGTGCCTTAATTTTGTCAGTTTCACATCTGGCCTAGACACAGAAGAAGAAGAAGAAGATGTCCACTCTTTATGAAAGTCATCTGAGGTGGAAACTTTGTTTGGAGAATATAGTTTATATTGGATTGATATGTTTGATAAAAAGAATATATATATACAGTATCTCGAGTTAGAAATGTTTTGAGTTACAAAGTTTTCATAATATGAATGAAAATCACTTGAAAACAATTGCTCGAGTTACAATTTTTTCTGGAGCAGATTAATTGGTTTTCAAAGCATGCCTACGTGAAGTCATGTTTCAAGTTATTAATTTTGGTTTTCAATGCATTTCTATGGGGAATTCAAGTTACAAATTTTTCATAACATGAAAAATGCCTTGGAACGCAATAAATTTGTAACTCAAGGTACCACTGTACTGCCTAATCGGAACACACACACACAAATTAATCAAATTAAATTCATAATAAACACCCAAGTGATATACACATTGCCCTTGAGGATGAGGTATATCACAAAAATCTTTCACTATTTCCCCTCTAATCAATGTAGATTCCACCAATGGTTTCCAAGTTTTCCATTAATTTCCATTTTCATTAGTTATTCCTTTTTTTATTCAACTCCCACGATAACTTCTCATTCAAAGCAAGTTCCCACATTTCCTTAAACTAATCTTCAGTTGTTAAAATCACATCATTTCCCAAATTTCTGGCGATACATTGTCTACCTTTCATTAATGTTATAGATAATAACTCTTTTTTATCCTCATCTAAATTCATTTTATTCATGTTTGTCACCAGAGCAGTACTTCACTCCAACTTAATTCTCATCCCCATAATTCTTGAAGTTTCTCCCTCAATTTCCCCCAGAAGTCTTTTACTATGTTACAACTCCACCACATAAGCTCATAAGTTCCCAGTGTATTCTTACATCTCCAACACATTTTATTTTTACTATCAGATGGATATTTATTTATTTATTTATTTATCTGTACTTATATGCCACCCTCCTCACGAGTAATAGTAGTTTATCCCTTTGGCTGGTTCCTCTAAAGTTCAGAGTAGAAAATGGAGCAAGTTCCCTGTCCTCCCACTGAGCTAAACTCTTGGTTTCTTTCCTCTCTATCCTCTTCCAGCTGTGATTCAAAAGAAACCGACAAGGCGGAAGAGGATGATGATGGTGGTACCTCTAGCAACTTACTGCAGACGATACAGCCCTACATGGGCCATATCCGATACTTAAAGCTAGTTCTTGAAACATCCCTTGAGTTAAATCGGAGGCTGGCCTGCATCATCTTAGATGAGATGGCGTGGAAGAGGTGCAGGTTGCAAGGAATTCAGATGGAGCGTTATAGCAGAAGCCCCGTTTTCTATTCCAGCCAGGCTGTCCAGAACAGCACGAGACAGCTCTTCCGGGGCATGGACAAGGCAACCATGCAACACGTTGACTTCCGGAAGATGCCTTTTGTTTTGGAGAACAGGCTCGTCTCAATTGTGGCCAGATGCAGCCCGAACCTGCGCACCCTCCTCATCAACAACCGCGGGGCCACATTGGTGCAGCCAAACACCATTGTTGAGGTTCTGAGGAGTTGCCCCAAACTCTCTACCCTGGGGGTCCCTTACATTGCCCTGTCAACGACGATGTTCGAGGAATTGTTGAGACCGATTCGAGAGCCATTCAAACTCTTGGACTTGTTCTGTGACAGCTTTGGTGACATCCCTAGTGACTGTTGGACCTTGATGAGAGAGAGGCACCCCGGTTTCCGTGTGCGGCTGGAGTTTGCAGTAACCGTCAAAGTGGAGGAGATAAGTCAGGTCTTAAAGCCTCACATGCCTATCTTTGAGTTGCGTTTCAATTCCTTCACTCACATGGCCACTCAGGTGAAGCTTGTGACCAAACTCTATGCCGGGACTTTAGAAAAGCTGGTGCTGCATTCGGGCCCTTACTTTGATTTGAACCAGGCATTGATACAGCTTGCCAAGACCTGCTCACGTCTGAAAGAGATCCACTGTTTCTGTTTAGTGAATGAAGGGGTGGTGGCTGCATTTCAGCAGCACTGCCCACATCTGGAAAAGTACACCCTGCCCCCCACTATGTTCTTCCCTGACAATCCCCCGACAGTAGTCCAATAACTAAGTAGAGACAGGACAAAACCGTGTTCTTTCTAGCAAGAGGTGTAAGCAGAACCAATTCTGGAGGCAGCTGGTATTTTAGAACAATAGTAGAAAAGGTGTCTTAAAGGACCATGTGAGCGGACTTTTGTATAAAACTATTGAAATTTAAATCCACAAATTAACATATGGAGGTGAAGGTTCAAGACCTTATTCAGATATGGTGTAAGAAACAGAAGTCTCCCTTTGATCTGGTTGCAGTTATATATATATATTTAGAAAAACCATTTTTTTCTACAGTTGCCGATTTTAATATTTTTAATAATTGTTGGAATACTCATAGTAATTGACAATCACAAATCAAAATAAAGATGTGCATTGAATGAAGTATTTTTGCATTCCTGCTTGATGGTTTTATGAGAATAAAGATTGGCTGCTAGGAAAACATTTCTAACAGAAATTGTGATTCCTCCATCCCTGCATTGCGTGTTATGTGCTCTGTGTATAAGTTAAACAAGCAGGTTGATAAAATGCAGCTTTGTCTTACTCCTTTTCCTATTCCAAACCACTCTGTCCTTCCGTATTCTGTCCTAACTGTTGCTTCTTGGCTCTTGCACAGGTTTCTCATGAGGCAGATAAGGTGTTCTGGTATTCCCATCTCTTTGATTACTTGCCACATTTTGTTGTGTTCCACACAGTCAATGACCTTGGTGTAGTCAATGAAACAGAAGAAGACTTGTTTCTGATATTCCTTTGTTTTCTCCGTGATCCACCGTATGCTGGCAATGTGGTCTTTGGTCCCCCTGCCTCTTCTGAACCCCACCTGCACTTCGGGTAATTCTCTCTCCAGGTGCTGCTGCAGTCTATCCTGTACTGTTTTGAACATCTCCTTGCTAGCATGTGGGATGAGTGAAATTGTTTGATAATTTGAACATTCTTTGGCATTACCCTTTTTTTGGGATTGGAACGTATATTGATCTTTTCCAATCTTGTGGCCATTGTTGTGTTTTCAAAATCTGCTGTCATATAGTAAAGGTAAAGGTTTCCCTTGCTCAAAAGCCAGTTGTATCCGACTCTTCTAGGGGTCAGTGCTCATCTCTGTTTCTAAGCCGAAGAGCCAGCGCTGTCTGCTTCTGCAGACGTTTCCATGGTCATGTGACAGGCATGACTAGACACCGGAGTGCATGGAACGCTGTTACCTTCCCACCAAAGTGATCCCTATTTATCTACTTGCAATTTCTTGCTTTCGAACTGCATCATCTTTCAGGGCTTTGAAAAATTCAGCTGGAATAGAATCATCTCCAGTGGCTTTGTTGTTTGCAGTACTTTTTTTTACAAGTAGATAAACAGGTAGTGCTTCGGTGGGAAAGGCAACAGTGTTCTGTGCACGGCGGTGTCTAGTCATGCCTGCCACGTGGCCACAGAAATGTGTGCAGACACAGACAGTGCTGGCTCTTTGAAGAAGAGCAGAACTTCCTAGAGGTGGAAACGACTGGCTTTCGACCAGGACGGCCTTGACCTTGGACAGTGAGGACTAAGCTTGGCACTCCAGCTGTTCCTGGACTCAGTGGTGTGCTGGCCAACAGGGATACAAGGATTCATCCTGGTGAGCCCCAGTGACTGGCACCCCCCTGAGGAAGGCAGAATTACATCACCCGGTCACATAATTCACCCAGACACCAGATTTCTCCTCTCCACCCCCAATGGGTGCCCCCATCACTCCCTGTCCACCACCCGCCCAAGGTGCCCAAGCACATCCCTGCTTTGACATCAATTCCCAGATCATTGGTGTGCCTACCTCTGGCAACTGAAATCCAAGAACAGCTGGAGTCAAGTGCCAAGGTTGGCCACCAGATTCACTTAACTGGAGGGGAAGCTCACTGGCATCAATAGGGCTGGTGCTGAATAACCACAACTGGAATGGTTGGAGCTATTTGAGGCTTTCAAAGTGATCCCTTCTTACAAATGCTGTGCATTTGTGCATCTCGCAGCCACAAGATGGTCCTTCTCAGCCCTCTCCCCCCTTCTGCAACCATCCAGCAATCTATGAATCTCCTATTTTCAGGGATGCTGCCTTAGAAAGAATCGTGGTGAGATCCCACCCATCCTTCTGGGACCGAAAGGGTTAAACTGGCCATAGGCCACACCCACTCCACCCTTTCTTCTTTCAATGGTCCAGGGAGAGGTCCATGGCGTGCAGGTGCGCATCCTTCCCGCGTCAGGTGCGGCTCAGCCTGAAAAGGTGCGACGAAGCAGGTGAAATGCGCGATCCCTGTCCACACGGGGCTGAGTTTGTATCCAACGCCAGAAGTGCTCCTGTTTGCGGAGGCCAAAGATCCAGGTGAGGAGGGTCTGGGCGTAGTCTGGAGGCTCTTGGGCTCCCCGACCGGTGGACAAGTCTGGTTTGTGCTCCACCTTTTCCCCAGGCGAGTGACTCCAGCACAAGGCTGGGAAGTCTGGGCTGCCCCGTAAAGTTAAAGTCTTTGAAGTGATAAGTTTGGCAGGGAGTAAGAAGTTTTGTCTCCTACTATTTGCAAAAGAAAAGGGGACATTCAGAGCTAATCAGACTTACAAGCAGAGCTCATCTGCTACTGCTAGCTGCAGAATGCTGCATTGATTTGCAAACTTCTCTGCCATGCTGACTAATCACTCTGTGCCTCTGTAGCTGGTGTATATAAATTCATGTCTTGATGTCTCACTCCTATGTTGGATGAAGCGGGATTTATCCACAAAAAATAACATTAAAAATATACCAATTTTTCTGATATGCTTTTGAAGGGGTTCCTGTGGTAGCCTTTGTTTCCACTCTCTTGAAGAGTATGAAAACAAGATAAAACAAATAGACAGAACAATAACGTTGTGGCACTTTAAGACCAACTGCTGTATTTTAATGTTTGCTTGAGTGGATCGAGTCCACTTGGTTTGACCTAAGAGTGAGACTTCATAGCATTAATTTCTACATCTCAGACACCTCGTGACACCCTCCAATTCTATGTTGGGAAGCCATATCAGGTACAGAGGAACATGTTTGGCTAGAAAACCAAATAAGGGTTCAGATTTATTATAATTTGTCAGAAATAATTCTGGGTTGAAAGGATTTTTGCGAGAGGAACCCTGCTCATGGAACGCCCAAATGAAGCTCCTTTCATCTCCCCAAGAGCTGGGACAGAGACAGGCGCTCAATCTGTCATGCAGCACCCGGGGCTCGAACTGCCGACTTGCCAGCCTTCCAGAGAACAAAGCGAGCTTCTTAACCACTGAGCCACCACATCTCCCATTCACATTTATTCCCATGAAGTCATGTGGCAGGCATGACTGGACACTGAAGGACATGGAATGCTGTTGCCTTTCCTGCCCAAACAGTAACTCTTTATCTACTTGCAAAGTCTCACTAGACTAACCAATTATGATTCATTCTAGTGCCTAAATTTTGGGACAGATTGCGCATACTGTAGTTTCCTTCTCATGTTGATTTGGCCATTCCATGTCAAACGAGCCTGGTTTCCTCTTCCCTGTTTCTCTGTCTTCATCCCACACCTCCCACCACAACTCCTCGGGAAGAAGCTCAGACGCAGAGCCATAGAGGCAAGACCAGTGATGGGATGTCCCCGGTTCCAGACGGATCCCTGGAACCGGTAGGACCAATCCCGGAGAGTTCTCCGGGAGGGGAGTCCACTTTTGGGGCGTCCGGTTCCGGACGCCTCACCGAAAGAATTTTTTTTAAAAAAAATCGGAGCTAAATTGGCTCCAATTGACTGCGCATGTGCAGAAACTCAATCTGACGCATTGCGCATGCGTCAAATTGAGTTTCTGGACATGCGCACTAAATTGGAGCCAAATGGCTCCAATTAAAAAAAAAAAAATCTTCCGAAGCTGGAGCCGCCCCTTTTTAGAGTGGCTCCGGCAGCAGCGGCGGCAGCCCTAAGAGAAGGGCACCTCCCCTAGCCGGCCACCTGGCTCCCACGGGCACGTTGGTGCCTGGCCGTGCCGTCCGCCCGCGCCGCGCCCTCCTAGGGACTTGGGCCTGACAAACCCCCATGCCCTGGGTAAGCCTGACGGGGCCGAAAAGGCAACGGCCCGAGGAAGCAGCAGGCGCCCGGCAGAAGACGATGCGGCGGTGGCGAGCCCGGCCGGGCTTACCCAGGCACGGGGGTTTGTCGGGCCCAAGTCCCTAGGAGGGCGCGGCACGGGCGGACGGCGTGGCCAGGCACCAACGTGCCCGTGGGAGTTCGGTGGCCAGGCAGGGGCTGCAGGCGGCTGTGGCGGCCGTGGCCGGCGGATGGCCGAGGCCTTCGTAGGAGGAAACGGCCACAGTCGGGGGCAGCGTGCCTTGCCGGGTGGCCCTGGGCCACATGGAGGTTCGTCGGCGCCAAGGAAGGTAAGTGAGGCTTTTATATTTAGGGTGGGTGGGTGATTTATTTGTGTTTTGGGTGGTTGGTTGTACTTTTATTTAATTTTTATTTTATTTATTTATTTTATTTCTTTAAGTTATTTACGGGTCTGTGTGCATGTTTATTTTTATTTTTTTTTGGCCTTGCCCACAACGTCATGACGTCATGACGTTGGCTCCGCCCATGACGTCATGACGTCATGACATTGGCCACGCCCATGACGTCCATGATGTCATGGCGTGGTAGTAGAATTTTTGACATCCCATCACTGGGCAAGACCTTTGCCAGTTGCAGCGTTCCCTCCATCGCACCACAAATGGTCAAAGGCGAAGGTTTCCTCCATGAGGTAGCTGACAAATGTGCAGGTGGCTCCCTGCCAGGATAGTAAGCAAAGCAATCACACTTCTATACCACCCCATAGCAATTTGTCCTCAACATGTAGAGACTGATTTCACCAACCTCAGAAAGATGGAAGAGGCTGAGTCGTCCTTGAGCCCTGGTCAGGATGGAACTCACACCCTTTTGGTTGCAGTACAGCTGCACTGGGACTTTGGCCCCTTAAAATACAGGGGCTGGAGTGGCTCAGATACATAGGGACTACTTTGTTGGGAAAAGATGTTGGGGTCATGAAAGGAGCCTCATCCGGGCATCCCCTGAGTTGAGTTCCTCCAGCAATAATCATTTCAACCTTCAATAATTTCTGACATGAAATTTAATAACATACAGTCATTTTGCTCTGTAAGATATTTGCATTCTTCCTCATCAAGTCCCTTTGAGAATGTTTTTCCTTTTGCCCTGGGCTACAGATTGGGTCATTTCTGATCTTTTTCACACTGAGGAGCATCAGCACCGGTGGTTTGCATCTAAGTTCTCCAGAAGATGACGACCCTCGGCCTCCACCCTTGGAACTTTATGCCGCCAGAGATCCTGGAACGTATTTTCTCCTTCCTTCCTGTCAGAGACCGACAAAATGTCTTACGCATGTGTCAGCTCTGGGCTTCTGCCGTTTCATCTGCTTCGGTCTGGCGCTTCACAGAAGTCCGGTAAGTCATTCGTAGCTGGGGCAGCCCGTTGGGGACTCATCGGTCAGGCAAACAAACAACTCACACCATCCTTCGTTGCCTGCTGTGATTGATTCAAGGTTGTAGTTTTAATATAGGTCCGTGGTGTTGAGCCTTGGCATGTATGCAGTAAACCCATTCTTCTGGATTCATAGGGACTTGGCCCTCTGGGAATTGAAGTTCAAGAACAGCTGGAATGCCAAGGTTCGCCATCAATGATATTAATAAAGGTCTCTCTTGCTCAAAAGGCATTTTTGTCCAATGCTAAGGGTGGGGCCCATCTCTGTTTCCAGCCCAAGAACCAGCACTGTCTTCATCTGCAGACATTTCTGTGGACATATGGCAGGCAAGATTAGATGCTGGAGCACTTGCTATGCTGTCATTTATTCCAGCAAGGTAGTACCTGTTTATCTCCTTGCAATTTCTTGCTTTTGAACTGCTAGGTTGGCAGGAACTGGCACAAAGACGGGAGCTCATTCTGTCCTGCAGTACTTGGGAATTGAACTGCTGACCTGCCAAACTTCCTGTTGTCAAGTTCAATTTTTTAACCACCACTAAGCGAACATAAGGCATGTTACAACTCCACCACATATGCTCATCAGATCCTAGTGTATTCTTACATCTCCAACACATTTTATTTTTACTTTCAGATGGTTAATATTTATTTATTCATCCATATTTATATGCCGCACTCATTACGAGTAATAGTAATTTATCCCTTTGGCTGGTTCCTGTAAAGTTCAGAGTAGAAAATGGAGCAAATTCCATGCCCTCCAACTGATCTAAACTCTTGATGTCTTTTCTCTCCATCCTCTTCCAGCTGTGATTCAAAAGAAACCAACAAGGCGGAAGAGGATGATGATGGTGGTACCTCTAGCAACTTACTGCAGAAGATGCAGCCCTACATGGGCCATATTCGATACTTAAAGCTAGTTCTTGACACATCCCTTGAGTTAAACCAGAGGCTGGCCTGCATCATCTTAGAAGAGATGGCGTGGAAGAGGTGCAGGTTGCAAGGAATTCAGATGGAGCGTTATGGCAGAAGCCCCAATATCTACTCCAACCAGGACATCCAGCTGAGCTTGAGACGGCTCTTCCAGGGCATGGACAAGGCAACCATGCAACACGTTGACTTCCAGAAGGTGCCTTTTGTTTTGGAGAACAGGCTCGTCTCAATTGTGGCCAGATGCAGCCCGAACCTGCGCACCCTCCTCATCTGCAACCACGGGGCCACATTGGTGCAGCCAAACACCATTGTTGAGGTTCTGAGGAGTTGCCCCAAACTCTCTACCCTGGGGGTCCCTTACATTGCCCTGTCAACGACGATGTTCGAGGAATTGTTGAGACCGATTCGAGAGCCATTCAAACTCTTGGACTTGTTCTGTGACAGCTTTGGTGACATCCCTAGTGACTGTTGGACCTCGGTGAGAGAGAGGCACCCCAGTTTCCGTGTGTGGCTGGAGTTTGCAGTAACCCTCAAAGTAGAGGAGATAAGTCAGGTCTTAAAGCCTGAGGTGCCTATCTTTGAGTTGCATTTCAATTCCTTCACCCACATGGCCACTCAGGTGGAGCTTGTGACCAAACTCTATGCCGGGACTTTAGAAAAGTTGGTGCTGCACTCGGGCCCTTATTTTGATTTGAACCTGGCATTGATGCAGCTCGCCAAAGCCTGCTCACATCTGAAAGAGATCCACTGTTTCTGTTTAGTGAATGAAGGGGTGGTGGATGCATTTGAGCAGCACTGCCCACATCTGGAAAAGTACACCCTGTACCCCTTTATGTTCTTCTGTGACAATCCCCCGATGGTAGTCCTATAACTAGGTACAGACACGTGCTGATCTTTCAGGACAAAACCATGTTCTTTGTAGCAAGAGTTGTAAGCAAAACCGATTCCGGAGGCAGCTGGTGTTTTAGAATAAAAGTGGAAAAGGTGTCTTAAAGGACCATGTGAGCAGACTTTTGTATAAAACTATTGAAATTTAAATCCACAAATTAGCATATGGAGGTGAAGGTTCAAGACCTTATTCAGATGTGGTGTAAGAAACAGAAGTCTCCCTTTGATCGGGTTGCGGTTTTATATATATTTTTAGAAAAACAATTTTTTTCTACAGCTGCCGATTTTAATATTTTTAATAATTGTTGGAATACTCATAGTAATTGACAATCACAAATCAAAATAAAGATGTGCATTGAATGAAGTATTTTTGCATTCCTGCTTTATGGTGTTATGAGAATAAAGATTGGCTGCTAGGAAAACATTTCTAACAGAAATTGTGATTCCTCCATCCCTGCATTGCGTGTTATGTGCTCTGTGTATAAGTGACTAGATACAGACAGGTGATGCTCTTTCGGGATGAAACCACGTTCTTTGTAGCATAAGGTGTAATCAAACCCAATTCCTGAGGCAGCTGCTGTCTTAGAAGAAAAGTCATAAAGTTGTCTTAAAGGACCAAGTTGGCAGACTTTTATATAACCTATGGAGGTAAAGGTTCAAGACCTGATTCAGATATGCTGTAAGAAACAGAAGTCTCCCTTTGATCTGGTCGTGGTTTTATACATATCTTTTAAAAAGAAACCACTTTTTTATACAGCTGCCAATTTTAATATTTTTAATAACTGTTGGAATAGTCATAGTAATTCACAATCACAAATCAAAATAAAGATGTGCATTGGATGAAGTATTTTTGCATTCCTGCCTGATGGTTTTATGGGAATAAAGATTGGCTGCTAGGACAACTTTTCTAACATGTCATATGCTCTGTTCAATGATACTTGTGTGTCAGAAATGATTCTGGGTTGAAAGGATTTTTGCTGGAAAAAACCGGCTCAGTGGACGCCCAAATGAGGCTCCTTTCATGCCCACAAGATCTTTTTCCACCACAAGGGTCACTATTTATCTACTTGCAATTTCCTGATTTCCAACTGCTAGGTTAGCAGGGCTGGGACAGAGACAGGCGTTGAAACTGTAATGCAGTACCCGAGTCTCAACCTGCCAACCTGCCAGCCTTCCAGCTAACAAGATGAGCTTCTTAACCACTGAGGCATCACAGCCCCTCTTTTAAATCAAAGGTGGGAAGAGATGGAAGGGTGGGTTGTTAGAAGAGATGTTTGTCTTTCAGTTCATGAGCAATGGAAAGAGTTTCTGATCATCAGGTGGTAGTGATTTACCCATAAGAACCTTTTCTTATTTTCTTCTTAAACTTCTTAACTGTTAGAGCAGTACGACAATGGAACCAATGGCCTCAAGAACACTCCAATACTGGGAGCGTTCAAGAGACCGTTGGATCATTATCTGTCATATCTGCTTTGATTCAGATTCCTACATTGAGCCGATGGGGATGGACTCAATGGCTTAAATGGCCCCCTTCCAACTCTCATTTTATGATTCTTCTTCTTCTGCCTTATCTGATTCTGAATATTGAAGATCTTCATGGTGGTCAGCCATGAAAATTGTCCCAGGAATATAATGCAGTGGTCTTCCATTGGCCTTCCACATCGCAGCGTGACACCCGTCCCACTGATCTAGTTCTGCTAATTACTTTCTGGTCCTGAGCCCATTTGGCACACAAAGTCTTCCTCAGTCCCAGGCGAGTATGGATGAAGCTGCTGCCCTCCATCAAGATGGATTCAAGTGGGATTTAAAAAAAAATATTTTTATTAAATTTTCATTGTAAAAATACAAACAAGACAAGAAAAATTAAAAAAGAAAAAATTACAAACAAAACACACGCTTTATTTATTTAGATTGATATTGCCGCCCACTCGCCGAGGTAAATAAGGAATACTGCCTTAGAAAGAATCATGGTGATATCCCCCCCTCCCAATCCCTTCAGATCCGAAGGGGTTAAACCTTCTATAAATCAAGGCGCCTCCATCCTTGCTTCCTTTAATGGTCCAGGGAGAGGTCAATAGCACGCAGGTGCGCATCCCGCGTCAGGTGTGGCTTAGGCTGAAAAAGTGTGATGGAAGCGGGCAGAGAGGTCGATCCCTGTCCACAAGGGGCTGAAGTTGCTCCCGAAGCCAGAAGTCCTCCTGTTTGTGGAGGTCAAAGATTCAGGTAAGGAGGGGCTGTGAGAAGTCCGGAGGCGTTTGGGTTCCCCCACTGGTGGGCAAGTTTGCCTTGTGCGCACCTTTCCTGCAGGTGAGAGAGGCTGAGGATGCAAGGTGGGAAAACCAGGGCTGGCCCTTAGAGGCAAATGTTTTTGAAGGGATGGCCTTAGCAGTCTGTGCCTCCAGCATCTCAGAGAGTATGAAAGCAAGACAAAAGCGAAAAAAGAGGAAACAATAACGTGACACTTTAAGACCAACTGCTGTATTTTAATGTTCACTTTAGTGGATCAAGTCTACTTCATTAGACCCAAGACTAGTGAGACTTCATGGCATTAATTTATTCCTATTAGAGACCTACTTACACCCATCTATGCTATGTCAGGCAACCGTATCAGGTACAGAGGTACATGTTTGGCTAGCTAAACAGATAAGCTTACAAACCAGTGCTGGCTCTTTACAAACAATAATAACAGAAGATCCAGGACTGGGGTTCAGATTTATTACGATAATTTTGTGTCAGAAATTATTATGGGTTGAAAGGTTTTTTGCGGAACAAATGCGGCTCAGGGAACGCCCAAATGAGGCGCCTTTCATGGCCACAAGAGCAGGGATAGAGACATGCACTCAATCCGTCATGTAGTACCCGGGTCTCAACCTACTCACTTGCCAGCCTTCCAGCTAAGAAGGTGAGCTTCTTAGTCACTGTACCTCTGTAGACCATTTTGCAACCAGTAGTAACAGAAGAAACCTGATTGGGGTTCAGATTTATTGGCCTAACATCATGTGGCAGGCATGACCAGACACTGAAGCACACAGAATGCAGTTACCTTTCCTGCTGAAGCAGTAACTCTTTATCTACTTGCAATTTCTTCCTAGTCTAACCCACTATGCTCCATATCATTTCTCTGATTTTGGGACAGGTTGCACATACGAAGGCTTCCTCCATGATGTACCTGACAAATGTGCAGGTGGATACCTGCCAGGATAGTTAGCAAAATAAAGGAATCACACTTTTATACCGGCCCATAAAACCTAGTGCGGTGGTTCACAAGTCAATTGGTATTTTGCCACTAACATGCTGGGGATTGGTTTTACTGACCTCAGAAGGATGGAAGATGGAACTCACAACCTTTTGGTCACAGTACAGCCATTTTTAACCCCTGAATGACCAGGTCTTGTGGCCCCTTAACATACAGTCATTTTGCTTTGTAAGATATTTGCATTCTTCCTCATGTTTTTCCTTATTGCCTGGGCTACAGATTGGGTCATTTCAGAAGGCTGATCTTTTTAACACTGAGGAGCAACAGCACCGGTAGTTTGCATCTAAGTTCTCCAGAAAATGACAACCCTCAACCTCCACTCTTGGAACTTCATGCCGACGGAGATCCTGGAACGTATTTTCTCTTTCCTTCCTGTCAGAGAACGGCACAATGTCTCAGGCATGTGTAAGCTCTGGGCTTCTGCCTTTTCATCCACCTCAATCTGGAGCTTCACAGAAGTCCAGTAAGTCTTTGGTAACTGGGGCAGCTAGTTGGGGACTCGTCAAGTCAGGCAAACAAACAAACAGCTTATACCGTCTTTGTGAGCTTCCGTGATTGATTCAAGTTAGTAGTATTAATATAGGTCCATGCTATGGAACTTTGGCATGCCAGGTGTTCATGAACTTCAATTCCCAAATGCCCATGATTCTGTGAATCCACACCAATGGGTTTATTGCACATATACATTGGTGTATATTTATTGTAAGGACTGCAGTGGCTTATTGGTTTACCTATATCAGGTAAAGCACTAAGCTAATTATGTGCCGTAAACCCATTTGTGTGGATTCACAGGGAATTGAGTTTCTGGGAATTGAAGTTCAAGAACAGCTAGAGTGCAATCATTGATATAGGTAAAGGTCTCTCTTGCTCAAAAGCCAGTTGTTTCCACCTCTGGCACTGGTGCTCATCTCTGTTTATGGCCAAAGATCCTGCTCTGTCTACATCTGTAGATATTTCTGTGGTCATGTGGCAGGCAGGACTAGACATCCCACACTGTTATCTTTCCTGCTGAAACAGTAACTGTTTATCTACTTGCAATTTCTTGCTTTCAAACTGCTAGGTTGGCAGGAGCTGGGACGGAGGCATGAGCTCACTCCGTCATGCAGCACTCAGGTCTCAATCAGCTGACCTGTTGCTTTCCAGTCAGCATCTTAACCATTTGAGCCACTGCAGACTCTTATGTAGGGAATACACATTCCTCTGAATGTCTTTTTTCTCCTTGTCTAATAAAGAAATCTACTTCTTTAAAAGCTACTTCTTGAATTAGAACGGCTAGCATTCTGCAATTTGGACTGGAAGGGGCCTGATTGGTGGAACATGGATATATGAGTAATATTGTCTAATAAAGAAATTTAAAAGCTACTTCTTGAATTAGAATGGCTAGCATTCTGCAGTTTGGACTGGAAGGGGCCTGATTGGTATAGCATGGATATATGAGTAGTAGTGTACCACTGCCTTTCTTTTGCTTCACCTCTCCCAGTAGAAGTTGGTCAGCAGCAGTGTTGTGATGGTAAATTACTGGTTTAAGATTGTGGTATTTTTGATCCATATTCCGGTGTACCGTTGTAATGGTTACATTGTCTTGTTTGCTAATCTTTCTTACACTACGTCAGGTGAAAGGAACTGCAGGATGAACTCACCAAAGGGTGCTTTCATTTTGGTCATTTCACATTTGGCCTAGACGTAGAAGAAGATGATGTCCAGTCTTTATAGATATTATCTGTGAGGCTTACCCTGCTTGGAGGATATAGTTTATCCCTTTGGCTTGTACCTGTAAAGTTCAGAGTAAAGTTCAGAGTAGAACTCGGAGCAAATTCTCTGCCCTTCCACTGATCTAACCTCTTGATTTCTTTCCTCTCCATACTCTTCCAGCTGTGATTCAGAAGAAACTGACAAGGAGGAAGAGGAGGTCGTTGGCGGTGCCTCTCGCAGCTTACTTCAGAAGATAAAGCCTTATATGGGTCATATCCGATACTTAAAGCTAGTTCTTGATCTTTCCCTTGAATTAAATCAGAGGCTGGCCTGCATCATCTTAGATGAGATGGCATTGATGAGGCACAGGTTGCAAGGATTTCAGATCGTGTGTTATGGAAGAAACCTCTGTTTCTATTCCAGCCACAACTTCTGGCAGAGTTTGAGACAGTTCTTCCAGCACGTGGACAAGACAACCATGCAGCATGTTGACTTCCAGAAGATGCCTTTCATTTTGGACAATGAGCTAATCTTTCTGGTGGCCAGCTGCAGCCCGAACCTGCGCACCCTCCTCATCAACAATTGTGGGGCCAATGTGGTGCAGATAAACGCCATTGTTGAGGTCCTGAGGAGTTGCCCCAAACTCTCTACCCTTGGGGTCCCTTACACTGCCCTGTCAATGATGATGTTCCAGGAACTGTTGAGACCGACTCGAGAGCCATTCAAACTCTTGGAGATATTCTGTGCCGTCTCATACATGGACATCCCTGAGGACTGTTGGATCTCAATGAGAGAGAGGCACCCCGGTTTCCGTGTGCGGCTGGAGTTCGCGGCAACCACCGCAACACAACAGATAACTTGTGTCTTAAAGCCAAACATGCCTATCTTTGAGTTGCGTTTCAATTCCTTCACCCACATGGCCACTCATTTGAAGCTTGTGACTAAACACTATGCCGGGACTTTAGAAAAGCTAGTGCTGCATTCGGGCCCTTACGCTGATTTGAACCTGGCGTTGATACAGCTTGCCAAAGCCTGCTCGCGTCTGAAAGAGATCCATTGTTTCTGTGAGGTGGACCTAGAGGTGGTGGAGGCATTTCAGCACCACTGCCCACATCTGGAAAAGTACACCCTGTCCCCCAAAATGCTCTAGTGTGACAATCCCCCATCTGTAGTCTTATGATTAGGTACGGACAAGTGATGTTCTTTCGGGATGAAACCAAGTTCTTTGTAGCGGGAGGTGTAATCAAACAGAATTCCTGAGGCTGCTGTTGTCTTAGAACAGGAGTGGGAAAGTTGTCTTAAAGGACCATGTGAGCGGACTTTTATATAAACTATTGGAAGCTAAATCTACAAATTAACATATGGAGGTGAAGGTTCTAGACCTTATTCAGATATGATGTAAAAAACAGAAGTCTCCCTTTGACCAGGTTGGGGCTTTATATATATTTTAAAAAGAAACCACGTTTTTTATACAGCGACCGATTTTAATATTTTTAAATAGTCATTGGAATAGTCATAGTAATTCACAATCACAAATCAAAATAAAGATCTGCATTGGATGAAGTATTTTTGCATTCCTGCCTGATGGTGTTATGGGAATAAAGATTGGCTGCTAGGACAACTTTTCTAACATGTTATGTGCTCTGTTCAATGATAATTGTGTGTCAGAAATTATTCTGGTTTGAAAGGATATTTGCTGGAGAAAACTGGCTCAGGGAACGCCCGAATGAGTCTCCTTTCATGCCCCCAAGATCTATTCCCACCAAAATGGTCACTATTTATCTACTTGCAATTTCCTGTTTTCCAACTGCTAGGTTAACTGGGCTGGGACAGAGACAGGCGCTGAAAATGTAATGCAGTACCCGAGTCTCAAACGGCCAACTTGCCAGCCTTCCAGCTAACTAGACGAGCATCTTAACCATTGAGGCATCAGAGCCCCTCTGTTAAATCAAAGGCAGGAAGAGATGGAAGGGTGGGTCATTAGAAGAGATATTTGTCCTTCAGTTCATGAGCAATGGAAAGAGTTGCTTATCATCAGATGGTAGTGGTTTACCCATAAGCAACTTGTCTTATTTTCTTCTTAAACTTCTTAACTGTTAGAGCGGTACAACAGTGGAACCAATGGCTTCAAGAACACTCCAATACTGGAAGCATTCAAGAGACAGTTGGATCATTATCTGTCAAATCTGCTTTGATTCAGATTCCTGCACTGAGCCGATGGGGATGGACTCAATGACCTAAAAGGCCCCCTTCCAACTCAGTTATTCTATGATTCTTCTTCTTCTTTTGCCATATCTGATTCTGAATATTGGTGATCTTCATGGCGGTCAGCCATGAAAATTGTCCTGGGAATATAATGCCCAGTGGTCTTCCATTGCCCCTCCACATCACAGCGTGACACGTGTACCACTGATCTAGTTCTGCTAATTACTTTCTGGTCCTAGAGCCCTTTTGGCACACAAGGTCCTGCTCAGTCCCAGGCGAGTATGGATGAAGCTGCTGCCCTCCATCAAGATGGATTCCAGTCAGATTTTTAAAAAATATTTTTTATTAAATTTTCAAAGTAAAATTACAAACAAGACAAGAAAAAATAAAAACGTAAAAAATTCAAACAAAAGACATGATTGATGAACTAACACATCTCTAAATTACATTCTAATCCAGTAAAAGTATTTTAACACATTTTAAAACTCATTGGTGTTCAATAGAGTGTATATTTCTCATTCTTTTAATATATTCTTATTAAATTATCAATCCAGTTCTAAACACATAAATGCTTTTTGCATCTATCTATCTATCTATCTATCTATCTATCTATCTATCTATCTATCTATGATCATAGTTACATTTATATAATAAAAGCTTATTATGTTTCTATCTCAGTATTTAAACCAATAATAATAATGATATATACAACGTGCTGGAAGATGCAATATATCACAGTCACCTTTCACTATTCCCAAAAACTCAGTTGATCTAGTACTGGCCTGCCACCTACTCCTCTAATCAATGTAGATTCCACAAATTGTTGCCAAATTTTCCAAGATCTATTTTCAATAATTATATCTTTTTTAAAATTCAACTCCCATGTTAACTTATCATTCAAAGCAATTTCCCACATTTCTTTATACCAGTCTTCAGTTTTTAGGGGGACATAATTTTTCCAATTTCTTGTAATACATTGTCTACCCTTTGTCAATATTATAGACAAAAACTCTTTTTTATCCTCTCATCTGGAGCTTATGCTACTCTACATCCATAGCATTTGATCACCAACTAAGGGTCAAAATAGACACTGAGTGGCATGTATATCCTGAAATTTAACCTCTTCTTCCATTCCCAAAGTGAGATTTCCTCAGATATATGTGCCTCAACACATTCACTAATAAACCCTGTCCTTATCTGTTACCAGTCACAAAACAAATCATGCTAAATGCAAGATATATGTATGAAGAAAATCCCAAACTATGACAGACATATGTTTTTTCCTGGTTGAGAGAGTTCTTCTTCTAGGTATGCATTAAATGAATCATCTAATTGGATCTTCAATTTACTCCCCAGAGAGCTGGCTGGGTGTACAATATGGGAAACATACCATAGAGTTAAGCGAATGGGTGGAGTAAATAACTGCTTGGTCTAGAGTCCAATCATGGTGGACCTTGGTACTTCAGCTGTTCTTGGACTTCACTTCCCACTAGCCCAAGTCTCTGTAGATCCACATGAATGGGTTTACTGCACATATATATAGTAAACCCAGGGCCATATCCAGGGGGTGGCCAGGGGGTATCAGCCCCCCCTGAGCTAACATTCCCCCCATTGTTGACCCTCTTTAAAAAATATATTTGCCCCCACCCCACATCTACAATCTTGGCTACAGCCATGAGTAAACCCATTCGTGTGGATGCACAGAGGTTTGGGCTTCTGGCAATTGAAGTCCAAAAACAGCTGAAGTGCCAAGGTTGGCCACCAATTTCACTTTGCTGGAGGGGAAGCTCATTGGCATAAATAAGGTGTAGTTTTGACAGCCCATTTGAGGCTGTCAAAGGGATCCCTCCATCCCTATACAAATATTTTAATCTGCATAATTTATTGCCACCAGATGGTACTACCAAGCAAACGTCCAGCAATGGGTGATTTTCCTATTTTCAGGGATGCTGCCTTAAAAAGAATCGTGGTGATATTCCCCTCCCACCCCCCAATCCCTCCAGGTCCGAAGGGGTTAAACCTTCTGTAAATCAAGGCGCCTCCATCCATGCTTCCTTTAATGGTCCAGGGAGAGGTCAATGGCGCGCAGGTGTGCATCCCGTGTCAGGTGTGGCTTAGTCTGAAAAGTACGATGGAAGCGGGCAGAGAGGTCGATCCCTGTCCACATGGGGCTGAAGTTGCTCCCGAAGCCAGAAGCGCTCCTGTTTGCGGAGGTCAAAGATTCAGGTAAGGAGGGGCCGTGCGAAGTCCAGAGGTGTTTGGTCTCCCCCACCGGTGGGCAAGTTTGCCTTGTGCGCACCTTTTCTGCAGGTGAGAGAGGCTGAGGATGCAAGGTGGGAAAACCAGGGCTGGCCCTTAGAGGCAAATGTTTTTGAAGGGATGGCCTTAGCAGTCTGTGCCTCCAGCATCTCGGAGAGAATGAAAGCAAGACAAAACCGAAAAAAGAGGAAACAATAATGTTCTGGCACTTTAAGGCCGACTGCTGTATTTTAATGTTCACTTTAGTGGATCAAGTCCACTTCGTTAGACCTAAGTCAATTGGCATTTTGCCCCCAACACGCTGGGGACCGGTTTTACTGACCTCAGAAGGATGGAAGGGGTTGAGCCAACCTTGAGCCCTGGTCAGGGTGGAACTCACAACCTTTTGGGTGCAGTACAGCAGTTGTTAACCCCTGCGCCACCAGGTCTTGTGGCCCCTTAACATACAGTCCTTTTGCTTTGTAAGATATTTGCATTCTTCCTCATGTTTTCCCTTATTGCCTGGGCTACAGATCGGGTCATTTCAGAAGGTTGATCTTTTTAACGCTGAGGAGCAACAGCACCGGTGGTTTGCCTCTAAGTTCTCCAGAAGATGACAACTTTCAACCACCACCCTTGGAACTTCATGCCGACAGAGATCCTGGCCCATATTTTCTCCTTCCTTCCTGTTAGAGACCGGCACAATGTCTCACGCATGTGTAAACTCTGGGCTTCTGCCATTTCATCTGCCTCAGTTTGGACCTTCACAGAAGTCCAGTAAGTCTTTTGTAGCTGGGGCAGCCCGTTGGGGACTCCTCAAGTCAGGCAAACAAACAACTCACACCGTCCTTAGTGGGCTTCCGTGATTGATTCAAAGTTGTAGTGTTAATATAGGTACATGATGATGAACCTTGGCACTCCAGCTGTTCTTGAACTTCGATTTCCAGTAGCCCAAGACTCTGTGATTCCACACCAATGGGTTTACTGCACGTAATCATAAGTGTATATTTATTGTAAAGACTGCAGTGGCTTATTGTTTTAGAGTTCTTTCAAATACCATGTGACCTAAAATAGGCCACTCTTTGACCCCCACTGTGACTTTCCATGACCTTTGACAGACCCCCCCCCCTCAACTAGTTTGAAGATAGATATATGGCCAGATGCATGAGAAAAGCAAATGATAATTTTGGAGTCACATGACTTCACGCTGAAAAACCCCTCCCTGCCGGTGACTTTCTGTGATTTTGGTCTACCCCCTCCCCACCTAAAATGGTTGTGTGGAATTTGAATGAGCCCTAAACTACCGGTATATCAGGTAAACCTCTAAGTTATGTACGCACAGCAAACCCATTTGTGTGGATTCACAGGGAATTGAGTTTCTGGGCACTGAAGTTCAAGAACAGCTGGAATGCCAAGGTTCGCCATCACTGATATTGGTAAAGGTCTCTCTTGCTCAAAAGCCAGTTGTTTCCACCTCTGGCAGTGGTGCCCATCTCTGATTATGGCCAAAGATCCAGCTCTGTCTACATCTGCAGACATTTCTGTGGTCACGTGGCAGGCAGGACTAGAGATGCCATGCTGTTACCTTTCCTGCTGAAATAGTATCTGTTTATCTACTTGCAATTTCTTGCTTTCAATCTGCTAGGTTGGCAGGAGCTGGGACAGAGACAAGAGCGCATTCTGTCATGTCATGCAGCACTCGGGTCTCAAACGGCAGACCTGTTGCTTTCCAGTCAGCATCTTAACCATTTGAGCCACTGCAGTCTCATACGTAGGGAATACACATTTCTCTGAATGTCTTTTTCCTCCTAGTCTAATACGGAGCTTTGAAAGCTACATGGATATATGAGTAATATTGTTAATCAATAAAATGGACTACAACCTTTCTTTTTCTTCATCTCTCCCAGTAGAAGTTGGTCAGCAGCAGAGTTGTGATGGTAAATCTCCACTGCTTTAAGATCATGGTATTTTTGAACAACAATTGGGCGTATCCTAGAAACAGTAGCCTTGTGTTGCAGGCTAGTCTTTCTCACCCGAGGTCAGGTGAAAGGAACTGCAGAATGAACTCACCCAAAGGGTGCTTTCATTTTGGTAGTTGCATATCTGGCCTAGACACAGAAAAAGAAGATTCCACTCTTTGTGGAAGTCTTCTGAGGCGTAGACGCTGTTTAGAGGATATAGTTTATCCCCGTGGCTGGTTGCTGTAAAGCCGGAATCCTCAACCTTTTAAAGCCGGGGACCGGGTCACACTTCCTTAGACAGCTTTGGGGGTCTGACAGCCGTTTTGCCCTTCCTCCACCCCATGGCACTTCTGGGTGTGGTGGAGGCAGTGGGTGGATGGCACATGAAATGGTGCCATGGGCCACAGTTTGAGAATTCCTGTTGTAAAGTTGAGAGCAAAGCACGGAGCAGAATCCCTGCCCTCCCACCGAGCTAACCTCTTGATTTCTTTCCTGCCCATCCTCTTCCAGCTGTGATTCAGAAGAAAATGATGAAGAGGTAGAGGAAGAGGGTGGCCATACCTCGAACACCTTGCTGCAGAAGATACAGCCCTATACGGGCCATATCCAATTCTTAAGGCTGGTTCTTGACATGTCCCTGGTGTTCAGCCGGAAGCAGGCCTGCACCATCTTCAATGTGATGGCTCGGAAGAGTCTCAGGTTGCAAGGACTTCAGATCGTGTGTCATGGCGAAAGCCCCTTTTTATATTTTGGCGAAGACCTCCTACACAGCTTGGGACGGCTCTTCCAGGGCATGGACCAGGCAACCTTGCAGCACGTTGACCTCCGCCAGATGCCTTTCATTTTGTATAATACGACCATCTCGCTGGTGGGCAGCTGCAGCCCGAACTTGCGCACCCTCTTCATCAACAACCATGCGCTCGCTGTGCTGAGGTGGGAGACCATCGTTGAGGTGCTGAGGACTTGCCCCAAGCTCTCTACCCTGGGGATCTGTTACTCTGCCCTGTCGCTGAGGGCGTTCGAGGAGCTGTTGAGACTGAACCGAGAGCCTTTCAAGTACTTGGAGCTGTTCTATGACGGCTTGGACAATAGCATCCCTGAAGACTGTTGGATCTCTTTAAGAGAGAGGCACCCTGGTTATCGCGTCGGGCTGGAGTTTGCGGCGAGCACCACAATTAGAGAGATGAATAAGGTGTTATGCCCTTCCCTGCCCATCTGTCAGTTGCATTTCCATTCCTTCAACCCCGTAGCCAACATGATGACGCTTGTTCTCAGCTTCTATGCTAGGACTTTAGAAAAGCTGGTGCTGGATTCAGCCCCTGGTGTTGAATTGAACATGGCGTTAAGACGGGTCGCCTTTTCCTGTGCGCAGCTGAAAGAGATCCACTGTTTCTGTGTGGTGAGCTTAGGAGTGTTGGAGGCATTTCGGCTCCACTGCCCACATCTGAAAAGGTACACCCTTTCACACAGACCGTTCTCCCCTGACAATCCCCCGACGATAGTCCTATGACTACGTATGGACGTGTACCGTTCTTCTGCGATGAAACTCGTGTTCTTTGTAGAAGAGGTGTGAGCAAAACTGATTCCCAAGGCAGTGGTTGTTTTAGAACAAAAGTGGGAGAGTTGTCTTAAAGCATCAAGTGAGGGTTTTTTTTATATATATAAACTATTGAGCTTTAAACCCACCAATTAACATATAGAGGTAAAGGTACAGACCTCTTACTCAGAAATGGTGTAAGCAACATAAGTCTCTCTTTGAACTGGCTGCTGTTATAAATAAATATATATATTAAAAAGAAATCAATTTTTTATACAGCTACTGATTTTAATATTTTTAAAATAATCATTGGATAGTGATAGTAATTCACAATCATACATCAAAATAAAGATGTGCATTGGATAAAGTATTTTTACATCCCTGCCTGATGGTGTTATGGGAGTAAAGATTGGATGCAAGGAACAACTTTTCTAACAGATGTCATGTGCTCTGTTAAATAACAATATTATGCCAGAAATTATTCTGGATTGAAAGGATTTTTGCTGGAGAAACTCTGTTCAGGGGATGCTTGAATGAAGCTCCTTTCATGCCCCCAAGATCTTTTCCCACCAATGTGGTCCCTAATTTATCTACTTGCAATTTCTTGCTTTCAAATCACTAGGCAGGGGCTGGGACTCATACCATCATGCAGTACCCGGGTCTCAAACTTCCGACTTGCTGGCCTTCCAGCTAACAAGTCAAGCTTCTTAACCACTGAGCCACTGCAGTGCCTCTGTTAAATCAAAGATGGGAAGAGATGGAAGGGTGGATCATTAGAAGAGACGATGAGCAATGGAAAGTGTTTCTGATCATCAGATGGTAGTGGTTTACCCATAAGCTCCTTTTCTTATTTTCTTATTAAACTTCTTAACTGTTAGAGCAGTACGACAGTGGAACCAATGGTCTCAAGAGAACTCCAATACCTGAAGTATTCAAGAGACAGTTGGACAACCATCTGTCATATCTGCTTTGATTCAGATTCCTGCATTGAGCAGATGGGGATGGACTGAATGGTCTAAAAAGCCCCTTTCCAACTCAGTTATTTTATGGTCCTTCTTGTGTCGTATCTGATTCTGAATACTGGCGATTCTCATGGTGTCCAGCGATGAAGATTATCCTGGGAATATAATACAGAGGCCTTCCATTGGCCTTCTACAGTGTGATACCTCTACTGTTGATCTAGTTCTGCTAGTCACTTACTGGTCCAGAGCCCTTTTGACACACAAAGCCCTCCTCAGGCCCAGGCCAGGATGTATGAAGCTGCTGCCCTCCACCAAGACAGATTCAAGTGGGATTTGATCCACTTGGGGACCATCACCCTTCCCTGTGGACTTTTCCACCCAGAGTCGATAGTCCCCAGGGTCATCATGTTAGTGCACCTGATGATTAGTGTTGAGTCTGCTGGCAGTAGGATCTACTCTAGTAACATAGCAGGATAACCTGGTCAGACTAGGATTCTATGACACACCAAATGTGAAGACAAATCTTTGGTGCTTTGTTGTAAAAGCCCAACCATGTGCCGCTCAAGTGCCTGGAGATTTTCTGCTAGCACATGTTCAAGTATATTCCTGTCATCCCTGAAGAGCTGTGAGCTGTAGTGAGTGAGAAGTACCCATGTATCCGGGTGGAACTGGACCTGGACCACACAGTCCCTACCTGGAAACTCCCTCACATCTTAAAGCCCAATGTCCCCATAACTATGTTGGAATTGAACACCTACACGCACATGGTCAACCAGATCAGGTATGTCACCAGCAGACACAGCAGGACTTTGGAGAAGCTGGTCCTTCATGCCACCTCATCTGTTCACCTCAACTCTTCCCTGGTTGACGTGGCCAGAAGCTGTGTGAGTTTGAAAGAGATCCACTGCAATTGTGTGGTTAGTCAAGCTGTGATAGATGCCTTCCTCTACCATTGCAAGGGGCTCAAAAGATACACTCTAAAGTCCACCAAAGAATGCAGTCCCTGGCAAGCGACTGTGGCCCAGTAGTTCTATAGTTTGACAGAAGAGCACATTTATCTTTATCCTCTCATCTGAAACTTATGCTACTTCACATCCATAGCATTTGAATCCCAAACCGAGGGTGAAAATAGACATCGAGAGGCATGCACAGCCCCCAATATTACCCTGTTCTTCCGCCCCCAAAGGGAGATTTCTTCAGATATATGTGCCTCAACAGATTCACCAGTAAAGCCTGTGCTTATTTTCCAGTCACCCATCACAAAACAAAGCACGCTAAATGCAAGATATGTACATGAAGAAAATCACACATTATGACAAACAGATGTTTTTCCCCAGAGTACTTCTTCTAGATATGCCTTAAGTGTATCATCTAGTTTGAGCTTCACTTTACTCCCCAGAGAGCTGACAGTGTGTACAATATGGGTTCTCAAACTTTTCCTGCCATGGGCCGCACCACTCCTCCTCTGCCAGCTGACACGTGGTTACCCCCTGGCATAAACACTGCTGTAAACCACGGCAGGCACGTTTGTACAGGCCTGGTCACATTTACAGCTGTTGTAAACATGTCTGCTTCCGGGGGTGCCACCGTGGGCGGGATAGTTTGCTTCTGTGGACCCCTGGGATACAATATGAGAAACATACAATAGAGTTAAATGAATGGGTGGAGTCAGGAACTGATTGTCCAGAATGTAAAAGCACACATTTAAAAAATTGGCTGAAATTCTCCTCTGTAGTTCCCCAAAATATATCTATCTACCATAAAGATGGTTTGAAAGTTAATGCATTTTGTGTAATTGTACAACAGGATTTCAGCCCCATGTGGTATAGTGATTAAACTGGGATTTGTGGGAAAACAGGTTCTGATTCTACTGAGGTACAAAAACCAGGTTAATCATGGTCTAATCTCTCCCTCTCCCTCTCTGCCTATCTTTGAACATTGGGAGGGAAATTAAGATGGTTAGATAAGTAAAAACTCAAGTGGGATCAGGGGTTTAAAGGACAGACTCTGAACAGACATAGACAGACTTAACACCATTATTTGAGGAAACTGAGAACCACACTCTTTATTCGCCCTGAAAATATTCATAGGAATGCATACCTGTTCTACCCATTTTGATATACAGTATATATTTTCCCCAAATCTTGTATGATTAAAGAAGATAAATAAAATTTAAAAAGGCAGTTTTATCTTATTCTGTTTACTATTATTCAAGTGGAGGCAAGAAGCTGACAAAAACCTTTTGGTTTATTCAGCAACAAACATTCTCAAACTGTGTAGCGTCAAAGATAGAGGAATAAGAGGAAGGAATGAAAGATGAAGCTGATAAACCTTCTTGCTCATCCATTACTGTGTCCAAATAATTCACAGCCTGGGAAAGTTACTTTTTCTTGGGCAAGTTGCAGAGCCTCAAAGAAGCCTCAGGAGGCAGAACTGGGAAAATATTAATGATGACATCATATTTTGAAAACCCTGCAAAGGGTCACTGAAATTCTGAATTAAAACAAAAGCGCTGAAACATTATTAGGTGGGGGTGAAGGATTTCAGCCTTAATGCTCCCCAGTAGGATTATATCAGAGGGCTGCAGTGGCTTAGTGGTTAAAAAACTGTGCTTGATGATTTGAAGGTCAGTGGCTCGAGACCCAAGTGAGTGCCCATTGTCTGCCCCAACTTCTGCCAACCTAGCAGTTTGAAAGCAAGAAATTGCAAGTAGATAAATAGCCTCTGGTTTGGTGGGAAAGGAAGCAGCATTCCGTGCACTGCACGTCTAGTCATGCCTGCCCCGTGGCCATGGAAATGTCTGCAGACAGAGACAGGGCTGGATCTTTGGAGATGAGCAGAACTTCCTGGAGTTGGAAATGACTGTCTTTAAAGGAAGGATAGGCTTGATCTAGGACAGTGATGACTAAGCTTGGCACTCCAGATGTTCATTTCCCAGAAGCCCAGATCAACAGGAGTGCTGATTTTGGCTTCTGGCAATTGAAGTCCAAGAACACCTGGAGTGCCAAGGTTGGTCACCAGATTCATTTAGCTGGAGGGGAATCTCATTGGCATAAATAAAGCAGGTGCTGAATACCCACGACTTGGATGGTTGAAGCCATTTGTGGCTTTCAAAGGGATCCCTTCATTCATCCATATACTTGTAAAGGCACTAATATATTCATCTTGGCACAAGATGGTACTTCTAAGCCCCCCCCCCCTTTGTAACCGTCCAGCAATGGGTGACTCTCCTATTTTCGGAGATGCTGACTTAGAAAGAATCGTGGTTGCATTTCTCTCACCCATCCCTCTGGGACTGAAGGGGTTAAACCTTCCGTAGGCCACGCCCACTCCATCCTTTCTTCCTTTAATGGTCCAGGGAGAAGTCAATGGCGCCCAGGTGAGCATCCAACCAGGTGTGGTTCAGCCTGAAAAAGCGCGATGGAAGCGGGCAGAGAGCGTGATCCCTGTCCACATGGGCCTGAATTTGCACCCGACACGAGAAGAGCTCCTGTTTGTGGAGGCCAAAGATCCAGGTGAGGAGGGTCTGGGCGAAGTCGGGAGGCTTTGGGGCTCCTTACTGGGTGGGCAAGTCTGCCTTTCCCCTGGGCGAGCATCTCGAGGTGGCGGACGCAAGGCAGGAAAGCCAAGGCTGCCCGGTAAAGATAACCACAGACTATTCCATTTTATTTTATTTGGTTTATTTTGTTTTGTTTTCTGAGATGTCTTTGAAGGGAGTAAGTTTTGCCTGGGAGTAAGAACTTTTGTATCTATTTGCAAAAGAAAAGGGGACATTTAGAGCTAATCCGATTATCAACCAGAGCTCATCTGCTACTGCCAGATGTAGGCAGCTGCACTGATTTGCACACTGCTCTGCCATGCTGATTAATCACTCTATGCCTCTGTAGCTGGTGTATATAAATTCATGTCTTGACGTCTCACTCCTATGAAGAGCCATAGCCAGGATTCTAGATTTTTTTTTTGGGAGGGGGTGAATGTTTTTTTCAGGAGGGGAAACAATGTCACACCCACACCCACACCTCCACTCACACAACATTGGCATCCCGGGGTGGGGTGGGAGGGGTGTGCTGTTAGCTCAGGAGGGTTCCCCACTGCTCCCCCTCTGGCTATGGCCCTGCTCCTATGTCTGATGAAGTGGACTTGATCTGCAAAAGCTCACATTAAAAAATATAGCAGTTAGTCTTTACAGAGCTGGAACAATTTTTGGTTTTCTCATATGTTTTTGAAGGAGTTGATCTAATAGTATGTGTTTTCAGCATCTTGAAAAGTATGAAAACAAGACAAAACAAAACAAAATGAACAAAACAATAATGTTGTGGCACTTTAAGACTGACTGCTGTATTTTAGTGTTAGCTTGAATGGATCGAGTCCACTTGGTTAGACCTAAGAGTGAGACTTCATGGCATTAATTTCTACCTACCAGATATTTATTTACATCCTCCCATGCTATGTCAGATAGAGAGGTACACGTTTGTCGAGCAAAACAGATAAGTAGACAAACCAGTGTGGCTATTTGCAACCAGTAATAACAGAAGATCCCTGACTGGGGTTCAGAATTATTCTAATAATTTTGTGTCAGAAATTATTCTGGGTTGAAAGGATTTTTGCCCAGTGAGGCTCCTTTCATGTTTCCAAGAGCTGGGACAGAGACGGGCATTCAATCTGTCATGCAGTACCCAGGTCTCGAACTGCTGACTTGCCAGCCTGCCAGCTAACAAGGCGAGCTTCTTACCCACTGAGCCACCACAGTCCCACTTCAGGCATTAAACAGGCATGACTAGACACTGAAGCACACGGAATGCTGTTACCTTTCCTGCCAAAGCGGTACCTCTTTATCTACTTGCAATTTCTTACTATTCTAACCCACTATATGCCATGCTAGTTCTCTAATTTTGGCATGGGCTGCACATACTGTAGTTTCCGTTTCATGTTGATTTGGCCATTCCATGCCGATGGAGCCTGGTTTCCTCTTCCCTGTTTCTCTGTCTTCACCCGCCACATCCCCTAGGGAAGAAGCTCAAATGTGGAGCCATAGAGACAAGACCTTTGAAAGTTGCACCACACCACAAATGGCCAAAGGCAAAGCTTTCCTCCAGGAGGACCTCACAAAAGTCAAGGTGACTACCTGCCAGGATAGTTAGCAAAGCAAAGCATTCACTCTCTAGGCATTTCACAAGTCAATCAGCATGCTGGGGACTGATTTTACTGACCTCAGAAGGATGGGAGAACCTCAGCCAACCTTGAGACCTGGCCAGGATGGAACCCACAACCTTTTGGTTGCAGTACACCCATTTTTAACCACTGTACCACTGAAGCTTGTGGCCCCTTAACACACAATGGGCTGCAGTGGCTCAGTGGTTAAGAAGCTTGCCTTGTTAGCTGGAAGACTGGCAAGCCGGCAGTTTGAGACTGCATGACGGGTTGAGCGCCCACCTCTGTCCCTGCTCCTTTCAGCATAACCACTCAAAAGCAAGAAATTGCAAGTAGATAAATAGGGACCAATTTGGTGGGAAAAGATCTTAGGGACATGAAAGGAGCCTCATTCGGGTGTCCTTTGAGTGGAGTTTCTCCAGCTAAAAAACTTTCAACCCACAATAATTTCTGACATGAAATTTAAAAACCCACAGTCATTTTGCTTTGGAAAATGTTTGTGTTCTTCCTCCTCAAGTGCCTTTGAGAATGTTTTTCTTTATCCCCTTGGCTACCGGCTTGGTCATTTCAGAAGGCCGACACTGAGTAGCAACAGCACGGGTGGTTTGCGTCTAAGTTCTCCAGAAGATGACGACCTTCGACCTCCACCCTTGGAACTTTATACCAACGGAGATCCTGGTCCATATATTCTCCTTCCTTCCTGCCAGAGACCGGCACAACGTCTCATGCACGTGTCAGCTCTGGGCTTCTGCCGTTTCTTTTGCCTCGGTCTGGCGCTTCACCGAAGTCGAGTAAGTCTTTTGTAGCTGGGTCAGCCAGTTGGGGACTCGTCAATCAGGCAAACAAACGATTGACACCATCCTTAGTGGGTTTACGCGATCCATTCAATGTTGTAGTATAAATATTGGTCAGTGATGGTGAACTTTGGCACTCCAGCTGTTCTTAAACTTCAATTCCCAGAAGCCCAAGTCCCTGTGAATCCACACCAGTGGGTTTACTGCATGCACATATATTCATGGGGACTTGGACCTCTGGGAATTGAAGTTAAAGAACAGCCGGAATGCCAAGGTTGACCATCACTGATATTGGTAAAGGTCTCTCTTGCTCAAAAGCCAGTTGTCTGCAACACTAAGGGTGGTGCCCCTCTCTGTTTCCAGCCCAAGAGACAGCACTGTCTTCATCTGCAGACATTTCTGTGGACATGTGGCAGGCAGGACTAAACATGCCATGCTGTTACCTTTCCTGCTAAAATAGTACCTGTTTATCTACTTGCAATGTCTTGCTTTCAAACTGCTAGGTTGGCAGGAGCTGGGACAGTGACAAGAGCTCATTCTGTCATGTCATGCAGCACTCAGGTCTCAAACGGCTGACCTGTTGCTTTCCAGTCAGCATCTTAACCATTTGAGCCACTGCTGTTACCTTTCCTGCCAAGCCAGTACCTGTTTATCAACTTGCAATTTCTTGATTTTGAACTGCTAGGTTGGCAGGAGCTGAGGCACAGACAGGATCTCATTCCATCATACAGCACTTTGGTCTCAAACTACTGACCTGCCAACTTTCCAGTTGTCAAGTTCAGTGTCTTAACCACAAAACCACGTCAATGCCTTAGGTAGGGATTACACATTCCTCCTAATGTCTTTGTTTCTCTTTGTCTAATACAAAGTTTTAAAAGCTTCTTCTTGAATGACAAGGTCTAGCATCCTGCAGTTTGGACATGTAGGGGGCCTGATTGGTGGAACATGGATAGATGAGTAATAGTGTTACTCAATAAAATGGACAACAAGCTTTCTTTTACTTCATCTCTCTCAGTAGAGGTTGTTCAGCAGCAGTGTTGTAATGGTACACCTTCACTGGTTTAAGATTGTGTTATTTTTGAACCACAATTGGGTGTTCCCTGGTAACAGTAACCTTGTGTTGCAGGCTAGTCTTTCTCACACTAGGTCAGTCAAAAGGAACTGCAGAATGAACTCATCAAAGGATGCTTTCATTTTGTCAGTTTCACATCTGGCCTAGACATGGAAGAAGATGTCCAGTCTTTATGGAAGTTCTCTGTGGTGCAGACCCTGTTTGGAGGACATAGTTTATCTCTTTGGCTGGTTCCTGTAAAGTTCAGATTAGAACATGGAATGGATTCCCGGGCCTAACCTCTTGATTTCTTTCTTCTCCATCCTCTTCCAGCTGTGATTTAGAAGAAAATGACGAGGAGGATGGCGGTACCTCTAGCAGCTTACTGCAGAAGATACAGCCTTATATGGGCCATATCCGATACTTAAAACTTGTCCTTGACACGTCCCTGGATTTACACCGGAGGCTGGCCTGCACTATCTTAGATGTGATGGCGCGGAAGAGCCGCAGGTTGCAAGTGCTCCAGGTTGTGTGTTATTCAAACTGCCCCATATTCTATTCTGGCCAAGACATCCTGCAGAGCTTGAGAGGGCTTTTCCAGGACATGGACGAGGCGACCGTGCAGCACGTTGACCTCCGCCGTATACCTTTCATTTTGGACAACAGAACCATCTCGCTGGTGGCCAGCTGCAGCCCGAACCTGCACACCCTCCTCATCAACAACCAGGCACCCACTGTGGTGTGGCCGAAGGCCATGGTTGAGGTTCTGAGGACTTGTCCCAAACTCTCTACCCTGGGGGTCCCTTACTTTGCCCTGTCGAGGATTGTGTTGAAGGAACTGTCAAGACCGACTCGGGCGCCATTCAAACTCTTGGAGCTGTTCCATGACGGCTTGGAAAATGACATCACAGATGAATGTTGGGCCTCGATGAGAGAGAGACACCCCGGTTTCCACGTGCGGCTGGAGTTTGCAGCAAACGTCACAACGCAGGAGATGACAAAGGTCTTAAAGCCTCACATGCCTATCTCTGAGTTGCGTTTCAATGCCTTCACCCACATGGCCGCTCAGGTGAAGCTTGTGACCAAACTCTATGCCGGGACTTTAGAAAAGCTGGTGCTGCACTCGGGCCCTTACATTGATTTGAATGTGGCATTGATGCAGCTTGCCAAGGCCTGCTCGCGTCTGAAAGAGATCCACTGTTTCTGCGTTGTGGGCCAAGGGGTGGTGGATGTGTTTCAGCGTCACTGCCCACATCTGGAAAAGTACACCCTGTGTCACCCCCCAACGTTCTTCCCTGACAATCTCCCGATGGTAGTCCTGTGACTAGACACGGATGAGTGCAGCTCTTTCAGGATGGAACCGAGTCCTTCTAGCAAGACGGATTAGAACAAAAGTCAGAAAGTTGTCTTATAGGAGTGGACTTTTATATTAAATATAACATTTTAAATCCACAAATTAACCCTCCATATGTTACTGACCACTTATTCAGAAATGGTGTGAGCAACAGGAGTCTCTCTTTGAACTGGTTGCTGTTTTATATATGTTTTTAAAAGAAACCACTTTTTTTATACAGCTATCGATTTTAATATTTTTTATAGTCGTTGGAATAGTCATACTAATTCACAATCACAAATCAAAATAAAGATGTGCATTGGGTAAAGGATTTTTACATCCCTGCCTGATGGTGTTATGGGAATAAAGATTGGATGCAAGGAACTACTTTTTAAAACATTTATTATACATTCTGTGAAGTAATAATCTTGTGTCCGAAATTATTCTGGGTTGAAAGGATTTTTGCTGAATGAACTCCACTCAGGGGATCCCTGAAGGAGGCTCCTTTCACGCCCCCAAGATCTTATCCCAACATAGATGTGCATTGGATAAAGTATCTTTACATCCCTACCTGATAGTGTTATGGGAATAAAGATCAGATACAGTACAAGGAACAACTTTTCTAACAGATGTTATGTGCTCTGTTAAATAATGATATCGTGTCAGAAATTATTTTGGGTTGAAAGGGTTTTTTCTGGAGAAACTGGACTCAGTGGATGCTCAAATGAGCCACCTTTCATGCCACCAAGGTTTCCCACCATCACCACCAAAATGGTCCCTGTTTATCTACTTGCAATTTCTTGCTTTTGAACTGCTAGGCAGGAGCTGGGGCAGAGATGGGCACTCAAACCATCATGCAGTACCCAGGTCTCAAACCACCAACTTGCCAGCCTTCCAGCTAACAAGTCGAGCTGCTTAACCACTCAGCCATTGCAGCCCCTCTGTTAAATCAAAGGTGGAAAGAAATGGAAGGGTGGATCATTAGAAAAGATGTTTGCCCTGCAGCTCATGAGCAATAGAAAGAGTTTCTGGTCATCAGATGGTAGTGGTTTACCCATAAGCTCATTTTCTTATTTTCTTATTAAACTTCTTAACTGTCAGAGCAGTACAACAGTAGAACCAACTACCACAAGAGCACTCCAATACTGGAAGCATTCAAGAGACAGTTGGATTATTATCTGTCATATCTGCTTTGATTCGGATTCCTGCATTGAGCAGATGGGGTCGGACTCCATCATTAAAAGGACCCCTTCCAACTCCAATAGTGAAGATGAAGCAAAGTACTTTGAACATCAAATGAGAAGAGAGGATTCACTTGAGAAAGTCTTGATGCTGGGAAAGGTGGAGGACAAAAGAATAAGGGAGTGGCCGAAAATGTGATGGCTAGATGGTATTGTAGATGCAATGGGCACAGAGCTGAGTGAGTTGAGGAGGAAGGTGGAGGACAGAAGTGCCTGGCGGACAATGGTCCATCAGGTCACAAAGGGTTGGAATCGATTGTGCGACTGAACAACGACAAAATCATACAAGATTTGGGGAAAATAAATGTACAAATGTGTAGAACAGGAATGCATTCCTATGAATATTTCCAGGGCAGATAAAGAGTGTGGTTCTCAGCTTTCCAAAATAATGGGGTTAAGTCTGTTTATGTCTGTTCAGAGTCTGCACTTTAACCACCTGATTCCACTCTAAATTGTACTTATTTAACCATATTTATCCTTCCCACCCACACCAGAAAGTTCTTGCTCAAAAGCCTGTCATACTGACCTTGGAAAGAAGGAAGTGGCTGAGTCAACTTTTTTGCCCCCGGTCTGAATTGAACTCACAGCCTTTAGGTTGCAGTAAGGTAAAGGTGGGTAAAGGTTGCCCTTGCTCGAAAACCAGTCATATCCAACTCTAGGGTTCGGTGCTCATCTCTGTTTATAGCCAAAGAGCTTTGGGTGTAAACGGAGATGAGCTGAACCCCCTATAAGAGTCAGAAATGACTGGCTCTTTACCTAGGACGACAAGGGCGATCTTTACCTGGGATTATATCGGACGATAGCCTTAAATATGGACCTCATATTTGGATTCACTTAGCTCAAAGGGATTCTGACTGGCATAAATAAGAGGCAGTGTTGAAAAACCATGACTTCGAAAGTCACAGCCTATTTGAGGCGTTCAAACTCAAAGAGATTCCTTCATCCTTATACAAATACTTTTAAGACATTAATGTATGTAACTCACTGCCACAAGATGGTACTTCGAAGCACACAGCCGATTCTGCAACTGTCCAGCATTGCGTGAGTCTCCTATTTTCAGGGATGCCGCCTTAGAAAGAATCGTGGTGACATCCCCTCCCAATCCATCCCGGGACCAAAGGGGTTAAACCGGCCATAGGCCACGCCCACTCCATCCTTTCTTCCTTTAATGGTCCAGGGAGAGGTCAATGGCAGGCAGGTGCACATCCCGCGTCAGGTGATGCTTAGTCTTAAAAAGTGCGATGGAAGCGGTCAGAGAGCGCGATCCCTGTCCACACGGAGCGGAGTTTGACACCGACGCCAGAAGCGCTCCAGTTTGCGGAGGCCAAAGATCCAGGTGAGGGGGGTCTGGGTGAAGTCTGGAGCCTCTTTGGCTTCACCTTTCCACCAGGCAAGTGACTGAGGCTGGAAAGCCAGGGATGCCCTTAGAGGCAAAGTTTTTGAAGAGGTGGCCTTAGATGTCTCTGCCTCCAGCATCTTGGAGAGTATGGAAGAAAGACAAAATAAAATAAAAAATACAAAACAATTATGTTGTGATACTTTAAGACTACCTGCTGTATTTTAGTGTTAGCTTTAGTAAGTGGATCAAGCCCACTTCGTTAGACCTATGAGTGAGACTTCATTGCATTAATTTATTCATATCAGTTACTTACTTATACACTTCCATGCTCTGCTGGGTAACCATATCAGGTACAGAGGTACATTTCTAGCGAGCAAATTAAGTTTATAAACTAGTCTGGCTGTTTCCAACCAGTAATAACAGAAGACCCCTCATTGAGGTTCAGATTTATTGCCATGAAGTCATGTGGCAGGCAATGAAACATACGGAATGCTGTTACCTTTCCTTTTGAAGCGGTACCTATTTAACCTACTTGCAATTTTTTTGCTACTCTAACACACTATGCTCCATACTAATGGTCTAATTTTGGGACACATTGCACATATTGTAGTTTCCTTTTTGTGTTGGTTTGGCCTTTCCCTCCATGCCCTCCTTCCCTGCTTCTCTGTCTTCAACCCACCCTTTCCCTCTTTGGTTTCTTGCCTCCTTTCTGCATCCTTCCCTCTCTCTCTCCCTCTTCCAACACAACCACTGGGAAGCAGCTCAAATGTGGAGCCATAGAGGCAGGAACTTTGCAAATTGCCTCCCTCCCTCCATGACACCACAAATGACCAAAGGTGAAGGTTTCCTCCAGAAGGTCCGCACAAAGGTGAAGGTAGTTACCTTCCAAGATAGTTAGCAACCATAGCACTTACTCCACTCTCTGGCTGGTTCACAAGTTAATTAGCATTTGCCCCCATTAACATGTGGGGGACTGATTTTAATTGGACTTCAGAAGGATGGAAGAGGCTGAGACAATTTGAGTCCTTGTCAGGATGGAACTCACAACTTTTTGGTTGCAGTACAGCCATTTTTAACCCCCTCGTCATCAGGGCTTGTGGCCCCTTAACACACAGTCATTTGCTTTGGAAGAAGCCTTCTTCCTCCTCAAGTGCTCTTGAGAATGTTTTACCTTATGCCTTGGGTCATTTCAGGTGGCTTTTTAACACTGAGGAGCAACGGCACTGGTGGTTTCCATCTAAGTTCTCCAGAAGATGACAACCTTCGACCTCCACCCTTGGAACTTTATGCCGGCGGAGATCCTGGAACGTATTTTCTCCTTCCTACCTGTCAGTGACCGGCACAAGGTCTCATTCATGTGTCAGCTCTGGGCTTCCGCCGTTTCTTCTGCCTCGGTCTGGAGCTTCACAGAAGTCCAGTAAGTCTTTCATAGCAATGGCAGCCAGTTGGGGACTTGTCAGCCAGGCAAACGAACAACTTACACTGTCCTAATTTTGCTTCCTTTTTGGATTCAAGGTTGTAGTGTTAATATAAGACCATGATGGTGAACCTTGGCACTCTAGCTGTTCTTGAACTTTAGTTCCCAGAAGCCCAAGTCCTTGTGATACAACACCAATGGATTTACTGCACATACATGCAGGAAACGCATTCATGTGGATTCACAGGAACTTGGAACTCTGGGAATTGAAGTTCAAGAACAGCTGGAACGCCAAGGTTCACCATCACTAATATAGGTAAAGGTCTCTCTTGCTCAAAAGCCAGTTGTGCCCACCTCTAAGGGTGGTGCCCATCTCTGTTTATGGCCAAAGATCCAGCGCCGTCTACATCTCCAGAGATTTCCATGGTCATGAGGCAGGCAGAACTAGACATGTTAAACTGTTACCTTTCCTGCAGTAGCAGTACCTGTTTATCAACTTGCAATTTCTTGCTTTTGAACTGCTAGGTTGGGATGAACTGGGACAGAGACAAGAGTTCATTCTGTCATGCAGCACTTGGGTCTCAATCTGCTGGCCTGTCACCTTTCCTGTCAGTGTCTTAACCACTTCAGCCACTGCAGTCCCTTATGTAGGGAATACACATTCCTCTTAATGTCTTTTTCCTCCTTGTCTAATACATAACGTAGCTTTAAAAGGTACTTCTTGAATCAGAATGGCTAGCATTCTGCATTTGGGACTGGATTTGGCACCTGATTGGTGGAACATGGATATATGAGTAATATTGTTAATCAATAAAATGGACTACAACCTTTCTTTTTCTTCATCTCTCTCAGTAGAAGTTGGTCAGCAGCAGTGTTGTGATGGCAAATCTTCACTGGTTTAAGATTGTGGTATTTTTGAAGCACAATCTGGCTTACCCTGGTAATGGTAACCTTGTCTTGCTGGCTAATCTTTCTCGCACTATGTCAGCTGATGGGAACTGCAGAATGAACTCAGCAAAGGTGCATTAATTTTGCAGTTCCACGTCTGGCCTAGATATGGGAGGAGAAGATGTCCAGTCTTTAGAGAAGTTATCTGTGGTGCAGACCCTGTTTAGAGGATATAGTTTATCCCCTTGGTTGGTGCTTGTAAAGTTCAGAGTAGAACACAGAGCAGATTCCCTGCCCTCCCACCCATCTAACCTCTTGATTTCTTTCCTGCCCATCCTCTTCCAGCTGCAAATCAGCCGAAAGAGAAGAGGAGGGTGGCGGTACCTCGACCACCTTGCAGGAGAAGATAGAGCCCTATGTGGGCCACATCCGATACTTGAAGATCGTTATTGACATGTCCCTGGAGTTATACCGGAGGCTGGCCTGCAACATCTTAGATGTGATGGCACAGAATAACCACAGGTTGCACGGACTTCAGATCATGTGTTATGGCCCAAGCTCCTCTTTCTATTCCGGCCAGGACCTCCAGTACATGTTGAGGCGGCTCTTCCGTGGCATGAATGAGGCAACCATACAGCACGTTGATTTCCGCCGTGTGCCTTTTGCTTTGAGCAACAGGCTCATCTCATTCGTGGGCAGATACTCCCCCAACTTGCGCACCCTCCTTATCAACAACCATGTGCCGGGGTTTACTATGCTGACGACAGAGACGATTGTTGAGATGCTTCTGAATTGCCCCAAACTCTCTAGCCTTGGTGTCTCTTACTTTGCCCTGTCGCGGAGGGTCTTCCAGGAGCTGTTGAGACCGCACCGAGAGCCCTTCAAATACTTGGAGCTGTTCTACGCCGGCATAGACAATGACATCCCTGACAACTGCTGGACCTTGTTGAGGCAGAGGCACCCTGGTTACCACGTGGGGCTGGAGTTTGCAGCGACTGTCACAGAGGAGAAGATGACTCAAGTCTTAAAGCCTTACCTGCCCATCTCTCAGTTGCGTTTCAATGCCTTCACCCACATGGCCAACCAGGTGAATCTTGTTGCTAACCTCTATGCCGGGACTTTAGAAAGGCTTGTGCTGCACCCGGTCCCTTCCCTTGAATTGAACACAGCATTGATAAGGCTCGCCAGGGCCTGCGTGCACCTGAAAGAGATCCACTGTTTCTGTGTGGTGGGCGAAGGGGTGGTGGAGGCATTTCGGAGCCACTGCCCACATCTGAAAAAATACACCTTTTCCCCCACATTGTTCTTCTCTGACAATCCCCCAATGGTAGTCCTATGACTAGACATGGACAAGTGCAGCTCTTTCAGGATGGAACTGAGTTCTTTGTAGTGGGAGGTGTAAGCAAGATGGATTGTTTTAGAACCAAAGTGGGAAATTTGTCTTAAAACGATCACGTGATCAGACTTTTATATAAAACTATAGAACTTTCAATTAACTTATGGAGGTAAAGGTACTGACCTCTTATTCAGAAATGGCGCAAGCAACACGAGTCTCTCTTTGAGCTGGTTGTTGTTATATGTATATTTTAAATAGAAACCACTTTTTCATACAGCTGCCAATTTTAATACTTTTTTAATAGTCATTGGAATAGTCATAGTAATTCACAATCACAAATCAAAATAAAGATGTATATTGGACAAAGTATTTTTACATCCCTGCTTGATGGTGTTATGAGAATAAAGATCAGATGCAAGGAACTACTTATTAAAAGCTATATTATATGTAATGTTAAGTAATAATTGGAAAGTGAAATAGTGAGGATGAAGCTAAAGTACTTTGGACATCAAGTGAGAAGAGAGGATTCACTTGAGAAAGCCTTGATGATGGGGAAGGTTGAGGGCAAAAAAAAAAAGGGGGCGGCAGAAAATGAGATGGCTAGATGGTATTGTTGATGCAACGGGCACAGAGCTGGGTGGGTGGAGGAGGATGGTGGAGGACAAAGGTGCCTTGAAGGGAATGGTCCATGGGGTCACAAATTTTGTTGTTCATTCGCATACTCAATTCTGACCCTATGCATCATAAATTCATCACTATGGAAGGGGGTCTTTCCAGGAAATTAAAACATCCTTTGGTATGCGCCCTCCTGAAAAAACCATCACTCAACCACACGGTGCTTACTAACTACTGACTTGTGTCCAACCTGCCTTTTTTGGGCAAGGTTTTGGAGAAGGCAATGGCGTGGCAGTTACAGAGAGTCCTGGATGAAACTGATTATCTGGACCCTTTCCAGTAAGGATTCAGGCCCGGATATGGTACAGACACTGCATTTGTCGTGCTGGTGGATGATCTCTGGAGAGAGCGGGATGAAGGCCATCCATCCGTCCTGACTCTTCTTGACTTCTTAGCGGCGTTCGATACCGTCGACCACAGTATCGTTCTGGAAAGGCTCCGACGATTGGGGATCCAGGGCACTGTGTTGGCCTGGTTTTCCTAATTCCTGAGAGGCCGGACCCAGTCGGTGTGGTTGGAGGGCGAGGTGTCTAGCCCAAGGCCCCTTTGTTATGGGGTGCCTCAGGGCTTGGTACGCTCACATCTCCTATTTAACATCTACATGAAACCGCTGGGTGAGATCATTCGTTCCCACAAGGTGAGGTATCATCAACATGCAGATGATACCCAGTTATATATCTCGGATGGTGGGGACCCAAGCATTGCAGTGGAAGTCCTTTCCAGGTGCCTGGAGGCTGTCAGGGTCTGGAAGGGGGACAACGGGTTACAACTGAATCCCAGCAAGACTGAATGTCTGTGGGTAGGGAGTCCTCTGTTATCTTGGGAGCCACCATCTATGGTTCTGGATGGGGCGGTTCTGCCCCAAACAGACCTGGTGCGTAATTTGGGGGTCCTTCTGGACTCGCGACTACTGCTCAAAGAGCAGGTGCAAGTCATGGCCAAGAGGGGTTTTGCACAACTTTGTGTTATTCACCAGTTATGCCCGCTCCTAGACCGGGACTCCTTGCTCATGATCACACACGCTCTAGTCACCTCCAGACTTGATTACTGTAACATGTTCTACATGGGGCTGCCCTTGATGACCATTCAGAGGTTTCAACTGGTCCAGAATGCGGCTGCCCGGGTGCACTGGTTGCTGGTTTGTCTCCGGGTGCAATTCAATGTGCTGGTAATTTCCTTTAAAGCCCTACATGGTAGTGGGCCAGGACACTTAAGAGACTGCCTCACCCCAAGAACATCTGTCTGTCCCACTAGAGCGGACCAGAGAGGCTCTCTAGTTGTTCCATCAGCCAGAGAGATGCATCTCTCTGGCACCAGAAGGAGGGACTTCTCTGTGTCCGCTCCGGCCCTATGGAACCTCCTGCCAATGGAGCTACGTCTCTAGACAGAGCTGCTGACCTTTAGGAAGAATATAAAAACATGGCTGGCGGGGCAGGTGTGGAGTAAGGGATGCACAGTGACCCCAGCCTGCTGGCTGGTTTGAGCCCCTCTCTCCCTCTACTTTTTTAATCGGTGGGTTGTAGTGACTTTTAAATTTTTAAGATTTTTTTTTCTTTTATAGTTTTAAATTTGAGATTTTTAGGGAATGTTGCATACCTTTGTTGCTGTTTTCTATGATGTGTAAACTGCCTTGAGTCACCTCGGTGAGGAGGGCGGTGGATAAATAAGAATAAATAAATAAATAAATAAATAAATAAATAATAAGACCACTGCCCACCAGGGACCCCCGTCCTCCACCATCCTCCTTCACCCACCCAGCTCTGTGCACATTGCATCAACAATACCGTCTCACCATCTCATTTTTGGCCGCCCCCTTCTTCTTTTGCCTTCCACCCTTCCCAGCATCAAGGCTTTCTCAAGCGAATCCTCTCTTCTCATTTGATGTCCAAAGTACTTTAGCTTCATCTTCACTATTTGACCTTCTAAGGAGCATGTCCCCCAGTGGGTGACTCAATGCTATGGATGTGGAGTAGCATAAGCTCCAGATGAGAGAATACAGATGAACACTCTGTTGGGTCAAACTGTAGAAGTACTGGGTCACTGTCACTGGCCAGGGACAGGGTTTTTTGGTAGTCTTTAGAGTGTATGACTTGAGCCCCTTGCAATGGGAGAAGGCATTAATCACAGCTTGACTAACCACACGATAGCAGTGGATCTCTTTCAAACCCACACAACTTCTGGCCAGGTCAACCAGGGAAGAGTTGAGGTCATCAGATGAGGTGGTATGAAGGGCCAGCTTCTCCAAAGTCCTGCTATAGCTGTAGGTGACAAACCTGATCTGATTGACCATGTATGTGTAGGTGTTCAATTGCGACATAGTGATGGGGACATTGGGCTTTAAGATGCGAGGGATTTTCCAGGCAGGGACTATGAGGTCCTGTTCCAGTTCCACCCAGAGCCCGGGGTACTTCTCACTCACTACGGCGCACAGCTCTTTTGGGATGACAGGAATATGCTTGTCCATGTAGGTGTTCAGTTGCAACATTGGGCTTTAAGATGTGATGGATTTTCCAGGCAGGAGCCATGTGATTCAGTTCCAGTTCCACCCGGAGATGTTGTTACTTTTCACTACTGCCCACAGCGCTTCAGGAATGGCAGGAATATACTGGTCCATGCACTCACAGAAAATTTCCAGGTATTTGAGTGGCACATGGTTGGCCTTTCACAAAGAAGCACCAAAGAGCTGTCTTCACATTTGGTGTGTCATTGAATCATAGTCTGACCAAGTTATCTAGCTGTGGCAATAGAATAGACCCTACTGCCAGCAGACTCAACACTGATTGCCAGGTGGCGATTCACTAACCTGAGAACCCTGAAGACTAACGACTTTGGGTGGTAAAGTCCACAGGGAAGGGTGATGGTCCTCAAGTGGATTAAATCCCACTTGAATCCATCTTGATGGAGGGCAGCAGCGTCATCCATCCTGGCCTAGGGCTGAGGAGGATTTTGGGTTCCAAAATGACTAGCAAAACTAAAAAGTGACAAGCAGTACTAGATCAGTGGTACGAGTGCCATGGTGTGATGTGGAGGGCCAATGGAAGGCCACTGCATTATATTCCCAGGACAGTCTTCATGGCTGATCACCATGAGGATCACCAATATTCAGAATCAGATACAACACAAGAAGAATCATAAAATAACTGAGTTGGAAGGGGGCCTTTTAGGTCATTGAGTCCATCCTCATCTGCTCAATGCAGGAATCTGAATCAAAGCAGATATGACAGATGGTTGTCCAAGTGTCTCTTGAATGCTCCCAATATTGGAGTTCTTTTGAGACCATTGGTTCCACTGTTGTACTGCTCAAACGGTTAAGAAGTTTAAGAAGAAAATAAGGAAAGGAGTTTATGGGTAAACCACTACCATCTAATGATCAGAAACTCTTTCCATTGCTCATCATCTCTTCTAATAACTCACCCTTCCATCTCTTCCCACCTTTGATTTAACAGGGGGGCTGTGATGGCTCAGTGGTTAAGAAACTCATCTTTTTAGCTAGAAGGGTGGCATGTCGGTGGATCGAGACCCGGGTACCGCATGACGGATTGAGAGCCCGTCTCTATGCTAGATCTTGCCAACCCAGCAGTTCAAAATTGCAAGAAATTGCAAATTGATAAATTGGGACCACTTTGGTGGGATAAGATCTTGGGGGAATGAAAGTAGCCTCCAGCAACAATCCTTTCAACCCAGAACAATTTTCTGACACGAGATTTTTAATTAACAGAGTGTACTATATATGTTTAAAAAAGCAGTTTCTTGCATTCGATCTTTATTCTTATAGCACCATAGGGCAGGGGTGTAAAAATACTTTGTCCAATGTACATCTTTGTTTTGATTTGTGATTGTGAATTACTATTACAGTTCCAATGACTATTAAAAATATTAAAATCAGCAGCTGTATAAAATACTGGTTCATTTTTAAAATATATATAAAACAACAACCAGAGAGACTTCTGTTGCTGACATCACTTCTGAATAAGAGGTCGGTACCTTTACCTCCATATGTTAATTTAAAGTTGAATAGTTTTATATAAAATTCTGCTCAGTTGGTCATTTTAAGACAAATTTCCCCACTTTTCTTCTAAGACAGCAGCTGCCTCTGGAATCCATTTTGCTTACACCTCCTGCTAGACGGACTCAGTTTCATCATGAATGAGGTGCATTTGTCTGTGCCTAGTCACAGGGCTACCATTGGGGGTGTTGTCAGAGAAGAACGATGTGGGCGAAAGGGTGTACTTTTTCAGATGTGGGCAGTGGCACCGAAATGCCTCCACCACCCCTTTGCTCACCACACAGAAGCAGTGGATCTCTTTCAGGTGCGCGCAGGCCTTGGCAAGCCTTATCAATGCCATGTTCAACTCAATGGAAGGGACCGATTGCAGCACCAGCTTTTCTAAAGTCCCGGCATAGAGGTTAGCAACAAGATTCACCTGGTTGGCCATGTGGGTGAAGGAATTGAAATGCAACTGAGAGATGGGCAGGTAAGGCTTTAAGACTTGCGTCATCTTCTCCTCTGTGACAGTCGCTGCAAACTCCAGCCCCACCCGGTAACCGGGGTGCTTCTGCCTCAACAAGGTCCAGCAGTTGTCAGGGATGTCATTGTCTATGCCGGCGTAGAACAGCTCCAAGTATTTGAAGGGCTCTCGCTTCGGTCTCAACAGCTCCTGGAACAACCTCAGCGACAGGGAACAGTAAGAGATCCCCAGGGTAGAGAGTTTGGGGCAAGTCATGAGCATTTCAACAATTGAATATGTCATCAGCAGAGTGAGCCATGGCGCATGGTTGTTGATGAGGAGGGTGCGCAAGTTTGGGCTGCTTCTGCCCAACGAGATGAGGGCGTTGTTCAAAGCGAAAGGCACACGGCGGAAATTAATGTGCTGCATGGTTGCCGCATCCATGTAATGGAAGCTCCATCTCAAGCTCTGCTGGGGGTTCTGGCTGGAATAGAAAATGCGATTTTTGCCATAAAATATGATCTGAAGTCCTTGCAACCTGCGGCTCTTACACGCCATCATATCTAAGATGTTGCAGGCCAGCCTCTGGTTTAACTCCAGGGACATATCAACAACTATCTTTAAGTTTCGGATGTAGCCCATATAGGGCTGTATCTTCTCCAGTAAGCTGCTCGAGGTACAGCCATACTCCACTAGAATTTTGTCTGAATTACAGCTGGAACAGGATGGGAAGGAAAGAAATAAAGGGGTCAGTTGGGTGGTAGGGCAGGGAATCTACTCTGTGTTCTACTCTGAACTTTACAGGAACCAGCCAAGGTGATAAAGTATTTCCTCCAAACAGGGCCTGGAACACATATAATTTCTCTAAAGACTGGACATCTTCACCTTCCATGTCTAGTTGTTGTTGTTCAGTTGCACAGTCGATTCTGACCCTTTGCGATGACCCCATGGACCACTGTCCGCCAGGCACTTCTGTCCTCCACCATCCTCCTCAACTCGCTCAGCTCTGTGCCCATTGTGTCTACAATACCATCTAGCTATGTCATTTTGGACCACCCCCTTCTTCTTTTGCTCTCTACCTTTCCAAGCATCAAGGCTTTCTCAAGTGAATCCTCTCTTCTCATTTGATGCCCAAAGTACTTTAGCTTCATCTTTACTATTTAACCTTCTAAGGAGTCATCAGAGTTGATTTCTTCTAATATTGACCTATTTGTTCTTCTTCCTGTCCAGGGTATTCTCAAAACTCTCCTCCAACACCACATCTCAATGGCATCTATTCTTCTGCGCTCAGCTTTCCTAATGGCCCAGCTCTCACAACACTTCATTGCCACCGGGAATACTATTACTTTGACTATACAAATATTTGTTTGCAATGAGAGGTCTCTACTTTTCACTATGACTAGGCCAGATGTGAAACTGCCAAACTGAATTCAATCTTTGGGTGGGTTCATTTTGCAGTTCCCATAATCTGACATAGTGTGAGAAAGATTAGCTGGCAAGATAAGGTTACCATTACCAGGGTAAACCAGATTGTGGTTCAAAATTACCACAATCTTAAAGTGAAGATTTACCATCACACTGCTGTTGACCAACGTCTACTGAGAGACATAAAGTAGAAGAAAGGTTGTAGTCCATTTTATTGAGTAACAATATTACTCATATATCCATGTTCCACCAATCAGGTGCAGACCAATCCAAAATGCAGAATGCTAGCCATTCTAACTCAAGAAGTAGCTTTTAAAGCTGTGTATTAGACAAGGAGTCCCTGCCAACCTAGTAGTTCAAAAGCAAGAAATTGCAAGTGGATAAACAGGTACAGTTTTGGCAGGAAAGGTAACAGTGTGGCACGTCTAGTCCTGCCAGCCATATGACCACAGAAATCTCTGCAGATGTAGACAGTGCTGTATCTTTGGCCATAAACAGAGATGGGCACAACCCTTGGAGGTGGACATGACTGGCTTTCAATCAAGAGTGACCTTTACCTACATTAGTGATGGTGAACCTTGGCACACTAGCTGTTCTTGAACTTCAGTTCCCAGAGTCCCAAGTTCCTGTGAATCCAAAGGAATGAGTTTTCTGCAGTAAATCCATTGGTGTAGATTCATGGGGACTTGGGCTTCTGGAAAATAAAGTTCAAGAATAGCTAGAGTGCCAAGGTTCATCATCATGGTCTTATATTAACAATACAACCTTGAATCCATCAAGGAAGCAAACTAAGGACGGTGTAAGTTGTTTGCTGGACTGACGAGTCCCCAACGGGCTGCCCCAGCTACGAAAGACTTACTGGACTTCTGTGAAGCTCCAGACCGAGGCAGATGAAATGGCAGTAGCCCAGAGCTGACAGATGCGTGAGACGTTGTGCCGGTCTCTGACAGGAAGGAAGGAGAAAATATGTTCCAGTATCTCCATCGGCATAAAGTTCACAGGATGGCAGGTGAAGGTCGTCATCTTCTGGAGAACTGAGATGGAAACCACCAGTGCCGTTGCTCCTCAGTGTTAAAGAGATCGACCTCCTAAAAGGACCCAAGGCATAAGGGAAAAGATTCTCAAGAGCACTTGAGGAGGAAGAAGCCAAACATAAAGCAAAACAAATGTGTGTTAAGGGGTCACAAGCACACGGGTTATAAATGGCTGTACTGCAAGCAAAAAGTTGTGAGTTCCATCCTGATCAGGGCTCAAGGTTGTCTCAGCCTCTTCCACCCTTCTGAAGTGCATAAAATCAGTCCCCCACATTTTAATGGGGCCAAAATGCTAATTAACTTGTGAAACACCCAGAGAGTGGAGTAAGTGGTATGGTTGCTTACTATCCTGGCAGGGAGCCACCTGCACCTTTGTGAGGTCCTCCTGGAGGAAACCTTCCCCTTTGGCCATCTGTGGTGCGGTGGAGGGAGAGAGACAGCTTGGAAAGTTCCTGCCTCTATGGCTCCACATTTGAGCTTCTTCTCAAGGAGTTGTGGTGGAAGAGGGAGAGAGAGAGGGAAGGATGCACAAAAAGGCAAGAAACCAAAGAGGGAAAGGGTGGGTTGAAGACAGAGAAGCAGGGAAGGAGGGCATGGAAGGAAAGGCCAAACCAACACAAAAAGGAAACTACAATATGTGCAACGTGTCCCAAAATTAGAGCACTAGCATGGAGCATAGTAGGTTAGACTAGCAAGAAATTGCAAGTAGATAAACAGGTAGCGCTTCAACAGGAAAGGTAAGAACATTTCTTGTCTTTCATTGCCTGCCACATGACTTCATGGCAATAAATCTGAACCCCAATCAGGGATCTTCTGTTATTACTTTTTGGAAACAGTCACTCTGGTTTGTAATCTTATTTGTTTTGCAAGCTAAACAGGTACTTCTGTGCCTGATATGGTTGCTCAGCATAGCATCAGAGGGTCAAAGTCACTAAGTTTCTGACATGTGTAAATTAATTCCATGAAGTCTCACTCTTAGGTCTGACAAAGTGGACTTGGGCCAATTAGTAAAGCTTACGTTAAAAAACAGCAGTTAGTCTTGACGTGTGACAGTGTTATTGTTATGTATTTATTATGTCTTGTTTCCATACTCTCCGAGATCCTGGAGGCACAGATGACTAAGCCCCCCCCCCTTTCAAAAACTTTACTTCTAAAGTCACCCCAGGCTTTCCGGCCTCACATCCTCTGCCTCGAGTCTCTCGCCTGCGGGGAAAGGCGGCACACAAGGCAAACTTGCTCATGGGTCGGGGAGCCCAACCGCCTCCAGACTTGGCCCAGACCCTCCTCACCTGGATCTTTGGCCTCCGGAAACAGGAGCGCTTCTGACGTCGGTGTCAAACTCATGCCCGTGTGGACAGGGATTGCACTCTCCCCCCTCCTCCATTGCGCTTTTTCAGCTGAAGCCACACCTGACATGGGATGCGGGATGTGCACCTGCACGCCATTCACCTCTCCATGGAACATTAAAGGAAGAAAGGATGGAGCGGGCCTGGCTACAGGTGATTTAACCCCTTCAGTACCTGAGGGATGGGGGGGGGGAAATGTCACCATGTTTCTTTCTAAGGCTGTATCCCCGACAATAGGAGACTCACCCATAGCTGGATGCTTGCGGGGTGAGGAGGCTTAGAAGTGCCATCTTGTGGCAGTGAGTTACACAGATGAACACCTTTAAAACAGTGGTGGGATGTCAAACATTTTACTACCCCACCATGACATCATAGTGTGGGCGGAGCTAACATCATGACATCATGGGCAAAGCCAATGTCATGACATTGGGCGAGTCCAAAGAAATTTTTTTAAAATAATAAAATAAAAATAAGCACACACACACACACCTCAACCCGCCCAACCACAACACAATCCCATAAATAAATAAAAAATACATTAAAATACACCCACCCACCCACCCACAACACAAATCAACCAGAGCTTTTAAACCAGAGCTTAAAGCTTATTCTGGGTAGTCTTTCTCACAGTAGGTCAGATGGAAGGAACTACAGAATGAACTCACCACAAGATGGCTTCATTTTGGCACTTTTCAACTTTTCAACAGTTAAAGAAGTTAGGTACTAAATCTTTGCCTAACCAGTTCTCTAGGATATCTAGGGGATCTGGCTATAGGGAGCTTCAGGCTAGCAGCTTCTCTTCCTCCTCCCCGCTTGGGAGGACAGCAAGGAGGCCATGCATACGCGCCAAGCACTGTAGGCGTGCATGCACACCAAGTGCTTGGCACGCATGCGCAGTGGGGGAACCAGTGAAAAGGTAAGCCCCGAAGGTGGTTCCCCCAAAAAAGCTGCAACCGGTTCTCCGGGACACTGGGGAAAGTTACTACCGGTTCTGGAGAACTGGTAAGAACCTGTTACATCCCATCACTGCTTTAAAAGTATTTGTATAAAGGAATCCCTTTTAATGCCTCAAATAGGCTACAATCCTCCTAGTCGTGTCTATTCAGCACTACACCTTTTTTCTGCCAGTGAGATTCCCCTCCAGCTAAGTGACTCTATAATTGGGGGTTCAGATTTAAGGCTATAATCCTCTGTAATGATCCTCCTTGCTTGAAAGCTAGTCGTTTCTGGCTCTTCCAGGGGGTTCTGCTCATCTCTGTTTACACCCAAAATGATGCAGACAGTGCTGGCTCCTTGGCTATAAATGGAGATGAGCACCAAAACCTAGAGTTGGATAGTTACTTAGACCCTCTGATGCTCTGCTGTGCAACCATATCAGGTGCAGAGGTACATGTTTAGCTAGCAAAATAAGTTTATAAACTAGTGTGGCTGTTTCCAACCAGGAATAACAGAAAGACCCCTGATTGGGGTTCAGATTTATTGCCATGAAGTCTTGTGGTAGGCACTCAAGCACACAGAATGGCTTTCGAGCAAGGACAACTTTACCCACCTTTGCCATACTGCAACCTAAAGGTGGTGAGTTCAGTCCTGACCAGGGCCAAAGGTTGACTCAGCTGCTTCCATCCTTCTGAGGTCACTATGATAGGCTTTCGAGCAAGGGTGACCTGTCCACTCTCAACATGTTCCAATTTTATTTATTTATTACTTGGATTTCTACCACTGACCCCTCACCAAGATGACTCCAGGTGGCTTAAATTAAAAAAAACTTTACAAAAACATTAAAAATAGCATTAAAATTGAATTATTTAAAATTAAGAAATTTAATTTTTTTAAAAAGCACTCCAAATACTGCTTGCTAAAACTTAGAGCCTGAGCAATAGTTAAACTAGTTTTTCCATCATTTGGGGGGCATTTCATTGAGTTTGGGGTTCATTTTGGGTTTGCTCTGAAAGCTTTTTTTAAACAAATTCTTTGGAATTTTTCTTGTGTTTTAATGCCCATCCAGCCAGGTGGGGTGGGTTAGTGGTTAGGGTCATTTCTCCAGTCCTGCAGTTCTGCATGTGTTTTGATGCCCATCCTGTATGGATTGGTGGTTTCTATGTATGCACATGTGGACAGAATTTTTGGGGTTTTCATTAGTTTGTGTGGTTAGACTTGGTGTTTCTGGAGGGTGTGGTTCTGAAGTTTGTTTTATTTCCTGCTCACCTAGTGACTGTGGTGTGTCATGGCACCCCCCAAAAAAGCAGCTTTGGTGTTAAATCACTTGTAGGCACGCCCACTCCATCCTTTCTTCCTGTAATGGTCCAGGGAGACGTCAGTGGCAGGCAGGTGTGCATTCCGTGTCAGGTGTGACTCCAGCTGAAAAGCACGATGGAAGCGAGTGGAGAGTGCGATCCCTGTCCACACGGGGCTGAATTTGCTCCTGACGCCAGAAGCTCTCCTGTTTGCAGATCCAGGTGAGGAGGGTCTGGGTGAAGTCTGGAGGTTCCTGGGCTCCACCTTTCCACCAGGCAAGTGACTGGAGGCAGAGGATGGAACTCCAGGGCTGCCTTTAGAGGCAAAGTTTTTGAAGGGGTGGCCTTGGTAGTCTGTGCCTCCAGCATCTCAGAGAGTAGGAAAGCAAGACACACACAGAACAAAACAATAATGTTGTGATACTTTAAGACTAACTGCTGTATTTTAATGTTAGCTTTACTAATTGTCCCAAGTTCAATTTGTTAGACCTAAGAGTGAGACTTCATGGCATTAATTTATACATATCAGAAACTTAGTTACTTAGACCCTCTGATGCTCTGCTGTGCAACCATATCAGGTGCAGAGGTACATGTTTAGCTAGCAAAATAAGTTTATAAACTAGTGTGGCTGTTTCCAACCATGAATAACAGAAAGACCCCTGATTGGGGTTCAGATTTATTGCCATGAAGTCTTGTAGTAGGCACTCAAGCACACAGAATGCTATTCCCTTTCCTGTTGAAGTGGTACCTGTTTACCTACTTGCAATTTCTTGCTAGTCAAACCCACTATGCTCCATACTAGTGCTCTAATTTTGGGACACGTTGCACATATTGTAGTTTCCTTTTTGTGATGGTTTGGCCTTTCCTTCCATGCCCCCCTTTCCCTGCTTCTTTGTCTTCAACCCACCCCTTCCCTCTTTGGTTTCTTGCCTCTTTTGTACATCCTTCCATCTCTCTCTCCCTCTTCCACCACAACCCCTCGGGAAGAAGCTCAAATGTGGAGCCATAGAGGCAGGAACTTTCCAAGCTGCCTCTCTCCCTCCACCACACCACAGATGGTCAAAGGGGAAGGTTTCCTCCAGGAGGACCTCACAAAGGTGCAGGTAGCTCCCTGCCAGGATAGTTAGCAACCATAGCACTTACTCCACTCTCTGGGTGTTTCACAAGTTAATTAGCATTTTGCCCCCATTAACATTTTGGGGACTGATTTTATGCACTTCAGAAGGGTGGAAGAGGCTGAGACAACCTTGAGCCCTGGTCAGGCTGGAACTCACAAACCTTTGGCTGCAGTACAGCATGTTTAACCCCTGTGCTAACAGGGCTTGTGGCCCCTTAACACACAGTCATTTGCTTTGTAAGATGTTTGCCTTTGTCCTACTCAAGTGTTCTTGAGAATGTTTTCCCTTATGCCTTGGGCTACCAATTGGGTCATTTCAGAAGGTCGATTTTGTTAACCCTGAGGAGCAACGGCACCGGTGGCGTGCGTCTACGTTCTCCAGAAGATGACGACTCATGACCTCCACCCTTGGAACTTTATGCCGATGGTGATCCTGGAACAGATTTTCTCCTTCCTTCCTGTCAGAGACCGGCACAACGTCTCACGCATGTGTCAGCTCTGGGCTTCCGCCGTTTCTTCTGCCTCGGTCTGGAGCTTCACAGAAGTCCAGTAAGTCTTTTGTAGCTGGAGCAGCCCATTGGGGATTCATCAGTCAGGCTAACAAACAACTCACACCGTCCTTATTTTGACTTTTGTGATGGATTCAAGGTTGTAGTGTTAATATAAGACCATGATGGTGACCCTTGGTACGCTAGCTGTGCTTACACATTCTGCCTAATCTCTAGTTTCTCCTTGTGTAATACACAACTTTAAGTGCTTCTTCTTGAATTAGAATGGCTAGCATTCTGCATTTGGGACTGGTCTGCACCTGATTGGTGGAACATGGATATATGAGTAATATTGTCACTCAATAAAATGGACTATAACCTTTCTTTTGCTTCATCTCTCTCAGTAGAAGTTGGTCAACAGCAGTGTTGTGATGGTAAATCTTCACTGGTTTAAGATTGTGGTATTTTTGAAGGACAATCTAGCTTACCCTGGTAATGGTAACCTTGTCTTGCCGGCTAATCTTTCTCATACTATGTCAGTTGATGGGAATTGCAAAATGAACCCACCCAAAGGGTGCCTTATTTTTGGCAGTTTTATGTCTGGCTTAGACATGGAAGGGGATGATGTCCAGTCTTTAGAGAAGTTATCTGTGGTTGAGACCCTATTTGGAAAATATAGGTTATCCCGTTGGCCGGTTCCCATAAAGTTCAGAGTAGAACACAGAGCGGATCCCCTACCCTCCCACCCATCTAACCTCTTTATTTCTTTCCTTCCCATCTTCTTCCAGCTGTGATTCAGACGAAACTGAAGAGGAGGATGGTGGTACCTCAAGCACCTCACTGGAGAAGATAGAGCCCTATATGGGCTACATCCGATACTTAAAGATAGTTCTTGAAATGATCCTGGGGTTAAACCGGAGGCTGGCCTGCAACATCTTAGATGTGATGGTGCAGAAGAGCCACAGGTTGCAAGGACTTCAGATCGTGTGTTATGGCACAATCCCCCATTTCTATTCTGGCCAAGACCTCTTGAACAGCTTGAGGCGGCTCTTCCAGGGCATGGAAGGGGGAACCATGCAGCACGTTGATTTCCGCCATATGCCTTTCATTTTGAACAACAAACTCATCTTATTAGTGGGCAGATGCAGCCCAAACTTGTGCGCCCTCTTCATCAACAACCACGTGCTGAGGGTCACTACGATGAGGAGGGAGACAATAGTTGAGGTGGTGAGGACTTGCCCCAAACTCTCTGCCCTGGGGGTCTCTTACGTTGCCCTGTCGGAGACGCTGTTCCACGAACTGTTGAGACCGAACCGAGAACCTTTCAAATACTTGGAGCTCTACTACACCGGCATAGACAATGACCTCCCTGACAACTGTTGGTTCTTGGTGCGAGAGAGGCACCCTGGTTTCCGCGTGGGGCTGGAGTTTGCAGTGACTGTCCCAGAGGAGAAGATGACTCAGATCTTAAAGTCTTGCCTGCCCATATCTTGGTTGTGTTTCAATGGCTCCACCGACATGGCCAACCTGGTGACGCATGTCGCAAACCTCTACGCCGGGACTTTAGAACGGCTTCTGCTGCACCCGGCCCCTTCCATTGAGTTGAACATGGCATTGATAAGGCTTGCCAGGGCCTCCATGCATCTGAAAGAGATCCACTGTTTCTGTGTGGTGGACTTAGGGGTGGTGGAGGCATTTCGGTGCCACTGCCCACATCTGAAAAAATACACACTTTCCCCCACAATGTTCTTATCTGACAATCCCCCAACGGTTGTCCTATGACTAGGCACGGACAAGTGCAGCTCTTTCAGGATGAAACCGAATTCTTTGTAGCGGGAGGTGTAATCAAGACGGATTCCAGAGGCTGTGGATGTTTTAGAACAAAAGTGGGGAAATTGTCATATAGGACCAAATGGGCAAACTTTTATATAAAACTATTGAACTTTAAATTAACATGTGGCGGTAAAGGTACCGACCTCTTATTCAGAAATGATGTAAGCAACAGAAGTCTCTCTTTGATCTGGCTGTTGTTTTATATATATGTTTTTAAAAGAAACCACTTTTTTAATACAGCTGCTGATTTTAATATTTTTTATAGTCATTGGAATAGTGATAGTAATTCACAATCACAAATCAAAATAAAGATGTGCATTGGGTAAAGTATTTTTACATCCCCGCCTGATGATGTTATGCCAATAAAGATTCGATGCAAGGAACTACTTTTTAAAACATATATTATACGCTCTGTTAATTAATAATCTCGTGTCAGAAATTATTCTGGGTTGAAAGGATTTTTGCTGGATGCCCGAAGGAGTCTCCTTTCATGCCTCCAAGATCTTATCCCACCATAGTAGTCCCTATTTATCTCCTTGCAATTTCTTGCTTTTGAACTGCTAGGTTGGCAAGCTCCTGCACAGAGATGGGGCACTCAATCTGTCATGTAGTACCCGGGTCTCGAATCGCTGACTTGCCAGCCTTCCCGATAACAAGATGAGCTTCTTAACCACTGAGCCCTCACGGCTCCCCTGTTAAATCAAAGGTGGAAAAAAATGGAAGGGTGGATCATTAGAAGAGATTTTTATCCAGCAGTTCATGAGCAACGGAAAGAGTTTCTGATCATCAGATGGTGGTGGTGTACCCATAAGCTCCTTTTCTTATTTTCTTCTTAAACTTCTTAATGGTTAGAGCAGTACGACAGTGGAACCAACGGCCACAAGAACAGTCCAATACGGGACGCAATCATGAGACAGTTGGATCATTATCTGTCATATCTGCTTTGATTCAGATTCCTGCATTGAGCAGATGGAGATGGACTCAATGGTCTAAAGCAGTGGTTCCCAATGTGGGGTATAGGCCCCACAGGGGAACTTCAGTTCCCAGAAGCCTAAGCCAGTATATTGACTGATCAGTGCTTTGGGGAATTGACTTAAGCTTCTGGGAATTGAAGTCCAAACACCAGCATTTGGGAAACACTGGTCTAAAAGACCCCCTTCCAACTCAGGTATTTTATGATGCTTCTTGTGTTGTATCTGATTCTGAATATTGGTGATCCTCATGCCTATCAGCCATGAAGATTGTCCCGGGAATATAATGCAGTGCCCTTCCTTTGGCCTTCTACACCGCAGCGTGGTACTCGTACCACTGATCTAGGTCTGCTCATCACTTTCTACTTTTGCTAGTCATTTTGGCACCCAAAGTCCTCCTCAGTCCCAAGCTGCCTCTTTCCATCTAGATGGATTCATGTGAGATTTAATCCACTTGGGGACCATCACCCTAACCTGTGGACTTTGCGACCCAAAGCTGTTAGTCTTCAGGTTTGTCAGGTTAGTGAATCGTCACCTGGCAATCGGTGTTGAGTGTGCTGGCAGTAGGGTCTACTCTATTACCATAGCAGGATAACCTGGTCAGACTATGATTCTATGTCACACCAAATGTAAAGGCAGTTCTTTGGTTCTTTTTGAAAGCCCAAACTTTGTTCTGGTCTCTGACAGGAAGGAAGGATAAAATATGTTCCACAATTTCTGTCACTCCCCACTCATTCAGTGGGCCTGCTATAGTGTCGTATGACACTATGGCATTATAGTGGACATTATACTTCAGAACCAATTCCAGATGGCCATGATCCAGTTTTAATGCAGTGGCCTTCCATTGGCTTTTTGCATCGCAGTGTGACGCCTGTACAACTGGTCTAGTTCTTCTAGTCACTTTCTGGTCCTGAGCCCTTTTGGCACACAAAGTCCTCCTTGGCCCCCAGCCCAGGATTGGTGAAGATGCTGCCTTCCATCAAGATGGATTCAAGTGGGGATTTAATCCACTTGGGGACCATCACCCTTCCCTGTGGACTTCATCACCCAAGGCCATGAGTCCTCAGGGTGGTCAGGTTAGTTAATCGCCGCCTGATTCTCGGCATGGGGTCACTGACAGTCCGATCTTCTTCTCTATTGGGATAGCAGGATCACCTGGACAGACTATGATTCCATGACACACCAAATGTGAAAACAGTTCTTTGGTCCTTCTTTGAGAAAGCTGGAACGTGGCCGTCTGGAATTGGTTCTGAAACATAATTCATTTCATTTATTCGATTTGTATACTGCCCTACTCGGTACAACCGACTCAGGGCAGTTTACAGAAACCATACATATAAGACAATCAAAAGAATATAACATAATCAAGGTCATATAGCATAATACAATAAATATAACAATGCAGTACAGCAGTGCAATAAAACAAAACCACACTGCAATATAAAGTTACAGAATACAGTGCAATAAAACAAAACCACACTGCAAAATAAGGTTACAAAATACAATTCCAGTTACATATACATGACATAGAAAATAACATCACAGTCACAGTCTTATAAGCAGAACGTGCAGTTGGCAACTATGGCCCAAATCCTTGATTGTGAGAAGCATCTGTATCCCAAGGGAGGCATTTTTATTTTTTAAAGTAGAGCTGTCAATTCCACCAGAAGAGAATGGGTGCCTTTGGCCATTCCAGTTGCTTTTAATAGCAACATCATAAGTAGAAATTCTCTACATGCAAAGTAGGTAAAAAATACTCACCAAGCAGCATCCATGCAATTCTATTGCTGGTGATAGAGATGAACGTTCACTGCCCTTGCTATCCATTCGGAGGTTGTCTATTCACCAGAATCACCGTTGCTTAGCGTACTCAAAAGGCACTATAGCACGCTCACTGCATGAGTGGGGATTTGGTAAGCCAAATGGGCATGTTCTCACTGGGAATGCACATGTGAATAAACACGACTTGAAGGATTGGAGCCTATTTGAGGCATTCAAAAGGATTCCTTTATCCCTATACAAATACTTTCAAATGTGTCAATCTGTGTAACCCTCTACCACAAGATGAGACGCCTAATCCTCCACAACCATACAACTATAGCTGACCCTCCAATTTTGGGCGATGCTGCCTTAGAAAGAATTGTGGTGACATTCCCCCCCTCCTTCTGGGACCAAAGGGGTTAAATCACCCGTAGCCACACCCACTCCATCCTTTCTTCCTTTAATGGTCCAGGGAGAGGTGATTGTGTGCAGGTGCGCATCCCCTGCCAGGTGTGGCTCCAGTCGAAAAGAGCAAGAGGAGCAGGCGGAGAGCGCGATTCCTGTCCACACGGGGCTGAGTTTGACACCGCCGCCAGAAGAGCTCCTGTTTGCAGAGGCCAAAGATCCAGGTGAGGAGGGTTTGGGCCAAGTCTGGAGGCGGTTGGGCTCCCCGACCCATGAGCAAGTTTGCCTTGTGTGCCGCCTTTCCCCGCAGGTGAGAGACTCGAGGCGGAGGACATGAGGCCGGAAAGCCAGCGCTGACTTTATAGGCAAAATTTTTGAAAGGGTGGCCTTAGTATTCTTGTGCCTCCGGGATCTCGGAGAGTATGGAAACAAGACGTAATAAATACAAAACAATATCTTTGTGACACTTTAAGACTACCTGCTGTATTTTAATGTTAGCTTTAGTAAGTGGACTGAGTCCCCTTCGTTTGACCTAAGAGTGAGACTTCATGGCATTATTTATATATATCAGTTACTTACTTAGACCCTCCCATGCTCTGCTGGGAAACCATATTAGGTGCAGAGGTACATGTTTAACTAGCAAATTAAGTTTATAAACCAGTGTAGCTGTTTCCAAACAGTAATAACAGAAGACCCTTCACTGTGGTTCAGATTTATTGCCATAAAGTCTTGTGGCAGACACTGAAGCACACGGAATGCTGTTACCTTTCCTGTTGAAGCGGTACCTGTTTACCTACTTGCAATTTCTTGCTAGTCTAACCTACTATGCTCCATGCTAGTGCTCTAATTTTGGGACACGTTGCACATATTGTAGTTTCCTTTTTGTGTTGGTTTTGCCTTTCCCTCCATGCCCTCCTTCCCCGCTTCTCTGTCTTCAACCCACCCTTTCCCTCTTTGTTTTCCTGCCTCCTTTGTGCATCCTTCACTTTCTCTCCCACTTCTACCACAAACCCCTCCGGAAGAAGCTCAAATGTGGAGCCATAGAGGCAGGAACTTTCCAAGCTGCCTCTCTCCCTCCACCACACCACAGATGGTCAAAGGGGAAGGTTTCCTCCAGGAGGACCTCACAAATGTGCAGGAGGCTCCCTGCCAAGATAGTTAGTAACCATAGCACTTACTCCACTGTCTGGGTGGTTCACAAGTTAATTAGGATTTTGCCCCCATTAACATGTTGGGGACTGATTTTATGCACTTCAGAAGGGTGGAAGAGGCTGAGACAACCTTGAGCCCTGGTCAGGATGGAACTCACAAACTTTTTTGTTGCAGTACAGCCATGTTTAACCCCTGTGCTAACAGGGCTTGTGGCCCCTTAAGACACATTCGTTTGCCTTAGATTAGAAGATGTTTGCCTTTTTCCTCCTCAAGTGCTCTTGAGAATATTTTCCATTATGTCTTGGGTAATTTCAGGAGGTCAATCTCTTTAACACTGAGGATCAACAGCACCTGTGGTTTCCATCAAAGTTCTCCAGAAGATGACCACCTTCGACCTCCACCCTTGGAACTTTATGCCGATGGAGATCCTGGAACATATTTTCTCCTTCCTTCCTGTCAGAGAACGACTCAATGTCTCATGCACGTGTCAGCTCTGGGCTTCCACCATTTCATCTGCCTTGGTCTGGAGCTTCACAGAAGTCCAGTAAGTCTTTCATAGCTGAGGCTAGTTGGTGACTCCTCAAGTCAGGCAAACAAACAACTCACACCGTCCTTACTTTGATTGCGTTATGAATTCAATGTTGTAGTGTTAATATAAGACCATGATGGTGAACCTTGGCACTCTACCTGTTCTTGAACTTTATTTCCCAGAAGCCCAAGTCCACATGATTCCACACCAATGGATTTTCTGTACATACATGCAGTAAACCCATTCATGTGGATTCACTGGAACCTGGGACTCTGGGAATTGAAGTTCAAAAACAGCTAGCGTGCCAAGATTCACCATAACTAATATAGGTAAAGGTCTCTCTTGCTCAAAAGCCAGTTGTGTCCACCTCCAAGGATGGTGCACATCTCTATTTGTGGCTGAAGATCCAGCACTGTTTACATCTGTAGAGATTTCCGTGGTCATCTGGCAGGCAGGACTAGACATACCACACTGTTACCTTTCCTGCAGAAGCAGTACCCGTTTATCAATCTGCAATTTCTTGCTTTTGAACTGCTAGGTTGGCAAGAACTGGGACAGAGACAAGAGCGCACTCTGTCTTGTAGAACTTTGGTCTTGATCTGCTGGCCTGTCACTTTCCAGTCAGCATCCTAACCACTTCAGCCACTGCAGTCCCTTATGTAGGGAATACACATTCATTTTAATTTCTTTTTCCTCCTTGTCTAATACACAGCTTTAAGTGCTACTTCTTGAATCAGAACGGCTAGTATTCTGCATTTGGGACTGGTCTGCACCTGACTGGTGGAACATGGATATATGAGTAATATTGATAATCAATAAAATGGACTAAAACCTTTCTTTTTCTTCATCTCTCTCAGTAGAAGTTGGTCAGCAGTAGTGTTGTGATGGCAACTCTTCACTGGTTTAAGATTGTGGTATTTTTGAAGCACAATCATACTTACCTTGGTAATGATAACCTTGTCTTGCCAGCTGACCTTTCTCACACTATGTCAGTTGATGGGAATTTCAAAATGAACCCACCCAAAGGGTGCCTTAATTTTGGCAGTTTCAGGTCTGGCCTAGACATGGAAGGGGATGATGTCCAGTCTTTAGAGAAGTTATCTGTGGTTGAGGCTCTATTTGGAGGATATAGGTTATCCCGGTGGCCGGTTCCCATAAAGTTCAGAGTAGAACACAGAGCAGATCCCCTACCCTCCCACCCATCTAACCTCTTTATTTCTTTCCTTCCCATCTTCTTCCAGCTGTGATTCAGACGAAACTGAAGAGGAGGATGGTGGTACCTCAAGCACCTCACTGGAGAAGATAGAGCCCTATATGGGCTACATCCGATACTTAAAGATAGTTCTTGACATGTTCCTGGAGTTAAACCGGAGGCTGGCCTGCAACATCTTAGATGTGATGGTGCAGAAGAGCCGCAGGTTGCAAGGACTTCAGATTGTGTGTTATGGCACAATCCCCCTTTTCTATTCTGGCCAGGACCTCCTGCACAGCTTGAGATGGCTCTTCCAGGGCATGGAAGGGGGAACCATGCAGCACGTTGATTTCCGCCATATGCCTTTCATTTTGAACAACAAACTCACCTTGATGGCGGCCAGAGGCAGCTCATTCTTCCACACCCTCCTTATCAACAAGCACATGCTGGGGGTCACTGAGATGTGGAGGGAGATGATTGTTGAGGTGTTGAGGACTTGCCCCAAACTCTCTACCCTGGGGGTCTCTTACATTGTCCTGTTGAAGGAGGTGTTCCAGGAGCTGTTGAGACCGAACCGAGAACCCTTCAAATACTTGGAGCTGTTCTATCTCGGATGCGACAATGACATACCTGACGACTGTTGGGTCTCGCTGCGAGAGAGGCACCCCGGTTTCCGTGTGGGGCTAGAGTTTGACGCGACTACCACAGTGCACAAGATGACTGAGGTCTTAACGCCTTACCTGCCCATCTCTCAGTTGCGTTTCAATGCCTCCACCGACATGGCCAAGCAGGTGGTGCTTGTTGCTTACCTCTACGCCAGGACTTTAGAAAGGCTTGTACTGCACTCGGCCCCTTCCATTGAGTTGAACATGGCATTGATATGGCTCGCCAGGGCCTGCGTGCACCTGAAAGAGATCCACTGTTTCTGTGTGGTGAGCGAAGGGGTGGTGGAGGCATTTCGGTGCCACTGCCCACATCTGAAAAAATACACCCTTTCCCCCACATTGTTCTTCTCTGACAATCCCCCAATGGTAGTCCTGTGACTAGGCATGGTCAAATGCACCTCTTTCATGATGAAACCAAGTCCTTCTAGCAGGAGGTGTAAGCAAGACAGGTTCCAGAGGCAGCTGCTGTTTTAGAGCAAAAGTGGAGAAATTGTATTAAATGACCAAGTGTGCAAACTTTTATATAAAACTATTGAACTTTAAATTAACATGTGGAGGTAAAGTTACCAACCTCTTATTCAGAAATGCTGTAAGCAACAGAAGTCTCTCTTTGAGCTGGTTGTTGTTTTAGATATATTTTAAAAATGAACCACTATTTTATACAGTTGCTGATTTTAATATTTTTAAATAGTCATTGGAATTGTCCTAGTCATTCACAATCACAAATCATAAAGATGTATATTGGCCAAAGTATTTTTACATCCCTGCCTGATGGTATTATGAGATTAAAGATTGGATGCAAGGAACTACTTTTAAAAACATATATTATGGGCTCTATTAAGTAATAATCTTGTGTCAGAAATTATTCTGGGTTGAAAGGATTATTGCTAAAGGAACTCCACTCTAGGGGATGCCCGAATGAGGCCATTTTCATTCCCCCAAGATCTTATCCCACCTGAGTCGTCCCTATTTATCTACTTGCAATTTCTTGCTTTTGAACTGCTAGGTTGGGAAGAACTAGGACAGAGATTGGCACTCAATCCGTCATGCGGTACCCGGGTTTCGAACCACCAACTTGTCGGCCTTCCACCTAGCAAGATGAGCTTCTTAACCACTGAGCCACCACAGCCTCTCTGTTAAATCAAAGGTGGGAAGAGATGGAAGGGTGGATGATTAGAAGAGATGATGAGCAATGGAGTTTCTGATCATTAGATGGTAGTGCTTTACCCATAAACTCCTTTCCTTATTTTCCTGTCACGAACCAGCCGGCCCCCACACTTCTGGAAAACCCCTGGAAACCAAAATCAAAACAACCGAGGCAGGCTGGACGGCTAATTAGAACAGAAAGACAACTCTCAGCTGCTTATCAGCTCTTAAGGGGTTTTTAATTTGGTAGCGTTCAGATGTTGTGTGTGGAATTCAATGCAGCTCTTACCCTTTTTAGTCCAATGAAGACACGTTGTTCAGAAGAAAATGATGAAGATTTATTGATCAGGTTCATAAAGCATAAAAGTCAGTAGCACAGGTCAGTCCAATAAAGTCCACAGGCAAATCTAGGTAACCATTTTTAAGGAGCAAAAATGCTTAGCTCCTAGGCTAAAGAATGCTAGCCCATTGAGATTCAAAAACAAAAGCAGGTCTAATCAAAAAACAGGTCTTAATCCATGAAGAAACAGAGACGAACTCTTTCTTCTCTCCAAAATGGAGAATTTGCAGTCAGGTGGGACAGCTTAGCCAATTACGTAACAAAGAGAACTTTCTCAAAACAACAGTACATTGTTTATACCCAGTGCACACAGAATGCACTGGGGCTAGCCATAACATGGCTCTTAGCTAGCTTAAAAAAAGATAAGAAATACTGAAAAACATGCTGTCTGTAACACAGCCTTGAGGCTCAGAGAAAACAAAGGATTTTTCTGAGGCCTATTTGAAAATTGGCAATTTCAAGCCTTAGGAAATAGGTCCATTTCCTGACATTTCCTCTTAAACTTCTTAACAGTTAGAGAAGTACGACAATGGAACCAATGGTCTCAAAAAACTCCAATACTGGAAAGACACTTGGATCATTATCTGTCATATATTCTTTGATTCCGATTCTTGTATTGAGCAGATGGGGTTGGACTCAATCGCCTAAAAGTCCCCCTTCCAACTCCGTTATTTTATAATTCTTGTACCTGATTCTGGATATTGGGAATCCTCATGGCGATCAGCCATAAAGATTGTCCTGGGAATATAAAGCAGTGGCCTTCCATTGTTTTTAACAAGAGGAGGAGGAGAACAACCCGGTTCTTCCTCATGCCTTGGCTTCTTGAGGAACCTGTCCATGGTCTGTTGCCTCTGGCTTTTTTTAAGCACTCCTCAGCAAAGGGTGCATGAAGCAGATTTCAAAAAGGTTCACAAGCTGCTTGGCTTCAGTCTTATCATGGTGATATGGTGCATACCTCTGGAAATTTTGATATGCATGGGTAGTTTCTCCTCCTCCTCCTCAGATGAGGACTCCAGTACCTCCTGCTCCTGCTGCATTTCCACCAGGTCCTCGGTGGTCAGGTCATGGTCAAGTCTCTCCGCCAGTTCACAGACATCCTCCTCAGTCACCTTCAGCCCCATGGACCTCCCCTATGTAACAATCTTCTGCGCCACTGATGAGTCTTGTTCTTGTGCAGGTGCATAAGGCACAACACTGTCAGGCCATAGGTTGCGCCAAGATGCCTTTCAGGTTATGCTGGCTCACCCTGTCTCAGGCAAGGTTGATGAGCTGCAGGCAGCCCACAATATCAAAGTGTTCCCTCCAAAATTGATGGAGGGTGAGGCTGGTCTGTCATCTCCACTCATCTCCGAAAGAGTTTCAGGGTGTACAGTTTCTTAAAATCGGAGATGACCTGCTGGTCCATTGAGCCGGAGGAGTGGTGTGGTGTTGGGTGGAAGGAACACAACCTTGATGAAGCTGAATTCCTCCAGCAGGATTAAGGTCAGGAAGATGTACTGGGGCGTTGTCCATCATCTACAGAGACTTCAAAGGCAGGTTGTTATTCTCCAGGTAACACCTGATGGGAAGGACAGAAACAAGATTGACCCAATCCACCAAAAATGGGCCATGTGACCCAAGCTTTTGGTGTGTTTGTGTGTGTGAGTAAGGCCAGAAAACGCCCACCTGGTCTTTGTCCACTTTGTGCTTCTTGAAGGCATGTGGGTTCTGTGAGTGGTACACCAGCAGGGGTTTGATCTTTAGGTCCCCACTGGTGTTCACACAAAACAAGAGGGCCAGGAGATCCTTCAGTGGCTTGTGACCAGGCAAGAAGGTGGCCTCCTCTGTGATGAAGGTCCTTCCAGAAGATGAAGGTCCTTCCAGGAGATGAAGGTCTTCCAGAAGAGGTCAGTCTCATCACAGTTAAAGACCTCCTGTGGAAAGTACCCTCCTGTATCCATGTGCTCCAGGAAATTCAATAGCAAAGTCCTCAGCAGCTCTAACGTCAGAGCTTGCAGCCTGTCCATGCCTGACCACACTGTGGACTCCAGGTCTGGTCTTGAACCTCTCGGACCACCCCTTGCTTGCCTTGAAGCCCTCTGCATCAGCTGACAACATGCCTGTCTGTCCTTTGATGAGGTCAGCATCCAAGGCCTTGGCCTTTTCACAGATGATGACCTCATTCACTGTCTCCTGCATGCTGCTTATCCTCAACCCAGATCAGGAGCAACTTTGCAACCTCATCCAGAACAGGTGGTCATTGCTTAGTGACCCTGGCAACTCCCTTTGCTGCATCTCTCCCCATGGTGTAGAAATGAAAATTAAGCTTACACACAGCAAGGACATCTTTTGTGTGAGGAGTGGAGATGACAATGAGAATTCCATGGTGAATATTTGAAATGCCTCGCTCTTTGTGAAGAGGGTGAAGGTATCTCCATGGGTGTGTCTTGGTCATTCAGAAGCCCTTCTCATCTCTAATGCAAAGTATCCCATTGAACATGTTGGAATGGAAGTGTTTAGCATCGCAGCTGGCAGCTTAGTATGCAACCAAGAAAACATGTTCCTGGGGCAGCTGCCCAAAAAGCTAATCATAGGCTTTGTTGACAATGTGGCCTTCGGTGGAGAATACACAAGAAACCCATTCAGTTTCAAAAACTACTATGTTAATTTTGTAGCATTGTATGTTGACGTGTTTCAAGTTCCATCTAAGCCCCTACAGCCTGATTATGCAAATGGACTCAGTGTAGGAGAGTACTGTATATGCAATTGGTTCAAGTGTCAGGGGAAGAAATGAAGGATCGGCCCCTTTTGATAAACCGCAACGAGTTTAATCAAGGATTAAGTGCCTTCTATGCCTTTGACCTAAGTCTTGATCAGAGCTGCACTGACCATTATTCCCTGATCAAAGCAGGAAATCTTAGGGCGGAGATCCGTTTTGCTCAAGCTCTCCCAGATATTATTAATATGATCTTGAATTTAGCCATAGCCGGAACATACTGTTTGATTACATGTGAAGATGAACACTCTTAAGTTATTAAATTTATTATATCAGAATAAGAGCTTTCTAGGCATTTACCCCTGCGATCTGCTTCCAAGGATCCTCATTGACAAAATACCAGTGGGGATAGTGGTGAATACACACACTCAGACTATGCCTGGTGAACCCTGGTTGGCTATCTACTTACCAGCAGTGGGCCCTGGTGAATTTTTTTATTCATACGGTGTGGCGCCTGATCACCCCCTCATTCCTAAAGCCATTGTGAGTGCAGAAGAATAGATGCCTTTGAGATGTGGTGTTGGAGAAGAGTTTTGAGAGTCCCCTGGACAGCGAGGAGAACAAATAGGTCCATCTTAGAAGAAATCAACCCTGACTGCTCCTTAGAAGGTCAAATAGTAAAGATGAAGCTAAAGTACTTTGGACATTAAATGAGAAGAGAAGATTCACTTGAGAAAGCCTTGATGCTTGGAAAGGTGGATGGCAAAAGAAGAAGGGGCTGCCCAAAATGAGATGGCTAGATGGTATTGTAGACACAATGGGCACAGAGCTGAGCAAGTTGAGGAGGATGGTGGAGGACAGAAGTGCCTGGCAGACAGTGGTCCATGGGGTCGCAAAGGGTCGGAATCGACTGTGCAACTGAACAACAAAAACTTGTGTACCCCATGTCTGTATGTTGGGTGTGGTGGGGCTTCTTGTGCCATGAGGTTGGCCAAGATTCAGAATAAGATACGACACAAGAAAAAGAAGAATGATAAGATAACTGAGTTGGAAAGGGGACTTGTAGGCCATTGAGTCAAACCCTGTCCTCAATTCAGGAATCTGAATCAAATCAGATGTGACAGATGATTGTCCAACTGTCTCTTGAATGTGGCCAGGATTGGAGTCTTCTTGTGGCCGTTGGTTCCACCGTCGTACTGCTCTAACCATTAAGAAGTTTAAGAAGAAAATAAGAAAATGAGCTTATGGGTAAACCACTACCATCTGATGATCAGAATCTCTTCCTAATGTTAATGAAATGAAGGACAAACATCTCTTCCAATGACCAAACCTTCTATTTTTTCCCACCCTTGATTTAACAGAGGGGCTGCAGTGGCTCAGTGGTTAAGAAGTTCAACTTGTTAGTTGGAAGGCAGGCAAGTCGGTGGTTTGAGACCCGGGTACCTCATGACCGATTGAGCGCCTGTCTCTGTCCCAGCTCTAGCCAACCTAGCAGTTCAAAAGAAAGAAACTGCAAGTAGATAACTAGGGACAACTTTGGTGGGAAAAGATCTTCGGGGCATGAAAGGAGCCTCATTTGGGCGTCCCCTGGATTGAGTTTCTCTAGCAAAAATCCTTTCAATCCAGAATAATTTCTGGTACGAAATTATTATTTAACAGAGCACACAATATCTGTTAGAAAAGATATAACTTGCATCCAATCTTTATTCCTATAAATACATCAGGAAGGGATGTAAAAATACATTATCCAATGCACATCTTTATTTTGATTTGTGATTGTGGATTACTATGACTATTCCAACAAACATTAAAAATATTAAAATTGGCAGCTGTATAAAAAAGTGGTTTCTTTTTAAAATATATATAAAACCAAAGCCAGATCAAAGGGAGACTTCTGTTTCATACAGCAATTCTGAATAAGAGGTCTTTACTTCTACCCCCATATCTTATGTTGTGGATTTAAAATTCAATAATTTATATAAAAGTCCACTGATTTGGTCCTTTAAGACAATTTCTCCACTTTTGTTCTAAAACATCAACAGCCTCTGGAATCCATTTTGTTACACCTCCCACTACTAAGAAGACACCTTTCTCCAGAAAGACTGCGCTCATCCATTCCTAGTCACAGGACTACCGTTGGGGGATTGTCAGGAAAAAACGGTGTGGGGGAAAGGGTGTATTTCTTCAGACGTGGGCAATGGTGTCGAAATGCCTCCACCACCTCTTGGCCCACCACACAGAAACAATGGATCTCTTTTAGCTGTGTGCAAGCCTTGGCAAGCTGTATCAACGCCAGGTCCAACTCAGTGGAAGGGGCCGAATACATCACCAGCTTTTCTAAAGTCCCAGCATAGAGGTTGGTAAGAAGCGTCACATGGTTGGCCATAATGGTGCAGGAATTGAAACGCAACTGAGAGATGGGCAGGTAAGTCTTTAAGGCTCGAATCATCATCGGTACTGGGACAAATGGTGCAAACTCCAGCCCCACGCGGAAACCGGGGTGCCTCTCTCTCACCGATGTCCAACTGTCCTCAGGGATGTCATTGTCTAAGCCGTCGTGGAACATATCCAAATACTTGAATGGCTCTCGGTCTGGTCTCAAAAGCTCATGAAACACGCTCCTCGACAGGGCAAAGTAAGTGACCCGAAGGGTAGAGAGTTTGGGGCACCTCCTCAGGACCTCAATGATTGTCTCTATTCTCAACAAACTGAGCCCGTAGTTGTTCATGAGGAGGGTGCGCAGATTTGGGCTGCATCTGGCCACCAGCAAGATGGTCCCTTTATCCATAAGGAAAGGCATCTGGAGGAGGTCAATGTGCTGCATGGTTGCCTCGTCCATCCCCTGGAAGAGACGTCCCAAGCTGTATAGGAAGTCATCGCCAAAATAGTAAAAAGGGGTTTCGCTATAACACACGATCTGAAGTCCTTCCAACCTGAGGCTCTTCCCCGCCATGACATCTAAGATGGTGCAGACCAGCCACCGGCTGGACACATAGAACGCGTCAAGAACCAGCTTTAAGTATCGGATATGGCCCATATAGGGCTCTATCTTCTGGGCCAAGGTTCTTGATGTACCGCCAGACTCTTCCTCTTCCTCCTGGTCAGTTTCTTTTGAATCACAGCTGGAAGAGGATGGGCAGGAAAGAAATCAAGAGGTTAGATGGTTCTTCAGAACCTTCCCCATCACTCATTCATACTCAACCAATTCCAATCCAATATGCAAATGAACGGCCTCTTCTCAACATTCTGTTTCTACCCATCTTTTGCTATCTTTGCCTGCACTTTTACCAAGGCCACTTTCTATCCATTCTTACCTAACACTCTGCACGTGGTCTCATACATCGATTTACCCTAAATAGATGCATTCCTTACAGACCCCACTTAAATTAGTGACATAATACATTATGTGATTGCATTTTATAATTTTTATTGTACTGTTCTTGTTTAGACTGTAAGCCGCCCTGAGTCGCCTCGGCAAGTGGACGGCAATATAAATCTAAATAAATAAATAAATAGATCGGTGGGTGGGCAGGGAATCCGCTCCGTGTTCTACTCTGAACTTTACAGCAGGAATTCTCAAACTGTGGCCCATGGCACCATTACAGGTGCTCCACCCATCCACCCACCCACTGCCTCCACCATACCCAGATGTGCCATGGGGTGGAGGAAGGGCAAAATAGCCATCCGCCCACCAAAGCTGTCTGAGGGAGCAACGGGATGAACTATATCCTCAAAGAAGGGTCTGTGTCACAGGTCAGTTACCTAAAGAATGGGCATCTACTAATTCTGTGTCTAAGACAGAAGTGAAACTGCCAAAATGAAGGCACCTTTGGGTGAGTTCGTTCTGCTGTTCCTTTCACCTGACCTAGTGTGAGAAAGATTAGCCAGCAACACAAGGCTACTGTTACCAGGGTAGGCCCAATTGTGGTTCAAAAACACCACCATCTTAAACCAGTGGAGATTTACCATCACAACTCTGCTGCTGACCAGCTTCTACTGGGAGAGGTGAAGCAAAAGAAAGCTTTTAGACCACTTTATCAGTAACACTATGACTCATCTATCCATCTTCCACCAATCAGGACTCTACCAGTCCAAACTGCAGAAGTCTAGCCCTTGTCATTCAAGAAGTAGCTCTTAAAGCTTTGTATTAGAGAAGGAGAAAAAAGACATTAAGAGAAATGTGTAATCCCTTCATAACAGACAGCAGTAGCTCAACTGGTTAAGACGCTGATTGGAAAGCGACAGGCCAGCAGTTCGAGACCCAAGTGCTGCATGGCGGAGTGAGTCTAGTCTAGCTTGCCACATGTCCACAGAAATCTCTACAGATGTAGACAGTACGGGTTCTTTGGCCATAAACAGAGACAGGGACCACCCTTAGGGTTGGACACCACTGGCTTTAGAGCAAGAGATGCTTTGACAGTTATCTATATCAAGTGATGGGGAACCTCGGCACTCTAGCTGTTCTTGAACTTCAATTGCCAGAAACCCAAATCCCTATGAATCCACACATGCAGTAAACCTATGGGTGTGGATTCACAGAATCTTGGGCTTATGGGAACTGAAGTTAAAGAACAGCTGGAGTGCCAAGGTTCCCCATCACAGACCTATATTAACACTACAAACTTGAATCATTCACAGAAAGAAACTAAGGATGGTGTTAATCGTTTGTTTGCCTGATTGACGAGTCCCCAACTGGCTGCCACAGCTATGAAAGACTTACTGGACTTCTGTGAAGCTCCAGACCGAGGCAGTTGATACGGCGGAAGCCCAGAGGTTACACATGAGTGAGACGTTGTGTCGTTCTCTGACAGGAAGGAAGGAGAAAATATGGGCCAGGATCTCCGCTGGCATAAAGTTCCAAGGGTGGAGGTCGAGGGTCGTCATCTTCTGGAGAACTTAGAAGCAAACCACCGGTGCTGCTGCTCCTCAGTGTTAAAAGGATCAGCCACCTGAAATGACCCAATCGGTAACCCAAGAGCATTTTCAAGAGCACTTGTGGAGGAAGAAGGTAGACATGTTCCAAAGCAAAATGACCACAAGCCCTGCTGGCAAAGGGGTTAAAACTTCTGTGCTGCAACCCAAATGTTGTGAGTTCCATCCTGACCTGGGATCAAGGGTGGCTCAGCCTCTTCCATCCTTCTGAGGTCATTAAAATCCATCTCAGGCATGTTGGGGGCAAAATGCTCATCACCCAGAGAGTGCATTAAGTGCTATGGGGCAGTTCATTAATTTTCATGTCAGAGATTACTCTGGGTAGAAAGGAGTTTTGAAAGCAAGGCCCCTTTCATGTTCCTCATTGTGCAGCTCTCAGGAATAGAACCCATGTTTCTGGTCTCCAAGCCTAGTGCCTTAAACAGTACACCACCGAGGGAGTGATGGGGTGGTATAGAAGTCTGGTTGCTTTGCTTACACTCCTGGCAGATATCCACCTGAAAGTTTGTGAGGTCCTCCTGGAGGAAACCTTCAACATTGACCATTGGTGGTGTGATGAAAGGAGCGCTGCAACTTGCCAAGGTCTTGCCTCTATGGCTCCATCTTAGCTTGAACACTGACAAGCCGGCAGTTCAAGACACAGATACTGAGTGATGGACTAAGTGCCCGTCTCTGTCCCAGCTCTTGGTGACATGAAAGGAGCCTATTTTGGGCATTCCATGAGCAGGATTTCTTCCACAAAAATCCTTTCAACCCAGAATAATTTCTGACACATAATTATCATAATTAATCTGAACCCCAAGCAGGGATATTCAGTGATTGCTAGTTGGGCAGACACACGCTGGAATCTAAACTTCTGTATTTTGCTAGTCAAACAAGTACCTCTGTACCTCATGTGGTTGCCCAACGTAGCATGGGAGGGTCTAAGTAAGGAAGTAACTGAGAGTCTCACTCTTAGTTCTAACCAAGTGGACTTGATCCACTCAAGCGAACACTAAAATACAGCAGTCAGTCTTAAAGTGCCAGAACATTATTGTTTTGTCTTTTTTTTGGTCTTGTTTAGATACTCGCCAAGAAGCTGGAAAAATAGATTACCAAACAACCCGTTCGAAAACATATGAGAAAAAAAGAAAGTGGCAGCTCTTTCAAGGCTAACTTCTATATTTTTTAATGTGACCTTTTGTGGATCATTTCCACTTCATCAGACCTAGGGGTGCGATGTCAAGTCATGATTTTTTTATACTCGAGCTACAGAGGCATAGAGTGATTAATCAGCCTGGCAGAGAAGTATGCAAATCAAGACAGCTACCACAGCTGCCCTTTCAAAAACTTTGCCTCTCAGGGCAACCCTGGCTTTCCCACCTCAAGTCGCTTGCCTGGTGGAAAAACAGCGCACAAGGCAAACTTTCCGACTGGTTGGGGAGCCCAAGAACCTCCAGACTTCGCCCAGACCCTCCTCACCTGGATCTTTGGCCTCCGCAGACTGGAGCTCTTCTGGCGTCAGGCCACAAAATGCAGCACGGTGTGGACAGGAATCGCGCCCTCCGCCCGCTTCCATCGCTCCTTTTCAGCTGGAACTGCACCTGATGCGGGATGCACACCTGAGCCCACCTGACCTCTCCCTGGACCATGAAAGGAAGAAAGGACGGGGTGGGTGTGGCCTATGGCCGGCTTAACTCTTTCAGACCCGGTGGAAAGGGTGGGGAATGTCACTACGATTCTTTCTAAGGCACCATCCCCGAAAACAGGAGACTCATCCATTGCAGGATGGTGGGGAGGTTAGGGGGCTTAGCAGTACCATCTTGTGGCAGTGAGTTACAGAGGTGAACTCCATTAAAAGTATTTGTATAGGGATGAAGGAATCCCTTTGAAAGCCTCAATTAGGTTGTCATTGTCGAAGTTGTGGTTTTCCGCACTACACCTTATTTCTGCCTGTCAGATTCCCCTCCAGCTAAGAGACTCTATTATTGCGGTTCAGATTTAAGGCTGGAGTCCAATATAATGCCAGGCAAAGATCCTCCTTCCATGAACCCCAGTCATTTCCAACTCTTCTAGGGGCTTCTGCTCAATTCTGTTTACACCCAAAGAGACTTTGGCAGACATTCCCATGGTCACATGACAGGTATGACTAGAGATGGAACGCTGTTACCTTTCCTACCAACGCTGTGCCTGTTTATCTACTTGCAATTTCTTGCTTTTGAATGGCTAGGTTGGCAGGAACTGGGACAGAAGATGGGAGCTCACTCTACCGCACAGTACTCGGGTCTCAAACTGCTGACTTTAAAGTCACCAACTAAGCATTTACCCTCTGAAATAATCCTATCGGGGATTGTTAAGGCAGCGATCCTAGCTCCACCTGATAATGTTGTTTTAATTCAGAGTTGTGGTGACTGTTTCCAGGGTTGTCAAAATAGGATGTCCTCAAAAATATTTCCCCAGTTCTGCCTCCTGATTCTGCTCTGAGGCTAAGCAGTTTCCCCAAGAAAAAGTCACTTTCCAAGGCTGTGAAATGGACACATTAGTGGATGAAGGAGAACGTTTATCACCTAGTTTCAGGGGAGGATGGCTTCAACCCTCACCCCTTCTTCCCCTTCCCATGTCATTGAGATAATACAGTTTGAGAATATGTTTTGCAGAATAAACTAAAACATTTTTCCTCATCTTCTTGCCTCCACTTGAATACTAAACAGAATAAGAAAAAACTGCCATTTTTTATTTTCAGACACCTGCTTTGATCATTCTGTGTCACAGAAATCTGCTTCAATGATACAAGATCTTTCTCTATCTCTATCTCTATCTCTATAAATATATAGTAGATAGATAGAAATGTGTAGACCAGGTATGGATTCCTATGAATATTTCCAGGGCAAATAAAGAGCGTGGTTGTCAATTTTTCCAAAGTAATGGGATTCATTCTGCTGTTGTCTGTTCAGAACCTGTATTTTAACCACCCGACTCCACCCTAATTTTTTACTTTTTTAACCATCTTTATTTCTCTCCCTGTAATCCAGGAGTTCTCAACCTTTTCCCAGCCAGGGGTTGGGTCATGCTCCCTCAGACAGCTCTGGTGACTGGATGGCGATTTTGCCCTTCCTCCACCACATGGGATTTCCTGGTGTGGTGGAGTTGGTGGTGGGCCACATGGAATGGTGTCAAGGGGTGCATACAACCCACAGTCCACAGGTTGAGAATCCCTGCTCTAAGCAGTGCAGTGCTCAAGGATCAGCAGAGAGGGAGAGAGAGAGACTAGACCAAGATTAAAATGGTTTTTGTAGCTCAGTGGAATCATAACCTGTTTATTCTCATATCCCAGTTTAATCACTATACCATACTGGGCTGAAATCCTGTTGTACAATTACACAAACAGCATAACTTTCTAAGCAAGTTGCCTTACGTTAAGTAAACTCCATATACATACTGATTTGTGCAACTCAGTGTACTACAGAGAATACCAAGGAATATTTTATTAAATTTATTCCAGTTCACTGCCAAAGTGTATGTCATTTAGGAAAGTGCACAGCAGAATTTCAGCCAATAGTTTAAAATGTGTCCTTGCGTCTACATTCTGAACAAGCAGTTTCTTACTCTACCCTTTCAAATCTAGAAGAAGTACTCTCTCAACTGGAGAAAACTATCTCTTTGTCATAATGTGTCATTTTCTTCACACAAATATCTTGCATTTAGCATGCTTTGTTTTGTGACTGGTCACTGGAAGATAAGCTCCGACTTTAATGGTGAATCTGTTGAGGCGCATACTGTATACTTGAGGAAATCTCACTTTTGGGATGGAAGGACAGGGTAATCTCCAGAGATATGCAGGCCTCACAGTGTCTACATTGACCACCAGTGATGACTCAAATGCTATGGATGTGAAGTAGTATAAGCTCCAGATGAGAGGATAAAGATGAACACTCTCTTCGGTCAAAGTATAGAACTACTGGGCCAGCGTTGCTTGCCATGGACTGCATTCTTTGGTGGTCTTTAGAGTGTATCTTTTGAGTCCTTTGCAACAGGAGAGGAAGGCATCAATCACAGCTTGACTAACCACCCAATAGCAGTGGATCTCTTTCAAACCTACACAACTTCTAGCCAGGTCGACCAGGGAAGAGTTGAGGTCATTGGACGAGGGGTTATGAAGGACCAGCTTCTCCAAACTCCTGCTGCAGCTGCTGGTGAGAAACTTGATCTGGTTGACGATGTATTTGTAGGTGTTCAGTTGCAATGTAGTCACGGGGCAATTGGGCTTTAAGATGCGAGGGATTTTCCAGGCAGGGACTGTGTGTTGCTGTGGGTATCTCTCACTCACTATGGTCCACAGATCTTTGGGGATGACGGGACTATACTGGTTTGTGCACTTGCAGAAAATATCTATACACTTGAGTGGCACATGGTTAGGCTTTGACAAAGAAGACCCAAAGAGCTGTCTTCACATTTGATGTGTCATAGAATCACAGTCTGACCAGGGTATCCTGCTAGGGTCATAGAGTAAACCCTACTGCCAGCAGACTCAACACTGATTGTCAGGTGGCAGTTAACTAACCTGACAACCCTGAGGGCTAAAGGCCTTATGTGGCAAAGTCTACCAAAAAGGGTGATGGTCCCCAAGTGGATTAAACCTACATAATTCAATCTTGATGGAGGGCAGCAGCTTCATCCATCCTGGCCTGGGCTTCAGGAGGACTTTGGTTGCCAAAAGAGATCAGGACCAGAAAGGGACTAGCAGAACTAGAACAAAGGTACGGGTGTCATGCTGCGATGTAGACTGCCAATCAGAGGTGTAGCTACCGCCGTATCTGCTGTATCAATTATACGGGGCCCCCGGGCCACGGGGGCCCCCAACGTGCATAAGCAAAACAAATCTTTCCCCTTCCTAAGGGCCCCCAAACAAATTTTTATACGGGGCCCCGCCAAGGCACGCTACTCTTCTGCTGCCAATAGAAGTCTACTGCAATATATTCCCAGAACAATCTTCATGGTTAAGAAGTTTAAGATGAAAGTAAGGATCATGAAAAAAGAATGGAGTATCTGGAAGATCAGATGAAGAGGAAAAACGTGGCAATTAGAAAAATTTCAGGAGAAAATCCGGACCAATTGAAATTAAGATTGTTGACCTGGTTAAATGAATTGAAAATTGGGAGAGATTTTGTTCCTGAAGATATTGAGAGTGTGTATAGACTGGGTCCAAAGAAAAATAGAACGGGTTCCAGAAATGTGTTGTTAAAATTTGCAGACTTGAGTGTAAAATTGAGATTGATGTCTCATATCAAAAATGCAGACTCTAATGCTCTTAAAACGGAAGGAGTGGATATTGATACTTTGATTATAATGAAAGATCCTATACAAATATGGAAAAGATTCAAAATCACCTGCAAAAATTTGAAGAGATAACAGGCCTGAAAATAAATTGGGGGAAATCGGAAGCAATTTTCAGTAAATTAAATAAGGAAAAGTATAACATATTTAGGAGTTAATATTGCAGATAATGTAGAGGATTTGAAGAAATTAACCTATGATAAAGTGAAAGAGGAAATTAAGGAAAAATTGTTCGATATCGGATGTTGAAGACCTCTTGGTTTGGAAGGATTGCTATTTGTAAGATGAGTCTATTACCCAATATTAATTGGCATAGCGCCCGCACCCCATCACTACCTGAGCAGCCACATTCTGGACCAGTTGTAGTCTCTGAATGGTCACCAAGGGCAGCCCCATGTAGAGTGCATTACAATAATCAAGTCTGGAGGTGACCAGCGCAAGGCGTCCCGGTCTAGGAGTGGGCGTAACTGGTATATTACACGAAGTTGTGCAAAAGCCCTCCTGGCCACGACTGCCACCTGCTCCTTGAACAGTAGTCGTGAGTCCAGGAGGACCCCCAGATTACTCACCGGGGCTGTTTGGGGCAAAACTGCCCCATCCAGAACCAAAGCTGGCAGCTCCCAGGATAACACAGGACCCTTTACCCATAGCCACTCAGTCTTGCCGGGATTCAGCTGTAGCCCGTTTTCCCCCATCCAGACCCTGACAGCCTCCAGACTTTGAGGAAATGCTATATAAGATAAGAAAAGGTTCAATAGGGATAAAAGGGGTAGTAAGTAAGTTATGCAAAATGATAAATAGTACTGAAGAAACACAGGATGTTCTTAAAAGATTGTGGGAAACGGATTTAAGTATTAATATTTCGGATAAGAACTGAAAAAAAATGGAAAAATAGGATTATGCGAAATCTGTCCACAAAAGTTAAAGAACATAACTATAAAATTTTGTGGCGGTAGTATATGATGCCAGTTCGACTAACCCAAATAAATAGTAGGAACTCAAAAAAGTGTTGGAGATGTCATCAGGAAATTGGGACATACAAACATATGTGGTGGGATTGTAAAATTATTTCCAATTTCTGGCATAAAATGGAAAAAGAAATAGAATTTTTTTTAAACCTCAACTTAAAGTTGAATGAAAAAATTGTTTTACTAACAGATTTAGAGGAATTGAACTTAGAGGAAAATATAAAAGAGTTATTATCTATTTTCTTAACGTTGGCAAGACAACAAGTGGCCGGAAACTGGAAAGGTAATATGAATTTAGAAATCAGTAAATAGTATACTGATGTTTGGGATATGGCGTTAAATGAAAAACTTACGTAACATGGGAACTAAATATAAAAAGGGGGTTAATAAAACAAAATAGATTTTGGGACATTTGGAAACCTTTCTTGCAATATACATTGAGGGAAAATAAAGGTGAAAAACATGCACCGAATACAATGTACTTTTGGCAGAATGATTGAGTTGTAAAAGGGATGACTGGCAGACTCAAGGACCTTAGTGCACTGGGTGATATATGTATTATGTTTCTTAAAAATAATAATAATGAAGAAAGAAAAAAACATAATAAAGTTGTAACACCATGCTGAAGAGGATATTTGATACAAATGTGAAAGTATACAGTATACATGAATATAAATAGTATGGTTAAGACATTGAATGCATTAAAAATATCTGAATTAATATGTTATTACATTATATAATATTATGTTATATTGACTTGTATTTTTTCTTTTCTTAATTTTACTATAGTAAGATGTAGTTTGCAAATGTTTTTTGTTTGTAACTGTTTGTAAAAAAAAGAAAAGAAAGAAAGAAAGTAAAAGGACCCCGCCCCCCTCGGTCATTTTATGATTCTTCTTCTTCTTGTGCCATGAGGATGGCCAAGATTCAGAATAAGATACGACACAAGAAAAAGAAGAATGATAAAATAACTGAGTTGGAAAGGGGACTCGTAGGCCACTGAGTCAAACTCCATCTTCAATTCAGGAATCTGAATCAAACCAGATGTGACAGATGGTAGACCAATTGTCTCTTGTATGCGTCTAGTAATGGAGTGTTCTTGTGGCCGTTGGTTCCTCTGTCGTACTGCTCTAACCATTAAGAAGTTTAAGAAGAAAATAAGAAAATGAGTTTATGAGAAAACCACTATCATCTGATGATCAGAATCTCTTCCAAAAGATAATTAACTGAAGGACAAACATCTCTTCTAATGACCCAACATTCCATTTTTCCCACCCTTGATTGAACAGAGGGGCTGCAGTGGCTCAGTGGTTAAGAAGTTCAACTTGTTAGCTGGAAGGCAGGCAAGTCGGTGGTTTGAGACCCGGGTATGGCATGACGGATTGAGCGCCTGTCTCTGTCCCAGCTCCAGCCAACCTAGCAGTACAAAAGAAAGAAATTGCAAGTAGATAACTAGGGACAACTTTAGTGGGAAAAGATCTTGGGGGCATGAAAAGAGCCTCATTTGGGCGTCCCCTGCGTTGAGTTTCTCCAGCAAAATTCCTTTCAATCCAGAATAATTTCTGATATGAAATTATTATTTAACAGAGCACATAACTTCTGTTAGAAAAGTTGTTTCTTGCATCCACTCTTTATTCCCATAACATCATCAGGCAAAGATGTAAAAATACATTATCCAATGCACATCTTTATTTTGGCCAGGGTTGGCCATGATTGTGAATTACTATGACTATTCCAATGACCATTAAAAATATTAAAATTGGCAGCTGTACAAAAAAGTGGTTTCTTTTTTAAATATATAGAAAAACACAACCAGATCAATGGGAGACTTCTGATTCTTACAGCAATTCTGAATAAGAAGTCTCTACGTTTACCTCCTTATCTTATGTTCTGGATATAAAATTCAGTAATTTATATAAAAGTTCGCTCATTTCGTCCTTTAAGACAATTTTCCCCACTTTTGTTCTAAAACAACCACTGATTCTTGAATCCATTTTGCTTACACCTCCCACTACTAAGAAGACACTTTTCTCCTGAAAGAGCAGCACTCGTCCGTACCTAGTCACAGGACTACCATTGGGGGATTGTCAGGGGTGAAAAATGTTGGGGAAAGGATGTATTTCTTCAGACGTGGGCAATGGTGCCGAAACGCCTCCACCACCTCTTGGCCCACCACACAGAAACAATGGATCTCTTTTAACTGTGCGCAAGCCCTGGCAAGCTGTATCAATGCCAGGTCCAACTCAAGGGAAGGGGACGAGTACAGCACCAGCTTTTCTAAAGTCCCAGCATAGAAGTTAGCAATAAGTGTCACCTGGTTGGCCATAATGGTGCAGGAACTGAAATGCAACTGAGAGATGGGCAGGTAAGGCTTTAAGACTTGAGTGATCATCGGCACTGTGACAAATGGTGCAAACTCCAGCCCCACGCGGAAACCAGGGTGCCTCCCTCTCGCTGAGATCCAACCGTCCTCAGGGATGCCATTTTCTAAGTCATTGTAGAACATCTCCAAATATTTGAATGGCTCTCGGTTCGGTCTCAACAGCTCCTGGAATACCCTCCTTGACAGGGCAAAGTAATTGATCCGAAGTGTACAGAGTTTGGGGCACCTCCTCAGGACCTCAATGATCGTCTTGGTTCTCAAAAAAGTGAGCGTGCAGTTGTTCATGAGGAGGGTGCGCAGGTTTGGGCTGCATCTGGCCACCAGCAAGATGGTCCCTTTATTCAAAAAAAAAGGCATCTGGCGGAGGTCAATGTGCTGCATGGTTGCCTCATCCATGCCCTGGAAGAGACGTCCCAAGCTTTGTATGAGGTCTTTGCCAAGATAGAAAAAAGGGGCTTTGCTATAACACACAATCTGAAGTCCTTGCAACCTGAGGCTCTTCCCCGCCATCACATCTAAGATGGTGCAGGCCTGCATCCGGGTTGACACATAGAACGTGTCAAGAACCAGCTTCAAGTATTGGATATGGCCCATATAGGGCTCTATCTTCTGCAGCATGGGGTTCGATGTACCGCCAGACTCTTCCTCTTCCTCAAGGTCAGTTTCTTCCAAATCACAGCTGGAAGAGGATGGGCAACAAAGAAATCAAGAGGTTAGATCAATGGGAGGGCAGGGAATCCACTCCGTGTTCTGCTCTGAACTTTACAGCAGGAATTCTCAAACTGTGGTCCATGGCACCATTTCATGTGCCTCACCCACCCACCTACTGCTTCCACCATAACCAGATGTGTCATGGGGTGGAGGAAGGGCAAAATGGCCATCTGCCCACCAAAACTGTCTGAGGGACTGTGACCCGGCCCATGGCTTAACAAGGTTTTGATCTCCTGCTTTACAGGAACCAAACAATGGGATAAACTATATCCTCCAAGAAGGAGGAACTCCAAGATCAGTTACCTAAAGACTGGACATCTTCTAATTCCGTGTCTAAGACAGAAGTGAAACTGCCAAAATGAAGGCACCTTAGGGTGAGTTTCACACCTATCAGTTTGAAAGCAAGAAATTGCAAGTAGATGAACAGGGAATGCTTCGGCAGGAAAGGTAACAGTGTGACATGTCTAGTCTTGCTTCCCACATGTCCACAGAAATCTCTGCAGATGTAGACAGTACAGGTTCTTTGGCCATAAACAGAGACAGAGACCACCCTTAGGGTTGGACACAACTGGCTTTAGAGCAAGAGATGCTTTGACCGTTACCTATATCAGTGATGGTGAACCTTGGCACTCTAGCTGTTCTTGAACTTCAATTGCCAGAAACCCAAATCCCTGTGAATCCAAACATGCGGTAAACCCATTGGTGTGGATGTACAGAATCTTGGGCTTCTGGGAACTGAAGTTAAAGAACAGCTGGAGTGCCAAGGTTCCCCATCACAGACCTATATTAACTCTACAAACTTGAATCAATCACAGAAGGAGACTAAGGACGTGATAGATTATTTGTTTGCCTGATTGACGTGTCCCCAATGGGCTGCCACAGCTATGAAAGACTTACTGGACTTTTGTGAAGCGCCAGACCGAGGCAGATGAAACGGCTGTAGCCCAGAGCTGACACATGCGTGAGATGTTGTGCCGGTCTCTGACAGAAAGGAAAGAGAAAATATGTTCCAGGATCCCCACCGGCATAAAGTTCCAAGGGTGGAGGTCATGAGTCGTCATCTTCTGGAGAACTTAGAGGCAAACCACCGGTCCTGTTGCTCCTCAGTTTTAAAAAGATCAGCCTCCTGAAATGACCCAATCGGTAACCGAAGAGCCTTTTCAAGAGCACTAGAAGAGGAAGAATGTAGACAACTTCCAAAGCAAAATGACCACAAGCCCTGCTGGCAAATGAATTGCAACTGCTGGGCTGCAACCAAAAGATTGTGAGTTCCATCCTGACCAGGGTTCAAGGTTGGGTCAGCTTCTTCCATCCTTCTGAGCTCATTAAAATCCGTCCCAAGCATGTTGGGGACAATAAGTTCATCACTTGTGAACCGCCCAGAGAGTGCAGTAAGTGCTATGGGACAGTTCATTAATTTTCGTGTCAGAGATTACTCTGGGTAGAAAGGAGTTTTGAAAGCAAGGCCCCTTTCATGTTCCTCATTGTGCAGCTCTCAGGAATAGAACCCATGTTTCTGGTCTCCAAGCCTAGTGCCTTAACCAGTACATCACCGGGGGAGTGATGGGGTGGTATAGAAGTCTGGTTGCTTTGCTTACTCTCCTGGCAGGTATCCACCTGAAAATTTGTGAGGTCCTCCTGGAGGAAACCTTCACCGTTGACCATTGGTGGTGTGATGAAAGGAGCGCTGCAACTTGCCAAGGTCTTGCCTCTATGGCTCCATGTTAGCTTGAACACTGGCAAGTTGGCAGTTCAAGACCCAGGTACTGAGTGATGGACTGAGGGCCCGTCTCTGTCCCAGCTCTTGGGGACATGAAAAGAGCCTCATTTGGGCATTCCCTGAGCAGAGTTTCTTCCACAAAAATCATTTCAACCCAGAATAATTTCTGACACTTAATTATTATGATTAATCTGAACCCCAATCAAGGATCTTCTGTGATTGCTGGTTGGACAAAACATCACTGGATTGTAAACATCTCTGTTTTGCTAGCCAAACAAGTACCTCTGTAGCTGGTATGATTGCCCAACGTAGCATGGGTGGGTCTAAGTAAGGAAGTATCTGAGATGTATCAATTAAGGCCATGAAGTCTCACTCTTAGGTCTCACCAAGTGGACTTGATCCAATCAAGCTAATTCTAAAATACAGCAGTCGGTCTTAAAGTGACACAACGTTATTGATTGGTCTTTGTTTTTTCTTGTTTAGATACTCCCCAAGATGCTGGAAAATAGACTACCAAAAGCAACCCCTTTGAAATCACCTGAGAAAAAAAGAAAGTGACAGCTCTTTCAAGGCTAACCTCTATATTTTTTAATGTGACCTTTTGTGGATCATTTCCACTTCATCAGACCTAGGGGTGCGATGTCAAATCATGATTTTTTTATACTCGAGCTACAGAGGCATAGGGTGATTAATTGGCCTGGCAGAGAAGTATGCAAATCAAGACAGCTACCACAGCTGCCCTTTCAAAAACTTTGCCTCTCAGGGCAGCCCTGGCTTTCCCACCTCGAGTCGCTCGCCTGGTGGAAAAACAGCGCACAAGGCAAACTTTCCGACTGGTTGGGGAGCCCAAGAACCTCCAGACTTCGCCCAGACCCTCCTCACCTGGATCTTTGGCCTTCGCCGACTGAAGCACTTCTGGCGTCAGGGCCACAAAACGCAGCCCCGTGTGGAGAAGGATCGCACCCTCCGCCCCGCTTCCATCGCTCCTTTTCAGCTGGAACTGCACCTGGCGCGGGATGCACACCTGAGCCCACCTGACCTCTCCCTGGACCATTAAAGGAAGAAAGGATGGAGAGGAAGTGGGCTATGACCAGCTTAACTCTTTCGGTCCCGGGGGAATGGGGTGGGGAATGTCACCACGATTCTTTCTAAGACACCATCCCCGAAAATAGGAGACTCACCCATTGCAGGAGAGTGGGGAGGTCAGGGGGCTTAGCAGTACCATCTTGTGGCAGTGAATTATAGAGGTGAACTCCATTAAAAGTATTTGTATAGGGATGAAGGAATTCCTTTGAAAGCCTCAAATAGGCTGTCACCATCTAAGTCATGGTTATTCCGCACTACACCTTATTTTTTCCAATCAGATTTTCCTCCAGCTAAGAGACTCTATAATTGGGGTTCAGATTTAAGGCTAGAGTCCACTATAATGCCGGGCAAAGATCATTCTTACATGAAAGCCAGTCATTTCCGACTCTTCTAGGGGCTTCTGCTCAACTCTGTTTACACCCAAAGAGACTTTGGCAGACATTCCCATGGTCACGTGACAGTCATGACTAGAGATGGAACACTGTTACCTTTCCCACCAACGCTGTGCCTGTTTATCTACTTGCAATTTCTTGCTTTTGAATGGCTAGGTTGGCAGAAGCTGGGACAGAAGACGGGAGCTCACTCTACCGCTCAGTACTCGGGTCTCAAACTGCTGACTTTAAAGTCACCAACTAAGCAATTACCCTCTGATAGAATCCTATCGGGGATTGTTAAGGCAGCGATCCTAGCTCCACCTAATAATGTTGTTTTAATTCAGAGTTGTGGTGACTGTTTCCAGGGTTGTCAAAATAGGATGTCCTCAAAAATATTTCTCCATTACTGCCTCCTGATTTTGCTCTGTGGCTAACCAGCTTCCCCCAGAAAAAGACCCTTTCCTAGGCTGTGAAATGGACACATTAATGGATGAACAAGCATGTTTTTCACCTTGTTCCAGGGGAGGGAGGCTTCGACCCTCACCCCTTCTTCCCAGTCCCATGTCATTGAGATAATACAGTTTGAGAATATGTTCTCCAGATTAAACTAAAACATTTTTCCTCATCTTCTTGCCTCCTCTTGAATAATACTAAATAGAATAAGAGAAAACTACCTTTTTAATTTTCATACACCTGCTTTGATCATTCTGTGCCACAGAAATCTGTTTCAATGATTCAAGATCTATCTCTATATCTATCTATCTATCTATCTATATCTATAAATATAGATATAGATATACAGTAGATAGAGAGAAATTTGTAGAATAGGTATGGATTCCTATGAATATTTCCAGGGCAAATAAAGAGTGTGGTTCTCTTAGGCATCCCCTGCATTGAGTTTTTCGAGCAAAATTCCTTTCAATCCAGAATAATTTCTGATATGAAATTATTACTTAACAGAGCACATAACTTCTGTTAGAAAAGTTGTTTCTTGCATCCACTCTTCATTCCCATAACACCATCAGGCAAAGATGTAAAAATACATTATCCAATGCACATCTTTATTTGGCCGGGGTTGGCCATGTTTGTGAATTACTATGACTATTCCAACGACCATTAAAAATATTAAAATCGGCAGCTGTATAAAAAGTGGTTTCTCTTTTAAATATATAGAAAAATGCAACCAAATCAAAGGGAGACTTCTGATTCTTACAGCAATTCTGAATAAGAATTCTGTACGTCTACCTCCTTATCTTATGTTCTGGATGTAAAATTCAATAATTTATATAAAAGTCCGCTCATTTGGGCCTTTAAAATAATTTCCCCACTTTTGTTCTAAAACAGCCACTGATTCTGGAATCCATTTTGCTTACAACTCCCGCTACAAAGAACTTGGTTTCATCCTGAAAGAACTGCACTCGTCCGTGCCTAGTCATTGGACTACCGTTAGGGGATTCTCAGGAAAGAAGAGTGTGGGGGAAAGGGTGTATTTTGTAAGATGTGGGCAATGGTGCTGAAATGCCTCCACCACCTCTTGGCCCACAGTACAGAAACAATGGATCTCTTTTAGCTTTGTGCAAGCCCTGGCAAGCTGTATCAACGCCAGGTCCAGCTGAGTGGAAGGGACTGAGTAAAGGACCAGTTTTTCTAAAGTCCCAGCATAGAGGTTAGTGACAAGCGTCACCTGGTTGGCCATAATGGTGCAGGAACTGAAACACAGGTGAGAGATGGGCAGGTAAGGCTTTAAGGCTTTGGTCATCATTGGCACTGTGAGAAATGGTGCAAAGTCCAGCCCCACGCGGAAACCAGGGTGCCTCTCTCTCACCGAGGTCCAACTGTCCTGAGGGATGTCTTTGTCTATGCCATTGTGGAACATCTCCAAATATTTGAATGGCTCTCGGTCTGGTCTCAACAGCTCCTAGAATACCCTCCTCGACAGGGCAAAGTAAGGGACCTGAAGGGTAGAGAGTTTGGGGCAAGTCCTCAGCACCTCAATGATTGTCTCGGTTCTCAACAAAGTGAGTGCATGGTTGTTCACGAGGAGGGTGCACAGGTTTGGGTTGCATCTGGCCACCAGCAAGATGGTCCTTTTATCCATAAGGAAAGGCATCTGGTGGAGGTCAACGTGCTGCATGGTTGCCTCATCCATCCCCTGGAAGAGACGCCCCAAGCTGTGTAGGAGGTCATTGCCAAAATAGTAAAAAGGAGTTTTGCTATAACACACGATCTAAAGTCCTTGCAACCTGAGGCTCTTCTGTGCCATCACATCTAAGATGGTGCAAACCAGCCTCCGGCTTAACACAAGGAACGTGTCAAGAACCAGCTTTAAGTATTGGATATGGCCTATATAGGGTTCTATCTTCTGCGGCAAGTTACTCGATGTACCGCCAGCCTTCTCCTCTTCTTCCTCACCGGTTTCTTCTGAATTACAGCTGGAAGAGGATAGGCAGGAAAGAAATCAAGAGGTTAGCTCGGTGGGAGGGCAGGGAATCAACTCGGTGTTCTGCTCTGAACTTTACAGCAGGAATTCTCAAACTGTGACCCATGGCACCATTTCAGGTGCCCCACCCACCCACTCACAGCCTCCACCACAACCAGAAGTGTCATGAGGTGGAGGAAGGGCAAAATGGCCATCTGTTCATCTAAATTGTCTGAGGGACTGTGAACCGGCCCATGGCTTAACAAGGTTTTGATCTCCTGCTTTACAGGAACCAAGCAACGGGATAAACTATATCCTCCAAGAAGGGTCTGCACCACAGATCAGTTGCCTAAAGAATGGGCATCTTCTAATTCCGTGACTAAGACAGACGTGAAACTGCCAAAATGAAGGCACCTTTGGGTGAGTTCATTCTGCAGTTCCTTTCACCTGACCTAGTGTGAGAAAGATTAGCCAGCAACACAAGGCTACTATTACCAGGGTAGGCCCGACTGTGGTTCAAAAACACCACGATCTTAAAGCAGTGGAGATTTACCACCACCACACTGTTGCTGACCAGCTTCTACTGGGAGAGGTGAAGCAAAAGAAAGCTTTTAGACCATTTTATTCAGTAACACTATTACTGTACTCATCTACCCATGTTCCACCAATCAGTCCCCTACCAGTCCAAACCGTAGCATGCTAGACCTTGTCATTCAAGAAATAGCTCTTAAAGCTTTGTATTAGAGAAGGAGGAAAAAAGAAATTAAGAGAAATGTGTCTTCCCTACGTAAGAGACTGCAGTGGCTCAAAGGGTTAAGATGCTGATTGGGAAGCGACAGGCCAGCAGTTCGAGATCCAAGTGCAGCATGACAGAGTGAGTTCCCATCATCCATCTCAGTTCCTGCCAACCTAGCAGTTTGAAAGCAAGAAATTGCAAGTAGATAAATGGGACTGCTTCATCAGGAAAGGTAACAGTGCGGCATGTCTAGTCTAGCTTGCCACATGTCCACAGAAATCTCTGCAGATGTAGACAGAACGGGTTCTTTGGCCGGAAACAGAGATGGGCTGAACAACCTTAGGAATGGACAGAACTGGCTTTAGAGCAAGAGATACCTTTACCAATATCAGTGATGGTGACCCTTGGCACTCTAGCTGTACTTCAACTTCAATTCTCAGAATCCAAAGTCCCTGTGAATCCACAGGTGGGGTAAACCCATTGGTGTGGAATCACAGAATCTTGGGCTTCTGGGAACTGAAGTTCAAGAACAGCTGGAGTGCCAAGGTTCACCACCACAGACCTATATTAACACTACAAACTTGAATCATTCACAGAAAGAAACTAAGGACAGTGTTAATCATTTGTTTGCCTGATTGACGAGTCCCCAACTGGCTCCCACACCTATGAAAGACTTACTGGACTTGTGTGAAGCTCCAGACCGAGGCAGATGAAACGGCCGTAGCCCAGAGGTTACACATGAGTGAGACATTGAGTCGTTCTCTGACAGGAAGGAAGGAGAAAATATGTTCCAGGATCTCCACAGGCATAAAGTTCCAAGGGTGGAAGTCGAGGGTCGTCATCTTCTGGAGAACTTAGAGGCAAACCACCGGTCCTGTTGCTCCTCAGTGTTAAAAAGATCAGCCTCCTGAAATGACCCAATTGGTAACTCGAGAGCATTTCAAGAGCACTAGATGAGGAAGAATGTAGACATCATCCAAAGCAAGATGACCACAAGCCCTGCTGGCAAATGGGTTACAACTGCTGGGCTGCAAACAAAAGATTGTGAGTTCCATCCTGACCAGTGTTCAAGGTTGGGTCAGCTTCTTCCATACTTCTGAGGTCATCCAAGCATGTTGGGGGCAAAATGCTCATTAACTTGTGAATCGTCCAGAGGGAGCAGTAAGTGCTATGGGGCAGTCCATTAATTTTCATGGGCATACCCTGAGCAGAGTTTCTTCCACAAAAATCCTTTCAACCCAGAATAAATTCTGACACCTAATTATCATAATTAATCTGAACCCCAATCAGGGATCTTCTGTGATTGCTGGTTGGACAGAGGCACAATGGATTGTAAACTTCTGTGTTTTGCTAGCTAGACAAGTACCTCTGTAGCTGATGTGGGTGCCCAATGTAGCATGGGAGGGTCTAACTAAGGAAGTATCTGAGATGTATCAATTGATAACATGAAGTCTCACTCTTAGTTCTCACCAAGTGGACTTGATCCACTCAAGCTAAGACTCAAATACAGCAGTCAGCCTTAAAGTGCCACAACATTATTGTTTGGTCTTGTTTAGATACTCCCCAAGATAGACTACCACAGCAACCCCTTTGAAAACATATGTAAAAAAAAAGAAAGGTGCATCTCTTGAAATGCTAACTTCTATATATTTTTAATGTGACCATTTGCAGATCATTTCCACTTCATCAGTCCTAGGGTGCGATGTCAAGCTATGAATTTATATACTCCAGCTGCAGAGGCATAGAGTGATTGATCAGCCTGGCAGAGAGTCTGCAAATCAAGACAGCTTCCATAGCTGCCCCCTCAAAAACTTTGCCTCTCAGGGCAGCACCGGCTTTCCCACCTCAAGTCGCTCACCTGCAGGGAAAGGCGGCGCACAAGGCAAACTTGCCCACCGGTTGGGGAGCCCAAGAACCTCCAGACTTCGCCCAGACCCTCCTCACCTTGATCTTTGGCCTCCACGGACTGGAGTACTTCTGGCGTCGGGCAACAAAACGCAGCACCCTGTGGACAGGGATCGCGCCCTCCACCCGCTTCCATCGCTTCTTTTCAGCTGGAACTGCACCTGGCGCTGGATGCACACCTGAGCCCACCTGACCTCTCCCTGGACCATGAAAGGAAGAAAGGACGGGGTGGGTGTGGCCTATGGCCAGCTTAACTCTTTCAGACCCGGTGGAAAGGGGGGGGGATGTCACCACGATTCTTTCTAAGGCACCATCCCCGAAAATAGGAGACTCACCCATTGCAGGATGGTGGGGAGGTCAGGGGGCTTAGCAGTACCATCTTGTGGCAGTGAGTTACAGAGGTGAACTCCATTAAAAGTATTTGTATAGGGATGAAGGAATCCCTTTGAAAGCCTCAAATAGGTTGTTGCCGTCTAAGTCGTGGTTATTCCGCACTACACCTTATTTCTGCCTGTGAGATTCCCCTCCAGCTAAGAGACTCTATAATTGGGGTTCAGATTTAAGGCTAGAGTCCAATATAATGCAAGGCAAAGGTCATTCTTACATGAAAGCCAGTAATTTCTGACTCTTAGGGGCTTCTGCTCAACTCTGTTTACACCCAAAGAGACTTTGGCAGACATTCCCATGGTCACGTGACAGGCATGACTAGAGATGGAATGCTGTTACCTTTCCCACCAATGCTGTGCCTGTTTATCTACTTGCAATTTCTTGCTTTTGTATGGCTAGGTTGGCAGAAGCTGGGACAGAAGACGGAAGCTCACTCTACAGCACAGCACTCGGGTCTCAAACGGCTGACTTTAAAGTCACCAACTAAGCATTTACCCTCTGATAATATCCTATCGGGGATTGTTAAGGCTGAAACCCAAGCTCCACCTAATAATGTTGTTTTAATTCAGAATTGTGGTGACTGTTTCCACTGTCAAAATAGGATGTCCTCAAAAATATCTCCCCATTTCTGCCTCTTGATTCTGCTCTGAGGCTAACCAGCTTCCCCAAGAAAAAGTCACTTTTCTAGGCTGTGAAATGGACACATTGGTGGATGAAGGAGAACGTTTATCACCTAGTTTCAGGGGAGGATGGCTTCAACCCTCACCCATCTTCCCCTTCCCATGTCACTGAGATAATACAGTTTGATAATATGTTTTGCAGAATAAACTAAAACATTTTTGCCTCCACATGAATAATACTAAACAGAATAAGAGAAAACTGCCTTTTAATTTTCAGACATCTGCTTTGATCATTCTGTCACAGAAATCTTCAATGATAGATCTAGATCTAGATCTAGATCTATACAGAAGATAGATAGAAATTTGTAGAAAAGGTATGGATTCCTATGAATATTTCCAGGGTAAATAAAGAGTGTGGTTCTCAATATTTCCAAAGTAATGGGATTCATTCTGCTCAAGTCTGTTCAGAACCTGTACTTTAACCACCCGACTCCATCCTAACTTATACTTATTTTACCATCATTATTTCTCTCCCTCTGTTCCAGGAGTTCTCAACCTTTTCCCAGCCGGGGGTTGGGTCATGCTCCCTCAGAGAGCTCTGGGGACTGGATGGCCATTTTGGCCTTCCTTGCACCACATGGGACTTCCTGCTATGGTGGAGTTGGTGGTGGGCCACATGGAATGGTGTTGAGGCGTGCATACAACCCATAGGCCACAGGTTGAGAATCCCTGCTCTAAGCAGTGCAATGCTCAAGGATCAGCAGAGAGGGAAAGGGAGAGACTAGACCAAGATTAACCTGGTTTTTGTAGCTCAGTGGAATCAGAACCTGTTTATTCTGAGACCCCAGTTTAATCACTGTACCATACTGGGCTGAAATCCTGTTGTACAATTACACAAACAGTATAACTTTCTAAGCAAGTTGCCTTACGTTAAGTAAACTCCATATACATACTGATTTGTGCAACTCAGTGTACTACAGAGAATACCAAGGAATATTTTATTAAATTTATTCCAGTTCACTGCCAAAGTATATGCCATTTAGGAAAGTGCACAGCAGAATTTCAGCCAATGGTTTCATTTAAAATGTGTCTTTGCGTCTACATTCTGAAGAAGCAGTTTCTTACTCCACCCTTTCAAATCGAGATGAAGTAATCTCTCAAATGGAGAAAACTATCTCTTTGTCATAATGTGTCAGTTTCTTCACACACATATCTTGCATCTTGCATAAAATATCTGGTTTGGAAAGGGGACTCGTAGGCCATTGAGTCGAACCCCTTCCTCAATTCAGGAATCTGAATCAAATCAGATCTCTTGAATGTGGCCAGGATTGGAGTGTTCTTGTGGTTGTTGGTTCCACCGTCGTACTCCTCTAACCATTGAGAAGAAGAAAATAAGAAAATGAGCTTATGGGAAAACCACTACCATCTGATGATCAGAAAATCTTCCTATTGATTATGAACTGAAGGACAAACATCTCTTCTAATGATCCAACCTTCCATCTCTTCCCACCTTTGATTGATCAGAGGGGCTGCAGTGGCTCAGTGGTTAAGAAGTTCAACTTGTTAGCTGGAAGGCAGGCAAGTCGGTGGTTCGAGACCCAGGTATGGCATGATGGATTGAGCGCCTGTCTCTGTCCCAGCTCCAGCCAACCTAGCAGTTCAAAAGAAAGAAACTGCAAGTAGAAAACTAGGGACAACTTTGGTGGGAAAAGATCTTGGGGGCATGAAAGGAGCCTCATTTGGACATCCCCTGCGTTGGGTTTCTCTAGCAAAAATCCTTTCAATCCAGAATAATTTCTGGTACGAAATTATTACTTAACAGAGCACATAACTTCTGTTAGAAAAGTTGTTTCTTGCATCCACTCTTTATTCCCATAACACCATCAGGCAAAGATGTAAAAATACATTATCCAATGCACATCTTTATTTTGGCTGGGGTTGGCCATGATTGTGAATTACTATGACTATTCTAATGACCATTAAAAATATTAAAATCGGCAGCTGTATAAAAAGAGGATTCTTTTTTAAATGTATAGAACAACGCAACCAGATCAAAGGGAGACTTCCGATTCTTACAGCAATCCTGCATAAGAGGTCTGTACGTCTACCTCCTTATCTTATGTTATGGATTTAAAATTCAATAATTTATATAAAAGTTTGCTCATTTCGTCTTTTAAGACAATTTCCCCCACTTTTGTTCTAAAACATCCACAGCCTCTGGAACCCATTTTGCTTACACCTCCCGCTACTTAGAAGACACTTTTCTCCTGAAAGAGCTGCGCTCGTCCATGCCTAGTCATAGGACTACCGTCGGGGGTTTGTCAGGAAAGAACAGTGAGGGTGAAAGGGTGTATTTCTTCAGACGTGGGCAATGGTGCCGAAACGCCTCCACCACCTTTTGGCCCACAAAACAGAAACAATGGATCTCTTTTAGCTGTGCACAAGCCCTGGCAATCTGTATCAATGCCAGGTTCAGTTCAAGGGAAGGGGACGAGTACAGCACCAGCTTTTCTAAAGTCCCAGCATAGAGGTTAGCAACAAGCGTCACCTGTTTGGCCTTAATGGTGCAGGAATTGAAACGCAACTGAGAGATGGGCAGGTAAGGCTTTAAGGCTTGAGTCATCATCCACACTGTGACAAATGGTGCAAACTCCAGCCCCACGCGGAAACCGGGGCGCCTCTCTCTCACTGACGTCCAACTGTCCTCAGGGATGTCATTGTCTAAGCCGTCGTAGAACATATCCAAATATTTGAATGGCTCTCGGTCTGGTCTCAACAGCTCCTGGAATACCCTCCTCGACAGGGCAAAGTAAGTGACCCGAAGAGTAGAGCGTTTGGGGCAACTCCTCAGTACCTCAATGATCGTCTCGGTTCTCAACAAAGTGAGCCCATAGTTGTTCACGAGGAGGGTGCGCAGGTTTGGGCTGCATCTGGCCACCAGCAAGATGGTCTCTTTATCCAAAAGGAAAGGCATCTGGCGGAGGTCAACGTGCTGCATGGTTGCCTTGTCCATCCCCTGGAAGAGTCGTCCCAAGCTGTGTATGAGGTCATCGCCAAAATAGCAAAAAGGGGCTTTCCCATAACACACAATCTGAAGTCCTTGCAAACTGAGGCTCTTCTGCACCATCACATCTAAGATGGTGCAGACCAACCTCCGGCTGGACACATCGAATGTGTCAAGAACCAGCTTTAAGTATCTGATATGGCCCACATAGGGCTCTATCTTCTGCGGCAAAGTACTCGATGTACCGCCACCCTCTTCCTCTTCCTCCTCACCAGTTTCTTCTGAATCACAGCTGGAAGAGGATGGGCAGGAAAGAAATCAATAGGTTAGATTGGTGGGAGGGCAGCAGGAATTCTCAAACTGTGGCCCATGGCACCATTTCAGGTGCCCCACCCACCCACCCACCGCCTCCACCACACCCAGAAGTGTCATGGGGTGGAGGAAGGGCAAAATGACCATCCGCCCTCCAAAGCTGTCTGAGGGAGCGTGACCCGCCCCATGGTTAACAAAGTTTTTATCTCCTGCTTTACAGGAACCAAACAACGGGATAAACTATATCCTCCAAAAAGGGTCTGTGCCATAGATCAGTTGCCTAAAGACTGGACATCTTCTAATTCCATGTCTAAGACAGACGTGAAACTGCCAAAATGAAGGCACCTTTGGGTGAGTTCATTCTGCAATTCCTTTCACCTGACCTAGTGTGAGAAAGATTAGCCAGCAACACAAGGCTACTGTTACCAGCGTAGGGCCGAGTGTGCTTGAAAAACACCACAATATCATAATAGTGGAAATGTACCATCACAACACTGTTGCTGACCAGCTTCTACTGGGAGAGGTGAAGCAAAAGAAAGCTTTCAGACCATTTTATTGGGTAACAATATGACTCATCTATCCATGCTCCATCAATCAGTCCCCTACCAGTCCAAGCTGCAGAAGTCTAGCCCTTGTCATTCAAGAAGTAGCTTTCAAAGCTGTGTATTAGAGAAGGAAGGGAAAAAAATTAAGAGAAATGTGTTTTCCCTTCATAAGAGACTGCAGTGGCTCAATTGGTTAAGACGCTGATTGGGAAGCGACAGGGCAGCAGTTCGAGACCCAAGTGCTGCATGACGGAGTGAGTTCCCATAATCTTTCCCAGCTCCTGCCAACCTAGCAGTTTGAAAGCAAGAAATTGCCAGTAGTTAAACAGGGAATGCTTTGTCAGGAAAGGTAACAATGCAGCATGTCCAGTGTAGCTTGCCACATGTACACAAAATCTCTCCAGATATAGACAGTATGCGTTATTTCGCAATAAACAGAGACAGGCATTACCCTTAGGGTTGGACAGAACTGGCTTTAGAACAAGAGATGCTTTGCCTGTTACTTATATCAGTGATGGGGAACCCTGGCACTCTAGCTGTTCTTGAACTTCAATTGCCAGAAGCCCAAATCCCTGTGATCCACACATGTGGTAAACCCATTGGTGTGGAGTCACAGAATCTTGGGCTTCTGGGATCTGAAGTTCAAGAACAGCTGGAGTGCCAAGGTTCCCCATCACAGACCTATATTAACACTACAAACTTGAACCTATCACTGAAGGAAACTAAGGACGTTGTAGATTATTTGTTTGCCTGATTGACGAGTCCCCAATGGGCTGCCACAGCTATGAAAGACTTACTGGACTTCTGTGAAGCTCCAGACCGAGGCAGTTGAAATGGCAGTAGCCCAGAGGTTACACATGCGTGAGACGTTGTGTCGTTCTCTGACCGGAAGGAAGGAGAAAATATGTTCCAGGATCTCCACAGGCATAAAGTTCCAAGGGTGGAGGTTGAGGGTCGTCATCTTCTGGAGAACTTAGAGGCAAACCACCGGTCTTGTTGCTCCTCAGTGTTAAAAAGTTCAGCCTCCTGAAATGACCCGATTGGTATCACAAGAGCATTTTCAAGAGCACTAGAGGAGGAAGAATGTAGACATCTTCCAAAGCAAGATGACCACAGGCCCTGGTGGCAAAGGGGTTACAACTGCTGGGCTGCAACCCAAAGGTTGTGATTTCCATCCTGACCAGGGTTCAAGGTTGGGTCAGTTTCTTCCATATTTCTGAGGTCATTAAAATCTGTCCCAAGCATGTTGGGGGCAAAATGCTCATGAACTTTTGAATCGCCCAGAGAGTGCAGTAAGTGCTCTGGGGCAGTTCATTAATTTTCATGGGCATTCCCTGAGCAGAGTTTCTTCCACAAAAATCCTTTCAACCCAGAATAATTTCTGACACTTAATTATCATAATTAATCTGAACCCCAATCAGGGATCTTCTGTGATTGCTGGTTGGACAGAGGCACACAGGATTGTAAACTTATGTGTTTTGCTAGCCAGACAAGTACCTCTGTAGCTGGTATGGTTGCCCAAGGTAGCATGGGAGGGTCTAACTAAGGAAGTATCTGAGATGTATCAATTAATAACATGAAGTCTCACTCTTAGGTCTCACCAAGTGGACTTGATCCACTCAAGCTAACACTAAAATACAGCAGTCAGTCTTAAAGTGCCACAACGTTATTGTTTGGTCTTTGTTTTTTCTTGTTTAGATACTCCCCAGGATACTGGAAAAACAGACTACCAAAGCAACCCCTTTGAAATCACATGAGAAAAAAAGAAAGTGGCAGCTCTTTAAAGGCTAACTTCTATATTTTTTAATGTGACCTTTTGCAGATCATTTCCACTTCATCAGACATAGGGGTGCGATGACAAGGCGTGAATTTATATACTCCAGCTACAGAGGCATAGAGTGATTAATCAGCCTGGCAAAGAAGTATGCAAATCAAGACAGCTTCCACAGCTGCCCCTTCAAAAACTTTGCATTTAAGGGCAGCCCTGACTATCCCACCTCAAGTCGCTCCACTACAGGGAAAGGTGGCACACAAGACAAACTTGCCCAACGGTTGGGGAGCCCAAGATCCTCCAGACTTCGCCCAGACCCTCCTCACCTGGATCTTTGGCCTCCGCGAGCTGGAGCGCTTCTGGCGTCGGGCCACAAAACGCAGCACGGTGTGGACAGGGATCGGTCCCTCCGCCCGCTTCCATTGTTCCTTTTCAGATGGAACTGCACCTGGTGCGGGATGCACACCTGAGCCCACCTGACCTCTCCCTGGACTATGAAAGGAAGAAAGGATGGAGTGGGTGTGGCTTATGGTCGGCTTAACTCTTTCAAACCCGGTGGAAAGGGGTGGGGAATGTCACCACGATTCTTTCTAAGGCACCATCCCCGAAAACAGGACACTCACCCATTGCAGGATTGGGGGGTGGGGAGGTCAGGGGGCTTAGCAGTACCATCTTGTGGCAGGGAGTTACAGAGGTGAACTCCATTAAAAGTATTTGTATAGGGATGAAGGAATCCCTTTGAAAGCCTCAATTAGGTTGTCACTGTCGAAGTTGTGGTTATTCCGCAATACACCTTATTTCTGCCTGTCAGATTGCCCTCCAGCAATGTGAGTCTATAACTGGGGTTCAGATTTAAGGCTAGAGTCCAATATAATGCAAGGCAAAGATCATTCTTACATGAACCCCAGTCATTTCCTACACTTCTTGGGACTTCTGCTCAACTCCATTAACACCCAAAGAGACTTTGGCAGATATTCCCATAGAGACGTGACAGGCATGACTAGAGATGGAACACTGTTACCTTTCCCACCAACGCTGTGCCTGTTTATCTACTTGCAATTTCTTGCTTTTGAATGGCTAGGTTGGCAGGAGCTGGGACAGAAGACGGGAGCTCACTCTACCGCACAGCACTCGGGTCTCAAACTGCTGAGTTTCAAGTCATCAAGCTCAGCGTTTACCCTCTGATAGAATCCTATCGGGGATTGTTAAGGCTGAAACCCTAGCTCCACCTAATAATGTTGTTTTAATTCAGAGTTGGGGTGACTGTTTCCCGGGTTGTCAAAATAGGATGTCCTCAAAAATATTTCCCCAGTTCTGCCTCCTGATTCTGCTTTGAGGCTAAGCAGCTTCCCCAAGGAAAAGTCACTTTCCTAGGCTGTGAAATGGACACATTAATGGATAAACGAGAACGTTTATCACCTAGTTCCAGGGGAGGATAGCTTCAACCCTCACCCCTTCTTCCCATTCCCATGTCGCTGAGATAATACAGTTTTAAAATGTTTTGTAGAATAAACTAAAACATTTTTCGTCATCTTCTTGCCTCCACTTGAATAATACTAAACAGAATAAGAGAAACCTGCCTTTTTCAATTTTCAGACATCTGCTTTGATCATTCTGTATCACAGAAATCTGCTTCAATGATACAAGATCTCTATCTCTATCTCTATCTCTATCTCTATCTCTATCTCTATATAGATATAGATATAGATATAGATATACAGTAGATTGATAGAAATGTGTAGACCTGGTATGGATTCCTATGAATATTTCCAGGGTAAATAAAGAGTGTGGTTCTCAATTTTTCCAAAGTAATGGGATTCATTCTGCTGATGTCTGTTCAGAACCTGTCCTTTAATCACCCGACTCCACCCTAATTTTTACTTATTTAACCATCTTTATTGGTCTCCCTCTAACCCAGGAATTCTCAACCTTTTCCCAGCCGGGGGTTGAGTCATGTTCCCTCAGACAGCTTTGGGCCTGGATGGCCATTTTGCCCTTCCTCCACCACATGGGACTTCCTGCTGTGGTGGAGTTGGTGGTGGGCCACATGGAATGGTGTTGAGGCGTGCATACGACTCAGAGGCAGCAGGTTGAGAATCCCTGCTCTAAGCAGTGCAATGCTGAAGGATCAGCAGAGAGGGAAAGGGAGAGACTAGACCAAGATTAAAATGGTTTTTGTAGCTCAGTGGAATCAGAACCTGTTTATTCTGAGACCCCAGTTTAATCACTGTACCATACTGGGCTGAAATCCTGTTGTACAATTACACAAACAGTATAACTTTCTAAGCAAGTTGCCTTACGTTAAGTAAACTCCATATACATACTAATTTGTGCAACTCAGTGTACTACAGAGAATACCAAGGAATATTTTATTAAATTTATCCCAGTTCACTGCCAAAGTATATGCCATTTAGGAAAGTGCACAGCAGAATTTCAGCCAATAGTTTAAAATGTGTCTTTGTGTCTACATTCTGAACAAGCAGTTTCTTACTCCACCCTTTCAAATCTAGAAGAAGTACTCTCTCAACTGGAGAAAACTATCTCTTTGTCATAATGTGTCATTTACTTCACAAAACATCTTGCATTTAGCGTGCTTTGTTTTGTGACTGATCACTGGAAGATAAGCACTGTCTTTATTGGTGAATCTTTTGAGGCACATACTGTATGCCTGAGGAAATCTCATTTTGGGGATGGAAGGACAGGTTATTCTCCGGGGATATGCAGGCCTCTTGATGTCTGCATTGACCACCAGTGAGGACTCAAATGCTATGGATGTGAAGTAGTATAAGCTCCAGATGAGAGGATGTACGCGTAGGTGTTCAGTTGCAATGTAGTCACGGGGCAATTGGGCTTTAAGATGCGAGGGATTTTCCAGGCAGGGACTGTGTGTTGCTGTGGGTATCTCTCACTCACTATGGTCCACAGATCTTTGGGGATGACGGGACTAAACTGGTCTGTGCACTTGCAGAAAATATCTATATACTTGAGTGGCACATGGTTGGGCTTTAACAAAGAAGACCCAAAGAGCTGTCTTCACATTTGATGTGTCATAGAATCACAGTCTGACCAGGGTAGCCTGCTAGGGTCATAGAGTAAACCCTACTGCCAGCAGACTCAACACTGATTGTCAGGTGGCGGTTAACTAACCTGACAACCCTGAGGGCTAATGGCCTTGTGTGGCAAAGTCCACAAAAAAGTATGATGGTCCCTAAGTGGATTAAAACCCACTTAATTCAATCTTGATGCAGGGCAGCAGCTTGGGCCTGAGGAGGATTTTGGTTGCCAAAAGAACTCAGGACCAGAAAGGGACTAGCAGAACTAGAACAAAGGTATGGGTGTCATCCTGCGATGCAGAAGGCCAATGGAAGTCCACTGCAATATATTCCCAGAACAATCTTCATGGTTAAGAAGATTAAGAAGAAAGTAAAAAAGACCCCGTCCCCCTCAGTTATTTTATGATGATTCTTCTTCTACTTGTGCCATGAGAATGGCCAAGATTTAGAATAAGATACATAAGAAAAAGAAGAATTATAAAATAATTCAGTTGGAAAGGAGACTCATAGGCCATTGAGTCAAACCCTGTCCTCAATTCAGGAATCTGAATCAAATCTCTGACCCAGCTCCAGCCAAACTAGGAGATCAAAAGAAAGAAATTGCAAGTAGATAACTAGGGACAAGTTTAGTGGGAAAAGATCTTGGGGGCATGAAAGGAGCCTCATTTGGGCATCCCCTGCATTGAGTTTCTCCAGCAAAAATCCTTTCAATCCAGAATAATTTCTGCTATGAAATTATTATTTAACAGAGCACATAACATCTGTTAGAAAAGTTGTTTCTTCCATCCACTCTTTATTCCCATAACACCATCAGGCAAAGATGTAAAAATACATTATCCAATGCACATCTTTATTTTGGCCAGGGTTGGCCATGATTATGAATTGCAATGACTATTCCAACGAACATTAAAAATATTAAAATCGGCAGCTGTATAAAAAAAGTGGTTTCTTTTTTAAATATATAGGAAACGCAACCCGATCAAAGGGAGTCTTCTGATTTTTACAGCAATCCTGAATAAGAGGTCTGTACGTCTACCTCCTTATCTTATGTTGTGGATTTAAAATTCAATAATTTATATAAAAGTTCGCTCATTTGGTCCTTTAAGGCAATTTCCCCCACTTTTGTTCTAAAACATCCGCAGCCTCTGGAATCCAGTTTTCTTATACCTCCCGCTACTAAGAAGACACTTTTCTCCTGAAAGAGCTGCGCTCGTCCATGCCTAGTCACAGGACTACCGTTGGGGTATTGTCAGGAAAGAACAATGGGGGGGAAAGGGTGTATTTCTTCAGACGTGGGCAATGGTCCCGAAATGCCTCCACCACCTTTTGGCCCACAATACAGAAACAATGGATCTCTTTAAGCTGTGGGCAAGCTCTGGCAAGCTGTATCAACGCCAGGTCCAGCTCAAAGGAAGGGACTGTGTACATCACCAGCTTTTCTAAGGTCCCAGCATAGAGGTTAGTGACAAGCGTCACCGGGTGGGTCATGTTATTGAAGGAATTGAAAAGCAACTGAGAGATGGGCAGGTAAGGCTTTAAGACATGAGTCATCATCAGCACTGTGACAATCGGGGCAAACTCCAGTCCCACTCGGAAACCGGGGTGCCTCTCTCTCACCGATGTCCAACAATCCTCAGGGAGGTCATTGTCTATGCCATTGTGGAACATCTCCAAATATTTGAATGGCTCTCGGTCTGGTCTCAACAGCTCCTGGAATACGCTCCTTGACAGGGCCAAGTAAGGGACCCGAAGGGTAGAGAGTTTGGGGCAACTCCTCAGTACCTCAATGATCATCTCGGACCTCAACAAAGTGAGCTCGAAGTTGTTCATGAGGAGGGTGCGCAGGTTTGGGCTGCATCTGGCCACCAGCAAGATGGTCTCTTTATCCAAAAGGAAAGGCATCTGGCGGAGGTCAACGTGCTGCATGGTTGCCTTGTCCATCCCCTGGAAGAGTCGTCCCAAGCTGTGTATGAGGTCATCGCCAAAATAGCAAAAAGGGGCTTTCCCATAACACACAATCTGAAGTCCTTGCAAACTGAGGCTCTTCTGCACCATCACATCTAAGATGGTGCAGACCAGTCTCCGGCTTAACTCCTTGGACAGGTCAAGAACTATCTTTAAGTATCTCATATGGCCCATATAGGGCTGCATCTTCTGCAGCAAGGTGCTTGATGTACCGCCACCCTCTTCCTCTTCCTCCTGGTCAGTTTCTTTTGAATCACAGCTGGAAGAGGATGGGCAGGAAAGAAATCAAGAGGTTAGATCGGTGGGATGGTAGAGAATCCACTCTGTGTTCTACTCTGAACTTTACAGCAGGAATTCTCAAAATGGTGGCCCATGTCCCCATTTCTAGGGCCCCGCCCACCTACCCACCACCACCACCGCACCCAGATGTGCCATGGGGTGGAGGAAGGGCAAAATGGCCATCTGCCAACCAGAGCTGTCTGAGGGAGTGTGACCCGGCCCATGGCTTAACAGGGCTGTGAACTGCGGCTTTACAGGAACCTGCCAAGGGAATAAACTATATTCTCCAAGAAGGGTCTGCACCACAGATCAGTTGCCTAAAGACTGGACATCTTCTAATTCCGTGTCTAAGACAGAAGTGAAACTGCCAAAATGAAGGCACCATTCCGTGAGTTCATTCTGCAGTTCCTTTCACCTGACCTAGTGTGAAGGTTACTGTTACCAGGGTAGGGCCTAGTGTGGTTCAAAAACACTGCAATCTTAAACCAGTGGAGATTTACCATCACAACTCTGCTGCTGACCAGCTTCTACTGGGAGAGATGAAAACAAAAAGAAAGCTTTTAGACCATTTTATTCAGTAACACTATTACTGTACTCATCTATCCATGTTCCACCAATCAGGACTCTACCAGTCCAAACTGCAGAAATCTAGCCCTTGTCGTTCAAGAAGTAGCTCTTAAAGCTCTGTATTAGAGAAGGAGAAAAAGGACATTAAGAGAAATATGTCTTCCTTTCATAAGAGACGGCAGTGGCTTAACAGGTTAAGACGCTGATTGGAAAGCGATAGGCCAGCAGTTTGAGACCCAGGTGCTGCATGACGGAGTGAGTTCCCATAATCTATCCCAGCTCCTGCCAACCTAGCAGTTTGAAAGCAAGAAATTGCAAGTAGATAAATAGGGACTGCTTTGGCAGGAAAGGACAGTGTGGCATGTGTAGTGTAGCTTGCCACATGTCCCCAGAAATCATGTAGACTGTTACCTATATGTAGACAGAATGGGCTATTTGGCCGTAAACAGAGATGGGCTCCACCCTGAGGGTTGGACACAACTGGCTTTAGAGCAAGAGATGCTTTGACTGTTACCTATATCAGTGATGGTGAACCTTGGCACTCTAGCTGTTCTTGAACTTCAATTGCCAGAAGCCCAAATCCCTATGAATCCACGGATGCGGTAAACCCATTGGTGTGGATACACAGAATCTTTGGCTTTTGGGAACTGAAGTTCAAGAACAGCTGGAGTGCCAAGGTTCCCCATCACAGACCTATATTAACACTACAAACTTGAATCAATCGCAAAAGGAAACTAAGGACGGTGTCAATTGTTTGTTTGCCTGATTGACGAGTCCCCAACTGGCTGCCATAGCTTTGATAGACTTACTGGACTTCTGTGTAGCGCCAGACTGAGGCAGTTGATACGGCCGTAGCCCAGGGCTGACACGTGCGTAAGACGTTGTGCCGGTCTCTGACAGGAAGGAAGGAGAAAATATGTTCCAGGATCACCACCGGCATAAAGTTCCAAGGGTAGAAGTCGAAGGTCGTCATCTTCTGGAGAACTTAGAGGCAAACCACCGGTCCTGTTGCTCCTCAGTGTTAAAAAGATCAGCCTCCTGAAATGACCCAATCGGTATCACAAGAGCATTTTCAAGAGCACTTGAGGAGGAAGAATGTAGACATCGTCCAAAGCAAGATGACCACAAGCCCTGGTGGCAAAGGGGTTAAAACTGCTGGACTGCAACCCAAAGGTTATGAGTTCCATCCTGACCAGGGCTCAAGGTTGGCTCAGCCTCTTCCATCCTTCTGAGGTCAGTAAAATCGGTCCCAAGCATGTTGGGGGCAAAATGCTCATTAACTTGTGAATCGATCACAGAGTGCAGTAAGAGCAATGGGGCAGTTCATTCATTTTCATGTCAGAGATTACTCTCGGTTGAAAGGAGTTTTCCATGGGACACCCGTATGAGGCTCCTTTCATGTCACCCATTGTGCGGCTCTCAGGAATAGAACCCATGTTTCCGGTCTCCAAGCCTAATGCCTTAACCATTATGCCACCATGGGAGCAATCAATTAGTATAGAAGTTTGGTTGCTTTGCTTCCTCTCCTGGCAGGTATCCACCTGAAAGTTTGTGAAGTCCTCCTGGAGGAAACCTTCACTTTTGACCATTGGTGGTGCGGTGGAGGGATGGCAGCCACTTGCCAAGGTCTTGCCTCTATGGCTTCATCTTAGCTTGAACACTGGCAAGACCCAGGTCCTGAATAAGTGATTGAGTGGCCGTTTCTGTCCCAGCTCTTGGGGTTATGAAAAGAGCGTCATTTGGGCATTCCCTGAGCAGAGTTTTTTCCACAAACATCCTTTCAACTCAGAATAATTTCTGACACTTAATTATCATAATTAATCTGAACCCCAATCAGGGATCTTCTGTGATTGCTGATTGGACAGAGCCTCACTGGAATGTAAACTTCTCTGTTTTGCTAGTCAAACAAGTACCTCTGTAGCTGATATGGTTTCCCTACGTAGCATGGGAGGGTCTAAGCAAGGAAGTATCGGAGATGTATCAATTAATGCCATGAAGTCTCATTCTTAGGTCGAACCAAGTGGACTCGATCCACTCAAGCTAACATTAAAATACAGCAGTCAGTCTTAAAGTGCCACAACGTTATTGTTTTGCCTTTTGTTTTGTTTTGTCTTGTTTAGCTACTCGCCAAGATGATGGAAGAACAGACTACCACAGCAACCCCTTTGAAGACATATGTAAAAAAAAAAGAAAGGTGCATCTCTTGAAAGGCTAACTTCTATATATTTTTAATGTGACAATTTGCGGATCATTTCCACTTCATCAGTCCTAGGGGTGCGATGTCAAGCCATGAATTTATATACTCCAGCTGCAGAGGCATAGAGTCATTAATCAGCCTGGCAGAGAGTCTGCAAATCAAGACAGCTTCCATAGCTGCCCCTTCAAAAACTTTGCCTCTCAGGGCAGCCCTGGCTTTCCCTCCTCGAGTCGCTCCTGTGCAGGGAAAGGCGGCGCACAAGGCAAACTTGCCCACCGGTTGGGGAGCCCAAGAACCTCGAGACTTCGCCCAGACCCTCCTCACCTGGATCTTTGGCCTCCGCGGACTGGAGTGCTTTGACGTCGGATGAAAACTCAGCCCTGTGTGGACAGGGATCGCGCCCTCCACCCGCTTCCATCGCTCCTTTTCAGCTGGAACTGCACCTGGGGCGGGATGCACACCTGAGCCCACCTGACCTCTCCCTGGACCATGAAAGGTTGTGGGTGTGGCCTATGGCCATCTTAACTCTTTCAGACCCGGTGGAAAGGAGTGGGGAATGTCAACACAGCCACATTCTGGACCAGAAGCCTCTGAATGGTCGTCAAGGGCAGCCCCATGTAGAACGCATTACAGTAATCAAGTCTGGAGGAGACCATAGCATGTATCATCATGAGCAAGGAGTCCTGATCTAGGAACGGGCATAACTGGCGAATCACACGAAGTTGTGCAAAAACCCTCCTAGGCAAGACTGCCACCTGCTCTTAACAGAGGGTCTGCAGTGGCTCAGTGGTTAAGAAGTTCAACTTGTTAGCTGGAAGGCAGGCAAGTCGGTGGTTTGAGACCCTGGTATGGCATGACAGAATGAGCGCCTGTCTCTGTCCCAGCTCCAGCCAACCAACAGTTCAAAAGAAAGAAACTGCAAGTAGATAACTAGGGACAACTTTGGTGGGAAAAGATCTTGGGGGCATGAAAGGAGCCTCATTTGGGCGTCCCCTGCGTTGAGTTTCTCCAGCAAAATTCCTTCCAATCCAGAATAATTTCTGATATGAAATTATTATTTAACAGAGCACATAACTTCTGTTAGAAAAGTTGTTTCTTGCATCCACTCTTTATTCCCATAACATCATCAGGCAAAGATGTAAAAATACATTATCCAATGCACATCTTTATTTTGGCCGGGGTTGGCCATGATTGTGAATTACTATGACTATTCCAATGAACATTAAAAATATTAAAATCGGCAGCTGTATAAAAAGTAGTTTCTTTTTTGAATATATAGAAAAACGCAACCAGATCAATGGGAGACTTCTGATTCTTACAGCAATTCTGAATAAGAAGTCTGTACGTCTACCTCCTTATCTTATGTTCTAGATATAAAATTCAATAATTTATATAAAAGTTCGCTCATTTCGTCCTTTAAGACAATTTTCCCCACTTTTGTTCTAAAACAACCACTGACTCTGGAATCAATTTTGCTTATAACTCCTGCTACAAAGAACTTGGTTTCATCCTGAAAAAGCTGCATTCGTCAATGCCTAGTCATAGGACTAACTTCGGGGGATTGTCATAGAAGAACAATGTGGGGGAAAGTGTGTATTTTGTAAGATGTGGACAGTGGTGCCGAAATGCCTCCACCACCTCTTGGCCCACCACACAGAAACAATGGATCTCTTTTAGCTGTGCGCAAGCCCTGGCAAGCTGTATCAATGCCACGTTCAACTCAGTGGAAGGGAGTGAGTAAAGGACCAGTTTTTCTAAAGTCCCAGCATAGAGATTAGCAACAAGCGACACCTGGTTGGCCATACTGGTGCAGGAATTGAAACGCAACTGAGAGATGGGGAGGTAAGGCTTTAAGGCTTTGGTCATCATTGGCACTGTGAGAAATGGTGCAAAGTCCAGCCCCACGCGGAAACCAGGGTGTCTCTCTCTCACAGAGGTCCAACAGACCTCAGGGATGTCATTGTCTAAGCCGTCATAGAACATCTCCAAATACTTGAATGGCTCTCGGTTCAGTCTCAACAGCTCCTGGAATACCCTCCTCGACAGGGCAAAGTAAGTGACCCGAAGGGTAGAGAGTTTGGGGCAAGTCCTCAGGACCTCAATGATCGTCTCTATTCTCAACAAAGTGAGTGTGTGGTTGTTCATGAGGAGGGTGCGCAGGTTTGGGCTGCATCTGGCCACCAGCAAGATGGTCCCTTTATCCACAAGGAAAGGCATCTGGCGGAGGTCAACATGCTGCATGGTTGCCTCGTCCATTCCCTGGAAGAGACGTCCCAAGCTGTATAGGAAGTCATCGCCAAAATAGTAAAAACGGGTTTTTCCATAACACACGATCTGAAGTCCTTGCAACCTGAGGCACTTCCGTGCCATCACATCTAAGATGGTGCAAACCAGCCTCCGGCTTAACACAAAGAACATGTCAAGAACCAGCTTTAAGTATCTGATATTGCCCACATAGGGCTCTATCTTCTGCAGCAAGGCGCTCGATGTACAGCCACCCTCTTCCTCTTCCTCCTGGTCAGTTTCTTCTGAATCACAGCTAGAAGAGGATAGGCAGGAAGGAAATCAAGAGGTTAGATCATTCTATTTGTATTTTTTGGATTTGTATGCTGCTCTATTTGCCGAAGCGACTCGGAGCGGTTAACAACACAGATCATCACATATCAAAACATAAAAAATCAATAACATATCAAGGCAACATATATCAAAACATCATATATCAAAATATCACATATCAGTGACATATCAAAGTATCACAAAATATCATTGGGAGGGCAGAGAATCCACTCGGTGTTCTACTATGAACATTACAGCAGGAATTCTCAAACTGTGGCCCATGGCACCATTTCAGGTGCCCCACCCACCCACCCACCGCTTCAGACTCACTCCGAGTCTTCACCCAGCGGCGCTCTCGGCGTCTCTTAGCCCGTTTAAGCTCCCTTAGTTCCTCTGAAAACCAAGGGGCAGATCGATCCCCACGGACTCGGAGAGGCCGTAGTGGCGCGATTACATCCAAGGCTGCCGTCGCTCTCCTGTCCCATGCGTCGACAAGAGCCTCAGATGAACCGCTTTGCAGGTCAAGAGGACAACACCCCAGTTCCTTCTGGAATCCTTCTGGATCCATTAGTCGCCGGGGGCGGGCCCACTTAATCGGCCCTGCCTCCCTGCGGTGGAGTCCAGCCCCTAGGAAGTCTAGAGCCACCAGATAGTGATCTGACCATGGCACTGGAGTGGTCTCTAATTTTTGTAAATTCAGATCACTCTGCCACAGCTCTGACAAAAAGACTAAATCCGGGGTGTGGCCACTGCTCCTGGTAGGACCCTGAATTACCTGAGTCATGCCCACGGTTGCCATGGAAGCCATGAACTCCCGAGCCACCACCGAGCCGGTCCCCAACGATGGCAAATTGAAGTCCCCCAGGACCATCAGCCTGGGGGTCTCCAATGCCAACATGGAGACCGCCTCGAGGAGCACAGGCAGGGAGTCTGCTACTCTGCAGGGAGGCAGGTACATGAGCAAGATTCCCAACTGACCCTTAGGGTCCATACGCAAGAACAAGGCCTCACAACCCGGAATTTGTGGTGCCGTGGCCCTGGTGACTCCCAGTGACTCCCTAGCTATCACGGCGACTCCACCGCCCCTTCCCCTCTCCCTAGGCTGGTGTCTAGCTGTCTAGGCTGGTGTCTAATTCCGTGTCTAGGACAGAGGTGAAACTGCCAAAATGAAGGCCCCTTTGGGTGAGTTCATTCTGCAGTTCCTTTCACCTGGCCTAGCGTGAGAAAGATTAGCCAGCAACACAAGGCTACTGTTACCAGGGTAGGCCCAATTGTGGTTCAAAAACACCACAATCTTAAAGCAGTGGAGATTTACCATCACAACATTGCTGCTGACCAGCTTCTACTGGGAGAGGTGAAGCAAAAGAAAGCCTTTAGACCATTTTATTCAGTAACACTATGACTCATCTATCCATGTTCCACCAATCAGGCCCCTACCACTCCAAACTGCAGAAGGCAACTCCTTGTCATTCAGGAAGTAGCTCTTAAAGCTGTGTATTAGAGAAGGAGGGAAACACATTAAGAGAAATGTGTCTTCCCTTCATAAGAGACTGCAGTGGCTCAACAGGTTAAGACGCTGATTGGAAAGTGACAGGCCAGCAGTTCGAGACCCAAGCTGCATGACGGAGTGAGTTCCCATCATCTATCCCAGCTCCTGCCAACCTAGCAGTTTGAAAGCAAGAAATTGCCAGTAGATAAACAGGGAATGCTTTAGCAGGAAAGGTAATGTTGTAGCACATGTAGTCTTGCTTGCCACATGTCCACAGAAATCTCTGCAGATGTAGACAGAACAGGTTCTTTGGCCATAAAGAGAAACGGGACCACCCTTAGGTTTGGACAGAACTGGCTTTAGAGCAAGAGATGTTTTGACCATTACCTATATCAGTGATGGTGAACCTTGGCACTCTAGCTGTTCCTGAACTTCAATTGCCAGAAGCCCAAGTCCCTGTGAATGCACACATGCGGTAAACCCATTGGTGTGCATTCACAGAATCTTGGATATCTGGGAACTGAAGTTCAAGAACAGCTGGAGTGCCAAGGTTCCCCATCACAGACCTATATTAACAATACAAACTTTAATCAATCGCAGAAGGAAACTAAGGATGGTGTCAATAGTTTGTTTGCCTGATTGATGAGTCCCCAACGGGCTGAAACAGCTATAAAAGACTTACTGGACTTCTGTGAAGCTCCAGACTGAGGCAGTTGAAATGGCAGTAGCCCAGAGCTTACACATGAGTGAGACATTGTGTCGTTCTCTGACAGGAAGGAAGGAGAAAATATGTTCCAGGATCTCTGGGGGCATAAAGTTCCAAGGGTGGAGGTCGAGGGTCGTCATCTTCTGGAGAACTTTGAGGCAAACCACCGGTGCAGTTGCTCCTCAGTGTTAAAAAGATCAGCCACCTGAAATGACCCAATCGGTAACCCAAGAGCATCTCAAGAGCACTAGAGGAGGAAGAATGTAGACATCTTCCAACGCAAAATGACCACAAGACCTGGTGACAAAGGGGTTAACACTTCTGTGCTGCAACCCAAAGGTTGGGAGCAGAAGAGTAGCGTGCCTTGGCGGGGCCCCATATAAAAATTTGTTTGGGGGCCCTTAGGAAGGGTAAAGATTTGTTTTGCTTACGCATGTTGGGGGGCCCCGTGGCCCGGGGCCCCCGTATAATTGATACAGCAGATACGGCGGTAGCTACGCCTCTGGTTGGGAGTTCCATCCTGACCAGGGATCACAGTTGGTTCAGCCTCTTCCATCCTTCTGAGGTCATTAAAATCAGTCCCAAGCATGTTAGGGGCAAAATGCTCATCACCCAGAGAGTGCAGTAAGTGCTATGGGGCAGTTCATTAATTTTCATGTCAGAGATTATTCTGGGTTGAAAGGAGTTTTGAATGGAACACCCATATGAGGCTCCTTTCATGTCCCCCATTGTGCGGCTCTCAGGAATAGAACCCATGTTTCCGGTCTCCAAGCCTAATGCCTTAACCATTATGCCACCAGGGGAGCAATCAATTAGTATAGAAGTTTGGTTGCTTTGCTTCCTCTCCTGGCAGGTATCCACCTGAAAGTTTGTGAGGTCCTCCTGGAGGAAACCTTTGCCTTTGACCATTGGTGGTGTGGTGGAGGGAGTGCTGCAACTTGCCAAGGTCTTGCCTCTACGGCTCCATCTTAGCTTGAACACTGGCAAGTTGGCAGTTCAAGACCCCGGTACTGAATGACGGATTGAGTGCCTCTCTCTGTCTCAGCTCATAGGGACATGAAAGGAGTCTCCATTGGTTATTCCCTGAGCAGAGTTTCTTTCACAAAAATCTTTTCAACCAAAAATAATTTCTGATATATAATTATAATAATAAATCTGAACCCCAATCAGGGATCTTCTGTTATAGCTGATTGGACAGAGTCACACTGGATTGTAAACTTCTCTGTTTTGCTAGCCAGACAAGTACCTCTGTTGCTGATATGGTTGCCCTACGTAGCATGGGAGGGTCTAAGTAAGGAAGTACAGTAAAACCTCATATAACACTAAAACCTGGTTCCACAAGTCTTCGTGTTATATGATTTTTCGTGTTATCTGATCCTCTATGGGATCCATAGAGATACATTGTAACCACACAGGCTTTCGCGGTTGTTATCTGAAGCATCCCATAGGATCTTAATGTTATCTGATGCAATTCTTCCCCCCAGATTCCTTGATGTTATGCGATTTTCGTGTTATTCGATACTAATGTTATATGAGGTATTACTGTATCTGAGATACAGTATTATCAATTAATGCTATGAAGTCTCACTCTTAGGTCTCACCAAGTGGGCTTGAGCCACTCAAGCGAACATTAAAATACAACAATCAGTCTTAAAGTGCCACAACAGTTTTTTAAAGATACTCCCCAAGATGCTGGAAAAACAGACTACCACAGCAAATCCTTCAGAAACATATGAGGGAAAAAATGCAGCTCTTTAAAGGCTAACTGCTATATTTTTAACGTGAGCTTTTAAGATCAATTCTACTTCCTCAGACACAGGAGAGAGGCGTCAAGGCATGAATTTATATACATGGGCTACAGAGGCATAGAGGGATTATTCATCCATCCATCCATTTATTTATTTGTGTACCGCCTTCCTCACCCGGGTGGCCCAGGGCGGTTTGAAACATCATAAAAACATCAGCGACAATACAGATGAAAAAATTAAAAAGTTTTTTAAAAAAGTCTATAAGTCCATGTCAGAGAATTAGGCAAATCAAGACAGTTACCTCTTCAAAAACCTTGCCTTTAATTTCAGCCCTGGCTTTACCACCTCGCCGGCGGGGGATAGGCGGCGCAGAAGGCAACTTGGCCCACTGGTTGGGGAGCCCAAAAAGGCTCCAGACATTGCCCAGACCCTCCTCACCTGGAACCTTGGCCTCCGCGGGTGAGAGGGTGTCTGGCGTTTGGCCAAAAAACTTAACCCCGTGTGGACAGAGATCGCGCCTTGCGCCCATTTCCATCACTCCTTTTCAGCTTGAATTGCACCTGGCGCACGATGTGCACCTGAGCACACCTGAAATGATGGAGTGGGTGTGGCCTATGGCCAACTTAACTCTTTTGGTACCGGTGGAATGGGGTGGGGAATGTCACCGTGATTCTTTCTAAGGCACCATCCCCAAAAACAGGAGACTCTCCCATTGCTGGATGGCTGGGTGGGGGCTAGGCAGTATCATCTTGTGGCAGTGAGTTACAGAGAAGAACTCCTTTAAAAGTGTTTGTATATGGATGAAGAAATCCCTTTGAAAGCCTCGAATAGGCTGCAATACTCCAAGTCGTGGTTATTCACCATTACACCTGATATCTGCTTGTGAGATTCCCCTTCAGTTAAGTGACTCTATAATTGCAGTTCAGAGTTAAGGCTATAGTAGTCCAATATAATGCTAGGTAAAGATCTTCCTTGCATGAAACCCAGTCATTTCTGACTCTTCTAGGGGGTTCTTGCTTTCGAATGGCTAGATTGGCAGGAGCTGGGACAGAAGATGGGAGCTCACTCTGCTGCACAGCATTCAGGTTTCAAACTGCTGACTTTCAAGTCATCAAGCTCATCGTTTACCCTCTGATATAATCCTATCGGGGATTGTTAAGGCTGAAACCCTAGCTCCACCTAATAATGTTGTTTTAATTCAGAGTTGTGGTGACTGTTTCCAGGGTTGTCAAAATAGGATGTCCTCAAAAATATTTCCCCAGTTCTGCCTCCTGATTCTGCTCTAAGGCTAAGCAGCTTCCCCAAGAAAAAGTCACTTTCCTAGGCTGTGAAATGGACACATTAATGGATGAACAAGCATGGTTTTCACCTCATTTCAGGGGAGGATGGCTTCAATCCTCACTCCTTCTTCCCCTTCCCATGTCAGTGACATAATACAGTTTGAGAATGTTTGTTGCAGAATAAACTAAAACATTTCATCAGCTTCTTCCATCAATGTGAATAATACTAAACAGAATAAGAGAAAACTGCCATTTTGTTAAAAAAAAAAATCCAGACTTTTTAAAATTCATTCAGTATCACATAATTCTGCTCTGCTTTAACCATACAAGATTTGGGGGGGGGGGGGAGAGATAAAAATGTGAAGAACACGTATAAATTCCTATGAATATTTCCAGGGCAAATAAAGAGTGTGGTTCTCAATTTTTCCAAAGAAATGGGATTTATTCTGCTCAAGTCTGTTCAGAACCTGTACTTTAACCACCCGACTCCATCCTAATTTTTATTTATTTAACCATCTTTATTTCTCTCCCTCTAACCCAGGAGTTCTCAACCTTTTCCCAGCCGGGGGTTGGGTCATGTTCCCCCAGACAGCTCTGGGACTTGATGGCCATTTTGCCCTTCCTCCATCACATGGGACCTCCTGGTGTGGTGGAGTTGGTGGTGGGCCACATGGAATGGTGTCAAGGGGTGCATCCAACCCACAGGCGGCAGGTTGAGAATCCCTGCTCTAAACAGTGCAATGCTCAAGGATCAGCAGAGAGGGAGAGAGAGAGACTAGACCAAGATTAACCTGGTTTTTGTAGCTCAGTGGAATCAGAACCTGTTTATTCTGAGACCCCAGTTTAATCACTGTACCATACAGGGCTGAAATCCTGTTGTACAATTACACAAACAGTATAACTTTCTAAGCAAGTGGCCGTACGTTAAGTAAACTCCATATACATACTGATTTGTGCAACTCAGTGTACTACAGAGAATACCAAGGAATATTTTATTAAATTTATTCCAGTTCACTGCCAAAGTACAGTACAGTAAAACCTCATATAACACTAAAACCTGGTTCCACAAGTCTTGGTGTTATATGATTTTTAGTGTTATCTGATCCTCTATGGGATCCATAGAGATACATTGTAACCACACAGGCTTTAGAGGTTGTTATCTGAAGCATCCCATAGGATCTTAATGTTATCTGATGCAATTCTTCCCCCCAGATTCCTTAATGTTATGCGATTTTAGTGTTATTCGATACTAATGTTATATGAGGTATTACTGTATATGCCATTTATGAAAGTGCACAGCAGAATTTCAGCCAATGGTTTTATTTAAAATGTGTCTTTGCGTCTACATTCTGAACAAGCAGTTTCTTACTCTACCCTTTCAAATCTAGAAGAAGTACTCTCTCAACTGGAGAAAACTATCTCTTTGTCATAATGTGTCATTTACTTCACAAAACATCTTGCATTTAGCGTGCTTTGTTTTGTGACTGGTCACTGGAAGATAAGCTCCGACTTTATTGGTGAATCTGTTGAGGCGCATACTGTATACCTGAGGAAATCTCACTTTGGGGGTGGAAGGACAGGGTAATATCCAGAGATATGCAGGCCTCTTGATGTCTACATTGACCTCCAGTGATGACTCAAATGCTATGGATGTGAAGTAGTATAAGCTCCAGATGAGAGGATAAAGATGAACACTCTCTTCTGTCAAACTGTAGAACTACTGGGCCAGCATTGCTTGCCATGGATTGGATCCTTTGCTGGTTTTTAGAGTGTATCTTTTGAGTCTTTTGCAACAGGAGAGGAAGGCATGTAGTACAGCTTGACTAACCCACACAGCTACTGGCCAGGTCAACCATGGAAGAGTTGAGGCCATCGGACGAGGCGGAATGAAGGTCCAGCTTCTCCAAAGTCTTGCTGCAGCTGCTGGTGACAAACTTGATCTGGTTGACGATGTATGTGTAGGTGTTCAGTTGCAATTTAGTCACAGGGCAATTGGGTTTTAAGATGTGAGGGATTTCCCAGGCAGAAACAGTGTGGAGCTGTGGGAATATCTTTCTCACTATGGCCCACAGATCTTTGGGGATGACAAGACTATACTTTTCCGTGCACTTGCACAAAATTTCTATGCACTTGAGTGGACAATCTTCATGGTTAAGAAGTTTAAGAAGAAAGTAAAAGTACTCCATCCAACTCAGTTATTTTTGATTATTCTTCTACTCGTGCCATGAATGTGGCCCAGATTCAGAATAAGATACAACACAAGATAAAGTAGAATCATAAAATAACTGAGTTGGAATGCCATTTTAGACCATTGAGTCCAACCCCGTCCTCAATGCAGGAATACAAATCAAAACAGATATGACAGATAAAGATCCAACTGACTCTTGAATGTTTCCAGTATTGGAGTGTTCTTGTGGCTGTTGGGTCTACTGTCGTACTGCTCTTATCATTAAGAAGTTTAAGAAGATAATAAGAAAAGGAGCTTATGGGTAAAGCACTGCCATCTTGATGATCAGAATCTCTTCCTATTGATCATGAACTTAAGGACAAACATCTCTTCTAATGATCCACCCTTCCATTTCTTTCCACCTTTGATTTAACGGGGGGGGGGGGGGGCTGCAGTGGCTCAATGGTTAAGGAGTTCATCTTGTTGGCTGGAAGGCCAACAAGTTGGTGGTTTGATACCTGGGTACTGCATGATGGTTTGAGCACCTGTCTCTGTTCCAGCTCTGTTCCAGTTCAAAAGCACGAAATTGCAAATAGATAAATATGGACCATTTTGGTGGGAAATGATCTTGGGGTCATGGAAGGAGCCTCATTCAAGTGTCCCCTGAGTGAAGTTCCTCCAGCAAAAAATCCTTTCAATCCACAATAATTTCTGGTACGAAATTATTATTTAACAGAGCACATACATCTGATAGAAAAGATGTTCCTTGCATCCAATCTTTATTCGCATAACACCATTAGGCAGGGATGTAAAAAGACTTTATCCAATGCACATCTTAATTTTGATTTGTGATTGTGAATTACTATGACTATTCCAACGACTATTAAAAATATTAAAATTGGCAGCTATGTTTAAAAAGTGTTTTCTTTTTAAAATACTGTATATATAAAACTGCAACTAGATCAAAGGGAGCCTTCTGTTGCTTACACCATTTCTGCATAAGAGATTGGTACCTTTACCTCCATAAGTTAATTTAAAGTTCAATAGTTTTATATAAAAGTCTGCACAGTTGGTCTTTTAAGACAATTTCCCCACTTTTGTTTGTAAAACATCTGCTGCCTCTGGAATCCATTTTTCTTACACCTCCTGCTACAAAGAACACGCTTTTGCCCCGAAAGAGCTGCGCTCATCCATGCCTAGTCATAGGACTTCCAATGGGGGATAGTCAAAGAAGAACAATTTGGGGGAAAGGGTGTATTTCTTCAGACGTGGACAATGGCGCCGAAATGCCTCCACCACCTCTTGGCCCACCACACAGAAACAGTGGATCTCTTTCAGATGCATGCAGGCCCTGGCAAGCTGTATCAACGCCAGGTTCAACTCAATGGAAGAGGCCGAATGCAGCACCAGCTTTTCTAAAGTCCCAGCATAGAGGTTAGCAACAAGGGTCACCTGGTTGGCCATACTGGTGGAGGAATTGAAACGCAAGTGAGAGATGGGCAGGTATGGCTTTAAGACTTGAGTCATCATTGGCACTGTGACAATCGGTGCAAACTCCAGCCCCACGCGGAAACCGGGGTGCCTCTGTCTCACCGAGCTCCAATAGTCCTCAGGGACGTCATTGTCCAAGCCGTCGTGGAACATCTCCAAATATTTGAATGGCTCTCGGTCCGGTCTCAGCAACTCATGAAACACGCTCCTCGACAGGGCAAAGTAAGGGACCCGAAGGGTAGAGAGTTTGGGGCACCTCCTCAGGACCTCAATGACTGTCTCTATCCTCAGCATAGTGAGTGCGTGGTTCTTGATGATGAGGGTGCGTAAGTTTGAGCTACATCTGGCAACCAGCAAGATAGTCCCATTATCCAAAAGGAAAGGCATCTGGCAGAGGTCAACGTGCTGCATGGTTGCCTTGTCCATGCCCTGCAAGAGCTGTCCCAAGCTGCGGAGGAGGTCGTCACCAAAATAAAAACGGGGGATTTCCCCATAACACATGATCTGAAGCCCATGCAATCTGAGGCTCTTCTGCGCCATCATATCTAAGATGGTGCAGGCCAGCCTCTGGCATAACACGAGGAACATGTCAAGAAGCAGCTTTAAGTATCGGATATGGCCCATATAGGGCTCCATCTTCTGTATCAAGGTGCTCGAGGTATCACCATCCTCTTCGTCTTTGGTTTCTTCTGAATCACAGCTGGAAGAGGTTGAGCAGGAAAGAAATCAAGAGGTTAGATTGGTGGGAGGGCAGGGAATCTGCTCCACTCTGAAGATTCCACAGCAGGAATTCTGAAACTGTGCCCCATGGCACCATTTCATGTGCCCCACTAACCCACCACCTCTACCACAGATAGAAGTGTCATGTAGTGGTGGAAGGGCAAAATGGCCATCTGGCCCCCAAAGCTGTCTGGCTTAACACGGTTGAGAACTCTGGCAATACAGGAACGAGCCATGGGAATAAACTATGTCCTCCAAACAGGGTCTGCACCACAGATAACTTATTTATTATTTATTTATTTGCTCATATTTACTATCCCACCCCAGTCGGGTAAACCCGACTCTGAGCGGCTTACAGATTAAAATCATAGGTTAAGCCTATGATAATACTAATTCATCTTAAAACTTCATACTTAAAACTATAAAAATTCATAAAACATTAAAACAACGCCAGAAATTGAACCGAAAGGGTGGCTGTTCATTAGATCAGCCACCCTACATGAGATCCCACATTCCTGGGTCCCCACACTTGCCCTGCCAGCCAGGTTTTTAAGCCCTTCTGTAAGGGCAGGAGCTCTGTCTGTAGGCGCAGCTCCGTTGGTAGGAGGTTCCAAAGGGCTGGGGCGGACATGGAGAAGGCCCTCCTCCTAGTGCAAGAGAGGTGCGCCTCTCTAGCCGATGGAATAACAAGGGAGCCTCTCCGATCCGCCCTAGTGGGGCGGACAGATGTTCTTAGGGTGACGCAATCTCTTAGGTATCCTGGCCCACTACCATATAGGACTTTAAAGGTAATAACCAGCACCTTGAATTGCACCCGGAGACATACTGGCAACCAATGCAGCTCCCGGAGCAGTGGTGAGGCATGAGCATAACGCCGCCACCCCATCACTACCCAGGCCGCCGCATTTTGGACCAGCTGGAGTCTCTGGATGGTCACCAAGGGCAGTCCCATGTAGAGCGCATTACAATAATCAAGCCTGGAGGTGACCAAAGCATGTGTGACCATGAGCAAGGCGTCCCAGTCTAGGAGTGGGCGTAACTGGCGTATTACACGAAGTTGTGCAAAAGCCCTCCCGGCCACGGCTGCCACCTGCTCTTCGAACAGTAGTCGTGAGTCCAGGAGGACCTCCAGATTACGCACCGGGTCTGTTTGGGGCAAGAGGCTGCCCCATCCAGAACCAAAGCTGGCAGCTCCCGAGATAACACAGGGCCCCTTACCCACAGCCACTCAGTCTTGCCGGGATTCAGCTGTAGCCCATTTTCCCCCATCCAGACTTTAACAGCCTCCAGACACCTGGAGAGGACTTCCACTGCACCGCCTGGGTCTCCACGGGCCGAGATGTACAACTGGGTATCATCTGCATATTGATGATACCTCACCCCGTGGGAACGGATGATCTCACCCAGTGGCTTCATATAGATGTTAAGCAGGAGAGGAGAGAGCACCGAGCCCTGAGGCACCCCATATTGCAGGGGCCTAGGACTGGACTCCTCCTTCTCCAACCACACCGATTGGGTTCTGCCCCTCAGAAATGAGGAAAACCAGGACAACATAGTGCCCTGGATCCCCAGGCTTTGGAGCCTACCCAAAAGGATGTCGTGATCGATGGTGTCGAAGGCCGCTGAGAGATCGAGAAGGGCCAGGACAGACGGATAACCTCCATTCCGCTCTCTCCAGAGATCATCCACCAGTGCGATTAATGCAGTTTCAGTACCATATCTGGGCCTGAATCCTGACTGAAAAGGGTCCAGATAATCCGCTTCATCCAGGACATCCTGTAGCTGCCACGCCACTGCCTTTTCCAAAACCTTACCCAGGAACGGTAGGTTGGACACTGGACAGTAGTTATTAAGTGCTGTAGGGTCGAGGGATGGCTTTTTTAGGAGGGGGCGCACTATGGCATGTTTAAAAGGTGCTGGAAAAGACCCCTCTTCCCTAAAGGCTGGACACCTTTTTCTTCCATGTCTAGGACAGATGTGAAACTGCCAAAATTAAGGCACCTTTGGGTGAGTTCATTCAGCGGTTCTTTTCACCTAACCCTGTATAAGAAAGATTAGTCAGCAACGCAAGGCTACTGTTACCAGGGTAGGGCCGAGTGTGGTTCAAAAACACCACAATCTTAAACCAATGGAGTTTTACCACCTCAATTCTGCTGCTGATCAGCTTCTACTGGGAGAGGTGAAGCAAAATAAAGCTTTTAGACCATTTTATTGAGAAACACTAATCTATCCATGTTCCACCAAACTGGCTCCTACCAGTCCAAACTGCAGCATGCTAGACCTTGTCATTCAAGAAGTAGCTCTTAAAGCTGTGTATTAGAGAAGGAGAAAAAGGACATTAAGAGAAATGTGTCTTCCCTACGTAAGAGACTGCAGTGGCTCAACTGGTTAAGACGCTGATTGGGAAGCAACAGGCCAGCAGTTCGAGACCCAAGTGCTGCATGACGGAGTGAGTTCCCATCATCTATCCCAGCTCCTGCCAACCTGACAATTTGAAAGCAAGAAATTGCAAATAGATAAAAACTTACTGCTTCATCAGGAAAGATAACAGTGTAGCATGTCTAATCTTGTTTGCCACATTCCACAGAAATCTCTGCTGATGTAGACAGTGCGGGTTCTTTGGCTGTAAAGATTAATGGGCAACAACCTTAGAGTTTGACACAACTGGCTTTAGAGCTAGAGAGACATTTACCTTTACCTATATAAAGTGATGGGGAACCCTGGCACTCTAGCTGTTCTTGAACTTCAATTGCCAGAGCCAAAGTCCCTGCCAATCTACACATGTGGTAAACCCATGGGTGTGGATTCACAGAATCTTGGGCTTCTGGGAACTGAAGTTCAAGAACAGCTGGAGTGCCAAGGTTCCCCATCACAGACCTATATTATCACTACAAACTTGAATCAATCACAGAAGGAAAGGAAGGTGTCAATCGTTTGTTTGCCTGATTGACGTGTCCCCAACTGGCTGCCACAGCTACGAAAGACTTACTGGACTTCTGTGTACCGCCAGACTGAGGCAGATGAAACGGCTGTAGCCCAGAGCTTACACATGAATGAGACGTTGTGTCGGTCTCTGACTGGAAGGAAGGAGAAAATATGTTCCAGGATCTCCACCGGCATAAAGTTCCAAGGGTGGAGGTCGAAGGTCGTCATCTTCTGGAGAACTTTGAGGCAAACCACCGGTGCAGTTGCTCCTCAATGTTAAAAAGATCAGCCTCCTGAAATGACCCAATCAGTAACTCAAGCGCATTCTCAAGAGCACTTAAGGAGGAAGATTGTAGACAACTTCCAAAGCAAAATGACCATAACCCCTGGTGGCAAAGGGGTTACAACTGCTGTGATGCAATGCAAAAGATTGTGAATTCCATCCTGACCAGGGATCAGGGTTGTGTCATCTTCTTCCATCCTTCTGATGTCATTAAAATCCGTCCCAAGCATGTTGGGGTCAAAATGCTCATTAAATTGTGAACTGCACAGAGAGTGCAGTAAGTGCTATGGGGCAGTTCATTAATTTTTTGTGTCATAGATTACTCTGGGTTGAAAGGAGTTTTTCACAGGAGGCCCTTTCATGTCCCCCAATGTGCAGCTCTCAAGAATAGAGCCCATGTTTCCGGTCTCCAAGCCTAGTGCTTTAACCTTTACTCCACTGGGGGAGCAATAGGGTAGTAAAGATGTCTAGTTGCTTTGCTTACTCTCCTGGCATGTAGCCACCTGAAAGTTTGTGAAGTCCTCCTGGAGGAAACCTTCACCATTGACCATTGGTGGTGTGGTGGAGGGAGGGCTGCAACTTGCCAAGGTCTTGCCTCTATGGCTCCGTCTTAGCTTGAACACTGGTAAGTCAGCATTTCAAGACCCGGGTCCTGGAGGGTGGATTGAGTGCCCGTCTCTGTCCCAGCTCTTGGGGACATGAAAGGAGCCTCATTTGGGCAATCCCTGAGCAGAGTTTCTTCCACAAACATCCTTTCAACTCAGAATAATTTCTGACATTTATTTATCATAATTAATCTGAACCCCAATCAGGGATCTTCTGTGATTGCTGGCTGGACAAAGCCTCACTGGATTGTAAACTTCTCTTTTTTGCTAGCCAAAGAAGTATCTCTGTAGCTGATATGGTTTCCCTACGTAGCATGGGAGGGTCTAAGCAAGGAAGTATCTGAGATGTATCAATTAATTTTTTTTAATATATATTTTTTATTAACACATGTATATTGCGACAAACATATAAGACAATATTATAACAAAAAATAAATGAATAAACAATAAACAAAAACCAAAATTTTACATCTGATGACAACTGCGAATACACCCACCCATTCCCATACTAACTTGTAAACAAAGCACATAAATCATGCCAGCTCATATTGTACATATAATCCCAGATAAGTTGAGTATCTTGTAGATATTGAAATCTCAATTCTGCCAAAACTTCAACATTTCTTGGCTTGGTTTAATGCCTTCATTACTAGTCATACCAAATATAACGAATGGTTCCCAAATTTCCCAAAATACATTCTTAATGTTTAAACCTCTTCTAATCTTTATTTCATTTGTTAATTTGTCATTGAGAGCTAAATGCCATGCCATATTATACCATTTCCCTTTTTCAATTATAAACTTATTTTTCCATTCAGCAGCAATTAATTGTCTCTCCACAGATAGTAAGGTGATCATTAACTCTTTCTTATTCTCACTTATCTTCACTTCATCTGTTTCCCCCAGTAACACAGCTTTAGCAGATAACCTAATCTCTGAAGACATAATCTTTCCTAGCTCTTTTTCTATCATTTTCCAAAATTTGTTTGCGAATTCGCACGACCACCACATATGAGTATACGTTCCAGGTTCTTTACCACACTTCCAACATAGGTTTGTTTCAGCCTTTCCCATTTGCCATAAGCGTATAGGGGTGGTGTACCATTTCCATAATATTTTACAGTTGTGTTCTTTCTCTTTTATAGAAAGTACTTTCATTAATCTTTGGTTCCATTTCCGTTTCCATTCTTTATCACATATTACAATACCTAAGTCCTTTTCCCATGATTCTTTTAGTATTTTTTGCGGTCGTTCGTTTTTATTAATTATCCTATACATTTTGCCAACTAATCCTTTTTCCGGGGTTAACCCCGTCTTTAGTTTGTGTATAATCTCCTCAAAAGGAGTTATTTCTCTCCCTATATAATTTTTTAATCTCTGTTTCCTATCCCATTCTTCCATTTGTTTTTCCTGAAACCAATTCAGATTTAAACTGGTATATATCATTTTTCTTCTTTGCTGTTCCCCGCAGGATGCAATCCACTGGCTTAAAAGCAATACCTTCTCCTGAGTTAATTTTGTTTTCTTTTCATTGTTTAAGGTTAATGGAAAATCCGGTAAATCTACAAGTTCTAACACTGGAGAATCCCCTGGTGACATAGTTTTTTTCATTCCTTTCCAGAATAAATATAAATCTTTTAAAGTTTTACTATTAATCTTAACTTTTTTCTCTTGATTTGTTAGAAACAGGCTTCCTTTATATCTATTGTATTCTAACCTGTCTCTCTCTACTGTCTTTGCATAATCCTGTGTTAACAAATTTGCTATACGTTTCAATTGAAAGGCCTTATAATAATTAGTTATATTCGGGATACCCAATCCACCATCTTTCTGATGTTGATACCATAATGATTTCGCTATCCTGGTTTTTTTTTCTTCATTACAAAACCTGTCTATTATTTTTTGCCATTCCTTCAGCTCTTTTTCATTTATCTTAATTGGGAGGTTCCCTAATAAAAAAATTATTTTTGGTGCAATTTTCATTTTGCTGATGTTTACCCTTCCAAACCATGATAGGTTTAATTTCCTCAACTTTGTTATGATTAATTTAACCTCATTCTTAAGTTTTTCAAAATTTATTTTTTTAATTTGTTTAAAATCATCCACTATGTAGATCCCTAAATATTTTAGTCTATCCTTAATTTGTAGATTATATAATTTCTTTATTTCTTCCTTTTCCCTTTTGCTATGGTTGCATGCTATTATTTCTGTTTTCTCCCAATTAATTTTTAGACCTGAAATCTTTTCAAAGCTATTTAAATGCTCTTTAACCAAACCTATAGCATTTCTAGGATCTTTTAGTACCAGAAGGGTATCGTCAGCATACATATTTATCTTCTTGTTATCTACCCCTTTAATCCTATCATCATTTCTAATTGCATTCGCTAGAGCTTCCATTGCAAAAATGAACAAGGCAGGGGACAATGGGCATCCCTGTCTAGTGCCTGCTTGAATCTCAACATTTTTTGTAAAATTTTGATTTATTTTAATCCTTGTTTGAGCCCAATTATAAAGTTGATTAATAGTGTGTATGAATTTTCCTCCAAATCCCATGATTTTTATTATTTCTTTGATTGTTTGCCACTGGATGGAGTCAAAAGCTTTGTAGATATCCAAAGACAAAAAACATGTTTTTTCTTTCTTTTGTTTAATTGAATTTAGAATATTCAATACTCTAGTAATTAATGTTTCCATGTGTCTGCCCTTCACAAATCCTGCTTGATCTTCATGCAGGTAGTAATGTATAAATTTATTCATTCTGTTCACCAAAATGGAGGAAAAAATCTTGGCTTCCTGATTTAAAAGGGCAATTGGTCTATATGACTCCATCTTCTCTTCATTTTTGTTGGGTTTTAATAGTAACACAATAATTGAATGGGTCCAGGAATCTGGAATTTCACCACCCTCTAAAATATAATTATATAATCTTTTTAATTTTGGGATAATCAGATCCTTAAATCCTCTGTAAAACTCATTTGTGAAACCATCCTCACCTGGTGTTTTTCCCAATTTCAATTTCATAATAACCGCCTCTATCTCTGCTTCTTCAATCTTTTCTTCCATTAAATTTTTGTGTGTTTCTTTTATTTTCATTTTTAAATGCCTAGTCAAGTAATCCTTTAGCTTTGTTGAATCAATTTGTTTGCAGCTATACAAATCCTTATAGAAGTCCTCCACTATCTTTAGTTTTTCCTCCATTTTATTGCATCTTTTCCCTCCTTTGTCCACTAAAACCTTTATTTCTCTTTATTTTCTTCTCTCTAGCTGCTTTAGCTAATCTCTTAGTGTTTTTATTATTGAACTCAAAGTTATCTCTTCCCAAATATATTAAATCTTTTCTGACCTTTTCCATCTCCTGCCCTAATAATTCCTTCCTCAAAATCTGTAATTTCTGGTATAAATCATTTCTCAACGTCCTCGCGTGTTCACCTTCCAATTGTTTTATCTTATTCTCTAAGTCCTCTTGACTCTTTCTCATGTTTCTATTTTCTGTTATTGATTCCTTGATGCAGTCCCCTCTAAAAGTTGCCTTCATAGCATCCCATAAAATATGGAAGCTAACCTCGCCTGTATCATTGATGTCCCAGTTTTCTATCCATTTTTTCCTCAACCTTTCTTTTATCTTTTCATTCTTGATTAATCTCTCATCAAACCTCCAGACCCTTTGTTGTTTATGGTCTAATTTAAACTTCATTTCTACTATGAACATCGAATGATCAGAAACCTTAAAAATTCCACTGGATGCATCTTCTAAACAATTTACTAAGCTATTAGACACAAATATATAATCTAGCCTTGAATAGGATTTATGTGATTGTGAATAAAAGGTGTATAATTGTTCACTACCTTTTAATGTTCTCCATGAATCATTCATACCTAAAGTCTCCAACCATTGATCTAGGGCCGATTTCTTCTGTTCTCTACCTCTTCTTGTTATATTGGAAGTATCAATGTCTGCTCTTATAAGATTCATATCTCCAGCTATTATCACATTCTTGCTAGACACATTCTGTATTATATTTTTCATTTTTTCCAAAAACACTTCTTGAGCTGAATTAGGTGCATACATGTTCACAAGTGTACATTCTTCTTCCCCCAGTTTCCCTTTTAAAATTAAATATCTTCCTTGTTCATCTTTTACACTTTTATCTATTGAGAAACCAGCTTTTTTGATATAAGGATCGCCACCCCCCTTGATTTGGAGGTGCCAAAAGCTTTCTCATATATATCTATATCTTTTAAAAATAAATTATTGTTGTGATCAGTTTTCTGGTGCGTTTCTTGAAGAAAGATGATGTCTGCGTTCTGTTTCTTAAGACTATGTTCTATGCGCTTTCTCTTGATCTGGGAAGAAGTACCCTTCACATTCCAGGTTACAATTTTTATTCTTTTTGACATTTTTGAACCAAATTATGATAGGTGCTCTTAACCGCCTCCAACCAAATCTTTTCCTCACCCAGGGGGTTACCTAAAAACTTCAGCACCAATTCTTAATTACAACAAAACCAATAACAGCAAAACAACTAACACAACAGTGACAACAAATTTCAAACTTATACACTAGTACCCCGAATAACGTTATGACTTGGTTCCACAAGTCCCGTCGTTATTCGGTTTTTAACGTTGTGCGATACATTGAACACACAATGTTTAAAAAAGCCCTGTTTCCCTGGAGGCTGCAGCAAGCCAGAACATCGGGATTTGAATCCTGACATTTTGGCTTGCTGCTGCCTCCAGGGAGGTGGGAGAACTTTGGAAACAGCTTGGAGCGGGTTTCCCCACCTCCCTGGACCCGGCGGGGGGGGGGGGGTCAGAGACCCCAAAATTGGTAAAAAAAAAAACGTTCTTTTTTTACCAATTTTGGGGGCTCTGACCCCCCCGCCGGGTCCAGGGAGGTGTGGGGACCTGATCCAAGGTGTTTCTGGGCTTCCCCGACGTCCTGAGCCAGTGCAGCAACCCAGAATGTCAGGATTCGAATCCCGACATTCTGGCTTGCTGCAGCATAAAAGAGGGTGGGGGAAGTTCAAAATTAGCGCGCATCGGGTCTCCCAACCTCCCTAGAGCTGATGCGCGCTAATTTTGAACTTTCCCCACCCTCTTTTATGCTGCAGCAAGCCAGAATGTCGGGATTCGAATCCTGACATTCTGGCTTGCTGCACTGGCTCAGGACGTCGGGGAAGCCCAGAAACACCTTGGATCGGGTCCCCACACCTCCCTGGACCCGGCGGGGGGGTCAGAGCCCCCAAAATTGGTAAAAAAAAGTCAGTTTTTTTTTACCAATTTTGGGGTTTCTGACCCCCCCGCTGGGTCCAGGGAGGTGTGGGGACCCGATCCAAGGTGTTTCTGGGCTTCCCCGACGTCCTGAGCCAGTGCAGCAAGCCAGAATGTCGGGATTCGAACTCTGACATTCTGGCTTGCTGCACTGGCTCAGGACGTCGGGGAAGCCCAGAAACACTTCCAGATAGATCAGAGGACCCGATCTACAGCTGCAGGGTGGCTGGGGAAGCTGACGGGGACTCCCTGTCGGCTTCCCTAGCCACCCGCCCATGCCTCCGCAGCTGTGGGGTGGCTGGGTAAGCCGATGGGGGAGCCCCCCGTCAGCTTTCCAGCCTCCCCACCCCTGCCTCCGTAGCTGCAGGGTGGCTGGGAAGCTGAATGGAGAACCCCGTTCAGCTTTCCACCCACCCTGCTGCTAAGAACAACTGTATCGGATAACGTTAAAAATCATGTTATTCGATACAAGATTGTTCCGAAAATCTTGTAACGTTATGCGGTTTTCACGCTATACGGTACTCGCGTTATACAGGGTATTATATAAGTATCAATTAATAACATGAAGTCTCACTCTTAGTTCTAACCAAGTGGACTTGGTCCACTCAAGCTAACACTAAAATACAGCAGACAGCTACCAGAGCAGCCCCTTCAAAAACTTTGCCTCTCAGGGCAGCCCTGACTTTCCCACCTCGAGTCGCTCGCCTGGTGGAGAAACAGCGCACAAGACAAACTTGCTGACTGGTTGGGGAGCCCAAGATCCTCCAGACCTCGCCCAGACCCTCCTCACCTGGATCTTTGGCCTCTGCGGGCTGGAGCGCTTCTGGCGTCGGGCCACAAAACGCAGCACGGTGTGGACTAGGATCGCGCCCTCCGCCTTCTTCCATCACTCCTTTTCAGCTGGAACTGCACCTGGCGTGGATGCACACCTGACCTCTCCCTGGACCATGAAAGGAAGAAAGGATGGAGTGGGTGTGGCCTACTACCGCTTAACTCTTTCAGTCCCGGTGGACCGTGGAATGGGGTGGGGTATGGCGGGGGGGGAGGGAGGGGGTTCACCAGTACCATCTTGTGGCAGTGAGTTACAGAGGTGAACTCCTTTAAAAGTATTTGTATATGGATGAAGGAATCCCTTTGAAAGCCTCAATTAGGCTGTCAACATCGAAGTTGTGGTTACTCCGCACTAAACCTTATTTCTGCCTGTGAGATTCCCCTCCAGCAATGTGACTCTATATTTGGGGTTCAGATTTAAGGCTACAGTCCAATATAAAGCTAGGTAATGATCATTCTTGAATGAAATCCAGTCATTTCTGACTCTTCTAGCAGCTTCTGCTCATCTCCGTTTACACCCAAAGAGACTTTGGCAGACATTTCCATGGTCACGTGACAGGCATGACTAGAAATGGAATGCTGTTACCTTTCCCCACCAAAGCTGCACCCATTTATCTACTTGCAATTTCTTGCTTTCGAATGGCTAGATTGGCAGGAGGTGGGACAGAAGACGGGAGCTCACTTTGCTGCACAGCATTCGGGTTTCAAACTGCTGACTTTCAAGTCATCAAGCTCATCGTTTACCCTCTGATATAATCCTATCGGGGATTGTTAAGGCTGAAACCCTAGCTCCACCTAATAATGTTCTTTTAATTCAGAGTTGTGGTGACTGTTTCCAGGGTAGTCAAAATAGGATGTCCTCAAAAATATTTCCCCAGTTCTGCCTCCTGATTCTGCTCTAAGGCTAAGCAGCTTCCCCAAGAAAAAGTCACTTTCCTAGGCTGTGAAATGGACACATTAATGGATGAATGAGAACGTTTATCACCTAGTGTCAGGGGAGGATGGCTTCCACCCTCACCTCTTCTTCCCATTCCCATGTCGGTGACATAATACAGTTTGAAAATGTTTGTTGTGGAATAAACTAAAACTTTTTTGTCAACTTCTTGCCTCCACCTGAATAATACTAAACAGAATAAGAGAAAGCTGCCTTTTTAAATTTTCAGACATCTGCTTTGATCATTCAGTATCACAGAATTCTGATCATACAAGATTTGGGGAATATATATATAGAAATGTGTAGAACAGGTATGCATTCCTATGAATATTTCCAGGGCCAATAACGAGTGTGGTTCTTAGTTTTCCATAATAATAGGGTTAACTCTGTTTATGTCTGTTCAGAGTCTGCACTTTAGCCACCTGATTCCACTGTAAATTTTACTTATTTAACCATATTTATTCCTCACCCCTACCTCCACACAGCACAATGTTGAAGGACAGGCAGAGACAGATGGTGAGAGACTAGACCAGTGATGGCAAACCTTGGCACTCCAGCTGTTCTTGGACTTCAATTCCCAGAAGCCCAAATATCTGTGGATCCAGAGAGACTGGGCTTTGGGGAATTGAAGTCCAAGAACAGCTCGAGTGCCAAGGATTGCCGTCATGGGACTAGATCAATGTTAATCTGGGTTCTGTGAAATTAAAATTTGGTTTTCTCAAATTCCAGTTTCATTACTATACCACACTTGGCTGAGATACTGTTGTACAATAACACAAATGGCATAACTGTAAATGCACTAATGCCTGTACAAACGTGCCCATTGTATTTTACAGCAGCATTTACACCACGTGTCTGATCTGCTCAGCTGACAGACAGGATGTGGTCTGGCCCATGGCAGGAAAACGTTGAGAACCCATATTATACACACTGCTAGCTCTCTGGGGAGTAAACGGAAGATAAAAATAGATGATACACTTAAGGCATACCTAGCAGAGGTACTCTCAAAACTGAGGGGAAAACATCTGTTTGACATAATGTGTGATTTTCTCCATGCACATATCTTGCATTTAGCATGCTTTTATTTGTAACTGGTCACTGGAAGGGTAAGCACAGGGTTTATTGGTGAACCTGTTGAGGCACATACTGTATATCTGAGGAAATCACACAGCTTCTGGCCAGGTCAACTAGGGAAGAGTTGATGTCATTGGACGAGATGGTATGAAGGACCAGCTTCTCCAAAGTCCTGCTGCAGCTGCTGGTGACAAACCTGATCTGGTTGACCATTTAGGTGTAGGTGTTTAATTGCAACATAGTCACTAGGACATTGGGGTTTAAGACGGGAGGGATTTTCCAGGCAGGGACCGTGTGGACTTGGGGGGGTATCTCTTGCTCACTACGCCCCCACAGCTCTTTGGGGATGATGGGAATATACTTCTCCGTGCACTTGCAGAAAACTTCCAGGCACTTGAGAAGCTTTCATAAACAAACACCAAAGAGCTATCTTCACATTTGGTGTGTCATAGAAATATAGTCTGGCCAGGTTATCCTTCTATGGTAATAGAGTAGACCCTACTGCCAGCTGACTCAACACCAATCATCAGGTGGTGGTTAACTAACCTGACAACCCTGAGGACGAATGGCGTTGGGTGGTAAAGTCCACAGGGAAGGGTGATGGTCCCCAAGTGAATTAAATCCCACTTGAATCCATCTTGATGGAGGGCAGAAGCTTCATCCATCCTGGCCTGGGGCTGAAAAGGAGGACTTTGTGTGTCAAAAGGGCTCTGGACCGGAAAGTGACTAGCAGAACTAGGTTAGTGGTACAATGGGTGTCATACTGCGATGTGGAAGGCAGATGAAAGGCCACTGCATTATATTCCCAGGACAATCTTCATGTTTAAGAAGTTTAAGAAGAAAATAAGGAAAGGAGCTTATGGGTAAAGCACTACCATCCGATGATCAGAAACTCTTTCCATTGCTCATCATCTCTTCTAATCATCCACCCTTCCATCTCTTCCCACCTTTGATTTAACAGAGAGGCTGTGGTGGCTCAGTGGTTAAGAAGCTCATCTTGTTAGGTGGAAGGCCGACAAGTTGGTAGTTCAAGACCCGGGTACTGCATGACGGATTGAGCGCCCATCTCTGTCCTAGATCTTCCCAACCGAGCAGTTCAAAAGCAAGAAATTGCAAGTAGATAAATAGGGACCACTTTGTTGGGATAAGATCTTGGGGACATGAAAGGAGCCTCATTCAGGCATCCCCGGAGTGGAGTTCATTCAGCAATAATCCTTTCAACCCAGAATAATTTCTGACATGAGATTATTACTTAACAGAGCCCATAATATATGTTTTTAAAAGTAGTTCCTTGCATCCGATCTTTAATCTCATAATACCATTAGGCAGGGATGTAAAAATTCTTTATCCAATGCACATCTTTATTATGATTTGTGATTGTGAATTACTATGACTAGTCCAACGATTATTTAAAAAAGGATTAAAATTGGCAGCTGTATAAAAAAGTGGTTTCTTTTTTAAATATATCTAAAACAACAACCAGCTCAAAGAGAGACTTCTGTTGCTTACATCATTTCTGAATAAGAGGTCGGTACCTTTTCCGCCATATGTTAATTTAAAGTTCAATAGTTTTATATAAAATTCTGCTCTCTTGGTCATTTAAGACAATTTTCCCACTTTTGCTCTAAAACAGCAGCTGCCTCTGGAATCCATTTTGCTTACACCTCCTGTTAGACAGACTCGGTTCCATCCTGAAAGAGGTGCATTTGTCTGTGCCTAGTCACAGGGCTACCATTGGGGGGTTGTCAGAAAAGAACAATGTGGGGGAAAGGGTGTATTTTTTCAGATGTGGGCAGTGGCACCGAAAGGCCTCCACCACCCCTTCGCTCACCACACAGAAACAGTGGATCTCTTTCAGGCGAGCACAGGTCTTGGCGAGCCTTATCAATGCCCTGTTCAATTCAATGGAAGGGGCCGGGTGCAGCACAAGCCTTTCTAAAGTCCTAGCGTACAGTTTAGCAACAAGCAACACCTGGTGGGCCATGTGGGTGGGGGCATTGAAATGCAACTGAGAGATGGGCAGGTAAGGCTTTAAGACCCGAGTTATCTTCCATGCTGTGGTAGTCGTTTCAAACTCCAACCCCACACGGAAACCGGGGTGCCGCTCTCTTGCCAAGGCCCAACATTTGGCAGGGATGTCATTGTCAAAGCCATTGTAGAACAGCTCCAAGTATTTGAAGGGCTCTCGGTTCGGTCTCAACAGCTCCTGGAAGACACTCCGCGACAGGAGAAAGTAAGACACCCCCAGGGTAGAGAGTTTGGGGCAAGTCCTCACCACCTGAACAATTATCTCCCTCTTCAGCATAGTGACACCCAGTGCCTGGTTGTTGATGAGGAGGGTGCGCAAGTTTGGGTTCCCTCTGGCCAACAACGAGATGTGCCTGTTGTTCAAAACGAAAGGCATATGGCGTAGATCAACGTGCTGCAAGGTTGCTTCATCCATGCCCTGGAAGAGCCGTCTCAAGCTGATTAGGATGTCCTGGCCAGAATAGAAAAAGGGGACTTGGCCATAACACAAGATCTGAAGTCCTTGCAACCTGCGGCCCTTCCACGCCATCATATCTAAGATGACGGAGACCAGTCTCCGGTTTAACTCCAGGTACATGTCAAGTACTATCTTTAAGTATTGGATGTGGCCCATATAGGGCTGTATCTTGTGCAGTAAGGTGCTCAATGTGGTCAAGATATCGCCATTCTCCATTTCAGTTGTGTCTGAATCGCACCTGGAACAGGATGGGCAGGAAAGAAATCAAAAGGTTAGATGGGTGGGAGGGCAGGAACTCTACTCTGTGTTCTACTCTGAACTTTACAGGAACCAGCCAAGGGGGTAAACTATATCCTCCAAAAAGGCCCTCAAACAGAGATAACTTCCATAAAGACTGGACATCTTCTCCTTCCATGTCTAGGCCATACGTGAAACTGCCAAAATTAAGGCACCTTTGGTGAGTTCAAAAGCAAGGAATTGAAAGTTGATAAACAGGTACTTCCTCGCCAGGAAAGGTAACAGTGCAGCATGTCATGCCAAATGATCACAGAAATCTCTGCAAATCTAGACAGTGCTGGATCTTTGGTCACCACCCTTAGATGTGGACACAACTGGGTTTCAAGCAAGAGAGACCTTTACCTATATTAGTGATGGTGAACCTTGGCACACTAGCTGTTCTTGAACTTCAATTCCCAGAGTCCCAAGTTCCTGTGAATCCACAGGAATGGGTTTACTGCATGTACGTGCAGTAAATCCATTGGTGTGGATTCACGTGGACTTGGGTTTCTGGGAACTAAAGTTCAAGAACAGTTAGAGTGCCAAGTTTCACCATCATGGTCTTATATTAACACTACAACCTTGAATCCATCAAGGAAGCAAATTAAGGACAGTGTAAGTTGTTTGTTTGCCTGACTGACAAGGCCACAATGGGCTGCTCCCACTATGAAAGACTTACTGGACTTCTGTGAAGCTCCAGACAGAGGCAGAAGAAACGGCGGAAGCCCAGAGCTGACACATGCGTGAGACGTTGTGCCGTTCTCTGACAGGAAGGAAGGAGAAAATATGTTCCAGGATCTCTGGAGGCATAAAGTTCCAAGGAGGGAGGTTGAGGGTCGTCATCTTCTGGAGAACTTAGATGGAAACCACCAGTGCCACTGCTCCTCGGTCTTAAAAAGGTTGACCTCCTGAAATGACCCAACCAGAAGCCCAAGGCATAAGGGAAAACATTCTCAAGAGCACTTGAGGAGCAAGAAGGCAAACATCTTCCAAAGCAAATGACTGTGTCTTAAGGGGCCACAAGCCCAGATGGTGAAGGGGTTAAAAATGGCTGTACTGCAACCAAAAGGTTGTGTGTTCCATCCTGACCATGGATCAAGGTTGTCTCAGCCTTTTCCATCCTTCTGAAGTCCATAAAATCAGTTCCCCACATGTTAATGGGGGCAAAATGCTAATTAACTTGTGAAACACCCAGAGAGTGCAGTAAGTGCTATGGTTGTTAACTATCCTGGCAGGGAGCCACCTGCACATTTGTGAGGTCCTCCTGGAGGAAACCTTCCCCTTTGACCATTTGTGGTGGGGTGGAGGGAGACATGTAGCTGTGCAAAGGTCTTGCCTCTATGGCTCCACATTTGAGCCATTGGGTTGTGTTGGAAGAGGGAGAGAGAGGGAAGGATGCACAAAAGAGGCAAGAAACCAAAGAGGGAAGGGGTGGGTTGAAGACAAAGAAGCAGGGAAATGAGGGCATGGAAGGAAAGGCCAAACCAACACAAAAAGGAAACTACAATATGTCCCAGAAATTGCAAGTAGATAAACAGGTACTGTTTCAACAGGAAAGGTAACAGCATTCGGTGTGTTTCATTGCCTGCCACATTACTTCATGGCAATAAATCTGAACCCCAATCAGGGGTCTTCTGTTATTACTGGCTGGAAACTGCTACACTGGTTTATAAACTTAATTTGCTAGTTAAACATGTACCTCTGTACCTGATATGGTTTCCCCACAGATTATGGGAGGGTCTAAGTAAGTAACTGATATGTATAAATTAATGCCATAAAGTCTCACTCTTAGGTCTAATGAAGGGGGCTTGGTCCACTTACTAAAGCTAACATTAAAATACAGCAGTTAGTCTTAAAGTATCACTACATTATTGTTTTGTACTATCTTGTCTTGCTTTCCTACTCTCCAAGATGCTGGAGGCACAGACTACCAAGGCCACCCCTTCAAAAACTTTGCCTCTAAAGGCAGCCCTGGCTTTCCATCCTCTGCCTCCAGTCACTCGCCTGGTGGAAAGGTAGAGCCCAAGAGCCTCCGGACTTCGCCGAGACCCTCCTCACCTGGATCTTTGGCTTCCGCAAACTGGAGCGCTTCTGGCGTCGGGAGCAAATTCAGCCCCGTGTGGACAGGGATCGCACTCTCCACCCGCTTCCATCATGCTTTTCAGCTGGAGTCACACCTGGCACGGGATGTGCACCTGCCCGCCACTGACCTCCGCCTGGACCATTACAGGAAGAAAGGATGGAGTGGGCGTGGCTATGGCTGATTTAACCCCCAAAGCTGCTTTTTTCGGGTGCCTTGACACACCACAGTCACTAGGTGAGCAGGAAATAAAACAAGCTTCAGAACCACACCCTCCAAAAACACCAAGTCTATCCACACAAACTAATGAAAACCCCTATAGTGGGGTTCATTACTGGAAGAGTGGGGATTTGGCAAGCCAAATGGGCATGTTCTAACTGGGATTTTATCATGTGCCTATGGAGCAATTGACTCACTCAATCACCATTGATTCAATGGGCCTATTCTAGCATGGTGTATTACTGTACAGTATCTCCAAATTAACAGGATTTCATGAAATTGACTTGACATTGATTTATTCCATCCACCAGTCAATAAGTTTCCCCACAAACCGATTGACCATGGCAAAGTGCAAGATGTCAAACAATAAAAACAAGGATCTGACATGAACACAACAAATGTGTCCTGACAAGACCAAGTGGCTGTGGATTAGGGGCCCTGACGTGTTATCACGGAAGTTACCATCTTTGGTCCTGGATGGGTCCTTTTTTGCCTCAGACAGACCTGGTGTGTAATCTGGGGGTCCTCCTGGACTCGCGACTCCTGCTCAATGAACAGGTGGCAGTCATGGTTAGGAGGGCTTTCACACATCTTCGTTTGGTTCGCCAGTTACACCCACTCCTGGACTGGGACTCCTTGCTCATGGTCATACACGCTCTGGTCACCTCCAGACTTGACTATTGCAATGCGCTCTACATGGGGCTGCCCTGGATGACCATTCGGAGGCTGCAACTGGTCCAGAATGCGGCTGCTCGGGTGGTGATGGGGTGTGGGCAGTGTGCCTCTGTGTCACCACTGCACTGGTTGCCAGTGTGCCTCTGGGTGCAATTCAAGGTGCTGGTGATGACCTTTAAAGCCCTACATGGTAGTGGACCAGGGGACTTAAGAGACCGTGTCACCCCAAGGAAATCTGCCCATCCCACTAGAGCAGACTGGAGGGGATCCCTGATAGTTCCATCTGCTAGGGAGGTTTGCCTCTCTCGCATGAGAAGAAGGGCCTTCTCTGTGTCTGCTCCGGCCCTGTGGAACCTCCTGTCAACTGAATTTCGCCTCCAGGCAGATCTTTTATCCTTTCACAAGAGTCTTAAGACCTGGCTGGCGCAGCTGGTGTGGGGGGCGGCTGGAGAAATAGCCACCATGGCTTGGCTTGTTTAACTATTGCTCAGGCTGTAAGTTTTAGCAAGCAATATTGGAAGGACTTTTTTTAAAAATTAAATTTCTTAATTTTTAATAATTCAATTTTAATGCTATTGTTAATGTTTATGGAAGTTTTTATTTGTTGCAAGCTGCCTCGGGGAAGAGGCAGTGATAGAAATGCATGCAATGAATAAATAAAAAAATATAAATATAAATAAAATTGGAACATGTTGAGATTGGATAGGTCACCCTTGCTCGAAAGCCCATCATAGTGACTTCAGAAGGATGGAAGCGGCTGAGTCAACCTTTGGCCCTGGTCAGGATTGAACTTACAATCATTTAGGTAGCAGTAAGGTAAAGGAGGGTAAAATTTACTCTTGTTTGAAAGCTATTTGTATCCAACTCTAGGTTTTGGTGCTCATCTCCATTTATAGCCAAGGAACCAGCGCTGTCTGCATCATTTTGGGTGTAAACAGAGATGAGCAGAACCCCCTGGAAGAGCCAGAAACGACTAGGTTTCAAGCAAGGAGGATCATTACAGAGGATTATAGTGTTAAATCTGAACCCCCAATTATAGAGTCACTTAGCTGGAGGGGAATCTCACTGGCAGAAAAAAGGTGTAGTGCTGAATAGACACGACTAGGAGGATTGTAGCCTATTTCAGGCATTAAAAGGGATTCCTTTATACAAATACTTTTAAAGGTGTTCATTTGTGTAACTCACTGCCACAAGATGGCACTTCTAAGCCTCCTCACCCCGCAAGCATCCAGCTATGGGTGAGTCTCCTATTGTCGGGGATACAGCCTTAGAAAGAATCATGGTGACATTTCCTCCCACCATCCCTCAGGGACCGAAGGGGTTAAATCACCTGTAGCCAGGCCCACTCCATCCTTTCTTCCTTTAATGTTCCATGGAGAGGTGAATGGTGCAGGTGCACATCCCGCATCCCATGTCAGGTGTGGCTTCAGCTGAAAAAGCGCAATGGAGGAGGGGGGAGAGTGTGATCCCTGTCCACACGGGGATGAGGTTGACACCGACGCCAGAAGCGCTCCTGTTTACGGAGGCCAAAGATCCAGGTGAGGAGGGTCTGGGCCAAGTCTGGAGGCTCTTGGGCTACCCGACCAGTGAGCAAGTTTGCCTTGTGTGTTGCCTTTCCCCCCAGGTGAGAGGCAGAGGATGTGAGGCTGGAAAGCCTGGGGTGACTTTAGAAGTAAAGTTTTTGAAAGGGGGTGGCCTTAGTACCCTTGTTCCTCCAGCATCTCGGAGAGTATGGAAACAAGACATAATAAATACATACATACGTAACAATAACGCTGTGACACTTTAAGACTAACTCCTGTATTTTAACGTAGGCTTTACTAATTGGCCCAAGTCCACTTTGTCAGACCTAAGAGTGAGACTTCATGGCATTAATTTACACATATCAGAAACTTAGTTACTTCGACCCTCTGATGCTCTGCTGAGCAACCATATCAGGCACAGAAGTACCTGTTTAGTTTGCAAAACAAATAAGATTACAAACCTGATTGGGGTTCAGATTTATTGCCATGAAGTCATGTGGCAGGCACTGAAACACACAGAATGCTGTTACCTTTCCTGTTGAAACAGTACCTGTTTATCTACTTGCAATTTCTTGCTAGTCTAACCTACTATGCTCCATCACTAGTGCTCTAGTTTTGGGACAGCTTCCACATATTGTAGTTTCCTTTTTGTGTTGGTTTGGCCTTTCCTTCCATGCCCTACTTCTCTGCTTCTCTGTCTTCAACCCACCCTTTCCCTCTTTGGTTTCTTGCCTTTTTTGTGCATTCTTCCTTCTCTCTCTCCCTCTTCCACCACGACCCCTCAGGAAGAAGCTCAAATGTGGAGCCATAGAGGCAGGAACTTTCCAAGCTGCCTCTCTCCCTCCACCGCACCACAGATGGTCAAAGGGGAAGGTTTCCTCCAGGAGGACCTCACAAAGGTGCAGGTAGCTCCCTGCCAGGATAGTTAGCAACCATAGCACTTACTCCACTCTCTGGGTGTTTCACAAGTTAATTAGCATTTTGCCCCCATTAACATGCTGGGAATGATTTTATGGGCTTCAGAAGGGTGGAAGAGGCTGAGACAACCTTGAGCTCTGATCAGGATTGAACTCACAACCTTTTGGTTGGAGTACAGCTATTTTAAAACTATGTGCCATCAGGGCTTGTGACCCCTTAACACTCATTAGTTTGCCTTCTTCCTCATCACATGCTCTTGAGAATCTTTTCCCTTATGCCTTGGGTCATTTCAGGAGGTCAAACTTTTTAACACTGAGGAGCAACGGCACTGGTGGTTTCCATCTAAGTTCTCTAGAAGATGACGACCTTCACCTGCCACCCTGTGAACTTTATGCCAATGGAGATCCTGGACCATATTTTCTCCTTCCTACCTATCAGAGAACGGCACAACGTCTCACACATCTGTAAGCTCTGGGCTTCCGCCGTTTCATCTGCCTTGGTCTGGAGCTTCACAGAAGTCCAGTAAGTCTTTCATAGCTGGAGCAGCCCATTGGGGACTCGTCAGTCAGGAAAACAAACAACTTACACCATCCTTAGTTTAACTTCCGTTGTGCATTCAAGCTTCTAGTGTTAATATAAGACCATTGTGGTGAACCTTGGCACTCTTGCTGTTCTTGAACTTTATTTCCCAGAAGCCTAAGTCTCTGTGAATCCACACAAAGTGATTTACTGCACATACATACCATAAACCCATTCATGTGGGATCACAGGGACTTGGGACTCTGGGAATTGAAGCTCAAGAACAGCTAGTGTGCCAACGTTCACTATCATTAGTATAGGTAAAGGTCTCTCTTGCTCAAAAGCCAGTTGTGTCCACATCTAAGGGTGGTGCCCATCTCTGTTTATGGTGAAAGATCTAGCACTTTCTACATTTGCAGAGATTTCCGTGGTCATGTGGCAGGCAAAGCTAGACATGCTGCACTGTTACCTTTTTTTGTTGAAGCAGTACCGGTTTATCAACTCGCAATTTCTTGCTTTCAAAGTGCTATTTTGACAGGAGCTGGGATAGATGATAGGAGCTCACTCTGTCATGCAGCAATTGGGTCAAGAACTGCTGGCCTGTCATGTTCTAGCCAGTGTCTTAACCACTTGAGCCAGTGCAGTCTCTTATAGAGGGAATACACACTCTTCCTAATGTCTTTTTCCTCCTTGTCTAATACACAGCTTTAAAAGGTACTTCTTGAATCAGAATGGCTAGCATTCTGCATTTGGGACTGGTCTGCACCTGATTGGTGGAACATGGATATATGAGTAATATTGTTACTCAATAAAATGGACTACAACCTTTCTTTTTCTTCATCTCTCTCAGTAGAAGTTGGTCAGCAGCAGTGTTGTGATGGTAAATCTTCACTGGTTTAAGATTGTAGTATTTTTGAACCACAATCATGCTTACCCTGGTAATGGTAACCTTGTCTTGCCAGCTAATCTTTCTCACACTATGTCAGTTGATGGAAATTACAAAATGAACCCACCCAATGGGTGTCTCCATTTTGGCAGTTTCAGCTCTCGCCTAGACATGGAAGGAGATGATGTCCAGTCTTTAGAGAAGTTATCTGTGGTCGAGGCCCTATTTGGAGGATATAGTTTATCCCCTTGGCTGGTGCTTGTAAAGTTCAGAGTAGAACACAGAGCAGATTTATTTATTTATTTTATTTATTTATTTAGATTTATTACCCCGCCCCAATCAGGCGAACCTGACTCTAGGCGGCTTACAGAAATTCATAAATTAAAACCTTAAAGTTCATAAATTACTTAAAAGTCAATTAAAAAAGAATTAAACCATGAATTTACACAAATTTAAAAGATTTAAAAAGGTTAAAAGGTTTAAAAAGATTTTAAAAGTTTAAAAGAGTGAGGGAGGGGTGGCTGTCCCATCATATCAGCCACCCAACATGGGACCCCATGTTCCTGGACCCCCATACCTGCCCTGCCAGCCAGGTTTTTAGGCCCTTCCGAAAGGGCAGGAGCTCTGTCTGGAGACGTAACTCAGTTGGCAGGAGGTTCCAAAGGGCCGGGGCGGCCACGGAGAAGGCCCTCCTCCTGGTGCTAGAGAGATGCGCCTCTCTAGCCGATGGAATGATAAGAGAGCCTCTCCGATCCGCCCTGGTGGGACGGACAGATGTCCTTGGGACGATGCGGTCTCTTAAGTATCCTGGCCCACTACCATGTAGGGCTTTAAAGGTAATAACCAGCACCTTGAATTGCACCCGGAGACATACTGGCAACCAGTGCAGCTCCCGAAGCAGTGGTGAGGCACGAGCATAACGCCCGCACCCCATCACTACCCGAGCAGCCGCATTCTGGACCAGCTGCAGCCTCCGAATGGTCACCAAGGGCAGCCCCATGTAGAGCGCATTACAGTAATCAAGTCTGGAGGTGACCAAAGCATGTGTGATCATGAGCAAGGAATCCCGGTCTAGGAGTGGGCGTAGCTGGCGTATTACACGAAGTTGTGCAAAAGCCCTCCTGGCCACGGCTGCCACCTGCTCCTCGAGCAGTAGTCGTGAGTCCAAGAGGACCCCCAGATTACGCACCAGGTCTGTTTGGGGCAAAACTGCCCCATCCAGAACCAAAGATGGTAACTCCCGAGATAGCGCAGGACCCCTTACCCATAGCCACTCAGTCTTGCCGGGATTCAGTTGTAGCCCGTTGTCCCCCATCCAGACCCTGACAGCCTCCAGGCACCTGGATAGGACTTCCACTGCATCAATTGGATCTCCACGGGCTGAGATATACAGCTGGGTGTCATCTGCATATTGGTGATACCTCACCCCGTGGGAACGGATGATCTCACCCAGTGGCTTCATGTAGATGTTAAATAGGAGAGGCGAGAGTACCGAGCCCTGAGGCACCCCATATTGCAGGGGCCTAGGGCTGGACCTCTCGCCTTCCAGCCACACCGACTGGGTCCGGCCCCTCAGAAATGAAGAGAACCAGGCCAGCACAGTGCCCTGGATCCCCAATCCTTGGAGCCTTCCCCTGCCCTCCCACCCATCTAACCTCTTGATTTCTTTCCTGCCCATCCTCTTCCAGCTGCGTTTCAGACGAAATTGAAGAGGAAGATGGTGGTACTTCGAGCACCTTACTGCAGAAGATACAGCCCTATATGGTCCACATCCAATACTTAAAGATAGTTCTTCACATGTTCATGGAGTTAAACCGGAGGCTTGCCTGCATCATCTTAGATGAGATGGCGCAGAAGAGCCACAGGTTGCAAGGACTGGAGATCATATGTTTTGGCAAAAGACCCTTTTTCTACTCTGGCCATGACATCCTGCACAGTTTGAGATGGCTCTTCCAGGACATGGATGAGGCAACCATGCAGCACGTTGATTTCCGCCATATGTCTTTTGCTTTGGACAATGGGCTCATGTTGTTGGTGGGCAAATGCAGTCCAAACATGCGCACCTTCCTTATCAACAACTTCAAGCCGGGGTTCACGATGCTGAGGACGGAGATGATTGTTGAGGTGCTGAGTTCTTGCCCAAAACTCTCTACCCTGGGGGTCCCTTACGTTGTCCTGTTGAGGAGCATGTTCGTGGAGCTGCTGAGACCGAACCGAGAGCCCTTCAAATTCTTGGATCTGTTCTATGACGGTTTGGACAATGACATCTGTCAGGGATTCCCTTAGCGATATGTGTGGCTGGATAGCAGAGTAGCACTTTTAAGCTCTTACGCAGCGAAAGCCTTAGTGCAATAACACACACACATATGCCTTCAGTGGAAAGTTGCACTTTACTTACAGTGAGGGGAAGACAGACATACACAGGACTATATACAACAGTCTCTCTCTCTCTCCAAGCCCCACAGTAGGTAGACAGCTTGGATTCCTCTGTTGGCTCCAACTCCAGGAGCACTCAAAAAGTCCTGGTGATCCTTTAGCAGTTCTTTCTTCTCAGTTGAAGAAAAGCTCTCAACAGCATCACCTCCTTCAGTGTCTCAGTCCTTCTCAGTATATAGACTCCTTCAGAATAGCAACCTCCTCACAGATAATCTCCTCCAGAATAAAAGCCTCCTCCAAGTGATAGCCTCCTCCATAGACCCTTCCCAGAGGGCCACAGTTATACCCTACTGTTGCTGGGCAGATTCTCTAATCAGCCACAGCTGGGCTGTTTCATGAGCACGTGGACCAAGCATGCACAGCCTGGCAATCAGTTTGAGGCTCTATTATGGACACCTGTGTTCAAAACACATGGAGGGCCTTAAAGTTGTACTATTCCACTGGGCAGCAATCTTTGTACAATACCCCCAAATGAAAAATGTCCTAACATGCTCCTCCTATTGTACAAGATGGATGCCACAATATACAGGTCAGAATACATAAGCAATATATACATAGACACAGTTACAGTACAGCATTCTTTACAGTACAATCAGTTTCAGTATTTACAACATCAGCTTACACTCTTCACATGCCTATTGGCACCAGGAGGAAACAGTTTATTACTTTTTCTTGCACCTTTGAAATACCTTGGTCTCCTAGACCCATGCACCCTATGCCTTTCAGATTCTGGCATATACACAGACAGGTCTCGAGGTGGGGATACCTCCCTGTCTAATTCTGTCTGCCGTGCACACGACTTTGCACCTGGCAGTGCAGCTGCCTCCTCAGGGGTTTCTGGCTTTGCTTTATCCATTAACACCACGGTGGCCTGATATCTATCAGGTGGCCTTCTAGTCCGACTGGACCTACGAGGCAGGACTGTATCAGTGGTATCTCCCCCAGACTCCCCAGAAATGTCAGACTCCTCTGACTCACTTCTTATCTCTTCTTTAACCCCAGCTTCCCCATCAGTGGGACTTTTGCTAACATGCTCGCTACTGCTGGGTTGTTCTGCCTCCTCCTCATCAAACAGGAGTCCAGGAATGTGGACACTTTCCACATGCTCCCATCGGGAGTGCTCAAGGAACTTGGCACTTTTACTTCTTGTAACTTGGTTGGATCCTGGCATCCAAAACCTATACTCCCTATGGTTCGCCTCATACCCTATGAAGATCAGTTTGCGAGGGCGAGGCTGCCCTGGGCTGCGTACCCAGGCAGGAGAGCCAAAGACTTGCAGGTAGCCCAAGCTTGGCTTCCTTCCATGCCACCTGCTTGCAGGGATGTCCCCAATCCCAGAGTGATAAACGTTATTCAGCAGATGGTTCGCACACTTCATAGCCTCTGCCCAGAGTGTGCGAGGGAGACCTGAATCACTTATCATAGCCCTTGTCATGGCCTGCAGAGTTTGACCTCTCCCCTCTACAGTATAGTTATGCTGAGGTCTGTAGGGGGCAGACCTTTGGTGGGCTATCCCATACTTTGCCAAGAAATCGGTAATGGCTTTGTTTGTGAACTCTTTCCCATTATCTGTGATTAGGGTTTTTACCTCTGTGTTTGCTTTGTTCTGGGCAAATCTTACCCACCTGGTTAGGGCTGAGCAAGTCTCATCCTTGGACTTCAGCATATACACAAACCCATATCTTGTGTGGTGATCTACAATGCACAGGGCATACCTTGAGCCACCAAGGCTTTTGCTCATGGGACCTATTAAATCAGCAAACACCACCTCCAAGGGCTGGGTAGTATGAAAACCATCCACTCTATTTGCAGGAGTGACCTTAGACTTCTCCTCTACAAGGATTACAGCTCAGAAATCTGCTGCATGGTTTCACTGCTATGCCCTCAGTCAGATCAATGGTCCTTCTCAAGTCACAGAAATTAACATGGCCCAACCGTCTGTGCATTAAGTGTATGCATTTGTCATGGGGGAGCTTGTTGCTAAAACCTTTATCAGTCAGATTCGCACTCAGTGTACGGGAGCCTAACACAAACAGATCATTGTGTAGTGGCACAGTTAACTCCTTATCTTGTCCCTTAATGACACATTCCTTCCCCTGGAATGTCACTGAGTAACCCATTTTCAGTAGGGTCCTAACAGACAGCAAATTATACTTCATCTCAGGGATATAAAGCATTTCTAGCTCTTCACCCAAAGCTTCACATCTTACCTGGCCTTTACCCAGTGCATGGACTCGTGACCCATTAGCTAAGGTGACAGTCTGGTTTGTTTTAGATATTTCAGTAAACATTTTCCTATTTTTACAGATGGAAAAAGATGCACCAGAATCAATTAACCAGGTGCCAGGTTCAACATCAGTAAAAGCAGCAACAGAGAGATTAGCTTTTCTACATGTCTTGTCCTTATCTGGGCTCGACCTTGCCTTACAGAACTTGGCAATATGCCCAGACTTCTGACATCTAAAACATCTCTTTGCTACACACACAGTGGGAGGAGGGGGTGATTTGCTTCTACCACTTTCAAGAAGAACTTTTGGTTTTCTGAATTCCTTCAGAGAACACCTTAACCTTTCTTGCTCCAGTAAGCGACCTTGAACAGACAAGAAATTTAACTCACTCCTGGGCAAAATGTCCAAGGAATACACATAAGCATCATATTCTTCCGACAAAGACGAAAGGAGAATATATGTCTTTTGTTCTTCAGTAAAGAACAAGTTTGTTTCAGCAAGACGCTGCAGCAAATCACTAATTAAATGGAGGTGCTGAACCATATCTCCACCAGGCTGGAGGCGTAACCCAAACAAACGTCTGGTGAGAGATATTTGGGAACCGACTGAGTCCCTTACATATAACTGCTTAAACCTCTGCCAACATGCGGCAGCTGAACTCTCCCCTCTCAGATATGTTAACTGACTCTCGGCCACAGTTAACCCAATAATTGCCAAAGCCCTTTGATTATCATACTCAAGTCTGTCCCTTTTGTCAGTGTCCTCTTCATCCAAGGCTTCAAGCTTCTGGGGATTCTCAACAATGGCCCAGAGCCCTTCCTTGTGCAGAAGCAGACTGCACTTGGTTGACCACGTCTGGTAGTTGGTGAGATCAAGCAGGGGCACCAGTGAGAGACTGGAAACAGCCATTCTTCCCTCACTTGCAGACTCAAAAAACATGCAGCTGGCAGGGACACACGAAGCGAAGTGGACGTCTTCTGGACCTCTGTTGGGGCGTCTGGTTGCGTTGGGGCGCTGTCCTGCAGGCGATGAGTCCTCCAGGGAACGCAGCTCCTCTGAACGCTGATCAGGGCTCCACAGCTCCAGTCCAGGCACACAGCACTTCCGGGCTTGACAGGCGAAGACTCACGGGCGCAGTTAGGGCGTCGGGCATAGCTGTTAGGCGCACCCTGGGCCCATAACCCTTTTGTCAGGGATTCCCTTAGCGATATGTGTGGCTGGATAGCAGAGTAGCACTTTTAAGCTCTTACGCAGCGAAAGCCTTAGTGCAATAACACACACACATATGCCTTCAGTGGAAAGTTGTGCTTTACTTACAGTGAGGGGAAGACAGACATACACAGGACTATATACAACAGTCTCTCTCTCTCTCCAAGCCCCACAGTAGGTAGACAGCTTGGATTCCTCTGTTGGCTCCAACTCCAGGAGCACTCCAGGAGCAGTTCTTGCCCCAAACTCTCTACCCTGGGGGTCCCTTACGTTGTCCTGTCAAGGAGCATGTTCGTGGAGCTGCTGAGACCGAACCGAGAGCCCTTCAAATTCTTGGATCTGTTCTATGACGGTTTGGACAATGACGTCCATGAGAACTGTTGGACCTCAGTGAGAGAGAGGCACCCTGGTTTCCGCATGGGGCTGGAGTTTGCACCGATTGTCACAGTGCCGACGATGACTCAAGCCTTAAAGCCTTACCTGCCCATCTCTCAGTTGTGTTTCCATTCCTTCACCCACCTGGCCCCTCTGTTGATCCTTGTTGTTAACCTCTATGCTGGGACTTTAGAACGGCTGGTGCTGCACTCGTCCCCTTCCCTTGAGTTGGACCTGGCGTTGATACAGCTCGCCAAGGCCTGCTCGCATCTGAAAGAGATCCACTGTTTCTGTGTGGTGGGCCAAGGTGTGGTGGAAGCGTTTCAGCGCCACTGCCCACATCTGAAAAGGTACACCCTTTCCCCCCAAATGTTCTTCCCTGACAATCCCCTGACTGTAGTCCAATGACTAGGTACAGATGGGGAGAAAACTGGGTTTTATGTAGTGGGAGGTGTATGCTAGCCCGATTCCGAAAGCAGCTGCTGTTATAGAATAAAAGTGGTGAAATTGCCTTAAAGGACCATATGAGTGGAATTTTATATAAATTATTGAATTTTAAATCCACAAATTAACATATGGAGGTAAAAGTACAGACCTCTTATGCAGAAATGATGTCAGCAACAGAAGTCTCCCTGTGATTTGGCTGCGGTTTTAAATATAGAGTATTTTTTTTAAAAAAAACCACATTTTTATACAGCTGGAGATTTTAATATTTTTAACAGTCATTGGAATAGTCGTAGTAATTCACAATCACAAATCAAAATAAAGAAGTGCAATGAATAAAGTATTTTTACATCCCTGCCTGATGGTTTTATGGTAATAAAGATCGGGTCCCAGGAACTACTTTTTAAAACATTTATTATGTGCTCTATTAAGTTATAATATCGTGTCAGAAAAATGTTCTGGCTTGAAAGGATTGTTGCTGGAGGAACTCCACTTGAGGGATGCCTGAAGGAGGCTACTTTCATCCCCCCAAGATCTTATCCTACCAAAGTGATCCCAATTTATCAATTTGCAATTTCTTGCTTTTGAACTGCTGGGTTGGCAAGATCTAGCATAGAGACGGGCTCTCAATCTGTCATGCAGTACCCGGGTCTCGATCCACCGACATGCCAGCCTTCCAGCTAAAAAGATGAGCTTCTTAACCACTAAACTACCATAGTCCCTCTGTTAAATCAAAGGTGGGAAGAGATGGAAGGGTGGATCATTAGAAGGGATGATGAGCAATGGATAGAGTTTCTGATCATTAGGTTGTAGTGGTTTACCCATAAGCTCCTTTCCTTATTTTCTTCTTAAATTTCTTAACTGTTCGAGCAGTACGACAGTGGAACCAATGGTCTCAAGAGAACTCCAATACTGGAAGTATTCAAGGGACAGTTGGACAACTATCTGTCATATCTGCTTTGTTTCAGATTCCTGCATTGAGCAGATGGCGTTGGACTCAATGACCTAAAAGGCCCCCTTCCAACTCAGCTATTTTATTATTATTATTGTGTTGTATCTGATTCTGAATATTGGTGATCCTCATGGTGATCAGCCATGAAGGTTGTCCTAGGAATATAATGCAGTGGCCTTCCATCGGATTTCCACATCACAGCGTGGCATTTGTACCACTGATCTAGTTCTGCTCATTAATTTCTGCTCCTGAACCCTTTTGGCAAAGTTCTCATCCACCCCCTGGCCAGGATGGATGAAGCTGCTGACCTCCATCAAGATGGATTCAAGTGGGATTTAATCATTTAATCCACTTGGGAACCATCACCCATCCCTATGGACTTTACCACCCAAGGCCATTAGTCCTCAGGGTTGTCTGGTTAGTTAACCGCCACCTCAGTGTTGAGTGTGCTGGCAGTAGGGTCTACTTGATCACCATAGCAGGATAACCTGGCCAGACTATGATTCTATAACACACCAAATGTGAAAGCAGCAATTTGGTGCTTATTTATGAAAGTTTCTCAAGTGCCTGGAAGTTTTCCCAGACTCTACACAGTCCCTGCCTGGAAAATCCCTCGTGTCTTAATGCCCATCGTCCTACTGACTATGTTGCAATTGAACCCCTACACATACATGGTCAACCAGATCAGGTTTGTCACCAGCAGCTACAGCAGGACTTTGGAGAAGCTGGTCCTTCATACCACCTCGTCTGATGACCTCAACTCTTCCCTGATTGACCTGGCCAGAAGCTGTGTGGGTTTTGAAAGAGATCCACTGCTATTGGGTGGTTAGTCAAGCTGTGATTCATGCCTTCCTCTCCCATTGCAAGGGGCTCAAAATATAGACTCTAAAGACCACCAAGGACACAGTCTCTGGCAAGCGATGGTGGCCCAGTAGTTCTAAAGTTTGACCAAAGAGTGTGTTCATCTTTATCCTCTCATCTGGAGCTTATGCTACTTCACATCCATAGCATTTGAGTCACCAACTGGGGGTCAATGTAGACAATGAGAGGCCTGCATATCCCCAATGATTACCCTGTTCTTCCATCCTCAGAGTGAGATTTCCTCAGATATATGTGCCTCAACAGATTTACCAAGAAAGCCTGTGCTTATCTTCCAGTGACCAGTAACCAATCAAAGCATGCTAAATGCAAGATACATGCATGAAGAAAATCACATATCATGACAGATGTTTTTCTCCAGTTGAGAGAGAACTTCTTCTAAGTACAGTATGCCTTAAGTGTATCATCTAGTCTGAGCTTCAGTTTACTCCCCAGAGAGCTGGCATTGTGTACAACAGGGGATCTCAAAGTTTTCTTGCTATGGGCCAGACCACGCCCATGTGTCAGCTGACACATGGTTACCCCCTGGCATAAATGCTGTTGTAAACCACACCAGGCATGTTTGTACAGGTACTGGCACAAGTACAGCTGTAATGTGGTATAGTGATTAAACTGGAATTTGAGAAAACCAAATCCTTATTGCATAAGGTTAACCTTGATCTAGTCCTGTCATGGTGGACCTTGGCACTCCAGCTGTTCTTGGACTTCAGTTTCCAGAAGCCAAAACATCTGTGGAGCTACATGAATGAGTTTACTGCATATGTGCAGTAAAGCTATTCGTGTTGATCCACAGAAACTTGGGCTTCTGGGAATTGAAGTCCATGAACAGCTGGAGTGCCAAGGTTTGCCATTACTAGTCTAGTCTCTCACCATCTCTCTCTGGTGCTTTTTTTTGTGGAGGGGGAAAATAATGATGGTTAAATAAGTAAAATATACATTGGAATCAGTTGGTTAGCATATAGACTCTGAACAGACATAAAAAGAATTAACCCCATTATTTTCGAAAACCGAGAACCACACTCTTTATTTGCCCTGGAAATGTTCATAGGAATGCATACCTGTTCTACACATTTGTATTTATACCCCCCCACAAATATTGTATGATTAAAAATATAAAAAATAAAAAAGGTAGTTATCTCTTATTCTGTTTACTATTATTCAAGTGGAGGCAAGAAGGTGACAAAAACCTTTTGGTTTATTTGACAACATTCTCAAACAGTGTAATGTCAAAGATAGAGGAATGAGAGGGAGGAATGAAAGATGAAGCTGATAAACCTACTTGGTCATCCATTACTGTGGTCATATAATTCACAGCCCGGGAAAGTTACTTTTCCTTGGACAAGTTGTAGAGTCACAAAGAAGCCTCAGGAAGCAGAACTGGGAAAATATTTCTGATGACATCATATTTTGAAAACCCTGGAAAGGGTCACCCTGACTGAATTAAAACAAGAGCACTGAAACATTATTGGTAGGGGCAAAGGATTTCAGCCTTAATACTCCCCAATGGGATTATATCAGAGGGCTAAATATTAGTGGTTAAGACACTGCACTTGATGTTTTGACAGCAAGAAATTGCAAGTAGATAGATAGGTACTGGTTTGGTAGGAAAGGGAACAGCTTTCTGTGCACCCTGGTGGCTTGTCATGCCTGCCATATGGCTATGGAAATGTCTGCAGACTCAGACAGCGTTGGTTCTTTGGCTATAAACAGAGCACAGTAGAACTTTCTAGAGTTGGAAACAACTCGCTCTTGAGCAAGGGTGACCTTGCTCTTGCTGCTCCAGCTGTTCTTGGAGTTCAGTTCCCAGAACCCCAGACCAGCAGGAGTGCTGACTTAGGCTTCTGGCTATTGAAGTCCAAGAACAGCTGGAGTGCCAAGGCAGGCTAACTGGAGGGGAATCCCATTGGCATAAATAAGTCTGGTGCTGAATACCCACGACATAGATGGCTGGAGCCTATTTTAGACTTTCAAAGGGATCCCTTCATACAAGTACTGGTAAAGGTGTTAATATATTCATCTGTGTAACTCACTGCCACAAGATGGTTCTTCTAAACACACACACACACCCTTTCTGCAAACCTCCGGCAATGGGTGAATCTCCTATTTTTGGGGATGGGTGACATTTCTCTCACCCATCCTTCCAGGACTGAAGGGGTTAAATCACCTGTAGCCACGCCCACTTCATCCTTTCTTCCTTTAATGGTCCAGGGAGAGGTCAGTGGCGCACAGGTGCGCATCCTCAGCTAGGTGCAGCTCCAGCTGAAAAAGCAGGATGGAAGCGGGTGGAAAGCACGATCCCTGTCCACACGGGGCTGAATTTGCTCCCGACGCCAGAAGCGCTCCTGTTTGCGGAGGCCAAAGATCCAGGTGAGGAGGGTCTGGGCGAAGTCCGGAGGCTATTGGGCTCCCTGACCACTGGGCAAGTCTTGTTTGTACTCCGCCTTTCCCCCCCAGGCGAGAGACTCCAGACGGAGGACGTGAGGCTGGAAAGCCAGGGCTGCCCTTAGAGGCAAAGTTTTTGAAGGCACAGTTGTCTGTGCCTCCAGCATCTCAGAGAGAATGAAAGCAAGACAAAACCGAAAAAGAGGAAGCAATAGTGTTCTGGCACTTTAAGACCAACTGCTGTATTTTAATATTAGCTTTAGTGGATCAAGTCCACTTCGTTAGACCTGAAAGTGAGACCACATTACATTAATTTATACATATCAGTTACTTACTTAGACCCTCCCATGCTATGTCAGGGAACCATATCAGGTACAGAGGCACATGTGTGGCTAGCAAAACAGATTGTGGCTATTTGTAACCAGTAATAATAATGACGATGACGATGACGATGACGATGACGATGACGATGACGATGATGATATTGTGTCAGAAATTATCCTGGGTTGAAAGGTTTTTTTCTGGAGAAACTCCACTCAGAGGACGGATGCCTGAATGACGCACTTTTCATGTCCCCAAGAGTGGGGACAGAGACGAGCGCTCAATCCCATCATGCAGTACCCAGGTCTCAAACTGCTGACTTGCCTGCCTTCCAGCTAACAAGGCAAGCTTCTTAACCGCTGAGGCACTGCAGACCCTTTTGCAACCAGTAGTAACAGAAGATCCCTGATTGGGGTTCAGATTTATTGCCATGAAGTCATGTGGCAGGCATGACTAGACACTGAAGCACACAGAATACTGTTACCTCTCCTGCTGAAGCAGTAACTCTTTATCTACTTGCAATTTCTTGCTAGTCTAACCCACTCTGCTTCATCCTAGTGCTCTAATTTTGGGACAGATTGCACATACAGTACTGTAGTTTCCTTTTTATGTTGATTTGGCCAGTTCTTCTATGCCTGGTTTCCCTTCCCCTGTTTCTCCGTCTTCACTCCAAACCTCCCACCACATCCACTCAGGAAGAAGCTCAAAGGTGGAGCCATAGAGGCAAGAGCTTTGCCAGTTGCAGCGTTCCTTCCACCGCACCACAAATGGTCAAAGGCGAAGGTTTCCTCCATGAAGAACCTGACAAATGTGCATGTGGCTCCCTGCCAGGATAGAAAGCAAAGCAACCACATTTCTATACCCAGTGGTGGACTCCAAAAAACTTTACTACCACACTGTGGGTGTGGTATGATAGGCATGGCTGGCGGGGGGGAACCTTGTGTTGCTCCTGAATTAGGACTACTTTATTTTAAAACTTGGATGGGCAGGGCCAGCCAGAATGTCTGCTCCCAGTTCTGACGAACTGGTGTGAACCTGCTGATGCTCACCATTGTCTATACCACCCCAGAGCATTTAATGCACATTCGGGGCAGTTCACAAGTTAATTGCCATTTTCCCCTCAATGTGCTGGGGACTAATTTAACTGCCCTCAGAAGGATGGAAGAGACTGAATCAACTTTGGTCCCTGGTCACGACTGAACTCACAACATTCTGGTTGCAGCACAGAAGTTTTTAACCCCTCCACCATTGGGGCTTGTGGCCTCTTAATGCACAGGAGCTGCAGTGGCTCAGTGGTTAAGAAGCTCGCCTTGTTCACTGGAAGGCTGTTCGAGACCCAGGTACTGGATAACTGATTGAGCTCCTGTCTCTGTCCCAGCTCCTGCCAGCCTAGCAGTTGGAAACCAAAAAATTGCAAGTAGAGAAATAGGGACCACTTTGGTGGGAAAAGATCATGGGGACACGAAAGGAGCCTCATTTGGGCGTACACTGAGCAAAGTTCCTCCAGCAATAATCCCTTCAACCCAGAATAATTTATGACATGAAATTATTATTATAACACACAGTCATTTTGCTTTATTTATTTATTTATTTATTTATTTATTTATTTATTTATTTATTTATTTATATTTATATTTATATGGCTGCACCTATTCCTGAAGCACTCATAGCAGTTCACAATTCATAGCCCACAATCACAATAAAATGGCCCGCTATCGTTAAAAACCATACACTGAAGAAATAAGGACCCTATTTAAAACCCCAGTATCAAAACATCTGTAATACTAAAATCTGAAAATCTAAAACCCAAAATCTAAGATGGCGGTCATTCTCATGGTCATATAAGCCAGCAGGTGTATGTGTGGGGGGACCTGCTCCTCCCGCAGCCCCCTACACATCATGAGCCAGCCATGTCTTCAGTCCTTTCTCTAAAAACCAACAAATCTGGTTGAAGACAGAGATCAATTGACAGGAGGTTCCACAGGGCCGGAGCAGATGCCGAAAAGGCCCTCCTTCTAGTGCTAGAGAGGCAGGCCTCTCTAGCCATTGGTACTCGAAGAGCCCCCCTCCAGTCTGCTCTGATGGGATGGGCAGGTATTTTCAGGGTGACACTGTCTCTTAGGTGCCATGTAGGGCTTTAAAGGTAATAGCCAGCACCTTGAATTGCACCCGGAGGCACGCCGATAGCCAATGCAGTTCCCGCAGCAAGGTTGAGGCATGGGCATAACAACCACACCCCATCACTGTGTGGGCCACTGCATTCTGCACCAGTTGCAGCCTCCGAATGGTCATCAAGGGCAGCCCCATGTAGAGCGTGTTACAAAAATCCAACCAGGAAGTGACCAGCGCATGACTGACCATGAGCAAGGAGTCCCGGTCTAGGAATGGGTGTAACTGGCGAATCACTCAAACTTGAGCAAAAGCCCTCCTGGCCACGACTGCCACCTGCTCCTGGAGCAGGAGTTGTGAACCCAGGAGGACCCCCAGATTATGCACCAGGTCTGTGTGGGGCAAAAGATCCCCATCCAGTACTAAAAGTGGTAATTCCTTGGACAACCCATGGCCCCTTATCCACAGCCACTCAGTCTTGCCGGGATTCAGCTGTAGCCCGTTGTCCCCGATCCAGATCCTCAAAGCCTCAAGTACATTGACTACAACACTTAGATTACCATGGGGTAGAGATGTACAGTTGGGTATTGTCAGCGTACAGATGATACTTCAAGCTGTGGGAACAGATTATCTCACCCAGTGGCTTCATGTAGATATTAAATAAGAGAGGCAAAATGTTTGCGTTCTTCCTCCTCAAGTGCTCTTGAGAATGTTTTTCCTTATGTCCTGGGCTACCGATTGGGTCATTTCAGGAGGCTGATCTTTTTAACACCAAGGAACAACGGCACCGGTGGTTTGCGTCTAAGTTCTCCAGAAGATAATGGCCCTCGACCTCTACCCTTGGAACTTTATGCCGATGGATATCCTGTCCCATATATTCTCCTTCCTTCCTGTCAGAGACCGGCACAACGTCTCACGCACCTGTAAGCTCTGGGCTACTGTCGTTTCATCTGCCTCGGTTTGGACCTTCACAGAAGTCCAGTAAGTCTTTTGTAGCTGGGGCAGCTAGTTGGGGACTTGTCAAGTCAGGCAAACAAACAACTCACACCATCCTGAGTTGGCCTCTGTGGTCGATTCGAGGTTGTAGTGTTAACATAATTCTGTGATGGTGGACCTTGGCACTCCAGCTGCTCTTGGACTTCAGTGACCAGAAGCCCTGATCAGCAGGAGTGCTGACTTGGGCTTTTGGAAATTGAAGTCCAAGAACACATGGAGTGCCAAGGTTGGCCATTACTGACATAGGTGTATGTTGAATGTAAGGACTGCAGTGGCTTAGTGGTTTACCTATATCAGGTAAACCACTAAGCTGTGTACACGCAGTAAACCCATTCATGTGGATTCACAGGGACTTGGGCTTGTGGGATTTGAAGTCCAAGAACAGCTGGAGTGCCAAGGTTTGCCATCATTGAATAGGTAAATGTCTCTCTTGATTGAAAGCCAGTTGAGTCTAGTTCTAGGGGTGTTGCCCTCTGTTTCTAGCCAAAGAGCCAGGACTGTCTATGTCTGCAGACATTTCCATGGTCATGTGGCAGGCAGGTCTAAATGCCAGGGCACATGCCATTACCTTTGCCACCGAAGTGGGACCTGTTTATCTACTTGCAATTTCTTGGTTTCAAACTGCTAGGTTGGCAGGAGCTGGGATAGATTATGAGAGTCTCGAACTGCTGACCTGTCAACCTTCCAGTTGACAAGTTCAACGTCTTAACCCCTAAGCCCTTATGTAATGAAAACACATTCCTCCTCATGTCTTTTTTCTCCTTGGCTAATACAGAGCTTCAAAAGCTACTTCTTGAATTGCAATGGCTAGCATGCTCCAGTTAGGACTGGTCTGGCCCTGATTAGTGGAACATGGATATATGAGCAATATTGTTAGTCAATAAAATTGAATACAAGCTTTCTTTTGCTTCATATTTCTCTGTCGAGGTAGAAGTGAAATATGCCTTGCAATCTGTCTTGCAACAGATATGTTTTGCAACAGGGTGAGATAGATTTAGGCTGCCGTTTTGACGTGAATTCTATGAACGTCTTACATTTTGGTTGGGTGATCTGTCAACTTTTTGCAGTGTAACAAAAATCATATACTTTTGACAAGCTGCCACACCAAAACTAAGGCATCCACGAAAATAAGGGTTATGTCATTTGAAAGATCATCTTGGTGACTTTAAGAAGTGGTAGAACCCAAAAGCCAAAAATGTAAAGTGATGACATCATCGCTTTTGGAAGTAGCATCTGAAAAGTGACAGTTTTGCTAGGGAGGTTGGTTGTCGGGCGGCCAGCGAAAAAACAACCCAACCAATTCAGATGATCCAAAGTGCATTTGAAAGAGGAAAGATTACCTTTTGTGGGGACACTTTAAGATTTGAAATTGGACTTTGGAAAAATAAGCTATGAAGCGTTTTACCAAAAAAACCCCACTCAAATGAGGTCACAAAAATGCAAAAAAAGGAGGGGAAATCAATTTAGAAACTGAATATGACAACTTCCCGAGGTGGATACAGTTCGCATACAATATGTGGAGAAAAATGATGGTGAAGCAGTAATCCACAAAAAAATATATTGAGGAAAATGTGACTCGTTAAAATGATATTTCTGTGTGTGTGTGTGTGTGTGTGTGTGTGTGTTTGGCGATGACCCAACAAAAAAACCGATCGACCAATTGAAGTGATCCAAAGTGCACTTGAAAGAGGACAGAATAACCTTTCTTTTGACACTTATACAATTTGGATTGGACATCAGAAAAGTTTTATATGAAGGTTTAGAAACAAAAACCGGCAAGTGCTTGTGACTGTAAATCCTCTTCCTTTCTCTCTTTCTCCCTCTTTTCTTTTCTGATCGCCCTGCACAGGCTGTTCCCACCTGCTTCCATCATCCCCAGTCACCAAGTTTGTAAGGTATGTTACGAGTGCTGGTCTGATGGGTGAAGAGCACCTGAGTGTGTGTGTGCAAATAAATGGAACTGTAGTGACTCAGATGGGGGTGGGTGGGGTGGGAGAAAGAGAAGGAACCGCTGGAAGGGGGAGAAGAGAGGCAAGGCTGCCGTAGGGGTGGAGGCTGAAAAGCAGGCCAATGCATTTAAAGGTGGAAAACCCACCCATTTCCACCTCTGATCTTCTCTTCCTTCCTCCACTTCCGCCCTTGTGGAACCACTTCAGTGGGAAGGTAAACAGCATTCGGTGTTGAGAAATGTCTGCCACATGTCCACCTTAACGTCTCCAGATGCAGACAGCACTGGCTCTTTGGCTAATAAACATAGATGAGCACTGAACCATAGAGTCAGATACTACTGGCTTTTAAAAAGAGTTGACCTTTACCTTTATTTCAATGTTAGTTGCCTCTCTCTCTCTCTCTTTCACACATACACACACAAACACACAAATGTTGCAGGTAGAGTCTAAGGATGCTACCGTCAGGGATTTATTTCGTGAATTTGATTTGCTACATGGGCAAAAAGAACATGATTGCTGTTCTTCGTTTGTGATGAGGGCGGCGCATGAATTTTATTTTATTTTATTTATTTATTAAATTTATATCCCGCCCTTCTAGAAAAAAACTTTCCTACTCAGGGTGGCTTACAGCATAAAATTAAAAAATACAAACTGACAGAAATATTAAAACTTTCATATAAACCCCTCAAAATCCAAACACCCTAATAAGAAAGCCTATTTTGGAAGCAGTGGGGCAGAATAAAATGCTTAATAAATCAGCCGTTGGTATTGCTGAAGCCCTCTTTAAAAAGGGAAGTTTTCAATTGCTTTTTAAAAATATGGAGAGATGATACCAGTGCAGCTCCACTGGGAGGAAATTCCACAGCACTGGTGCCGCCACTGAAAAGGCCCTCTTCCTAGTCACGGCCTTCCTAGCTAATATCGGGGTCGGCATCTGGAGCTACATCAAAAGTACAAGCTTTCACATATGTGCCAATGAATGTAGACTGAGGACTAAATCAAAATCTGAGCAAAGATCTATTAAGGTTACAGCAAGCAAAAGTACTTTTTGGCAAGACAACAAAATCACATTATTACGGTAAGTAAAGTCTTTCTTGGGACTAATTTGAATTAAAAAGCCATCCTGAAGACAAAAGCAGATATCCTTTTCCCATATGCCTGCTCTACCTTCCTGGAGCACTAAGGATGACAGAAACAAGCACACTGCTGATAAAATTTGAGAGATCAGAAAGGCAGGAAAATGAGAGTAAGATAGTGAACTCTGTATGCCTAGCTCATGCAAATTGCTTCTGGATGTCACTAGATGTCCAATAAGAAAGGACTGAAATGCTGGACTTACACTGTAACTAAGGAGAGCCACAGTTAATGCTCACTGCCTTTGCAATTGGTGTCAGGGGCCAGATACTGCACACGGGACACAGCTTGTACCCCCTTAATATAGTTTATCCCCTTTGCTGGTTCCTGTGAAGTTCAGAGTAGAGCACAGAACAGATTCCCTGCCCTCCCACTGATCTAACCTCTTGATCTCCTTCCTCTCCATCCTCTTACAGCTGTGATTCATGCAAAACTAACAAGGAGGAAGAGGATGGTGATGGGGATACCTCGAGCACCATGCTACAGAAGATGCAGCCCTATATGGGTCATATCCGATACTTAAAGATAGTTCTTAACTTGGCCCTGGAGTTAAACCGGAGGCTGGCTTGCACCATCTTAGATGTGATGGTGCAGAAGAGGCGCAGGTTGCAAGGACTTCAGATCATGTGTTTTGGCACTGGGCCCCTTTTCTATTCTGGCCAGGATCTCCTGCACAGCTTGAGACAGCTCTTCCAGGGCATGGCTGCAGAGACCATGCAACACATTGACTTACGCCATGTGCCTTTCCTTTTGGAAAACAAGACCATCTCGCTGGTGGCCAGCAGCAGCCCAAACTTGCGCACCCTCTTCATCAACAACTATGGGCTCAGCATGCTGAGGACAGAGACGATCATTGAGGTGCTGAGGACTTGCCCCAAGCTCTCTACCCTGGGGGTCTCTTACGTTGCCCTGTCGAGGAGCGTGTTCCAGGAGCTGTTGAGACCGAACCGAAAGCCCTTCAAATACTTGGAGCTGTTCTACGACGGCTTGGACAATGACATCCCTGAGGACTGTTGGACCTCAGTGAGAGTGAGGCACCCTCGTTTCCGCATGGGGCTGGAGTTTGCGGTGAGCGTGACAACGCAGAAGATGATCCATGTCTTAAAGCCTTACCTGCCCATCTCTCAGTTGCATTTCAATGACTTCACCCACATGGCCAAGCTGATGGCGATTGTTGCTCACCTCTATGCTGGGACTTTAGAGAGGCTGGTGCTGCATTCGGCCTCTTCCATTGAGTTGAGCCTGGCTTTGATAGAGCTTGCCAACGCCTGCTTGCATCCGAAAGAGGACCACTGTTTCTGCATTTGGGGCCATGGAATGGTGGAGGCATTTCAACGCTACTGCCCACATCTGAAAAGAGGCACCCTCTGCCACACGCTGTTGTTCCGGTGCAATCTCCTATGACTAGGTACGGACAGGACTAGGTACTCTTTCAGGGCAAAACCAAATCTGGAGGCAGTTGCTGTTTTAGAACAAAAGTGGAAAAATTGTCTTAAATGACTAAGTGAGCAGACTTTTATATAAAACCATTGAACTTTAAATTAACAAATGAGGACATGCCCATAACTGGAGGTAACGATACAGAACTCTTATTCAGAAATGGTGTCAGCAACAGAAGTCTCTCCTTGAGCTGGTTGCTGTTTTATATATATTTTAAAAGAAAAAAAAAACACTTTTATACAGCTGCCGATTTTAAAAAGTTTTTAGTAGCCAATAGTCATATTAATGCACAATCAAAAATCAAAATAAAGACGCGCATTGGATATAATATTTTTATGTCCCTGCCTGATGGTGTTACGGGAATAAAGATTGGATGCAAGGAACATCTTTTCTAACAGGTGTTATGTGCTCTATTAAATGATAATTTTGTGTCAGGAATTATTCTGGGTTGAAAGGATTTTTGTTGGAGAAACGCCGCTCAGGAGACGCCCGAATGAGTCTCCTCTCATGCCCCAAGATCTTTTCCCACTGAAATGGTCCCTATTTATCTACTTGCAATTTCAAACTGCTGGGTGGGCAAGAGCTGGGACAGAGACAAACACTGGAATCATCATGTCATACCCAGGTCTCGAACCTCCGACTTGCCGGCCTTCCCACTAACAAGATGATATTCTTAACCACTGAGCCATCACAGCCCCTCTGTTAAATCAAAGGTGGGAAGAGGTGGAAGGGTGGATCATTAGAAGAGATGTTTGTCCTGCAGTTCATGATCAATGGGAAGAGTTTCTGATCATCAGATGGTAGTGGTTTACCCACAAGCACTTTGTCTTATTTTCTTCTTAAACTTCTTAACTGTTAGAGCAGTACAACAGTGGAACCAACTGCATCAAGAGCACTCCAAAGTTTTCCTGCCATGGGCCACACCACATCCTCGCTGTCAGCTGAATGGTTCAGACATGTGCCCCCATGTGCTCCCACCCACACACTGTGTAAATGCTGCTCTAAACTACAATGGACACATTTGTACAGGCATTGGTGCATTTACAGCTGTCATAAACATGTCTGCTTCCAGGGCCATTACTGTGGGCTGGATGGGTTTCCACCATGGACTGGGTTCCGTCCATGTGCCTTAGGCTGCAAACCCCTGGTGAACAACATGGAAAACATGCAAGGAGGAGCTTTACCTAGCATTATATTGGACTATAGCCTTAAATCTGAACCCTAATAATAGAGTCTCTTAGCTGGAGGGGAATCTGACGGGCAGAAATAAGGTGTAGTGCGAAATAACCATGACTTCGACGGTGACAACCTATTTGAGGCTTTCAAAGGGATACCTTCATCCCTAGACAAATACTTTTAATGGAGTTCACCTCTGTAACTCACTGCCACAAGATGGTACTGCTAAGCCCCCTGACCTCCCCCCCAATCCTGCAATGGGTGAGTCTCCTGTTTTCGGGGATGATGCCTTAGAAAGAATTGTGATGACAATCCCCACCCCTTTCCACCAGGTCTGAAAGAGTTAAGCCGACCATAGGCCACACCCAATCCATCCTTTCTTCCTTTCATGGTCCAGGGAGAGGTCAGGTGGGCTCAGGTGTGCATCCCGCACCAGGTGCAGTTCCAGCTGAAAAGGAGCGATGGAAGCGGGCGGAGGGACCGATCCCTGTCCACACTGTGCTGCGTTTTGTGGCCCAACGCCAGAAGAGCTCCTGCCCGTGGAGGCCAAAGATCCAGGTGAGGAGGGTCTGGGCGAAGTCTGGAGGTTCTTGGGCTCCCCAACCTGAGGGCAAGTTTGCCTTGTGCCCTGCCTTTCTCCCCAGGCGAGCGACTCGAGGTGGGAAAGTCAGGGCTGCCCTGAGAGGCAAAGTTTTTGAAGGGGCAGCTGTGGAAGCTGTCTTGATTTGCATACTTCTCTGCCAGGCAGATTAATCACCCTATGCCTCTGTAGCTGGAGTATATAAATTCATGCCTTGACGCCTCACTGATGAAGTGGAATTGATCCGCAAAAGCGTATGTTTTCGAAAAGATTGCTGTGGTAGTCTATTTTTCCAGCATCTTGGGGATTATCTAAATAGGACAAAATAAGACAAAATAACAACGTTGTGGCACTTTAGGACTGACTGCTGTATTTTAGTATTAGCTTGAGTGGATCAAGTCAACTTGGTGAGAACTAAGAGTGAGATTTCATAGCATTAATTGTTACATCTCAGATACTTCCTTACTTAAACCCTCCCATGCTACATTGGGCAACCATACCAGCTACAGTAATAACACAACATCCCTGATTGGGGATCAGATTTATTATGATAATTATGTGTCAGGAATTATTCTGGTTTGAAAGGAATTTTGTGGAAAAAATTCTGCTCAGGGAATGCCCAAATGAGGCTCATTTCATGTCCCCAAGAGCTGAGACAGAGACGGGCACTCAATCCGTCACTCATTACCTGGGTCTTGAACTGCTGACTTGCCAGTGCTCAAGCTAAGATAGAGCTAAAGAGGCAAGACCTTGGCAAGTTGCAGCGCTCCCTCCACCACACCACCAATGCTCACAGGTGAAGGTTTCCTCCAGGAGGACCTCACAAACTTTCAGGTGGATACCTGCCAGGAGAGTAAGCAAAGCAACCAGACTTCTATACCACCCCATCGCTTCCCTGGTGGCGTAATGGTTAAGGCCCTAGGCTTGGAGATTGGAAACATGGGTTCTATTCCTGACAGCTGCAGGATGGGAGACATGAAAGGAGCCTCATACAGGTGTCCCATGCAAATCTCCTTTCAACCCAGAGTAATCTCTGACATGAAAATTAATGAAATGCCCCATAGAACTTAGTGCCCTCTCTGTGAAGTTCACAAGTTAATGAGCATTTTGCCCCCAACCTGCTTGGAACTGATTTTACTGATCTCAAAAAGATGGGAGAGGCTGAACCAAACTTGAACCCTGATCAGGATGGAACTCACAACCTTTGGGTTGCAGCACAGAAGTTTTAACCCCTTTGCCACCATGGCTTATGGTCATTGTGCTTTGGAAGATTATTATTATTATTATTTATTAAATTTAATACCCCGCCCCAATCGGGAGAACCCGATGTCTACATTCTTCCTCTTCTAGTGCTCTTGAGAATGTTTTTGTGACACCAATTAGGTCATTTCAGGACATTGATCTTTGTAACACTGAGGAGTATCAGCACTGGTGGTTTCCCTCTTAAGTTCTCCAGAAGATGACGACCCTCAACCTCCATCCTTGGAACTTTATGCCAATGGAGATCCTGGAACATATTTTCTCCTTCCTTCCTGTCAGAGAACGACACAATGTCTCATCCATGTGTAAGCTCTGGGCTACAGCCGTTTCAACTGCCTCGGTCTGGCGCTACACAGAAGTCCAGTAAGTCTTTCATAGCTGTGGCAGCCAGTTGGTGACTCATCAATCATGGAAACAAACAATTAACACCATCCTTAGTTTTCTTTTGAGATTGATTCACGTTTGTAGTGTTAATATAAGTCTGTGATGGCTAACTGTGGCACTCCAGCTATTCTTGAACTTCAATTCCCATAAGCCCATGATTCTGTGAATCCACACCTATGGTTTTACCACATGTGTGGATTCACAGGGATTTGGGCTTCTGGCAATTGAAGTTCAAGAACAGCTAGAGTGCCAAGGATCACCCTTCCTTATATAAGTAAGGGTAAATGTCTCTCTTGCTCGAATGCCAGTTTTGTCCTACTCTAAGGGTGGTACCCATCCCTCTTTATGACCAAAGAACCTGCACTGTCTACATCTGCAAAAATTTCTGTGGACATGTGGCAAGCAAGACTACACTTGCCACAACGTTACCTTTCCTGCCAAAGCAGTCCCTATTTATCTCCTCACAGTTTTTTGCTTTCAAACTGCTCGGTTGGCAGGAGCTGGGATAGATGATGGGAACTCACTCTGTCATGCAGCACTTGGGTCTCGAACTGCTGGTCTGTCGCTTTCCAATCAACGTCTTAACCCATTGAGCCACTGCAGTCTCTTACGTAGAAAAGACACATTTCTCTTAATGTCTTTTTCCTCCTTGTCTAATACACAGCTTTCAGAGCTACTGCTGCAGTTTGGACTGGTAGGAGCCTGATTGATGGAACATGGATATATGAGTAATATTGTTTCACAATAAAATGGTCCAAAAGCTTTCTTTTGCTTCACCTCTCCCAGTAGAAGCTGGTCAGCAGCAGAGTTGTGATGGTAAATCTAGTTTAAAATTGTGGTGTTTTTGATCCACCATCAGGCCTACCCTGATAACTGTAGCCTTGCATTGCTGGCTAATCTTTCTCACACTAGGTCAGGTGAAAGGAACAGCAGAAGGAACTCACCCAAAGGTGCCTTAATTTTGGCAGTTTCACATCTGTCCTAGACATGGGAGAATAAGATGTTCAGCCTTTAGGGAAGTTCTCTGTGGTGCAGACCCTGTTTGGAGGATATAGTTTATCCCCTTGGCTGGTTACTGTAAAGCCGGAATCCTCAACCGTGTTATGCCAGGGGCCGTGTCACACTCCTTCAGACAGCTTTGTGGGCCGGATGGCCATATTGCCTTTCCTCCACCCCATGGCAACTCTGGGTGTGATGGAGGGGGTGGTTGGCTGGGGCACATGAAATGGTGCCATGGGCCACAGGTTGAGAATTCCTGCTGTAAAGTTCAGAGTAGAACACGGAGTGGATTCCCTCCCACCCATCTAACCTCTTGATTTCTTTCCTGCCCATCCTCTTCCAGCTGTGATTCAAAAGAAACTGACAAGAAGGAACAGAAAGAGTCTAGCCGTACCTTGAGCACCTTGCTGCAGAAGATAGAGCCCTATATGGGCCATATTCGATACTTAAAGCTGTTGATTGACATGTCCTTGGTGTTATTCCTGAGGCTGGCCTGTACCTTCTTAGATGTGATGGCGCAGAAGAGCCTCCGGTTGCAAGGACTTCAGATCGTGTGTTATAGCGAAACCCCCTTTTTCATTATTGGTGAAGAACTCCTACACAGCTTGGGACGTCTCCTCCAGGGCATGGACCAGGCAACCATGCAGCATGTTGACCTCCGCCAAATGCCTTTCTTTTTGGATAATGGGGCCATCTCACTGGTGGCCAGATGCAGCCCAAACTTGCGCACCCTCCTCATGAACAACCACGCACTCAGTAGGCCGAGGATGGAGATGACTGTTGAGGTGCTGAGGGGTTGCCCCAAACTCTCTACCCTTCGGGTCCCTTACTTTGCCCTGTCGAGGAGTTTGTTCCAGGAGCTGTTGAGACCAGACCGAGAGCCATTCAAATATTTGGAGATGTTCCACAATGGCATAGACAAAGACATCCCTGAGGATTGTTGGACCTCGGTGAGAGAGAGGCACCCCGGTTTCCGCGTGGGGCTGGAGTTTGCCCCGATTGTCACAGTGCTGATGATGACTCAATTCTTAAAGCCTTACCTGCCCATCTCTCAGTTGCATTTCAATTCCTTCAATAACATGGCCCACCCGGTGACGCTTGTCGCTAACCTCTATGCTGGGACTTTAGAAAAGCTGGTGCTGCACTCTTCCCCTTCCCTTGAGTTGAACCTGGCATTGATACAGCTTTCCAGGGCTTGCACACAGCTAAAAGAGATCCATTGTTTTGGTGTGGTGGCCAAAGGGGTGGTGAATGCATTTCGGCGCCACTGCCCACAGCTGAAGAAATACACACTTTCCCACACACTGTTCTTTCCTGACAGTCCCCCGACGGTAGTCCTATGACTAGGCATGGATGTGTGCTTCTCTTTCAGGACAAAACTGAGTTCTTTGCAGCGGGAGGAGTAAGCAAAATGGATTCCAGAGGCAGTGGATGTTTTAGAACAAAATTGGGGAAATTGTCTTAAAGGACCAAATGAGCGGGTTTTTAAATAAATTATTGAATTTTAAATCCAGGACATAACATATGGAATTAAAAATACAGAACTCTTATTTAGAAATGTAGGAATTAACAGAAGTCTCTCTTTGATCTGGTTGAGGTTTAAATATATTTTAAAAATAAACCACAATTTTATACAGATACAGGTTTTAATGTTTTTAATAGTCGTTGGAATAGTCATAGTATTTCACAATCACAATACAATACAAAGATGTGCATTGGATAAAGTATTTTTACCTACCTGCCGGATGATATCGTGGAAATAAAGATTGTATGCAAGGAACATCTCTTCTAACAGGTGTTATGTGCTCTATTAAATAATAATTTTGTGCCAGAAATTATTCCTGATTGAAAGGATTTTTGCTAGAGAAACTCTGCTCAGGGGACGCCCGAATGAGGCTCCTTTCATGCCCCCAAAATCTTTTCCCACTAAAGTGGTCCCTAGTTATCTACTTGCAATTTCCTGTATTTCAACTGTTGGTTAGTAGGAGCTGGGACAGAGACAGGCACTCAAACTGTCATGCAGTACTGCCGAATCAAACCACCTGCTTGCTGCCCTTCCAACTAACAAGTCGAGCTTCTTAACCACTGAGCCACTTCAGCCCCTCTGTTAAATGAAAGGTGGAAAGAAATGGAAGGGTGGAACACTAGAAGAGATGATTCTCCTGCAGTTCATGAGCAATAGAAAGAGTTTTTGATCATCAGGTGGTAGTGATTTACCCATAAGTTCCTTTTCTTCTTAAACTTCTTAATGGTTAAAGCAGTACGACAGTGGAACCAAAGGCCACAAGAAAACTCCAATATTACAAGCATTCAAGAGACAGTTGGACAGCCACATGTTATATCTGGTTTGATTCAGATTCCTGCACTGAGGACTGGGATGGACTCAATGATCTAAAGGGCCCCCTTCCAACCTTGTTATTTTCTTCTTCTTTTTCTTTTGTCATTATCTCATTCTGAATCTTGGCCATCCACATGACACAAGAATAATAATAATCATAAAATATCTGAGGTGGATGTAGTACTTTCACTTTCTTCTTAAACTTCTTGGAAATGTTTGCAAATGTCTCTTTAGCTGTGAACTGGCTTTCATGCAAGGATGATCTTTACTAAACATTATAGTGGATTATAGCCTTAAATCTGAACCCCAATTATAGAGTCACATTGTTGGAGGGGAATCTCCCTGTCAGGAATAAGGTGAAGTGCGGAATAACCACGACTTGGATGGTGACAGCCGATTTGAGGCATTGAAAGGGATTCCTTCATCCTTATACAAATACTTATAAAGGAGTTCATCTTGGTCTAGTCTCTCCCTTTCCCTCTCTGCTGATCCTTCAGCATTGCACTGCTTAGAGCAGGGATTCTCAACCTGTGGCCTGTGGGACGTATGCTCCCCTCAGCACCATTCCGTGTAGCCCACCACCAACTCCACCACACCAGGAAGTCCCATGTGGTGCAAGGAAGGGCAAAATGGCCATCCAGTCCCCAGAGCTGTCTGAGGGAGCATGACCCAACCCCCGGCTGGGAAAAGGTTGAGAACTCCTGGAACAGAGGGAGAGAAATAAAGATGGTTAAATAAGTAAAAATTAGGGAGGAGTCTGGTGGTTAAAGTACAGGTTCTGAACAGACATCAGCAGAATAAATCCCATTACAGTACTTTGGAAAAATTGAGAACCACACTCTTTATTTGCCCTGGAAATATTCATAGGAATCCATACCTGGTCTACACATTTCTATCTATCTTCTGTATATCTATAGAGATAGATAGCTATAGATATAGATAGAGATCTTCTATCATTGAAGATTTCTGTGATACAGAATGATCAAAGCAGATTTCTGAAAATTAAAAAAGCAGTTTACTCTTATTCTGTTTAGCATTATTCATGTGGAGGCAAGAAGATGACAAAAATGTTTTAGTTTATGCTGCAAAACATATTATCAAACTGTATTAACTCAGTGACATGGGAAGGGGAAGAAGGGGTGAGGGTTGAAGCCATCCTACCCTGAAACTAGGTGATAAATGTTCTCCTTCATCCACTAATGTGTCCATTTCACAGCCTAGGAAAGTGACTTTTTCTTGGGGAAGCTGCTTAGCCTCAGAGCAGAATCAAGAGGCAGAACTGGGGAAATATTTTTGAGGAAATTCTATTTTGACAACCCTGGAAACAGTCACCCCAACTCTGAATTAAAACAACGTTATTAGGTGGAGCTAGGGTTTCAGCCTTAACAATCCCCGATAGGATTGTATCAGAGGGTAAATGCTTAGTTGGTGACTTTAAATTCAGCCGTGTGAGAACCGAGTGCTGTGCGGTAGAGTGAGCTCCTGTCTTCTGTCCCAGCTCCTGCCAATCTAGGTATTCAAAAGCAAGAAATTGCAAGTAGATAAACAGGCACAGCGTTGGTGGGAAAGGTAACAGCGTTCCATCTCTAGTCATTCCTGTCACGTGACCATGGGAATGTCTGCCAAAGTCTCTTTGGGTGTAAACGGAGTTGAGCAGAAGCCCCTAAAAGAGGTGGAAATGATTGGCTTTCATGTAAGAATGATCTTTGCCTGGCATTATAGTGGATTATAGCCTTAAATCTGAACCCCAATTATAGAGTCTCTTAGCTGGAGGGGAATCTCACAGGCAGAAATAAAGTGTAGTGCGGAATAACCACGACTTCGACGGTGACAACCGATTTGAGGCATTGAAAGGGATTCCTTCATCCCTATACAAATACTTTTAAAGGAGTTCATCTCTGTAACTCACTGCCACAAAATGGTACTGCTAAGCCCCCTCCCCCCAATCCATCAAAGGGTGAGTCTCCTGTTTTCTGGGATGGTGTCTTAGAAAGAATCGTGGTGACTTCCCCCCCCCCTTTCCACCGGAATCGATAGAGTTAAGCCGAGCATAGGCCACACCCACCCCGTCCTTTTTTCCTTTCATGGTCCAGGGAGAGTTCAGGTGGGCTCAGGTGTGCATCCCGCCCCAGGTGCAGTACCAGCTGAAAAGGAGGGATGGAAGTGGGTGGAGGGCGCGATTCCTGTCCACACGGGGTTGCGTTTTTTGGCCCCGACGCCAGACGCGCTCCAGCCAGCGAAGGATCCAGGTGAGGAGGGTCTGGGCGAAGTCCGGAGGCTCTGGGGCTCCCCAACCGGTGGGCAAGTTTGCCTTGTGCGCCTCCTTTCTCCCCAGGCGAGCGACTAGAGGTGGGAAAGTCAGGGCTGCCCTTAGAGGCAAAGTTTTTGAAGGGGCTGCGGTGGAAGCTGTCTTGATTTGCATACTTCTCTGCCAGGCGGAATAATCCCTCTATGCCTCTGTAGCTGGTGTATATAAATTCAAGACTTGACATCTCACCCCTATGTCTGATGAAGTGGAAATGATCCGCAAAAGCTCCCGTTAAAAACATAGCAGTTAGCCTTTAAAGAGATGCAACTTCTTTGTTTTCTCATGTGATTTCGAAGGGGCTGCTGCTGTTTTCCCAGCAGTTTGGGGAGTACCTAAATAAGACAAAAAAAAAAGGCAAAACAATGACGTTGTGGCACTTTAAGACTGACTGCTGTATTTTAGTGTTAGCTTGAGTGGATCAAGTCCACTTGGTTAGACCTAAGAGTGAGACTTCATGGCATTAATTGATACATCTCAGTTAATTCCTTACTTAGACCCTCCCATGCTATGTTGGGCAACCATATCAGCTACAGAGGTACTTGTCTGGCTAGCAAAACAGAGAAGTTTACAATCCAGTGTCACTCTCCCCAACCAGCAATCACAGAAGATCCCTGATTGGGGTTCAGATTTATTATTATAATTATGTATCAGAAATTATTCTGGGTTGAAAGGATTTTTGTGGAAGAAACTCTGCTAAGAGATTACCCAATTGAGGCTCCTTTCATGTCCCCAAGAGCTGGGACAGAAACAGGCACTCAATCCATTATTCAGTACCCAGGTCTTGAAATGCTGACTTGCCAGTGTTCAAGCTAAGATGGAGCTATAGAGGCAAGTAGCAGTGCTCTCTCCACCACACCACCAATGGTCACAGTTGAAGGTTTCCTCCAAGGAGGAGCTCACAAACTTTTAGGTGGATATCTGCCAGGAGAGTAAGCAAAGCAACCACACTTCTATATGACCCCATCAGTCCCCTGGTGGCATAATGGTTATGGTGCTAAGTTTGGAGACCAGAAACATGGGTTCTATTCCTGAGAGTTGTACGATGTGGGACATGAAAGGAGCCTCATATGGGTGTCCCATGCAAAACTCCTTTCAACCCAGAGTAATCTCTGACACAAAAATTAATGAACTCCCCCATAGCACTTACTGCACTTTCTGGGCAGTTCACAAGTTAATGAGCATTTTGCCCCCAACATGCTTGGGACGGATTTTAATTACCTCAGAATGATGGAAGAAGCTGACACAACCTTGAGCCATGGTCAGGATAGAACTCACAACATTTGGGTTGCAGCCCATCAGCTGTAATCCGTTTGCCACCATGGCTTGTTGTCATTGTGCTTTGGAAGATGTCTACATTCTTCCTCCTCTAGTGCTCTTGAAAATGCTCTTGTGATACCGATTGGATCATTTCAGGAGGCTGATCTTTTTAGCACTGAGGAGCAACAGCATCGGTGGTTTCTGTCTAAGTTCTCCAGAAGATGACGACCTTCGACCTCCACCCTTGGAATTTTATGCCGGTGGGGATCCTGGAACATATTTTCTCCTTCCTACCTGTCAGAGACCGGTACAATGTCTTACTCACGTGTCAGCCCTGGGCTACGGCCGTATCAACTGCCTCGGTCTGGCGCTACACAGAAGTCCAGTAAGTCTTTCGTAGTTGTGGCAGCCAGTTGGGGACTCGTCAATCAGGCAAACAGACGATTGACACTGCCCTTAGTTTCTTTCTGTGAATGATTCAAGTTTGTAGTGTTAATATAGGTCTGTGATGGGGAACCTTGGCACTCCAGCTGTTCTTGAACTTCAGTTCCCAGAAGCCCAAGATTCTGTGAATCCACACCAATGGGTTTACCCCATGTGTGGATTCCCATGGTAGGAGTTTTTAACCCCTTACAACTAGGCTTAAACCCTTTGCATCCCAGTTATATGTGATAATAACAATTATAATTGCAAAAATATAAAAATAAAAAATAAAATAAAAGCTTTCTTTTCCTTCATCGCTCCTGGTAGAAGCTGGTCAGCAGGATTGTTGTGATGGTAAATCTCCATTGCTTTAAGATTGTGGTGTTTTTGAACCACACACAAGCCTACCCTGGCAACAGTAGCCATGTGTTGCTAGCTAATCTTTCTCACACTAGGTCAGGTGAAAGGAACAGTAGAATGAACTAACTGAAAGGTGCCTTCATTTTGGCAGTTTTACGTCTGAACTAGTCATGGGAGTCCAGTAAAGGATGTCCAGACTTTAGGGAAGTTCTCTGTGGTGCAGACCTTGTTTGGAGGATATAGTTTATCCCCTAGGCTGGTTCCTGTAAACCAGGTGTCCTCAACCTTGTTAAGCCAGGAGTCAGGTCACACTCCTTCAGACAGTTTTGGGGGCCAGAAAGCCATTTTGCCCATCCTCCATGCCAGTTCTCCATGCCATGCCACTTCTGGATATGGTGGAGACAGTGGGTGGGTGGGGCACATGAAATGGTGCTGTGGGCCACAGGTTGAGAATTCCTGCTGTAAAGGTCAGAGTAGAACATGGAGCAAAATTCTCTGCCCTCCCACCGATCTAACCTCTTGGTTTCTTTCCTGCTGATCCTCTTCCAGCTGTGATTCAGAAGAAACTCACCAGGAGGAAGAGGGAGGCGGTACATCAAGCACCTTGCTGCAGAAGATAGAGCCCTATATGGGCCATATCCGATACTTAAAGCTGGTTATTGACATGTTCCTGGTGTTATACCGTAGGCAGGCCTGCACCATCTTAGATGTGATGGCGAAGAAGAGCCTCAGGTTGCAAGGACTTCAGATCTTGTTTTATAGCGAAAGACCTCTTTTCTATTTTGGCGAAGACCTCCTGCGAAGCTTGAGACGTCTCTTCCAGGGCATGGACCAGGCAACTATGCAGCACGTTGACCTCCGCCAGATGCCTTTCCTTTTGGATAATGATATCATCCTGCTGGTGGCCAGATGCAGCCCAAACTTGCGCACACTCCTCATCAACAACCACACACTCACAATGCTGAGGAAGGAGACAAATGTTGAGGTACTGAGGAGGTGCCTCAAACTCTCTACCTTTCGGGTCCCTTACTTTGCCCTGTCGAGGAGCATGTTTCATGAGCTTTTGAGACCGGACCGAGAGCCATTAAAATATTTGGAGATGTTTCACGACGGCTTGGACAATGATGTTCCTGAGGACTATTGGACCTTGGTGAGACAGAGGCACCCCGGTTTCCGCGTGGGGCTGGGGTTTGCACCGAACATCATAGTACCAATGATGACTCAAGCCTTAAAGCCTTACCTGCCCATCTCTCAGTTATATTTCAATTCCTGCACCATCATGGCCACCCAAGTGACGCTTGTTACTAACCTCTATGCTGGGACTTTAGAAAAGCTGGTGCTGTATTCGGCCCCTTCCATTGAGTTGAACCTCTCGTTGATACAGCTTGCCAGGGCTTGTGCACAGCTAAAAGAGATCCATTGTTTCTGTGTGGTAGGCCAAGAGGTGGCGGCGGCATTTCGGCAGCACTGTCCACATCTGAAAAAATACACCCTTTCCCACACACTTTTCTCCCCAGACAATCCCCCAACCATAGTCCTGTGACTAGAAACGGACGAGTGCAGCTCTTTCGGGACAAAAGTGTGTTCTTTGAAGTGGGAGTTGTAGACAAAATGGATTCCAGAGGCAGCAGCTGTTTTAGACCAAAAGTGGGGAAATTGTCTTAACGGAACAATGAGTGGACTTTTATATAAATTATTGACTTTTAAGTCCAGAACATAACATATGCAGTTAAAAATACAGACCTCTTATCCAGAAAGGTTGGAAGAAACAGAAGTCTGTCTTTTTAGTTTGGTTGGGGTTTAAATATATTTTTGAAAGAAATCACGTTTTATACATTTGCAAATTAATGTTTTTAATAGTCGTTGGAATAGTCATAGTAATTCACAATCACAAAACAAAATAAAGTTGTTCATTGGCTAAAGTATCTTTACATCCCTGCCTGATGGTGTTATGGGAATAAAGATTGGATGCAAGAAACTAATTTTCTAATAGATGTTATGTGCTCTGTTAAATGATAATTTCATGCCAGAAATTATTCTAGATTGAAAGGATTTTTGCTAGAGAAACTCTGCTCAGGGGATGCCTGAATGAGGCTACTTTCATGCCCCTACAATCTTTCCCCACTAAAGTGGTCCCTAGATATCTACTAGCAATGTCTTGCTTTCAAACTGCTAGGCTGTGGCTGGGACAGAGACAGGCTCTCAAACCATCATGCAGTAACTGGGTATCAAACCACCAACTTACCAGCCTTCCAGCTAACAAGTTGAGCTTCTTAACCACTGAGCCACTTCAGCCCTTCTGTTAAATCAAAGGTGGATAGAAATGGAAGGTTGGGTCATTAGAAGAGATGTTTCTCCTTCATTTCATGAGCAATGGAAAGAGTTTCTGATCATCAGGTGGTAGTGGTTTACCCATAAGGTCCTGTTCTTCTTAAACTTCTTAATGGTTAGAGCAGTACGACAGTGGAACCAAAGGCCACAAGAAAACTCCAATACTGCAAGCATTCAAGAGACAGTTGGACAACCAACCACATGTTACATCTGGTTTGATTCATATTCCTGCATTGAGGACAGGTTCGGTCTGCCAGAAGATGGTACTGCCAAGCCCCCCCCCCCCACCACCACCATCCTGCAATGGCTGAGTCTCCTGTTTTCGTGGATGGTGCCTTAGATTAGAAAGCATTGTGGTGACATTCCGCACCCCATTCCACTGGGATCCAGAGAGTTAAGCTGGCCATAGGCCACACCCACTCCATCCTTCCTTCCTTTCATGGTCCAGGGAGAGTTCAGGTGTTCTCAGGTGCGCATGTTGGTGAAGGAATTGAAATGCAACTGAGAGATGGGCAGGTAAATGCTGCTCTAAACTACAATGGACACATTTGTACAGGCATTGGTGCATTTACACCTGTCGTAAACATGTCTGCTTCCAGGGCCATTACTGTGGGCTGGATGGGTTTCCACCGTGGGCTGGGTTCCGCCCATGTGCCTTAGACTGCAAACCCCTGGTGAACAACATGGAAAACATGTAAAAATGATCTTTGCCTAGCATTATATTGGACTATAGCCTTAAATCTGAACCCCAATACTAGAGTCTCTTAGCTGGAGGGGAATCTCACAGGCCGAAATAAGGTGTAGTGCAGAATAACCACGACTTAGACGGTGACAACCTATTTGAGGCTTTCAAAGGGATTCCTTCATCCCTATACAAATACTTTTAAAGGAATTCATCTGAGTAACTCCCTGCCACAAGATGGTACTGCTAAGGCTCCCCCCCACACACACACACACCATCCAGCAATGGGTGACTCTCCCGTTTTTCGGGGATGTTGCCTTAGAAAGCATCGTGTTGACATTTCCCATCCCATTCCCCCGGGACCGAAAGAGTTAAGTCGGTCGTAGGCCACACCCACTCCGTCCTTTTCTCCTTTCATGGTCCAGGGAGAGGTGAGGTGGGCGCAGGTGCGCATCCCGCCCCTGGTGCAGTTCCAGCTGAAAAGGAGCGATGGAAGCGGGTAGAGGGCGCGATTCCTGTCCACACGGGGCTGAGTTTTTTGGCCCAGACGCCAGACGCACTCCAGCCCGCGGAGGCCAAAGATCCAGGTGAGGAGGGTCTGAGCGAAGTCTGGAGGATCTTGGGCTCCCCAACCAGTTGGAAAGTTTGCCTTGTGCTCCGCCTTTCTCCCCAGGCGAGCGACTCGAGGTGGGAAAGTCAGGGCTGCACTGAGAGGCAAAGTTTTTGAAGGGGCTGCGGTGGAAGCTGTCTTGATTTGCATACTTCTCTGCCAGGCAGATAATCCCTCTATGCCTCTGTAGCTGGTGTATATAAATTCAAGACTTGACATCTCACTCCTATGTCTGATGAAGTGGAATTGATCCGCAAAATCTCCCATTAAAAACATAGCAGTTAGCAACTTCTTTGTTTTCTCATATGATTTCGAAGGGGCTGCTGTGGTAGTCTGTTTTCCCAACAGTTTGGGGAGTACCTAAATAAGACAAAAAAAAAAAGGGAAACAATAACATTGTGGCACTTTAAGACTGACTGCTGTATTTTAGTGTTAGCTTGAGTGGATCAAGTCCACTTGGTTAGACCTAAGAGTGAGACTTCATGGCATTAATTTCTACATCTCAGATACTTACTTACTTACTTAGACCCTCCCATGTTACGTTAGGCAACCATATCAGTTACAGAGGTACTTGTTTGGCAAGCAAAACAGATAAGTTTACAATCTAGTGAGGCTCTGTCCAATCCAGTGAGGCTCTGTCCAATCAGCAATCACAGAAGATCCCTGATTGGGGTTGAGATTAAATATGATAATTATGTGTCAAAAATTATTCTGGGTTGAAAGGATTTCATATCCCCAAGAGCTGGGACAGAAACGGCCATTCAATCCCTTATTCAGGACCTGGGTCTTGCCAGTGTTCAAGCTAATGTTGAGCCATAGAGGCAAGACCTTGGCAAGTTGCAGCCCTCCCTCCACCATACCACCAATGGTCAAAAGTGAAGGTTTCCACCTGGAGTACCTCACAAACTTTCAGGTGGATACCTGCCAGGAGAGTAAGCAATGCAACCAGACTTCTACACCACCCCATCGCTCCCCCGGTGGCGTAATGGTTAAGCCACTAGGCTTGGAGACCAGAAACTTGGGTTCTATTCCTGAGACCTGCACAATGGGGGACATGAAAGGAGCCTTGCGTTCAAAACTCCTGTAAACCCAGAGTAATCTCTGACATGAAAATTAATGGACTGCCCCATAGCACTTACTGCACTTTCTGGGCGATTCACATGTTAATGAGCATTTTGCTCCCAACATGCTTGGGATGGATTTCAATGACCTCAGAAGGATGGAAGAAGCTGACACAACCTTGAGCCCTGGTCAGGACGGAATTCACAACCTTTGGGTTGCAGCCCAGCAGTTTTAACCCATTTTCCACCAGGACTTGTGGTCATCTTTTTTTGGAAGATGTCTACATTCTTCCTCCTCAAGTGCTCTTGAAAATGCTCTTGTGATACTGATTGGGTCATTTCAGGTCATTTTAACGCTGAGGAGCAACAGTACCGGTGCTTTGCCTCTAAGTTCTCCAGAAGATGACGACCCTCAACCTCCACCCTTGGAACTTTATGCCGCCAGAGATCCTGGAACATATTTTCTCCCTCCTTTCTGTCAGAGAACGACACAACGTCTCACTCGTGTGTAAGCTCTGGGCAACTGCCATTTCTTCTGCCACGGTCTGGCGCTTCACAGAAGTCCATTAAGTCTTTCAAAGCTGTGGCAGCTGTGATAGGGAACCTTGGCACTCCAGTTGTTCTTGAACTTCAATTCCCAGATGCCCAAGATTCTGTGAATGCACACCAATGGGTTTACCGCATGTGTGGATTCCCAGGGACATTGGCTTCTGGCAATTGAAGTTGAAGAACAGCTGGAGTGCCAAGGTTCACCATCACTGATATAAGTAACAGTCAAAGCATCTCTTGCTCTAAAGCCAGTTCTGTCCATCCCTAAGAGTGTTTCCCATCTCTGTTTATGGCCAAAGAACCCGCACTGTCTACATCTGCAGAGATTTCTGTGGACATGTGGCAAGCTAGACTAGATATGCCACACTGTTACCTTTGCTGCCGAAGCAGTCCCTATTTATCTACCGGTACTTGCGATGTCTTGGCAGGAGCTGGGATAGATGATGGGAATTCACGCCATCATGCAGCACTTGGGTTTCGAACTGCTGGCCTGTCGCTTTCCAATCAGGGTCTTAACCCCTTGAGCCACTTCAGTCTCTTATGAAGAGAATAAACATTCTTAATGTGTTTTCCCTCCTTCTCTAATACACAGCTTTAAGAGCTCCTTCTTGAATAACAAGGGCTAGAATGCTGCAATTTGGACTGGTAGGGGCCTGTTTGGTGGAACCTGGATAGATGAGTCATAGTGTTACTGAATAAAATGGTCTAAAAGCTTTCTTTTCCTTCACCTCTCCCAAGTAGAAGCTGGTCAGCAGCAGAGTTGTGATGGTAAATCTAGTTTAAGATTGTGATGTTTTTGATCCACCATAAGACCTACCCTGGTAACAGTAGCCGTGCATTGCCAGCTAATCTTTCTCACACTAGGTGAAAGGAACTGCAGAATGAACTCACCCAAAGGTGCCGTCATTTTGGCAGTTTCTCATCTATCCTAGATATGGAGGAATACAATGTCCAGACTTTAGGGAAGTTCTGTCTGGTGTAGACCCTGTTTGGAGGATGTAGTTTATCCCCTTGGCTGGTTCCTGTATTGCCAGAGTCCTCAACGGTGTTAAGCCAGTGGTCGGGTCATACACCCTCTGACAGTTTTGGGGGCCAGATGGCCATTTTGCCCTTCCAGCACTACATGACACTTCTGGATATGGTGGAAACAGTGGGTGGGTGGGGCACATAAAATGGTGCCTTGGGCCACAGGTTGAGAATTCCTGCTGTAAAGGTCAGAGTAGAACATGGAGCAGATTCCCTGCCCTCCCACCAATCTAACCTCTTGATTTCTTTCCGTGGTGTTAATCCAGAGAATGGTCTGCACCTTCTTAGATGTGATGGCACGGAAGAGGCTCAGGTTGCAAGGACTTCAGATCGTGTGTAATGGCAAAATCCCCCATTTCTAATTTGGTGAAGACCTCCTGCAAAGCTTGAGAGGGCTCTTCCAGGGCCTGCACCAGGCAACCATGCAGCACGTTGACCTCCGCCAGATGCCTTTCCTTTTGGATAATGAGATCATCCTGCTGGTGGCCAGATGCAGCCTTTTGGATAATGAGATCATCCTGCTGGTGGCCAGATGCAGCCCAAACTTGCGCACCCTCCTCATCAACAACCAAGCGCTATCTATGTTGTGGAGGGAGACAACTGTTGAGGTGCTGAGGACATGTCTCAAACTCTCTACTTTTCGGGTCCCTTACTTTGCCCTGTCGACGAGCATGTTCCAGGATTTTTCGAGACCGGACCGAGAGCCATTCAAATATTTGGAGATGTCCTTCGACGGCTTAGACAATGACATCCCTGAGGACTATTGGACCTCGGTGAGACAGAGGCACCCCGGTTTCCGCGTGGGGCTGGAGTTTGCACCGATTGTCACAATACCGATAATGACTCAAATCTTAAAGCCTTACCTGCCCATCTCTCAGTTGCGTTTCAGTTCCTTAACCCGCATGGCCAACCTGGTGACACTTGTCTCCAACCTCTATGCTGGGACATTAGAAAAGCTGGTGCTGCACTCAATCCCTGGCATTGATTTGGACCTGGCGTTGATACAGCTTGCCAGGTCTTGCCCACAGCTAAAAGAGATCCATTGTTTCTGTATGGTGGGCCAATGGGTGGTGGAGGCATTTCAGCGCCATTGCCCATATCTGAAAAAATACACACTTTCCCCCACATTGTTCCTCTTTGACAAGCCCACATTGGTCGTCCTATGACTAGGCATGGATGAGTGCAACTTTTTGAGTGCAAAACCAAATTCTTTGTAGCGGAAGGTGTAAGCAAATGGATTCCAGAGGCAGCATTTGTTTTAGATGGAGAAATTGTCTTAAAGCAACAAATGAGCAGACTTTTACATAAATTATTGACTTTTAAGTCCAGAACATAACATATGGAGGTAAAAGTACAGATCTCTTATTCAGAAATTCTCTAAGAAACAGAAGTCTCCCTTTGATCTGGTTGCTGTTTCATATATATATATTTCAAAGAAACCACTTTTTTCATACAGCTGCTGATTTAAATATTTTTAAAATCTTTGGAATAGTAATAGTAATTCACAATAATAAATCAAAATAAAGATGTGCACTGGATAAAGTATTTTTAGATCCCTGCCTGATGGTGTGTGTCTCTGTGTCTACATTCTAAGCAAGAAGTTTCTTACTACACCCTTTCATATCCGATACTTAAAGCTGGTTCTTGAAATGTTCCTGGTGCTACGCCGGAGGCTTGCACTGTCTTAGATGTGATGGTGTGGAAGAGCCTCAGGTTGCAAGGACTTCATATCATGTGTTATGGCAAAAGCGCCTTTTTTTATTTTGGCGATGGCCTCCTATACAGCTTGGGATGGTTTTTCCAGGGCATGGACGAGGCAACCATGCAGTACATTGACCTCTTATTCAGAAATTTTAGAATTAACAGAAGTCTCTCTTTGATCTTGTTGCAATTATATTTAATTTTTTAAAAAAGAAACCATGTTTTTATACAGCTGCATGTTTTAATGGTTTAATAGTCATTGGGATAGTCATAGTATTTCACAGTCATAAATCAAAATAAAGATGTGCATTAGATAAAGTATTTTTACCTCCCTGCCTGATGGTATTATGGAAATAAAGATTGGATGCAAGGAACGTCTCTTCTAACAGATGTTATGTGCTCTGTTAAATAATAATTTTGTGCCAGAAATTATTCCTCATTGAAAGGATTTTTGCTAGAGAAACTCTGTTCAGGGGACACCCGAATGAAGCTCCTTTCAGGCCCCCAAAATCTTTCCCCACTAAAGTGGTCCCTAGTTATCTACTTGCAATTTCTTGGATTTCAACTGTTGGTTGGCAGGAGCTGGGACAGAGACAGGCACTCAAACCGTCATGCAGTACCCCCGAATCAAACCGCATGCTTGCCGGCCTTCCAGCTAACAAGTCGAGCTTCTTAACCACTGAGCCATTGCAGCCCCTCTGTTAAATCAAAGGTGGAAAGAAATGGAAGGGTGGATCATTAGAAGAGATGTTTGTCCTTCAGTGCATGAGCAATGGAAAGAGTTTTTGATTATCGGATGATAGTGGTTTTCCCATAAGCTTCTTTTCTTATTTTCTTATTAAATTTCTAATGGTTAGAGCTGTATGACAGTGGAACCAACAGCCACGAGGACACTCCAATACTGGAAGCATTAAAGAAACAGTTGGACAACCATCTGTCACATCTGGTTTGATTCGGATTCCTGCATTGAGGACGAGGTCAGTCTCAATGGCCTATGAGTCCCCCTTCCAACTCAGTAATTTTATGATTCTTCTTTTTCATGTGTTGTATCTTATTCTGAATCTTGGCCATCCTCATGGCACAAGAAGAAGAATAAAAAATAACTGAGGTGGATGGTGTCCTTTTACTTTCTTCTTAAACTTCTTAACCATGAAGATTGTCCTGGGAATATATTGCAGTGGGCATCCATTGGCTTTCCACATTGCAGCATGACATCCGTACCATTGATCTAGTTCTGCTCATCACTTTCTGGTGCTGAGAGCTTTTGGCAACCAAAGTCCTCCTCAGCCCCAGGCCAGAATGGATGAAGCTAATGCCCTTCATTAAGATGTAATTAAGTGGCATTTAATCCACTTGGGGACCATCAACCTTATTTGTGGACTTTGCCACTCAAGGCCTTTAGCCCTCAGAGTTGTCAGATTAGTTAACCGCCATCTGACAATCGGTGTTGAGTCTTCTGGCAGTAGGGTCTACTTTATTACCATAGCAGGATACCTTTTTCTTGGGGAAGCTGCTTAGCCGCAGAGCAGAATCAGGAGGCAGAACTGGGGAAATAGTTTTGAGGACATCCTATTTTGACAACCCTGGAAACAGTCACAACTCTGAATTAAAACAACATTATTAGGTGGAGCTAGGATTTCAGCCTTAACAATCCCTGATAGGATTATATCAGAGGGTAAACGATGAGCTTGATGACTTGAAAGTCAGCAGTTTGAGACCTGAGTGCTGTGCAGCAGAGTGAGCTCCTGTCTTCTGCCCCAGCTCCTGCCAACTTAGCTGTTTGAAAGCAAGAAATTGCCAGTTGATAAATAGGCACAGCTTTGGTGGGAAAGGTAACAGCGTTCCTTTTCTAGTCATGTCTGTCACGTGACCATGGAAATGTTTGCAGAAGTTTCTTTGGGAGTAAATTGAGATGAGCAAAACCGCATAGAAAAGTTGGAAACGACTGGCTTTCTTGCAAGGAGGATCTTTACCTAGCATTATATTGGACTCTAGCCTTAAATCCGAACCGCAATTATAGAGTCACTTAACTGGAGCAGAATCTCACAGGCAGATATCAGGTGTGGTGCTGAATAACCACGACTTATTCGAGCCTTTCAAAGGGATTCTTTCATCCCTATACAAACACTTTTAAAGGAGTCCTTCTCTGTAACTCACTGCCACAAGATGGTATTGCTAAGCCCCCTGCCCCCTCCCAGCCTTCCATCAATGGGTGAGTCTCCTGTTTTGGGGGATGGTGCCTTAGAATGAATCGTGGTGACATTCCCCACCCCATTCCACCTGGACTGAAAGATTTAAGCCGGCCATAGGCCACGCCCACTCCATCCTTTCTTTCTTTCATGGTCCAGGGAGAAATCAGGTGCGCATCCCGCGCCAGGTGCAGTTCAAGCTGAAAAGGAGCAATGGAAGTGGGCGGACAGCGCAATACCTGTCCACACAGGGTTCAGTTTTTTGGCCCGACGCCAGAAGCGTTCCTGCCCGTGGAGTCCAAAGATACAGGTGAGGTGGGTCTGGGGCTCCCCAACCAATGGGCAAGATTCCCTTGTGCGCTGCCTTTCCCTGCAGGCGAGCGACTCGAGGTGGGAAAGTCAGGGCCGACTTGAAAGGCATAGTTTTTGAAGGAGCTGCTGTGGAAGCTGTCTTGATTTGCAGGCTTCTCTGAAATGGCAATTAATCACTCTATGCCTCTGCAGCTGGTGTATATAAATTCATGGCTTGATGTCTCACTCCTGTGTCTCATGAAGTGGAATTGGTCCGCAAAAGCTCACATTAAAAATATAGTAGTTAGCCTTTAAAGAGCTGCCACTTTCTTGTTTTCTCATATGTTTTCGAAGGGGCTGCTGTGGTAGTCTGTTTTTCCAGCATTTTGGGGAGTATCTAAACGACAAGACAAAACAAAAGACAAAACTATAACGTTGTGGCACTTTAAGACTGACTGCTGTATTTTAGTGTTAGCTTGAGTGATCGAGTCCACTTGGTGAGACCTAAGAGTGAGACTTCATGTTATTAATTTCTGCATCTCAGATACTTCCTTACTTAGATCATCCCATGCTACATTGGGCAACTCTATCAGCTACAGAGGTACTTGTCTGGCTAGCAAAACAGAGGAGTTTACAATCCAGTGTGTCTCTGTCCAACCAGCAATCACAGAAGATCCCTGAGTGGGGTTCAGATTTATTATTCTGGGTTGAAAAGATTTTTGTGGAAGAAATTCTGTTCAGGGAATGCCCAAATGAGGTCCCTTTCATGTCCCCAAGAGCTGGGACAGAGATGGGCACTCAATCCATCACTCAGGACCTGGGTCTTGAACTGCCAACTTGCCAGTGTTCAAGCTAACATGGAGCCATAGAGGCAAGACCTTGGCAAGTTGAAGCGCTCCCTCCACCACACCACCAATGGTCAAAGGTGAAGGTTTCCTCCAGGAGGACCTCACAAACTTTCAGGTGGATACCTGCCAGGAGAGTAAGCAAAGCAAACAGACTTCTATACCACCCCATCACTCCCCCGGTGGCATAATGGTTAAGGCACTAGGCTTGGAGACCGGAAAGATGGGTTCTATTCCTGAGAGCTGGACGATGGGAGATATGAAAGGAGCCTCATATGGGTGTCCCATTCAAAACTCCTTTCAACCCAGAATAATCTCTGACATGAAAATTAATGAACTGCCCCATAGAACTTAGTGCACTCTCTGGGCGATTCACACGTTAACGAGCATTTTCCCCCCAACATGCTTGGGACCTATTTTACTGACCTCAGAAGGATGAAAGAGGCAGAGCCAACCTTGAGCCCTGGTCAGGATGGAATTCATAACCTTTGGATTGCAGCACATCAATTTTAACCCCTTTGCCACCAGGGCTTGTGGTCATTTTGCTTTGGAAGATGTCTACATTCTTCCTCCGCAAGTGCTCTTGAAAATGCTCTTGAGTTACCGATTGGGTCATTTCAGGAGGCTGATCTTTTTAACACTGAGCAGCAACAGGACTGGTGGTTTGCGTTTAAGTTCTCCAGAAGATGACAACCCTCGACCTCCACCCTTGGAACTTTATGCCGGCGGAGATGCTGGAACATATTTTCTCCTTCCTCCCTGTCAGAGACCGGCACAATGTCTTGTGCATCTGCAAGCGGTGGGCTACTGCCGTTTCATCTGCCTCGGTCTGGCGTTTCACAGAAGTCCAGTAAGTCTTTCATAGCTATGGCAGCCAGTTGGGGACTCGTCAAGCAGGCAAACAAACAATTTACAACATCCTTAGTTTCCTTCAGTGATTGATTCAAGTTTGTTGTTTTAATATAGGTCTGTGGTGGTGAACCTTGGCATTCCAGCTGTTCTTGAACTTCAATTCCCAGAAGCCCAAGATTCTGTGGATCTGTGAATCCACATGAATGGGTTTGCCGCATGTGTGGATTCACAGGGACTTGGGCTTCTGGCAATTGAAGTTCAAGAACAGCTAGAGTGCCAGGGTTCACCATCACTGATATAGGTAACAGTCAAAGAATCTCTTGCTCTAAAACCAGTTCTGTCCAACCCTAAGGATGTTTATGGCCCGTCTCTGTTTATGGCCAAAGAACCCACACTATCTACATCTGCAGAGATTTCTGGGGAAATGTGGCAAGCTAGACTAGACACGCCGCACTGTTACCTTTCCTGTCAAAGCAGTCCCTATTTATCTACTTGCAATTTCTTGCTTTCAAACAGCTAGGTTGGCAGGAGCTGGGATAGATGATGGGAACTCACTCCGTCATGCAACACTTGGGTCTCGAACTGCTGGCATGTTGCTTTCCAATCAGTGTCTTAACCAGTTGAGCAACTGCAGGCTTTTACGAAGGGAAGACACATTCTCTTAATGTCCTTTTTCTCCTTCTCTAATACACAGCTTTGAAAGCTACCTCTTGAATGATAAGGGCTAGCATGCTACAGTTTGGACTGGTAGGGGCCTGATTGGTGGAACATGGATATATGAGTAATATTGTTCCTCAATAAAATGGTCTAAAAGCATTCTTTTCCTTCATCTCTCCCAGTAGAAGCTGGTCAGCAGAAGTGTGTTGATGGTAAATCTCCACTGCTTTAAGATTGTGGTGTTTTTGAACCACACTCGGCCCTACCCTGGTAACAGTAGCCTTGTGTTGCTGGCTAATCTTTCTCACACTAGGTCAGGTGAAAGAAACAGTAGAATGAACTCACCCAAAGGTGCTTTCATTTTGGCAGTTTCACGTCTGATGTAGACATGGAAGTACAGTAAAGGAAGTCCAGACTTTAGAGAAGTTCTCTATGGAGAACTGTTTGGAGGATATAGTTTATCCCCTTGGCTGTCCTCAACCTTGTTAAGCCAGGAGCCACGTCACACTCCTTCAGAGAGCTCAAGGGGCTGGAAAGCTGTTTTGCCCTTCCTCCATGCCATGCCACTTCTGGGTATGGTGGAGACAGGGAGGAGGTGGCAAATGAAATGGTGCCGTGGGCCACAGGTTGAGAATTCCTACTGTAAAGTTCAGAGTAAAACATGGACCAGATTCCATGCCCTCCCACTGATCTAACCTCTTGATTTCTTCCCTGCCCATCCTCTTCCAGGTGCAATTCAGAAGAAACTGACCAGGAGGAAGAGGGTGGCGGTACCTCGAACAACTTGCTGCAGAAGATAGAACCCTATATGGGACATATCCGATATTTAAAGCTGGTTCTTGACATGTTGCTGGTGCTATGCCGGAGGCAGGCCTGCACCATCTTAGATGTGATGGCGGGGAAGTGCCCCCGGTTGCAAGGACTTCAGATTGTGTGTTATAGTGCAACTCCCTGTTTCTATTTTGGCGAAGACCTCCTGGCCAGCTTGGGACGTCTCTTCCAGGGCATGGACCAGGCAACCATGCAGCACATTGACTTCTGCCAGATGCCTTTCCTTTTGGATAATGAGATCATCTCGCTGGTGGCCAGATGCAGCCCAAACCTGCGCACCCTTCTCATGAACAACTATGCGCTCTCTATGCCGAGGACAGAGATTGCCTTTGAGGTGCTGAGGAGTTGCCCCAAACTCTCTACCCTTCGGGTCGCTTACTATGCCCTGTCGAGGAGCATGTTCCAGGAGCTGTTGAGACCGGACCGAGAGCCATTCAAATATTTGGAGATGTTCCATGACGGCTTGGAGAATGACGTCCCTGAAGACTGTTGGATCTCAGTGAGGGAGAGGCACCCCGGTTTCCGCGTGGGGCTGGAGTTTGCACCGATTATCCCAGTGTCAATGATTACTCGAGTCTTAAAGCCTTACCTGCCCATCTCTCAGTTGTGTTTCAATTGCTGCACCCACAATGCCAACCAGGTGACGCTTGTCACTAACCTCTATGCTGGGACGTTAGAAAAGCTGGTGCTCTACTCAGTCCCTTCCATTGAGTTGGACCTGGCATTGATACATCTTGCCAGGGCTTGCCCACAGCTAACAGAGATCCATTGTTTCTCTATGGTGGGACAAAGGGTAGTGGAGGCGTTTCGGCACCATTGCCCACGTCTGAAGAAATACACCCTTTCCCCCACACTGTTCTTTCCTGACAATCCCCCAATGGTAGTCCTATGACTAGGCATGGATGAGCGAAGCTCTTTCAGGACAAAAGCATGTTCTTTGTAGCGGGAGGTGTAAACAAAATGGATTCCAGAGGCAGTGGTTGTTTTAGAACAAAAATGGGGAAATTGTCTTAAAGGACCAAATGAGCAGAATTTATATTATTGAATTTTAAATCCAGAACTTAACATATGGAGGTAAAAGTACAGATCTCTTATTCAGAAATGATGTAAGCAACAGACGTCTCCCTTTGATCGGGTTGCGGTTTTATATATATATTATAAAGAAAGCTCTTTTATTATACACCTGCCGATTTTAATGTTTTAAATAAATGTTGGAATAGTGATAATAATCCATAATCACAAATCAAAATAAAGATGTGCATTGGATAAAGTATTTTTACATCCCTGCCTGATGGTGTTATGCTAACAAAGATCACATGCAAGGAACAAATTTTCTAACAGATGTTATATGCTCTGTTAAATAATAATTTTGTGTCAGAAATTATTGTGGTTTGAAATGATATTTGCTGAAGAAACTCTGCTCAGGGGACACCCGCATGAGGCTCCTTTCATGCCCCCAAGAACTTTTCCCACCCAAGTTGTCCCTAGTTATCTACTTGCAATTTCTTGCCTTTGAACTGCTAGGTTGGCAGGAACTGGGACACAGACAGGTGCTCAAACCATCATGCAGTGCCCTGGTATCAAACCACCTGCTTGCCAGCCTTCCAGCTAACAAATCGAACTTCTTAACCACTGAGCCACTGCAGCCCCTCTGTTAAATCAAAGGTAGGAAAAAATGGACGGGTGGATCATTAGAAGAGATGTTTGTCCTGCCGTTCATGAGCAATAGAAAGAGTTTCTGATCATCAGGTGGTGGTGGTTTTCCCATAAGCTCCTTTCCTTATTTTCTTCTTAATTTTCTTGATGGTAAGAGCAGTACGACAGTGGAAACAACGGCCAAAAGATCACTCCATTACTAGACGCATTCAAGAGACAGTTGGACAACCATCTGTCACATCTGGTTTGATTCGGATTCCTGAATTGAGGACTCGGTTCGACTCAATGACCTAAAGGGCCTCCTTCCAACTTTGTTACTTTATGATTCTCCTTTTTCTGGTGTCATATCTCATTCTGAATCTTGGCCATCCTCATGGCACAACAAGAAGAAGAATCATAAAATAACTGAGGTGGATGGGGTCCTTTTACTTTCTTCTTAAACTTCTTAACTATGAGGATTGTCCTGGGAATATATTGCAGTGGACATCCATTGGCCTTCCACATCACAGCATGACACCTGTACCATTGATTTAGTTCTGCTCGTCACTTTCTGGTCCTGAGACCTTTTGGCAACCAAAGTCCTCCTCAGGCCCAGGCCAGGATAGATGAAGCTGCTGCCCTCCATCAAGATCGAATTAAGTGGGATTTAACCCACTTGGGATCCCCAAGTTGGAGACCATCACCTTTTTTTTTTGTGGTCTTTGCCAGCCAAGGTCATTAGCCCTCTGGGTTGTCAGGTTAGTTATTCGCCATCTGACAATCGGTGTTGGGTCTGCTGGCAGTAGGGTCTACTCTATTACCATAGCAGGATAACCTGGTCAGACTATGATTCTATGACACACCAAGTGTGAAGACAGATCTTTGGTTCTTCTTTGTCAAACCCCAACCGTGTTCCACTCAAGTGCCTAGAAATTTTATGCTAGTGCATGGAAAAGTATAGTCTGGTTATCCCCAAGGAGCTGTGCGCAATAGTGAATGAGAAATACCCATGACTCCACACAGTCCCTGCCTGGAATATCCCTCGCATCTTAAAGCCCAATGTTCATGTGACAACATTGCAATTGAACACCTACACGGACATGGTCAAGCAGGTCAGGTTTGTCACCAGCAGCTACAGCAGGACTTTGGAGAAGCTGGTCCTTCATACCACATCATCTGATCACCTCAACTCTTCCCTGGTTGACCTGGCCAGAAGCTGTGTGGGTTTGAAAGAGATCCACTGATATTGGGTGGTTAGTCAAGCTGTGCTAGATGCCTTCCTCTTCTGTTGCAAAGGACTCAAAAGATACACTCTAAAGACCACCAAAGAATTCAGGCCTTGGAAAGCAACGCTGGCCCAGTAGTTCTACAGTCTGATTAAAGAGAGTGTTCATCTTTATCCTCTCATCTGGAGCTTATACTACTTCACATCCATAGCATTTGAGTCATCACTGGTGGTAAAAGTAGACATTGAAGGCCAGAATATCCCCAAAGATTAACCTGCCCTTCCATCCCCAAAGTGAGATTTCCTCATGTATACAGTATGTGCCTCAACATATTCACCATTAAAACGAGTGCTTATCTTCCAGTGACCAGTCACAAAACAAAGCACACTAAATGCAAGCTATATGTGTGAAGATGATCACACATTATGACAAAGAGATGGTTTTCTCCATTTGAGAGAGTACTTCTTCTAGATTTCAAAGGGTGGAGTAAGAAATTACTTGTTTAGAATGTAGACACAGAGACACATTTTAAATAAAACCATTGGCTGAAATTCTGCTGTGCTGTTCCTCAAATGGCATAGAGTTTGGCAGTCAATTGCCATAAATTATATTTTGAAAGTGATGCTGTTTGTGTAATTGTACAACAGGATTTTAGCCCAGTATGGTATACTGATTAAACTGGGGTCTCAGAATAAACAGGTTCTGATTCCACTGAGCTACAAAAACCATTTTAATCTTGGTCTAGTCTCTCCCGTTCCCTCTCTGCCGATCCTTCAGCATTGCACTGCTTAGAGCAGGGATTCTCAACCTGCCCCCTGTGGGTTGGATGCGGCCCTCAGCACCATTCCATGTGGCCCACCACCACCTCCACCACATCAGGAAGTCCCATGTGGTGCTGGAATGGTAAAACAGCCATCTGGCCGTCAGAGCTGTCTGAGGGAGCATGACCCATCTTAAAAAGTTTGAGAACTCCTGGATTAGAGGGAGAGAAATAAAGATTGTTCAGTAAATAAAAATTAGGGTGGAGTCTGGTGGTTAAAGTACAGGTTCTGAACAGACATAACCAGACAGAATACCATTATTTTGGAAAAAATTAAGTATCACACACTTAATTATACATAGGAATAGATACCTGTTCTACACAATTCTATAGATATAGATATATATCTCCCAAATCTTTCATGATTAAAACAGAGCAGAATTATGTGATACTGATCAATGCAAATGTCTGAATTTTTTTTTAAAATGGCAGTTTTCTCTTATTCTGTTTAGGTTTTTTTTCAAGTTGATGGAAGATGACAAAAATGTTTTAGTTTATTCTGCAAAACAGATTCTCAAACTGTATTATCTCAGTGACATGGGCATGGGAAGATGGGGTGAGGGTAGAAGCCACCCTCCCCTGAAACTAGGTGGAAAACCTGCCTGTTCATCCATTAATGTGTCCATTTCACAGCCTAGGAAAGTGACTTTTTCTTGGGGTAGCTTCTAAGCATCAGAGCAGAATCAGGAGGTAGAACTGGGGAAATATTTTTGAGGACATTGTATTTTGACTACCCTGGAAACAGTCACCACAACTCTGAATTAAAAGAACATTATTAGATGGAGCTAGGGTTTCAGCCTCAACAATCCCTGATAGGATTATATCAGAGGGTAAACGCTGAGCTTGATGACTTGAAAATCAGCAGGTTGAGACCCGATTGCTGTGGGTCAGAATGAGCTCCCGTCTTCTGTCCCAGCTCCTAGCCATTTGAAAACCAACCTAGCCATTTGAAAGCAAGAAATTGCAACTAGATAAAGAGGCACAGTTTTGGTGGGAAAGGTAACAGCGTTCTGTGTCTAGTCACGCCTGTCACGTGACTCATGGAAATGTGTGCAAATGCCTCTTTGGGAGTAAACAGAGATGAGCAGATCCTCCTAGAAGAGTCAGAAATGACTGTCTTTCATGCAAGGATGATCTTTGCCTAGCATTATATTGGACTACTATAGCCTTAAATCTGAACTGCAGTTATAGAGTCACTTAACTGAAGGGGAATCTCACAGGCAGATATCAGGTGTAGTGGTGAATAACCACGACTTGGAGTATTGCAGCCTATTTGAGACTTTCAAAGTGATTCCTTCATCCCTATAAAAATACTTTTAAAGGAGTTCATCTGTGTAACTCACTGCCACAAGATGGTACTGCTAAGCCCCCTCCCCCTCCCATCCCACCAGCAATGGGTGAGTCTAGTGTTTTTGGGGATGGTGTCTCAGAAACAATCATGGTGACATGCCCCACCCTATTCCACCTGGACCGAAAGAGTTAAGCCGTCCATTGGCCACACCCACTCCAACTTTTCTTCCTTTAATGGTCCAGGGAGAGGACAGGTGGGCGCAGGTGCGCATCCCACGTCAGGTGCAGTTCAAGCTGAAAAGGAGCGATCCCTGTCCACACGGGGCTGCATGTTTTGACCCCGACACCTGAATCGCTCCCTCCCACGGAGGCCAAAGATCCAGGTGAGGAGGGTATGGGCGAAGTCCGGAGGTTCTTGGGCTCCCCAACCGGTGGGCAAGTTCACCTTGTGCGCCGTCTTTTCCGGCAGGCGAGCGACCAGAGGTGGGAATGCCAGGGCTGCCCTGAGAGGCAAAGTTTTTGAAGGGGCTGCGGTGGAAGCTGTCTTGATTTGCATACTTCTCAGACATGTACTTATAGACTTAAAAAAAAACTTTTAATTTTTTTATGATGTGCCGAACCGCCCTGAGTCACCTGGGTGAGGAAGGCAGTATACAAATAAATGAACAAATAAATGAATAATCCCTCTATGCCTCTGTAGTTGATGTATATAAATTCATGCCTTAATGTCTCACTCCTGTGTCTCATGAAGTAGAATTGATCTGCAAAAGCTCACGTTAAAAATATAGCAGTCCGCCTTTAAAGAGCTGCAACTTTTTTCCTCATATGTTTCTGAAGGGTTTGCTGTGGTAGTCTGTTTTTGGAAAGATCTTGGGGAGTATATTAAAAAACAAAAGACAAAACAATAACATTGTGGCACTTTAAGACTGACTGCTCTATTTTAATGTTAGCTTGAGTGGATCAAGTCCACTTGGTGAGACCTAAGAGTGAGACTTCATAGCATTAATTGATGCATCTCAGATACTTCCTTAGTTAGACCCTCCCATGCTACATTGGGCAACCATATCAGCTACAGAGTTACTTGTCTGGCTAGCAAAACAGAGAAGTTTACAATCCAGTGAAGCTTTGTCCAACCAGCAATCACAGAATTTCCCTCATTGGGGTTCAGATTAATTATGATAATTAAGTGTCAGAAATTATTCTGGGTTGAAGGGATTTTTCTGGAAGAAACTCTGCTCAGGGAATGGCCAAATGAGGCTCATTTCATATCACCAAGAGCTGGGACAGAGACGGGCACTCAATCCATCATTCAGGACCTGGGTCTTGAACTGCTGACTTGCCAGTGTTCAAGCTAACGTGGAACCATAGAGGCAAGACCTTGGCAAGTTGCAGCCCTCCCTCCACCACACCACCAATGGTCAAAGGTGAAGGTTTCCTCCAGGAGGACCTCACAAACTTTCAGGTGGACATCTGCCAGGAGAATAAGCAAAGCAACCACACTTCTTTACCACCCCATCGCTCCCCCAGTGGAGTAATGGTTAAGGCACTAGGCTTGGAGATTGGAATCATGGGTTCTGTTCCTGAGAGGTGCAAGATCGGGGACATGAAAGGAGCTTCATATGGGTGTCCTGTGCAAAACCTTTTTAAACCCAGAGTAATCTCTGACATGAAAATTAATGAACTGCCCCATAGCACTTACTGCACTTTCTGGGTGGTTCACAAGTTAATGAGCATTTTGCCCCCAACATGCTTGGGACCAATTTTACTGATCTCAGAAAGATGGAAGAAGTTGAGCCAACCTTGACCCCAGGTCAGAATGGAACTCACAACCTTTGGGTTGCAGCACAGAAATTTTAACTCCTTTGCCAGCAGGCCTTATGGTCATTGTGCTTTGGAAGATGTCTACATTCTTCCTCCTTAAATGCTCTTGAGATGCTCTTGAGTTACCAATTGGGTCATTTCAGGAGGCTGATCTTTTGAACACTGAGGAGCAACAGCACCGGCAGTTTGCGTCCAAGTTCTCCAGAAGATGACGACCCTCGACCTCCACCCTTGGAACTTTATGCCGCCAGAGATCCTGGAACATATTTTCTCCTTCCTTCCTGTCAGAGAACGACACAACGTCTCACGCTTGTGTAAGCTCTGGTCTACCGCTGTTTCAACTGCCTCAGTCTGGAGCTTCACAGAAGTCCAGTAAGTCTTTCATAGCTGGATCAGCCAGTTGGGGACTCGTCAATCAGGCAAACAAACAATTAACACCATCCTTAGTTTTCTCCTGAGATTGATTCATGTTTGTAGTGTTAATATAGGTCTGTGATGGGGAACCTTGGCACTCCAGCTGTTCTTGAACTTCAATTCCCAGAAGCCCAAGATTCTGTGAATCCACACCAATGGGCTTACCGCATGTGTGGAGTCACAGGGACTTGGGCTCCTGGGAATTGAAGTTCAAGAACAGCTGGAGTGCCAAGTTGCACTATCATTGATAATGGTAAACGTAAATGTGTCTCTTGCTCAAAAGTCAGTAACTGTATGCTTGTGTTGCAGGCTAATCTATCTCACATTAGGTCAGGTGAAAAGAACAGCAGAATGAAATCACCCAATGGTGCCTTCATTTTGGTAGTTTCACTCTGTCTAGGACAGACCCTGTTTGTAAGATATAGTTTATTCCCTTGGCTGGTTCCTGTAAACCAGTAGTCCTCACCCTTGTTAAGCCCGGGACTGGGTTATACTCCAGTAGACAGCTTTGTGGGCCAGACGGCCATTTTGCCTTTCCTCCATCCTGTAACAATACCAGCCGTACCCTCTTATAGGACCCATTGTTCTTCTGAGTTGCAGCTCCCTGGCTGGACAACCCAGGCATCAGATCTGTGTAGATAAGGTACCTTTAGGCCAAATAACTGCTCCAAGCATCTTCAAGAAATATATTGAAAGTGTAGTAAGATATAGGATACAGTCCATCAAAAATCAGGAAGCATTTTAAAGCAGAACTAAAGCAAGCTACAGGTTGCAGAAAAAGCCCACGGCCCACCTCCTTCCTCAAGCCACTACATTTTGGCAAGTTAATAGCAGAGCATTCCAGAGATAATGCCCAGTGTTTCTGCATGCCTCTGAGTTTTATCACCATCCCCAGGGTCCACATTTGGCCCTCACCCTTTGGGATTCCAACCAGTGATCTTATGGCAAGACATGTCTACCACACAATAAGTTTCATTTCATCTATTCCATGAGGTTCATATTGTTTACATTCTTCTCTCTCTCTCCCTGATTTGGAAACACCATTTTGAAAGTACAGGTACTAAAACACAAGGTATATAGGTGGGTAAAAATATATTGAAAAAAGAACCTTTAAAATGGAGCTTATTTCATTACACACACCCATGGCACTTTTGGGTGTGGTGGAGGCAGTGGGTGGGTGGGGGCACATGAAATGGTGTCATGGGCCACCGTTTGAGAATTCCTGCTGTAAAGTTCAGAGCAGAACATGGGGTGGATTCCCTGCCCTCCCACTCATCTAACTTCTTGACTTCTTTCCTGCCCATCGTCTCGCAGCTGCGATTCGGAAGAAACTGACACAGAGGAAGAGGGAGGCAGTACCTCGAGCACCTTGCTACAGAAGATAGAACCCTACATGGGCCATATCCGATACTTAAAGCTGGTTCTTGCCATGTTCCTGGTGTTAAGTCGGAGGCTGGCCTGCACCATCTTAGATGTGATGGCACGGAAGAGCCTCCGGTTGCAAGGACTTCAGATTGAGTGTTATGGGGAAAGCCCCCTTTTCTATTTTGGCAAAGACATCCTGCTCAGTTTGGGACAGCTCTTCCAGGGCATGGATGAGGCAACCATGCAGCACGTTGACCTCCGGCAGATGCGTTTCCTTTTGGATAAAGGGACAATCTTGCTGGTGGCCAGATGCAGCCCAAACTTGCGCACCCTCCTCATCAACAACTACATGCTGACTACGCTGAAGACAGAGGCTATCATTGAGGTGCTGAGGACTTGCCCCAAACTCTCTACCTTTCGGGTCCCTTACTTTGCCATGTCGAGGAGCATCTTCCAGGAGATGTTAAGACCAAACCGAGAGTCATTCAAATATTTGGAAATGTTCTACGATGGCTTAGACAGTGACATCCCTGAGGACTGTTGGACCTTTGCGAGAGAGAGGCAGCCTTTCTTCCGCGTGGGGCTGGAGCTCTCACCGATTGTCACAGTGCCAATGTTAACTCATATCTTAAAGCCTTACCTGCCCATCTCTCAGTTACATTTCAATTCCTTCACCAGCATGGCCAACCAGGTGACACTTGTTACTAACCTCTATGCTGGGACTTTAGAAAAGCTGGTGCTGTACCCAGTCCCTTCCCTTGAGTTGGACCTGGCGTTGATACAGCTTGCCAGGGCTTGCGCACAGCTAAAAGCGTTCCATTGTTTCTGTGTGGTGGGCCAAGAGGTGGTGGAGGCATTTCGGCACCATTGCCCACATCTGAAGAAATACACACTTTCCTCCACACTGTTCTTTCCTGACAATCCCCCAACGGTAGTCCTGTGACGAGGCATGGACGAGCACAGCTCTTTCGGGAGAAAGGTGTCTTCTTAGTAGTGGGAGGTGTAAGCAAAATGGATTTCAGAGGCAGCAGATGTTTTAGAACAAAAGTGGGGAAATTGTCTTAAAGGACCAAATGAACAGACTTTTATATAAATTATTGAGTTTTAAATCCACAGCATAAGGAGGTAAAAGTACAGACCTCTTATTCAGAATTGCTGTAAGAAACAGAAGTCTCCCTTTGATCTGGCTACGGTTTTATATATTTTTTAAAAAGAAACCAATTTTTTAATCCAGCTGCCAATTTTAATATTTTTTTATAGTCATTGGAATAGTAATTCACAATCAGAAGTCAAAATAAAGATATGCATTGGATAAAGTATATTTACATCCTTGCCTGATGGTGTTATGTGAATAAAGATTGGATGCAAGGAACATCTTTTCTAACAGATGTTATGTGCTCTGTTAAATAATAATTTGTACCGGAAATTATTCTGGATTGAAAGGATTTTTGCTAGAGAAACTCAACTCAGGGGATGGCTGAATGAGGCTCCTTTCATGACCTAAGATATTTTTCCACCAAAGTTGTCTCTAGTTATCTACTTGCAATTGCTTGCTTTTGAACTGCTAGGTTGGCTGGAGCTGGGACAGAGACAGGCACTCAAGCCATCATTTATTTATTTATTTATTTATTTCCTTCGACTTATTATCCCGCCCAATCGGGTAAAAAACCCAACTCTGGACGGCTTACATACACAATTTAAAAATACATAGCTAAACCACAACTCAATATAAAACCACAAATCAATATACAATAGCATATTCACATTTAAAATATAAATTAATACAATAATTAAAAGTTAAGCTAAAAGAAATAAAACATTTCCAAGTTATAAAATTATGCAGTATCTTTGCAGGGTCCCCTGGAAACCGCTCAATATGGTGGCAGTGGTGTGTCTTGTTTTTCCATAATAGCAGCTGCAAGATGATACAAATCCAGGTCTGTTGCGAAAGCTGTTGTGTGTATTTGGATATGCTTAGAAGACTAAGCTGGTGTCTTCCCAAATGTGTCTGAAAATTAACCTTTCACTACTCCTTGGTCTAACATCCTCACCTTCAAACCATGCTGGAAAGGTGCTGGAAAGGGTGGAAAAATAGTTGTATTCCGAATTGCTCCAATGAGCACTGATTTTCCATCAGAGAACAGCAAGTAAAGCTGTAAATGTTGCAGGCATAGCTTACCATGAAGAGGGAGTCTCCCAGGTCTCAGTCCACTGGCCAGACTCCTGTTGCAAAGGCACTGCTCCCATCTGCTTAGTTCTCTAGGCATATCCAAACACACATTACTGCTTTAGCAACGGACCTGGATTCGAATCATCTTGCACCTGCTATTATGGCAAAATCAATCCCACCGCTACCACCATGTTGAAGGGTTTCCAGGCTCCCTACAAGGCTTGGGTGTTGACAGAGTGCTGTGTATGATGCAGTCTACCTCAACTCCCTTCTCCAGCAACTGCCAGCCTCCTGAAGGACCCAAACACCCTATCTTACCCAATCACAGGGAGTGGGGGTTTTCCATAGTAGTGTGGGTGTAGCAGTAGCAGTGTGTAGTGGAAGCAGAGAACTAGGTGCCAATGCTATTTGTTTATGTCACAGGAATGTGTTTATGTTATGGGAAAACAACTGTAGGAACAGGTGCTCTTCCCATGACATATACACATTCCCATGAGACCACATACTGCGACTGCTACATCCACACTACTATGGAATAACCTCACTCCCTGTGATTGGGTAAGATTGGGATGTTTGGGTCCTTCAGGAGGCTGACAGTTGCTGGAGAAGGGAGGTGGGGTGGACTGCATCATACATAGCACTCTGTCACCACCAAAGGCTCATAGGGAACCCTTGGAAAACCTCCAACAAGTAAACAGGCAAGTATAATCCCATCATAACCAAAGATATGTGGGCCATAGTGAGCGAGAGGTACTCATGGCTCCACACTCACTGCCTGGATAATCCCTCACATTTTAAAGCCCAATGGTCCCGTGATTACATTGAAACTGAATGCCTACATGTACATCATCAACCAGATCAAGTTTGTCACCAGCAGCTGCAGCAGGACTTTGGAGAAGCTGGTCCTTCACTCCACCTCGTCCAGTGATCTAAACTCTTCCCTGGTTGATCTGGCCAGAAGCTGTGTGGGTTTGAAAGAAATCCACTGCTATTGGGTGGTTAGTCAACCTGTGATAGATGCCTTCCTCTCCTGTTGCAAAGGACTCAAAAGATACACTCTAAAGACCACCAAAGAATGCAGGCCCTAGAAAGTAACGCTGGCCCAGTAGTTCTACAGTTTGACCAAAGAGAGTGTTCATCTTTATCCTCTCATCTGGAGCTTATACTACTTCACATCCATAGCATTTGAGTCATCACTGGAGGTCAATGTAGACATCAAGAGGCCTGCATATCCCCAAAGATTAACCTGTCCTTCCATCCCCAAAGTGAGATTTTCTCAGGTATACAGTATGTGCCTCAACAGATTCACCATTAAAGTCAATGCTTCTCTTCCAGTGACCAGCACAAAACAAAGCACACTAAATGCAATATATATATGCATGTAGAAAATCACACATTGTAACAAAGAGATAGTTTTCCTCAGTTGAGCGAGTACTTCTTCTAGATTTGAAAGGGTGGAGTAAGAAACTTCTTGTTCAGAATGTAGACACAGAGACACATTTTAAATAAAACCGTTCGCCGAATTTCTTCCGTGCACTTCCCTAAATGGCATACATTTTGGCAGTGAATTGTCATTAATTAAAAAAAAATATATTACTTGGTATTCTCTATAGTACTCTGAGTTGCACAAATCAGTATGTATATGGAGTTTTCTTAATGTAAGGCAACTTGCTTTGAAAGTTATGGCATTTGTGTAATTGTGCAACAGGATTTCAGCCCAGTGTGGTATAGAGATTAAACTGGGATATGAGAATAAACAGGTTCTGATTCCACTGAGCTGCAAAAACCAGGTTCATTTTGGTCTAGTCTCTCCCTCTCTGCGGATCCTTAGAACAGGGATTCTCAAACTGTGTCCTGTGGGTCCGATGTGGCCCTCGGCCCCATTCCATGTGCCCCACCACCACCTCTGACACCAGTAAGTCCCATGTAGTGGAGGAAGGGCAAAATGCCCATCTGGGCCCAGAGCTGTTTGAGGGATCATGAACCACCTTAAAAAGGTTGAGAACTCCTCGATTAGAGGGAGAGCAATAAAGATTGTTCAGTAAGTAAAAATTAGGGTGGAGTCTGGTGGTTAAAGGACAGGTTCTGAACAGACATAAGCAGACTGAATACCCTTATTCTGGAAAAAATTGAGAATCCCAAACTTTACTAGCCCTGGAAATATACAAAGGAATGGATACGTGTTCTACACATTTCTATATACAGTATATTTCCACCAATTCTTGTATGATTAAAGCACAGCCGAATTCTATGATGCTGAATGATAAATGTAAATGTCTGAAAATTATAAAAAAAAAACCAAGGCAGTATGGATGGTGGAGGACAGAGGTGCCTGTAGGACAGTGGTCCATGGGGTCGCAAAGTGTCAGAATCAACTGTGTGATTGAACAACAAAAATTCTCTTGTTCTGTTAAGTATTATTCAAGTGAAGGAAAGAAGCTGACAAAATTGTTTTGTTTTATTGTGCAACAAATATTCTCAAACTGTATTATCTCAGTGACATGGAAATGGGAAGAAGGAGTAAGGGTTCAAGCCATCCTTCCCTGAAACTAGGTGATAAACATGTTTGTTCATCCAATAATGTGCCCATTTCACAGCCTAGGAAAGTGACTTTTTCTTGGGGAAGCTGCTTAGCCTCAGAGCAGAATCAGGAGGCAGAACTGGGGAAATATTTTTGAGGACATCCAATTTTGACAACCCTGGAAACAGTCACCACAACTCTGAATTAAAACAACATTATTAGGTGGGGCTAGGGTTTCAGCCTCAACAATCCCCGATAGGATTATATCAGAGGATAAACGCAGAGCTTGATGACCTGAAAGTCAGCAGTTTGAGACCTGAGTGGTGTGCAGCAGAGTGAGCTCCCATCTTCTGTCCCAGCTCCTGCTAGCTCTAGCCCTTTGAAAGGAAGAAATTGCAAGTAGATAAACTGGCACAGATGTGGTGGGAAAGGTAACAGCGTTCTGTGTCTAGTCATGCCTGTCACATGACCATGTTGATGTCTGCAAATGTCTCTTAAATCTGAACCCCAATTATAGAGTCACATTGCTGGAGGGGAATCTGACTGGCAGAAATAAGGTGTAGAGCTGAATAACCACAATTAGATGATGAGAACCTATTTGAGGCTTTCAAAAGGATTCCTTCATCCCTATACAAATACTTTTAAAGGAGTTCATCTGTGTAACTCCCTGCCACAAGATGGTACGGCTAAGCCCCCCCCCGCCCCCCGCCCCGCCATCCAGCAATGGGTGAGTCTCCTATTTTCCGGGGATGGTACCTTAGAAAGAATCGTGTTGACATACCCCAACCGACACCACTGGGAATGAAAGAGTTAAGATGGCCATAGGAGACACCCACTCTATCCTTTCTTCCTTTAATGGTCCAGGGAGAGTTCAGGTAGATGCAGGTGTGCATCCCGAATCAGGTGCAGTTCCAGCTGAAAAGGAGCGATGGAAGCGGGCGGAGGGCGCGATCCCTGTCCACACGGGGTTCAGTTTTTCGTCCAACGCCGGAAGCTCTACCATCTGCAGAGGCCAAAGATCCAGGTGAGGAGGGTCTGGGAGAAGTCTGGAGGCTCTGAGGCTCCCCAACCGGTGGGCAAGTTTGCCTTGTGTTCCACCATTTCCTGCAGGCGAGCAACTCGAGGTGGGAAAGCCAGGGCTGCCCTTACAGGCAAAGTTTTTGAAAGGGCTGCTGTGGAAGCTGTCTTGATTTGCATACTTCTCTGCCAGATTGATTAATGGCTCTGTAGCTGATGTATATAACTTCATGCCTGACTCCTGTGTCTGATGAAATAGAATTGATCTGCAAAAGCTCACATTAAAAACATAGGAGTTAGCCTTTAAAGACCTGCCACTTTCTTTTTTTTTCTCATATGTTTTTGAAGGGGTTGCTTTGGTAGTCTATTTTTCCTAGTGTTTGATAATTTTTATTAGGTATATAAAGAAAAACAGATACAAATATATATGCAATCATAAAAATCATAAAGATAAAGTAACTAAAGTAACAGTACTATCTTAAAAATACATCACCCATTTGATTAATATAAGTAAAGGTCACTCAGTTTCAATTACAGAATGAAAAAACAAAAGTACCAAATCATACATCAACAAAATCCATCCTCCTTTTTTCCAATACATTATATTCTCTTACACTGTTACATTTTACATCGTTATTATCACCCTTGTGCTATATACATTGTCTGGGGAATTATGTATCCTCATAATTTCCAAAAATCATTTTGTTCTGGAGCAGGGGGCATGCCTTTTTTCTTAACCAACATGTAATCAATAAATGGTTTCCAGATCCTCCAGAAGCTATTCCCTTGCAATTTGCCTTTTCTAAGGTTTAATTCCCATGTAAGTTTCTCATTGAGAGCCAAATCCCACATTTGTTTATACCAATCCTGCATTCTTAACTTTTCATTATTTTTCCAGTTTTTTGCTATACACTGTCTGGCCACTGATAACATGACAGGCATCAATTCCTTGTTGTCATTATTCATTTTATATTTATCTACTTCCGTTAGCAAAATTGTCTCCGAGGTAGTCTATTTTTCCTGCATCTTGGGGAGTATCTAAACAAGACAAAAAAAAAGACAAAACAATAATGTTGTGGCACTTTAAGACTGACTGCTGTATTTTAATGTTAGCTTGAGTGGATCAAGTCCACTTGGTGAGACCTAAGAGTGAGACTTCATGTTATTAATTTCTGCATCTCAGATACTTCCTTACTTAGACCCTCCCATGCTACATTGGGCAACCATATTAGCTACAGAGGTACTTGTTTGGCTAGCAAAACAGAGATGTTTACAATCCAGTGAGGCTCTGTCCAACCAGCAGTCACAGAAGATCCCTGATTGGGGTTCAGATTTATTATAATAATTAAGTGTCAGAAATTATTCTGGGTTGAAAGGATTTTTGTGAAAGAAACTCTGCTCAGGGAATGCCCGAAATAGGCTCCTTTCATGTCCCCAAGAGCTGGGACAGAGACAGGCACTCAATCCAAAACTCAGGACCTGGGTCTTGAACTGTCGACTTGCCAGTGTTCAAGCTAAGATGGAGCCATAGAGGCAAGACCTTGGCAAGTTGCAGCACTCCCTCCACCACACCACCAATGGTCAATGGTGAAGGTTTCCTCCAGGAGGACCTCACAAACTTTCAGGTGGACACCTGCCAGGAGAGTAAGCAAAGCAACCAGACTTCTTTACCAACCCATCGCTCCCCCGGTGGCGTAATGGTTAAGCCACTAGGCTTGAAGACTGGAATCATGGGTTCTATTCCTGAGAGCTGCAGGATGGGAGACATGAAAGGAGCCTCATATGGGTGTCCCATGCAAAACACCTTTAAACCCAGAGTAATCTCTGACATGAAAATTAATGAACTGCCCCATAGCACTTACTGCACTTTCTGGGCAGTTCACAAGTTAATGAGCATTTTGCCCCCAACATGCTTGGGACCGATTTTAATGACCTCAGAAGGATGGAAGAAGCTGACACAACCTTGAGCCGTGGTCAGGATGGAACTCACAACCTTTGGGTTGCAGCCCAGCAGTTTTAACCCCTTTGCCACCAGGGCTTGTGGTCATTTTGCTTTGGAAGATGTCTACCTTCTTCCTCACCAAGTCCTCTTGAGAATGTTTTTGTGTTATCGATTGGGTCATTTCAGGAGGCTGAACTTTTTAACACTAAGGAGCAACAGCACCAGTGGTTTGCCTCTAAGTTCTCCAGAAGATGACGACCCTTGACCTCCACCCTTGGAACTTTATGCCAGCGGAGATCCTGGCCCATATTTTCTCCTTCCTTCCTGCCAGAGACCGGCACAACATCTCACTCGTGTGTAAGCTCTGGGCTGATGCCATTTCAACTGCCTCGGTCTGGCGCTTCACAGAAGTCCAGTAAGTCTTTCATAGCTGTGGCAGCCAGTTGGGGACTCGTCAATCAGGCACACAAACGATTGACACCATCCTAAGTTTCCTTCTGGCAGTTTCATGGAAGTAAATGATATCCAGCCTTTAAGGAAGTTATCTGTGGTGCAGTTTCTGCTTGGAGGATATAGTTTATCCCCTTGACAGGATACTGTAAAGCCGGAATTCAAAACCTTGTTTAACCATGGGCCGGTTCACCATCCCTCAGATACCTTTGGGGGTTGGATGGACCTTTTGCCTTTCCTCCACCCTTAGGCACTTCTAGGTTTGGTGGAGGCTGTGGGTGGATGGGTCACATGTAATGGTGCCATGGGCCACTGTTTGAGAATTCCTGCTGTAATGTTCAGAGTAGAACACGGGACGGATTCCCTGCCCTCCCACTCATCTAACCTCTTGATTTCTTTCCTGCCCATCCTCTTCCAGCTGTAATTCAGAAGAAACTAAAGTGGATGATGATGATGGTGATTCATTGAGCACATTTATAGAGAAGATAGAGCCCTATATGGGCCACATTCGATACTTAAAGCTGGTTCTTGACGTGTCCCTGTTGTTGTGCCGGAGGCTGGCCTGCACCTTCTTAGAAGTGATGGCACAGGAGAGCCTTAGGTTGCAAGGACTTCAGATCGTGTGTTATGGGGAAGCCCCCCTTTTCTATCTTGGTGATGACCTCCTACACAGCTTGGTATGGCTCTTCCAGGGTTTGGATGAGGCAACTATGCAACATGTTGATCTCCAGCAGATGCCTTTCTTTTTGGGTAATGGGACCATCTCGCTGGTGGCCAGCTACAGCCCAAACATGCGCACCCTCCTCATCAACAACTACGCTCTCACTATGCTGAGGAGGGAGACAATCATTGAGGTGCTGAGGAGCTGCCCCAAACTCTCTACCCTTCGGGTCCCTTACATTTCCCTGTCAAGGAGGGTATTCCAGGAGCTGTTGAGACCGAACCGAGATCCATTCAAATATTTGGAGATGTTTTTCGATGGCTTTGACTATGACATCCCTGAGGAGTGTTGGACCTCAGTGAAAGAGAGACACCCCGGTTTCCGTGTGGGGCTGGAGTTTGCACCAAATGTCACAGTGCCGATGATGACTCAAGTCTTAAAGCCTTACCTGCCCATCTCTCTGTTGCATTTCCATTCCTGCACCAGTATGGCCAAGGAGGTGATGCTGGTTGCTAATCTCTATGCTGGGACTTTAGAAAAGCTGGTGCTGCACTCGTCCCCTTCCCTTGAGTTGGACCTGGCATTGATACGGCTTGCCAGGGCTTGCGCACAGCTAAAAGAGGTCCATTGTTTCTGTGTGGTGGGTCAAGGGGTGGTGAAGGCATTTTGGCGCCATTGCCCACGTCTGAAGAAATACACCCTTTCCCCAACATTATTCTCCCCTAGCAATCCCCCGACGGTAGTCCTATGACTAGGCATGGACGAGCGCAGCTCTTTCAGGAGAAAAGTGTCTTCTTAGTAGCGGGAGGTGTAAGCAAAATGGGTTCCAGAGTCTGCGGATGTTTTAGAACAAATGTGGGGAAAATTGTCTTAAAGGACTAAATGAGCAAACTTTTATATAAATTATTGAATTTTAAATCCAGAACACAAGATAAGGAGGTAAAAGTAGAGACCTATTATTCAGAATTGCTATAAGCAACAGAACTCTCCCTTTGATCTGGTTGCTGTTTTATATATATTTAAAAAAGAAACCACATTTTTATACAGCTCCCGATTTTAATATTTTTAATAGTCGTTGGAATACTCATAGTAATTCACAATCACAAATCAAAATAAAGATGTGCATTGGATAAAGTATTTTTCCTACCTTGCTGATCATGTTATGGGAATAAACAATGGATAACGATGTTATGTGCTATTTTAAATAATAACTTAGTGCCAGATATTATTGTGGATTGATAGGATTTTTGCTCAAGAAACTCCACTCAGGGGATGCCCGAATGAGGCTACGTTCAGGCCCCAAGATCTTTTCCAAGATCCTCAAACCATCATGCAGTAACCGGGTATCAAACCACCGACTTGCCGGCCTTCCAGCTACAAGTTGAGCTTCTTAACCACTGACCCACTGCAGCCCCTCTGTTAAATCAAAGGTGGAAAGAGATGGAAGGGTGGATCATTAGAAGAGATGTTTGTCCTGCAGTTCATGATCAATAGAAAGAGTTTCTGATCATCAGATGGTAGTGGTTTACCCATAAGCCCCTTTTCCTAATTTCTTTGTAAATTTCTTAATAGAAAGAAATTTCCATGACCATGGAAACGTCTGCAGAAGCAGACAGCACTGGCTCTTCGGCTTAGAAACAGAGATGAGCACTGACCCCTAGAGTTGGATACGACTGGCTTTCGAGCAAGGGAAACCTTTACCTTTACTAGAGCAGTATGACAGTGGAACCAATGGCCACAAGAATACTCCAATACTGGAATCATTTCAGAGATAGTTGGACAACCATGTGTCACATCTGGTTTGATTCGGATTCTTGAATTGAGGTTGGGGTTAGACTCAATGGCGTAAAAGTCCCCTTCCAACTCATTTATTTCATCATTCTTCTTTTTTGTGTCGTATCTTATTCTGAATCATGGCCATCTTCATGGCACAAGAAGAAGAAGAAGAAGAATCATAAAATAACTGAGGAGGAAGGAGTCCTTTTACTTTCTTCTTAAACTTCTTAACTATGAGGATTGTCCTGGGAATATATTGCAGTGGACTTCCATTGCCCTTCCACATCGCAACATGACACCCGTACCATTGATCTAGTTCTGCTCGTCACTTTCTAGTCCTGAGCTCTTTTGGTAATCAATTTCTTCTTCAGGCCCAGGCCATGAATGGATGGAGCTGCTGCCCTCCATCAGGATGGAATTAAGTGGGATTTAATCACTTGACGACCATCACCCTTCCCTGTGGACTTTTCCACCCAAAGTCGTTAGTCTTCAGGGTTGTCAGGTTAGTGAATCACCACCTGGCAATCAGTGTTGAGACTGCTGGCAGTAGGGTCTACTCTATTACCATAGCAGGATACCCTGGTCAGACTATGATTCGGTGACACACCAAATGTGAAGACAGCTCTTTAGTTCTTCTATGTCAAACCCCATCCGTGTGCCACTCAATTGCATAGAAATTTCATGCGAGTGCACGGACAATTATAGTCCCGTCATTCTCAAGGAGCTGTGGGCAATAGTGAGTGAGAGATACCCATGGCTCCACACGGTCCATGTCTGGAAAATCCATCACATCTTAAAGCCCAATATTCATGTGACTACATTGCAACTGAGCACCTACACATACATGTTCAGCGAGATCAGGTTTGTCACCCGCAGCTACAGCAGGACTTTGGAGAATCTGGTCCTTCATACCACTTCATCTGATGTCCTCAACTCTTCCCTGGTCGACCTGGCCAGAAGCTGTGTGGGTTCGAAAGAGATCCACTGCTATTGTGTGGTTAGTCAAGCAGTGATTGATGCCTTCCTCTCCTGTTGCAAAGGACTCAAAAGATTCACTCTAAAGACCACCAAAGAATGCAGGCCCTGGAAAGCAACACTGGCCCAGTAGTTCTATACTTTCACTGAAGAGAGTGTTCATCTTTATCCTCTTATCTGGAGCTTATACTACTTCACATCCATAGCATTTGAGTCATCACTGGTGGTCAATGTAGACATTGAGAGGCCTGCATAATTCCAAAGATTAACCTCTTATTCCATTCCCAAAGTGAGATTCCCTCAGGTATACAGTATGTGCCTCAACAGATTCACCATTAAAGTCAGTGCTTATCTTCCAGTGACCAGTCACAAAACAAAGCACGCTAAATGCAAGAGATGTGCATGAAGAAAATGACACATTATGACAAAGAGATGGTTTTCTCCAGTTGAGAGAGTACTTCTAGATTTGAAAGGGTGAAGTAAGAAACTGATTGTTTAGAATGTAGATGCAAATACACATATATATATTCCTTGGTATTCTCTGTGGTGTTTGAGTAATTGTACAACAGGATTTCAGCCCAGTGTGGTATAGTCATTAAACTGGGATATGAGAATAAACAGGTTCTGATTCCACTGAGCTACGAAAACCAGGTTAATCTAGGTCTAGTCTCTCCCTCTCCCTCTCTGCTGATCCTTCAGCATTGCACTGCTTAGAGCAGGGATTCTCAACCTGTGGCCTGTGGGTCGTATGCACCCCTCAGCACCATTCCGTGTGCCCCCCCCAACTCCACCACACCAGGAAGTCCCATGTGGTGGAGGAAGCACAAAATGGCCATCCAGTCCCCAGAGCTGTCTGAGGGAACATGACCCAGCCCCTGGCTGGGAAAAGATTGAGAACTCCTGGATTAGAGGGAGAGAAATAAAGATTGTTCAGTAAATAAAAATTAGGGTGGAGTCTGGTGGTTAAAGGACAGGCTCTGAATAGACATAAGCAGACAGAATACCATTATTTTGGGAAAAAATTGAGAATCCTACACTTTATTTGCCATGGAAATGTTCATAGGAACTACACATTTATATCTATCTATCTCCCAAACCTTGTATGATTACAGCAGAGCAGAATTATGTGACACTAAATGATCAAAGCAAATGTCTGGATTTTTTTTTAATTGCAGTTTTCTCTTATTCTGTTTAGTATTATTCAAGTTGGTGGAAGAAGCTGATGAAATGTTTGAGTTTATTCTGCAACAAACATTCTCAAACTGTATTATGTCACTGACATGGGAAGGGGAAGAAGGGGTGAGGGTAGAAGCCGTCCTCCCCTAAAAATAGGTAATGAACATGTTTGTTCATCCACTAATGTGTCCATTTCGCAGCCTAGGAAAGTTACATTTTCTTGGGGAAGCTGCTTAGCCTCAGAGCAGAATCAGGAGGCAGAACTGGGGAAATATTTTTGAGGAAATTCTATTTTGACAACCCTGGAAACAGTCACGACAGCTCTGAATTACAACAACATTATTAGGTGGAGCTAGGGTTTCAGCCTAAATATTCCCTGACAGAATTATATCAGAGGGTAAACGCTTAACTTGATGACTTGAACGTCAGCAGTTTGAGACCCGAGTGCTGTGCGTTGGAGTGAGCTCCCGACTTCTCTCCCAGCTCCTGCCAACCTAGCCATTTGAAAGCAAGAAACTGCAAGTAGATAAATAGGCAGAGCTTTGGTGGGAAAGGTAACAGCGTTCTGTGTCTAGTCATGCCTATCACGTAACCATCGAAAAGTGTGGAAATCTCTTTGGGTGTAAATTGAGATGAGCAGAACCCCCTAGAAGAGTCAGAAATGACTGGGTTTCATGCAAGGAGGATCTTTGTCTAGCATTATATTGGACGATAGCTTTAACTCTGAACTGCAATTATAGAGTCACTTAATGAAGGGGAATCTCACAAGCAGATATCAGGTGTAGTGGTGAATAACCACGACTTGGAGTATTGCAGCCTATTCGAGGCTTTCAAAGGGATTTCTTCATCCATATACAAACACTTTTAAAGGAGTACATCTCTGTAACTCACTGCCACAAGATGGTACTGCCAAGGCCCCCCCCCCCTCGCCCAGCCATCCAGCAATGGGTTAGTCTCCTGTTTTTGGGGATGGTGCCTTAGAAAGAATCGTGGTGACATACCTCACCACATTCCCCCGGATCGAAAGAGTTAAGACGGCCAAAGGCCACACCCACTCCATCCTTTCAGGTGCGCTTAGGTGCGCATCGCACGCCAGGTGCAATTCAAGCTGAAAATGAGTGATGGAAGTGGATGCAAGGCGCAATCTCTGTCCACAAGGGGCTGAGTTTTTTGGCCAAACAACAGACATGCTCTCACCCGCGGAGGCCAAGGTTCCAGGTGAGGAGGGTCTGGGCAAAGTCTGGAGACTTTTGGGCTCCCCAACCAGTGGGCCAAGTTGCCTTGTGCACCGCCATTCCCCCCCACTGGCAAGCGACCCGAGGTGGGAAAGCTAGGGCTGCCCTTAGAGGCAAAGTTTTTGAAGGGGCTGTGGTGGTAACTGTCTTGATTTGCCTAATTCTCTGACATGGACTTATAGACTTTAAAAAACTTTTTAATTTTTTCATCTGTATTGTCGCTGATGTATTTATGATGTGCCAAACCGCCCTGGGTCACCTGGGTGAGGAAGTTGGTATACAAATAAATAAATAAATAAATAAATAATCCCTCTATGCCTCTGTAGCTGATGTATATAAATTCATGCCTTGACACCTCACTCCTGTGTCTGATGAAGTAGAATTGATCTGCAAAAGCTCACGTTAAAAATATAACGGTTAGCTTTTAAAGAGCTGCATATTTTTCCCCTCATATGTTTCTGAAGGGTTTGTTGTGGTAGTCTGTTTTTCCAGCATCTTGGGGAGTATCTAAAAAAACTGTTGTGGCACTTTAAGACTGACTGCTGTATTTTAGTGTTTGCTTGAGTGGATCACGTCCACTTGGTGAGACCTAAGAGTGAGACTTCATGGCCTTAATTGATACATCTCAGATACTTCCTTACTTAGACCCTCCCATGCTACATTGGGCAACCATATCAGCTACAGAGGTACTTGTCTGGCTAGCAAAACACAGAAGTTTACATTCCAGTGTGTCTCTGTCCAACTAGCAATCACAGAAGATCCCTGATTGGGGTTCAGATTTATTATTATAATTAAGTGTCAGAAATTATTCTAGGTTGAAAGGATTTTTGTGGAAGAAACTTTGCTCAGGGAATGCCCAAATGAGGCTCCTTTCATGTCCAAAAGAGCTGGGACAGAAACAGGCACTCAATCCATTATTCAGGACCTGGGTCTTGAACTGCCAACTTCCCAGTGTTCAAGCTAAGATGGAGCCATAGAGGCAAGACCTTGGCAAGTTGCAGCGCTCCCTCCACCACACCACCAATGGTCAACAACGAAGGTTTCCTCCCGGAGGACCTCACAAACGTTCAGGTGGACACCTGCCAGGAGAGGAAGCAAAGCAACCAGACTTCTTTACTACCCTATTGCTCCCCTGGTGCCATAATGGTTAAGGCATTAGGCTTGGAGACTGGAAAGATGGGTTCTATTCCTGAGAGCTGCACGATGGGAGACATGAAAAGGGCCTCATATGGGTGTCCCGTGCAAAACTCCTTTAAACCCAGAGTAATCTCTGACACGAAAATTAATGAATTGCCCCACAGCACTTACTGCACTCTCTGGCCGGTTCACAAGTTAATGAGCATTTTGGCCCCAACATCTTTGGGACCGATTTTACTGACCTCAGAAGGATGGATGTGGCTGAGCCATCCTTGAGCCCTGGTCAGGATGGAATTCATAACCTTTGGATTGCAGCACATCAGTTTTAACCCCTTTGCCACCAGGGCTTTTCGTCATTTTGCTTTGGAAAATGTCTACATTCTTCCTCCTTAAATGCTCTTGAAAATGCTCTTGTGATACTAATTGGGTCATTTCAGCAGGCTGATCTTTTTAACACTGATGACGGACAGCACCAGTGGTTTGCCTCTAAGTTCTCCAGAAGATGACGACCTTCGACCTCCACCCTTGGAACTTTATGCCGCCAGAGATCCTGGAACGTATTTTCTCCCTTCTTCCTGTCAGAGAACGACACAATGTCTCAGGCATCTGTAAGCTCTGGGCTTCCGCAGTTTCATCTGCCTCGGTCTGGAGCTTCACAGAAGTCCAGTAAGTCTTTCATAGCTATGGAAGCCAGTTTGGGACTCGTCAATCAGGCAAACAAACGATTAACACCGCCCTTTGTTTCCTTCTGTGATTGATTCAAGTTTGTAGTGTTAATATAGGTCTGTAATGGGGAACCTTGGCACTCCAGCTGTTCTTGAACTTCAGTTCCCAGAAGTCCAAGATTCTGTGAATCCACATCCATGGGTTTACTGCATGTGTGGAGTCACAGGGACTTTCTGAGAATTGAAGTTCAAGAACAGCTAGAGTGCCAAGATTCCCCATCACTGATATAAGTAAAGGTAAATGTCTCTCTTGCTCTAAAGCTAGTTCTGTCCATCCCTAAAGTTGTTGCCCGTCTCTGTTTACGGCCAAAGAACCCTGTTTATCTACATACAATTTCTTGCTTTCAAACTCCTAAATTGGCAGGAGTTGCAAGAGATAATAGGAGCTCACTCCATCGTGCAGCACTTGGGTCTTAAACTGCTGGCCTGTCACTTTCCAGTCAGCGTCTTAACCCCTTGAGCCACTTCAGTTTGGACTGAGTTATAGTGTTACTGAATAAAATGGTCTAAAATCTTTCTTTTGCTTCACCTCTCCCAAGTAGAAGCTGGTCAGCAGCAGAGTTGTGATGGTAAATCTCCACTGGTTTGAGATTGTGGTGTTTTTGAAGCACACTCGGTCCTATCCTGGTAACAGTAACCTTCACACTAGGTCAGGTGAAAGGAACAGCAGAATGAACTCACCAAAAGGTGCCTTAATTTTGGCAGTTTCATGTTTATCCTAGACATGGGGGCTGGATGGCCATTTTGCCCTTCCTCCACCCCATGGCACTTCTGGTTGTGGTGCAGGCAGTGGGTGGGTGGGGCACATGTAATAGTGCCATGGGCCACAGTTTGAGAATTCCTGCTGTAATGTTCAGAGTACAACACGGAGTGGATTCCCTGCCCTCCCACTCATCTAACCTCTTGATTTATTTCCTGCCCTTCCTCTTCCAGCTGCAATTTAGAAGAAACCAAAGTGGAGGACAATGGCATTTCCTCGAACACCTTGATACAAAATATGCAGCCTTATAATGGCCATATCCAATACTTAAAGCTGGTTTTTGATGTGTCCCTGGTGTTATGCCGGAGGCAGGCCTGCACCATCTTAGATGCAATGGCACAGAAGAGCCTCAGGTTGCATGGGCTTCAGATCGTGTGTAATGGCAACCCTCCCCCTTTCTATATTGGTGAAGACTTCCTGCACAGCTTGGGACGGCTCTTCCAGGGCATGGACCAGGCAACCATGCAGCACGTTGACATCCGCCAGGTGCCTTTCCTTTTGGATAATGGGACCATTTTGCTGGTGGCTAGATGCAGCCCAAACTTGCGCACCCTCCTCATGAACAACAACGCACTCACTATGCTGAGGATAGAGACAGTCATTGAGGTGCTCAGGAGTTGCCCCAAACTCTCTACCCTTCGGGTCCCTTACTTTGCCCTGTCGAGGAACGTGTTCCAGGAGATATTGAGACCGAACCGAGAGCCATTCAAATATCTGGATATATTTTTCGATGGCTTTGACAATGACATCCCTGAGGACTGTTGGACTTCGGTGAGAGAAAGGGACCCCAGTTTCCGTGTCCGGCTGGAGATCACACCGCTTGTCACAGTGCCGATGATGACTCAAGCCTTAAAGCCTTACCTGCCCATCTCTCATTTACATTTACATTCCTGCACCCACCTGGCCCCTCCGTTGACCCTTGTTGCTAACCTCTATGCTGGGACTTTGGAAAGGCTGGTCCTTTACTCACTCCCTTCCATTGAGTTGAACATGGTGTTGATACAGTTTGCCAGGGCTTGCACACAGCTAAAAGAGATCCATTGTTTCTGTGTGGTGGGCCAAGAGGTGGTGGAAGCATTTCGACACCACTGTCCACATCTGAAAAAATACACCCTTTCCCCCACATTGTTCTTCTTTGACAATCCCCCGACGGTAATCCTATGACTAGGCATTGACAAATGCAGCTTTTTCAGGGCAAAAGCGTGTTCTTTGTAGCAGGAGGTGTAAGCAAAATAGATTCCAGAGTCAGTGCATTTTTTAGAACAAAAGTGGGAAAATTGTTTTAAAGGACCAAATGAACGGACTTTTATATAAATTATTGAATTTTAAATCCACAACATAAGGATTTAAAAGTACAGACCTCTTATTCAGAACTGCTGCAAGAAACAGATGTCTCCCTTTGATCTGGTTGTGATTTTCTATATATTTTAAAAAGAAACTACTTTTTTATACAGCTGCCAATTTTAATATTTTTAATAGTCATTGGAAAAGTCATAGTAATTCACAATCACAAATCAAAATAAAGGTGTGCATTGGAAAAAGTATTTTTACATCCTTGCCTGATGATGTTATGGGAATAAAGATCTGAATCAAGGAACAACTTTTCAAACAGATGTTATCTGCTCTGTTAAATAGTAATTTCGTGCCAGAAATTATTCTGGATTGAAAGGATATTTGCTAGAGAAACTCAATGCAGGGGACACCCGAATGAGTTGACTTTCATGCCCCCAAGATCTTTTCCCACCAAAGTTGTCCCTAGTTATCTACTTGCAGTTTCTTTCTTTTGAACTGTTAGGTTGGCTGGAGCTGGGACAGAGACAGGCGCTCAATCTGTCATGACATCTCCGGGTCTCAAACCACCGACTTGCCTGCCTTCCAGCTAACAAGTTGAACTTCTTAACCACTGAGCCACTGCAGCCCCTCTGTTAAATCAAAGGTGGGGGGAAATGGAAAGTTGGGTCGTTAGAAGAGATGTTTGTCCTTCAGTTCATTAACATTAGTAAGAGATTCTGATCATCAGATGACAGTGGTTTACCCATATGCTCGTTTTCTTTTTCTTTTTCCTTAAACTTCTTAATGATTAGAGCAGTAAGACAGTGGAACCAACGGCCACAAGAACACGCCAATCCTGGCCACATTCGAGACAGTTGGACAACCATCTGTCACATCTGTTTTGATTCAGATTCCTGAATTGAGGACAGGGTTCAACTCTATGGCCTACGAGTCCCCTTTCCAACTCAGTTATTTGATCATTCTTCTTTTTCTTGTGTCGTATCTTATTCTGAATCTTGGCCATCCTCATGGCACAAGAAGAAGAATCATCATCAGAAAATAACTGCGGGGGACAGTCTTTTTTACTTTCTTCTTAATCTTCTTAACCATGAAGATTGTGCTGGGAATATCTTGCAGTGGACGTCCATTGACCTTCTGCATCACAGGATAACACCCATACCTTTGTTCTAGTTCTGCTAGTCCCTTTCTGGTCCTGAGCTCTTTTGGCAATCAAAGTCCTCCTGAGGCCTAGGCCAGGATGGATGAAGCTGCTGCCCTCCATCAAAATCGAATTATGTGGGTTTTAATCCACTTGGGGACCATCACCCTTTTTTGTGGACTTTGCCACCCAAGGCCATTATGTCTCAGGGTTGTCAGGTTAGTTAACTGCCACCTGGCAATCAGTGTTGAGTCTCCTGGCAGTAGGGTCTACTTTATGACCCTAGACGGATACCCTGGTCAGACTATGATTCTATGACAGACCAAATGTGAAGACAGCTCTTTGGTTCTTCTTTGTGAAAGTCCAACCATGTGTTGCTCAAGTGTATAGAAATTTTCTGTAAGTGCACAGCCAAGTATAGTCCCATCATCCCCAAAGATCTGTGGGCCATAGTGAGTGAGATATACCCACAGCAACACACAATCCCTGCCTGGAAAATCCCTCACATCTTAAAGCCCAATTGCCCCGTGACTACATTGCAACTGAACACCTACACATACATCGTCAATCAGATCAAGTTTGTCACCAGCAGCTGCAGCAAGACTTTGGAGAAGCTGGTCCTTCATTCCACCTCCTCCAATGACCTCAACTCTTCCCTGATTGACCTGGCCAGAAGCTGTGTAGGTTTGAAAGAGATCCACTGCTATTGGGTGGTTAGTCAAGCTGTGATAGATGCCTTCCTCTCCTGTAGCAAGGGGCTCAAAATATAGTGTTCATCTTTCTCCTCTCATCTGGAGCTTATACTACTTCACATCCATAGCATTTGAGTCATCACTGGTGGTCAATGTAGACATTGAGAGGCCTCCATAACTCCAAAGATTAACCTGTCCTTCCATCCCCAAAGTGAGATTCCCTCAGGTATACAGTATGTGCCTCAACAGATTCACCAATAAAGACAGTGCTTATCTTCCAGTGACCAGTCACAAAACAAAGCACGCTAAATGCAAGATATGTGTGTGAAGAAAATGACACATTATGACAAAGAGATAGTTTTCTCCAGTTGAGAGAGTACTTCTTCTAGATATGAAAGGCTTTAGTAAGAAACTGCTGGTTCAGAATGTAGACGCAAAGACACGTTTTAAATAAAACCATTGGCTGAAATTCTTCTGTTCACTTCCCTAAATGGCATACATTTGGGCAGTGAATTGCCATAAATTAAAAAATATATATTCCTTAGTATTCTCTGTGGTACACCGAGTTGCACAAATCAGTATGTATATGGAGTTTTCTTAATGTAAGGCAACTTGCTTAGAAAGTGATGCTGTTTGTGTAATTGTACAACAGGATTTCAGCCCAGTATGGTATAGTGATTAAACTGGGATATGAGAATAAACAGGTCCTGATTCCACTGAGCTACATCAACCCTGACTGCTCCTTGGAAGGCAAAATAGTAAAGATGAAGCTAAAGTACTTTGAACATCAAATGAGAAGAGAGGATTTGCTTGAGAAAGCCTTGATGGTGGGAAAGGTAGAGGTAAAAGAAGAAGGGGCGGCCAAAAATGAGATGGCTAGATGGTATTGTAGAGACAATGGGCACAGAGCTGAGTGAGTTGAGGAGGAGAGTGGAGGACAGAAGTGCCTGGCGGACAGTGGTCCATGGGGTCATCGCAAAGGGTCAGAATCGACTGTGCGACTGAACAACAACAAAAACGATTTTAATCTTGGTCTAGTCTCTCCCTCTCTGCCAATCCTTCAGCATTGCACAGCTTAGAGCAGGGATTCTCAACCTGCCGCATGTGGGTAGGATGCAACTCTCAGGACCATTCTATGTGGCCCACCACCACACCAGGAAGTCCCATGTGGTGTAGGAAGGGCAAAATCACCATCAGTTCACCAGAGCTGTCTGAGGGAGCATAACCAGGCACCTGGCTTAAAAAGGTTGAGAACTCCTGGGTTAGAGGGAGAGCAATAAAGATGGTTAAATAAGTAAAATTAGGGTGGAATCAGGCGGTTAAAGTACAGGTTCTCAACAGACATCAGCAGACAGAATCTCATTATTTGGAATAATTGAGAACCACACTCTTTATTTGCCCTGGAAATATTCATAGGAATCCATACCTGGTCTACACATTTCTCTCTCTATATATATATATATCTCAAATCTTGTATGATTATAACAGAGCAGAATTATGTGATACTGAATGATCAAAGCAAATGTCTGGATTTTTTTAAAATGGCAGCTTTCTCTTATTCTCTTTAGTATTATTCACGTTGATGGAAGAAGCTGACGAAATGTTTTAGTTTATTCTGCAACAAATATTCTCAAACTGTATTATTGTCACTGACATGGGAATGGGAAGAAGGAGTGAGGGTAGAAGCCGTCCTCCCCTGGAACAAGGTGATAAATATGTTTGTTCATCCATTCATGTGCCCATTTCGCAGCCTAGGAAAGGGACTTTTTCTTGGGGAAGCTGCTTAGCCTCAGAGCAGAATCCGGAGGCAGAACTGGGGAAATATTTTTGAGGACATCCTATTTTGACAACCTTGAAAACAGTCACCCCAACTCTGACTTAAAAGAACATTGTTAGGTGGATTTAAGGTATTAGCTTTAACAATCCTCGATAGGATTATATCAGAGGGTAAACGCTGAGCTTGATGACTCTTGACTTCTGTCCCAGCTCCTGCCAACCTAGCCATTCAAAAGCAAGAAACTGCAAGTAGATAAATAGGCACAGTGTTATTGGGAAAGGTAACAGTGTTCTGTGTCTAGTCATGCCTGTCACGTAACCATCGAAAAGTGTGGAAATGTCTCTTTGGGTTTAAACAGAGTAGAGCAGAACCCACTAGAAGAGTCAGAAACGACTGGGTTTCATGGAAGGAGGATTTTTACCTGGCATTATATTGGACTCTAGCCTTAAATCTGAACCCCAATACTAGAGTCTCTTAGCTGGAGGGGAATCTGACTGGCAGAAATAAGGTGTAGTGCTGAATAACCATGACTTCGACAGTGACAACCTATTTGAGGCTTTCAAAGGGATTCCTTCATCCCTATACAAATACTTTTAATGGAGTTCACCTCTGTAACTCACTGCCACAAGATTATTATTATTATTATTATTATTATTATTATTATTATTATTATTATTATTATTATTATTATTATTATTATTATTATTATTATTATTATTATTATTATTATTATTATTATTAAATTCAAATTTATATGCCGCTCTCCTTGCCGAAGCAACTCAGATGGTACTGCTAAGCCCCCTGACCTCCCCACCATCCTGCAATGGGTGAGTCTCCTGTTTTCTGGGATGGTGCCTTAGAAAGAATTGCGGTGACATTCCCCACCCTTTTCCACCGGGTCTGAAAGAGTTAAGACGGCCATAGGCCACACCCAATCCATCCTTTCTTCCTTTTATGGTCCAGGGAGAGGTCAGGTGGGCTCAGGTGTGCATCCCGCATCAGGTGCAGTTCCAGCTGAAAAGGAGCGATGGAAGCGGGCGGAGGGCGCGATTTCTGTCCACACGGTGCTGCCAGAAGCACTCCAGCTCGCGGAGGCCAAAGATCCAGGTGAGGAGGGTCTGGGCGAAGTCCGGAGGCTCTGGGGCTCCCCAACCGGTGCGCAAGTTTGCCTTGTGCATCTCCTTTCCCTGCAGGGGAGCGACTCGAGGTGAGAAAGCCAGGGCTGCCCTGAGAGGCAAAGTTTTTGAAAGGGCTGCTGTGGTAGCTGTCTTGATTTGCATACTTCTCTGACAAGTACTTATAGACTTTTTAAAAAAAAACTATTAAAATTTTTAATCTGTATTGTTGTTGATATTATTATGATGTGCCAAACCGCCCTGGGTCACCTGGGTGAGGAAGGCGGTATACAAATAAATAAATGAATTAATGAATGAATAATCCCTCTATGCCTCTGTAGCTGATGTATATAAATCCATGCCTTGACCCCTCTCTCCTGTGTCTGATGAAGTAGAATTGATCTGCAAAAGCTCACGTTAAAAATATAGAAGTTAGCCTTTAAAGAGCTGTCACTTTCTTTTTTTCTCATATGATTTCAAAGGGGTTGCTTTGGTAGTCTGTTTTTCCAGCATCTTGGGGAGTATCTAAACAAGACAAAACAAAACAAAAGACAAAACAGTAACGTTGTGTCACTTTAAGACCGACTGCTGTATTTTAGTGTTAGCTTGAGTGGATCAAGTCCACTTGCTTAGACCTATGAGTGAGACTTCATGGCCTTAATTGATACATCTCAGATACTTCCTTACTTAGACCCTCCCATGCTACGTTGGGTTCAGCAACAGAGGTACTTGTCTGGGTAGCAAAACAGATAAGTTTGCAATCCCAGTGGGATTCTGATTTATTATAATAATTAAGTGTCACAAATTATTCTGGGTTGAAAGGTTTTTTGTAGAAGAAACTCTGCTCAGGGAATGCCTAAATGATGCTCCTTTCATGTCCCCAAGAGCTGGGTCAGAGACGGGCACTCAGTCCATCATTCAGAACCTGGGTCTTGAACTGCCAACTCCCCAGTGTTCAAGCTAACGTTGAGCCATAGAAGCAAGACCTTGGCAAGTTGCAGCGCTCCCTCCACCCCACCACCAATGGTCAAAGGTGAAGGTTTCCTCCAGGAGGACCTCACAAACTTTCAGGTGGACACCTGCCAGGAGAGTGAGCAAAGCAACCAGACTTCTATTCCACCTGACGTAATGGTTAAGGCACTAGGCTTGGAGACCAGAACCATGGGATCTACTCCTGAGACCTGCACAATGGGGGACATGAAAGGAGCCTCATACTGGTGTCCCATTCGAAATTCCTTTCAACCCAGAGTAATCTCTGACATGAAAATTAATGAACTGCCCCGTAGCACTTACTGCACTTTTTGGGCAGTTCACAAGTTAATGAACTTTTTGTCCCCAACATGCTTGGGACTGATTTTAATGACCTCAGAAGGATGGAAAAAGCTGACCCAACCTTGAACACTGGTCAGGATGGAACTCACAACATTTGGGTTGCAGCCCAGCAGTTTTAACCCCTTTGCCACCAGGGCTTGTGGTCATTGTGCATTGGAAGATCTCTACCTTCTTCCTCACCTAGTGCTCTTGAGAATGCTCTTGTGATACCAATTGGGTCATTTCAGGTGGCTGATCTTTTTAACACTGAGGAGCAACTGCACCGTTGGTTTGCGTCCAAGTTCTCCAGAAGATGACGACCCTCGACCTCCACCCTTGGAACTTTATGCCGCCAGAGATCCTGGCCCATATTTTCTCCTTCCTTCCTGTCAGAGAACGACACAACGTCTCACTCATGTGTAAGCTCTGGGCTTCCGCCGTTTCATCTGCCTCGGTCTGGAGCTTCACAGAAGTCCAGTAAGTCTTTCAGAGCTGTGGCAGCCCGTTGGGGACTCATAAATCAGGCAAACAAACGATTGACACTGTCCTTAGTTTCTTTCTGTGATTGATTCAAGTTTGTAGTGTTAATATAGGTCTGTGATGTCGAACTAGGCACTCCAGCTGTTCTTGAACTTCAGTTCCCAGAAGCCCAAGATCCTGTGAATCCACACCAATGGGTTTACCACATGTGTGGATTCACAGGGACTTTGGCTTCTGAGAGTTGAAGTTCAAAAACACCTAGATTGCCAAGGTTCACCATCACTGATATAGGTAACGGTCAAGGCATCTCTTGCTCTAAAGCCAGTTGTATCCAACTGGAAGGGTGGTTCCCATCTCTCTTTTCATGGCCAAAGAACCCCCACTGTCTACATCTGCAGAGATTTCTGTAGACATGTGACAAGCAAGACTAACCAATCTAACCTCTTAATTTCTTTCCTGCCCATCGTCTTGCAGCTGCAATTCAGAAGAAACCAAAGTGGAGGAGTATGGCAATTCCTCGAGCACCTTGATACAAAAGATGCTGCCCTATATGGGCCACATCCGATACTTAAAACTGATTTTTGACATCTTCCTGGTGTTATGCCGGAGGCTGACCTGCGCCATCTTAGATGTGATGGCACAGAAGAACCTCAGATTGCATCGGCTTCAGATCGTGTGTAATGGTGAAATCCCCTTTTTCTATATTGGTGAAGACTTCCTGCACAGCTTGCGACATCTCTTCCAAGGCATGGACCAGGGAACCATGCAGCACGTTGACGTCCGCCAGATGCCTTTCCTTTTGGATAAAGGGACCATCTCACTGATGGCCAGATGCAGTCCAAACTTGCGCACCCTCCTCATGAACAACCACACACTCAATATACTGAGGATGGAGACAATCATTGAGGTCCTGAGGACTTGCCCCAAACTCTCTACCCTTCGGGTCCCTTACTTTTCCCTGTCGAGTAGCATGTTTCATGAACTGTTCAGACCGAACCGAGAGCCATTCAAATATTTGGATATGTTTTTCGATGGCATACACAATGACATCCTTGAGGAGTGTTGGACCTCAGTGAGAGAGAGGCACCCCAGTTTCCGCGTGGGGCTGGAGATGATACCATTTGCTACAGTGCCGATGATGACTGAAGTATTAAAGCCTTACCTGCCCATCTCTCAGTTGCATTTCAATTCCTTCACCCACATGGCCAACCAGGTGACGCTTGTTGCTAACCTCTATGCTGGGACTTTGGAAAAGCTGGTGATGTACTCAGTTCCTTCCCTTGAGCTGAACCGGGCGTTGATACAGCTTGCCAGGGCTTGCGGACAGCTAAAAGAGATCCATTGTTTCTGTGTGGTGGGCCAAGAGGTGGTGGAAGCGTTTCGCCACCACTGTCCACATCTGAAAAAATACACCCTTTCCCCTATATTGTTCTCCTTTGACAATCCCCAACAGTAGACCGATGACTAGGCATGGAGGAGTGCAGCTCTTTCAGAACAAAAGCGTGTTCTTTGTAGCAGGAGGTGTAAGAAAAATAGATTCCAGAGTCAGTGGTTGTTTTAGAACAAAAGTTGGGAAATTGTTTAAAATATGGAGGTAAAAGTACAATCACAAATCAAAATAAAGATATGCATTGGAAAAAGTATTTTTACATCCCTGCCTGATGATGTTATGGAAGGAAAGATCTGATGCAAGGAGCAACTTTTCTAACAAATGTTTTCTTCTCTGTTAAATAGTAATTTCATGCCAGAAATAATTCTGGATTGAAATTATTTTTGCTAGAGAAACTCAACGCAGGGGACACCTGAATGAGGTGACTTTTATGCCCCAAAGATCTTTTCCCACCAAAGAGGTCCCTAGTAAGCTACTTGCAAGTTCTTGCTTTTGAACTGCTATGTTGGCAGGAGCAAGGACCGAGACAGGTGCTCAAACTGTCATGCATCACCCGGGTATCAAACCACCTGATTGCCGGCCTTCCAGCTAACCAGTTGAACTTCTTAACCACTGAGCTGACAAAAAAGTCTTAGTTTATTGTGCAACAAATATTCTCAAACTGTATAATCTCAGTGACATGGGAATGCGGAGAAGGGGTGAGAGGTGAAGCCACCCTCCCCTGAAACTAAGTGATAAACGTGTTTGTTCATCCATTCATGTGCCCATTTCACAGTCTAGGAAAGGGACATTTCCTTGGGGAAGCTGCTTAGGCTCAGAGCAGAATCAGGAGCCAGAACTGGGGAAATATTTTTGAGGACATCCTATTTTGACAAACCTGGAAACAGTCACCACAGCTATGAATGAAAAAAACATTATTAGGTGGATTTAGGGTTTCAGCCTTAACAATCCCCAATAGGATTATATGACAGGGTAAATGCTTAGCTTGATGACTTGAAAGTCAGCAGTTTGAGACCTGAGTGCTGTGCGGTGGAGTGAGCTCACACCTTCTATCCCAGCTCCTGCCAACCTAGCTGTTTGAAAGCAAGAAATTGCAAGTAGATAAATACATACAGCTTTGGTGGGAAAGGTAATAGCATTCCGTGGACTCTGGCATCTAGTCCTGCCTATCACGTGACTGTGTGAATGTCTGCCAATGTCTCTTTTAATGTAATCAGAGATGAGCAGAACCCCCTATAAGCGTCAGAAACGACTGGATTTCATGCAAGGAGGATCTTTGCCTAGCATTATATTGGACTATAGCCTTAAATCTGAACCCCAATACTAGAGTCTCTTAGCTGGAGGGGAATCTGACAGGCAGAAATATGGTGCGGAATAACCATGACTTCCACGGTGACAACTTATTTAAGGCTTTCAAAGGGATTCCTTCATCCCTAAACAAATACTTTTAAAGGATTTCATCTCTGTAACTCACTGCCACAAGATGGTATTGCTAAACCCCCTCCCCTCTAACATCCAGCAATGGGTGAGTCTCCTGTTTTCGGGGATGGTGCCTTATAAAGAATCGTAGTGACATTCCCAACCCCTTTCCACTGGGACCAAAAGAGTTAAGACGGCCATAGGCCACACCCATTCCATCCTTTCTTCCTTTCATGGTCCAGAGAGAGGTCAGGTGGGCTCAGGTGTGCATCCCGACCCAGATGCAGTTCCAGCTGAAAAGGAGCGATGGAAGTGGGTGGAGAGCGCGATCCCTGTCCTCACGGTGCTGCGTTTTGCAGCCCGACCCCAGAAGTGCTCCAGCCCGCAGAGGCCAAAGATCCAGGTGAGGAGGGTCTGGGTGAAGTATGGAGGATCTTGAAGTTCAAGAGCAGCTAAAGTGCCAAGGTTCACCATCATTGATATAGGTAAAGGTAAATGTCTCTCTTGGTTGAACGCGAGTTGTTTCCAACTCTAAGGGTGGTGCCTGTCTCTGTTTAGGGCCAAAGAACCTGCACTGTCTACATCTGCAGAGATTTCTGTGGACACGTGGCAAACAAGATTAGACATGCCACACTGTTACCTTTCCTGCCAAAGCATTCCCTGTTTATCTACATGCAATTTCTTGCTTTCAAACTGCTAGGTTGGCAGGAGCTGGGATAGATTATGGGAACTCACTCCCTCTTGCAGCACGTGGGTCTCGAACTGCTGGTCTGCTTTGAAAGCTTCTTCTTGAATGACAAGGTCTAGCATGCTGCAGTTTGGACTGGTAGGGGCCTGTTTGGTGGAACATGGATAGATGAGTCATAGTGTTACTGAATAAAATTGTCTAAAAGCTTTCTTTTCCTTCACCTCTCCCATAGAAACTGGTCAGCAGCAGAGTTGTGGTGGTAAATCTCCACTGGTTTGAGATTGTGTTGTTTTTGAAGCACAATTGGGCCTACCCTGGTAACAGTAGGCTTTCATTGCTGGCTAATCTTTCTCACACTAGGTCAGTTGAAAGGAACCGCTGAATGGACTCACCCTAAGATGCCTTAATTTTGGCCGTTTCATGCCTGTCCTAGACATGGGAGAATAAGATGTCCAGCCTTTAGGGAAGTTCTCTGTGGTGCAGACCCTGTTTGGAGGATATAGTTTATCCCCTTGGCTGGTTCCTGTAAAGCTGGAATCCTCAACCGTGTTAAGCTGGGTGCCAGGTCACTCTCCCTCAGACAGCTTTGGGGTCTGGATGGCAGTTTTGTCCTTCCACCACCACATGGCATATCTGGGTGTGGTGGAGGCAGTGGGTGGGTGGGGCACATAAAATGGTGCCATGGGCTACCATTTGAGAATTCCTGCTGTAAAGTTCAGAGTAGAACATGGAGCGGATTCCCACTGATCTAACCTCTTGATTTCTTTCCTTCCCATCCTCTTCCAGCTGCGATTCAGAAGAAACTGGCCAAGAGGAAGAGGGTGGCGGTACCTCGAACACCTTGCTGCAGAAGATAGAGCCCTATATGGGCCATATCCGATACTTAAAGCTGGTTCTTGACATGTCCCTGGTCTTATGCCGGAGGCAGGCCTGTGCCATCTTAGGTGTGATGGCAGGAAAGAGCCTCCGATTGATTGGGCTTCAGGTCGTGTGTAATGGCGAAACGCCCCATTTCTATTTTGGTGCAGACTTCCTGCGAAGCTTGAGACGGCTCTTCCAGGGCATGGACCAGGCAACCATGCAGTACGTTGACCTCCGCCAGATGCCTTTGTTTTTGGATAAGGAGAACATCATGCTGGTCGCCAGAAGCAGCCTGAACTTGCGCACCCTCCTCATCAACAACCGTGCGCTCTCTATGCCGTGGATTCAGACAACCGTCGAGTTGCTGATTACTTGCCCCAAACTCTCTACCCTTTAAGTCCTTTACTTTGCCCTGTCGAGGAGCGTGTTCCAGGAGATGTTCAGACCGAACCGAGAGCCATTCAAATATTTGGAGATGTTCCATGACAGCTATGACAATGACATCCCTGAGGACTATTGGACATCAGTGAGGGAGAGGCACGCCGGTTTCCGTGTGGGCTGGAATTTTCACCGATTGTCCCAGTGCCGATGATCACTCAAGTCTTACATCTTTACCTGCCCATCTCTCAGTTGCGTTTCAATTGCTGCCCCATTATGGCCAAACAGGTGACGCTTGTCGCTAAGCTCTATGCTGGGACTTTAGAAAAGCTGGTCCTGTACCCAGTCCCTTCCCTTGAGCTGAACCTGGCATTGATACAGCTTTCCAGGGCTTGCGCACAGCTAAAAGAGATCCATTGTTTCTGTTTGGGATGCAATGAAGGGAATTTTCAGAGGAGAGAGTATTAAATTAGCTAGTATAATATACAGACAGAAGAAAGAAAAAGACGAGGAATTGGAGGAAATCAAAAGCCTTCCAAATGAGCATGCAAAAAATAGGAATCCAGAAGCATTTGACAAAATGCAAAAATTAAAAAGTGAATTAGTGGGGAAGGATATAGAAAAAGTAAAAAGAGATCTAATTTATTTGAAAAGGGAATATTTTCAGTATAGTAACAAGAATTCAAAACTTTTGGCAAGGGTAGCAAAGGAAAAGAAATGTAAAAGGGATATTACAATATTAATAAATACTCAAGGGAAGAGATGCAATAAGATAACAGAAAAAATTAGAAGTGGTGGAGAAATTTTATAGAACATTATATTCTAAGAAGGAGATAGAGGCTGAAAAATTGAAAAAGAAATTTAGAGAACAAAATTAACTAAAAATAAAAGATGAACATAAGAATAAAATGGATGAAGAAATATTGGAAAAGGAGGTTAAAGAAGTGATAGGAAAATTGAAAAAAGAAAAGACCCCAGGTGAAGACGGACCTCCGGCGGAATTTTACAAAGAATTTCAGAATATGGTAGTCCCAAAGTTGGTGAGATTGTACAATTACATTTTAGAAGGAGGCGAAATCCCAAATTCTTGGTATAGAACTACGATTGCATTAATCCTCAAACCAGGAAAGGACATTGAAAAAAATAGAATCATATAGACCTATCTCCCTAATAAATTTGGATGCAAAAAATTTTTACGACCATACTCTCTAAAAGGCTGAATACCTTTATGGACCAATATGTAAATAAGGACCAAGTAGGATTCGTAAGAGGGAGATACATGGCTGATTTGACTAGAAGAGTACTGAATTTGATAGACATTGCAAATCAAAAGAAGGAAACGGTGGGTTTCTTGGCGGTAGATATTTTTAAAGCCTTCGACTCACTGCAATGGGACTCGATAAAAGAATTGATTAAGTTATACGGATTTGGAACTAAATTTCAAAATATTATTGGTAAATTATATCAGAAGGGAACAGCAAGGGTTAGAGTCAATGACACCTACACAGCGGATATTCCGTTAGAGGCTGGAACAAGACAGGGATGCCCATTATCCCCAACATTATTCATAATGGCTATGGAACTACTCGCGAATGCAATAAGAAACGATACCGAAATTTATGGATTAGGAAACAACAAAATAAACCTATACGCGGATGATACCTTAATTATAATAAAACAACCTGTTACCTGAAATTTTGAATAAAGCATTATAATTAATCAAAACGTTTATTAAATCACAACACTCACACACATGGAAAATAAGGTAGAAGCCAAAAGTTAAAATCATAGGATTGGAATGCTCTCCAGAAGGAAAGGGGGATTACCCAATAGTCAATAGACTCTGGCAAGGAATGCAAACATGGCCCTGATTGCCTCCATTGTTCTTAAAACTGGTTTGTTGACGTTTTCTGATAAGCAGAAATTCCTTCACAAAGGAAGCTGAATGACTCATTCCTCTGGTTTGATTAAAGTTCAATTAAACATTGATTAGAACACTGACCCAAGCATAAAACATAGCAAAAATCTGTGGGGAACAACCCCAAAGTTGATCAGGAAAAAAAAGGGGGGGGGAAGCAAGCGAAGTAAAATGACAAGCACAGGGACAAGCGGACATCCCGTCTCCCACGTACACAGCCAGAGGATTAAAAAGGAAAAACAAAAGGTGACTTCTCTCCTCAAAGGTCTCCCATTAACTAAATGATTAAGGCATATTGATTCTAACATCTCTCTTTGTTTCTTTGCTTACACGCTAGACGCTAAACCAATTGCGTCCGGAGGCTCCATTCATGCCGGAATCCACTGTTTTCCCGCCGCTACATGCAATTGGTTGCCTGTTCTGCTTGCCCGTCTCCCATTGGAGGAGACGCGCTGCTGATCCCGCCTCTTGCCCCTTTGACTCAGCCAGCAGAAGATACATTGTTTCCCTTGTAAATAGCTGTGAAACCACAGGAATTTTTACGACTTTAGTTTGCAAGAATGTTGCCCCTGCTGAACCAGCCTCGCCGCTTTGGATTTAATCTGCCGCTTTTGTGTAACTAAAGTATCTGACCTCAGAGCTGCCTTTGTTTTATGTTTGCATGTAATTAAAATATGTTAATTGCCTTTCCTCTTTCCCAGTTTCAATCCCCTCTCCCTTGTCACCTAGAAGCTAGTCTAGAAAGCAGATATAAGCCCTTAGAGGTGGGTGGGGGTTATCTTTTTGTTCACCAAATTTTGTGAGCAGAGATCACGAGAGGGTTTCTCCTCAAAACGATTGAGGGAAGGTAGCTGTTTAGATTGTAGGTCTGGCCAGACTATAAATTTGAATAGCTTTCCTTTGCTTGTGCTCCCAATAAATCACCTTGTTTTGATCGATTTACCTGTCTCGTTGTAAGTTCTTGGGTTTTTCTAACACCTCTGCCAGAGAAACGTACCTGGGGTCCAAATTTTTGGGTAACAAAATTGGTGCATTGGCCGGGAAACCTCTGGCTCCTGCAACCTCCTTAAGAGGTGCAGGACACAAAGTGAGGAAAGGAAGATCCGGAACGACCTCCTATTCGAAATCTTCAATCAGGCTTTGAGAGACACATCGGTGGTTTGTCTCTGCGACTGAAAACTTCAGGATTGGTAACGTATAATTTTGATTCTTGGGGTCCCTTTAAAATTCTTGCCAAGTTAGTTTAATCGTTTGTTTTTTTAGTCTATTTTGTTAGAGAAGTACCCATTCGGTCCTGAAAAGAAATAGCCAGCTGAACTTAACTTCTCCCCGAGTGGCAGTTCGGGTATTGGGATTGTGGGTTCGAGTCCCACCCCTTGGTGGCAAAACGGCCTGACAAACCTTAGCCACACTGGATTGGGTACTAGCCTGGTTTCGCTAGCCCGCTAGAAATTCTGAGGGAGCAGGAATTGTCCACCCTGTGACCAGTTTGTTTTTTTAGTTTTGTTTTTTTAGAGAACCAGATCCCGGTGAGCAGGCTCATCACCTGACACTGGGATACTGCATAGGATTGGGCAGAGATCCAATAGCCGGGTAGCTCCCGTTGAGGATTCTCGAAAGGCACGGTGTACCAGCGTGATCAACTGAGCACACGTGGCGGATTGGCTAGCCTGGTCAAGAGCGGGGATCGTTGTCCGTGAGACCAGAGTAAATTAGTCTCAATAGCCGAGTGATTCTCGTTGAGAGACAGGGGAAAGAATAGCGCTGAACGCTCTCCGCACTAAGTGTGTTTGGGGGTAACTCGTAGAGGCGCCAAGACTTAGATCTAAGCAAGTGAATCTCATTAGCTATGGGAAGAGCAATGAGTGTTCAGGCTGGGCTGAAAGGAGGAAAAGGCTGGTGGGACGCCACGCAGCAATGTCCTCAAGAATTGGAAGAATTTGGTGGGACCCAAGTCTAAAATTGAGCAAATGGAGGTTGAAACTTTTAAGCACCCAAGACCGGCCCCTTTCAAAGGGACCTGAGGCCCGCCTGGCCTAGAGAAGGCAACTTACGTTTAAGGCACCTAAAGGAATTTATTAGAAGGCTAGAAGCGAGTCTGGGGAGATCTGGGGACTCAGAACATGCAGCGCTCTCCGTGAGGCTGCACCCACAAAACCTTGAACGATACCCTTGCGAGGGCAATCTTTATATTGTAATGGGAGAAGGCTAATCCTCCTCCCAAATTTGGGGTTCCCCAAAGTATAGAGAGGCAATTGAGGAGGATTGAAGAGGACCTTTTGGGTCCATTGCACCTTCTGGCTCCTTAATTCCTCAAACCCGCTGCTCATGGTATCTTTGTAAATCTGGGGCGCCCCCTCAGCCCTTGATGCCCACCACCCCTGCCAGCAAAAGGAACAAATCCAGTCGGGAGAGTCTGGGGTCCGTAACTTTGCAGCCCCCCCAGGTTACAGTGGGTTAAAACCGCAGAGGTAAACCTACTGGACCTCTCAGACATGCCCCAGCGGGGCATGTTGGGAAGGGGAGTTGTAGAAGAAATCGGACCTTGGGAACAGATGGAAGTTCCTGGAGTTGCGGGAGTGAGCGGGCTGAAAGGAATGATGGAAGGCGCCCTTAGTGAAATAAGGAAATCATGAGGAAAAATTGGGCACTATAAAATCAAAGAAAAAGGTAAAAATGAAAAGCTCGAATTGAAACAGACAGTGAGCCAATCTCAATGGACTCGTTGGAAAAGGGAAAGCTAGGACCCAGTAAGCAGAACAGGACCCCTCAGTCAAAAGAGAAAAGGGAAGGAGGAATAGTTTATTGCCATCCATCCCTGCTAGCTGAGTGGGGGGTGCTAAATAGAGCAGAATGAAAAAGAGTAAACCAGAACAGAAAAGCATTTAAAATTTGAGCCCGCTGCAACCCACTCAGGCTGAAAGGCTTGAAGGGGACAGCAGTCATAGATTAAACAAAGGGTTAATGTAACTCAGCACCCATATAAATTGTAACTTGTCCGTTGTTTCTAAAAAGAAAGCCCCAATCAAATTAAAGTAATTTGTTAAAATATAACTGAATTCGAACACAGGGCAGCCCAAATTGGAAGAATCCCAGGCCATTGCCATAAGAGGCAGCCTGAGAATGGCTTATAGTAATAATTAACCATGAAATCAAAGTCATTGTGCCCAGGTGGCAGATAATTCCAGCCTCCTGAGAACCACAGTAAAACATGGCCCTTAAGGTCTGAGAAAGCATGGCATTTTCCCTTGCTTTTCTAGCGATTGCGTGGAACATTGCAAAAAAAAAAAAGAGGTCTAATACACAGTTTGAAAACGGAATGAATGTGTAATATATGTAAATATGCATGCATGTATGATGAATGAATGAAATAAATAAGGGTACCCTGTGTGTGTGTGTGTGTGTAAATGAAAGACATGTGTGCCTGCATTTCGTGGTAATGAGGACTAGGAACTTAGAAAATTTAAACTGCCATTGTGAGGTATTAACATGCTCTGCAGAAGGCTTCAAAGGGGAAGGAAGCATGTCCTTAAGAAGTTATGCTTCCAAAGAGTACCCAGGCCTGATGCATGCTGGATATGTGGCAGATCTGTAAATATAATGTAAAAAGTATATAAAAAGTATGGTTAACAAAATGATGTTATCCCTTTCTCTGTCTAGTTTAAACTTTAAGACAGAGATTGGAAATGTATAAATCGGGATTATTGTTGTCCTTTAGATTGGGACATGGCAAAAGTATTATAAGGCTAGTGAATTAGCAACGCTCAAATGCATTGCTGCTTTAAAATAAGGCCTGAAATTGAACTGAAAAAGCAATAAAGGTCTTGAAAATTAAAGAATTGGAACTTAGAAATAGTGGAAAAATGCAGCAAATAAAATGGAATTAGTTGGAAAACAAAACAAATATACTGACTTGATGATTGGTATATCTAAAAAAAAAACAAAACTTGAGATTGGCAAAGGCTGGAAATTGGGACAGATTAATTAGAAAGGTCCCTCTTTCCCATACAAAGCCAACTGCAACCAATATGTGTTTGAAAATGCATTTGCTTTTAAAGAAATGGCTTCCAAAGTAAAAATTCGGACTTTCCATAGAACATGTGCAGAGTGCAAACATTGTAGCACTGCAGAAAGGTTAAGAAATTGCCTCCTGCTGAGAAAAAAAAAACATTCCATTCACAATAGCCTGAAGGGGGGAAAGCAGCCCCTCCTTCCTCTTCCACTAAGCTTGGCCATCAGTTGAATTTCCTGCTTGGCCACTAAAAAAGCAAAGTCGCATACTGTCCAAGATTACAGGCATATGCACTGCCCCACCCAAATTCTGATTCCACTGCCCTAGTTGGCAAAGAAATGGGGACTTTTTCTTCCTTTTCGTTGTGCCTCAAATTAATCTGTGTCACCCTGCTGTCCCAGCAAGGCTGACAAAAATGAAATAAGGAGCCTCATCTGATGAAAGGTTAAATTTTAAAACATAAGTTTGCTACCTGGCCATACGCCCCACATATGGATGAAATTTAGGGTACTCCCCGCAGGCAGAATTGGCCTGCACAAAATATCAATGCAAGAAGGCAAATCACCTCAAACACCCTTTTACCCGGCTTCATTTAAAGTGCTCAGCTCAACCTGGCAATATTATAATTGAATTGGAAAACTTGCAGATAGGCAAGGGACCCCAAGAAAGCCTTCGGAGCAAATCCTGGAGTTCTGGGTGACCCCAGTGTCTGTCCCAAGGCAGGGCATGAAGATAGCGGAAATGGAGGTTTTGGCTTGTCTTTTTCCCTGGGAAAAAGGACAATTGGAGTCTCACTTGAGAACCCAGTTTTGTGGGAAGGGGGGCCAAGAAGCATCTGCCTAAAATGCAAAACCGTATTTTGAAAATCTGGCCCACATCTTAAAAGGGCCATGCTAATTCAGAATTTGGTTTGTCTGGTGTATACCTTAACAGTCTCTAAATTGTGGCACGTGGAGACCCATTTTCAGAAATAAAAGGAGATATGGCCTAGTAGGAAAATAATGGATATTAAATAAAGGGGAACCTTTAATGTGTGGCACAGGGAAATGGAACATTGTCCTGTATAATCTGATACTTGCTTAAACAGAGGGGCTATGCATGTGTTATAGTCTGGATAAGTTTAATTGGAAACTTGGAATCATGTCTGTGCAAAGCTCTGCTTGTCTGAACATAAATACTGACTGCCTGAGAAAGTGATTGTTTAAAGGAGGAAACTGCTGCTCCATAGTGAAAAGTTAATTTGAACATAAACCTATTAAAACCTTTGAAAACATATGCATTTCTGAAATGGTTGCTGTAAATTTGATTTTGTATAATGTGGCTCAATACACACATGTACTGGGGTTGAATTAACTGAACCGCAAAAGCCCTAGGAAGCACATTTGATTTGTGATAGGAAAAAAAAATTGTGATTCGAACCCAGGACCGTGCAACAAGAGGTCCGGGAAGAGATGGGAAAAGTCTTGCATAGTAAATAGATAAGCACATAGTAGCTTGCTCCTTAAGAGCAGCTTGAAGTCTTTAACACCACAAACTGATGTCTGCCTAATTAAAATTAATAAAGCCAAATGTTTTATTTCTGGGCAAACTCCCTGCCAAAATTCCCTTAAGGAAGGCAGGAGAGGTGCCCTGTGTAGTCTGTTCTGTTGCTAAACCTAAAAAGCTGTATTTTGTCTTGTCTGCATGTATGTTGTGTGAGTGGTTCTGAAGATTGTTGGAACATCGCACATGGGAAATTTCCTCTCATCCTACTAAGTGCACAATCTTAAGGAAATTTGAGCGTCCCTATGCACCGTCCCCAGTTAAGAATCCTAGTTAAAGAAACTGAACCATAAAGATTGCTTTGCAACTCCAACAATAAAGTTATTTCCAAAACATCTGCAGTGCGTTTGTTAAACCCTCATTCTTATTATACAGGATGCCAGAAGGAAAACAGGGTAAAGGTAAACAAATAGATTTCACAATGAGGCCAGTTTAGAAATTAGTTAGGAGACTCCCAGACTCACAAAGGGGAGGGGGAGGCTGAATTTGGTAGGGAAGCAGCACCTTCCTCAGATCAGATGGGAGTGAAACAATTGTTTGCTCACAGTATTTAATTTGGTTTACATTGGTTTGGGCCAGGAAGGTAAATTCCTGCCTCTAAAAAGCACTCACAGTTGCAATTGGATCATGCATTAGTGGGTTCTGGAGTAAGTATGGGGTTTGCACAATAAAAGCCCTCTTCTCCTACTAAACCTGGAATCTTAAGGAATTCCCTTACATAAATCCACAGGGAACAGTGAATGCACTGGAAGTACATTGAAAACATGAGTGGTTGTCGTTTATTGTTACTAGGGTTAAGGAATAAAAGTTTAAAAGTAAATGTGGGAGGGTTTTGGGGAGATGTGTTGTGTTTTCTCTCCCTCACTACAGGAAAAAGCTAAAGATGTGGAAGCCCTGTGGTGGATCCCAAAAGTGAACGGATAGCAGTGCTCCAGAGCATGTCTAAAATTCAATGGAGAAGTATCATGTCTTTTATTATTAGTATTCCTATCACCTCGTTTCTTTTCAACTCTCTCTACCTCTCTCTCTCTCTAAAGTGTTGCTAGCACACTGTGTTCCTGTATTTTTTTGTTTAAAAACTTCTAAACAGGTGTAGAATGTATAGAATGTTAGGATGTTCATTTGATAGTTTGGACAACCCCCTTACAAAATAGTGGGGACAGTAACTAAGTCTCTTTTGTGCGTGCACTGGGAAGGGTGCAAGGCTAGATGCCTTAATGTCACCCCTGATTCCCAGGCATTGCAATACAACCACACAGAGCATGCACCATATGTGCACAATCATGTTAACCCCACACTCATTGCTGGTTCATAACAGATTCTAAATGGAGGTGCTGCCTAAATTTAACAGCAAGCAGGCAGAGAAAACCATCCACGGACTCCACAATCTCACCACTGAGAGTAAAACACTGGGTTTTCACTGGGGAATTGGCTAATTGGCCTGCTCCCAGATGTTGGAAACATTTATTCATAGCGGGGTTTGGGATTGCTGTAGTTATAATTCTAATTTGTGTGTGTGTGCCCCTTTTTGTAATCCCTGAGAACTCTGTACCAGGACCCACGTGACCAGGGCCCCCGGGGGGGGGCATACCACACCAGGACCCACTCAGCCTAAGATACGACTGCCCACTGGTCAGTCGAATCTTAAGAGAAAAGGGAAGGAGTGTTACCTGAAATTTTGAATAAAGCATTATAATTAATCAAAACGTTTATTAAATCACAACACTCACACACATGGAAAATAAGGTAGAAGCCAAAAGTTAAAATCATAGGATTGGAATGCTCTCCAGAAGGAAAGGGGGATTACCCAATAGTCAATAGACTCTGGCAAGGAATGCAAACATGGCCCTGATTGCCTCCATTGTTCTTAAAACTGGTTTGTTGACGTTTTCTGATAAGCAGAAATTCCTTCACAAAGGAAGCTGAATGACTCATTCCTCTGGTTTGATTAAAGTTCAATTAAACATTGATTAGAACACTGACACAAGCATAAAACATAGCAAAAATCTGTGGGGAACAACCCCAAAGTTGATCAGGAAAAAAAGGGGGGGGGGAAGCAAGCGAAGTAAAATGACAAGCACAGGGACAAGCGGACATCCCGTCTCCCACGTACACAGCCAGAGGATTAAAAAGGAAAAACAAAAGGTGACTTCTCTCCTCAAAGGTCTCCCATTAACTAAATGATTAAGGCATATTGATTCTAACATCTCTCTTTGTTTCTTTGCTTACACGCTAGACGCTAAACCAATTGCGTCCGGAGGCTCCATTCATGCCGGAATCCACTGTTTTCCCGCCGCTACATGCAATTGGTTGCCTGTTCTGCTTGCCCGTCTCCCATTGGAGGAGACGCGCTGCTGATCCCGCCTCTTGCCCCTTTGACACAGCCAGCAGAAGATACATTGTTTCCCTTGTAAATAGCTGTGAAACCACAGGAATTTTTACGACTTTAGTTTGCAAGAATGTTGCCCCTGCTGAACCAGCCTCGCCGCTTTGGATTTAATCTGCCGCTTTTGTGTAACTAAAGTATCTGACCTCAGAGCTGCCTTTGTTTTATGTTTGCATGTAATTAAAATATGTTAATTGCCTTTCCTCTTTCCCAGTTTCAATCCCCTCTCCCTTGTCACCTAGAAGCTAGTCTAGAAAGCAGATATAAGCCCTTAGAGGTGGGTGGGGGTTATCTTTTTGTTCACCAAATTTTGTGAGCAGAGATCACGAGAGGGTTTCTCCTCAAAACGATTGAGGGAAGGTAGCTGTTTAGATTGTAGGTCTGGCCAGACTATAAATTTGAATAGCTTTCCTTTGCTTGTGCTCCCAATAAATCACCTTGTTTTGATCGATTTACCTGTCTCGTTGTAAGTTCTTGGGTTTTTCTAACACCTCTGCCAGAGAAACGTACCTGGGGTCCAAATTTTTGGGTAACAAACCTATGAAAACATTGGACAGAATACAAATGCATTTAAATATGTTAGAAGAAATCACCGGCCTTAGAGTAAATTGGGATAAATCAGAAATGATTTTATTTAATAGTGAAAAAGAAGATCAAGATAAGATTAAGACGAAATATAAAATACAGGTTAAAAACTGTTTGAAATACCTGGGATTATACATTACAAATAAATGGGGGGAGTTAAAAAGCTTAAATTATGATAAACAAAAGAGAAAAATAGAAGAAAAGATAAAAAAATATCAAAAGCTGAATTTATCATGGTTCGGTAGAATTGCCCTATGTAAGATGATGCTGTCACCAACGATCAATTTCCTATTTGAAACATTACCTATTAAAATAACAGATAAAGTGTTGAAGGAATTTCAAAGTAGAATAAATAATTTATGTAATGGGAAATCTAGAGTAAGGGTCTCGAAAAGTCTTAGGTATGTATCACAGCAAGAGGGGGGATTAGGCATACCAAATCTTAAAAATTATTATAGAGCGTTTCAGATAAAAAATGTGATGAAAATTCTGATGAGAGAAGAAACAATTTGGCAAGAAATGGAATTGAAAGAATTGAGACATAATGGGAACTCAATCTTTTTAGATAAAGGGGTTAAAATTACAGGAATTAAAAATAAAATGTTAAAAACAATGTTGGAAGAATGGAAAAAATTAAAAATGGAATTGGTACCGAATGTTTCTCCAATTATAGAAATTCAAGATATTAAAAATTTTCCCATAAAGATTGACATAAAACCAGGCATTTTAGAGAAGGGGGGGGGGCACTTTGTTAAAAGATTGGATAATGATATGTAAAGATAGCACAAAAAAGATGAATTGTTTGATAGACTGGAACTGAACTGGTTTCAATGACTAGTAGTAGGTGTTAGATCCGGAGATCAGGGCGCGGGAGTGAGGACACGGAAGCCATTAAGGGTGAACCAAACAACACGTCTGTTTATTGTGGTTAGCACAGACAACAACAACAACGGCTGGGTCAGCAGGGGATTAAATACCCTGCTTGACCCAGCCCACTGACCAATGGGTAGCGGCGATTTTCCCGCCGCTAGGACATTTAAATATCTAACAGTAGGAAAATGGAACAAAAAATATTTGCAAGAAAATCGTTTCTTGCAAAGACTGAAAACAGAAATTGAAGAAATAATATTTAAACTAAGGAAGGGGGAAATCAAAATTAAAGGGCTGGTTAGTAAAATATATAAAATATTAAACAAAGGGAGTAAAGCCCAGGAAATATTGAAAAGCATATGGGAAGAAGATTTAAAAGAGAAAATTTCAGAGAGTGATTGGAAAAAAAAGTGGGACAAAAGAATTATGAAAAATTTATCAGTCAGAGTAAAAGAGCACAACTACAAAATGTTATGGAGATGGTATTTGACACCTGTAAAACTGCATCAGTTAGATGAGAAAACGAGTAACAAATGTTGGCGATGTAAAAGTGCTTTGGGTACATACGTGCATATGTGGCTACATGGTAAAGTGGTTAATGTTTTTTGGACAAATGTAAAAAAAAAATAGCAAAAATCATGGGTGTACATTTAGGGATTGAGCCAGATATAATGCTAATGTGGTTAAGGGATTTTGGGTCAAAATTGAGAACGAGATTAATTCCATACTGGGACAAAAACTAGAATTGGGACCAGAACCAGCCCTATTGACAGTTCTTGAAAAATCCTCAATGTGTAAGGAGGATAAAGAATTAATGTTAATAATGATGTCTACAGCTCGACAATGCATAGCAAAAAAATGGAAAGATGAGTCAATTATAAAAATAGAAGACTGGTATAAAGAAATGTGGCAATTGACGCTAAATGACAAACTGACATGGGAAATGAACGTAAGAAAGGGTGGAATTCATGAAAATAGATTTTGGAGAGTATGGAAAAGATTTGTTGAATATGTGATAGTGAAAGATAAAGGGATTAAACCTGTACCGGAACAAGCTTGCTTTTGGGAAAAATAAATGACAATTCCTGGACAATGTACATAGCACAAGGGTGAAATTTTATATAAATGATTGTCAAACCGAAAAGGGGGGGGGGAGTAATGTAAAAGATTAGTCAAATTGTATTTACACCTTTCTTGAGATATTTGTATGAATATGTTATGTTCTTTTTTTGTTTGTCTCTATTCTGAACTAACAAATATAACATTAGAAGATTGTAATAAAAAGCAAATATTGTATCAACAAAGTATTATTGTAGAATTTTTTCTTGATGTTTTTTATGTTTTTTACGTATGTATGTATAAAAAGTATAAAAATTAATAAAAAAGATATAATGCTACTGACAAACGTGGAAAAATTAATGTGGATAAAGACAAAAAAGAGTTAGTAGCTATAATGCTGTCATCAGCAAGGCACTGTATAGCAAGAAATTGGAAGAACGATACTCAATTAAATATGGAAGACTGGTACAGAGAGACGTGGGAATTGGCGTTGAATGACAAATTGACATGGGAAGTGAAAGTTATGAAAGGTGTAATTCAGGAGAATAGGTTTTGGAGGATATGGCATCCATTTATAGAACATTCACTGTATAATGATAAAGCAACACAGCCAGCACCGGAAGAAATGAGTTTTTGGAGGAACATTTGAATATGGATTAATTGTAACCTCTCTGGATATTGTAAATAGCACAGGGTGTTGAAAAGAGAATAACTCTCTTTTCTAATATGTAATTGTATCTGTCTTCTTGTGTTGGTTTTATGTCTTTTTGTATTAAAAATAAATACGTAGAGCTATGTGTATATACACATATAATTATTTCGGCAGAGGCGTATGTCTACGTCCATAAGTGGAAATAAGTATATATATAGGTATATGTCTATATACACATATAAATATAGGTAAGCAGGTGTGTAATTGTATATAAACACATGTATATGGGTATTGGAAGAACTACTGGTTATAATCAAACAAAAATTAAATATAGGTTGATGGAAAAAAGTACTAGAAACGAGAAACATATAAGATAAGAAGCAATACTCATTACAAGTTTTTTTTTCTCCCATTAATATTGTACTGCAAGCAATGTTATATATTTTATCTACTTGTCATATATCTTTTTTTTTGCTTTTTGTCTTTCTTTTTTCTTATTGTTTGTCATTGTATTTTAGAAGAACTTAATAAAATTAATTTTAAAAAAAAAGAGAGATCCATTGTTTCTGTATTGTGGGCCAAGAGGTGGTGGAGGCACCTCTCATGCCCTCAATATCTTTCCCCAGCAAAGTGGTCTCTCGGTATCTATTTGGTCTTACTTGCTTTTGAACTGATAGGTTGGCAGGAGCTGGGACAGAGACAGACACTCAAACCATCATGCAGTACCCGGGTATCAAACCACCAACTTGACAGGGTAAATGCTTAGCTTGATGACTTGAAAGTCAGCAGTTTGAGACCAGAGTGCTGTGTGGTGGAGTGAACTCCCGCCTTCTGTCCCAGCTCCTGCCCACCTAGCTGTTTGAAAGCAAGAAATTGCAAGTAGATAAATACATACAGCTTTGGTGGGAAAGGTAATATCATTCTGTGCACTCTGGCATCTGGTCCTGCCTATCATGTGACCATGTGAATGTCTGCAAATGTCTCTTTGGATGTAAACGGAGATGAGCAGAACCCCCTATAAGAGTCAGAAATGACTGGATTTCATGCAAGGATGATCTTTACCTAGGATGATATTGGACTATAGCAGGGTTTTTTAAGCTTTTGAAAGCTGGGGACCAGGTCATGTTCCCTTGTGATCAAACGGCCATTTTGCCTTTCTAACTACACATGGCACTTCCTGGTGTGGTCGAGGTGGGGGTGGCCAACAGAAAATGGCACCATGGTCTGCATCTGGCCCACAGGCTACAGGTTGTGAATCCCTGGACTATAGCCTTCAATTTGAACACCAATTACGGTTCACTTAGTTGGAAGAGAATCTCACTGGCTGAATATCCAAGACTTGGATGGTGTGGTGACAGCCTATTTGAGGCTTTCAAAGCGATTCCCATATCCCTATAGTAAAGGTAAAGGTTTCCCTTGCCCGAAAGCCAGTCGTATCCCGCTCTAGGGGTCAGTGCTCATCTCTGTTTCAAAGCCAAAGAGCTAGAGCTGTCTGCTTCTGCAGACGTTTCTCTGGTCATGTGGCAGGCTTAAGTAGAAACCGCAGTGAAATACTTTTAAAGGTGTTAATCTGTGTAACTCATTGCCACAAGATCATACTTCTAAACCCCCACCCCCCCCACCCCCCATTCAGTAAATCTCCAGCAATGGGTGAGTTTCCTATTTTCGGGGATCCTGCCTTAGGAAGAATCGTGGTGACATTTCTCTCACCCATCCCTCTGTTACTAAAGGGGTTAAACTTTCTGTAGGCCACACCCACTCCATCCTTTCTTCCTTAATGGTCCAGGGAGAGGTGAATGGCAGGCAGGTGCGCATCCTTCCCATGCCAGGTGTGGCTCCAGTGAAAAAGCGCGATGGAAGCGGAGGGAGAGCACGATCCCTGTCCACATTGGGCTGAATTTGCACCCGACGCCAGGAGCGCTCCTGTTTGCGGAGGCCAAAGAACCAGGTGAGGAGGATGTGGGCGACGTCTGGAGGCTCTTGGTTGGAAAGCCAGGGCAGTCTGGGAAAGGTAAAGTTTTTCGGGGGTTGTGTGTGTTTCCAGCATCTTGACGAATTTGACAAGAAGGCAAAACAAAACAATATATTTTCCTCACAAAACAATAAAGATGTTCCTCTTTAAGACCGACTGCTGTATTTTAATGTTAGCTTTAGTAGATCAAGTCCACTTGGTTAGACCTAAGAATGAGACTTCATGGCATTAATTTATATTTATCAGCTCCCATGCTAGGTCGAGCAACCATATCAGGTACAGAGATACATGTTAGGCTAGTAAAACAGGTAAGTATACAATCCTGTGTGGCTATTTGCAACCAGTAATAATAATAATAATAATAATAATAATAATAATAATAATAATAATAATAATAATAATAATAATAATAATAATAATAATAATAATAATAATAATAATAATAATAATAATAATAATAATGATGATGATGATGATGATGATGATGATGATGATGATGATGATGATGTGTCAGAAATTATTATGAGGCTCCTGTCATGTCCCCAAGACCTGGGACAGAGATGGGCACTCACTCCATCATTCAGGACCTGGGTCTTGAACTGCTAACTTGCCAGTGTTCAAGCTGACATGGAGCCATAGAGGCAAGACCTTGGCAAGTTGCAGCGCTTCCTCCACCACACTACCAATGGTCAAAGGTGAAGGTTTCCTCCAGGAAGACCTCACAATCTTTCAGGTGGACACCTGCCAGGAGAGGAAGCAAAGCAACCAGACTTCTTTACTACCCTATTGCTCCCCTGGTGGCGTAATGGTTAAGGCCCTAGGCTTGGAGACCAGAAACTTGGGTTCTATTCCTGAGAGTTGCATGACGGGGGACATGAAAGGAGCCTCATATAGGTGTCCCGTGCAAATCTCATTTCAACCCAGAGAAATCTATGACACTAAAATTAATGAACTGCCCTGTAGCACTTACTGCACACTCTGGGTGATGAGCATTTTGCCCCCAACATGCTTGGAACTGATTTTAATGACCTCGGAAGGATGGAAGAGGCTGAACCAACTGTGATCCCTGGTCAGGATGGAACTCACAACCTTTGGGTTGCAGCACAAAAGTTTTAACCCCTTTGTCACCAGTTCTTGATGTCATTGTGTTTTGGAAGATGTCTACATTATTCCTCCTCTAGTGCTCTTGAGAATGCTCATGGGTTACCGATTGGGTCATTTCAGGAGGCTGATCTTTTTAACGCTGTGGAGCAACAGGACCGGTGGTTTGCCTCTAAGTTCTCCAGAAGATGACGACCCTCGACCTCCACCCTTGGAACTTTATGCCAATGGAGATCCTGGAACATATTTTCTCCTTCCTCCCTGTCAGAGACCGACACAATGTCTCAGGCATGTGTAAGCTCTGGGCTACGGCCGTTTCATCTGCCTCGGTCTGGCGCTTCACAGAAGTCCAGTAAGTCTTTCGTAGCTGTGGCAGCCAGTTGGGGACTCGTCAATCAGGCAACCAATTGATTCACACCGTCCTTAGTTTCTTTCTGTGAATGATTCAAGTTTGTAGTGTTAATATAGGTCTGTGGTGGTGAACCTTGGCACTCAAGCTGTTCTTTAACTTCAATTCCCAGAAGCCCAAGATTCTGTGAATCCACACCAATGGGTTTACCCCACCTGTGGATTCACAGGGACTTTGGATTCTGAGAATTGAAGTTGAAGTACAGCTAGAGTGCCAAGGTTCACCATCACTGATATTGGTAAAGGTATCTCTTGCTCTAAAGCCAGTTCTGTCCATTCCTAAGGTTGTTCAGCCCATCTCTGTTTCCGGCCAAAGAACCCGCACTGTCTACATCTATAGATATTTCTGTGGACATGTGGCAAGCAAGACTAGACATGCCACACTGTTACCTTTCCTGCTGGAGCAGTCGCTGTTTATCTACATGCAATTTCTTGCTTTTGAACTGCTTCATTGGCAGGAGTTGCAGTAGATGATGGGAACTCACTCCGTCATGCAGCACTTGGGTCTCGAACTGCTGGCCTGTCGCTTTCCAATCAGCATCTTAACCAGTTGAGCTGCTGCAGTCTCTTATGAAGGGAATAAACATTCCTCTTAATGCCTTTTTTCCTCCTTCTCTAATACACAGCTTTGAAAGCTTCTTCTTGAATGACAAGGTCTAGCATGCTGCAGTTTGGACTGGTAGGGGCCCTGATTGGTGGAACATGGGTAGATGAGTCATAGTGTTACTGAATAAAATGGTCTAATAGCTTTCTTTTTGTTTTCACCTCTCCCATAGAAGCTGGTCAGCAGCAATGTTGTGATGGTAAATCTCCACTAGTTTGAGATCGTGGTGTTTTTTTAACCACACTCGGTCCTACCCTGGTAACAGGAGCCTTGTGTTGCTGGCTAATCTTTCTCACACTAGTCCAGTTGAAAGGAACTGCAGAATGAACACATCCAAAGGTGCCTTCATTTTGGCAGTTTCACGTCTGTCCTAGACATGGAAGTAAAAGATATCCAGCCTTTAGGGAAGTTATCAGTGGTGCAGATTCTGGTTGGAGGAGATAGTTTATCCCTTTGGCAGGTTCCTGTAAAGCCAGAGTTCAAAATCTTGTCAAGCCATGGGCCGGTTCACACTCCCTCAGAGAGCTTTGGGGGATGGACGGCCATTTTGCCCTTCCTTCACCCCATAGCAATTCTGGGTGTGGTGGAGGTGATCGGTGGGTGGGGCACATGAAATGGTGCCATGGGCCACAGTTTGAGAATTCCTGCTATAATGTTCAGAGTAGAACATGGGGCAGATTCCCTGCCCTCCCACTCATCTAACCTCTTGATTTCTTTCCTGCCTATCCTCTTCCAGCTGCAATTTAGAAGAAAATAACGTGGAGGAAGATGACGATACCTCGAGCACTTTGATACAAAAGATACAGCCCTATATGGGCCATATCCGATACTTAAAGATGGTTTTTGACGTGTCCGTGCCGTTATGCCGGTGGCTGGTCAGCACCATCTTAGAAGTGATGTCGCGGAAAAGCCTCCGATTGCATGGGCTTCAGATCGTTTGTTATGGTGAAATCCCCGCTTTCTATATTGGCGAAGACCTCCTGCACAGCTTGGGACGGCTTTTCCAGGGCATGGACCAGGCAACCATGCAGCACATTGACATCCGCCAGATGCCTTTCCTTTTGGATAATGGGACCATCTTGCTGGTGGCCAGATGCAGCACAAACTTGCGCACCTTTCTCATGAACAACCACACACTTACTATGCTGTGGACAGAGACAATCATTCAGGTCCTGAGGACTTGCCCCAAACTCTCTACCTTTCGGGTCCCTTACTTTTCCCTGTCGAGGAGCGTGTTTCATGAGCTTTTGAGACCGAACCGAGAGCCATTCAAATATTTGGATATGTTTTTCGATGGCTTTGACAAAGACATCCCTGAGGACTGTTGGACCTCAGTGAGAGAGAGGCACCCCGGTTTCCGCGTGGGGCTGGAGTTTGCACCGTTTGTCACCATACCGATAATGACTCAAGTCTTAAAGCCTTACCTGCCCATCTCTCACTTACATTTCAATTCCTGCACCATTATGGCCACCCAAGTGATGCTTGTTACTAACCTCTATGCTGAGACTTTAGAAAAGCTAGTCCTTTACTCACTCCCTTCCATTGAGTTGAACCTGGCGTTGATACAGCTTGCCAGGGCTTGTGCACAGCTAAAAGAGATCCATTGTTTCTGTGTGGTGGGCCAAGAGGTGGTGGAAGCATTTCGGCACCACTGTCCAGATCTGAAGAAATACACCCTTTCCCCCACATTGTTCTTCTTTGACAATCCCCCGACTGTAGTCCTATGACTAGGCATTGACAAATGCAGCTCTTTCAGGATGAAACCAAGTTCTTTGTAGCAGGAGTTATAAGCAAAATAGATTCCAGAGTCAGTGGGGGTTTTTTTAGAACAAAATTGGGGAAATTGTTTTAAAGGACCAAATGAGCAGACTTTTATATAAATTATTATATTTTAAATCCACAACATAAGGAAGTAAAAGTACAGACCTTTTATTCAGAATTGCTGTAAGAAACAGAAGTCTCCCTTTGATCTGGTTGCGGTTTTATATATATTTTAAAAAGAAACCACTTTTTAATACAGCTGCCGATTTTAATATTTTTAATAGTCATTGGAAATGTCATAGTAATTCACAATCACAAATCAAAATAAAGATGTGCAGTGGATAAAGTATTTTTACATCCCTGCCTGATGATGTTATGGGAGTAAAGATCTGATGCAAGGAACAACTTTTCAAACAGATGTTTTCTGTTCTGTTAAATAGTAATTACGTACCAGAAATAATTCTGGATTTTAGCTAGAGTAACTCAACGCAGGGGACACCCGAATGAGGTGACTTTTATGTCCCCAAGTTCTTTTCCCACCAAAGTGGTACCTAGTTATCTACTTGCAATTTCTTTCTTTTGAACTGCTAGGTTGGCTGGAGTTGGGACAGAGACAGGCGCTCAGTCTGTCGTGACATACCCGGGCCTCAAACCACCGACTTGCCTGCCTTCCAGCTAACAAGTTGAACTTCTTAACCACTGAGCCACTGCAGCCCCTCTGTTAAATCAAAGGTTGGGGGGAAATGGAAGGTTGGGTTATTAGAGGAAATGCTTGTCCTTCACTTCATTAACATTAGGAAGAGATTCTGATCATCAGATGGTAGTGGTTTACCCATATGCTTGTTTTCTTATTTTTTTTCCTTAAACTTCTTAATGGTTAGAGCAGTACAACAGTGGAACCAATGGCCACAAGAACACTCCAATCCTGGCCACATTCAAGAGACAGTTGGACAACCATCTGTCACATCAGGTTTGATTCAGATTCCTGAATTGAGGATGGAGTTCGACTCAGTGGCCTACGAGTCCCCTTTCCAACTCAGTTATTTGATCATTCTTCTTTTTCTTGTGTCGTATCTTATTCTGAATCATGGCCATCCTCATGGCACAAGAAGAAGAAGGATCATCATAAAATAACTGAGGGGGATGGGGTCTTTTTTACATCCCTGCCTGATGATGTTAGGGGTATAAATATCTGATGTAAGAAAAAACCTTTCAAACAGATGTTATCTGGTCTGTTAAATAGTAATTTCGTGCCAGAAATAATTCTGGATTGAAACGATTTTTGCTAGAAAAACTCAACGCAGGGGAGACCCGAATGAGGTGACTTTTATGTCCCCAAGATCTTTTCCCACCAAAGTGGTACCTAGTTATCTACTTGCAAGTTCTTGCTTTTGAACTGCTATGTTGGCAGGAGCAGGAACTGAGACAGGTGCTCAAACTGTCATGCATCACCCAGGTATCAAACCACCTGCTTGCCGGCCTTCCAGCTAACCAGTTGAACTTCTTAACCACTGAGCTGACAAAAACGTCTTAGTTTATTGTGCAACAAACATTCTCAAACTGTATTATCTCAGCGACAAGGAAATGGGAAGAAGGGGTGAAGGTTGAAGCCATCCACCCCTGAAACTAGGTGAAAACCGTGCTTGTTCATCCATTAATGTGTCCATTTCACAGCCTAGGAAAGTGACTTTTTCTTGGGGAAGCTGGTTAGCCTCAGAGCAGAATCAGAAGGCAGAACTGGGGAAATATTGTTGAGGACATCCTATTTTGACAAACCTGGAAACAGTCACCCCAACTCTGAATTAAAACAACATTATTAGGTGGAGCTAGGATCTCAGCCTTAACAATCCCCGATAGGATTATATGACAGGGTAAATGCTTAGCTTGATGACTCTCAAGTCAGCAGTTTGAGACCCGAGTACTGTGCGGTAGAGTGAGCTCCCATCTTCTGTCCCAGCTCCTGACAACCTAGCCATTCAAAAGTAAGAAATTGCAAGTAGATAAACAGGCACAGCATTGGTGGGAAAGGTAACAGCATTCCATCTCTAGTCATGCCTGTCACATGACCATGGGAATGTCTGCCAAAGTCTCTTTGGATGTAAACGGAGTTGAGCAGAAGCCCCTAAAAGAGGTGGAAATGATTGGCTTTCATGTGAGAATGATCTTTGCCTGGCATTATAGTGGATTATAGCCTTAAATCTGAAACCCAATTATAGAGTCTCTTAGCTGGAGGGGAATCTCACAGGCAGAAATAAAGTGTAGTGAGGAATAACCTCGACTTTGACGGTAACAACCTGTTTGAGGCTTTCAAAGGGATACCTTCATCCCTATACAAATACTTTTAATGGAGTTCACCTGTGTAACTCACTGCCACAAGATGGTACTGCTAAGCCCCCTCCCCCCTTCCATCCTGCAATGGGTGAGTCTCCTGTTTTCTGGGATGGTGCCTTAGAAAGAATCGTGTTAATACAAGACTGGTATAAAGAAATGTGGGAGCTGGCACTGAATGATAAACTTACCTGTGAGCTAAAAATAAGAAAAGGAAGAGTTAAAGTTAATAATTTTTGGAGAATCTGGAAACCTTTTGTGGAATATGTGACTGTCAAGAAGAACGGGGTTGCTCCTGTACCTGAACAAAATGATTTTTGGAAATTATGAGTTTTTACAATCCCCTGGACATTGTAAATATCACAGGGGTGATAATAAAAGTGTGTTCTATGATAATGTAGGAAAATAAATGTATTAGAGAATGAGTTGAAAAATGGTATCAAGTATGATTTAAGCAGCTTTTACACGGGATGAGTAGAGTTTAGGTAATTTTTTATTATTATTGTTGTGGTTGCTTATATATGGTTAATGTAATGTACTCATATTAATGTAAAGGAAGAAAATTTGTTTCTATGACATGATTTATTCTTTTTTTTTCTCAACTCTCTTATTTCTGTAATTTGTGTATAACTCTTTATTATTGTATTGTACTGTATTGTATATTTTGTTTCTTTTTTAACTTTATTGTTGTATGTTTATATTGTTTAAATACCTATAAAAATTTAATAAATATTTAGAAAGAATCGTGTTGACATTCCTCACCCCTTTCCACCGGGTCTGAAAGAGTTAAGCCGAGCATAGGCCACACCCACTCCGTCCTTTCTTCCTTTCATGGTCCAGGGAGAGGTCAGGTGGGCTCAGGTGTGCATCCCGACCTAGATGCAGTTCCAGCTGAAAAGGAGCGATGGAAGTGGGTGGAGGGCGCGATTCCTGTCCACACGGTGCGGTGTTTTGTGCCCCGACACCAGAAGTGCTCCAGCCAGCAGATGCCAAAGATCCAGGTGAGGAGGGTCTGGGTGAAGTCTGGAGGATCTTGGGCTCCCCAACCAGTTGGAAAGTTTGCCTTGTGCTCCTCCTTTCCCTGCAGGCAAGCGACTCGAGGTGGGAAAGTCAGGGCTGCCCTTGGAGGCAAAGTTTTTGAAGGGGCTGCTGTGGAAGCAGTCTTGATTTGCATACTTCTCTGCCAGGCTGATTAATCCCTCTATGCCTCTGTAGCTGGTGTATATATATTCATGCCTTAATGTCTCACTCCTGTGTCTCATGAAGTGGAATTGATCCGCAAAAGTTCACATTAAAAATATAGCAGTTAGCCTTTAAACACCTGAAAAAAAACTTTTCTCATATGTTTTCGAAGGGGTTGCTGTGGTAGTCCGTTTTTCAAGCATTTTGGGGAGTATCTAAACAAGACAAGACAAAACAAAACACAAAACTATAACGTTGTGGCACTTTAAGACTGACTGCTGTATTTTAGTGTTAGCTTGAGTGGATCGAGTCCACTTGGTGAGACCTAAGAGTGAGACTTCATGGCCTTAATTGATACATCTCAGATACTTCCTTACTTAGACCCTCCCATGCTACATTGGGCAACCATATCAGCTACAGAGGTACCTGTCTGGCTAGCAAAACAGAGAAGTTTACAATCCAGTGTGACTCTGTCCAACCAGCAATCACTGAAGATCCCTGATTGGGGTTCAGATTTATTATTATAATTATGTGTCAGAAATTATTCTGGGTTGAAAGGATTATTGTGGAAGAAACTCTGCTAAGGGAATGCCCAAAGGAGGCTCCTTTCATGTCCCACAGAGCTGGGACAGAGACAGGCACTCAGTCCATCATTCAGAACCTGGGTCTTGAACTGCCAACTTGCCAGTGTTCAAGCTAAGACAGAGCCATAAAGGCAAGACCTTGGCAAGTTGCAGCCTTCCCTCCACCACACCACCAATGGTCAAAGGTGAAGGTTTCCTCCCGGAAGACCTCACAAACTTTCAGGTGGACACCTGCCAGGAGAGTAAGCAAAGCAACCAGACTTCTTTACTACCCTATTGCTCCCCTGGTGGCATAATGGTTAAGGCCCTAGGCTTGGAGACCGGAAAGGTGGGTTCTATTCCTGAGAGCTGAACGATGGGGGACATGAAAAGAGCCACATACAAGCGTCTCATGCAAAACTTTCTACCCAGAGTAATCTATGACAGGAAAATTAATGAACTGCCTCATAGCAGTTACTGCACTTTCTGGCTGATGAGCATTTTGCCCCTAACATGCTTGGGACTGATTTTAATGACCTCAGAAGAATGGAAGAGGCTGAACCAACTGTGATCCCTGGTCAGGATGGAACTCACAACCTTTGGCTTGCAACACAAAAGTTTTAACCCCTTTGCCACCATGGCTTATAGTCATTTTGTGTTGGAAGATGTCTACATTCTTCCTCCTCTAGTTCTCTTGAGATGCACTTAGGTTACCGATTTGGTCATTTCAGGAGGCTGATCTTTTTAACACTGAGGAGCAACTGCACCGGTGGTTTGCATCTAAGTTCTCCAGAAGATGACGACCCTCGACCTCCACCCTTGGAACTTTATGCCAGCGGAGATCCTGGGCCATATTTTCTCTTTCCTTCCTGTCAGAGAACGACACAACGTCTCACGCATGTGTAAGCTCTGGGCTACGGCTGTATCAACTGCCTCGGTCTGGCGCTTCACAGAAATCCAGTAAGTCTTTCATAGCTGTGGCAGCCAGTTGTGGACTCATCAATCAGGCAATGGTTTACCATATGTGTGGATTCACAGGGACTTAGGCTTCTATGAATTGAAGTTCAAGAACAGCTAGAGAGCCAATTTTCACCTCATTGATATCAGGAAAGGTAAATGTCTCTCTTGGTCGAACGCAAGTTGTTTCCAACTATAAGGGTGGTTCCCATCTCTCTTTACGGCCAAAGAAACTGCACTGTCTACATCTGCAGAGATTTCTGTGGACATGTGGCAGGCAAGACTACACGTGCCACAACGTTACCTTTCCTGCTGAAGCATATCCTGTTTATCTACTGGCAATTTCTTGCTTTCAAACTGCTAGGTTTGCAAGAGGTGGGATGGATGATGGGAACTCACTCTGTCATGCTGCACTTGGGTCTCGAACTGTGGGCCTGTCACTTTCCAATCAGCGTCTTAACCAGTTGAGCCACTTCAGTCTCTTATGAAGGGAAGACACATTTCTCTTAATGTCCTTTTTCTCCTTCTCTAATACACAGCTTTGAAAGCTTCTTCCTGAATGACAAGGTCTAGCATGCTGCAGTTTGGACTGGTAGGGGCCTGATTGGTGGAACCTGGATAGATGAGTCATAGTGTTACTGAATAAAATGGTCTAAAAGCTTTCTTTTCCTTCAGCTCTCCCAGTAGAAGCTGGTCAGCAGCAGTGTGGTGGTGGTAAATCTCCACTGGTTTGACCACACTCGGCTCTACCCTGGTAACAGTAGCCTTGTGTTGCTGGCTAATCTTTCTCACACTAGGTCAGTTGAAAGGAACCGCTGAATGGACTCGCCCTAAGGTGCCTTAATTTTGGCCGTTTCACGCCTGTCCTAGACATGGGAGAATAAGCTGTCCAGCCTTTAGGGAAGTTCTCTGTGGTGCAGACCCTGTTTGGAGGAGATAGTTTATCCCCTAGGCTGGTGACTGTAAAGCCGGAATCGTCAACCGTGTTAAGCCGGGTGCCAGGCCATTCTCCCTCAGACAGCTTTGGGGTCTGGATGGCCGTTTTGCCCTTCCACCAGCACATGGCACATCTGGGTGTGGTGGAGGCGGTGGATGAGTGGGGCACATAAAATGGTGCCATGGGCCACCGTTTGAGAATTCCTGCTGTAAAGTTCAGAGTAGAACATGGAGCAGATTCCCTGCCATCCCACTGATCTAACCTCTTGATTTCTTTCCTTCCCATCCTCTTCCAGCTGTGATTCAGAAGAAACCGGCCAGGAGGAAGAGGAAGAGGAAGAGGCTGGCGGTACTTCGAACACCATGTTGCAGAAGATAGAGCCCTATATGGGCCATATCCGATACATAAAGCTGGTTCTTGACATGTCCCTGGTGTTATGCCGGAGGCAGGCCTGCACCATCTTAGATGTGATGGGAGGGAAGACCCTCAGGTTGGAAGGACTTCAGATCGTGTGTAATGGCGAAATCCCCCATTTCTATTTTGGTGAAGACCTCCTGCAAAGCTTGAGACGGCTCTTTCAGGGCATGGACCAGGCAACCATGCAGCACATTGACCTCCGCCATATACCTTTCTTTTTGGATAATGAGATCATCATGCTGGTGGCCAGATGCAGCCCAAACATGCGCACCCTCCTCATCAACAACTATGCGCTCTCTATGCCATGGTATCAGACAACCATCGAGTTGCTGATGACTTGCTCCAAACTCACTTCCTTTCGGGTCCTTTACTTTGCCCTGTCGTGGAGCGTGTTCCAGGAGATGTTCAGACCGAACCGAGAGCGATTCAAATATTTGGAGATGTTCTATGACAGCTATGACAATGACATCCCTGAGGACTATTGGACATCAGTGAGAGAGAGCCACCCCAATTTCCGCGTGGGGCTGGAGTTTTCACCAATTGTCCCACTGCCAATGATGACTCATGTCTTAAAGCCTTACCTGCCCATCTCTCAGTTGCGTTTCAATTGCTGCACCATTATGGCCAAACATGTGACGCTTGTCGCTAGCCTCTATGCTGGGACTTTAGAAAAGCTGGTGATGTACTCAGTTCCTTCCCTTGAGCTGAACCGGGCGTTGATACAGCTTGCCAGGGCTTGCGCACAGCTAAAAGAGATCCATTGTTTCTGTGTGGTGGGCCAAGAAGTGGTGGAGGTGTTTCGGCACCACTGTCCACATCTGAAGAAATACACCCTTTCCCCCACACCGTTCTTTCCTAACAATCCCCCAACGGTAGTCCTATAATTAGGCACGGAGGAGTGCAGCTCTTTCAGGAGAAAAATGTCTTCTGAGTAGCGGGAGGTGTAAGCAAAATGGATTCCAGAGGCAGCAGATGTTTTAGAACAAAAGTGGAGAAATTGTCTTAAAGGACCAAATCAGTGGACTTTTATATAAATTATTGAATGTTAAATCCAGAACATAAGATAAGGAGGTAAAAGTACAGACCTCTTATTCAGAAATGTTGTAAGAAACAGACGTCTCTCTGTGATTGGGTTGCGGATATATATATTAAAAAGAAACCACTTTTTTTATACAGCTGCCGATTATAATATTTCTAATAGTCATTGGAAATGTCATAGTAATTCACAATCACAAATCAAAATAAAGATGTGCATTGGATAAAGTATTTTTACATCCTTGCAAGATGATGTTATGGGAGTAAAGATCTGATGCAAGGAACAACTTTTCCAACAGATGTTTTCTGTTCTGTTAAATAGTAATTTCATGCCAGAAATAATTCTGGATTGAAATTATTTTTGCTAGAGAAACTCAACGCAGGGGACACCTGAATGAGGTGACTTTTATGCCCCAAAGATCTTTTCCCACCAAAGAGGTCCCTAGTAAGCTACTTGCAAGTTCTTGCTTTTGAACTGCTATGTTGGCAGGAGCAAGGACCGAGACAGGTGCTCAAACTGTCATGCATCACCCGGGTATCAAACCACCTGCTTGCCGGCCTTCCAGCTAACAAGTTGAACTTCTTAACCACTGAGCTGACAAAAACGTCATAGTTTATTGTGCAACAAATATTCTCAAACTGTATTATCTCAGCGCCAAGGGAATGGGATGAAGGGGTGAAGGTAGAAGCCACCCTCCCCTGAAACTAAGTGATAAACGTGTTTGTTCATCCATTAATGTGCCCAATTCACAGCCTAGGAAAGGGACATTTTCATGGGGAAGTTGCATAGCCTCAGATAAGAATCCGGAGGCAGAAATGGGGAAATATTTTTGAGGACATCCTATTTTGACAACCATGGAAACAGTCACCACAGCTACGAATGAAAAAAACATTATTAGGTGGATTTAGGGTTTCAGCCTTAACAATCCCCGATAGGATTATATCAGAGGGTAAATGCTTGGTTGGTGACTTAAAAGTCAGCAGTTTGAGACCTGAGTGCTGTGCGCTGGAGTGAGCTCACGTCTTCTCTCCCAGCTCCTGCCAACCTAGCTGTTTGAAAGCAAGAAATTGCAAGTAGATAAATACATACAGCTTTGGTGGGAAAGGTAATAGCATTCCGTGCACTCTGGCATCTAGTCCTGCCTATCACGTGACCGTGTGAATGTCTGCAAATGTCTCTTTGGGTGTAAACGGAGATGAGCAGAACCCCCTATAAGCGTCAGAAACGTCTGGATTTCATGCAAGGAGGATCTTTACCTAGCATTATATTGGACTATAGCCTTAAATCTGAACCCCAATTATAGAGTCACTTAACTGGAGGGGTATCTGACTGGTAGAAATAAAGTGTAGTGCTGAATAACCTCGACTTCGACGGTGAGAACCTATTTGTGGCTTTCAAAGGGATTCCTTCATCCCTATACAAAGACTTTTAAAGGATTTCATCTCTGTAACTCACTGCCACAAGATGGTATTGCTAAACCCCCTCCCCTCTAACATCCAGCAATAGGTGAGTCTCCTGTTTTCTGGGATGGTGCCTTAGAAAGAATCGTGTTGACATTCCTCACCCCTTTCCACCGGGTCTGAAAGAGTTAAGCCGAGCATAGGCCACACCCACTCCGTCCTTTCTTCCTTTCATGGTCCAGGGAGAGGTCAGGTGGGCTCAGGTGTGCATCCCGACCTAGATGCAGTTCCAGCTGAAAAGGAGCAATGGAAGTGGGTGGAGGGCGCATCCCTGTCCACACGGTGCTGCGTTTTGTGGCCCGACACCAGAAGTGCTCCAGCCCGCAGAGGCCAAAGATCCAGGTGAGGAGGGTATGGGCGAAGTCTGGAGGATCTTGGGCTCCCCAACCAGTTGGAAAGTTTGCCTGGTGCTCCTCCTTTCCCTGCAGGGGAGCGACTCGAGGTGGGAAAGTCAGGGCTGCCCTTGGAGGCAAAGTATTTGAAGCGGCTGCTGTGGAAGCTGTCTTGATTTGCATACTTCTCTGCCAGGCTGATTAATCCCTCTATGCCTCTGTAGCTGGTGTATATATATTCATGCCTTAATGTCTCACTCCTGTGTCTGATGAAGTGGAATTGATCTGCAAAAGTTCACATTAAAAATATAGCAGTTAGCCTTTAAAGACCTGCAAAAAAACTTTTCTCATATGTTTTCAAAGGGGTTGCTGTAGTAGTCTGTTTTTCTAGCATTTTGGGGAGTATCTAAACAAGACAAGACAAAACAAAACACAAAACAATAACGTTGTGGCACTTTAAGACTGACTGCTGTATTTTAGTGTTAGCTTGAGTGGATCGAGTCCACTTGGTGAGACTTAAGATTGAGACTTCATGGCCTTAATTGATACATCTCAGATACTTTCTTACTTAGACCCTCCCATGCTACATTGGGCAACCATATCAGCTACAGAGGTACTTGTCTGGCTAGCAAAACAGAGAAGTTTACAATCCAGTGTGACTCTGTCCAACCAGCAATCACTGAAGATCCCTGATTGGGGTTCAGATTTATTATTATAATTATGTGTCAGAAATTATTCTGGGTTGAAAGGATTATTGTGGAAGAAATTCTGCTAAGGGAATGCCCAAATGAGGCTCCTTTCATGTCCGCAAGAACTGGAACAGAGACAGGCCCTCAGTCCATTATTCGGAACCTGGGTCTTGAACTGCCAACTTGTCAGTGTTCAAGCTATGATGGAGCCATAGAGGCAAGACCTTGGCAAGTTGCAGCCCTCCCTCCACCACACCACCAATGGTCAAAGGTGAAGGTTTCCTCCAGGAGGACTTCACAAACTTTCATGTGGATACCTGCCAGGAGAGTAAGCAAAGCAACCAGACTTCTTTACTACCCTATTGCTCCCCCGGAGGCATAACGGTTATGGCACTAGGCTTGGAGACCAGAAAGGTGGGTTCTATTCCTGAGAGCTGCATGACAGGGGACATGAAAGGAGCCTCATATGGGTGTCCCGTGCAAAACTCCTTTCAAGCCAGAGTAATCTATGACACGAAAATTAATGAACTGCCCCATAGCACTTACTGCACTCTCTGGGTGATGAGCATTTTGCCCCCAACATTCAGATTTTAATGACCTCAGACGGATGGAAGAGGTTGAACCAACCGTGATACCTGGTCAGGATGGAACTCACAACTTTTGGCTTGCAGCACAAAAGTTTTAACCCCTTTGCCACCATGGCTTATGGTCATGGTGCTTTCGAAGATATCGACGTTCTTCCTCCTCTAGTGCTCTTGAGATGCTCTTAGGTTGATGTGGAAAAAAAACCCCTGTAGATGTTGCCTGGGCTGTAGGCCTTCTTTACAGCCGTATTTGGAATTAATAGGGTTTACTTTTTGTTTGCTCTTTCCTGTATTGTATATTGTACACTGTTGAATTGTTTATTGTATATTGAGGATTGTGCTGTGATAATATTTATTTATTGTATTTTGATTACACTATAATACTGTAGGTGTATTGATCTGTATAGTATTCACTGTATTTAATTGTTTTGTTATATGCTAGTGTATTTTGGTTTGCACTGTAATATTCTTATTTGTGAATGCTGTGAGCCGCTCTGAGTCAGTCTTTACTGAGTAGAGCGGCATACAAGTCTAAATTAAAGAAAGAAAGAAAGAAAGAAAGAAAGAAAGAAAGGTTACCGATTTGGTCATTTCAGGAGGCTGATCTTTTTAACACTGAGTCTGCAACTGCACCGGTGGTTTGCCTCTAAGTTCTCCAGAAGATGACGACCCTCGACTTCCACCCTTGGAACTTTATGCCGACGGAGATCCTGGAATGTATTTTCTCCTTCCTTCCTGTCAGAGAACGACACAACGTCTCACGCATGTGTAAGCTCTGGGCTATGGCCGTTTCATCTGCCTCGGTCTGGAGCTTCACAGAAGTCCAGTAAGTCTTTCATAGCTGTGGGAGCCAGCTGGGGACTCGTCAATCAGGCAAACAAACGATTAACACCATCCTTAGTTTCTTTCTGTGAATGATTCAAGTTTGTAGTGTTAATATAGGTCTGTGATGGGGAACCTTGGCACTCCAGCTGTTCTTGAACTTCAGTTCCCAGAAGCCCAAGATTCTGTGAATACACACCAATGGGTTTCCCATATGCGTGGATTCACAGGGACTTAGGCTTCTGTGAACTGAAGTTCAAGAGCAGCTAGAGTGCCAAGGTTCACCATCATTGATATAGGTAAAGGTAAATGTCTCTTTTGGTTGAACACGAGTTGTTTCCAACTCTAAGGGTGGTGCCTGTCTCTGTTTACGGCCAAGGAACCTGCACTGTCTACATCTGCAGAGATTTCTGTGGACACGTGGCAAACAAGATTAGACATGCCACACTGTTACCTTTCCTGCCAAAGCATTCCCTGTTTATCTACATGCAATTTCTTGCTTTCAAACTGCTAGGTTGGCAGGAGCTGGGATAGATTATGGGAACTCACTCCCTCTTGCAGCACGTGGGTCTTGAACTGCTGGCCTGCCGCTTTCCAAAAAGCATCTTAACCAGTTGAGCTGCTGCTGTGTTTTATGAAGGGAAGACACATTTCTCTTAATGTCCTTTTTCTCCTTCTCTAATACACAGCTTTGAAAGCTTCTTCTTGAATGACAAGGTCTAGCATGCTGCAGTTTGGACTGGTAGGGGCCTGTTTGGTGGAACATGGATAGATGTGTCATAGTGTTACTGAATAAAATGGTCTAAAAACTTTCTTTTCCTTCACCTCTCCCATAGAAGCTGGTCAGCAGCAGAGTTGTGGTGGTAAATCTCCACTGGTTTGAGATTGTGTTGTTTTTGAAGCACAATTGGGCCTTCCCTGGTAACAGTAGGCTTTCATTGCTGGCTAATCTTTCTCACACTAGGTCAGTTGAAAGGAACCGCTGAATGGACTCACCCTAAGATGCCTTAATTTTGGCCGTTTCACATCTGTCCTAGACATGGGAGAATAAGATGTCCAGCCTTAAGGGAAGTTTTCTGTGGTGCAGACCCTGTTTGGAGGATATAGTTTATCCCCTTGGCTGGTTCCTGTAAAGCTGGAATCCTCAACCGTGTTAAGCTGGGGTCCAGGTCACACTCCCTCAGACAGCTTTGGCGTCCGGATGGCCGTTTTGCCCTTCCACCACCACATGGCATATCTGGGTGTGGTGAAGGCAGTGGGTGGGTGGGGCACATAAAATGGTGCCATGGGCCACCGTTTGAGAATTCCTGCTGTAAAGTTCTGAGTAGAACATGGAGCGGATTCCCACTGATCTAACCTCTTGATTTCTTTCCTTCCCATCCTCTTCCAGCTGCGATTCAGAAGAAACTAGCCAAGAGGAAGAGGGTGGCGGGACCTCAAACACTTTGCTGCAGAAGATAGAGCCCTATATGGGCCATATCCGATAATTAAAGCTGGTTCTTGACATGTCCCTGGTGTTATGCCGGAGGCAGGCCTGTGCCAGCTTAGGTGTGATGGCAGGGAAGAGCTTCCGATTGATTGGGCTTCAGGTCGTGTGTAATGGCGAAACGCCCCATTTCTATTTTGATGTAGACTTCCTGCGAAGCTTGAAATGTCTCTTCCAGGGCATGGACCAGGCAACCATGCAGTACGTTGACCTGAGCCAGATGCCTTTCTTTTTGGATAAGGAGAACATCATGGTGGTGGCCAGATGCAGCCCGAACTTGCGCACCCTCCTCAGGTGACGCTTGAGGCAAGACCTTGGCAAGTTGCAGCGCTTCCTCCACCACACTACCAATGGTCAAAGGTGAAGGTTTCCTCCAGGAAGACCTCACAATCTTTCAGGTGGACACCTGCCAGGAGAGGAAGCAAAGCAACCAGACTTCTTTACTACCCTATTGCTCCCCTGGTGGCGTAATGGTTAAGGCCTTTGACTTGGAGACCAGAAACTTGGGTTCTATTCCTGAGAGCTGCATGACAAGGGACATGAAAGGAGCCTCATATAGGTGTCCCGTGCAAAACTCATTTCAACCCAGAGAAATCTATGACACTAAAATTAATGAACTGCCCTGTAGCACTTACTGCACACTCTGGGTGATGAGCATTTTGCCCCCAACATGCTTGGAACTGATTTTAATTACCTCGGAAGGATGGAAGAGGCTGAACCAACTGTGATCCCTGGTCAGGATGGAACTCACAACCTTTGGGTTGCAGCACAAAAGTTTTAACCCCTTTGTCACCAGTTCTTGATGTCATTGTGCTTTGGAAGATGTCTACATTCTTCCTCCTCTAGTGCTCTTGAGAATGCTCATGGGTTACCGATTGGGTCGGAGGCTGAGCTTTTTAACGCTGTGGAGCAACAGGCCCGGTGGTTTGCCTCTAAGTTCTCCAGAAGATGACGACCCTCGACCTCCACCCTTGGAACTTTATACCAGCGGAGATCCTGGAACATATTTTCTCCTTCCTCCCTGTCAGAGACCGACACAATGTCTCAGGCATGTGTAAGCTCTGGGCTACGGCCGTTTCATCTGCCTCGGTCTGGCGCTTCACAGAAGTGCAGTAAGTCTTTCGTAGCGGTGGCAGCCAGTTGGGGACTCGTCAATCAGGCAACCAATTGATTCACACCGTCCTTAGTTTCTTTCTGTGAATGATTCAAGTTTGTAGTGTTAATATAGGTCTGTGGTGGTGAACCTTGGCACTCAAGCTGTTCTTTAACTTCAATTCCCAGAAGCCCAAGATTCTGTGAATCCACACCAATGGGTTTACCCCACCTGTGGATTCACAGGGACTTTGGATTCTGAGAATTGAAGTTGAAGTACAGCTAGAGTGCCAAGGTTCACCATCACTGATATTGGTAAAGGTATCTCTTGCTCTAAAGCCAGTTCTGTCCATTCCTAAGGTTGTTCAGCCCATCTCTGTTTCTGGCCAAAGAACCCGCACTGTCTACATCTATAGATATTTCTGTGGACATGTGGCAAGCAAGACTAGACATGCCACACTGTTACCTTTCCTGCTGGAGCAGTCGCTGTTTATCTACATGCAATTTCTTGCATTTGAACTGCTTCATTGGCAGGAGTTGCAGTAGATGATGGGAACTCACTCCGTCATGCAGCACTTGGGTCTCGAACTGCTGGCCTGTCGCTTTCCAATCAGCGTCTTAACCCGTTGAGCCACTGCAGTCTCTTATGAAGGGAATAAACATTCCTCTTAATGCCTTTTTCCCTCCTTCTCTAATACACAGCTTTGAAAGCTTCTTCTTGAATGACAAGGTCTAGCATGCTGCAGTTTGGACTGGTAGGGGCCCTGATTGGTGGAACATGGGTAGATGAGTCATAGTGTTACTGAATAAAATGGTCTAATAGCTTTCTTTTTGTTTTCACCTCTCCCATAGAGGCTGGTCAGCAGCAATGTTGTGATGGTAAATCTCCACTAGTTTGAGATCGTGGTGTTTTTTTAACCACACTCAGTCCTACCCTGGTAACAGGAGCCTTGTGTTGCTGGCTAATCTTTCTCACACTAGTCCAGTTGAAAGGAACTGCAGAATGAACACATCCAAAGGTGCCTTCATTTTGGCAGTTTCACGTCTGTCCTAGACATGGAAGTAAAAGATATCCAGCCTTTAGGGAAGTTATCAGTGGTGCAGATTCTGGTTGGAGGAGATAGTTTATCCCTTTGGCAGGATCCTGTAAAGCCAGAGTTCAAAATCTTGTCAAGCCATGGGCCGGTTCACACTCCCTCAGACAGCTTTGGGGGATGGATGGCCATTTTGCCCTTCCTCCACCCCATAGCACTTCTGGGTGTGGTGGAGGTGATCGGTGGTTGGGGCACATGAAATGGTGCCATGGGCCACAGTTAGAGAATTCCTGCTATAATGTTCAGAGTAGAACATGGGGCAGATTCCCTGCCCTCCCACTCATCTAACCTCTTGATTTCTTTCCTGCCTATCCTCTTCCAGCTGCAATTTAGAAGAAAATAAGGTGGAGGAAGATGACGATACCTCGAGCACTTTGATACAAAAGATACAGCCCTATATGGGCCATATCCGATACTTAAAGATGGTTTTTGACGTGTCCATGCCGTTATGCCGGTGGCTGGTCAGCACCATCTTAGAAGTGATGTCGCGGAAAAGCCTCTGATTGCATGGGCTTCAGATCGTGTGTTATGGTGAAATCCCCGCTTTCTATATTGGCGAAGACCTCCTGCACAGCTTGGGACGGCTTTTCCAGGGCATGGACCAGGCAACCATGCAGCACATTGACATCCGCCAGATGCCTTTCCTTTTGGATAATGGGACCATCTTGCTGGTGGCCAGATGCAGCACAAACTTGCGCACCTTTCTCATGAACAACCACACACTTACTATGCTGTGGACAGAGACAATCATTCAGGTCCTGAGGACTTGCCCCAAACTCTCTACCTTTCGGGTCCCTTACTTTTCCCTGTCGAGGAGCGTGTTTCATGAGCTTTTGAGACCGAACCGAGAGCCATTCAAATATTTGGATATGTTTTTCGATGGCTTTGACAAAGACATCCCTGAGGACTGTTGGACCTCGGTGAGAGAGAGGCACCCCGGTTTCCGCGTGGGGCTGGAGTTTGCACCGTTTGTCACCATACCGATAATGACTCAAGTCTTAAAGCCTTACCTGCCCATCTCTCACTTACATTTCAATTCCTGCACCATTATGGCCACCCAAGTGATGCTTGTTACTAACCTCTATGCTGAGACTTTAGAAAAGCTAGTCCTTTACTCACTCCCTTCCATTGAGTTGAACCTGGCGTTGATACAGCTTGCCAGGGCTTGTGCACAGCTAAAAGAGATCCATTGTTTCTGTGTGGTGGGCCAAGGGGTGGTGGAAGCATTTCGGCACCACTGTCCACATCTGAAGAAATACACCCTTTCCCCCACATTGTTCTTCTTTGACAATCCCCCGACGGTAGTCCTATGACTAGGCATTGACAAATGCAGCTCTTTCAGGATGAAGCCAAGTTCTTTGTAGCAGGAGTTATAAGCAAAATAGATTCCAGAGTCAGTGGGGGTTTTTTTTAGAACAAAATTGGGGAAATTGTTTTAAAGGACCAAATGAGCAGACTTTTATATAAATTATTATATTTTAAATCCACAACATAAGGAAGTAAAAGTACAGACCTTTTATTCAGAATTGCTGTAAGAAACAGAAGTCTCCCTTTGATCTGGTTGCGGTTTTATATATATTTTAAAAAGAAACCACTTTTTTATACAGCTGCCGATTTAAATATTTTTAATAGTCATTGGAAATGTCATAGTAATTCACAATCACAAATCAAAATAAAGATGTGCATTGAATAAAGTATTTTTACATCCCTGCCTAATGATGTTATGGGAGTAAAGATCTGATGCAAGGAACAACTTTTCAAACAGATGTTTTCTGTTCTGTTAAATAGTAATTACGTACCAGAAATAATTCTGGATTTTTGCTAGAGAAACTCAACGCAGGGGACACCCGAATGAGGTGACTTTTATGTCCCCAAGTTCTTTTCCCACCAAAGTGGTACCTAGTTATCTACTTGCAATTTCTTTCTTTTGAACTGCTAGGTTGGCTGGAGTTAGGACAGAGACAGGTGCTCTGTCTGTCGTGACATACCCGGGCCTCAAACCACCGACTTGCCTGCCTTCCAGCTAACAAGTTGAACTTCTTAACCACTGAGCCACTGCAGCCCCTCTGTTAAATCAAAGGTGGGGGGAAATGGAAGGTTGGGTTATTAGAGGTGTTACCCAATTCTGGGTGATTGGATTCACTCTCTGGCAGAGGTACTAGAAAGACCCAAGAACTTACAATGAGGCAGGTTTTCAGTCAAAACAAAATATGGTTTATTGGGAGCAAAAGCAAAGGGAAGCCTATTCAGGCATATAGTCTGGCCAGACCTATAATTCTAAATAGCTAACCTTCCCGCAACCGTTCTGAGGAAAAGACCCCCTCGTGATCCCTGCTCACAAAATTTGGTGAACAGAAGATCCCCCCACCCACCTGGAAGGGGTATTTAACTATTCTATCTAAACTAACTCTGCATGCAAGGGGAGGGGAGGAGTTTGGGAGGAGGTAAGGAAATTAGCATAAGTTAACAAAAAAATATTTACATTGCTGGTAAGCTAAAACAGTATGAACATTTGAGGTTCCACAGGAATTTGCAGAGGGGAAGAGGAAATGCAATTAACATGTTTTAATTACATGTAAACATGAAGCAAAAGGTAGGGGAATTCAGTCATAAAGAAACTGGTTCAGCAGGATTACATTGAGCAAACACAGGCAGGCAATTCTTTTGTTCTTCTGGAAGGCAGGACCGGCCAGTCCACCTTCAGTCAATGGCGTTTGCATCAGCTTAATGTGGTGTGAAGCTGCTTGGATGGACAGGAACAGATTAAGTAAATGCCTCTTACTTAAGTAAAGAGAAAAGTTTTAAGTTAAGTGGTCCCCTGGGTGAACTCCAGTTAACCTTTGTACCTTGCCAGGTGTGTGTGACTTGTCACATCCTCTCTTCCCCCTCCCCCTTCCTGATCAACTTTGGGGTTGTATGGTTGTTCCCCACAGAATGTTGATTTCCCTCTTTAAGCTATGATTGTGCTCGGGTCAGTGTTCTAAAAATGTTGAATTGAACTTTGATCAAACCAGAGATATGAGTCATTCAGCTTCCTTTGTGAAGGAATGAAAAGGAATTTCTGCTTATCAGGAAACCCAACAAACCGGTTTTCACACCCTTTGACCCAGTACACAATGGACCTTATTTTTTTACATTCCTTGCCAGAGTCTATTGACTATTGGGTAATCCCCCTTCCTCCTTGGGAGGCTCCTTCCATGTGTGTGTGTATGTTGTGATATGTGGCGTTTAATAAATGCTGTGATTAATTATGATGCTTTATTCAAAATTTCAGGTATCAGAGGAAATGCTTGTCCTTCACTTCATTAACATTAGGAAGAGATTCTGATCATCAGATGGTAGTGGTTTACCCATATGCTTGTTTTCTTATTTTTTTTCTTAAACATCTTAATGGTTAGAGCAGTACAACAGTGGAACCAACGGCCACAAGAACACTCCAATCCTGGCCACATTCAAGAGACAGTTGGACAACCATCTGTCACATCAGGTTTGATTCAGATTCCTGAATTGAGGATGGAGTTCGACTCAGTGGCCTGCGAGTCCCCTTTCCAACTCAGTTATTTGATCATTCTTCTTTTTCTTGTGTCGTATCTTATTCTGAATCATGGCCATCCTCATGGCACAAGAAGAAGAAGGATCATCATAAAATAACTGAGGGGGATGGGGTCTTTTTTACATCCCTGCCTGATGATGTTATGGGTATAAATATCTGATGTAAGAAAAAACCTTTCAAACAGATGATATGTGGTCTGTTAAATAGTAATTTCGTGCCAGAAATAATTCTGGATTGAAACGATATTTGCTAGAAAAACTCAACGCAGGGGAGACTCGAATGAGGTGACTTTTATGTCCCCAAGATCTTTTCCCACCAAAGTGGTACCTAGTTATCTACTTGCAATTTCTTTCTTTTGAACTGCTAGGTTGGCTGGAGTTAGGACAGAGACAGGTGCTCTGTCTGTCGTGACATACCCGGGCCTCAAACCACCGACTTGCCTGCCTTCCAGCTAACAAGTTGAACTTCTTAACCACTGAGCCACTGCAGCCCCTCTGTTAAATCAAAGGTGGGGGGAAATGGAAGGTTGGGTTATTAGAGGTGTTACCCAATTCTGGGTGATTGGATTCACTCTCTGGCAGAGGTACTAGAAAGACCCAAGAACTTACAATGAGGCAGGTTTTCAGTCAAAACAAAATATGGTTTATTGGGAGCAAAAGCAAAGGGAAGCCTATTCAGGCATATAGTCTGGCCAGACCTATAATTCTAAATAGCTAACCTTCCCGCAACCGTTCTGAGGAAAAGACCCCCTCGTGATCCCTGCTCACAAAATTTGGTGAACAGAAGATCCCCCCACCCACCTGGAAGGGGTATTTAACTATTCTATCTAAACTAACTCTGCATGCAAGGGGAGGGGAGGAGTTTGGGAGGAGGTAAGGAAATTAGCATAAGTTAACAAAAAAATATTTACATTGCTGGTAAGCTAAAACAGTATGAACATTTGAGGTTCCACAGGAATTTGCAGAGGGGAAGAGGAAATGCAATTAACATGTTTTAATTACATGTAAACATGAAGCAAAAGGTAGGGGAATTCAGTCATAAAGAAACTGGTTCAGCAGGATTACATTGAGCAAACACAGGCAGGCAATTCTTTTGTTCTTCTGGAAGGCAGGACCGGCCAGTCCACCTTCAGTCAATGGCGTTTGCATCAGCTTAATGTGGTGTGAAGCTGCTTGGATGGACAGGAACAGATTAAGTAAATGCCTCTTACTTAAGTAAAGAGAAAAGTTTTAAGTTAAGTGGTCCCCTGGGTGAACTCCAGTTAACCTTTGTACCTTGCCAGGTGTGTGTGACTTGTCACATCCTCTCTTCCCCCTCCCCCTTCCTGATCAACTTTGGGGTTGTATGGTTGTTCCCCACAGAATGTTGATTTCCCTCTTTAAGCTATGATTGTGCTCGGGTCAGTGTTCTAAAAATGTTGAATTGAACTTTGATCAAACCAGAGATATGAGTCATTCAGCTTCCTTTGTGAAGGAATGAAAAGGAATTTCTGCTTATCAGGAAACCCAACAAACCGGTTTTCACACCCTTTGACCCAGTACACAATGGACCTTATTTTTTTACATTCCTTGCCAGAGTCTATTGACTATTGGGTAATCCCCCTTCCTCCTTGGGAGGCTCCTTCCATGTGTGTGTGTATGTTGTGATATGTGGCGTTTAATAAATGCTGTGATTAATTATGATGCTTTATTCAAAATTTCAGGTATCAGAGGAAATGCTTGTCCTTCACTTCATTAACATTAGGAAGAGATTCTGATCATCAGATGGTAGTGGTTTACCCATATGCTTGTTTTCTTATTTTTTTTCTTAAACATCTTAATGGTTAGAGCAGTACAACAGTGGAACCAACGGCCACAAGAACACTCCAATCCTGGCCACATTCAAG